>FWPY01000060.1:7469388-8880660 GCA_900174645.1 Sonneratia alba
ACTGGCGGCATTGCCCCCGCTGTTGGCATGCTGCAGCTGCAACATACTTGTACTTGACAGCAAAAAGTGAGGTAGAGATGGAGAGAGTGGAAGCCTGTATCTGGGGAGATTCCTGTGAATGCAAAAGCTTGTCCAGTCTCAGAAATTTCCAAGGTTCAGACAATTGCTGCCGAATAGTCAGGAGAACAGGAATAGCTCGCCCACCAGAGGTAGCAAGAATAATGATGTTGGGGACTGATATTTTGCATCCAGTGGTTGTGATTAATATAAGGTTGTATATATCCTTGTAGATTTTGTGCGTTCAGCTGGCATGGGCTGCAATGGATGGAAGTGGAGATGCGTTTAAGCTTAAGGTGTTTTGTATTTCTCACTATTCATGCACCTGTAACTTGATCATATAGTGATCATACACTCATTAGAAACATATGAAATTCTTCACATGGTTAAAGAAGAAAGTGATTAGTGCCTTGTTATTTCTAAAATCACATAGTCGTGTGCCTTCAGCCCTAGTAACACTGATATTGATGATGATGCTTACTGGTGTTTTTTTGGTTGCTGTAGGGCAACGTTACATTCCCATTGCTGTTGGACCTCTCCCCCTTCATGTTAAGCGAGTTTGAGAGTAATATGCAAGGAAATATGCCTAGTGGGTCCTGGATGCCGCAGCTGGGGCAGCACCAACAAGTTCACCTTCGCCCAGCTTTTTTCAATCCTCAGGGTGACAGAGTAATGCTGAATCTCAATGTGACAAGACGTGCAGATGAATCTCATGATTCCATGCAAGAACAGTTGTTGGATCTCACACAAGTTGGATGTCAGTCGAGTATAACGACTGACAGCTGCTCGGGGTCTGATGATAAGGTTCGTGTCCTACTTAATGATGGTGGTGTAGTGTGTTATTTCTGTTATCAAGTGAACAAGGGGGCTGTTGAATGGGTGCATAGTATGGTCCATGTTGCCAAAAAAAAAAATTGGTTCCATTTTTCAGAAATTAGCCTAAACATCCTCCTCATGTTTGAGTGTGGATGATTGGACCATGAAAAGTTGCGTAGGGAGCTAACTATGTCAGGTTTGATGCCCTAAGACATTTTGTTGGTTTTTTGTAGATTGAAATAAAGGGGCTCCCAGGCTTTCGCTGTTGAGTCCTACAAATTTCCAAAACGTTGATTGCATTTTATTAGACCTTTTAATCCAAATATGCTCCCCATTCTCCTTTTCAGATGGTTCAAACCCCTAAAATGATCTCTGAGGCTTGTCACTTTTACCATCTCGTTGCTGTCCTTGAGCACTCAGGGGGGGCGGAGAGTGGCCATTATACCATGTACAGGCGCGTGAGGACCAAGCCATCTGAAGAAGGCCGTCCCCAGAATCCCAACCAAGCTCCTGTGAGTTGGTTCCGCATCTCAGATGCCGAGGTTCAGCATGCTTCAGAAGCTGATGTTCTTGAAGCTGAGGCTTGTATGCTCTTCTATGAGAGAATCCCAGAGGGAGAAAGCTAACATGCGGGGGATGGCCTAATCTGCACTGTATCGGAATCCTTTATCCGGACACATCAGTGGAACCGTGGCCTTGACGGCTCGATATATGGTTTTGGCCAGGTTGGAGCAAAAATGCCGAATTTGATTGTTGTACGTGCTGTGGTTAATGGAAATGTGTTTATATAAGATCCAAATGCGTGCGTGCCCATTGAGTATTTGTTACATTTGCAGTTATCATTTGGTTTACGTTCTCTGGCTATCGAGTTGCTATAGGCCTTGCTGGATCCATATGTACCTCTGAAATTGCTGTTCTGCCAGCTGAAGGTACTCTTCAACATTCCTCTGGTCTTCTGCTTTGGGCACGGGGATCAGTTATCCGATTTATTTGGAAAAATGGTAAAATCATATATGGATTTTATAAATTTATCTAATTTTCATTAACTCGTCTTTATTCCATCAAATTAGTCACTCTTCTTTTTTCCTTCCTTCCATTTCCACAGAATTTCATCACACCCTCAGGTGAAATTTATACATCCATATTAGTAGTACGACTATGAGTCTCAAGTGCCATGTTGATCATATAAAATTAATAATATTCTTTTTAATGAATAATTGAGTCGCTTATCCAACCCTACCGTATTGTATGACGGAAATGCATGTTCGTTCGCTATCAGCTTCAACTGAAAACTAAGCGGCTGGTTCCGACCAATCCCCCACTGAGGGGCTCCCTCATACATCTATCTTCTCCCGCTTCAGTTGTGAATTGGGGGCTTCTTTCTTGCCGGAGTGTAGTCCGTGGATGATAACTCATCGGCTTCCATTGTCACCCCGTCTCCGTCCAGCTTGACAACATCATCCTCACCGGCAAGAGCCTTCCAGTCCCCCTTCGTTTCCCCGCGTAAACTCCGCACTGCCAAAGGAAAGACGAAACCCGACAAGATAAATAAAGAAGAGTAACCGACAGGGTCTGCAAGAAGAACCGCAGAGTTTGACTACTCACTGGAGGAGGTGGTGGAGACGAAGAAGAAGATGATGAGAACAGCCGCCAGAGCAAGGACGTTGTACTGAAGCTTTGCCATGGCCAAAGACCTCCGGTTGCTTTAGGCCAGGAAATGTGTGTGCGTGCGTGCGTGCTCTGCGGTGTTCTTTCTCTTGCTGCTGAGCTTGGCTTTTTCTTCTTCTTCTGTTGAGTCGTTTATATAGGCAAGCTTCCTCGTCTTTGATGGTCTTGGAGACTGGAGAGGGAAATGGGATCGATGTGAACATTTTTCTTTTCTGTGGGGGAATAAAAAAAAAAGGAAGCTGTTGGCAATATGTTTCTACGTGAGATGAGAGTAAGCAGACACAATCCTCCATGGAGTCGACATCCGTGTCCCCCACCGTACGTTGCAGCATGGAATCAATGTTCGGATTACACGAAACTGTGGCATCGATCTACACCAAGAAATCTTAGGTCAGAGATTCTCGATTAATCTCAAGGCTCTTCTCTCCGGATGTAAGACAGACTGAAAAACGAGCTCGTAAACTTTTCGTATCCTTGTCGCTGCACGCTTTTCCAATCTCCTGACAAGTGATTTCCCTGCTATTTTCATGCCCCACTTCCCTAGAAATTACTGAACGTTCTATAGTGGGGGGGGAAAAAAGGGTGCCAAAAGTTTTGAATGCCATTGGGTTATGGGGGCTCTCAGATGTATTCAGAAACAGGGACCAGGGAACATCCTCCAGCACCACCCAGAGATTTGTGGACCTTGTAGTCTTCGGCGCCAAGCGACCACAATTAATTGATAGGGCACCCTAAGTTAGCAACTTAGCAAGCGTATATAAATATATATACAAATGTGAATGCTTCAATTATAACTGAGAAAAATGGTTTTGAATCATAATATTATTTTGGATCAGTAATTAAGAATTTCGGATTCGATAGTGACCTGTTAAACTCCATGCCCATTTATATGTCCCTTTTCTTCCTCTTAGTTTATATGCTTATATTGGGTTTTTTTTTCTTATAGTGGAGAACAAGCATTGATTATATGTCAAAGCATTCCCATGTAGTCCCTCCAAAGGTGTCATTCGAGGAGAACGATGCTGTAACTCGCATATCCGACTCGGGAGTGTGTGTTGGATGCCACAGCTCGTCCGTGTAAAAGCCAGTTCAGATTAATCATATGATATTGCAAAGATTCAAGATATATATGTCATTAAAGCTTCGAACTGATGACCTAGTCGGGTTAAAAGATCATCATATGGGCTGGGATTGTGTGTTCCATTACATTGGAGAATCAAAAGAAATGTTCGTACAACAATATAACAAGTTTGATATTACTATTTTAATTGATGTATATTACTGTATAAATATATGCTACAAAGTGATATAGCCTTTCTAATTAAAGTTTATGAGAGGGGCACCGATTGACGGTGACATTCGAGATGATAAGAAATTAAAGGAGGTTCTTGATCGTGGAGAGGCTTTGGTTGCATAGCCTGGTCCCGACACTAGCCTAGTCGGTACACATCGATTGTCTATGCGCGTCGATGTTTGGTGTTTTTGCCCCGGGAAATGAATGAACGAGCACCGTAGCGACGAGTTATCCGACCGTACATGGGTAGGAAACTCTGGTCGTGGCGTATCCTAACTCGATGAAGATTATATATCGTCCAATTCCATTAAGGTAACGTAGATCATCGATACTCTTTGACGTGTGCGTTAACGTCAATCTGATCTCAACCTTTTGGCCAGTTCAACTGTTGAGTTTCTGGAGAATTTCGGCCACCACTTTTGGATCTTTTGATTCATGTGCTGACCCAACATCTTCATGCAACTATCAACCCTTCAAATAAATGTCTAAATGTTTAATGCACACATATATATGTATATTATAATGAGTTCATTATAAAAAAATTAAGTGTTTGGTTTATGGATAATCGCACTAAAGCTCATGTGTGCGAGAAATTAATATGTTACTGATATACATGTAGATCGGAGTTTTGATCGGATGGCGGCACGTCATTCATGACCATCCCTTTACCATAATTATCTCTATCAGCATCGACGTCCTTTTTAACATCACCATTGCTGTCTCTCTCGCCTTTAACATGGCCCCTCGGTCGAGACCCACGTGAGCACATAGGTCCTTTTTCCTTGCATCAAACGACGCATAAGGCCTAGAGCCCCTACAACCTTTTCATCGAGTTCACATAATTGAGGATTTATAAGGTGTCTTCCATCGTACTTGGACGATGCATAGGGGCCTAGGATCGAGCCTCCACAAACCATCTTGAAGCAGCCAAGAACCGAATCAAGGTCGAGGGCACGACTGAAAATCGAATCGGCGAAAAACTCATAGTCAACTGCTCCAAGTAGACATCGACATCCGCCTCTCTGCTCAGGAGGCGCAGCAATGCGGAACCAGAGTTTCAGACTGAATGTGGATTTGAGTGGCGCAAAAAACTTCTTCTATGGGGGGAATGGGGATGTAGAGTACTTTGGGGTCGGATGTGCAATTACAGAAGCCTTGAAAAGCCCAGTATGGAGGGCCCGGGCCGTAATTGCTCTTCATGGGACAGCAAGGTACCGTACAGTAGGGTGGAGCCCACTAACCCATAATTGCTCAATCTTGAAAACTTCATTTTATCGTTAGAGAGAGAAAAAAAAGATAATTATAAAATTTCCGGCTTTTATTAGATTATGACGAATATTATCATAATAAAAATTTTAATTACGGTAAAACTTTCTCAGTTACAGGTACCATTGTGCTCGATAAGTAAATCAGATGAAAGGGAAAAACAAAATACAGAGTTGGGTTATAAAGTCTGCCTGATAAGGACAGGTAAAATGGATGTAAATTTTGACTCTGATACAATAATTTGACTTGTTTTGAATGTAAACACTCTAGCAACCAAAGAATTGAAGATAAGTTTAGCAATCAAACACCATAATAGATCATACTTTATATGGAAAATCCGAAGTTGAAAACGAAAAATCACCCTCAAAAAAATCGTTTTTTAAAGAGAGTGGAATGAGATTGGAGTAATATTAGCCCAATGCAATCGGCTAATTAGCTCAACTTTAAGATTGAGGAATGATTTAAGATGGATTAGTGGATTGATCGATCAATCAAAGAATTGCCATATTCAAATGAGCACAACTTGAAACAGCGGTGGCAATCAGGGATTAATTAGTGGGAAATGGTTATTTAAATTCCCATTTATTGATTTTGGCCAAAAGAATGAACTTCCCATTGTCGATCCGAAAGGTTAGTAGCTCGTCAAAGGAGACAATAACCATGGCAAGTGGGCAACCCTCATGTCTTGGCAACCCCACCATAGTGTTCGGTCCGATCGCGACATTGGATTCTCAACCACTTCTTTTTATCTAATTTTATCAATCTTCATGTATCTGTCTTTCCCTCGTTCCACTTCTCAGATCTCTCTCGAACTTTGTCATGGGAGGGGTCGAGTCAGATCATTGCTCCAGACATGGACTTCTTGGAGGTTTCTCGGCAAAACCCTAAGATCACAGTCAACCCATTCAGTGTACGGTGATCACGGGTCCCTCTCCTGGTGAAATAGCATGCTTATGTTCGTTTCGATTATCCTCTGAAATAAAACATGTTTCCTATACCTTTGGCTGGAAATCGGCAGGTATGTCTAGCTTGGCCAGACACGAATCGACAGAACTGCGTGGAGATGTAATATGAGAGACGGCATGGGAAGGCCGATCCATCAGATGCCGGTCACGGTGGCTCCCGGCTTTGTAGGGTGGTCGGCATGTCGTTCTAATTATTACGGCCCGTTTCTTGGGGTCACAATTTCAATAAATTATTTGATGAGTCAAGAATGATCCAGAAGGGTCTGTAATTTTCAGTTGTCTGCACGACAGTTCACTGGGGCTTCTCTCGCCGGCTCCTCTGTCATCGGGTCATCAACTTCCCTCATCTAATCCCGTGCCCAATTCGAGATGGTGATATAGAGACGTTTTCATGAAAAAACTCGATCAATCATCGCGCAAGCAGGAAGGAAAAATGACGTGAAGTTTAAATATGATTCTAGGACAAAAATAATCATCACAAAAGGGTCTGGGTGGTGTAGTTGGTTATCACGCTAGTCTCACACACTAGAGGTCCCCGGTTCGAACCCGGGCTCAGACATATCTTTTTTGCTCCATTCATTCTCATCAATGAGCCTTTTTATTTTTCCCGTCCAAAGAGCTTCAATATATCCTCAGAGATCTCCTGATACGAGCCATCCCACTGCCACCTTCCTCCCTGGGGTTGATGATATCAGTTACAGAGGCCTGCAGCAGAGTGTAGTTCTGTATGTTCCCGACAGCATTAGGGTGGCATTCAGTCTGTGAAGATGAAGTCTTGTGGGCTGAACCTCGTATTGGAGAAAGGTATCTGTGCAGGTTATCGCCGTGCATGATCGGTTTTAGAATGCTTGAGGTGGTGTTACTTACCTCGAGGCTCTGAGTGCCCAACTCCGCATGCTTCTGCAAAATATAAGTTGCAGTGAGCCCTCTGAAAGATCACTTATGAAATACTTTAAGAAGTGGGCAGTACGTATAGAATCTCCATTGCTTTGCAATCAGAAATTTGTTGGAATCTGTCACGACCCGAAAATCCGGCAGAGTTTCCCCTGTATTTAGGACTAACCAGAAACGCAAAACCTGTTATAACTCAGCTCAACCCGCCAAACCCAGCCACATCCATCCACAACCAATTCCAAAACAACAGTTTTCCAACCACCAGAGATTCAGGTCGTGATATGAAACCACACTATACAGGACTTCTATACATACCCTATCAAAATAAACTTATCCTAGTTGATCCCCGAGTCTATTTGGGCGGCTCCACACTGCTGAGTGTCCTCCCTATCTGTAAAAGAACAATTTGCAGAGAGTGTGAGCTGCAACTCAGTGAATACAAAATTCCAGAGTGGAATAACATGTGGCTCACCTATATCCTTACACAACCGTATCAACTCATACGATTTATCTACCATGGACATGGGGTCGTTGGCAACTTGGCCAACTTCACACGATCCTCCTAATACAATGCATGTAACAAGCATGTCAAACAATAACCATGGGGTCGCATTACCTCTGTGACAGAGTTATGGCGGTACCGTTACTACAGCTCTCCCCAAAACAGTACCGCGACCCCGCACCTCAATCATTTCCTAGCATTCTACTTCCCGTGCCCCTTCCCTTCGCACGCACGCGGGGGCCGCCTATTAACCTCTGGCGGTAAGAGTGGACCCGTCATCCTCAAGTCTCTCTCTTTTTCTTTCCTCTCCTCTCTGGTCTTTGTTTTTCATGACAGGGTCCGGGAAAGTCAACTCACATATTCCACTGGGGTCACAGAGCCAGTGTCACTCATGTCCCATGCTTATATCCCGCCGGGAACCCGCGGTATATCAGTAAGGCCCATTTCTATTCCGCCGGCTTAGCGGTCACCATGGTTATACACAAGCACAAGCAATATGCAAGATGAATGAATGAATGCATGCCCACTACCGGTATCACGCAGATATCTATCAGCTACTCAATTCTCGATCATAACTGCTATAAACCAAAATACGAACAGATCATTCCACAATGGAAGAATGTACTCACAACCCTCTTAGTCGATCAAATTCACGAAGCAGGGTCCTCAAGGTGTTGATCCCGGTTCTCCTCAGCACCTATTATATCACCCGCAATAAGGTCAATATACACACTTATACACAATTGCATCAGTAACTTACCATCACCTATCATATTCACAGAAAATATCTTCTTGTGAGTTAGGGATCATTCCTAGGGTTTTGAGAGGGTATAGGGCTGTTCTACCGACTGACCTAAAGAGAAGGGTTACTCCGTTTCGTTTCACCCAGTGGTGGTTCCTTCTCCCCTCACCAGCATCACAGGAAAACTGCGAACCCTTCAGTCGAAACGAAACCATCACACTGGCAGCACACCCACTACACTTCTCAGCTAGCTTCAACTCGAACCCTAACAGTTATAGAAACTCAAACTTCCAGCAATAACACATAGATTCCAGCCATAGCAGTTCACGGACAACTATTCAGCAACAACCTAAGGAGGGTCCGAGTATATGAGATTCTTACCTCGGGCGTCCACAGTCGACAGTAGAGCAGTAAGATCTAGGAATCGAGTCTTGTCCGTAGTAGATCTCCTCCTCTAGGCTCGATTCGCCTCATACGCTGACGGACGGAACAGAAACGAGGACGGGAAATCGAACCCTAGCGAAACCCTAATTTCTTCTCTCTCTCGCGCTGGGGAAGGTCGGGGGAAAGGAAAACGTGAAATGAGGGAGGAAGGAAGGAGGGAGGAGGAAAATAGGGCCGGGGGACAGACGGGCCAGCTAAATGGGCGGGCTCTCCTCGGGCCCAAGCCCGTGGGCTCACAGAATCCAAGAAGAAAGCAGGGCCTTTTTTAACCTCTCGAGAAGATTCGGACATGGCTTTGGGACATACAGTCAAGTGCTTGGTATCACAACTTACCCGAGATAGTCCCTTTGCCTTCGAGCTCTTATGTCTGCACGACAAGATACCACAGAAATGTCGCAAGCAATGATGTTAGTTTCATCCCTCATTTTAGTCTCAGAACCTTATAAAAAATTACAATAAATACATAACTGGGTATAGATATTAAAGTAAAACCGACCTCTTTAGGCTCTTGGGCTGAGAAGCCTGAGGCTCCTTCTGCACCACGGGCAGCCCAGAGAGATCGCATGCTAATGGATTTGTTCTGAAGAACTGCAACCGCACATAACATCTTAGTAAACAGCCATCTTGATATGAACAGAAGTTACTCTGGAACCAACAGAACTGCTTTTACAAAACTGAGCCTCATAAGAATGTTGCACTTTTAAGATGGATCTCTGTATAGGTAAAAGATGATTGTAGAATAGAAGTTTTGCCTTTTACTGACTTCATTTTGCAGGGCGGACGCTGCAGTGCCCCGATAAGCAGGGTACAGGGCAAGAAGGTTGCTCAAGAGACCAAATGATGAGGCAGGAAAATCCTTCAAGCTTGCGCAATAACTTGGTTGATATTGTTGTGGTGGCCGAAAGCTAGTCTGCAGCTTCATTTTCTTCCAGTAGTCCTGGGGTGGGGCACCACAGAGCTTGAAGATCTTATGCAGCTGCTCGACCTATATGGTAGAAATACATGATAAACATGGATGCTCCACCAAAAATAGGAGATCATGCTGCAGAAGAACATGGCTCGCTAGGAGTAATGCTAATTGACAGTATTGAGAGTTGATGGCAGAAGAGGAATATCATATATATATATGCTCTCAAGTATCATTCATTACTCCCTGAAGAAATTCCTAGTTGCCCTTCTTTTTCTCCTCCATGCTTCGCTTCGCTTTTTTGCCCCATAAAATCCAATGATTCTAGTTTTAGTTCATGCATTACCCATCTATTTTGCCCCCGACAGTTTTTTGCCCACCTGATTTGAAAACCTACCTCCAATCATTAAGATGGTCTAAATGACTTGGTGATGGGAATCTAACCGAAAATTTTTTGCGTTGAAATAGGATCTGTCAACGCAATCTAATTCTAGGACATGCTTCTGAATCATTTGATATCTCAGTTTTCCCAGCCATTAAGGCCTTGCCAAGAAACATCTCAGCCAATAGGCATCCTGCACTCCAAAGATCGACACCAACCCCATAGTCAGTGGAGCCCAGCAGAAGTTCAGGGGCTCTGTACCAGAGTGTGACAACTCGACTTGTCAGGGGACGTCTGTTAACAGGATTGAAGAAATTCGCGAGACCGAAGTCTGCAATCTTAAGCTCGCCAGTCTTGTCTATCAACAAGTTGGAGGCTTTAATGTCTCGGTGGAGGACTCCTCTCTCATGGCAGTGCTGGAGACCTGCCAGCAACTGTTGCATATAGCACTTGACCTGTTATGAAAAAGCAACATAATGTAATGTAAATCAGGTGATTGGACTTCCTTAACTTTTAGTAGCAAACAAGATTGACACTGCATTTTCTCATAATTTGTCTGATGGTACATCTTCTATTTGGGACCATGTAACGGCCCAAATGTAGAATCAGCTGTGCAGAGGAGAGCTCATGGTTAATGAATTATATTTGGGAAGACGCTACAGCACCAGCAACTGGCCAGGTGGTTTTACGGACAAAAACGAAAAAGCCTAACCTGTGGTTCCATGAGGCGCTGACCAGGATGACAGATTACTTTTGAAAGGTCCGACTGCATAAAGTCAAAAACCAGATAGAGACTGTACTTCATCCTTGATGTAGCAATTCCTTCAAGCATGATTACATTGGGATGATTTAGGTGCTGCAGAATCATAATCTCTCTCGCCATAAACTTCACACTCTCAGGTTCCGATGTGTTGAAGCGAACCCTTTTCAAGGCAACAATCTTCCCTGTGTCTCTATCTCGAGCTTTATATACATTGCTGTAAGTCCCATGTCCCACCTGCAAATTCATCTCATTCATGTGGGCATTTATAGAATCACAAGTTAGTAAAGTAACCAGAACGACCTCTTGATGTTATAAAACAAAGCCTTGTGAATGAGAGAAATGATCCTAACGCACTGCTGAATGTTCTCTCTGAAAATTCTTAGTAACCTGTCAGATATTCTGTATCAAAATAGAACTTCAACTAGGAAAAATGCAGATGGGATGATCATTTGAAGAAACTTGCCGTTCTTTTTCACGAAACCAAATGCTGTGATAATTAAGAAAACAAAATATTTCAGACCAACTCTACCATGATACGAAAAACATGATCCGACTTGGGGAGGATAGAAAAGGCAGCATCCAGAAGTGCGATATCCAGCTTGCAGAATCATGCCTATACAACTACTGGCATGGATTGATCATCTACGAAATGAAACCATTGCAACGAAATGTTAAAAGCTAAAAGCCCGAAATTCAGGTGAACAAGTGATCCAATACTGAAGGAATATCCTTTCTGTTTCTGCGACCTCATTCAACAACTGCAGAAAGAGAACTACCAATGTGAAGATTTTCGAACCAACTTATGCAATTGGTAATTTATAGTCATGGCATCTACGATCGGACAGAAAAAGATATATGATTCTAAGTACGACCACCATTAAACAACAATTAGTCCTTTATGCAAATCCCAAAAATATGTAGATTGGGCTGCAAGTATGGCGGTGCGGACCTTAGCCAGCTTCTCATATGAGTCCGCACTCTTTGGGACAAAGCCAGCCAAAGCAGCACGATCAATGTTGTCGACTAGCCACTTCGGCCACCCATCAACAAGCTCATCTTCCCCAATCTTTTTATTGGTCTCGATCCGTTGACTCCCAGTCCCACCACTTCTCTGTCTTTTCCCATTGACAGCCACACCACCGCCTCCATCCCTCCTGCCCGAAGGGCCATTCTCAGGCCGTTTCCGGTCAACCGGCCTGCTGTCGGTCCCTCCTTGACATATCCGTTTTGGAGTTTGAGACTCTCGAGGCCTTTAGAGGGCGATGGAAGATAGGGCTTTGCTTGCACACACCCCATCGCAGCGAGGGAGGTGGGATACTCGGTAAAGTCGCAGACTTTTCCTGTAAATTGAGGCAACGGAGATTGTAAGGTGGTATGGCATTGCTGTGATGAACGAATGGAGGGAAGGGACTCGTGATGATATCCGGGTTTTGGACAGCATGCGTTTGGAGTTTTACTATAGAGAGGGAGAGAGAGAGATGGTTGTAGTAGAAGGGGGGTTTTCTTCGGTCTCAAAGGTCAGCTCCCTTGCTACAGATCCTCCGCCATTACAGAAGGTGGAGCGGCAACTGGTAAAATTTAGAGGGAAAGTTTTGCATGCTATTATGGGAGAAGTACAACATGGTCGGAAGTCTAAGTTGGTGTGACCGTTACACGCTATGGATGATACTGAAAATGGGACCAAATTAGAGTGCCTCAACCATTATTTCGTAGGAGTATAGGTATATTCTTTTAAACTGAGAGACCATAACGATCAAATCAAATTGAGGACAAAAATAAGAAATTCATAAAGTTCAGGGACCATTTGTTGAAGTTGACCAACGATGTCTCTGTTGCGCGATGCAACCCATGCAGCCGAATTAACGTGGAAAGCGGCAGTCTACTGTGGCAAGTTGGGCCGCATGAAAAGGTCGGAAGAAGGCCCGGAAGCTTTTCTTCTTGTCGCTCATTTCTCCTAATCCTCACCTTTCGTTCAACTTCCAGAACTAGTTTTGAGCATCTATCTCCCACCACCACCACAACCACCTGTCCCTCTCCATGGGCTTCTGCAGAGTAGACTCAGAGATCTACTGATGGGGTCATCGCTCTATAGATCCATGCCGATCTCTTCTGCGGTAGCTTTTTATATTTTTGTCCAATTCTGTTTCGTTATCCTAATTCCTTCGATATAACAGCTGCTGACACAAAATATTCATCTTGGTTTCATTAAAGTGGGATATATATATATTTATTTATTGAACCCGCAGGTGGAGATTAGTGGTAGTGGTGGGAATTAATGGTTGGTGGTTTAATTGTTGAGAAATTTGCGATTTTTGGAGGGACTCTGTACTTTTTGTTGCTGGGATTTGATTGAAATTGGTCAATAATGGAGCAAAAATCTCAGAAGAGGAAGCTTGAAGAAAGTGGGCGTGAACCTTCAACTGATTCCCCTCTCTGCGCAAACAATTGTGGGTTCTTTGGCAACCGTAACACCAACAGTCTCTGCTCCAAATGCTACAAAGACTATCTCCTGAAGCAGACAAAGGAAGAATCATTTGACCGCAGAACTGTGCAGCAGAAGGTGAGTATTGATGATCAGACCGTGGAGGACTCTAAGCAGCGAGCCTCACCACCACCACCACCATTACAAGAAGAAGCTAAATGGGTGGAGGCTTCCAGTTCTGAGAACCCTGAGAAGGAACCAACGAATCGATGCAGTTTCTGCAGGAAACGGGTGGGGCTGACGGGTTTCAAGTGTAGGTGCGGGAAGACCTTCTGCTCGATCCACCGGTATTCTGATAAGCACAACTGTGTCTTCGACTACAAGAGTGCTGGGCGAGACGCGATTGCTAAGGCAAATCCTGTGGTGAAGGCCGATAAGGTCGAGAAGATATGATATGATGGTGGAAGCGAGGCAAAACTGGAATTTATGTATGGGTCTGGAAGTTATGGTTGTCTGCTGTATGAAGCTAGAGTCGATATTCAGTTAGTGCTTCTAGGAAGACATAAGCTCTTTCATGGTGGTTCTTCTCGTGCTTACTTACAGTTTGCCCAGTTCATCCACATAAACGATATGGTTTATTATAGGACAGTTGATTGCTCATTTATGCGATGGTGAACCTCCATCTATTCTAGTATGATGTTTGATCTATGAAATAGAATACACAGATTGGATTTGATTGCACGTCAATTTCATTTCACCTTTTGATTCCACTCTATTTGCGAGCTTAGCATGAGTGATTTGGTGAACTGAACGCCTAGACAAGTTTTTTGTGGCCCCCATATGCACCACGTTCTGCAGGGACACGATTAGTCTGATCTGCTGGATATAGACAATATGCCACAACTCTTAGATAGAGGATCACAGTATAATACTCCAGAAGAATATGAGTTTCAGGGGTAAGCTGCAAATTTACCAACAGCGGCAAGGACTGAGTTATCCTCTTAGTGGTATCTGCAAAACAACCTTGCCCGTTCAGACAATATGCAGAAAGGAGAACACTAAAGTATCTAGAAATGAAAAAAGCTCTATACTTCCAGCCAGAATAATTCTTGCTATCCAAGTTGCAAACTATCATAGGGATTCCCAATTCTTCAGATTCACCATGCATTGACCGGGCCAAGTGCCCTTCGGCCAGCAAGTTAGTTTTGTGGGACATGAATCAACCCAAGGAGGTCAAAAAATGGTACTTGGGTGCCAATGTACTAGCTGTCTCTTATGGTGGCTTCGGAGGATAAGATGCATGAGACTAAAAAGCACACCTCTTCTTCGGTGTTTCCATAGCTTCAAGGGCAATTCTCTTGAGCTCCTTTAAGTTGAATATTGGCAATTCTAAGTTCCAGTTGCGCTCCATATCCGGGAAGATCTTCCTTCTGATTGCCGAGCCTTAGCTAAAAACATTGTGCCCATTGTCAAGCACAGTGTGTGCAAGAACAACTAAACTCACATGTAAACGAGGCACAAAAAGGCTGAATCTGAGTATATTATGCATTATAGATGATAAGAGGCCTCCCACCTGATGCCCCTAGAAACTCTTACAGGTTATAACAGTCGATCCGTGACTGAAATGACTCATTGCAGGGCAAGAACCGAGGCAGGAAGATGTCGCTCCCACTTTTGTGGAGTGTGTAGAAGCACCCTGACAACCACAATCACAAACCCTTAAACTCATAAAACTTGATTCCAACTCATTTCTTCCCATCTATTTCCTCTTCATCAAATAGAAAGCTATTTTAAGCTAGTTTTAATGTCTTGGCTTTTCGAGTGAATATGATATATGTACACCTCCTGAACGGTTGATAAGATCGTGAGTTTGATTTTCTCATGTAACACATTTTAGTCTTAGAAAACCAACATGAATGTACCTATACGTGGATTTACAGGATGTCCGTAGACTCTTGAATAAACTCCAAAGACATAAAAAAATTAAGTTTTTTTTGTCAATTTCATAGTTCTTATCTCCAGTTTATGGCGAAAGCTGCAGGAAAGAGAACAACATGACGTACGTTATTTAACAGAGGGAGAAGGGGGAAATTGTGATGTTAATGGCAACGACCAAAACCGCAAGATCTAATCTTCAGAGTAGAAGAGCCCATAATTACTCCTCGAGTCTCCAAGATCCCATCTTTCTATGCAGTCCATTGACATTACTTCTCTGAATCGATCGGAACTCTCTGCATCAGAATTTCGCAGATTTCTATGCTTCTCCAACCCATTCAAGAGCCCTCAATTTGCATATCTAAACCCACCATCTTCGATCTGAGCCCCCTTTTATTTTTGTGATTCACATACTGGAAGCCTCGTTTCACTTCAGATCTTCGTAAGCCCTTCGTCTCTGGGGCCGTCTTCACGAGATGTTTGCTACTGGGTATGGTGATTTTTGCCTGGATGCCAGGTTAGTTCGGGTCTGAGTGTGGATTTTGTTGGGTCGACGTTGAGGGTTTGAATGGGGGCATCTTCTGGTCTGAACTCCGAGGACAGTGTCTGTTAGTGAATCTGTATTCGTGAGTGATTCTTGGCTTCTGTGGGACGAACATGTTCTGGAGGGAACGTGAGAGGGAGCCCAAGGACCAAAACGGTGGACCACCTTGTGGGCAGGTTCGGGTTCTTGTTGTTGGTGATTCAGGTAATATGATATGATCTTGTACTCAGCAATGGCAGCTCCAAGTTTAAGTTTCTATGATGAGTTAATTGTGCGGAATTGTCTTTCAAGCCTTTCCTTGATTCTTTTAGGTATTGATTTCAGAGCTCTGGAGGCTGCTTTGTTGGATTTGCTGGTTCTAGCAAGTGTGACTTTAGTTGTGGATAGTTGGATTCTTTTTTTCCTCATGAGTGGAATTTCTCCAAATTATTAGCTTACTGATTATGAACAAGCCGCAAGGCTTATCTGGGACTTGTTTTGAATGTTAAAGAGTGTAGTTTTGGACTCTTTTATGACATCAACTTGATCAACTCGTCCCTCTTATCTTGGAGAATCCTACTTAAATTGGATTGAGTGTAGTTTCTGGAAGTTGAGTCATGCCATGTTAATTCAATTAGTTTTTCCAGGTTGATGAATTTGTGTGAGCATGGTTCAGGATTTTGATAAACTTCTTCTCATCTGTCTATTGGTTATAGGAAAGATTATTGCATCATCTCTTGTTTCTTGTCCTGAATCTTGCTAGGTGTAGGAAAAACTTCTCTTGTGCACCTGATAGTTAATGGTTCCGCTATCTCACGCCCTTCTCAAACAATTGGCTGCACAGTTGGTGTGAAGGTGTGGCTCTAACTACCGTCCACTTATTAGTTCCTGTATAATCAAATCCAACTGCCATAGTGGAGTTCATGTGTGTCATAAAAATGTTTTACATTTTGTTCTTTCAGCGTATAACTTATGGAAATTCTGGAAGCTCATCAAGTAGCATCAATGGGGATGCCGAACGAGATTTTTTCATTGAGCTTTGGGATGTGTCAGGACATGACCGATACAAAGACTGCCGATCTCTCTTCTATTCACAGATTAATGGTGGGGAGAAAATCTATATTTATATGCATCTATTATTGCTTTGCTGCTGGACATTTTTCAAATTTCCAAGTGCAGCTTTAGAATTGCTTCATATTGGCCTGAAGTCTGAAGATGAGTTTAATTTGGTACACTATGTGATGCCTGTGAGATAGCTTGTTATATAAAGGTCCAATTTACTTGGTAGTTGCCATTTGAGTTATCTGAAGAACTATGAGGTTTTCCATATGTAGAGTTTGCATTGGAATTCTTATCTCGTTTTAGCAAACTGTTATTCTATATATATTCTAGTTACACTATCAAAGCCATACATAATATCTTGGGATCCTGGTATTACTTATTGTAGCAGAACATAGTTGAAGATTACATAGGGTGGGGCCAAGTTTCCTCTCTCTCTCTCTTTCTGCTGAATAAGCTGGGGCTAAGCAATTACACTTCTTAGGGGGCTAGAGCAAGCCTATTTGAGAATGGCTGGAATTATTTGGATCTCATATCCATGACTTGATTGTCTCCAAGAGTAATATATGGTCATGGAGATCTTAGCACAAAGCTTTTTTTCAGAAACCAGGAAGAAAGCAAATAAAAATTGCCGGATAACAGACTTCAGGCACTTTATTGTTTAGTTATTGTTGTTTGTTGTGCAAGTGCAGGAGTTATTTTCGTTCACGATCTCTCCCAGAGAAGGACGAAAGCTAGTTTGCAGAAATGGGCAGCTGATATTGCTGCTACAGGCAATTTCTCTGCTCCTCTTGGATCAGGCGGTCCTGGTGGCCTACCTGTCCCATATATTGTCATAGGTAACAAGGCTGATATTGCTGCAAAGGAGGGAATGAGAGTAAGTCATGGAAATCTTGTTGATGTAGCTCGTCAATGGGTAGAGAAACAGGGCTTGCTTCCTTCAAGTGAAGAGCTTCCACTCACTGAGAGTTTCCCCTCCACTGGGAGTCTCCCTGTGGTAAATATCACTTCTTGAGATCTTAACTGAAGTTTTCTAAGACATGGTAGAAGTAAGATTCAAACAAATAGCTACGTAGAATCCTTTTGACATGGTTTCTATTTCATACAAAATATCATGTTAGTAACTTATCCATGAGATTTCAAAGTAGTACTAGTGGGTGTCATTAAGCCTGCAATCATATTACTGCCCAATAGTGTGCTTATGGGATTCTGAAATTAGAAACTTGCCAAATACAGGCTGCCAAAGAAGCAAGGTATGACAAGGAAGCTATTGTAAAGTTCTTCCATATGGTCTGTATCCTCTCTTTTCTGCCTTTGATGATCATTATTCTTCTACCTTCTTTGTATTTTCGAGGTAAATTCGTATGTGTCAATGTCAGTTGTGATGTTGGTTGTACAGTTAATCAGAAGAAGGTATTTTTCTGATGATTTGCCGTTACCAAGTCCATGGTCCATGTCTCCAGTGCCAAAACCTGCTCAGCGACTAGACGATAATCTTAGCGATGAGGACCCATTTTACAGGACCACAAGGTCATCTTCTTGCATCTAGTGGCTGCATTGTGATTTCATATTGGTTATCTTGAGTTTCCCTTACCAATTTCATGGTTTAAAAAACTATATGAGATCTCTTTTCTATTTTTGGTATTTTTTTGTTTATTTATCGTCTCACAGTTAACTTGAAGTGAGAAAGTTTTATCACTTGATCTATGAATTTCCAGTTTTCTTCTATTTCTGTGGGAAATATTTCAAAATTTCTTGTGGTTTTTCTATACTCTTTTGACTCCCAGAAAATTGGGACGCAAGGGCATTGCTTAATTCCAGAAACTGAGAAAAGTTTTTGTGATCTTTTTCGTGTTAAACTTTGATCTTAAATGAAATGGAAAAAAAAATGTGAAAGATTCTTCCAGTTTCCGAAGACAATAGGCAAGAAGAGTTTCAGACATGTACTTTATACCCCACTTTGATGTCTTTGTTTTGGGGAAATCAAACGGAAGTATGTTCTCTTACCATGGCTATGGATCATGCAGCTTGAGCAGCGAGCACTACAAGTACAGCACGCTCCCTCCTCTCCCAGCCCAGAGGAATCTCACGCCACCTCCCACTCTGTATCCTCAGCAGCCTGTGAACGTTCTCGAGAATCACAGCTTCCCAAGATTCTCCTCCTTTGGCAGTTCCTCAGAAATTGGCAGCAAGCGTGCGGATATTAATGTCTGAAAGGATCTCATGTCCACCCTTCAATTCTAGCTCGACAGATATGAGATGAATGATATTGTGATGTATCTTTTGTTCATCTTTGTTCCCTTTTTGGTTCCATTTTACTGTGAAACTCAGTCAATATGTCCATAATCAATTCTTTTCCTCGAACTGTATGGTGTTTCGTGGGCACAAGTTGAATGGGGATGTATTTATTATAAACAGGCTCCTATGGTCCTGAAATATAGAGAATATTCTTTTGTAGACAAGATTCTGCATTTTTTTTTTGCATGAAATATAACAGGCAACAAAAATTATCCCGAAAATAACAAAGACAGAGAACACAGATCATGTCCGTCGATTGATTCTGGAGCACATAAATGAAATACATGGGAAAGACTTGAGGTTAAAGTTCTGCTCTGGGCTCTTCTTCGTCAGACAGGTTCTCCTTCACCTTTTCAGCTGTCCTCTGCACTGCTTCAGCAGCGGATCTGGCCGATCTCTCAACTGTAGATTTACTCGACCTGAAGCTCTCCTTGGCCGCCTCCTTCATCTCTTCAACTGCATTGGCTTCATTGCTAGCGCCTCTAAAACTTCCTTGGAAGTCAATACAACTAATCAGCTCGAGACGTAATCATCTCGAAACACTAGAATCAATGTACATGCACGATCAAGCCATATTACTCGATGAATTCTCCCATAACGAGCTGGATTAGGTGGTTATCAGGGAAAAAAAATCATCAAACTTACTCGAGATTTGGAGGAGAGAGCCGGATCTGGAATTTGTTCAAGAGGGTCTTGATCTTGTGCCACGAGATCCTGTGGGGACTTCTCATCATGGAGATCGCGTCTGTGACTACTTCATCCAGGGATGGCTTCTCATCCACCTTGTTCTCTTCTGCAAGGTGCCGTGCTCCATTACCAGCTCCCCCAGCTGAAAGAATCTGAGACGAGAGAAGCACGAACAAGAAGAAGAATGTGGTGAGGCCGGTGAACCTCGGTTTCATGGCTCAGCAATATTCCAGAGAGTGAGAATTCTGAAGTTGCAGTAATGGTTCTCGCATCCTTTCCATTTACCTTTCTACCTAGCATTTACCATTTCCTCCGGCATTGCAGGGGAAATGATTTGAACGTTTCAAACTGACATAAGCCATGGCATATTTAACGAGGAAATTTGTCTTCTGGAGGATACTTTCAGCTGTTTTACTTACAAAAGAGAATGCTTCCATATATGGTAACTGTTTATATGTCAACGGGAATTACTTTCATCAAGAAGAGAACGATCATTTCAGATTGGACCGCTCTCTGCAGGTTGACTCAACACATGAACTTGGTCAGAATTCCCTTCGAGCTAGCCTGGTCGTTGCTTTTACGGCTCAAGCTCGGAAAGGAATCCTACTTTTCTCATACGGCCCCTGCTCGGTCAAGCTCGATTTTCCCTTCTTTTTTTTTTTTATGGATCCAAACTCAACTTCTGGTGTATCTTGAGATGTGTCATGGAATGTACATTTTTATCTCAATATAGGAGTTTATCAGGAGACGAAGTCTGGTGATTTTCTTGATATATAATATATAGTCTTCAATGTACATGGGACGGCGATTTAATGGGTAACGTCGGTCCATAATATCATGTTTCCACCTCCTGAATAAAATGGGGCATTATTGTTGCATGTAAATTTAAAAATTAGGAATATTACAGTAAAAATTATATATATATTTGTACTTGAACTTATGTATTTCAAAATAACTTTTTCGGTCTTATATGTTTGATTTCGTATATTTGAATTCTAATTCTAATAGTACATTGACGTTGTGGTCATTGGCTAACGCAATGTAATAACATACGATAAATTATCGACGTGCCAAAATTTAGCTGATATAGCGTAACGATATGGCAAAAAATTATTGCCGATGTGTCATATCACGAGACTCAGTTAAATGTTACGTCAGCGAATCATTAAAATTAAAATTTAGGTATATTATAAAATCAAATATATAAGAGTGAAATAGACATTTCAAAATATATAGTACTCAAGTGAATAAGAAATAATAAATATATAAGATTTTAGTGTAATTTTTTTAAAAAAATTATATATCCAAAAAAGTTTAAATTTATAGGTAGTATAAATTATGAACTCCAATTTTGTAAATAGAGAAAATTTATTATAAGAATTATGCTCAATTGAATAGAGGTAGCAAATTGTGCCGGCTCGGTCTTATTGGGCCGTGCCAGCACGGCATGATAAGGGTTGGCTCAAGCACTGCCCTTTAGGATATCGCGTCGGGCCGGCACGGCACGATAAGACAGGGGCGGCCCTAGCCCAGCCCGATAGCTCAATAATTTCGTTTGATCATGACTTATTTGCAACTACAAATGAGCTTACAAATTGAATTTTTTTCTATTTTTTAATAGTATCTAATAGTCTATTTAGTTTTTTTTAAAAAATATATCTAATTAGGCTATCGTGCCAGCACAGTCCATGATCATTAGGTACAGCACGCCCGATAAAATCATCGGGTCGTACCGGCATAGCATGATAAGCACTGGCCCAGCATGGTGTTATCGTGCCGGGCTATCGTACCGGGCTGAATTTTGCCAGGTCTACCATTGAATCTAGATTAATCATGACATGTTGAATTGTAAACCCGAAAAACTACTTGTATGGCAGCTAGAAGAAATTACCTACATTTTTTCCCTGATGTCTTGCCAGTGAGAAACAAGATAAGGGGATGGACGGTGGACGTGGACCGTTTCCCTTGAATGACTGTCGTCTGATCTGACAGCAGTTGCTACATTTATCAACCCTTCTGCAGAGATTCTAAAGTCCCCATCCACACCGCTGGACCTCTTCTCCCACAGTTTGGTTTTTGGCCGATCCGGCGAGGAGGGGGGTGGCGGGAAAGGTCCTTTCAGATTAAGTGAATCCTATCGATGCTCTGGAATCTCGTTAACGGGCGTTGATACATCATCATATCTCAGAAACAACACAATGGTATCTCCTGTCAGAGTGTGCTAGCTTCTCCGAATACCGGCATACATGTACTCCCCGGACAAGATCAGCTTCGAAGAACAAGTCACACATTCCTAGCTGATCCGATCTTTTCCTTTTGGGAGCAACCCGTCCAGATGACATTAATGAAGGATCACGTGTTTAATTTATCGCATTAATGAGCTTGTGCCATGTTCATGGTATGGACCTGCAAATAAGTATAATAACACAGCTTCCCTGAGCCATTAACGGACCTGGATATCTACTTAGAGTATGGCATCTCACTCCCGTTTGGAATGAATGCATAACCTTTCACTTATAAAAATGAAAATCTGTTTTTGTTTGGCAATGAGGATGATATGATCGATTCAGCTAACCACTGCCCAGAATTTAAAGCCGACCTGTGCTGAGCTTGCTTGGAATTGCAGTACAATAAGGACCTTTTCTTGAGGGGAAAAGACTTTGTGTTATTAGCCCATTCTTCCTCTTTATCGCCTGTTGCATTATTCGCATAGAAAAATTAGACCATCGGAGCTCCATCATGGACTTGATGAGCCTTCTGGAGATGGCCTTTGCCCTCATTTGCTTCCTCCTCATCCTTTGGCATCTTGGAAGCAACATCAAAAGGCTCCTGACTTATTGGCCGCTTGTTGGTATGTTACCGGCACTTGTGAGCCAAGTCTTGCAGATCCATGATTGGATTTGTCACGACCCAAAAATCCGGCAGAGTTTCCCCTGTATTTTTGACTAATCAGAAACGCAAAACCTGCTATAAATAAGCTCAACACGCCAAATCCAGCCACACCCATCCACAACCATTTCCAAAACAAACAGTTTTCAACCACCAGATATTCAGGTCGTGATATGTGATCACACTATACAGGACTTCTACACATACCCTATCAATATAAGCTTATCCTAGTTGATCCCCGAGTCTACTTGGGCGGCTCCACACGGCTGAGTGTCTCCCCTATCTGTAGAAAACAATTTTTGCAGAGAGTGTGAGCTGCAACTCAGTGAATACAAAATTCCAGAGTGGAATAACATATGGCTCACATATATGTTCTTACACGACTATATCAACTTACACAATTTATCTACCATGGACATGGGGTCGTTGGCACCTTGGCCAACTTCACACGACCCACCTAATACAATGCATGTAACAAGCATGTCAAACAATAACCATGGGGTCTCATTACCTCTGCGACAGAGTTATGGCGGTACCGTTACTACTCCTCTCCCCAAAACAGTACCGCGACCCCGCACCTCAATCAGTTCCTAGCATTCTACTTCCCGTGCCCCTTCCCTTCGCACGCACGTGGGGGCCGCCTATTAACCTCTGGCGGTAAGAGTGGACCCGTCATCCTCAAGTCTCTCTCTTTTTCTTTCCTCTCCTCTCTGGTCTTTGTTTTTCATGACAGGGTCCGGGGGAGTCAACTCACATATTCCACTAGGGTCATAGAGCCAGTGTCATTCCTGTCCCATGCTTATATCTCGCCGGGAACCCGCGGTAGTTCAATAAGGCCCATTTCTATTCCGCTGGCTTAGCGGTCACCATGGTTATACACAAGCACAAGCAATATGCAAAATGAATGAATGAATGCATGCCCACTACCGGTATCACACAGGTATCTATCAGCTACTCATGTCTCGATCATAACTACTATAAACCAAACACGAAGAGATCATTCCACAATGGAAGAATGTACTCACAACCCCTTTGTCGACCAATTCACAAGGCAGGATCCTCTAGGTGTTGATCCCGGGTCTCCTCAGCACCTATCATATCACCCACAATGAGGTCAATATACATACTTATACACAATTGTATCAGTAAATTTTCCCACCTATCATATTCACAGAAAATATCTTCTTGTGAGTTAAGGATCATTTCTAGGGTTTTGAGAGGTATAGGGCTGTTCTATCGACTGATCTAAAGAGAAGGGTTACTCTGTTTCATCTCATCCAATGGTGATTTCCTTCTCCCCTCACCAGCGTCTACTCCCAGCAACACAGGAAAACTGCGAACCCTTCAGCCGAAACGAAACAACCACACTGGCAACACACCACTACACTTCTCAGCTAGCTTCAACTCGAACCCTAACAGCTATAGAAACTCAAACTTCCGGCAATAACACATAGATTTCAGCCATAGCGATTCCCAGACAGCAACTTAGCAACAACCTAAGGAGGGTTCGAGTAACCGAGATTCTCACCTCAACGCCCTGTGAGCCCATGGACTTGGGCCCAAGGAGAGCCCAACCCTTTTAAGTTGGCCCATCTATTTTCTTTTTCTTTTCCTTTCTTTCTTTTCTCTTCCCCACCGCCTTACGCCTCTTTTCCCCTGTCAATCAACCTTTTCTCTTTTTCTCTCCATCCTTCTGGAGACATCGCCGAATACAAGCGCGCGCGAGAGAGAGTGAGAGAGGAGAAAATTTTTGCACGAAGAGAAGGTGAGGTCGAAGAGAGGAGTTAAACAAAAAGGGGAACAATGGTAAGTTTAAAATAGTTAAATATTTAGTTGGTATATATGTATATGTTGATTTCATCATTTGATTTTGGCTGTGGAAAATGGGAGGAAAAGGAAGAAAGGAAGCAACGGGAACGAAGAAGGCAAGAGTAGGGAAAGAGAAGGGTGTGGGAGGAAACTGATTTTTTGCAGTGGAAAAAAATAGAAAGGAAAAGAAAGAAAGAAAGTCACGGGAACGAAGAAGGAAAGAGAAGGGAAAGGAAAGGGTTTGGGAGGAAATTGATCATGGGAGTGGAAAAATATAAAAAGAAAAAGAAAAAGAAAAAGAATTGAAGGGACGGGGACGAAGAAGAAATAAAAAAGGAGAAAGAAAATAAAAATATAATAATAAATAAATAAATAAAATAGTGTGTATATATATATATACACATAATGAGGTCGAGAACCATTTAAATTAGTTATAAGATTATTTATTTGGTTAAGGTATAAATTATTATATGATATGTATTAATTTTATGATGAATCAAATGATAGGTACTGAAGAGACCCGAAATACCCACCCTGAAGATCCCGCATTTGTGATTAATCAGTTCAGGGGCAGTGAGTACATTCTTCCATTGTGGAATGATCTGTTCGTGTTTTAGTTTATAGCAGTTATGACCGAGGAATGAGTAGCTGATAGATATCTGTGTGATACCAGTAGTGGTCATGCATTCATTCATTCATTTTGCATATTGCTTGTGCTTGTGTATAACCATGGTGACCGCTAAGCCGGCGGAATAGAAATGGGCCTTACTGATCTACCGCGGGTTCCCGGCGGGATATAAGCATGGGACATGAGTGACACTGGCTCTGTGACCTCAGTGGAATATGTGAGTTGACTCCCCTCGGACCCTGTCGGGAAAAACAAAGACCAGAGAGGAGAGGTAAGAAGAAGAGAAAGACTTGAGTGCGACGGGTCCACTCTTACCGCCAGAGGTTAATAGGCGGCCCCCGCGTGCGTGCGAAGGGAAGGGCACGGAAAGGAGAATTATATGAGATTGATTGAGGTGCGGGGTCATGGTACTGTTTGGGGAGAGGAGGAGTATCGGTACCGTCATAACTCTGTCGCAGAGGTAATGCGATCCCATGGTTATTGTTTGACATGCTCGTTACATGCATTGCATTAGGTGGGTCGTGTGAAGTTGGCCAAGGTGCCAACGACCCCATGCCCATGGTAGATAAATTGTGTAAGTTGATATAGTCGTGTAAGAACATATATGTGAGCCATATGTTATTCCACTCTGGAATTTTGTATTCACTGAGTTGCAGCTCACACTCTCTGTAAATTTGTTTTCCACAGATAGAGGAGACACTCAGCCATGTGGAGCCGCCCAGATAGGTTCAGGGATCAACTAGGTTAAGTGTATTGATAGGGTATGTATAGAAGTCATGTATTAGTGTGATCACATATTACGACCTGAATATCTGGTGGTTGAAAATTGTTGTTTGGGAAATGGTCGTGGATGGGTGTGGCTGGATTTGGCGTGTTGAATTGATTTATAGCAGGTTTTGCATTTTCTGGTTAGTCTTGAGTACTGGGGAAACTCTGCCGGATTTTTGGGTCGTGACACGCCCGAAGTCGACAGTAGGGCAATGGAGTCTAGAAACCAAGTTTTGTCCGCAGAAGGCCCTCTCCTCTAAACTCAATCGCCTCCTACGATGGCGGATGGAACGGAAACGAGGACGAGAAATCGGAACCCTAGCGAAACCCTAATTTCTCTTCTCTCTCGCGCGCGGCAGGGTGGGGTGAAACTGAAAATGAAGACGACGAAGGGAGGAAGGGGGAAAGAAAAGTGGACGGGCTGATGGGCCAGCTAAATGGGCGGGCTCTTCTCGGGCCCAAGCCCGTGGGCTCACAGGATTACTGAGCTCCTAGTGCACAACTCCATTCACAGCTTCCTCTTCCGAGGCCTGTGGTTTTGTGACATGGATATGTTGATCACGGTGGACCCTGTGAACATCCTGAAAGGGTCCGAGTGAAAGAAAATCTTCGATGTTTTTGGAGACGGGTTACTCAATGCAGACTACAAGCTGTGGGTGGACCAGAGAAGAGTTTCTTTGACATTATTGAATCACAGGAACTTCCACCAATTCCATGCCAGGACTAGTTGGGATAAGATCCAAAGCGAGGTGATTCCTTCTCTAGATTGCGCCCCCAGGGAAGGGCTTGTGGTGGATTTGCAAGATTTGTTCCAAAGGTTCACATTCGGTTCAATATGCAAGTTGGTTACTGGGTTTGCTCCTGGGTGTCTTTCCGGTGATTCCCAGAGGTTCCACTCGCATTAGGCATTAGATGATGCTGAGGAGGCCATCTTCTTCCGCCACGTTCTGCCCGAATTCCTATGGAAGCTGCAAAGTTGGCTAATAATTGGACAAGAAAAGAAGTTAAGTGAAGCTTGGAAAACTTTTGATTGGATCACAGGAACATACATCGAAACAAAGAGGCAAGAGATGAATAGAGCTGGGGTTGGGGGGATGGGTGGGGGTTGGGTGGTGTGACCCAGGTTGGATGATCCTGATCTCTTGATGTCACATATGACTATGGGACAGAATGAGATATCGGGCATTGACGGTAATGAGGACAAGTTCTTGAGAGACATGATCTTGAGCTTCATACTTGCAGGAAGAGATACGACCACTTGGACTCCCCAGAATGTGGGAGATACTTGCATAGAAGTTTCATGCATAATATGGTTGATGTGGCGTCACCTCATTTGCGATCTGGGTGTTCGTGACTGATGTGGTCTTGTCCATAGACCTAATCGACAAGGCCCATACGTGGACTCAACCCAGGGGATGGCCAACTATTATTATTATTATTATTTTACTTTTGGGATGATTAGGGTATTCCATTTACGTTAAAATGCTGCAAAATGTAGAAATTTTCAAAAGGCCCTTTAAAGGTAACAGAATAGCAAATGAGCAGTCAACTAATCGGTGCTCTAAATGGGGCAAGCCAGCTATTCTACAGCGTACAGAATCAAGAGCTTCGATCTGCATTTGATGCCACCCTGTTCGCTTGTGTTGGAATATGTCACTTGTTGTGGTTTGACCTGAAACGTGAGGGGAATAGTATGGGGAAGAAGACGACTGAGCACTTCATCAACTAAGCAAAAAAAGGGAGAAGAACAGAAGGATGAAGAGCCAGAACTAGTCATTATGCCTCATTATTCTGAGTCTTAGAGTACACTTATATGTAAAGCACTGAGAAGTTCAATTAGTTAGTTCTACAACTAACTAACTAAATTGGTTATTTCAAGCGGGCAAGTAGTTTTCTGTTGGCTTCCATCATTTGTTACACTCCCCCTCAAACTGGGTGTAAATGTTCTGGACGCCCAGCTTGCTGAGTAGTAGCTTGAACCGTTTGGGATGCAAGGCCTTTGTAAAGATGTCTGCAAGTTGGTTTTGTGAATTGACATGGAGTGTCTTGATCACCCCTTGCAATTTTTCTCGCACAAAATGACAGTCAAGTTTAATGTGCTTTGTCCTCTCATGAAAGACAGAATTTGAGGCTATGTGGAGAGCGGCCTCATTGTCACAGTAGAGCATCACAAGATCCTCTTGATCAATCTCCAGATCCTTTAATAGGCCCCTTATCCACACTAGTTCACAGGTCGCACTAGCCATGGACCTATGTTCTACTTCCGCTGTTGATCGAGACACAATGCTCTGTTTCTTAGATTTCCAAGAAATCAATGAGGATCCAAGGAAGGCGTAGAATCCAGATACTGATCTCCTGGTGTCTGGGCAACTCGCCCAATCTGTGTCAGCGAAAGCCTTAAGTGTTACCTCAGATGAGGCTGCATAGAACAATCCCTGCTCGATGGTACCTTTGAGATATTGTAGCATTTTGATAGCTGCATGCCAATGTGAAGTTCGAGGTGCAGCCATGTGCTGACTCAGAATATTGACGGCATAACTTAAGTCCGGCCTTGTAATTGTCAAGTAGATCAATTTTCCAACTATTCGGCGATATATGGCAGGATCTTCTAACAGACCTCCCCCTGTCTTGGTCATCTTTGAATTAGGTTCTACCAGGACACTTGAAAAGCTGCAACCAAGAAAACCAGATTCTGTTAACAGCTCTAAAACATATTTGTGCTGCATATTGAGATCCCGGAGGAGGCGTATGCTATTTTCAACCCAAGGAAATACTTGGGTCGCCCTAAGTCCCTCATCTTGAACTTGTGCTATAACTCCTATTTCAAAGCCAAGATTGCATCATCACTATTACTTGCAATTAAAATATCATCAACATAAACGATTAACGCAACAAATGTTGAATCTTTGCTCCCTTTGATGAATAACGAATGGTCCAGTTGTGATTGTTTGAATCCTTGGGACACCATAGCCTCATAGAACTTGAAGTACCATTGGCGGGAGGCCTGCGTCAACCCATACAATGACTTTTGTAGTCGACAAACTGCATTTGCAGGTAGACACTCCCCCTTTCTGCCATGGTAGCTAGGTGGGAGTTGCATGAAAACTTCTTCGAGGAGATCGCCATTTAAGAATGCGTTACTGACATCCATTTGACACAAGGTCCACCTGTGAATGGCAGCAAGAGCAAAAATTAGTTTGACTGTGACAAGTTTGGTAACAGGAGCAAATGTATCCAAGTAGTTAATGCCCTCTTGTTGAGTATATCCCTTGGCCACTAGACGAGCTTTGTGGCGGTCAATTGTGCCATCCGCATGGTACTTGGTCTTATAAACCCACTGGCAACCGACGAGATGTTTGTCCGAGGGGTAAAGAAACAATTTCCCATGTGCGATTGGTCTCCAGAGCATCAAGTTCATCCTACATTGCACGTCGCCAAATGGGAGAAGCAGTAACCTCAGTGTAGGTGGTTGGATCGGTCTGAGATGAAATGGCAGCAACGAAGGCTTTATGAGCTGCAAATAGGCGATCGTAAGTAATGTAATGAGATAAAGGATGGGCCGTTGAACAATGTGGATCACAAGAAAGGGAGTAGCAATAATAATCATGGAAGCGAGAAGGAATGTGAGTGTCCCGGTGGGGTCTGCCATTGTTGGGTATTGTGGACTGTGGACACCCATCTTGCAGTGGCCCAAGCAATTTTGGAGGAGAGGAAGGGAGCTGTGGTGGAGCTAATGGAGAAGTTGTGGAAGGAGGAACATCTAGATGAACTACATCTGCAAAGAGATTAGAAGCAAAAGTATGAGAATGCTTTAAAGGCATGATGGTTTCATAGAAAAAGACATGGCGGGAGAGGCAATCTTCAAGATCAAGAAGCCTATAGCCCTTATATCCAGCAGGGTATCCAATGAATATGCAAGCTTTTGTACGTGGAGCGAATTTGGACCGGCCATGAGGACTAGTGGAGACATAACAAAGACACCCAAAAACTCGAAGATGTTGGTAGTTTGGCTGCCTCTTATTAAGTACTTCAAAAGGACTCCGATTGCTCAATAAGGATGATGGAGTGCGGTTGATCAAGTAGACTGCTGTTTGCACGCAAACATCCCAATAGCACAAGGGAATTCCTGACTGAAACATTAAAGCACGAGCAACATTCAGTATATGTTGATGTTTGCATTCCACAACTCCATTTTGTTCTGGAGTTTTTGGGCAAGAATGAAAAGCCATGATTCCTTTTTCTTTGAGGAAAGCATTAAAACATAATTCAGGTGCATTATCTGTCCTAATGGCCTTTATATGCTTGTTATATTAATTAAGGATGAGTTGATAGAAATCGCAAAAGGTCTTTTCGACATCAGACTTGGTGCGCAGTAAGTACAACCATGTAACTCAAGAGTGATCATCAACTATTGTAAGGAAGTATTTGTGGCCATTAATTGTATGAACAGAGAAAGGGCCCCATATATCTAAATGCACTAGATCAAAAGGGTGTTTGCTCATATTATTCAAGGAAGGGAAGGGTTGCTTCCATTGTTTAGCCAAATGACAGATATCACAATGTGTGGAAGAAGGCAATGAAATATCTTGTTTCAGACTGAGTTCATGTCGTAAAGAGTGTATGCAATTAAAGGAGGCATGTCCTAAATGAAAGTGCCAAACATCAGATGAGATAGTAGAAAAACACAAATGATCATTGGTAAATGAAGTAGTAGATTGTGAATCAAGGATGTATAGATTTCCATGTCTGCTACCCCTCCTAGTCATCAAGCCCTGAGCTCGGTCCTGTATAACACAAGTGTCAGCATCAAAGACAACTTGGTAGTTATTTGTAGAAATCAAAGAGCTGATGCTGATAAGATTGAACTGAAAGGAAGGAACATGAAGCACATCATGCAATTCTAACTTGGGAGATAAGCAAACTGTGCCAATACGTGAAACCTTAACAAACAGCCCAGTTGGTAAAGTAATATTGATAGAAGTGACAGATTGAGAATGAGTAAACAATGATAATGTATTGCACACATGATGGGTTGCACCTGTATCAAGCAACCAAGTTGAAGGGTTAGAGCTTGTCATATCTGATAATAGAGTGAAGCAAGAGTTACCATCTAGATGCAAATTAGATATGAAGTTGCTTGTTCGTGGAGTCATGGAGACGTCCAAGACCAAGAGTGTAGTGGAGTGCACTGCACCATGTATGCTCTCTAAAACAAAGGATTTGGTTTGCTGTTGATTGAGTTGTGTACTCAAATAAGCAATCATTTGTTGCATTTGCTCAATGGAAAAAGCTTCTGCAGGACTTGTAACGACAGCATTTGCAATTGGACGTAGATGAAGCCCTTCATTCTGCATCTTGTGTAAAGGCCTTGGCTAATGTATACTAGGGAATGAATGAGATCGTACTTGGTATCCTGGAGGGAATCCATGAAGTTTGTAACACCTGTCAATGCGGTGACCAGTCATGCTGCAGTGAGTACATATCAGTCATTCATGTCATCCTCCCCTTCCGGTAGTCGCAGCAATCATTGCACCGGGTGGACTTGTTGCATATTGTGGTGCAGCTACAGAGAATGCCACTGAGTCAATTGAAGTCAAACCATTCCCTATTGAGCATCTTTTTTCTTCTTGCATGACCAAACTAAACACCTTGGATAGTGGTGGTAATGGCTCCATCATCAAGATCTGAGTGCGGACACCTACGAAAGACTCATTTAAACCCATTAGAAATTGCATAATTGCTTTGAGCTGTTGGTAATCCAGTCCTTGTTGATAGGTCTTCAATTCATCTTGAAGAATCTTGATGCGGGTGAAGTATGTGCTAATATCCATCGAGCCTTGTGATAATGAGTTCAAACTTTGTTTCAACTAGAAAATCCTTGGCCCGTTGCTTTGATGAAATTGGTCCTTCAAATCTAGCCAAATAGCCTGGGCTGTTTCTAATGACATTAGACTTTCTGAAATTTCTTTGGAAACTGAATTGATGATCCAAGAAACCACCATACTGTTGCATCTACACTAGATCCTAAACGTGGAATCTGCTTCAGGAGGCTGTGGCACAGTTCCATCAACGAGTCCAAATTTATTTTTTGCTGTAAGTGCAACTCGCATTGCCCTGCTCCATGAAAAATAATTGGGACTTCTGAGAGTGTGGGACACTAGTGCTAGACCTGGATGATCACCACTTTGGAGAAAGAATGGGTTGTGCATGTTGTCTAATTGTGCCACAGGGTCATCCAAAGCCAGGGTTTGAAATCGATTTGCAGGTGGAGGTGGAGGCGCATGTTGATTCTGAGTTTGCGGATGATTGCCGCGTGCCATGGTTGGTGATGACTTCAGCAGAAGGAACAACTAGTGCTCTGATACCATGCCACTTGTTGTGGTTTGACCTGAAACGTGAGGGGAATAGTATGGGGAAGAAGACGACTGAGCACTTCATCAACTAAGCAAAAAAAGGGAGAAGAACAGAAGGATGAAGAGCCAGAACTAGTCATTATGCCTCATTATTCTGAGTCTTAGAGTACACTTATATGTAAAGCATTGAGAAGTTCAATCAGTTAGTTCTACAACTAACTAACTAAATTGGTTATTTCAGGCGGGCAAGTAGTTTTCTATTGGCTTCCATCATTTGTTACAGAATATCTGTGGATCCTTTCAGCCCACACGATGTATGTTGTTCAGAGCAAGCGATAAATATGGAGTCCAAGGAGCGCCACTTCCGCTCCTGCACGAGTCAGAACTCCCCGCACCGGCACTCTGATCTTCAAACAGGCTGGAGCTAGGTAAGTAAGATACTCCATATACTGTAGCTGTGGTGTTGCAGGAGAAGAATAGGTGATTTCCAGACAGTTTTCCCCGCCACAGAATATGCCCATAGCAAGTTGGGAAACGTTTGCCTCATTTCCCATCCTATCTTTGGTGGGGGAGTTTGTCCAATATGGTCAACCAAGCAACCAAAGAGTACCGTGATTGAGGAGGGTACGAGTAGCTGAAGAGTCAAGTTGGTGTCCAACTACAAACTGAGCCGATTGTGAATCAAGTCGGGTGAACCCTGGGGTCATGTACACATCACAATCCTGTGCATTAATGTGAAACTTCCGAACCCAAGAAAGGTCCTCGATCGCACTTATTAGAAGTTAGAGTGTCCCTGTCAATTGCCACTGGCACCAATTAGATGCTTCGGCAAATATACATTTAAGTATCCAATAAAAAGCTACAATTGTTACACTGCAACTTCTATAGCCATAAAGTGGAATTTCGATACCACATGTTCTTTTCTTTCTCCATTATTGGCAGTATCTGAAGAAGAATTATAACCTATTTGCACATTTCATGGATCCGTAAAGGCTATGTCTCTGAGTTCGCCCGAGCAATTGCTAATAGAATATATTGAAATCCTGAAACTTTTTATTATAAGTTAGCTTTCACGATCTATATATACTCCATGTGGCGGGAGTGTAATCAGAGGATATATCAGTACAATACTCCCTCATCTCAGACTATTATGGGTCTGATATTAAACTTGATGGAATTATATCTTAATACTCTACACCACATGGTAACTTGTCTAACTATTCCATGTTTGATCCTCTTGTAGTTTTTTTAGTCTCTATATGAATATTTTGTGTATAATTTATGTTTGATAAATGAAATTATAATTCTAAAAAAGGAAGAAGCTATGATTAGATAATTTTTTTTCTTTTAAATAAACTAGCTATTATTTATTCACTTTCACTGTAATTATACATAAATATGTTAACCAATAGCACTCATTGAGTGCTATCTCCGAACTTTATGGGAACCGTTACCTATCTTAGACTTCGTCGTGTCTATTCCCTATTGTCATAGATGTTGATCAATCAATTTTTCTTAATAAAATAAATAAATAGCCTTGAAAATTGCAGGAGAAAAATGTCCATGGACCACGATTTAATGGGCATGACATTGGCCCATGATGTTAGGTTTCAACTTCCTTTACATGAAATTGCGCTTACGTGTTTCAGATATTATTTTAAAATAATAAATATTAAAATATCTCAATTAATTTATAATGATAATATTATATAAGTTATTTTCTATCAACTTGATATTATAAATAAGAAAAAATTGTAAATAGTTATTTTGCTGAGATGATTTTTTTTTCTTTTTGACCTTTGCTATTTATTTTCTGAAGCTACACCTGCCATTGGCCACACTCTGGCTGCCATTATCGCTGCCTGGATATCTAGTTAGCTTTCTTATCAAGCAACTGTCACCTTTGTTCACTCGTGCTCCATTGATGCCTCCAAAAGCCACGACCGAAATCGGCTGGAGATCAGCAATGTCGGCAGCAAAAGGAGGGGGTTCCGGCAAGGTTATGTGGTAGAGGGAGGGGTCACAGTTTACCCGAGTTCAAATTTCGATGTTTTCAACCGTATATCCCGGAACATGAGATTATTGTGAACGGACCGGTGCTCTTCCCCACAGATAGGATCTTGAGCCCTGTAATTTTTTCTCGTATGTGTCTAGGTTTAGCTATAACCAGTTGGGTTTGTAGAAGCATAAAACCTAAGCAAAAACAGAAGGGAAAGCCAGCTCCATGAGATAAAGGTTTATGGATGATGGATATCCAATCCAATGCAGTCTCTGGCGATAGGATCACAGACAGATGGATTCTTCAGCAGCCAAAAGAAGCCGTCTATTTCCTTGTCTTGCTCCGGGGAAACAAGACAAGAGGATGGATGGTAGGCATTGATGGACCAGTCCCTCATGTTCAGCCCTTTCTGTGAGGATGCTACCGTGCCCACTCACATTATTGGATCTCTTCTCCCAACCATTGGCTTTTTGGTAGATCTAGTGGACGAGAGGGACACTACAGGGGACAATAATTTGGAGAGGAGTGAATTCCATCGACACCCCAAGAATTCATTAAAGAGTCTGCATGGTATCTCCCATTCAACTATGCAGATTTCTCTGAATACCGGCCTTTGCATACCTTGCAACTTTCTAAAAGACAGTGTGCCTCCTAAAAGGAGGAATTTCATAGCACGTTTAAGGATGCACGAGGACTCAAAAGGGTGCCACTGTCCCTCTTCTTCTGTGTGTCAATGAGCACCATGAATCAGCATGTGCTCCCCACGCAAAATCTTTGTGAAGCAGCCGTGCAGTAGTTCTAGATTAGCCTGATATTTTCATTTAAAGCGCAATCAGTCCAAATGATATGAACGAACTTGGGACCATGTATTTAATTTCTTGCGTGTACACGAGCTTGGGCTGCTATTGTGATTTAGAAAGCTCTACAGAGTATACCACATGTGTTTGAGCAATCAATGAACTTGGAAATCTTGGAAAGCCTTCTTCCATTAGGTGAAATTGACGGAGACTTAAAGCTTGAAATGTAACGATAATTGATGGTGGGAGCCAATGGCAGTGTCCTTCCTGCTGGGCCTGGGTTGGATTTTTCCTTGCTTGAATCTCATCCATAATGAATCCCGGGGACCATCTCAGTTTGATTTTTCAGCTGGCTGGAATAAGATTGCAAGTGGGGTGCTTGAATTTTTCGGCATATCTATGGATCTCTTTGTTTACATAATAATCTGTTCCTGTTTGTCTGTGAGTAAGACAGAATTGCTTCAGCTAACCACTGCTTGGAATATAAAGCCGACTTGTGCTGAGCTTTGCTTGTAATTGCAGTACAAGAATAAGCTTTTCTTGTGTAGTCCTCACATAGGGGATAAGACTCACGAAATTAGCCCATCCTCCTGTCCATTGCGTATTGTGTTATTCACGTAGAAAAATCAGAGCATTATAGCTTTATCATGGACTCGATGAGCATCCTGGAGACAACGTTTGCCCTTGTTTGCTTGCTCCTCATCCTTCGGCATCTTGGAAGCAACAGCAAGAGGCTTCCGACAAATTGGCCGCTCGTTGGTATGTTACCAGCGCTGCTGAGCCAAGTCTTGCGGATCCATGATTGGATTACCGAGCTCCTAGTGAACCACTCCATTCTCAACTTCCTCTTCCAAGGCCCATGGTTCTGTGGCATGGATATGTTGGTGACGGTGGACCCTGCAAACATCCACTACATCATGAGCAAGAACTTTGTAAACTTTCCGAAGGGGTCCGAGTTCAAGAAAATTTTCGATGTTTTAGGAGACGGGATATTCAATGCAGACAACAGGCTGTGGGAGGACCAAAGAAGAGTTGCTTTGTCGCTAGTCAATCACAGCAACTTCCACCGATTCCATGCCAGCACTAGTCACGATAAAATCCAAAATGGGCTGATTCCTATTCTAGATCATGCGTCCAGGTATGGGCTTGCGGTGGATTTGCAAGATTTGTTCCAGAGGTTCACATTTGATTCCATTTGCAAGCTGGTAACTGGGTTTGATCCTGGGTGCCTTTCCACTGATTTCCCGGAGGTCCCATTTGCCAAGGCATTGGATGATGCTGAGGAAGCCATCTTCTTCCGCCATGTTCTGCCTGAGTTCGTGTGGAAGCTGCAAAGGTGGCTAGGAATTGGGCAAGAAAAGAAGTTAAGTCAAGCTTGGAGGACTTTCGATCAGATCACAGGAAAATACATTCAAACAAAGAGGGACGAGATAAAGAAAGGAGGGGAATCCAGATCAGATGAAGCTGATCTCTTGACATCACATATGAGTATGAGAAAGAACGAGATATCAGGCATCAACAGTAACATGGACAAGTTCTTGAGAGACATGATATTGAGCTTCATACTTGCAGGAAGAGACACGACTACTTCGGCGCTTACTTGGTTCTTTTGGAACCTCTCGAAGAACCCGTCTGTGGAAATGAAAGTCAGAGAAGAAATAAGTTCAGTCGCAGCAGAAGGACAAGAAATGCCCGGCAGTGAAGAGTTTGTGAACAAGCTGATTTACTTGCAAGGAGCGATCTGCGAATCCCTGAGGTTGTTTCCACCAGTTCCCTTCCAGCACAAGAGTCCGTTAAAGTCTGACGTGCTGCCTAGCGGGCACAACGTAGAGGCCCACACAAGGATCCTGTTCAGCCTCTATGCGATGGGGAGGATGCCCTCAATTTGGGGCAAGGACTGCTTGGAGTTCAAACCCGAGCGGTGGATCTCAGACAAGGGAACGATCAGACATGAACCGTCTTACAAATTCCTTGCCTTCAATGCAGGACCCAGGACCTGTCTCGGGAAGGAAGTAGCCCTCACGCAGATGAAGACGGTTGTGGCCTCCATAATTCAGAACTTCAATGTTAGGGTCGAGGAAGGACAGAATGTGAGGCCTCGTGCTTCGATTATTCTTCACATGAAGCACGGGTTGAAGGCCCGGGTCTCCAGGAGATCGATCTGCTAAACATGTAAACAAGAATCAGGCTTCTACTACACTGTCTGCGAATCGTATAATGGTGTTCCAAATGTGCTGAGAGTGTATCGTAGTAAGGAATAAAAGAAGCCTGAATCTAGTGTACCCTAGATTCTCTGCGAGCAATAAAACGGAAACCTGATGTCAAGTATTACCGTCTCAACAATGGCAATCTTGTATTGTTCATATGATCTGGGACTCAATGCCTGCCTTACACATTAGGCTTTGTTTTTCGCCTCATCCTGACTGGGAAAAACGTCTGCCTTTCAGTCCATGCTAATGGCAGAGGCTATCCGGGCTGAGCTAATCTAAGATCCTCGACGTTGGTATCATTGTAAGGGTGATTTTTCGTGAGTTTGATGTCCCACAGAGGGTACAAACTACTTAATCTAATATAGAAGATTCAAAGAATTTTAAGGGAACAAAAGGTTTAAAGCCTAGAAAGGGCAACGTGTATATATATATTCTGCTAACTATTTTCTCAGTAAGTCTGACATCTCGATAAGAGCTCAAGAGCCTGAAGCTCAGAGGGTACTCTCCCCTTGCGAACTTCCCGAACATGTGATCATCGTATTTGCAGAGTTACCTTGGCCTAGAGAAGAACTAGGATACTGCGTAGGAACGAATGCATCCTTTAGACCGAAGAAGAATACATACATAGTAACTAGAGGTGTTAAATGGGCGGTTCGGGTTTGAAACTGTTCAGCCTAGTTATGGTTTGACCCATTTTACTTAATATGTTGGTTCGATTATGAGTTATAATTCATAAATATATGAAACCGACCCAAAACTATTCATAAGTTGGTCGGTACATTGTTTGGGCCAGTTTCACTATAAACGGTTTATTTTTTTAATAAAATTATTTAAAATAAATATATATTTTTTTAATTTTTAAATTGAATCAATAAAATCTTAGAATTAATTTATAGTGTATTGGAAAACTATGCCACTTTTGCAATAGTTCTAGGCCGATTTAATGGGGAAATATGTCAAGTTGGTTCCAATTCAATTTACCTATTTTTTGCACTTAACATGTAATCATCTAATAAGAGCGATTTTCGGCCGGTTAGAAGACGGTCTGAGTCAGTTATAAGTTTTGACCGTCTTGAAATTGGCCCATTTAACGTCTTTAATAGCAACCATGCTCTAGGAAATGCCAGTCAATTTTTTCTAACAATTTTTTAAAAAAAAACTTGTGTTTTGCAATTGCATGAATGAAATAAAAGATATTTCTTGTAATTTATCGCTATCCCTTTTACAGAGTACTAGCTAGAAAATAGTATCAAATTTTCATTATTTAATATTATAATTTAGTTTATTTTGCAGTAATGTTATTTCCATCTCTCTGTCTGTCTCTCTCTCTCTGGGCGGAGTTGCAGTGCCGAACTAGGGCGTCGAGGGCACGGTCTCTCTCTCGATCTCTCACAGCTAGAGGTTGAGAATTAGGTGAAGTCGGAATCTTAGCCTCGCTATAGAGCTCCTTTCCGATAATCGTACGTGTCTTGCCGGTGCAATAGATTGCTATCATCTCGTTCCACTATCGATCAGTGTCACCTTCTCTCTCTCTGTGACCGGGCAGTCTCCGTTCGGGAATAAATTTTATATGTATTGGATCTTTGACTCGATTAGTCTCTATGTTGATCGGGAAATTGAGGGCCTGCTGCAAAATTGGTTCTTGTGTATTGGTGAGGGTGACAGGGTTCCTTTTATTTTGCGCAGAATGTCTGGGGAAGAGGAAGAAAACGCTGCTGAGCTCAAAATCGGGGACGGTAATGTTCTCTTATTGTTAGAGATTGAGACAGACTGACGAGTCTTTACACGATCGATTCCTGCAAACAATACTTCAATTTTGTCGTTGAATAACGATGAGGATTAGACTCGGAGATTGTTTATTAATATGCTCGTCTCAAATAGACATCTGAGGGTAGTAAAACATACTTTTACATCCAACCTTCGTGCCTATCAATATGCCTACCAATTGGGGCTTTCATGGTGATGACTGCTTCTTTGTCGGCAGAGTTCTTGAAGGCAAAATGTCTGATGAACTGTGAAGTATCCTTAATTCTGGACCACAAGTATGAGCAGCTTCGTCAGATGTCAGAGGATCCATTGAATCAAGTTTCTCAGTAAGTACATCAAATCTTTGTCACAGTGACAGTTTGGTGTTTAGGAGATCCATGATTGGGATTGCCTTTTCTAATAGATTTTGGAAAGTTCTTTTATCGTTAAAAAAGGGTTTGAACTGCTCTGCTTTGGAAAGTTTTATTGGGCATCCCTGACTTATATGGTTAAACGTGTCTGGTAAAGATTCAAACTTATTCTGTGAGCAAAATGGTTTCAAGGTTCAACCAACTCTAGGCCTATTCTGTAAGAACCAACTTGGCATAATAGTTTGACTTCTTGTTATTCTTCTAACTGATCCTTGTTAGTTGCAGCAAGATGGACTGAAGTCTGTTAGTTGGTTTTCAGATTTACATTTGATAGTACTATGGGTTGATTGATGGCTTGTATGCATCTGACTATCTGTTGTGCTTACTCCCTCTTGCAGGGTTTTTGAGAAGTCTTTGCAGTATGTGAAACGTTTCAGTCGCTACAAAAACCCTGATGCTGTTAGACAAGTTCGAGAGTATCCAAGCACGTGGTTTCATTGAATTGTCTTATAACCTGTGCTCAGTTACATAAAAGCCGTATTGATAACTCAGACATCAATTATGAACATGTGTCAACCTGCTTACTACTTTCATATCTTCATTAGATTATTTTACATTGTTCATAATTTAAAGGAAATAGTGAACATATTTTTATATATCCTGATTGAGCCTTAACCTATTTCCAGAATTCTCAGTAGATATCAGCTGACTGAGTTCGAGGTAATATGCCAACTTGTTTTGTGCAATATCATTTTTCCAAGAGTTTTGCCAAAACTTTGTGGGATCTCCCTACCTAGAATATGTTCTGACAGATGATGTGATTAATTAATGATTTCTCTTCTCTGAAGCTTTGTGTTCTTGGCAATCTTTGCCCTGAGACTGTGGAAGAAGCAATTGCTATGGTACCCTCTATGAAGGTAAAGGCTGATTTGGTTTCCCTGAACCGTCGATCTTTTCCATGCGTTAATGGAGTGCTATATGTCATTAAGCATGCATTCTCGGCGAGATGCTTGGTTCTTTTATGGCAGGTTTTGCTCAATAGTTTATAATATCCTGTATGGTTCAGTAATTACTAGGCCAGTGAGGTAATGATAACCTGAGTTGCCAATAACTCAAATTCAATAGACAAGTACCCTAAGAGACGTTAGTGACCTCATTGGTGGATCCAAAAGCTTGTCATAATAAAACCCATCCATGAAAGTGAAGATGTGAGACTGATGGAACTGTATTATCCTATTGGTTTTAATTAGTTATAGTGTGTAAATTGTCATTGCAAAACAGAAAATAGCTGTTGCAGTTGAATTTTGTGTTTCCTGACTCAAGCTTCTCTGTTTATGTGCAGACCAAAGGTCGGGGACTTGATGAGGAAGCAATAGAGAAAATGCTAAATGACCTCTCGCTGATCAAGACATTTGAATAATTGCATGTTTGGGAAGTTCATGAATGTTAGATGCGCATATATGACTACACCTAAATCTGTTGGCAGTATCCTAATAGATATTTGATTCGTGATGGGTCAAATATCAAGAAGTTGTAGCCCTGTCCAAAACATAGAATTGCATGATCCCGTTCATATTCAATGGACTTTGTGTTTTGTCTCATCTTCTGAGGGACCTTATGACCATTTCCAGGAGATGTCTGCTGGGTGTATCATCATCAGAAGGCTGTAACCGTGATTAATACCAATCAAACTTAGTGTCTCTTTTTCTTGATAAACAATTACATATTTCTCAGCATTTCTGCAGAATTTTAAAGTGACAATGACCCCTTTGATTTACCAGACGTGATGGGCGCCCACAGTAGTTCTTCTCACCAAGATTTGGAACGTATCTCTGTCATCTCTCCCTTGTGCGAACTGATCCTTCCGACTCTCTTAATCTGCTGCTTTCATAAACTCAAGATGTCAGGAACATGCATAGCTTCTTAGTTAACCCAGTGGTTCGTCAGGGATATCGAAAATTTGCTGACCTAGTGGTCGCTATTCAATCTCTTCCTTCCAAAAGGGTTCTTCCATAGTTCCACACCCAACTCCAAAGAGCAGAATTTCATAGGAGCTTCCTCGATTTCCTTGATTCTCTGCATTCACAGTCGCGGCTGCCGAAGTAGGTGTAGACGAAGAGGGACGGATAGAGAGAGAGAGAGAGTCGAGTAGAGGCGGACGAAGCAGCTGGGATCGGTCGGCGACCATGGTGCTTACTGAGCAGAGAACAGGTCACTCACTAGTGTTATCATATGTCAAATGAGTTCGAGTCTCATGCTCAAGACACTAACTAGCAAAAATCAATTCATCATTTAATAATTGATAAATTCGTTGTGAGCTCATAAGAGATCGAACCCGTTTCCACTTAAAATCTGAAACTGATAAGTAATGGTTCCCAGCCTTCTTATAAGTACACAACGTTTTCTTTATTTACTCAATGTGAGATCATATATCTCAACACCCGCTCACGTAACAATGTAATCTACTTTGCCACATGCTATTAAACACCCGTTCTCAACAACTGTTTACGAGCCGAGTACTCTTCTTCCGGTCTCGGACGAGAGGGACAACTGGCCACAAATCGGGCAATTTTCTTCCGTACTTAGGCTTATATCAACTGACCACGAGCTAAGCTTTTGGATTCGGATCGGGTGAGGTGCGAGCCCACTAACTCTGATATCATGTTAAATTCGTTGTGAGCTCATAATGGATCGAACCTGTTTTCACTTAAAAGTTCAAGCTGATAAGTGACAATACACAACCTTCTTATAAATACATAACGTTTTCTTTATTTAATCGATGTGAGATTACATATCTCAACAACAATTTTTCGAGAATGTGGACTTAGTGATGGATGGATGCATTGTATCCATCAAATTACATTTCTCTCTCTCTCTCTCACACACGCTGTTTACATCTCATATTTACACAAGAAATGCTCCCCTTTATTTTTACTATCTTACCCCCTACAAAATTCCTCTTTATAAACCCAGCCCCATAATCCTGAACGCAAATTATCAACAGAATACGAAGGGAGTATCTTCCGGTACCTATACGTCGAGTATACAATCTTTCACCATTATACTCTGAGCAGAAGAAGAGCCGTCTCCCTCGGCCAATCTCCCCTTTCATCGACTTGAGGTGTGCTGTGTCTGTTCCATCAAATATAAAGTCAGTAGAAAACCGACAGTGGCTCGACTGGCGATGAACAGAAGAGGAGAAGACTGTTCGTACCATGCCGTGCTGTTCTCCACAGCCCTGACCACATCCGACACAGTGGCGTTGCAAAAGAAACACCTTTGCCAGTTTAGGAGATGTCTCGAGATGCAGCCATAGCATGACTTGTGGGAGCAAGGAATGAACTGGGCATCTGCTTCAGATGCGTAGCAGATGCAGCATATTTGTTTGTCAAGATCATTCATCTCTTCCCACGAGTTTTCCTTTGCGGAGACCTTGGATTCTGCCATCAGTAGGTTCAGAAAGCTGTCTAGCTTCCTGAGTTTCACAAGGCAAGCATCCGCCCGGGAAGAATCCTCCTGGAAAACAAGTTCGAGCGAATGATCTTAGACTAACAAATTCAGACAGCATCAAGTAAAATTTCATGTCACAGACAATTAGCTCAGAACTACAAGTAGACAGAAATGATGAGACAGGTACCGGAAGATTTGACTCTTCAAAAGGAAAAAGAGGAGAAAAAAAAAAACTCACCCAGTTGTACTTCAGGAGGTACTGAAACCCACAGTGGACAGAGTCCACGCAGTCAACGCTGGCAAACACATGAACAATATTGTTTTGGTTCTGCTCCGGCTCCTTTTCACAAGCATCTAATAAATTTAATATGATCCCTGCAAGAGGTGCCAATAGCATTCCTTTGTTCACTTTCTCCGACAATTGACTGTTCCTTTTTACAGATCTGGAAAATGGGTGCAAAGCGTAAGGTTTAGGGGAAAAAATTGAACACTGAAGGACTCACTCTCTTTCACCAAATAATAAATAATCACCAAGCTATGACTATTTTCTTGATAAATAGAAAATTAAATTACAAAGACAAATAAGCAACTTAACATTAAAGAAGAAAAAGCCAACGGACTCAATATGGATACCAGAAAAATTTTGTGCAGAAGTGCCATGATTTCTTTCTTAATGATGAGAAAAAGTTAATTATGAGAAAGTTTTCCAATGACTCTGTCTGATGCTCTGACTAGATAGTAGTGCTACATGTACTTCTCAGCCCAGATTGAATCACTAAAGTCACCCCCAAAAAAAAGAAAGGGAAAAAGTAGTACCGGCACTTACAATTCAAAGAACTCAGCATCTGTTGCTGAGGTTAAGTGATTCAAGCTGAAGACAATTAACTCAGTCAGCCTTCGAATATTTGTGTCTGCGCCAGACAGGAATGCCTGAGGGATCTCTCGAGTGCAGAACTCCAATACTCTCGCAAGATTGCAGGAAAGGTCAAATATGACACTGCATTTCCGCTGATGAAATTCTAATACCTGCAGCGAATATTCCACCAATCAAGAGAAGACAGAGAAGTCATGAACCTAAAAACTGCACTAAACTGCAATTCTTGAATTGAATCTAGGCTGTAAATACCTGGTATTTTTCTTGCATTTCACGAAGAGAAACAGAAAATTCGGTCACCGTCCAGCTCATAGTATTAAACAGTCGATTGAGAAAAGCAGAGAACAAGCTTCCATCAGTGGTGCAAACCTCTCGCAATAATCTCTGCAAGAGACGAGGTAAGAAAGAAGTGAAATTTTTCATAATTACCACTTAAAAGCCCCCCCATGAGGAATCAATCAATGAAATGAAACAAATAATGTTCATGGCTCTCACCTGGAAGACCACTGATAAAGATGACGATTCCCCATACTTTGAGAAACCAAAGCCAGAGCCCTTGCATAACCTCAACAGGATGTTTGTTACAGGTATCCAGCATCTGTTATCAAAAGTGGACAATAGGGCTGCAGGCAACCTCTGTGTGGCTGCTTCATTGTCCTCAAAATTATCAAGAAATTCCTTGCATTGAACAAGAACTGAGATCGACTGGAGAAGAAGATCCCTCACATCAGCACTCGATATCCTCAAATCATTGAAGTGAGTTACTAGAAAAGTGACCTGACCAAACAGACAATTTACTATGAAATTCCTATATGCTAAATGACCAACATATCATCAAGCCATTCAGAGAAGTTTCAGCGGAGGCGGGAGACGTACAAATGAAGCCAGCCCTTGCTTGATAAATATAGTTGGAGGGACAAATGGAGGATCACTCTTGCGTAACACATGAAAGCAATCAATCTGAAACAGAAATCCGGTATCATCTCAATGAATGCAGTAAAAGAATTATATTATCATATACTGGAAATAGGAACCCCTGACCAAACAGAACAAGATGGAATAGAACTTGTCGATTTGAGGTTGTGCCTACAAATCTCATAATGTAGAAAAGAAAGAAGACTTTTGTGCAGTTTTCAAAGAAAATAGATCATGAAAGGGATGGCAAACATCAACTACAGAAAACGCCCCCACAGGCTCATTGTCTCAGAGGGATAATAAAATAAAAATATCTACTCTATGCAACAATATGCCATGACATGAATTATTGCAACAGAAGCGACACATATTGCTACTAACAACATTTAAACACACATCATGTGCAAAGAATGAGACATGTTGCTCCCACATATATTAATAAAAAGAATTACTTGGATCATTCAATTTCACCAAAGAAATTATGAAATTCAATAACAGATACAGGCTGTAGATAACTTATATAACTTATATTCAATTCTGAAGTAAACTAAAAAGTGATGAGCATACGTCTGAGGAGCAAAAAGAATGAAGCAGTTATTTCCAGGTTACCACATAATATTATAAATCAAGTGAAAGAACCTGTTCAAGACATATGCTGCAATGAACATTTTAGATCCATTTATGCTTACAAGCGAGGATCTTTCTTACCAAAGATTCAATATAGAACTCTGGAACGTAAAGGAACAGAGAATCCACTTTGCTGAGTGATAAAAGCAATTGAACTGTCCACATGCAGGTAGCATACATGCCTCTTTGCTTCCATCGAGAAAACAGCAATACGCGATACCTGTAAAGCATAATTTCAATAATGAGAATTGGAGAACATAAAGCCCTGAGAATTAATGTGCCAGTCAATATAGGATGACGATATGTTGAAAACAAGGTGTAGATACTGAAATCAAATGCCACAATGGGCTGCAAATTAAAAATGCACATTGCTTGAAGGTGCTCCATTTCAGTGCAAAAGAATGGCATTTCACTAATAAAATTATTGTCCACAGCTATGTTAGCAGGTGAAAATGCCCTGAAATAATCACATAAAGCTATAAGAAGGATCAATGGAAATGGATATAATCATGTTTTAAATTTCTTTCTCCAAGCAATACACTAATTAGAATTTTGAAGTAAATACACTATAACAATGAGCAGAAGAAAATAAAACAGTCCAAGCCCCTGATCCTTCAGAGAATAATCTTTTTACAGGCAAACTGATGATATAGCTCATCCCCTGCAAAACTAAACAGCTTGAGTGGTGAGACTCTCTAAAGAAACCTATGGATCACAAAAGCAGGCAAGGCAAGTGTGGCTCCCTTTTTTTGCTCCCAAAATATCCCATATACCAAATATGCTATCACCAACTGCCATATTTGGTTCAAGAACTGAATAATTGCAGAATGTCATATAAGAGTGGTTCTGTTGGATACTAAACAATAGCAACATGCCCTCCCAAGCTCTTACCATGCACAGTGTCTGACACAATTAGCAATCTCTTCGCGGTAACCATTACGATCTTCTTTTAAACGCTTCAACTTTTCACCATAAACCTGCTCCCCAATTTGTTTTTCAGTTTCTTCTAATAGAGAAATAAACTGTGATTGGTGGGAAGAGAAATATGATGCCTGCAGTCACCAAGAAAAAATCACATTCAATACCAAAACTTTTAAAAGAAAATTGAAATTGCTTAAAGGGAGAAAACATGCAAAATTTCACTACATTACCTGCTTAAAGTTTGGAGCCAAACCCACATGATATAGCCGCAAAAGAGCGTCTAGAAGCTCTTCTTCTCTAATTGTAGCCGAAGAAATAGTGCAGTCTGTCGATACAGTCCTGACATGCTGGATGGGCTGATAACCAAACTCAGGTTCAGATCGATCACTTGTGCTAGGTTTATCTGCTAACTCATCATTCAGATTACCAGCACTGCACTCTGCAGCAACATGAGCAGATCTCTCTGGACTAGGACTTAGATGGCCACGTGAACCTCTGGATATGTATCTGATGGGGTTCTTCAAACTTCTAGCATAGTCAACCTCATTACTAGAACAACAGCATGGTTTCTGCAAGGTTAAATGTGTAACTCTGCTATTATCGTCATCCATGCAACCCTCCTCCCACCGAATTACTTCCTCCTCCTGGTCATCTACTGGATGCAATTTTGTTAGATGACTATATGAGCCACCGAGTCTTGTGATCTCACTTCGATGAGATTCATTGTTAAGAAATAAAGCAGCAGGAAAACTTCGTTGACCCCCTCTATGAAGAAAACCAATCTCAGAGCCAGATTTACTGGATTTTAGCCAACCATATACATCTCCTTCGGATAAAAAGTGAAGTGTAACTGTATATAATGAAACAAGAACAGAATTGCTTGACACTCCAGGGGGAGGGACATTCCTATCAGCTCCTCTGTTCTTTAATAGGAGATTCTGCATAAATGTCCTAAATATAGAACCAGGCAACTGGGGAGGAATCGTGGATGGTGTAAACTGTATGACTAAGTGACAAAGTTCCCTGTGCTTCTCTTCAATCTGCCAAGTAACACATAACCCCTTCAACATCTATCAACAGGCATCGTAACAAGCTCACACTAAATTCTGAAGTAGAATTTCTACTGGCAGATCAAACTGAACAGGAACAGCATTCCAAAAGAAATATTAGAATGAAGCTGCTAAGAAGAGTATACCTTATCAATTGCCTCAGATAGAGCTGAAGTTGTTAACATCATACTACTTTCACATGAAGCATCATCACATGATCCAGGCCACCAAATAGACGGCATCAGGCACTGAAGGTCCTCCCTATTTGGAGTCTTACATGAGAGAAAACCCTCAAATGTCAATTCAAAGTCTACTGATTTCCACCAAAGTGCCATTAATTCTTCTCTTCTAAGCATATGGCATGCTAGTGCTAGATAAGGATATGAGCCTGAATATGGACATTCACCTAGAAGCAAAGGTGCTATTTTACAATCGCTTGATAGGGCATCTATTATGTGCCCAAAAATCAACCTCGATGCTTGAAATTCTAGGAAAATATCAAGAACCCTGTCCAAGCTCAGATAATCGTGTGGTGCTTGCACTCTAAAAATTTTCATCAAGAAGGAAAGGACAGTTCCACACCCAACATACTCGGCACAGCCAGCATTTGATTTTATTATGGAGAAGAGCTCCTCACATATTGCTTGAGAAATGGGTACAAAAAGTTCTTCCAGTGGTGCAAACCTCTTCAGACTTCTCAGTTTCTCAAATGAAGAACAGTCATCATGCTCCATTTGCTGCACAGCCAACAACTTTGACAAGTAAAACAATAATCGAGTTGCTAACAGATTAACTGGAGGAGGTGGCTTAAGTGGGAGATAGCCCTGGATTGGATATCTAAAAGGACGGCCTCCAAAGTTAAACTCACAACGTTCACCTTGAGAAAGTGAAGTTGCAGGATAATACCCAGCTTTGGGCTGCATTCGTCGGATGCCATAAAATGCGACTCCAAGTGAGATCCCATTTCTATAGAAAGAAATCTCACGATCTTCCAAATCTATGCAGCAGCCAATGACATCACCAGCAACCCAAGACTGTCCGTATGGCTCTGCTTCCTTATTCCATTTCCTAACCCTTTTGCCATCAAAGGCATATGAATCATCAGCATCCCCTACACCCTTTTGGTCAGTGAAAGGGCATGAAAGAGTTGCCCATCCAAGCTGCTGTATACCAGAAGTCTCTAGAGTAACTTCATACATCCATTTCCCTTTCCAAACACAGGCATTAGCCCTAATGCTGCTGAACATTGCCAGACTCTCTACCAGCAATGGAGGCTTTACCATTCTGATATCACCACATACACTATCTACATCAAGAGCAACAATATCTGACCCACAGCCACCATCCCCGATCCATATCCCATCTTGGTCACAACTTGAAGAATTTAAGTCTGCATTAATTTTTGCAAGCTCGATCTTTATGATCGAATGAAATAAATTACTATTAACTGGATGGGGACATAGACCCAGAGAATTACAGGGAAGATTGAAAATATGCTCAAGAGTCTGCTCAACAGACTGCTTTCGGAACTCACCGCAATATGAAATCAAACGTCCCTTTGACAAAGTCTCCCTTCTATCCCCCTCATTCAGCAGCACTGCCAGTCCAGAAGGAATCCCATTAATCCACGGGCAGTCTTCTGCCATTTGCTATTCAGGACACGGTCAAAGAGCGCCCATTTGATAGTGTCTCCAAACTCAGCAGCTCAGCAGTTTAGAAAGAGCAGCGATCCACCTCAAAACTCGGATTCCAGATCATTCAAATCCCCTGAAATTTTGCAAATCCCAAACACACATTTCAGACTCGGCGAGACAAATAGCCACCAGACACATTAAACTGCAAGGACACGACTAAGAATCAAAACGCTATCATCATCATTCAACCGCAAACGCCGAAGCACTTTCAGCTTCTCTTTTCTGACCATTCAACAATTTTTCCAATGATATACCGAACTGAAACAACCCCTGCAATGAAAATAGAGCTCCTGCCGATTCCCGCCAAATAACAAATTTACCAGTCAAGAACTTACGCTGCCACAGCACGTTCGCCGCGCCAGTGAACAATAGAAGGCGGCTGCTGCGAGCTAGAGCTTGCGTGCAGAGAAGAAAGCCGAGAAGGAATCAATCCGACAGAACCTTTAGGAGATAGAAAGTGAGCACCACCTGAATAGTGCTTAGAGAGAGAAACAGAGGCGTGATGAATTTTGCCAAGAGTTTTGGGACATGCAGGTGCAAGAAAATCGAAGCAAGCAGATCCACAGGGGAAGAAAGAAACGGATCTGGTGCTCCAATGCCACGAGACCTCCGAGCCGGATCCAATCTGACCCGTTAATTTCATACTATGTCGATCCACGTGGCTGAATCATGTAGGGTGCAGCCTCGATGACGTGGCGGATCCGCCAATATCAGCCTAGTGCCCAGCAGCGCCGGTTGGAGGAATCATCTACTGATTTCGTCTCACGCCAGTAATGTGCTCTCTGCGAATGATAGAGTACCTTTCCCGAATGTCATTGTGGATCGGGCGACTGGAATTGGATGTCCACGAACACTTCATAGCACCAGTTGTAGATGATCATTTTCTCTCCTTTATGCGCATTTCACGCAAGCCGGTTATTATGCGCGAAGCCGTTGCGGGGTGAACGTAAGTGTTTTTTTTAGTTATCGTAATAGTAGAGTGATTCAACACTTATTATTCTAATTCGAGAATTCGAGTTTAAGTTTCACTTGCGGCGGAAAGTTATTAACTCCTTAAATGGACCGAGCTGGGACAATTCCGATTAGGCAGCTGGATACTACCAGTTTATAAAAAAAAATTTAGTTAGAAATTGTATTCGTATTAATTAATTAATTAATTAATCAAATAGTATATTATATTATTTGTATCTTATAATTAACTCTTAAATACTAATTTTTGAGAATGATATATTATATACTATCATTTTACTAATAGACTAATTTCGTGTAAGATAGATCAACGTATGATTATACTCCAAGAGAATGTTTACTTGTTTATTTGTCGTCTGATTAGTCCGACTCAACCTTAATAGAATTGAAAGTTATCATAATTGTTCACTTTAAAACATTAATCTTATTAGATAATGACCTACTGAATACAATACATTATAATTTATTATTATCTATTAGTGGGGTTCGAATCATTTTTTTCAATAAGGATATTCCATACAAGACAGGCAGTCGTGACAAGTATGCACTTCCTCCTAACATTAGTTCTCGTGGAACACTTGATTAATCCGACAGATCCCATCACCTTAAACCCGATTTCATCACTGACTATTGAAGTATTCCAACTAGACTAGAATATACCTTGCTGGAGCAAGCGAGTATACGAGTTCCACTTCTCTTTCATGCGTGCGTATGTGAAGAAGTGCATGCGCGTAATGTTTGATGTACCTCATGCCTATAGTATAGTATAATTAACGCAAATAGGGGCTAATTTGAACTAATTAATTGGGCATTATAGATACGTAGTTTATGTGATTTTTTTATTAAAAAAAATTGCATTTCATGGACAAGGACAACTGGGTCCCATGGTCATGGATTATTTGTGTTGGTTGACCCCATGGCATAAAGTTATGCCCAAAATGTATATTAATATATATTTCCCTTTTGGATTCATGGGAGTTCTTAGGTCACTGCATACGAAGAGAGTTGTCTGTCTCTTTAATATAGAAGTCTGAGCAGAACTTTTTTCTTCTTGTCGAAGAGAAGAGGAGCGCACTAAGCTTAAAATGAAATAAAAGGATAGGATAACTAGATAAAATACTAATTATGAGGATCGAATGTGGTTAGCCCTCATTAGAATATAATCGATTGTGATATTATTGTATTAAATATTTTTTTATCCGTTCGTTTTAGTTCATAATGATAAATTTTGCAAGAAAAGAAGGCACAGTAATAGACCCAAGAAAATAATATTTGAATTCAAATTTTCTTTATGTATATTATATGACATTTTGAAATCAATTTAAGTTGGAGACTAATAGACTCTCCCACGGTTAAAAATCTTTCAATTATAAAATTGTTCATTAACCCTAAAAAAAACCCTAAAATATCATATTTTTATTTAATGAAAAATATCGAGCCGTCCAAAAAAGGTGATACAACTGATTGAATTCAATTTGGAAGTTACAGAGCCTAACCATCTGTCGTTCCCAACGAACCAACCGTTAAACCAAATTGCTGCAACTAATAAGCTCATGAGCTCTAGACTTCACCAGCAATAGCCATAAGATTGCGGCCTTCTATCAACCACATCATCGAGTTCGTTTCTTTCTCAAAAAGGGTGATCCTGGCTCGGTTTAAGGAAAATTACTTTAGAACGATAAGTAATTTGCTAAGATTCGAATTAGAATCATAAATAAATTACTTGGGCCACTGAATCGGTCCTAAAATGACCGACTAAGCCAAAAACGGTGCCAGTCATAGGGCAAGCGTAATCACAGCGTTGGCATTATCCAACCAACTAATTTGGTAATGTCTGTACATAAGATTTTGACCCCCAGCACATCTTCCAAAAGCAAACTTACCTCTTGCGGTGATCTCCCCCCGAGTCGAAGCTGAGTCAACGTAGCAGCTATACCGTTGTCGGGATGCACCGATGCTTTTCATCGTGTTTCCTTGAAAGGTGTAAATGGTCTCGGTTTCTTGGACCCATGAAGACGATATGCAGAGCAGTGCATCAGATTGCGGGGGAAAAATGAAGGGTATATGAATATCTCCACAGTAAGTAATTATGATTATCTACACTAACCATTCGAGCAACAATGGCTATCTTTATACTCCCAAATACTCGTAAATTATCTTCCCATCCTCAATCGTCCTCTCCTTTTGTCGCCTACGATGTGGTCGTGGTCGGCCTCGTGGATCCAGCAACTCTAGGGTAGGTTTAATGCGGTGGTGGTGGCCACCAGCTTTGGATAGAGCTTCGCATGGCTAGTGGCTCATATCGGCATTCTTACTGTAGTTCCCAGCCACTTTTGGTTGCGACAATATTCACCACGACTATCTAAGGGTGCATTTGCCAAATTTGAAACTTAAACGGGGGCATAGTGTGAAAAATCGAAACTTGTGGAGGAGTTGACATCATAAAACAAAGGAAACCACCGCGGTAAAGTTCCAAATTTTACCACGTTTAGTCTTGACGTCCAATGGACATTCAAGGGGCAATTCGTACGCACACATTAGTGGACGAAACTGAATCCGACATTTCATTAAATTTAATGTAATTAATTTTGATAATACTAAAGAAAAAGTGAAAAGAAAACCCTTTATTTATATACAGATCTCATCATCTGTAATCTGGCGACTCTCTCTCTCTAGGGTTTCTTCATTGATGTTGGCCATTCGGGTTTGCCGGGACGTGCTCGACGAACTTCGTCTCAGGGTGGTGTTTCCCAGTAACACCACCTGCTCAAGACAAGGTTTCAAAACAAAAAAAAAAAACAGCTTTTAAGTTTTGAAAGGGCATTTGTTGCATTCTTGGAATCAAAAATAGAATTACACTATAAAAGGAAAGTTAAAAACTCGAACTATATATATATATATATATATATATATATATCTAGCTTGGTCTGTGTGGAGTAAACATCATTGAACGCATGTATGACACAAAAGTGTACAGAGCTGGATTGGTTCGATACCTCTGCAGCAGCAGTCGTTGCCGTTGATGCAGTAGCCAGAAGGATAACCTTGGCTGATTCAGTATTTGTTGCATCGACCGGTGGTGCAGCCCGGCATTGGCCTAGACCACATAGGACAATACCATTGCTCGCCTGATCAATGTGCGCACAAACATTTGCGTCAATTAATAATCTACAATATACCTGGGAACGAAGGAAAAAAAAAAAACCTTCTCGTGTGTTTTTCCTGTCGGACTCAGTTACAATTTCTGCAATACTCGTGACGTGAGAATACAGCACAATGATACAATTGCAGGTGACTAACTAGACAGGCAAGGGAAGATGATGAGGAGCAGAATGCAACGATACAGGTGCAGTGTCATGTCCGATACCAAGTTAAACTTTTACTGGATTTATTATTTTTTTTCTATGCAAATCATATGATATTCATAAGCATGATAGAACCCAATTGGTCCATTAAGGGGTACAAATCTCCATAAATATAATTTCTTCTTGTTTCCGAACTCTGAGATCTTGTTCGTGAGAAATAAGCGCCGAGCCATCCTAATCAACTCATATTGGTAATCTCTAATGGGTTGCAGTCCAATTTTCACTGTCGAGTTTCTTCCCTTATCCTAGCACAAAAGCCAAGTGAGAAGAAACATGACATGCTATAAACCGTGCAAAAAAAAATTGGCATGACGAATGCAGGGAGAGAGGGGGAGGACGAAGACGATTACCACACGAGTAATTGACAGAGAGGATGAATAGAAGAAGAACTGATGAGAGGTACATGAGCTTCACGATAACGTTTGGCGTACACTACTAACAAGTCCATTACATAAAATTTATTCAGAAAATATGTACAAATTAAAATTTAAAAAAATTAAAAAAAGATGAAAAAGAAACTCCGTAAATATATACGAGTAATTTCTTTTATTAATTTTTATACGATGAATTTGTTATATATCACATATAGAATATTTAGTCATATATTTGCCATAATTACCATTGATCTCTCTATGCTCTAACGAGAAATAAATAAACGTAATCTTGTTTGAGGTAATAATTAGGTTAATCTGAATCTTATAAACAAATAAAAATATATTACTAGAAGCGTTTCATCAGTCAATAAGTGGATCGACTTCAAATTTAGACTAACTCTAAGAAATTGAATTTCGAAATATACTATACTTATATAGAATAAATAGGTATTAATGGAGAAATAATAAATGGATACTTGCGGGGTTGGTAATGTGCAACTGCGGGTGCGGACAAGTATTACGGAGTACCCAATCAGGTTAGTTTTCAATATTGGAATTACGGTCATTTTAAATTTTGAATAAAATACTTTAATCTTGAAATTGTCGCAACTCCAGTCCATCCGTTGAAGGTTTTGTTGACGAAGCCGACGGTTACTTCCAATCTTGCATAATTTTAAAAACCAGACCAGGCTAATCGGTTCAATAGGTTCAATAGGGAATCGACCATTCATCCGGTATGGTTTCTATAGAAAAAATGAGGTGAACTGGTTGGTTCCTAATCCGATCAGTTAATCCAATTGAATTGGTGAGGAAAACGATTAACTTAAAATTAAAAAAAATAAAAATATATTATAATGTACATATTTTATTTTACTATATTTATATTTATATTTTATATTAAAATTTTATTTAATATAATAGTTGTATTAATTATTTTTATTATAAATTATATTCAAATGATGATATTATATAAATTTATTAATAATATTATTTATTAAATATATAATTTAACTCATTGAACCTTATCTAACCCATGAACGCATAAATCTTTGCCTACACCAGTTTTCGATCCGGTCCGATTTTAAAAATTATGCTATTTGTTGCTGATTTGGCTGATATATCCTTCATTTTAATTTGATAGAGGTTAAAATAATAGTAATTTAAACTTTTCAAAGATTAAAACGGTGACAAATTTTGTTGAGAATTTAAAGGAATGGCATTTTAAATATCTAATGATCGAATTCATGAGAAAAGATGAGTATAGTATAATGACACATTCGTCCTAGTAATCAAGAGGTTGCAATTTTAATTCCAACCGTTGGACTTCCATGTCTCTTTATTGTTTGCTTCTCTATTCAAATCTAAGTATGTGAGCGCTAACTTCAAGTTGGAGCTGAATTGTCGGCGACTGCTGCTGGAAGAGACCCTTTCAAGCCCGAGGAGGAGTTTCCATTTGGCGCAAAATGAAGACAACGACGATCACTTTTATGGTGGCTGTCTGGTGAAGTCCTTCGGTGCCACCTGTGTGATCCCGCAGTGTTTCTTGGGAGGAAACAGCCTCCTGTGAAGTCACTTCCTGTAGTCTCTCTCGTCGGCTTCTAATTCTTGTTAATTTACTACAGATTTTCTTGAAAGCAACCCTGTGGCTTGAAGTCGTTGGTCTCAGAAGCTTGCTCGCTGACCGTTTTGAAGTTGGGATTTATCATATTCACATGCAGATGCAATTGTTCTATCGATTTGCTCAACTGTCTCTGATCCTGTTTGACTCGTTGTCGGAGTTCGCGCTCAACTCTTTGTTCTCATGTAACTCGAAAGTTCCCGACTTGATGGCTTCGCCGGCTTCTGTCATCTGCTTTCTTACTTCCTGATCCCTAGACTTTGTCCTGCAGCCCCCGCCCTCAAAGAAATGATGTGATTCTTTTGCATAATGGGGCCCTGGCTAAGGATGATCGGAAATGCTCAATAATGGGGAATAACATCCTTCACGAAGGAGGCAATGTGATCGATGCCTCTGCGGCTGCAGCTCTGTGGCCGGGAGTCGCTTGTCATCATCGAGCGGCATCGGATGAGGAGCCTTCGTAATGGTTAGACTGGACAGGTTCCGTCGATCTTGGGCAAATTGCTGGGCCACCAGAGCTCGGGCCATAATTCTCGTCCTATTGGCCATGGTGCATTCAATTTCCATTTTCCATTAGTGACATTAAAGGGCTTTTACCAATGTCGTTCATCTTTACACAATGCTGTGATCACTCGACGCTGAATGACAGAAGATCAAAGGTTTGCAGAACAGGTATCTACCGACTACCCAGGGGCTAAATTCGGCCACTGCTCACAGCATTTCCTGAGACAAAATCTTCTGCATCAACCAAAAATTAACTTGGAAGACAGACCGACTTGATGGGGAACTGCTAACCCAAGATTTACAGCTTCAATCTTCGGAGGCCGCCTGAGATATATCAGCAGCACGCACATTTTGATAAAGATGTCTATGGCCAAACACGCAAAACGGTAGCTTTGCTGCCCGGCACTTTGCTGGGAACTAATTATCTTTTTCTCCTAAGAATATTCTGCTCTGAGGCTCTGTATCAAGCGGGCTCCCGGGGCTGAGCTGCCCAGAGAGAACTTAGAGCTCGGAGCCGTTGGAAGTACTCCCCCAGTGCAAGAAGCGCCTGAGCTGTTTGTCGGGTTGTTAAGATTCGAGACATCTGCAGCAGAGTCTCTTGCCGAAGATGATCAGCCTAATAACGGTCCGGAGGCAAATATTAGATGTTTCGTCTTGATTGAACAGTTCTCGAGTAAACACACACGTTGGTGTCACAGGGGGAACTACCTGATTTACGAAGCTGACCAGAGCTTCTAACTTCTCGACCGCCTGAGCCATTGGGGGGAGGAAAGCTCCATCGCCCATGTGACCAAAGGCTACGGTCTCCGCCAGGTTTTGCTGCAGCTTGTCCATGCCCTGAGAGAGAGCATCCTCGGCCTGCTGGCATGATTGCCTCAAGTTGCACACATCGACAAATTGCTGGTCTGCTAAAGGATGGAGCTGAGGCACAAGAACCTGTAATGGCATTACGCCTATTCCAGTAAGTACCAAATAGATATATAATGTAAAGCCGAACCTTCACCAGCAAAGCCATCAAGCTTTCAAATCGATAGGCAATCACAGGCATTTTCCCAACCGACCAGATCTGGGATTGAAATTTAGTTGGGACGTCTCAGAGTTCGAGGCTTTTAAATCATTTGGCAAGCTCAGCAAACTTATAACAGGATAATTTTTTTTTTTCAGGGGATCACCTTGAGAAGCTCTGAGGGGCGAAATCCTCCGATCCACAGGAAGAACCTCTCTGAGGAGGTCTTCCACAGCCCGCACATGATGTAGAACACGTCCTCTTTCGCTGCAACTGCTTTCATCCGGAAGAGTTCGAAGTAGTGCTTCATACCATTCTCTACCAGAACCCGAAGCTCCACATCGTTCAGATGCGCATTCAGAGCATTCCTCAGCTCACGGACCTGCCTGTTCTGTTCATCAACCCAGTGCCCATGTTCCATCTCAAACACGGAGATCCCTGCTAAAATATTTACGTATGATGAGCATCTCAAGATCATAGCGCCATACAGTATTGTCAAGGGAGTTGTAGGATAGCGACCGAGATAGATCAAGACCTGAGTTGACTGGCACTGAGAAGGCAAGATTTCCGGGATCAACTCCCCCTCCTGTGCACAAACCCTGAAAAAGGTAGAAGTCATCCATCTTAAGGGGCGTCCTCAAAGGAATATCAATGAATAGTAATTCTACAGTAGGAATCATCCATGGCTGGCACCTGCTGTCTAGCTCGTTTGAACTCCTGCTCTAACTGCGCAAGCTTCAACCGACTCACTTCAAGCTGCTGCACGTAGGCCTATGGAGCATATAAATCACACCCAGATCAGTAGTTTGAACTTTTTCACAATAAAAATGGAGTTTGTGTCGATGTGAAAGTTCTTACCTTTTTGCGCAGACGGCTCTTTCGTGCTGCTTCTCGATTTTGTGCAAGACGTCTCTGGACCTATAAAAGTTAAGATGTCATGTGAAAGGAACGCTATATCTGTACTTCGCCAAGTTATATATACAAAAACATCTCTGACGGCTGACCCAGGTGGATATTTTCCATGGTCGGAAACTGGTCTCAGAAAAGGTAAGAACAAAGCCAATAAAACGATAAGTGCACCACATGTGATGGTTAAAACTCTTGATACCTTATCGAGACTTTGTGTCGATGCTTCTTGTTCGGACTTCTTGTTATGGGGTCCCATCACTCCATGAGATGTATCCTCAGACTGAGAAACCGAAACCGGGGATAGCAGTTTAGTTTCCTTAAATGGAAAAGGCTCGCGTACGAGGATTCAATGACTTGGAGACCGAGACAGGTTAGTAGAAATGGAGGCAGACCTGATTGTCCAAATTTGTCTGTGCTTCCCCTGCAATAGAAGCAGGAGCAATATTCGGAGAACAGGTAGGCCTGAAGTTGTCACCCCACATCCCCACTTGGTGAATCGACTCGTACATAGCCATCCTCCTCGAGGACATGAACTGGGCCAGTGAGGAGTACATGATCTTTTCAGACTGCTAAACTCAAGGGGGGAAATATCAGACATCATGATACATCCAATAACCTTTTTTAAGTTCGATATCAGATCAGATAACTGGACGTGATTCAGAACTCGCAGCAAAATGAAACCAAATAGGAGCAAAACAATGGAAGAAGGAAACAATCGGCAAATCTTTCAGGTAAAGAACAAACAAGGAAGCAAGTTCATCTTTCGGCATAGACAGTATATCTGATGATCCTGTTACTTCCTAAACATTAAAATGATGAAAAATTGAAGTCAAATCAATCCGAAGAACGAATTTCAACACAAAGTGCAACTCGTACTCGATATTCAACACTTCCCAGCACGAGAATCGGGTTCCTTGGGTAAATCCACCAGTACGGAACACGATCTTAAACTAATCCGGAGAACATAAGAAGAGAACACGCTGTCTACTGTAACGTAACTGTCTACTGCAACAGAGACGAAAATCAAAACACCACACACTTTCCCCTGTTTCTGTTTCTGTTCCTGTTCCAAAGGTTCGTCGACGTAGCCAAAGTAAAAGCGAAGGAGCAGAACCGTGGAAGTAGCCCCTCTCATCACAACCCCGAGTTTTTTTCTCACTGAAAAAGAATCATCGGAAAAAACCAAGAACAGACATAAGCCCAAAGACCGGACCTTATCAGTTTTTCAGTTCGGGGGGATCAGGAGAGTTAATGGAGGCCCTTCCTTCTCAAGCTCCTCAACCTGTTACGGAACACCAAAAGACCATATAAGCCGGCCCCTTATTCTCCGATCTTTAAGCTTCGTCAAGCCCCTCTGTTCATGCGCTGGCTGAGAGAATCCACGAGAGGCTCAACTCAAGTGCTTCAAAGAGAGCCTTCCCCCACCATGGAACTGTTATCCCTCCTTTTTCTCTTTAATTTTGCTATATCTTTCTCCCGAGAGACTATATTTATTAGCATCTAGCGATGCCCTTTGATGCCCATCGCATACTTTATACAAAGATAAACTCGAAATTCCGAGATCTGCCCAAATATTGCACTTTTTAAAGGTGGCACACGAGATCTAATCCGTGATGAGAACATATCATCGAGGTCACGAATTACGTTGTACAGACAGTCGACCACATTAACAGTTCAAAATCTGCAGTGGATTAGTCTTGTGTCCTTCCTAAACTTACCAGCTACGCTCCCTCTCTCTCTCTCTCTCTCTCTCTCTCTCTCTCTATATTTCGGGAACGAGATGTCATGCCAGTCGGCCGGCTCATCTCAGACTCGAGAGCACACACGCTTATATAAAAAGAAGAAGATTTAGGTTCAGCGGGCTTTATCGGATTACGAGTCTTATCGAGCGCTCAATTAATGACGATAAGAATTCAAAGGGTGACATCCTTATTATATGTTGCGTGTAAGGCGATCGACTCGTGGGTCACGTCCGCACAATTAAGAGGGCTCGATCGGTTTTCGAGCTCGAATCCGCTAGCGATAATCTTATATCGCTTGACCAAAGATTAAGAAAAGATATAATAGGAGAGGAGGCACTACGTGATAAAGTTGTCCGCAACCGTTTTGTGCGACTCTCCATCCTTTTACATGACATGGCACGGCACAGTGACGAGCTCAACTCAACCGTCAAGAAAGGGGGAAAGAGTTTAGGTACTAACGGGTACACGGTGATGCAGTTTACCGGACCAATCCTTTTAGGACACGTGTACGATCATCATATCAGTCAACAAAATTTTAGGGTATTTAAGTATTTTCGGGATTTATAACTCCTTTTTCATGATTTATATTTTCTTTTTTAGGTTTTACATACTAAGTTACGCACAAGATTTTATCATAAAAAATATGTATTATATAAATTGATAATAATGAAAGATGCAATAGTACATTCATACTTCCACTACCGTCCTTATTACAAATATGATAACATCATGCGCACCAGGTAGGCCACCTTAATCCCCGAGTGGATATGGCCAATTAAAGAAGGTTTCAAAACTATATAAAACCATAAATGAATCGAATTGGCCCCCGTTCACATTTTGTTACGTTACGCATCCACACAAGGTCTCCCTAATGCATGTACGCTAAATTAATATCGAGTCCGACTTGCTAGGGGCATGGGAGTGGACTGTGGGTCGACCGATCTGTCTACATACCAACATTCCAATCGTACGGAATTAATGATACTTCTAGTCTGGGATCGAAAAGGTGGTGTGAAGTTATCAGGATTCGACTTAGTCACGGTTTTGTAAATGAATTTAATATATGTTCTTGTCCGGCCGAAAAATCTGAAAGAATAGTATATACGTTTGTGTAGCATTGGATAAGAGTGCACTAGTAGCTGTTGAAACTTCTCCTTCCTCATCATGTGGGATGTGATTGATTGTTCTTGATATCATCCATAAGAGAGGAGCCTCTGAGGTCAGGAGTAGTATGCACTTACAATCGCCCATGCCAGCCATTCTAAGTATTTCAATGACCAAAAAAATGAAACTCATGTGCCCACTAAAGGATAAAAGGGGAAAGATATAAAAAAATATATCCAAAATCTCATTTTTAAGATTCGTATATATGAAATCGGAGATGATATTATTACAATAAATTTATTTTTTATCATAAAATTTTGCATTTTTTATTTTTTTAAAATATTTACTTCTTATATTATGCATAATTTTTAAAACTGCACCGGATCGGAACCGGTATATACATGGGTTCATGGGTCGGATTAAGGGTTTAATAGGTTAAACCACATATTTAATAAATAATATTATAAATAAATTTATATAATATCGTAATTTGAATATGATTTATAATAAAATCATTAATATAACAATTATATTAAGCAAAAATTTAACATAAAATATAAATATAATTCTAGTAAAATAAAATAGATATATTATAATATGTTTTTATTTTTTAAAAAACTTTTAAGTATGCCGATTTTTTCACTGGTTCAATTGGGTTCATCGGTCGGACCGGGAACCAGCCGGTTCAATTGAAATTTACCTCTTTGAATGTGCATTTGGATATTTTATAGGAATCGGACCAGGTGAGTGGCCAGTTCCCGGTTGAACCGGCCGGCCCGGTCTAATTTTTAAAACTATGATATTAGGTCAATAAATAATAGATCAGCGGTGAACATAAATAGATGTGAAAAATCCTACTGTCACAACTAAAGCTAGGATATATATATATATATATATATATATATATTCAAGATAAAAGAGAAAAAGAAGAGAGTAGGAATTCCTTTTTGCATCATAATTTTTTTTACTTTTATTTTTTTAAAAAAAAAATATTTTTTGGGCTTCTCAAATTAGGTATGCCCCCTCGGTGATCGTACGGAGACATGCGAGTCGGACTTCTCCTTTTCAACGATCTTTTTTATGATAGGATTCGTGGATAGTGCGTGTGAGCATCGAGTGTGTATTCGAAGGCAGATTGTCTCATGTTCAGGAGCTGGATTCTCCCTCCAAACATTCACTTAGGGGCAGGGACGCGAAGAACAGCAAGATTGCCCTTTCCAATGACCAAGACTCAGCTTTCAAACCTGAGATTTTCTTCAATGTTGTTTAATTTTTTTTCTAGGAAACTCGAAGAATTTTACCCCCGAGCTGCGTTCGGCTGCTGCACCCGCTCGATTCTACTTCAGACGAACGGATCAAAGAGTGTCTTAGATCGATGTCTCCGTGTACATGCTCGTTCCTCAGATAGGATGAGGGAGATAAAAAGGGACACACGAGGAGGAATCATGCGCAGATGTTGTCTGTCCACTACAGTAAATACAGATACATTAGGGCGAGGGCAATATAGAATCACTTTATTATCCACTTGGGAAGGAAAATTTATATATATATATATATATGCACATATATTCTTACTGATTGATTATCATTTTATTAAAAAAAAGGGTGAACAGTGATGTGGGCATAGATGGATCTTTAACTGGTGTTTCGTGCGTGTGAATTCCTTGTCAGATGGTCCAATTAGAACAGTTCAAATCTGTCCACCATGCTGTGCGTGGAATGCAATTGATATGTTAATGTGCAAGTTCTTCTTTTTTTTTGGCTTCACCAGTATATTTAACTAAACCCACTTCCATCTCACGCTGCAATCAAGGTATAAAATAGCATAAGAGGGCTAGTTGCTCTGTGCGCACCAGTGACACTAACGTGAGGAGGAGGAAAAACTAGGAAGAGGAGAGCTCCATCGCAATCATGCAAGAAGTCCTTTCTTGTTCTTCTTCTTTTCTTTTTGAGATTATAATGAAAATTTTATATATTTATCTTTTTTTTACACCTAAATCCTATATATAACATACTTAAATCCTAATTTTAACGCAATATTTAACGATATCACATGGTATGATATATCTATAGTGTTTTCGCCACATCATCACGTCACATTCACTGAATTTTGTCACGTCAACATACCATTTCAACAATTCATCAATATGTCATCATGTCATGTCAACACACCATTAAAATTAATATCCAAGTATATTGTAGAACCAAATATATGGAACCAAAAAAATTGTTTTAAAATATATAAGACTCAGGTGTAAAAAATAATAAATACATATAATTTTCACAATAATTATCTTTTTTTATAAGATTAAGGAAACCCGTAAATTTAAAAACGAGAAATACGATGATAAAATGGTACCAAAAATATTATTTTTAAGTCGAATATAATACCACTGTACAAAAAGAAATACCTTCTTTTATGGAGGAAAAAACTTTCTGCTTTGAGCAAAAAAAATTTTTGTGGAAAACGGCGGCCCTATTTGATTTGTTGCATTAATTTTTAATTAATCAAGATTAGAGTTTTCAGTGGTGCATTATTAATATAGTGATTTTAGATTAGCTAGCCGTGGATGTATCGACCCGACTTCATCTTTATTATCAGAGGCATATACACAGTTCTCTGTCACGGAGAAAAAAATATATTCCCAAAAAGGAAAAAATATATATCCCTGGCCGTATCTTGTCCATAATTTTTATTGTACGTAAAGTAATGTTCAAAAATTTAATAAAATCTGATTGCCTCAGCTTCGAGTAAGATTGGTCTATTGATAAGGCACCGTACTTCAAGTTTAAATTTTTTTAATTTATAAGACCTAAATCGAGATCTTACTTAGAGGGAATGAGTGTCAACGGCATTTCCTTGTTATGTGAGAAAAGCGCGTGCATTTACATGGATGGGCACATAATGGGAAAGGTCCAATCCGAGATCTAATGAATCAATAATTTAATGCAATATAGATTATCCACAAATAAGAAAAAGAGCACAAATAAATATCATTTCTCATAGCAGATTAATCAATATAAATTTAAATTAATTATGATTGATTTAATTTCTGAATAATAACGTAGTATATTCGTAAAATAACATAAAAACTAGGATAAGCTTGGATGACATATATTTAAGTTACGATCTTGGGGCATAGGCTGCTTTGTCAGTGACAAATAGCCGATGATGTGCGTGTAAAGTCGCAATGATGAACGCCGAATGGCGTTTACGGCAGTGACATATCCGTGCGTTTATGGCAGCAGATTCTATCAGCAACCGTGTCGTTCTTCGTGTCTTTTCGATTCGGACGTGAAACTTCGGAAAGAAGAACAAATTTCATTACCATTTTACCGAAACTTTTACTAGGGAAATGTCGAATAGCATTCGATTCGGATGCTTATCGACAGAATGGTTTTCTTTTCCTAATTCTCATAATTAAAATAGTCTTTCAATAATAATAATAATAATAATAAAGAAACGAAAAGGGACGTCACTAAAGCTCGTTGCTTCTTCTTGGTTTGTGGTGTTATTCTCGAAGTGCAATCAAAAGTGGGTTGCCACTAAGACATATGACCATTTCGTGGGACCCTTTATTATATACATACATATTTTGAATCCTAATCATCACAAAGGCTGAGAGTAATAAATAAATAATAAATACACAAAGTTTACAGTAAAAGCAGAACCTACGTTCATTAATTTGAGGTCGATGATGATATTATTGTACCAAACTCATCTTCCATTTTATGTTGGAACTAACGAATATCATCGTTTTGATTGAGAATTTCCCTCCCACATGGCATGCCCGGCCCGACACTGAGCCATCAGTTGTTGTGGTATCGTGTATGAGAAACCGAATGGATTTCGCGATGTGTATTATGACATATACATATATAAATATTAGAGGACGAGCCTTATAAGAGGCAACTATACTTATACATACATACATATATATATATAGAAGCTACAAAAACGTATATAAAATGATTCCAGTCGTGGATTCGTGCACGTCTTTCTCCCGATCGAATCGAAGCCCATTCCGGGGGCAAGCTAGAACGTGTAACAGAAGGAGGCACACGGGCATCGATGATTGCTTGAACACCGACGATCATGTCGTCCTTCACATGATGAGCTCGAGAATATCGAAAGTTGTATATATATATATATATATATATATAAAAGATAAAAAGAGACATGTAAAATATACACGATAAATGCACATCAATCAATTCAATTATGCACAAAATGTAAAAAAAGCTGAAAGCGAAAGCATTCCTCAATATTCTCCCCCCTAATTTCTGTTGATTTTTTCCATTAATTAGTCTATTGGTGGTATAATTAAGATACTTGGTTGTAAGATCCGACACCAAAACCAATATGAATTTATTAAGATGATTCGATATATCTTTTTCTTAAATAAAATTTCGATTTGAATCTTATAAATATAAAAAATTTAAGTGGGTGAGTTTAATGATTTCTTATACTAGTAAATTTATAAAAAGAAAAATGGGACACCAAAAAAGCCATAATAAAACATTCATTACGAGTTCTAGCAGGCTAAGCAATTGATCTCGTCGAGCAAATGGCGTGCATCCGTTGATACACGAAAGTTAAGTGGTTTCGACCCTTCAATTTCGAACTTCATCAACTCACGGACGAACAAAACTCTCGAAACTATACATTTTCTCTATTCGCTGTACTCTCCCAGGAGAGCCCATTACTTGAGGTCAGACAATTAGACAAACTCGACTAGCCTTGTTTCAAATTTGGACGATTAGATAAGGGATAAAATTATTACAACAGAGAATTTTCTTTGTTCGGATATTCAAACCCGAAATCTCGTTTAAGGAAAAAAAAATGCTGCCGGAGAATAGTGATGATTCACATATCGGTGTAAAGCTTGAGAACTTTATGATTTCTATCTTTTGCCTTTGCAGGTACATCCGTCTTCTTGTCAGTTTGGCGGGTACTTAATGCCCGCCTTCTCTAGCTTTTCCAGCACTTAATTGCAGCTTTTTGCAATAATTTATATTAATTAACAAAAGCTGGTAGAACCACTGGAAATATTTTTCTGCAGATCCTCACAGTTTATGCTTTGATCGTTTTAGTCCTTCACCGAGGGTTCGGCCACCTCCCTCTATCGGCTGTCCTCGTCCCTCGTGCGTTGGTCGGTACATTATGCTGATCCATTAACAAGAAAGTGTCACATCCACTGACAACGTTAATGGTTTCATCAATGTCGGATCAAATTAAAATGCCATCTGTTTAATCAATAAAGGGAGGCATAAGTAATAACAACACAGCCCCTTCAGTTATCAAATTTTCGAGCCATGTATGCTCAACAAGGAACGTATTAGATGAACTAAGCGGTTAGTGCAACCACTATTTTAGCCAGCACAGCACCATCAAAGGCCTAATGTAATTCAAGATAAGGTTCGGATCTGAAGAGCATGTTTTCGGTACATTTCTTGACACACGAACAAGAGGGGATTCGGACATGAAATTTTGGGAGAGAGATACAGGGACTAAAAGAGCAATAGTCCTAAAATATGGGGAAGAGAAATACCAATTACAAAAGTGTAAGGACTAATAGAATAGAGAGACCTACGCGGCTTTGCAAAAAAAACCATTTGTATGCTTGCACGCAAGTGCATGGCCAAGTAAAGGACTTGTTTCTTTTGGTATTATCGTTTTAAGAGATCGTATTATCGCTATGATTAATTGATCAAATTTCTTTAATCCTTTTTCACTGTGTTTGGACCGTAAGATGGCGTAGATCAATGATGAAAAATGGCATTCTACTAGCAGTATGACTAGATGTACGTACTTGCGGCTACGGATCCGTGAACATTCGGGGTCGAGCAGTTGTTGCTGGTAGGGGATCGGATCGGATCACATGCCTAGTAAAATCCCAACCCAGGTCCAGTCGGGTTCCAAGAAAGTGCATCCGCATCGATGGTTAGATCTTGCAATTTTCGGCCTAGAATGATAGCACAGGACAGGCCCGACCCGGCAACGTTGTACATGGACCAGTGGCTATCGAGCCTATTGCTTACCGACTATCAGGCGATGCTGGCTTGACAGCCCCCCATTAAATTAAAAGGAAAGAAAGAAAGAAGATGTCTAGCTATAGGCCTGATAGCTCGATCCACATGAATCCAATAGAGAAGTAAGAGGGCCCATATGGATTACGAGAGGGATTTGGGCTTATATAACCTGACCCGGTAGCCCAGTAATCATTTCATGCCAAGTAGTGTTGTTCATGGTACGGTTCGGTTCAATTCAGTTGAAGCATTATATCCACTGAATCATAACTAATATATAGTTATCGAATCGAATTATTTTGAACAAATTTTATGATTCAGTTAACGAACCATTTGTTTAAAAAAATTTAACAAATTGAACATAAATCGAACTAAAACCAAATAAAAACCGTATGGAAATATAAAAAAATAAAAAAACATTAAAATAACAAAAAGAAAACATTAAAATAATAAAAAAATTCAATTAAAGATAAATTAAAACATATAATATTAAGATTAGTTGAACTATTTAGAAAGAAATTTAATATGAAATAGGATAAAATATGTTATATAATGGTAAAAAAAATTATATCTAATTATTTTTTAACTTTTTAAAAATATTTCTAATATGTTTATATATTATATATATATATTTTAAAATGGTTTAACGGTTCAAACTTATTAACCAAATTATTTGAATTTAGTAACTAACCGTACCGTTTTACCATAAAACTGTATTATATGATAATCGGTTCATTACAAATTGATTTTTCAGATTCAGTTTCGTTCACGGTTTGATACGGTTCTTTGGCTCCCTTTGTGCAACCCTGCATGCCATGCTGAGAGCCTCAGATCAAGGGATATGGTATCTGTGTATTGTCAAAATCAAACTGTCCCAGCTCGGCCGTTAATTATTATCAGGCCCTGCCGGTCCGGACTGCTTGGCCTGCCAAAACTTCCCCTCAAATCAGTAAAAACTCCATCCGAACAGGTAAGCAGGGGCCCGGGTTATGTGTCTCTCCAGGCGACTGAGATCGGATTCATTATCCTCTCTCTCTCTCTCTGCAAGTTTTTGGAGCACGGAGCTGGTGACAAACTGCGAGAAGACACCCGTTCGGGTGACCGTGCAGCAATTTCTGATGATTAGACGGCATTGTGTCCCAATATAAATCTCACATCCGTTTGATATATATATATATATATATGTATGTATGTATGTATGTATCTACATACACCGTTGTAAATAATAACAAAGTTATGAATGTGCAGAGGCCAAAATGGCAAATCAAACCGCGTCAACCCTCTAACGCAACATCAAGTCCACGAACATATGGAAGAGAGAGCGGGATCCAGGGAAAAAGCAATGTGAAAGGCGAAAGTTCATGGAAATCAATGAAAGCTCAATGAGAGGCTTTATACATGGGACTATCAGTAGTAGCGAGCCCATGACGTGCCTCTCTGGGATCGTGGTCAGGGTTCGGTGATAGACCCTGTTGATGTTGCTGCTGTTGCTGGCTCTTCCACTTCTCGATCTCCTTCACCAGTAAGCCCTTGCTCTCTCCCTCTCGTCCTCCATCAAAGCTCCTCGATCTCTTACCGAGATTGATCTTCCCAAACCCCAGTTTCGCCTTATATCCCAGATCGAAACACATGATGAGACCATGGGCGTGTGAAATGGAGAGGTTCCGATTCGCGGTCGCGAGTTTTTGAGAAGAAGATAGGAGAATGAACAAGACACACAGTGAAAAATGGGGAGTGAGTTTCTTTATGGGCAGAGGTTACTTTCCAGAAGGGTGCACCAAATCGTCGGGCGGGGTCTCAGTGTCATTGGGATGTGACGATGGATGCAGGGAAGGTTAAATGGTCTTTATCAATAAATCGGTTTCCCGATCTGTCAAATTCTACTAACTTTATCATCATCATCGTTAGTTATTCTCATTCGCATATGTGTTTCAGTTGTCTGGATCCCCAAGAAGCAAACTTGGTACAATTCTTATTATCTCTTACATACTAAGAGTATGGAATTATCGATTACGGACCTGCAACTGCTTTATCCTGGTTAGAACAAGATCCTACACATGTTTCTTGCGCTAAGTAGGCGCAGCGCTTCTATCGAGTTCTTGCTCTTATCACGAGCAGAACACACTAATCAGATTGTAATAAATCGGTAAATGAGTTTGATCAGGCTCAAGGATTTAAACCACAATCGTGGCTCGGGTAATGGTTGAGAAAATTATTGTTATTTTTTAATTTAAGAACCTTCCCATAGTATATAACAAAATCTATACACTTCAATTTAAGTTATATTCAGGGTTGTGATGTGTCTGTCATACATGATTATTTCCGAGACCAGGGTGTGTTTTTTCTTCTTCTTCTTTTTAATCCTTTAATTGGGACTGCTCCCTCGGGCCCTAATTCTAGGGCTGCTCTGCTCTTGGAAACCCAGAAGCCATTAATTAAACCGAATACACAAGTAGAGTTCAATCCGGGGTGAAGTGTCTTGACAGAATCGTGGTCGTCCCCCTATCAGGAAACAGATAGATCCTACCAGGGTGCTCGTGCCTCGAGCTGTAGAGAGGAAGGAATAGTCCGTAAGAATTGGCTTTCTTCACTCGACCATGTGCAGGATGGATGCATGTCTCGCGAAATTTTAGGCGAAGGTGTCTCCCACCGATTATGCAATTTCTAGATTCGTTCTACATTTGACGACATTGGTGGAGTAGGAATTCTACTCTCGGATGTACGGACTGATAATAATTATGATGTAAATTATAGAATACTTCATGGTGCTTAAATCGATAAATGTAGATTTTATCTTATTTTATTTTATTTTTACCCTTTTTGATGAATAACTCCTTGTTCTAGGTATAGCAATTTTCGTAATATTTTTCAGCTTTTGAAAAGATGATTCATATGATTTGGGTTGCACATAGAGAACCAAAGAATTGAATCGTGAACCAAATCGAATTGATCTTAAAAACCAGTTTAAGACAAATAAGTTCTCATATAATGCGGTCTTTAAGGTTAAGTAATACGGTTAGTTACCCACCATGGGCGTGGTAGAGTGTTTTGGCACTCATCATCCCAATGGGAGGACTTGAGTCCTACCTGCGACGGAGAGTTTTTAACCCCTTAAATGGGCCGATTCGGGGTGATCCGAATTAGTCAGCTGGACAAAATCCAACTAGATACAGCGATTTATACAAAAAAAAGTAATACAGTTAGTTATTAAATTCAAACAGTTCGATTAATTGATTCAAACTGTCAAATAATATTTTATTTAAAATATTATAAATATTTTTAAAAGATATAGATGATTTTGTCATTATATTTTCTATTATTTTATACTAAATTTTGTTTTAAATAGGTTAACTAGTCATAATATTGTATATTTAATTTATTTTTAATTCAAATTTTTTGTTGTTTTAATTTTTATTTTATTGTGTTTCAATGGTTTAGTTTTAGTCCGATTTATATTTAATTTGTTAAATTTTATTATTTAAAAGAACGGTTCAAACCGGTATAGAATTTATTCGAAACATTTCGATTCGATAACTATGTAATAACTAGGTTCAGGAGTATAGTGCCTAGACCGAACATGTGACTAAACTCAAGAGTTGAGCATGGCTACGACAGTGGTTGAGTTGATGCAGCTACTAAGATGCTCTTACTACGATAAATCTCTCTTTTTTTTTGTTTGCATCACACAATATCCCCGAACTAGTCGAGGCGTACATCGAAACTAGTTTGCAATCGGATCGGGATCCCTACAAGAATTTCCGTCGACCCTCCCAACCTGAAATTCAATCCTTTGATCACCCATTCGATAGTTTAGTGAGGGAATCAATAGTATAATCCCATGCTAGTTTACTAAGATAAATCTCACTCTTGTACTTATGCATCTTAGGAGGAACAACCGAAATCACCTTGCACACTCCCTACTAAACCCGTCCCTACACCCAAATAAGCAATAACTCTCTTGCCAAAAACCCTTTCATGTTCATGTTCATGAGTCGACCCCATCGAACCGAATGCTCCGGTTGTCCTACATCTCATCATTATCGGGCCAAATATACATTTTTGGAGGATGTTAAATCGCTTCGCGAAAGTCGATAAGTCTTGAATTTTATATGATTATCTTCTCAACTCTTAGTGTTTGTTAATTACTGATAGATGAATTGGGGTTGGATGCTGTGCCAGCTTTGCTCGGTGCCCTCAATAATTTGTGCAAAAAGATATTATGCTTTTAATATATAAAGAGATATGATTTAATTTACAATTTAATCAATCAATTAAAAAAAATATTTATCCCAAGTTGGAAAGCGTTCCAATCGATGGTGAGAAGCATGGAAGCGGCCTGACACCCAGGACCCCAGCACTTAATAATATATATATATATATATAGCTCATAAAAAAATGTGTAAAGTTCAATATCGATATATTTAAAGTTTATAAAGTATATTAATATTAAGAATAAAATTGATGGAATTTAAAAAATAAAAAAGATTTACGTCGGCTCCAGGACAATTCACTAACATATTCTATAGGTAGACTCGTGGAGCATTTGCTAAAATTATTTATAAGAATTTACTGAAACTCTTTCATTCAAGGTTTAGTTCTATATCTTTCGTATGAGTTATCTAATATCCAAAAATTCATTAGATCGTGACCAATTCTTATTTTAGTCGAGTCAGCATATTTAAAAAGGTAAAGTTTTATTTTAGCATAATAGTTATTCCTCTTTAGTTGTTTTATTGAGGATTATTACTATTAACAAAAGTTTCATATGACAAGAGATTAATTAAACAGTTTAACCTAAGTTATGAACTACAAATTTTAATAATCAATATAAATTAATTGAAATAATTTGATGTGTTATTTTGAATATTAAAAAAATTATAATTAATAGAAATTTATCATTAAAACGTCAAATTAGCCGGTCCCATGATATGTGCCGAAAGGTAAATCTTTTTTTCCCTTTTTTTTTTAATATTTGGTGCTTGGAAATGTTTATACTTATTGGAGTAATTAATTTCCGATTATGTTTTTCTAATAATAAATATGCCAACTCAAGGAATCTTAACAAAGATACTCGACGGGTCCCACGCTATTTTTCGGTCGGAGTTTATTATTAATTTCAAAGATTACAAAGAGATTTTTCTCTTTTAATTAAAATTCCACCATTACCACAGTTGGATGGTCGTACGAGTGGCGGGGGGGAACCAGTGGAGGCTAAAACATGACAGGGATGCACTCGTGCTCGTGAAATCCGTGAACCTCGAAATAGCAAATTCAGCACCGAATAAATTCGGAAGATATGATTCAACGCACGACTCCAAGCGTGTTGACAGCACGGCACGAGGAAGAAGGATCGAGCACGAAAACCCGATCGCACGCTATAAATGTGCGTACGTGCGCACGTTAAAGATGTGCTCGAGATGTGCGGTCCATCTAGCTACTGTCATCGGGACGGGACCCAGGCAAGAACAAATACTGCCAATTAACTTCGTACCAATCGACCCAATAAACAAAAAAACCATACTAAAGTCACTTTCCACATTTATTGAACGAGCCAGGAACCGCTCATTCCGATCAATAAGAATACGATAGATATGAGAATAAATGTTAAATATTATTATAATTATCGGACACTAAAATATCAATTATTGTTTTTCTTTCATAAGGGGGAAAATAAATTTTTGTTTGCAAAATAAATTTTAATTTATTAAATTTGAAGTGGAATTACGTCAAATTATATTTATATCCAACTAAAAAGAGGTAATAAATATGTGATATTCGATTTTTCTTCTATATGCTCAATGTTTTTATATTGACTTTCCGACATAAGATCTGAATTCTCAACATGTTCGGGGTCCGAAGCTATTACGTACGCATCTTTTTACAAAATTATAGCTTAGGATTAATTCAAATCCGGATATAATCAGTTTGTTGAATGGTCAAATTTTTATTATTATTTATTATTTTTTTTGGACATGGATTTCTCAATTCGCATTATTAAAATTTGGAGGTACTAATAGAAATTGTTTTCCTTTTCTTTTCTTTTCTTTTTTCTTTGGAGTCGTAATGACAGTGATGTCTCAACTTAGAATGCGGCATAAATACTCTTCTATCAGTTGAAAGAGGCCATTGAGACTATCAATCATAATGAGCAAAGTGCTTCGGTTCAGACAAAAGTAACTTAAGCAGAAAATTTCATAGGAATTACCAATGAATATGTTTGTCGTGTAACTTACGAAGGATATTCCGTCTTTTTTTTTAAAACAAATCTTTATGAAAAAAAGAAAAATAATAAAAGGCCCATTGATTATCTTCAGAAGATAAATTATCGATCTTTCTCAAAATCTTCACCTGAAACTTGGCTGGGAGTTTAGTGAATGTATTTTCTTACGAATTTCCAAACGATCTTCTCACCGAAAAATGATTAAAATTTTTTGAAAATTCAAAGAAGAGATTATATAGTTTTTTTTTCAAAGATGAATAAGAACTGTAATAGAAGCGTAATAACTAAGTAGTGAAACAAGAAGATAGGATAATAAAATGGTCTTATTACCGGCATAACTTGACTGATATGGTTCAATATCTCTTTCTCTTAAATAAGATTTCGAGTCGTGGGAGTTTTATCCCTTAGTAAGTTGACCCATATTGGTTAGGATCCGACCGTTTCTGCGTACAAGTGGCCTTATTTAAAATGAATAAATGGATCCTCCTTACTTAACTACCCATGTCATATTTGATCAGCAGTGCGACTAGGTAACAACAGATCGTGCCTTTGAGATGACACAGGCAACATTATTTATTTATCTAATGTTCAGGCACGACACAACATGATCTGTACTCGAAAAACGATCCATATTATATATGGAAGGGTAACTTGCCCTAGCTACGCGTGCTTCCATTACAAAGTGTGCTGTCCAATGCGGAGGATTCTCAAGGAAAAGGGCAATCAGGAGCCAAATGCGGAATCTGAAGAAATTAGGGTTTGTGGGGGGAGGGGGGATGCGATGGCGTGAGGATGAGAGGGATGGAAGCTTACTGAAAATTATAATTTGACCCATGAATCAGCAATGATTGCTTTAAGTGATCCGATTCCCTTTCTCATGGAGTAGGGTTTTATACTAAGGATCATGTAAGTCGAGAAAACACACCATATTTAGTTCTACCCTAAATTGCACAGTGCGAGAGATGTATTATTAAGGAAGAAAGGGGACGAGTAGTCAAACTCGCATAACCTAAGGAGTTAGGGTTAGTGGGGATGGGAGGATGCAATGGCGTCGGGATGGGAGGGATGAAAGCTACAAAATTCTGCAAGCCACTGATTCTTCTTATTTGAATCCCCGTACATGGAGATAAATTTATGATTCGGAAGATTTTAAATCAGAATCGGTCGGAGTGTGTATTAAAATTTTTAATAAGAGCGAGAAGGAAAAAGGGAAAAAAAAGAAAAAGAAAAAGAAAAGGACGAATGAGTGGAGGTTTGGGACATTTTAAGTGTCGTTTTCCAAGCCTTGGAAGAAGGATAAAATCAAAAGGAGTGGTGATGACGGGGTTCCTCCAAATGACCTGCAGATCCCATAAACAATGCTGTCATTACGTGGACTGATCGAGATATCTTGCATCACTCTCTTTCCCACTTCTTGTATCGGCTTTCACATTTGATTTGTATGACTATCCTTGAGGGTGAGGGTTCCGATCGTTCGTCGATCACAAAATTGTCGATGTAGCTTTCGAAATACAACACGGAAGGTAATAATAAGCAATGGAAAATAAAGAACCCGGTCGACGGAGTAATATGAACTGATCAGATGGTCTCGTCGAATAGTCTATCTCTTCCCCCTTTTTTCCAGTTATGAAGAGGGCTCACAGTTTAGAAATGGATGAGAGAATAGGAGAATGAAGGGATACGAGGAGTTTTACGATGAGAATCGAATTTATAACCTATCAATTGTTAATTCGACAGTGGAATTACTATATTGGATCCCTCTTATTGTGTACATAGTGCGTTCAAGATAATATCTAATCTGACTTGGATTGCAAGTTGAAATGGGAAGAAAGGGTTAATTTCGAAAGAAAACTAGTATGCGAAGAACAATTGCTTATCCCTTATGAATCATATATCAAAATTTTAGGTCTTATCATAGACTGATACCATCCTCCCTGGTAATTCCAAGGCTTTTGATTTCGTACATATATATACATCAAACAAAAACCATATCCAGAACCGCCATGCCACATCAACATATTGTTGCCAGTCGAGCCATTCTGATCGACACCCTTTGCATTGCCTACCATTCGAAAAGGAGAAAAAAAAAAAGAAGAAGAAGAAGAAGAAACCCCGGTTGAGTTTGGGAAAACGGGCATTCTTCTGCCCGAGTAAGAAGCTGCTAATATATGATCTAGACCCAGCATGAGCACCATACACAGTGGAGTTGCCGACCATCAGATCGATCTCCAACTGTCGCCATATAGCTGATTAATTACCAGTCTTTACAGACTTAGCTGTGAAATTAATATGCATTGAAACCGTACATCTTGAGACCAGCCTTCGTCTCTCTCGAATTCCACTGAGCAGGAAGCTCCTGAGAATCTCTCTCCTTACGATCATTTGGGAGCTGAAGCAGTGCGCTTCTCTTTTCTCTCGTCTTTCTTCATCTGCTGTTCCCTGCACTCCAGACTGCAAAACGCTTTCTCTCCCCTATTCATGGAAAAGTTCCACACATATCATTAACATGAATCAATTTATGATTAATCTTAATTATCCCATCCGAAAATTCATGGCGCACGAAATGATAAATCTCTGCAAATGCATCGGATTGACGATATTTAGTAGCTAAACGGCAGGAAAATGCCTGTTTTCCTTCAAGAAAGTACTTTTTCTTTCGCGCTTTCCATCCATCCAGTTGCAGCATCCGTTAACCGATCTATAAGCCAAGAATCGATCACGTGATTCATGTAAGTAATGGAAGCTATTCTTGTACCTGTACATATATATGTCCCGGCCGGGAGCCAGACAGCGCTGACAGAGCCCACAAATCCGCAAGAACTGAGCCGTCTCCATATGTTCCACCGTCCCGTAATGGTTCCTCCTTGGTGAAACCACGGCAGCGGGGACTGAGAAGTTGTGGTCGTAGCCCTGCGGTCCGTTCACACCACTACCCGTCTTCGTTGCCGTGATGAAGCACTGGTGACCATGAGGCGGCGCTGGAACATGTTCCGGCAGAGTGGCTGCCGCCGCGATGTGGAGAAGGGCATCACCACTGCCGCCGCCGCCGCCGCCGCCGCCGGAGGGTTCTTGCTGGGGCCCCGAATCGAGGGTGATCCCCTTCGTGCTCGCCGTCCTCCTCATCGGAGGGCGAGGGCGCTTCCCCAGCAACATGATCGATTTGTTAGTCGATTATGTACTCAATTCTTGGTTCTTGCTTCTCGCTTCAACTTAATGAAGATTTAGACCTTAACCCAGGCAGAAAGAGAGAGTCAAGCAGGAGTAGTAGGAGGAGGAGGGAAGAGAGCGAATATGGACCGTTGTTTCAGGGTCGCATTTATAAATTATTATTATTATTATTATTAGAAAACGCCATTTTCACTTATTTATTTATTTATTTTTCTGCCGCATTCTCGTCCTTTTCCCTTAAAACAGAGCATTTCCGCCAACCCTCGGGGCATGAATTCCCTTGCTTGACTATGATATACAATCATGGACAAATTATTAATGCATTTTTGGATTTTGCGTCCTCATTAATTTTCTCTGCAAAAATGTATATCAGATTATTAACCTTTTCTTAATATAATTAGTCAGGTTATTAACACACACACACATATATATATATATATAAAGTGTACAAATTGGGTAAAGTACGGTTCAATCATCATCAACATTTTTTTTTCTTTTGTCATTTTTGTCATAAATCTTTTTTTGGCATATTTTGCCATTAACCCTTTTCATAATTGTACATATTTAGTCCTTTTTATCATTTTGATATTAAAAATCTTGATGAGATGTAATAATAAATAATAAAATAATTGATTTTAAGAAAAGCAAAAAAAGAAAAGGTGGAGGAGGCGGAAGGAAGGTGCCCGACAACTTTCTCCCGGCAATATTCACGGCCTGCTCTTCCTGTTTTTTTTTTTCTCTCTATTTATGATACTTCAGTCTTTTTTTTACTTATATAAATAAAAAATATGGTATATTACCATCAAAATTTATTATATTTCTCGAGATTCTTAATTTATATTTATATATATATATGATATCGATTCACTTTGGATAAGGCTTTTTAACTCCATGGCTAGAGGCATCCACGATCCATTTGAGGAATGGATTAACAGTAGCACTCCTTTGCACTTTTTTTCTTTTCTTTTTTCATAAATGCTATTATTTTATCATTTATTATTACACATCATCCATTTTTTATATTAAAATAATAAAAAGAGACTAAAAAAAAGTATATATCTCTAAAATTTTGAAAATCAAACATGTTCCAAAAAAAATTAAAACGAAAATGAAAAAATTAAAAAAAAAAGGTTAATAATTAAAGCCGCATGTTTACCATTAAATCCCTCAAACCAACTTAGGGCGTGGATCTATTGGTAAATTGCACTCTACTTTGTAGCACAGTGACCAGAAAAGATTTATCAGAGGCGGTGGCGGTGATAATCGAATCGACGTCCGAACGTGAATTTGTCTTAAGCCAATGCACCGGAGGTCTCCGACTCGATAGGAAAAAAATATTTTCTTTAATCCATCCTGTCCGCTGGTATGAATATCGGCATACACGACCGGAGTACTTAGTCGGCACAGGCATAAAATTGCAGGAACCGAATGTGTGTGAAGCAGGCGGTTCCTCGGAATAGAAAGCGCGCTGGATCTCGGCACGCACGGTCGGACTTGACATCCGGTAATCGAATTGGTCGTTGTAGGGGACCTGTCACAGGCGTGAGCGGAGTTGTTTTCAGCGTGTGAGCTCCCTGTGTCAGTGTTGCCGGGGCCCAAATGCGTCCAGCACCGGCAGCATCAGTTGTTGCCTAGCGGGGCTGGGGTAACGTGAAGCAACAAAAGTGCAATTTTCTAGGTTTTCCTGTGTAGAAATTTTGGTTTCGGTGGGTGTTGATCGATATATATTCAAGTTAAAATGATACATATGAAATTACGATTTATTCTATTTTTGTTTGCCATTTCAAATATTAGAAATCGACACCACATCGAAGAAGCAAATATTAACCGTTTTCGCTTAAATTTTTTTTTTTTTATATAGATCGTTCGTTGAATTATAATAAATTTATATTTAAACATAATCAACCCGTTAATAAAATAAATATCCATTATAAATTTTTTTCATTTATAAAATTTGAATTTCAGCACTAATTTAAGTAAAGTAAGAAGCTAACAATCTAATTTTTTTTAATTTCTAATTTTTTTAATTATTAAAAAAATCTCCAATAACATAATAACCAATCAAAGTTGTCAATTTGTGTCATTAACATGGGACCCACTCCACATTATCATTATTTGCTTCCCATTTCAAGCTGGTTGCCTCTCCTCGCCCAGTCACTTTCATTTTGGAATTCCTTGAACAATCATATTTTCAGTGAAATGATGAATAAATTAACACAATTACTCTAATAAATAAAGTTTTTTGGCGATCACTTATGTGATTAAATATGAAACTTCGTTTTAGCTGTCAAATTCCCCCGACTTATTAATCCCCACAAATGTCCATCGGTGATCGAGAGACCCCGGACTGATTCGGGCAAGGGGGTAATGCACCCTCGGCACCCTCTGATGATCGAATATCGTAGTACCCCACGGGTCCTCGTGTTTCGAGACACAACATGCACAAAAGTGTGCCAGAGACCATTGACCCTACTGTCACAGTGGAGTTGCATCATGCGTTCCTTCACTTTCCTGGAAGAAGTGGAGTGCACTGATGGCGTGGTGATGGAGGATATTCACAGGACGCAAAAGTTTATGTCTAAAGCTTGTCGAAGATCGTCGAGAAAAGCCTGATTTAACTCGATCGTGTGAGGGTGTCGTGGGAGATTCCGTGAAGAAGATGGTGCCAGCGTCACATCCGGTCTCACGGGGCTGCAATCGCGATTTGATTTATGTCCCGTCACTGTGCTGCGGATCATCCTGTTGGCAGTTTGATATTTTCTGGGTCTCCGGAAGCGCCCAGATATTAAAGATCTCTTCTTTCGCCATATTCCCGATCCAGCGATGGTGCGCATCGAGCTGGTTTACCAGTATTTTCTTGCAGGGCCCTAAAGTAAATCGGCCTCGAGATTGGTTTCATCTCACTGAGTCCTTAATACTACTGCGTCTTCTGAAGAAACCAGCCCCGAACAGGGCTTATTGACGATGCTCGGCTCCCTCAGGCGCATCTCGGGTTCTAATCTACTCCTTTAGCGAAGAATGATGTGCCGGGGGAGTTGCGGTATAGTGGATGACGAGTTGCCGGAATTACCGATCCATTCGACAGATCACGGTGATGTTAGCAGCAGTAGAAGAGGGAAGGTTCAATTGGGGAGAGATCGGCTCCGAGATTAACGTGTACGGTTGTAGGCCAAGGAGATGACCATCTTGCTTATGCATTATCTTTGTAGATATAATTGTGAATGTGTGTATGGGTGTATAATAATTGATGTCTCCAACCTATTCATAACACCATCATACGTGATTCGACCCATCTTCCATATAAGTAAGATTTTGGATTTGGATCTTGTAAATGAATGGAGATATACTTATCGTGATCCTATCCCCCTCTTCGAGACGAGCCGGTTCGAATATGAATTTGTCGGTACCAATTAATTGGATTCTTAGAATTGGATAAAGAAAAAAGGGGGCCGCCCTCATTACTGCTATTTGATTCCATTCCTCCACTTCCTTCATGAGGAGAAGAAAGATGGGCGCATACTGAAAGTGTAACCTGCACTCACCGGATCTTTGATTGGTCCGCCCCTTTAAACAGATTAAATAAAATCGAAGCACCAATCGTCTTCTTCCACGCAACACTCGTCGGATCAGAGTAATTCTTAGGATCCAGACCGAACATCGACAGCAGTATCTCGATACGATGAGACCCGCAAAAAGTTATTACCGGTCATTTTTACAGAATCGTGCATGAGATCTTCACCTTGTCCCACGATATTAGCTGCTGGATGGGGAGAGCCGTTAGGCGCGTGCCACGTGCGCGGTCGCATCGGATCGGACGGCATAGGATTGTGTTCCGAGTCGAAGCACCGTCGAAAACGACAACCCGGGCTTTCGCGAGCTGAAGGGCTGAGGTCACTGCGCACAATGCAGTTCACAGGTAACGCAACAGCTTGGGAATAGCGATTCAGCACTTTACGGGGTTCATTTCGCCGCTCCGTCATTGCTCCTAAGGAATAAACTACTGCCAGTACTGTGCACGGATGGAGGAAACCAGTGAAGCCAAGGGTTATCGACAAGAATGTCTTTCAAATAATGATGAATCCCGATACTCTCCGGTCATTGAGAGGAGTTATTCTTGATTGGATCGAGTCGCAGGCCCTACGTAAGCCGGAAACCAATTCCTGCGGGGATCCCCGGATTTGGGGTCGTTCATCACTGACTGACCCTGTATTGTATATAGCAAAGGATGCTCTCCGTACCTAAGGCAATATCTGGTATGAAGAACTCGGACATGATCCTTCATATTTTTCCAGAAAATTATGGCTGGACATGAGATGAAACGACATGGAGGATCAATGTGACGATGATGATGATGAATATGATGAGTCAGTGCATCACATGTTTGTTTCAAACAGAGAACAAGCTTCCCCCCGACTTGGGCAATGAAAAATGGAGGGTTTTACAGATGGTGAAACAAGGTGCCTACAAATCCATCACTTCCATGGCCATCAAGAAGTGAAACTTCACAGACTTACTACTCCGCCAATGGATGCCTTGCCTTCGAACCTCGCTATTCCAGACAGCTTGTTTAGCTTCGAGAGGCTCATTCCGTGACCCAACCTCGTCGATTCCTGTATAAGGAGAAGCTGACTTGAAAGCCTCTCACTTTAGGCTGCAGAATAGCTCTACCGCATACTTTTGAACCATTGCCTGGAAGGAAAACAACTTTTTCCTCTCATGGTTGCGCTAGTTAAAACAGCTCGAAAGTTATCAGGCATAAGTCCCCGAAAATCGGAGAAAATGGTAGAATATCTATGGACTCTTACTGAACAAGTGTGACCAACAAGGAGATGACAATTCTCCACTCTATAAAACTTGTATCATCAGGATATTCAGCCATCAAGTGCGGGGCTTTGCTGGTATACCCTGAATGCTCCGACCTTTAAAACGATACCAAGTCTCGTGATTTAGTCTCTATTCCTGGAACTGAAAAGAGGGAAGATCGGTCAGAAACTTCAGGATGACATATTGACAAGTAATGTCAGGGGGTAGAAGTTCATTCAAGAAATTTCGATTCTATCATGATCCTCCAATAAGTTGTCCCATCAATCGTTACCATCATGCTTGTGACTGATACAATTTCTAGCCGTTGCCTCCTTCGAGCCAGTGAAGAAGCCATTGATCGAAGATATTTTTCTCCTTTGAGAGATGGCGCTTCCCCTCAGGACCATTGGAACAATAAGAGGCTGATTTCTTCCTGAACCTGTTCATCAGATGGGTCTTACTGCAAAGTTCTGCGAATTTAAATTCGGAGCAGCCAAGCTCTGGCTAGCCCATGAAAATTCGTGCTGCTAAACTAAACTACACAACTTGATTCTCGCTACACATCCGCGCAGCAAGGGGAGATTAGATCGATTATTACATGTGATTGACTTGGAGATATGCCGACACAGCTCCTGTGTTCAAGACATCGAGGAATACGGGAACAGAGTAGGAGGCTAACTAACGAATGTCCTATCCAAGCAGAACTGTCTTAGCAGTTCACCACAAACCGGAACGCACAGTGAGTTGGGTAATTTCGAAGTAATCCCTATGTTAACAAGACTTAACTATACCGCAAAAATATCAATTCGTTGAGTATTTGGCTAAAAATAAGTCTGATGTTGAACATAACAAATGAATTGCGGATTCACTATTGTACATTCGATATCGACCGGCCATTAAGGCCTTCGATTAGTTGTCTATGGATCTGACAAGTAAGAGGAGAGAAAAAGGAAGAGTAAGGAAGAGGCCTCATCGATTCGTTCACTTCATTGTTCTGCCACCCGGTGGGAATCTTCACTGATCTCATGTATGGTTCGCTCGAGAACCAACAGTTTAGCGAAATCATCGTTGACTGTCTTGATGGATTTAGGAAGTGATCAGAAGCCAACATATTGCGTGTATTGAGAGTAAGCTTCCGACTGCATAGCTATGGGAGCCCGGGTGACGTGATCTGGAAGGTCAAAAGCGTCCACAAGCTCCCTGGCCACATTCCTCACTTGGAAGCTGAGGTATTCGGCAAGCTTGTGGATTGCCTTAATACAAAAGGAGGAGGCAGTGTTAGGAGAAGGTCGCACAGGTAAAGAACCGAATTATAATCCATTCACATATACCTTAGCTTTGTTGGGCGCCACATAGTCGACGTTTCGGTAGGTTCCTATGTCCTTCCAGATTCGGTCCAGTGCATAAAGATCACATACAAGTTTCAGAGCAGCTTGTGTGCTTGGATCAGGACACCTGGATAGAAACAAATGGGTGAACACAATACTCATGAGCATAGAAGGGGAGATCTCCAAATTTCAAAATTGATAGGGATTACCTCTGAACTGCCTCGATGAACTTGGCAAGGACGACAGATTCTATGTGGGACTCCCCAAGCGTCAGAAGGTGATTTAGGCATCTGTTCCATGCACCAAAGCTCCCAAGAGTCTTAGTGTGCTTCCGAAGTCTCACAGCAACACTTTGCAGCAATCGAGAAGTACGGTACTGCACCAATAAATTTTCATTTAACAAATACCAAGGTGAATCTTGAAGAATAAAAGCCAAGGAAGTCCTTACCCTAAATGCATCCAGTTGGAACTTAGGATCCCGCAGATGATCTTCGCCCTCCCATCTCGCTGTCACGGGATTGGGTTGAGATAAGTAAGTGTTCATGGACTCTCTCAAGTAGTTCCATGTAACTGTCAGTGTTCCACCTTGAAACTTTTCCTTATATTGCTTTAAGAGATCAGCTGACACCTGAATCCCATAAAACTCTTCATACTCAATCTAATGAAGAAAAGGAAGTATCATCTTTAGAGAAATTGGGACAGAAGAAAACTGTGTCAAAGACCTGCTGCAGAAGTACAGTGTTGTCGCCTTCAAAAGTCTGAAAGATGTCATGATCGTTCCTCAAACTCCCAAACCGGTTGACAGCAGCATAACCGTGGCCCCCACAGGCTTCTCTACAGACACTCAGTGACTTCGCCGTATAAGAAGTCACATAAGCCTTGAGGCCAGCAGAGAGAGCATGAACATCTGAAACTAACTGGTCATCATGAGTTTTCTTCATCTCTGAGTACTTTTCCACTAAATGCGATGTAGCAAAGTGGAAGGCATAAGTGGAGGCAAGCATAGGCATCAGCTTGTGCTGATGAGACTGATAATCAAGGATGCTAACTTCAGGCTGCTTTGGGGGCCCAAATTGCTGCCGGAGCAGGGAATATCGGGTTGCAATCGTGACAGCGATTTTCAAGACCCCGACAGAAGAGTATGCAAGACCAACCCGCCCGCCTACAAGCTCACCAAGTGTGGCAGCAAACCGCTTGTTTATTGATGGGAGGCTGCTTGTGTACTTCCCATCCCGAGAAACATCCCCGAAACGGTTCAAAAGATTCTCCCGAGGTATTCTAACAGAACAGAATCTCAAGGCCCCGTTATCAACTCCATTGAGGCCAACCTTGTGTCCACAGTCATGAATCTCAATCCCAGGAAGGGTTTGATGGGTTTTGATGTCCCTTATGGGGACAATGAAGGCATGAACCCCCATATCAGATGTTCCTCGAGCATCATGGGTTGGGAGAATGAGCCTCGCAAAGACCGTGGCAAACTTGCCATGGACAGCTGCATTACCTATCCACCATTTGATGGCTCCATCATTTGGTGTGTCGATTATAAATTCATCTGTGATAGGGTCAAATTTTGCAACTGTTTGAAGGCCTTGCACGTTTGAACCTGTTAGATGTAGCATTGACAACATTAAGTAGAAGAAGGAAAGCAACAATTTGTATATAAGCAAAGTATTTATCAGAAGGTTAACCGATAACATGATGGACATATGTATGCACGAGAAATGAAGTGGTAACGGCAAAAGATTCCAGTCTGAAGAAGTTGTCACTGTGTAATATAATGTTACCATGGTGTAGTTCTGTCATGGCGAAACAACCAATATATTCCATGCTGTCAATGCCATCAAAGTACTTATCCCTGTGTCTTTTAGTCCCCAGATTTATTACAGAGCCTCCCCAAAGACTGCAAATGCAAGCATCAGGGTGAATATGAGAAGAAAGGAAAGAGCTGTAAGTGTGAACTACAGTAGGAATGAAGCTTGATGGAAGAGGGGGTTGTGGTTGGGGGGGTGTGGAAACTACAAAAAGGAACCAGCTTATGAGAGTTGCTAGTCTTTCAATCTTTCATGATACACTATTAGGACATAGAATTACATTATCACACCTAAGCAAAGAATTTGTTCTCCGAAATAGGCTAAATGGCAGAAAACCTATAATAAGCTATTATCTTGCAGTTTAATGTTTACCATTTCTTCTCAAAATCTATGATCCTAATATGCAGGGTTTCTATGTCTCCTTTTCATTCACATTAGCTGAAGTTCTGCTATATAAACACTAAATAGACATGGAAAACAGAGAACAATAGCTGAACCAAACTGTTATAAATCAAGAGTATTCTTATCAAGCCCCACACAATACAAGTCCATACTACATATTAATTCTTGCCAGTACAGTCATCATCATCTGACATTTGTAGCCACAACCGGACAAATCCTGCGGATACAGTCCCAGCGAATCCTATTCAATCCATCAATATAATACCACAACTGTCCCAACAGTATAGTGTTTCTCAGCAGCCGGTCAACTTCTGAAAGCAGTGCCCACATGATCAACTTCAGAAGACCTTTGACAGGGACCCACCAACCAAATCACTCTGCATTGACCCCTAATGGGTACATAATCCCGAAAACAGAACAGTTCATGGTTCGCAAGGCACATCGAACTATATCTTTCTATCTGAAAGTCAAATGAGCATAAGGATAATTTTTTCCCCCTTTTTACACTTCCTATCATCTCCCAAAACCACAATATTTCTCCAGATTGTTGAACTCTGCTATATCAGAATAAAGAATCATTTGTTCGACTGATATGGCATAGAACGTGCAACTCCAGACGGAGAAATCATCGTTAAGCAGCAAACAGGCGTTAACCAATCGAATAGAAATCCAAGTCAAACTGCGAATCGCATCACCTGTACTGCACGCCCATCTTGATCCCGAGAGACATGTCAACACTGCCAACGGCCTCGAGGATGGCGAAATACTTGCCCGGGTCGTCGAACACGTGGCCGAATGGCCTGATCCCAGCTTCCCTGACTAGGCCAAGGAGCTGCCGCATGCAGAGCTCGCGGTGGTCGTCCTTGGAGATCTCCAGGGGGGTCTGCAGGTCCGGTCTCGAGTTGAAGTACTCGTACACCTTCTCCTGCAATTCCCGGTACTTCCCCCTCATGTACGTCGACAGCTTCTCCGTGTCGACCTCGAGCTTCACCCTGGCGCAGGTCTGCAGCCGGAGTTGCGGGGGAATGGAGGGTCGGCGGGGGTCAGCGGGAGAGAGATGGCTGTATAGCCGCTGCATCCGACGGGCGGAGGGGCGGGATTCTCCCGCGTCGGCCGTCTTACCGTGGTCCATTGCTGATGAGAGGATCCAATCGGTGGCTGTGGGGAAGACGACTATGTGGACGGTCGGGTAATAAACAGAATCCCCATTCGGTGTTCGAGTCTTATACGCCACGACGATGGCGTGGCCGCATGATTCTGTTCCACATGTCGTGACGTGATAGGAGGAGAGGTCGGTCCGCAGCTCCTTAGGCGCGCTTCCCAACGTCACGAGGGTAGGGGGCGTTTCGGATTAGGATTGGACCAGATTGGTGAGTGGATGAAGGGAATACGATAATCGGCAGATCAAACGGCATGCTACGTATAAAAATATCATTCAAAGGTAAGTAGATGTCTTAAATGGACAAGACGTGATCTATTCTCATCATGGGCGGTTCACGATTGACCTTATTATGTTCCCCGGCAAGAGGTCTTTGACCGTGTCGGATTCAAATCATGTATATATTGATGAAACTCTGGTAAAATAAAAGATATGATAATTTTTATAATAAGAATTAAATATATAACTTTTTTAATTATTTGATCAACAATTACACCACTCTACATGTCTCATTTTTAAGTGTTTTGTACACAGCGAGATCTAATTATACCATTTACTGATGAGCGGCGGGACTATTCACGGAATCAGTCGCCGAAACCCTTCGGAGGGATTGGCTTCAAAGTTTCCATATCGGGGTGTCTGCTCGAGCAAACATTGGTTGAAAGTAATAATGGCTATTGTTGATTCTAATAAAGTTCTTCAGCTGCCAATTCTTTTTCTTTTTCTTTTTGTTTATGTAAATCTTATCTTATGGGTGCCAAAATTTTTTATCCGTTGATCCTTGATCAAGCTTTAACATGAGATAATGGGGTAACGTTATAGGTGGTTTTGACTAGTTTTGAATTGATTTAAAATAAATATAAAATTATTTATTATAGTTATAGTTTAATCCATTAAAATATAATATCTTATAGCATGGAAAAGTAGGAACTGACCAAGAATTGAGCTCAAGGAAGCTAGTTCATAGTTATGTTGATTTAAATAGTGAACTACAACTATTTTTATTTTTAAAAAAATATTTAAAATTAATAATTTTAAAAATATTAACCATTGTAAGCATAGTTTTTAAAACCAGACCGGGTCGAGAACCGGTGTAGGTATGGGTTCATGGGTCGAACCGGAGGTTCAATGGATTGAACCGCATATTTAATAAATAATATTAATAATATAATATTACTAATAAATTTACATAATATCATAATTTGAATATAATTTATAACAAAAATCATTAATATAACCATTATATTAAATAAAAGTTTAATATAAAATATAAATATAAGTTTAGTAAAATAAAATAGGTACATTATAATAGGTTTTTGTTTTTTTTTTTAATTTTAAGTCGGTCGGTTTTTTCATGGGTTCAATTGGGTTCACCGGTCGGACCGGGAACCGGCCGGTTCAATTAAATTTTTTCTCTTTTAATGTGCAATTGGATTTTTTGAATGAACCGGACCGGGTGAGTGGCCAGTTCCCGATCGAACCGGCCGGCCCGATCCAGTTTTAAAAACTATGATTGTAAGTCAAATTTTGACCAAGAGTTTTTGGCGGTTCAATCCTATTTCACAATGGTTTTGAATTGGTTCAAATAAAAAAACATGTTAGCCTGATCCGGTTTAATAATCCTATTTATTGAACTTGCCTTGTAACTACCATTAGCCTAATAATAACACTTATGTATTAGTTTAAGGATGGTCTGTATCGATTACGAACCAAACTGGCCCATTTAATATCTCTATGGGATCATCATCAACTAGAGAGTAAATCAAAAAATTTTCTCCTCATTTGACTGAAATAAAAACTATACATTTAATATTTGATTTTTCGCTAATTTGTTTATAAAAAATGAAGAGCTCCATAAAATTGAAAAGTCAAAGTACTCTTGATATTTGATTTGGGAACTATTTATTTCAAAAGAAAATTTGACCATATATTGGAAATTTGATTATTATTATTATTATAAATGAAAATTTTTGTGACCTTTCTATTTTATGTTTATATTATATATATATAAAAGAAAATAAGAGTATAGATATAGAAAAATATAAATATGTTGGTCATGAATAAAATCACTGGGTACACAATGCTTACTTCAACAAATAACTCAACCTAAAGGCATAATAATTAGGGGTTTGAAAAGGATAAATTATAATAGAAAAAGAAATAAGCTAAAAAATCTGAACAGATATTGAAAAATTCAAAATAATAATTAGTCAACTAATTAATCAAATACAAATGGACGAAAAATCACCTAAAAAATCCACGCAGATATTAAAAAATCTAAAACAATTAATCAAATAATTAGCCTAATTGATCTTATATCTATCATAGGTTATCTACAAAATCTACTAAGGATATTGGTAAAAATGTCAATTTAGGTCAGCATGACAATTTGATTAGCCCAAAAATTATAGTATGGGTATGAATTTTTGGTTGAAGTCTGACCCAAATCAAATAAAATTAAATTTAAATAATTTAATATTTCAAAATAATTTTTTATAAGATATGATTCATTTTTTAATATAAATATTGTATTAATTTTAAAAAAAATATTTAAATAATTATTAAAATATAATTATTTATATATAATTAATCATTTTCAATATTTTTTTCTCATAATTTTCTTTGTATGAAAAAGGTGCTCCTAGTGGCCCAAAAACCTTGGTCTAAGGATGGTTTTTTTTGTATTGTGCCGGGTCATGCATTTGGGCCGTGCCATTTTTTACATGTATAGAAACTAGAGACGAATACTAAAAAGGCTATTTGAATTCTCAAATGCAAACAGAAGTTCATTGAAGTGGTTCGGTTTTTTTTTCTTTGAGTAAGGTCTTAGTTCGAGCCTTATAAATAGAGAAAACTTGTATTGCGAGAAACCTCTTAAATAAGTCAACATAACTTAAATATAAATTAGTTATAGTCTAACAGGTTTTCAAATATTAAATAATTCAAACTAAAAACAAAATGGGTGCGATATGATATTGGCATGCAAATTACTAGTGATAAACAAAAAGAAACAAAGAATTGAATTAAACTGTGAACCAAATAAATTGAACTTTAAAAAATGGTTTGGGTCAACCTGAAAAATCGATTCAAGCAAATTAACTATCATATAATATGGTTTTTTTAGATCAAGCACTGTGATTAGTTAATAAATCAAGAAGTTTGGTTATTGGTTTTAATCGTGAAATTATTATTTTTTAAATATTGTAAATATATTAAAAATAAAATATAAATAAATTTTAAAATTTTAAAAGAATAATTATATATAATTATTTTAACATTGTATGGCGTATTTTCCACCAATTCATTTTAAATTTTATTATAAATCAATCAACTAGTCTTTCTCTTATATATTTAATTATTTTTAATTAAAATTTTTATAATTTTAATATTTTTTATATTTTATGCATTTTTTCATATTCAATACATTTTTTATTTTGTTTGAGTTCAGCTTATATTTAATTTATTATTATTTAATCATTATAAGAAAAATAATTCGAACTAATTAACCAAATCATAAAACTATTTCAAAATAACTCAATTCAATAAATATATAATATACTACGAGATATGACGTCTAAATTGAACTAAACTATTCCGTGCTTGAGCATCCTTGCAAATTAGGACCACAAAAATCTGCCACGGTGGAGGTGAAAAAATCATGCGTGGCGATATGATCCAATTCAATTGTACCCAAAAAAAAAACAAAAAAGCTATATACGTCCACCGGATTTGACTACTACGAATCATTGTTTCACATGACTTAATTTAATTACATGACAGAAGGAAAAGAAGAAAAAAAGACTAATTCCTAACATTTCTCTTATATTTTAATTTTACATTGAAAAATATATTTCACGGAAAAATAAAAAGGAAAACAAAAAGGAAATTCGTTCAAGTCCCGTCCTCGTCGTCAAATCTGGACGCGCGGGCTATGGTCCATTTGCCTCCGCCCTTCGGCTCCCACTTCCCGCCTTCACCCCCAAGATCAGTGAGTGCATCACGTGCTATGGAATATTAATATAAATAATTTTAATTAATAATAATTATAATAAATTTTATTTGTCTCATTTTGCTATAATTAAATTAGATTAATTTTTTTATCGCAAGATAAAAAGGAAAAATCCTGTCTCGCGTCGGTTCCCTCACTCCCCTCTTAGTTCAAAAACCTGCCGCCTTTTCCCCCTTTACTCCGCTCCACTGAACTGCAATGAGTTCCTCTGCCCTTTCTTCCCTCTCAGACCCTTTCAAATGATCTGAAGACGCCCCACCCCCACCCCCACCCCAGATGCGTCTCTCGTTGAAGGTCTCCCCTTCCCCTATCCGTTAAAGGGTCCGTTCTTCCTCTTGTAATCTGTCCCCCGTCGCAGCCGGACAACAGTCTGTGCCTCGACCAAGATCCTCTTTTTCGGAACCTGGGTTTCCACCTGGTTGTCACATTTCTTGTCTCGGTTGTGGTCGCATTCGTTAGCTTCTGCTGGGATTTCGGGTTAGACGTTGGTTTATTGAATCTTTAGGCTGGTGGGTTGGGGCTCGTTTCTCCGGGAACGTAGATTGGGATTGGTGTCTTTGACTCTTTGGTTTTGGGATCTTTTCCCGGAAGCACGATTGTACGATGTCTGCTGGGGATAGTTACAGCTCCAAAGGCCGAAGTGTGCTGGGCGACTTGACAAATCGGCCCCTGAAGAGGGGTTTATCCCTCATTCTCGATGATGCTCAATCAAATTCTCGGGGTACTAAGGGTAAGAGTAAAGTTCTTGGGAATGGGGACTCTGAGTCCATGGAACGTGTCCCTTCTGGAGTCAAGAACTTGCATAGAGAGAAGCTAATTGGCGGAGAAAAAGTAGTTGGAGTTGAAAAGATTGTCTCTTTCTTGAAGGAAAGAAGAGATCTGAATGATCCAATCTGTAGCATTTCCGACATAAAACAGGATTCCAAGGGGCCGTATTTGTCTGGCGATGCTTATGGTTTTGAGGTCCTTGATACTAGGTTGCCTGATGAAAGAGGACAATTGAGTGATAAGGATTGTCGAGAGAGAAGCGTCACTCCAGTAGTGGCAGAAGATTTGGCTTTGGGAGGTTCTGTTTCTCATGCTCCGAGACATGCTGATAAGGATCTGGGAGTGGGGAAACTAGCGTCAAACAAATTTGGGTCCATCGAGTGGTCGAGGCTGCCTCTTAACTCACCGGCTGGGTCCTTTGAATTGGAAAGATGCAAAATTCTCAAGGACTCTGATACTCATAGTACGTGCCATGGCAATGACCTGCTTAGTGATTGTTCATGTTCTTTCTGCTTGAAGGGTAAATATTGGTCCCAAATTCAATTTAAAGCACTTAATGCTCATATATTCTTTGTTCTTCAGAATTTATGTCGTTCAAGCTTAGTTTGAGAGAAATGCTTCTGTTCTATTTTCAGCTGCTTATATTTGGTCGGATCTCCATTACCAGGATATCAAGGGTCGAATATCTGGTATGGTGTTTTCCTTCAAAGCAAATTTAATGGAGATTATATAGGTGAAACTTCGTTTGTTATTGCTCTGTTGTATTGATCATATATCTTTCAATACATCTCTACACTTGGGGATGGGTTTATTATTATTTGTGAGGCTGTATAGCATCAGGATACATATGCTTATGAACATACTTCACCTTGTTGAGTTTTCCAAACTGTTCTAAAGTCTTCATCAGCTACAAGACTTTCATAACCTGACCTTGGGTACCTATCATACTGGCATCATGAAACTCTTGTATTTATGCTTCAGCCCTGAGGAAGAGTCAGAAAGAAGCAAGCATCTTGGTCCAGAAAATTAGCAGGGGAAAGGATATTGATGCTAATGTCTCTAGTAACACAAGCAAGCCGACAGAGTTGGAGTCCAATCTATTTAACCAGTGGAGGTCGCTCTTCCTCCACATGGAGAATGTTCTAGCCCAAGAAGGCAACCAACTTGTGAGTAAAAAAATCCTGATTCTCTCATTGATCTATACTTTTGGCCCCCTCTATAAGCTTTTGTCATGCATGATTTTATTATTGATAACGTGACTGTGTTTTATTTTCCTCCATTTCTTATTGCCATCAAGATGATAAGACTCTCGTTTTGATCTTGACAGCAAGCCAATTACGTTGCCCTGAGAGACTTGAGAGAGAACAGCAAAGTGGATCTTGAGGTGATCAACAGGATGCCCCTGAACAAAGATTAGCAGGCTTGACGATTCTCCTAACAATAATAAGAAAATTTGACTTCTTTTTACCTTTTCCTTTTCTTTTTTTTTTTCAATTGTACCTGTAGCGGCTTCTGTAATTGCAAGCATTCATCGGGGAAGTGGTAGAGCTAATGTTGCTCATGTACTTCACTGTTCAACGGTTTGTTCTGTTGGTGAATACACTGTTCCTTCCTTTTACCTAGACTAGATAGTTGTTGATCAGATCATTCACTCCATCTGGCAGCATGGGTTTCTGCATGTGTTGCATTTTTCCTGGCGAAAATTTTCATGAAGTTTCATTTCGTTGGTCTCCTATGAATCCTGTTACTTGAGTTTTACAACTGATCAATGTCAGGTCAGGTAAATGAAGAAAAATCATATGGATGGAAAATTTACCAGGAAATCTTGAGATTCCAAACAGATCAAACCATTTGTCTGAAATGCAGATGACTGGAATGAAAATGGTGGGGGGGGGGGTTTGTTTGGAGATTGTGTATCTATGAACAGTTAATCATCAATTTGGAACATCCCAGTTGACTTCCTTTCTCTCTATGCTAAAATGACTTTTGACTATTTGATCTGATCTCTGTGCTGGACCGTTGAGGGGCTTCAGCAGAGAAATCAGCTCTAACATTCTGCTTTATCAACTTCTATATTCCGCCATGTTCTCTTTGATTTACAATTCCTATGTCACCTGGCTCTGCGTAGCAGGATTTAATTTCACTTTTAAACTTAATGGTCTTCAGTATCAACTTATCAATTCCTCGATAAGGCTCTCTAATGTTTCTGTGTCATCCCCTGGAATCTCTCGGATCATAGAGCCATTCTTGTAGAAAATGAAGCTTGGCAACATCTCTGGACCCTCAGACTTTACTATTGAGCCATTCTCTTCAACAATGACCTGGAAAAGAAATGAAGATTGCAGCTGCTTCAGTAGGCACGTCAAAGCTCCAAGTGACAGGAAAACTGATAACTGAAGACATTCATTATAGTAAAAGCTGCAATATATTCATTGCAGCACTATGTATGGCTTTTTTATATTTGAGGGACTAAACCTTGAGGAAGTTTACTGAAGGGTATATCTTGCACAATTGCTCCACAATCTCCAGGATTTGCCTGTCCCCAGGCTTGTTGCAGAAGTAAGCCACAGATATTGCTGCCATTAACATGGACAAGATAATGTTCATAGTCTCAATCAAGAGTAATCCTAAAAATAAAATGTTGTGATAGAGCTTGCTAGTAGTACCATACCTTTTGATGTTGTGTATGCACTAAATCTTTCCATGCTCGAAATGACAATCATATTAGTTCTTTCAATGTTTTTGCCTGCAGAGGCCCCACCTCGCTGATTTTCGAGTTCTTGCTTTGCTTCTGATAAAGCACGGGCAACCTCCTCATCTTCAGGTGTTTCAGCAATCAATGCCTCATAGTCTTGCACTGAAGCATCCCATCTTCCCAGCTATCGTCCAGTGAAAGGTTAGTCAAAACATATCATGCCCTTAGCTTCTCAAAAGAAAAGGTAGAAATTACTTTAAAAAATAGGTGTTGTCAAATCTCATGTCATCACCTAAAATGTTTTGCAAAGGTGCAATTCAACATGTTGCCGAAAATGTAAATCTATGAAACTTTTCCACATCCAAACTGAGAGAAGAAAATGGAACAATCAAACTGATACATAAACTTGTTTTACAAGATGCAAGTTGCACGAGTATATCTGGAGAGTGTACCTTGGCATTGCAATCTGCTCTTCTTAGGCGAGCTTTTCTATAGGATGGATGGACATTAAGGGCCACAGTGCAATCTTCATTGGCCTTCTCGAACTGGCCCAGTTTCATTCTACAGGCGGCTCGGTTGCACAACAAGACAGAGTTGTAATTGTCATGCTCAAGTCCTTCCCCATAAGCTATGCAGGCTTCACTGAACTTCGCTGCCTTAAATAGCTCATTTCCTTTTGACCGAGCCAGTGCCACTGCCCGAGCCCTCTTCACCACCATAGCTGCTTCTCTGTTGTTCTGGTCGAGCCTAGCTGCTCGCTGAGCCGCATCTACTGCACTATCAAATCTGTAGATGGACAAGTAAGTCAGACCACAGCTTTAAAAATGAGCTCTCATGTTTACGATAAGCAAACCAGATAGTTTCATATTTGAAATTAGTTCTCCTTCATATTGGAGTTCTCTCTCTATATCTGTTATGTAAACTGTAATCTAACGGATATTTCCTTTGTTTTCTTCAATTTATGTATAAGAGGAATGAAAATTGGAACCTGGGAGCAACCTGAAAGAACAACAATAACATTTTGCAAGAAACTTGTACGAGGAAGAAAACTGACCTGCCCGCAGTCATGTCAACTCGAGCCCGAACGGTTAACAGGTTGGCATTCCCAGTTGGCCCCAGGAATTTCGTGCAAGAATCAACCTCAAAATTCGGACCCTTTGATAATGTCTCATCTGCTTCCTGATGCCTCTGAAGCTTCAACAATGCCTCAGCTTTCAACGCAAATATCTTTTCAGAATCTCCCAGACAAGATTGTAATGGTCAGAACATAGGTCCAAGGCAAAATGGAGGCAAAAGCAAAAATGATTTCCGAATATACCAATTCCAGTAGTCATTTCTAACCTGTGGAGCTGAATCTGCACCACCAGAGATGGCCCGGCCACTCTCCCTGATCAGGCTGTTCCAGTCTCTGAGCTTCCGTGCTTCAGTGCACCTCTGAAGAAGGGTCAGGAGCGTCTTTGCTTTAGCAATGTCCTCCGGGTCGGCTTCAGATCCAGCGTGCTTGTAGTGATAAATAGCCTTCTCAGCCTCACCTAACCTGGATCACGATCGAAGATGAAAAAGTCACATGAAGCTCTCATGTATCATAGAGTAATCAGTCAACTATTCAACTTATTATACCTGACATATAATGTTGCGAGACGATTGTGAGCACGTTGATAATGAGGCTCAATTCGAATGGCTTCCCTGCATTCAAAAACGGCGTCAAGGATCCTTCCCAGGGCTGTTAATGCTGCGCTCTTGTTGCTTCTGTACGAAGCCTTGTTTGGGTCGATAGAGATTGCCGCATCATAAAGAGCCAAAGCCTCTGTGAATCTCCCATTCTTGTAGTCCTCATTGCCCATGATCTTCAACGTCTCGGGGTCCATTCTCGTCGAGATTGCACGACACAAAGAAGCAGGCGCTGCTGCCTCGCTCGATTTGTTGCCGCCATAACTGTAATCATTGTTTCCCCTTTTAGATTGCGAGCTTCGGTTCTGTTCATTGGCGGACTGCGGCAGATGGTCTAACATGTTATTGCCGCCATAGTTCGAGTACTTGCCGTCAGGTTGCCTCAAGTTTCCAAGATTTCCGAAGAGCATCACATTGCTTGAGGATGCCCTCACAAGAGTACTACTCCCTTTCACCTTCTGGTGGTCGGTTATCATGCTCTCAAGCTCGCCTGATATCCCAACTGCCTCCTTCGGGATCCGTCTTCCCTGGTTCACATAGACCTTCGGGGATGGCCTTGGTCCTGCCCCTGCTGCACTTCCAGGTCTCCCCACCTCAGATGGAGGCCTGCTTTGGTTCTGATGCTGTGCCATCGAGATCTTCTGGTTGATTGTGGAGGAAGGCCTAGTGGCTGGCCTCGTGAGACCCTCGGATGCAATGCAAGATGAGTCAAGGAACGCTGCCTCGTCGGAGCCTCCTCGCCGCCTCCTTGAATTGGGTGTGCTTGGCGACTTTGTCACATTGTTGTTGTTGTTGCGGTTCGTGGCAGAGAACGAACCAGTTGAGGTAGTCCTCCTCGGCCAGAATGAGTTTCGGCCAAAAACTGCAATCAGTAGGCCACACCCAGATTTTCTCTCAGGCGAAGCGTCTCCCATTTGCAGCACGACACAACCAGGTTGAATTCCTAGGCCAATATAGAGGAAGTCATCCTCGGGGTCACTTGAATTACTCAATCCACAGCACCCGAGATCGACCGTATCATACCCAGGATTGCGACAGCACCATGAATGAAGGACCTAAGCCCCAGGAGATGTGTTTCTATTTTAGGTGCACAGCCTCCTGGGGGTGAACAAAATTGGAATGTTGTCTGTTTCTCTCTTCCTTGTTCTCTCCGAATGATCAGAAATGGCGGAGCATCCTCGGGGGAGAGGGAGGGAGGGAGGGAAATCTTTTTTTGCAGGAAAGGAGGAAATCAATTTAGGTATCTGTTTTCCTTTTTCCTGGAAAAAAGGGGAATTGGGAGACTGAATTCAGTTCCTATTCAAAGCATTTTCTTGTTTTTGTGAGGTGGAAATGGATGGAAACCAATTGACTCGGTCTTATGGAGAATAATAAAAGGTATCCATATTTTTAGGACAAGGTCCTATATTTCAGGTTCACATGCTCATCAGAGAGACTCTACATTACTTTCTTTGGATGCACATTTGATCGATCGTGCTGCAGAAAGAAAATTTACAGTGGATATTAACATCAGAGGGTGTTGTCAGGGAACAATATTTTTAGGCTTTACAAGATTAAATGAATAGATAAAATCAAAATCGATTTTTGAGATGCATATTCGAACTCTGACCATGCGCGTCAGCATATTGCCATAAATGAGTGAAGACAAGGTGAGATCAGTCAAGGGCAGATCAAAATTGTTTCATTTATGCAGCATTTTCTTGAGGATCATTAGGAACTGAAAAGAACATTGCAACTCTGACCATGCGCATCAGCATATTGGCATAAATGAGTGAAGACAAGGTGAGATCAATCAAGGGCAGATCAAAATTGTTTCATTTATGCAGCATTGTCTTCCCAATGTCAATGCTCTACCATTTCGAGCACAGTGAAGACTTGACTCCTCTATCAATCACAGAATAAATCAGAACATACTAAAACAGATGCCCAAAGTATGAAAATCCGCATGAATCATCAAACTCTGTTTGGCCTTCAGGATGTGTTTCTCTTTAGCTCCTTCAGTATCTCTTCCAATATTTCATCTGCCCCATACTCTACTCCAAAGCAGCGCACAACCTCCATGGTAGGATTAAGCAAATACCTGGTAAAATCAGTGTGTGTGTTATCAGAACTTTAAAGTTTGGAATGATCAGGACTACTAAAGTCAGGAGTTAATACATGAAGATGAGACGTTGAACTAAACTTTTCAGAAAGAAAACTAGGGGCAGCAAGGGAGGAAACTGCAATCCTCAGGTATCCACACATTTACGGCCATTATTGTTTGGACTGGGTCCATGATTACCCCTCTTGCATGGAGTGCCAAGCAACACCATTAGAATTCATCTTTGGTCCTTCCTCTACAGGGTGGACAGTTTGGGCAATAATTTTTCTTAAATCTATGGAATTAGAACCATGAGAATTAGGTAGGAAAGTTACATGTTATGAGAGGACTCAACGAGATAATCATCTCCTTCTTCTTCCACCTTCCTGAAATAAACACGGTATTCCTGAGCCATTTGCCGAATTGCCGAGACAGGACCCGTAAGGCCCATTATCCTTGGATCAAATTCTGCAATTCTTCAAACACAAGTAGAGAAGAAGAATTATGTTAGAAGTAAATGGTTGTCTTCAGGGATTCTGTCTTGTAGGAACACTTTTCGAAAAAAGTATTACACTAGCTTCCGGTTTTTTTTTTTTTTTACAGAAAAGGAAATGCAAGAGAGATGAGGACAAAGGAAAACAACCCTGACCTTTGAGATATGCTTGGAGATGAGAAGGTGTGTCCCTTTGAGGATCAATAGTGACAAACACCGGTAGAGTTTTGACCTTCTGTTTTGACTCTTGGTTCAGGTAGATTACTCAGTATCAGCAAATCATCCCAAAAATTTGTCCAAAGAATGAATATAATGCTAGAAGAACTAACCTAACACATCTATAGCCCTTGCCATAGTCTTCAGTTGTTCTGGGCCCACATCAGGGGATGAAGTATAGCCAAAGTAGAGAAGAACCCAATTACTGAGAAAGTTCTTTTCAGTGACAACCTGTTTCTCCGTATTGATTAAGGTAAATGGGCCACCAACCATTGGTCCTATTCGGGCATTTGCTTGACTGCCAGTACCTTGACCTAAATGAGGTGTAAATCAATTTGCAGAACCGCATTAAATTTTTGAAAAAAAGGAAGTCAATTCAGAGCACTAGAGAAAAGGATTACCTTTTGGGATAGCTCTCTTCTCGTCATTATAATGAACTAAAAATGCAAACCCAGCAAAGCTTCCTACAACAAGGGTTGGCTGGAGAAAATAATAAAATTATAATCAAAATATTGGAGGGAGACTGCTTTAATCCCAGCATAGAATTTTGAATCATTTGATGCTGTTAAAGTTGCACAAAGACAGCAAAGAGAGACACAATAGAAGATAGCATACAACGATGTAGTTATGCCACGAGTGAGATGATTCTGCTTTCATGGCAGTTATTCGATTAGTAAACTCCTCTTCATGACTGTATCTTGATGATTTTGAATAATTACAGTACTGAGCTCTCCTACTGCGACTGAATCTACAAACAAATGCAAGTTTTGTAAGCATATTGGCAAAGAGGTACTCTTGGAGACATTTGAATGATAAATTAGTGGATGACCGAATATAACTAAACAAGGCAACACAGTCTAGTTCTCAGTCTTTTCACAAGTACATCCTTATTTCCAAGCAACATTGCTCCACCACATGAAGATTCTTCCCCAGCTCGACAAGACTCTAAAGATGGGCTGAACCTTGAGAAAGTGAGCTAGGTGGTTTCAAGGTGGTGAATCAAGCATCTTGAGTACAAATAAAAAGATCCTCTTACAATATGAAGCAACACAGTTTTCAATTAATGGTAGATGGTAAGGAACCAGGTAATGGGAACCAGTGCATAGCCCTTGATTTTTCAGATATCTAATTACTCGAAAGTTCAAGAACTCCATTTTCAGCGATACACCTCAGAAGTTCATCACCCAAACCCTGATCCCAACTCTCTGAAGAGCTATATAAGGAGGTAGCCTGAATTTGTTTTTCCCTTTTGCATAATACGTGTAATAAACAAACAACGCAGAGAGCTTTAACGAGAACATCAGTAGAACTACTGAAAACTGGACAGACCCCAGTAATATAAAGAATCAATATTTCGGCGTAAGAAGGAAACGGGTGCTTTCAGTCTATAACTATTAGCTATAGTTTGAAATTTAGCAGTAGAAGCTCGAAGCCTGCAAATCAACCGTGAACGCAGATTTGGCAGACCTTCATACTAAGTAATTGAACAACCATTCAAATAAAAAAAAATCATCTTGGCAAGGAAAAGAACGCCCAAATTCCGAGTTTGAAGAACTACATAATCTAGCTCTCCCTCATCCAAGGGAAATTCATCGGCCAATACAACGCCGGATTGAAAACCCACTAGTGTACGACAAAAAGAAAAGGACTTTACACAATAAACTATGAGAGAGTTATAGATTGACCGACCCACCTCTGAAGAAGACGCGGAGCTTCACTCGCGCGGTGTCTGGAGGAAAAGAAAAGAATCCTTGGAAGTGACATCGAGTTTTCAGAAGGACCCGGAAATCTTCCACTGGCCTTCCTCTCTCCCTCAGTTCAATATCAAGAGTGCTGAAGAAGAAGCAGAGCCTCCGGAGCCATTCCTGTACGCCCCCTCAGTTTCTTGCAGGGAAAGATGCATCCACCAGCGGGAGGTAAAAGCAATCGGGGACTCCCAGCCGAAAGAAATCACAGGGCCCGAGTAGCTGAGAAGCCCGGAGAATAAGCCATTCAAGCCCACAGAAAGCGTAAATCACTGCTTGTTTTGATGCATCTGAACGTTATAATATCGTAGGCCGAATTTTATACTATAGACACTAATTTTCTCACTGTCGTATTGCATTTTATTATATAAGACTCATTTCATTACGTTTCTCCTCATTCTCTCCTACCAAATATAATCAATCTGTCTCTATAATTCCCGGGATGGGAGACGCTCTATTTTCCAGCCAAGTTTGCAGAGTTTTCATGATGCACTTTTTCCAGGTGAGGTTGTCTATGAAAGGATATGATGCGGAACTGATTCGGTTCTAGCTGCAGGAGGGGGGTTTGCCCATCCGGAGGGCGGAGTGGGGCCGGTTTCCTCAGGGAGGCCGTGGTCCTGCCGAGCCTGGAATGTTGCGAGCAGACCTGCACAATGAGCCTAACTCACTCAGGTGAAGTCATCCGAAACGGTCCTTCGATGGCTAAGTCGGCAGACTAAATAGAGAGGATTCTTGGAGGGATTAAAATACACGGCCTTCAGAGTGTTCAACAATTTTACTTTTTCCATAGTTATACAGGATATTTATAATAACTATGCTAAAAGTGAGTGTGTCAGGCCGAGCAAGAGGGGTCGGACTGACCGACCTACTGGCTGTGAGCCAAGATGTGGTCGACCGGGTGAACCAAATTGAAGAGTCGAACCAGCTGACCAGGTGCTGTTGGGCAATCCAACTGGTTGGAGATAGAGTGTGATCTGCCGACTAAGTAGAACTGGATGGCATGACTAAATGAAAACAGTTTTCCTGTTAGAATAAGTACTAGCCAAAGAGGTAACCCGTAGTCCATGAAATGATGGATCTAATGATACCGATTCGTTGATCTTGCATTGCCTCGGATCCGAAACCTCATACCCCTGGAGTTATGCTACCATCCGGGGGGTGGCCGTAGCCCGGGCGAGGTGACCGAATGTGCAAATGTTGCGGCACGGGGAAATTCAGTCGAATCAGTCAAGACTCCGGTAGGTGAGGTGATGGAGCCTTGAGGCCAGAAGAAGTAGAAAAAACACTAGTCATTTAGGTAAAATCCAGATTTTTTAGTGGTGCCGCTTTTAATTTTTAACATGAAATTTTAAAAAAACTGTTCATTCCACCTAGAGCTGATAATTCGGGCCGGCCCGATCTTAATAGGCCATTTGATCTAGCCCAACAAGAACGAAATTGCCATATAATTCCTACTTAACCTCTTTTTTTATTATATTTGTATTAATTGTACTATTTGAACAATGAGAAGGTTTTTTTTTTTTTTAATTATCGGACAGTATGGCCTGATAACCTTTGACCCAGGCATGGTCTCATTGGACCGGGCATAGGATTCACGGTGATAGATATTTGGGCCAAGCCGAGAATACACAAACATGGGCTTGACAGGCCCATTAACGCTTCCTGGGCCTTGCCCTAATTTTGAAAACCAAGCCACACCTTTTCTTTTTTCCTTATTATTATCTAAAAAATTTGAATTTTCATTTTTCTGGATTCACACCATCGGTGTCGTATAGTCTCTCTTTCGAAGATTCAACTACGGCTCCCATTCTGATTTTACTGTTCAAAATGAAACGTGCTTCGGCCGTTCGTAGTCTCGGTCAGATTGATGTCAGACGATCGAGCAGGTCGTGTATGATTGGGAAATCTCGTAGCTCTCGGGAGAAGGCAGCTTTTCGAGCGTTCCCATTCAACACGGTGGGGTCGAACGACTCACGAGTTCAGGATCGGTCGCGATCTGCTGGAATGGTCAAGTAGTGAGAAAAAGAAAAACTCTGCAACGGGGGGAAAACTTCGTTTTCAGGAGCGCCGGTCCCCGTCTGTTCCTCTTCGGACCACCGGTAGACTGGACCCTCTTTTTTCTAATATTTTTTTTTCTGTCTTTTCCTTCCTGGAAATTTCGAAATTTGTTATATGGGTTAAGTTTTGACTGGAAAGCGGAGAGCTCCATCGGCGGACAAGGGAGAGTGTCATACTCGATTGGATCGAATAGTAGACTAAGCGTGTTCCTTCTGATTGTGCGAGGTCTTCGGACCAATACCCACGTTGTCCTTGGTGTATATGTATCCTATTCATAATCCAATTTCCTGTCGGAAGAAATACTCCAAATCTTCTCACCAATTTAGATTTGAGTCTATTAAACCGTAGGACCGGTTCAATCATTAATTTCCTTAATTTTACAAGATTTTAATATGAGATAGTATTGAACCATCTCAACAAACCGAGCTCGATCTTAATTTATGCTCACTTTCACACGGTTTGAGAAGCCCAAAACTCGTATTTAGGTCTCCCTCGACTGTACTAGTCGGTTCTACTCTCCTTTTCTTTATATTATTGTACGATGGCCCGAACACTCCGGGATGAAAAATTAATGTCGACCGATCTACTTGGAAATTCAGACCGTGGACCAGTCAAACAGCGTTCCAAAATTCCCTTGGAATATTATAATTGATCCTATCTGTAGATCTATATCTAATATACAGAAATCAAGAATAAAATGTCATGTGAATTCTAGACGGCACGAGTGACCGGTCGAGTCTGTCTTAATACACGAGCTGTGGAGCGAAGACTGCATCGGGGATCGAATCGCCGGCGGCGCAGCCGGAGAAACCGCGGCAAGAAATATTGAATGGTAGGTGTGTGCGCGCGTGGAGGGAAAATGACCCGTGCGGCCTACTACTTGCCCAATTTTCTGTGCTGTCTTGCCATTCGTGGTCGAAAATTGGTTGGGTGCTTCTAGGAGGGGTCAAATTCAACCCGGAGTCATAGCCGTGATTAGATTGCTATCTTATGGAAAATATATACACACAAATAAATTTAATGCATTAATATCAACATCAGTACATGAATTATTAGTCTAAAGATTCTTTTTGATAAAATTTTTATATTATTTTATTCTAATTTATCGGTTACTTTTTATATTTACAAGTGACTTTTATAATAATATATATATGTGTGTGTATGTATAGGAAGGATGGTCCATCACTTTCAATTTACGTCTCTCAAAATCAAATGACAGGAAGACTAAATGTCCCCGCAATATAACCGCTATAATTAGAGATTATTATCACGGATGAACATGATGAGGTGGAAGGAGTCCGTAAATTACACGATAAACGTCATTCGACGCCATTTTTGCACTAATTTTTTTATGCCATAATTGATTGAATTTTAATCTAGGCTTTCGAATGTCATGGGCTGCGCGAATGCAGTATTAAACACGTAATTGAGCGATGAATCTCATGTCGGAGAATGAAAGCAAACGTTCCCTGTGATATAAGAAAATGTCTACCGCTATTACATCAGCTTAAACTTTTTGTTTAGATAAAAGTCTATCGCTCTTATAAATTATAGGATAGAGCGGGTCCTATAAGAGCAATCAATGGAAATTCTGTAACACGTTATATAGTTTGTCATACGTAGACGAATTGTGCAATTTTTCTCCACCTAAAACTTCAACATCTATCTAAAAGTCGAATGGATGTGAATAATTTAGTTTTAAATTTGACCAGTCCATTAAGAGATAAAAAAGTGTACAAATTATGAATTTTTTTCTTTTCAATTAAAAGATTGAAATTTGAATTGTTATTCGACAAAAATAAGTATCAAATCATCTCGATTTGGCTCGTGCTAGTGCATGATTTGTGCAGTTACTCATCAAGTATCTTAGTAAAACTTTCTCAACTTTTCCAAATTTAGTAATTGAAAAGTTCTCTATATTATCGTGGCTTCCTCCGATGACAGGAGACGAATCTAAGGAAGTTTGGAAATAGATATCCTTAGGTATATTATGTGACCTAAGGATATATGATAAACAATTATAACATTAATATATATTAGTTATAACTAATTAAAAATCAAGGTACCAAAAATGCATTTTTATTACCATTTAGAAGAAATTATCTTTATAATAATAAATATTTAATTATCAAAAAATATATTAACATTATCTTTCCAAAATTTAAAACATTAAAATACCATAAATTCTAATTTTTAATATTCTAAAAAATCTTGACAATCTAAATACCCTAAAAATTCTAAAACTCATAAATTTAGAAAATAAAATAAAATCCTAAAAAGCTAAGTAACCCTAAAAGATTCATAAAATCCTAAGAAATCAACCACAAATATATAAAAATTAATTAAGTTAAATTTTATGTAATTAAGATTTTAGATGTACAAATTTCATTTTATTTAATAAATCAACCATGGCAGTCTTGTATTTAGTAAGAAAAAACTATTTAAATATAAACTGTTTCCAAAATTAATTGGAGGTATATTAGACACTCGAAATTTTGAGTTCATTACATTTAATGAGCATTTTATTATATATAAAAACAAATAATTGCTTATAGCAAAAAAAAAGGGAAAAATCTAATTATAAATATGTATCATGATTTTTCAAGTTTAGAGAACGGTCTACCTGGCCACCTTAAATCGACCCGTTCACACTGTCCCCTTTTTATGGACAATGCGAGTAGATTATGCGTCAAAGTGAGATTCTTTGCCTGTAATTTGAGGATTAACTCGGTTTACTCCACAAAATAAGCCCGAAATATCACGATGTACATATACCGCCGTAAGTTTAAAACTAAATGTGGCTTCCTATGAGTCTATGAATTATTAAACTTCAGATTGTCGCAATAACTAAGAAACTAATTCCCACCCTAAAACGAGCCTGAGCATATAAGTTGTCCATCCATGGCGAGGAGCTCAATAGATATAAGTTTTTAATTGTGGTTGGATTAGATGTTAATCCATCCCCAATCGTATTGATCTCGATTTTAATATATAATAAGGATAATGATGGTGAGATTAATGTTGCCAGGGCGCTGCAAATTTACCCCGATAAAGTCAAAAAAGCAGGGGAGAAAACAGGGACAAATTCCCGAAAAAGGGTTAGTGGTGTCTAATCATATTACGTGGAAAATTGATATAAATCTATATTTACTTGACGAAGTTAGGTGAGTCCCATTTTTCTTAATTATTTTTTTTACACCACACAATGTTTTCAGATCAGTCAAAACGTACTTCGAGATTAGTCTGCGGTCGGACAGAAATCTCCAGGAAAATTTTCGTCAATCCTTCCAATCTGGAATTCAATAATTGAATCATCCATTTGAGAGTCTAGTGAGAGAACCATTAATCCAACTCCAGGTTGGTCGTTTGTCTTAATTATTATTAACATACACATGTTATGTTCTATCCTATTGCTATTAGGAAAATCATTAAACCCCCCAATTTCACTAAATAATTGCTTTATATATGTGTGTACATATATATAGCCGACATTATGCATAAAATATGTATTATATAAAAAGGCATCTACATCGGTCTTGATTAAAATTGTACTATAACTTGGAATAAATGGGCATGGCTTTTTTGCAAAATAAAATTTATTTTATTCATCAATTTGGACAACGTTACGATTGAGCTTCTATTTTCGGACTTTCTTTAGAGTCTAATTATATCGGAAATTAATTAATAAATTTGTCGGCTCCTACACCACCCAAAACAAATTGCATAGCTATTGTACGGATAAATTCTCTCATCAATTAAAAATGTTTTTTTCCATATATAATCCATTTAATATTTAGAAAACCATCCCATCTTCAGTATTCTAAATACATATATTATATTGATCTATCTAATAATAAAAATTTTCAAATCACTGTTCTTCTCAATTATTAATACTCAAACAAATGTAATTAATATAAGTTGACTGAGCTGATTCGACGCATCTTTCCTTTTAATAAAATTTGGCATTCGAGTATTGTGAATTGAGATGATCTACATTATGAGAACTTTTTAACTCTCAAGCGGGTTAAAAGATCGGCACAGTAGGGGTAGAAGTATCACAATCGACCCGCGTTGATTGATATCTCGTGAGTTTCCTCCTCTCTCTTTTTTTCTTGGGCGTGTGTGAGAGGTGATGTACAGCCAGCCAATTAATAAATATTCAGCACCGGCACATCGTATCCATACTGAACTTTAGTGCCATGGAATCAATCTGGCCAGTAGCTGTAACGTATGGTATATATATATATATATAGAATATAATCAGAGAAGAGACCAATTACAGGCAATCAGCAAGTGCAAAGAGAAAGAAAAAAAAAGGTGGGGGGAAAAATATTCTTATGATGAATGGTTTCCAAAAGAAATTCTGATCTTGGAATATATTTTTGAGCTGGAACGCGAATGTTAATTATGTGTTTCCTCACTGTGCCTGATCGTGCACAAATCTAATTACAGTACGCAATGGTAGCTTTTTCCGTCGTCGAGACATGCGTGCGGACTACGCCGAGCCTCTATCTACTTTAGTGTATTCGCGATTTGATATAAATATCCACAATAATAACATCGATATAGATATTGTTTCTTTCGCATGGAGATTTGCTAAAATAGTTAATTTTTCCCATGCCTTCCATTAAGACCTTTCACTAAGAATTTATGCTCTTGGATGTGAATTTCTCTAATTAACTAAAGGGTTTTACACCATTTAGGGTTGGGCAAACGTGTAAACTCTTCATCACTTGCATGAGAGATCTATTGAAGTCTCCACCCATATGCGAAGAATTACCTGCTGGCCATAGAAGCTAGAAATCCATGGACGATAAACTTCACGGTTGGGGTCCAAGCATATCAACAAGCATGATCAATCTGAGGATTCGAAGATTAGAAACGAAGTGAAGATCGAGAAGCTACCATTCGTAATTTTAACTTGTATAAAATAAACTGTTGGTCTTTCCAGGCAATGTGCAACCAAATGAATAACAACAGAGCCACCAAGCGACGCTCTCAAGGAAAGATGATCGTCCAAGTCGATCGATACGATGGTGGTATCATATCCATGCCGCCGAATATGCACTCTCCATTATAATCTAAACGCTGACGAACTGGTGATTACATGCATGTATGTATGTATGTATGTATGTATGTATGTATGTACATACAAAAGAGCATACATTCGACGTCTATACATACATACATATATATATGGAGTAATCACCTCTAAAAAAAACATAAAAAGAACTCTTCAGAGTATATATTTGATTTGATTTGACTGATGAGGTGAACGGGGAAAAGGGAGAGGAAGAAGAAGATGAAGAAGAAGAAGAAGAAGAAGAAGAAGAAAGGGAGGGGGCAAGTGGGGGTGGTGATGGCGGGATGATCGGACGGCGGGAGATGAAAGATGGGGGGGGTCTGTCTGGCGTGTGGGAGGTACAAAAGGGAAGGGAGAATCCATGAAAACGATGGGTATGGCGGAGGAGGGAAGGGAGTTGTCAATCAGGAACTCTCGCTGTCTCTTGATGGCAAAATCACGGGCGCTTAGTGGGCGGAGATGGTGCCCTAACAAAATACCCAATTTTACAGTCGCAAGCAACCGTAAGCTAACAACAACGACATAGTTAGGTCTATGATTTGAGAGCAGCAGCACTGGTCATTATCTACACACACACACACACACGTATGTCCTTGTGTGTGTCCCCTTATTTATATACACAGTTGTAATTAAGGAAGTTTATGCTTTCCCGGTTGAGAAACATGGGGAAATAAGGTCAGCTACTAAATTGATCATCCCCACGTCTATCTAACGGTGGGAAGAGAGCTCGAATACCGTTCCCTGAGAGAACAAAGGTTTCTTCCTTTTTTTTTTTACCAAAAAAGGGAGCACCTTTAGGCTTTAGGTAGTATTGAAGTTTCTGAAGTGTCTTTTGATCCGACGATCGGTGCGTATATATGCATTTAGGATAATCTAAGAGTGAAACGGGAACTGTTAATGATTCGTGAGAGATGACCGGATTGGAAGATCACTTGATGAATCATTTAATTTTGAATGATGATCCGATGTCGCATGTACCGACATGGCAACGATCATTAAATTACCATGTAAGCTTGATAGGTCACTAGCTAAAACAAAGGTTTAATTAATGATGCCTCCGAGGCTTAATGATGTGAGGATCCTGGTTTTTCAACCTCTAGGGTTGGATCCTCTATATATATATATATATATATATATGCAAAAGGATAACTTTGATGCACAGTTGGAGATTGGAAGCAAAAATTAAGTCATATTAATCGTAAATTTAACGTCAATAAAAGTTAAATGAAGTTTTTCGATAAGAATCAAACTTTAATATTCAAATTGAGGGCGACATTGACGGCACCAAACCCAGTTTGCAGTAGCAAATATGTCATCCATACAAATTGAGGAGACATATCGCTCTGGTTCTAGTTTGCATATGGCTGAAACATAGGGAAAGACGATGTCGAAGGGACGACTAGACAAGCGACCTAATTAACAAGTTAAGTATATATGAGTAATCTGAATGAGAACGATATACCGACCGATCATTATCCACATAGAAAACGTAAATGAACCGAGCTTAGATTGGATAGATTAATAAAATATCACTAGTACATATTCACACATCAAGGAGTTTGTCCTTTAGTTTTGATGGTTGTAGCGAATATAAATGTAGTTGAGCTGATCTATCATCCCATCCACAGTACAGCAGCTTCCTTCTTCAGTCTTCTTACCCAAGAATTTTTTTTTTAAAGGAGCAATAAAATGTGGAAAATAGAAGATAGAAATTAAAATTTATCATGATTTCCCGTTTGAATAGTAGTTATTTAATGTAAATAAGTAAAATGAACGGTAGAAACACCATTTACGCTTCTCGATCTCATATGGGCTGTTTTGTAGGGTGTTCTTGTGATGATCTACAGCTTGGGTTGGTCCGCGATAGATTGGTGCTGATCTTATTTCCCATTAATGTGTGAATCATTGGGGGAACCATTATTATCATTATTGGAAGGGTAATAGACATGAATTATTTTTTTTTCTGAGATTATTGTGACTGTACATTATATATGTATAACATAATGTCCAAAATTAGGGTGATAAATTCAAATTTCACTTGTTTTCAAACTAATAATGGATGCCATGTATCGCGTCAATAATTATTCATCACACAAACACAAGAGACAAATTCAAGAATTAGGATGATGGTGGATATATATATATATATATATTTTTTTTTTATGTGTGCATAGGCCAATGCCATGTACTCTTACATACCATGACCGATTCAATACAGAGTAAGTTTAAAAAAAAATTGTACCATCAATTTCCTCACTTAAGAGATGGTAAAGATTAATATTTTAAGCTACATTAATATATTATGGTTAATGTCTTAATTAAAGTTAAACCTCGCTCATTTCTTCAAATTTAATACGAATTTTTTTGTATATCCTAATCAAGCACAAATTATACGTTGTTTATCAAATTTAGTACACCATTCATTTTTTTTATTGAGTTATCCTAGATGGCACCGTGTCACGTTAGTGACGGGTAGGATACCGTTAGTTACGTTAACAAAATTAACACACCGGACGTCATTCTAAAATCGACAAAGAAAGTAAAGTTGATGCCCGATCGGGGTGCACAAAAACGTTCGTGCCACATTTGAAAAATTAGTAAAAAATTGTGATTAATCGAGATATTAACACTTGATTTTAGTTTTTTTTTTAATTTCCTTGTTAGTTTTTTCTACATGTTTCTTGAGGTCCTGGAAAGGTAATGGGTAGTGATGGTGGTTGTCTTTTCTTACATGCACCATTCAACAACCCATCTTCCCTAGTTTGGTTGCTAGCCCACCTCATTATTCTGAGCCCAGAAAACCATTTATAATAATAATGATATAAAAAAAACCAGAAGTCTGCCCTTTTTTTCCCCTTTTTGTGGCCAAAAAGACTAATTTACCCCACGAACTTTTCCACTTTCACATGAAATCAAAATTCTATATTTTCGTCCCACACGTGTTAATTATGTAATTTGAGTCTCATAAACAACCAAAAGCTGGGAATTAGGCAAGTTCTATTATTGAATAAATCGATAAATTTGACTATTATGTAGTTACAAGTTATTAGAGTTTTAATTATGAGAGAGTCGATGTGAGGAGGAAAAAAAAAAAAGAAAGTCTCTCGATGTCTTTAGTTCTCCCTTTCACGATATGAATCAACACCACAAAATTCCCTTTCCTTGACCCTTTCGCCACTTGCCTTTTCTTCTTTCTCCGTCGATCTCTCTCTCTCTCTCTCTCTCTCTCTCATCTTTCGAGTGCAACAGTGGGCGAGCAGCAGCCTCTCCTTGTGATCTAGTACAGAGAGGCAAAAGAATCTCTGTTCCTGGTTAGAAACCCTAATTTCTTCCGGTCTTTTGTGGGGGTGAAACTATAGAAACTCCATCAGCAAAAGCCCTTCTTCCCCTTCATGTCTCTGCAACAACCAGTTCCAAACAGGATCCATTCTCTTCTCAACTCCTTCCTTCACGGCCTTCTGCAACGCTTGTGCCTTCTTTGATCTCCCGTCTTCTCGTTTTCCACGTACAGCCGTCAAATGATGTTTTGATCTCACAGAGGATACGGGTTTTTGGAGGAGGAGTGAAAGAGATCAGAGTGTGTTTCTCTGTCTTGAATAGAGTGATAGATACTATGGATTCCGGTAATAGTAGTGGAAGCATGCAGTCATCGAGCGGCGGGGAAGAAGAATATGACTCCCGTGGGGAGTCCATCTCGGCTTTCCTGAACAACAATCCTAATCTGTCCCACCTCGGTGGCGATGGCTCCATGCCGGGCCTTCCGCGTCACCATCATCTGCAGCCTCTTCCTCAGATGGCCCTCCACTCCCTGACTTCACCTGTATTTGACCCGCTCTCCAACTTTTTCGACCCTCCGACGACCCGATCGGCGGCATCTCTCGCAGCAGCTCCTAGCCCAATTCTGAACCTCGACATGGCCTCCTGGTCCAAGAGCCAGCGGCCCGACTCGGGTTCCACCGACCTCGGTGGGTTCGGCCTGCCAACAATGCAGCTGCAGCCTCTACTTGGCCATAACAACCAAGTCCAAGGCCGGGGAGGCGGTGCCGATAGTGTCGGTTTTCCAGTCCCCTCGGAGCCCGAGGGTCTGAGGCAGTTAGGATCAATCTCGGGATCCGCTCCAAATGAGCAGCCTCCTTTGACAGCCAATAACACCAACAGTAACGGCAATGGTGGTTCCAGCAGCAGCCCCTTGGCGAGGAACCCGAAGAAGAGATCCCGAGCCTCTCGGCGGGCCCCCACGACAGTCCTGACCACAGACACGACCAACTTCCGAGCCATGGTCCAGGAGTTCACAGGGATTCCAGCCCCGCCGTTCACTGCCCCACCGTTCCAGAGAAGCCGGCTCGATATATTCGGCTCGGCGTCTGGGTCCCCATCCTACCTACTGAGGCCGTTTGCTCAAAAGATACAGCATCCGACTGTCCCACCGTTTGCCTCTCCTTCCTTGGCCTCCTCGAGCTCTTCCTCCTCCTCGTTCTCCACTTCCATCATCGATGCCTTGGCTTCAACCACAGCGAGTAACAGCATAGCTAACACCGATCTTGGCCTCCTCAGGCCACCGAGTTTTCTGAACCAGAGCACGTCGAACCCGGTTCTCGATTTCCAATCCCTCTTCCAAGCACCTGGCCAGAAATACCCTGTCACCGGTTCCTCTATGTTCCCCGCTAAAACCCTCGGATCATCAGATATTCCGGGCAGTGATCATAGCTCCCGTATGAAAATCGGTGTGCTGGAGGAGTTTGGTCTTAGCCACGGCCAAGTGAGCACACAGTTGCAAGCTGGGCTCCCTAACTTGGCAAACTCGGACAGGACACCGTCCGAAAACAGCCACAACAACAACAATAAGAGCAACAACGACAATCCTCCTCCGAGCTGGCACGGCGATGGAACCGGGTCGAATGATAGCTCCAGACAAGGAGGTTTGCTAAGGCCTCTCAGTGGGAATCTCGGGCGCGCCGTAAATGTTGACAGAGGGCCGGGCAATGGCGGCGCGAGAGGAGAAGGTATGGTCGATTCTTGGATTTGTTCGTCGGACTGATTAGGATTTTCGAGAGAAAATTCTTCACAATCAAAAGAGAGGTGAAACAAGGAAAAGAAAAAGAGTCGAGAAATCATATGATTGCGGAAATGATGGCAAGAGTTCATCAGATCATCATCATCATCATCATCCATGTTTAACATCGAAACATACATACACAAATTTCTTCTTCTTTCTTCTTTAGTTTGTCATCAATGATGTGTAAATAATAGCTTCTTCGATACGATGTTTTAGCTTACATTTCAATCTGATGACACAGCCAGCTGATTAGATTCATTGTCTTCACTATTAATTGCGTCATTGTTCAGCTCCTTATCGATCGTATAAATCAGGTCACACACACACACACACACACAAATCGTATTTCTCCTTTCAATCGACCGTTAGTTTATCTCTGCCATTTGATGATTTTGTTCTTTACATTAATCGCATTCTACATTTGGCAATCTCTAGATCTTACGAGCACAACATGGGTGTAGCCGTTCGACTACCACTTCCATTTTCCTAAGATGTATGTCGTGTTTGAAACAAACAAACAGACAATCAGTGTAATTAGGACAGAAGTAAAGCTCTTCACTAAAAAAAAGAAAATTCTGTCGAAAATTTTGAAATATCACCAATTAAAATTTGGTCACTAATATTATCAGGACTATTTACAAATGGAAAATCAATTATCAATTTTTTTTTACAACGACTTTTTTAAAAAAATAATGTATAGATTTTGCTTTTACATTGAGGGAGGTTTCGAGTATATTTGAGTGGTCCGGTCCGGCTTTGTCTATGGTCGGACCATGACCGATTCGTCTTCAAGATTGCTGGTCCGGCGATTGCATGATCAGTTCGGTTTGCTATATTTAAATTTTAACGTAAACAATTCCAAGAATAAAAGTAATAATTTGCTCGAACCATCCCCTCAAAATTTTCCAACATATTTATTTTTTAAAAAAGGAATTAGGGGGAAAGTTTGTATTTTTCAACAAGAAATTGCTATTTCCAATATAATTATTTGTATTAAAAAAATCTATTAATTATGCAGCAAATAAAGACTTATGACAAAATCCTCCCCCTGGAGGGAAAACATTACCAATATTCATACCGATAAGCTTTTCACCTCAAGCTCGCCAGCATTTCCATATATGTCCTCGGCACAGAGGTCGAGCTACTTGTCTGTAGTGAGCAATAGGTCCATTGGATCGTATCGCGTCGATCATCCGGCCGTTAAACTGCACGTGACGTAAAAATTAAAAATTAAATAAATAATTGGTGGGAAGGGCCAACGAGGAACAAGAACCTAACATTCATCAAACTCGGTTGCTTCCTCGTACAATGTTCTCCGCGAGACCGAGACTTCAGCCCCTTATCTAACCTAAATTTCGAATTTATAAATGTAATAATAATAATACGTGCAGAAAAATCTGCTGTGTTTGGTGCAACGCCGCGGGTGGCTCGGAATCTTGTCTCCTTGCCATCCACATCTCTACAGCTATCTCCTCAAGCTTTTTGTTTTTTAATGCAATTTTTTTTGGGATTAATTAATCAAAAATCATTTTTGTATTTTCTTATAATAATATATATATGTATATGTATGGTGTCTAGAGAGAGTGACTGGTGGCGAGATTCGGGGGTGGGGGTGGATACGCAGCCGCCCGCCATTTACAGCTTTAGATTATCGGAGATCTCCTTTTCATCATGTGCCAGGTCTCACTATTACATTAATACTTCATCGGCTCCCACTGAAAAAAAAATAGATGTGTGAATGGTTACAACAGGTCACATGGCCCCCCCGTCAATTTGTGTCCAAGCTAGGGCAGTAGTAGGCACGTGCAAATGCAACATCATCCAGGGGGGATGGATCGATTCGCTCTCGTCCCAAAACCCAATATAAGAGTATGCAATCAAGTTTATACGGATGAAACTGGGATATCTAAGCAAGCAAAATATGGGCAAATACGAGTACAATTTATGGAGCGGTCGCCCCCTCTAAATTCATCCACGAATTTCATCACGACCCACGACGGAAGATTCTGAGTTCGACTATTATCGACGGTGCTTTCCTTTCATTGTTCATGATTTCTCTCTCTCGCTCTCTCTCTTGTTGGATGTTATGTTACACGTATAGATGCTTGAAAGCATTATGGCATGCGGGTAACTTTATTTCTGTTGATTTATAACATTTTCTCGATTGTTTTTAGCTTTGTTAATGCGAATTTTATGTTACATATCGGACATTTTCCCCTACCTCTTTTTTTTTTGTTTTTACATCATGCAATATCCCCGATTCAGCCGAATTGCACCTCGAGACTAATATGTGATCGGGTCGGGATCCATGGTGAAATTTCTATCGATCCTCCCAACCTGTAATTCGATTATTAGATCACCAATTTGGAAATATAATGAGGGAATCATTAGTTCAACTCTAAATTGATAAGATTTTTCGCTACTTATTTATTACATTCTGCGCTCGTTTATTCAAGAAGAAGAATTGTTAAAAAGATTAGACACTTTGTGGAATGATTTTTTGGAAAATGGACACTTAGGAAATTTCTTTTTTTTTTTATAACCTTATCTTGCTATGTTTTTTTTCCTGTATGAACCGTTTGTATCTAGAAATCCATAGAATCCGACTAATTCATATTTGAACATGGTTGATTTACTAAGAGACAAAACTCTTCTAATATAAATTTTATTTATTTACAATATTTGAATTAAGATTTTGCTCAAGAAGAAAGAGAGACCAAACTATATTAACCGATTTACCTAGAGTAAGAGTCATTTATGTAATTATCATAGTCATTATTAGTTATATAAAAAGAATTGATTCTTCTTTTTTTTTTTTTACATAAATCAACCGGTATCTAAAAGTTATTAAGTCATTATTGTTTCAATTTAAGTTTAATCGACCCGTTTAAGGGATAAAGTTTTCCTAATATAAATGTTTTTTACTTATACGATTCAAATTCGATAAAAAAATGTTAATTTATGTTGGTAATACAATTGATTCTTTCTCACGGTATAATTAGCAGATATGACTATCTAAAATTTCACATGCATTCTCCATTTTATTCTTTTGATCACTACCATTCTCTTTTAGAAATTAGAACGGAAAAATAACATATAACACATCTTTTCCGAATAAAAAATATTTTAAATCTATTAATCTTTTTACAATCAAAAAGTATTATACTGTTTATCTTATTTATTTATTTACATGCACAATCTTACATTTGAAAATCACATGTATTTTTCCTTCTACTTTGAGACTTTTCATTTTCCCCAAGTCCGTTGACTTGAAGAAAAATTCAACCACTTATTTAATGCGAGGGGTAGATAAAATTTCTAAAATTGTTATTTTATTTAAAAAATGAAAAAAGAAAAAAAGAAAAAAGAAAAAAGGTGAGCCCGACACCTGTGGGGATAAGTCCGTGTGATGTTTGATAAAACCTTAGCACATGATCCTTTTCTTTGAATGGGAGGGAAAAGGGCACTGGTTGTCCTTTTTATCTTTAATTTAATGAAAATGTAAATTATTCTTCTAACCCTAAATATTTCATCTCCTCCACTCTGCACCCTAAAGTTTATCGATGACCAATTTCCTCTTTTTGTTCATGTAGCCACTTATAAGCTCAAGGCCTTAGTTTCGGAATCGATTTGGATCTATGAGATCGAGACAATACCACTTGGAGTATTGTTTGTTTCCTCTGCATATCCAACTGTAAAAGTTGTCGAATAATTCTGTAAATTATCACGAATTAACTATTTTTTTTATCAGTATGAGATATCGAATCTATTTAAACGAGTGAATTCATTTGTTTTCCTCCCCTCTAACTAACTGTGACTTCGCACCAGCGTCTAATCTTGCAGGCAACATCGCATCTCAACATTTTTGTCAACATTTTTGTCGGGAAGGAGAGTTTAACTCTGATGGGGCAAAATCGTGAAGGACATAATAAATCAAACTTAAGCTTGGAATTACAGGCCAGGTGGTGTAAAATGGAGAGCATGTCAACATCATGGCACAAGGATGGCCTGCTGAAGAAACTTTGAGGTGTAAAAGGTACTTGCAGATCATATCACAGATTTGGATTTCAAAATCATCGAAGGAACACATGACATCTATCGGATGCTCGACACGGAATAATCTTACTTGCGGTACAGAAATTCAAAACGAATCGAAAGCATCTCCACAGAATCGAGTAGACGTTAGACAGAATATTAGTTCCAAGTTCCAAGTAATAGACTAGGAACGTTAAGCAGTCCCCCCCAGGGGAAGACAAATTCATATATATATATATATGCGATTAGCTGCGTTCCTTTTTAAAAATGAATCATCTACGCGCCTGTGTGCATCGACTGCATAATGCGATACTTTGCTTGAACTCCCCAGCAAAATTTAAGAGTTACACTCATGTAGACCACAATGGGTATAGTCTCATCTTCCCGGAACTTATGACCTGGAAAAGTCTATCATACTTTTAGGGGACGGTTCTGAGATCTCTCCAAATCGTGAGATGGGGAAGCGGACCCCTTACCGAAAACCTATATTTCCGATTAACGACGTGGAGAAGCGGTCCGGGGTCGCTTTTTATGAAGGAACGGTAGAGGCTTCCCCTACGATACGATGTTGATTGATTCGTAACTGTGAAGCTGCCCACTTGGGCGCTACTACTCGGAATAAAGAGTTTACAATCATCATGATGAAAAATATTTAAAGGTGCGACAACCTTTCTTTTAATCAATGAAGCGGTGATTAGATGTAATCACACATTAAATAGCTAGTTAGCTTCAAAAGCCGGTGATCAATCTATTCTGTAAATGGAATTCATGTTAGTGTGTGATTAGATAGATCATGATTCCACCCCCACCCCCCTTTTTTTTCACTTCAATAATGCAACCCAGCAAGAAGCTTTCACTTCTTTTTTTCCTTTTTGTGTGTGATTTTGAATCTCCAAATCATGATAGAAAGGAGATTTCTCCCGAGAGAGAGAGAGAGAGAGAGACAAAGTGAGATTCAAAAAATTTTGAATCTTTTCTCTCTTTATGGTGAAAAGGGGATCATAGTTAACCAAGGCCCGCCCCAAATCTAGATACATATAACCTTTTTTTTTAACCATTGACATTTAATTGAATGGTGAATATTACATCCAGATTTGAACTTGTGAATAGATTCTATTTATATGTAATATAGTTTTATCTTTTTAGTGATTCGTTCCCATTTGAAACTCGAATTAGTCATGATGTACTGAATTTATAGGTGCACCTCTTGGAAAAATTTTGAGGGGTGATTTTTGAATGATGAGGCATGGGATTTTGTGGGAGATACGGTTTGGCCTTTTGGGGGGTGAGGGGGTGGAGATATGGCTGTGGGAAACTGTGACACTTATTTTAGCCATCATGGGATGTGTATATATCGGATGGATGGATGGATGGGGCGGTGGAGTTTAGGGTAGGACCCATTGCCATATATGCTGGTGGGAATTTCTTGATGAGTAGCCCTCTGCTGCTCCCCTCATGCCAATGATGGCAATGACAGAGAGCACTCACTCAACTCACCGCCCCCTTAAGCTGCACAGATGGTAGTTAGTGCACCTTCCTCATCCAGAAATCGCAGAGTTAAATGGGTGTTCTAGGATCACATGCGATTGTAATTAAGATATGGTGTCGCAATGATGTCGTTCGGCATGCATTTACAGGAAAATCGCCTCACTAACGTAAAATTATGCGTCAATGCAACATCTTTGGGGGATAAAAACTGTCGGGTCAGGATAATTTCATGAAATATAACGAACCTGATATTTGATACGGTTTACATTACTTGAAAGTTTTGCACATGTGGATTTGCTTTTTATTTTCACGGGAGTGCATTCTGTATAAAATTATTAGGGTGTGACTGGATTTTATTCATAAGATAATGTGGTACGAGAGAATAACCATAAGAATGACAAGAAAATTTGAACCTCACCTATTTGTCGATGGCAATCGTCCAACCAAGGACTTTGAGCCTGGAACTTAATCAAATGGAACACATGTTTGCAGGCACGGGCATTATATAGGGCATGGCTGAAGTTTTATTAGAGGCGGTCGCCCTGTGGTCCGTTGGAAAGAAGGGTAACAAAAGATGAGATAGAGGAATATGAGAGTTTCAGTCATGAAAATTGAACCGATATCTCACCGTCCTTATTGTTAAAATGAATGATATTACATCGAATTTTATTTTTCGATTCAGAAATGATTAGACGTACATATTCAGGTTTTGAGTGTTACACGCACCATATGAATCAATGCCTGCGGCTCACTTTTGACCAAGTGTGCGCTGCGGCTAGGGTTTGTCCATTCTTCCGTGTCAAGATTCCATAGACAGAACTTTTCCGTTCATGACCGAGTCCTCTCTCTTGAAAATTCCATGTGGAGTACTTATTTAACTTTAATCGAGAGCAATCCCGACTGTAAAACTTAGGCTGCTGCAAGATTTCCCCATCTTCTTTCGATCTTCATGTGTTAATGGGCCTAGTCATCCAACAGGCAGTGCGCAGAGTATATTTTTTGTTCGTGAAATCTGCAGGTCAGATGTGGGAGCCAAGCCAGAGGCAAGTGACCGGTGATTCCAGAGCCAAGACTTTTGGATTGCAAGTCGATGATGTTGCCGTTGAATCAAATCAAAACGAAGATAAAGAAATGTCATACATTGTCACACTACTTTGCCTGATATGAATCGTTCTCTTTCTGTGATCTAGGTGTGTGCATTCTGTGCGAGATAGTTACATCGAACTGTTGGAAAATATGACATCTTTCGGTGATCATTTAGACAAAACATGGGATAGTCTAACCTGGAATTCAAAAACCATGGTTGGGTCCCGATTGCAAGGGGCCATTGTGAAAGCAGACCGTGGACGGGGTGTACGGACGTTAGAGTGGGGGGTGGGGGTTTGGTGTTTGAAGATTGTTGAAGCTGTGGCACCGGTTGTCCTCTCTGGTGGCTGGTTGGACCTTTTTAGGTTGCTGTCCCTGTTGACTTTTTGGAGCATTGGCCTTAAAAAAGTTTCAAGCACCATTTGTCAAATATGCCAAATACTAAATACCCCACAAGGTGAGAGGATTGAGGCTTCCCTAGAGAAGATTTGCGATTAAAAGTGCTTGCTTGCCACAAGCATAAATGCAATATTGGAGATGCCCACATTTGATACCTTTCGGGGTAGACAAGATAAGGCTACCGTGGTCTAAAAAACCCATTAATTACAACAAAGCAAGGGAAAGAGACTAATACCATTTCAATACGAAATTAAAAAATTATAAATTAGATTTTTGCCACTAGAATTTGTAATATCATTTTGTTCCCATAATTCTTCATATCCTTACTGGATTTATATGAGTCCTCTTCTTTTTTATTTTAATACAAAAGGGGAATATGAGTTTATGAGGAATGAAGAGTTGAGTGCGGTAAGTAGTTTTATTGACGATAATTGAACCCAAAGTCTCCTAGTCTTGATATGTTCTCATGCTTACAAATTGAAAGTGATGCAAATTGTATTAAATCCATTCTTAAATCCACAAAATCTCTCTTTTAGTTGAAAGGGAATGTGAACAGGAAATTGAGAAATGAAAATGACAAGTAGTTCTCATCTCTGATCATAGGAAATGCCACTGCAGAATTCCATTTTCTCGTTAGTTATAATTTGAATTTCCTCGAAAACGTAAACATAATGGGGAGGATGTTGTCTTCACTCAAAAAGAGGAATATGAATCGGGGTGGGCCTTCTCCATACAAGAACGAGTCTTGCCTTTCATGATGCCTGTTGCTCCCTCCCAATAATGATTGCCATTCCCAGTGAGGAGCTCGCACCAATGAAAATCATGGCCTGTGACTGTGAGTCAGCAAAGTGACCTTGCAGCAGCTCCCTCCCCCCACCCCCACCTTTATTCATCAAGACAAGATTCAAGGAGACAGGCACCTCTCTCGAGTCAGGTGTGAATTAGCACGGCCGATTCCCTGAACGATCTTGTGAGGATGACCTGCTCCATCATCAGGCTTGATCGGACTAAACTAGACTGACACAACCGGCAGGTTCCCGTCCATGGCCAATCTAAAGTCGAACATTACGACCGCAGATTCATCAGTCGAACCATCAGTGGGGTCACACCCAAACCGCTCATGCATGTCTTCCTCATTCACAGAACCGCTGAACCAATTCAATTAACCTTTTGCCTGCTACACGGGTCAAGTAAAAAGGAGATGGCTTGAGGTGGAATGTCCTTGGAGAATGGGCCTTGGGCCTCATGCTTAGGCAAGCTCAGTCCATAAATTCAGTTTGTCGGATAACACACGAGCCATGAGCACATCATCCTATGATGTCTGTGAGGTGGTCAAACATAATACCTTACACTGTACTTGGAATTGCTGAGGGATGCTACCATAGTTTTAAAAACCGGACCGGGCCGGCCGGTTCGACCGGTTCAACAGGTACTTGAATAGGTCGCCTCTTCGCCTTCTACTACAAAGCACACCGCGTAGGTATCCCTAAATGTCAACAGGTACGAAAAATTGAAAAAACAAATTTATCTAGTTTGAAGTTAGAATATTATCTCAGTATAAATATATGTAATATATATGAGTTAAGAAGTCAAAGACGATGTCCTATAAAAATATATATACACATTATTATTTACCTAGGTTGGTTAATTTGGGATTAAACTATCTAACATAACATATTAAATTTTGATTTATAATATGAAAATCTAAGTATATATAAAAATTTTGTACTAATATCTCAATATATAACATTACTCGTGGGAATCATATTCATAGCTTTAAAAACCGGAATGGTCTAGCCGGTTCAACCGGTTCTACAGGGAACCAGCCGCTCATCGGTCTGATTTCTAGAATTAATGCAACTAAAATTAAAATGTGTTCAGCTTTGATTGAACCAACTGGTCCTTGGTCAGACCGGTAAGCCTAATTAAACTAATAAAAAAAACCGATCGATTTAAAATTAAAAAATAAAAATCAATTATAATGTATTTATTTTATTTTACTATAATTATATTTATAATTTACATTAAACTTGGATTTAATATAATTGTTATATCATAAATTTTTATTATAAATTATTATCAAATAATAATATTATATTAATTTATTGATAATACTATATTATTAATATTATTTATTAAATACGCAATTTGATCAGTTGAACTTCTAGTTTGACTCATTAAACCCATAAACCCATTTCTTGACCTATTCTAGGTCCAATCCGATTTTAAAAATTGTGATTATATTTATTAACTTATTTACATATGCTGTTTTAACAAGTAATCTTGTACTTTTAAGTGCTAATGTTTTTTTATTAAAAAACTATTTATTAATCATTACTTGTAGACAATAAATGATCATTAACACCTTAAGAATATAACCTAAAGGATGAAAAAAAACGGTTATATAATGGCTTATTTTGCTTGTATACAATTTTATAAAAGCAAATAAATAAAAATTCTTTTTTAATGAATAAGTAAATTCTTAGATGGGGAAGATAAAGATGTAATTTCATTATTGAGAGGAAAATAGAAATATAATGGGAAAACAAGAATTTGAATGCATGATGTTCCATTTTGATTTATTTAATTTCTGTTTTATCCCATAATAAGAGCATGAATTTAATTTTCTAATAAACCCTATTAATTGATAAAAAAAAGAAGAAATTGAAATCATATTCATGCCAAATTACTTTAAAAAGGCAAATAATAAAAATCCAAAAATTTTCAATTTGATTTACGGGTTGGCCAGATTATTTTAAGGACCATGCAGCTATTAGGAACGTAATTATCCTATATTGAGCCAAACTTAATTAAGTTTTAGCTTTTACTAAGTATTCAAATGTACAAATAACATAAAGAGATTTAATATAAGGATATTATTATTAATTTATTATCGAGTAATTTTATTTCAATTATCTTTCTCTTTTATTTCTTAAATAATGAGGTTTATTTTTAAAAGTGGCAAATTTTGGAATGATCCAACAGTATAAAAGTATGAAAATAAATTTTATAATAAAAAAGTTATGAGAATTTTCTTAAGGTGATTAATTATACATATATAATTATATTTTATAGTCATTTCAATAGTTTATTTAATAGAGGTCTATACTCATTTCATTGTTTTTTTCTTTTACAATTTTTTAGCATCAAGGAGTTATGTCATACCTAACTAACTAACTATATATCTACATATATACCTTTATATATAAACTAAGAATAAACTTACACTTTCATATTTTTTTTGTCACTAATTTGGCACAAATGTCCATCATTTTACCACTACATTAGAGTTGTTAAACCGGGCGGGCCGATCCGGAACCAGACCATCCAAACCTGGAACCGGTCGGACCGTCCCTAACCTGGCATGTAATTGCTCTTATTGAGTTGAAGGGCGATTACAAGTCGGGTCAACAATATAGGCCCGTGAACCGTAACCGATCCGGACCGTTAACATACTGAACCGACCCAAAACCATTAAGAAACCGACCCGGACCATGAACTATAGCCCTCTCCCAGGCAAGTGTCTCAATCTCCTTACGCTTTGTTGAATCAATAGCCACAAATGGGTGAAAGATCCAATCAAAAATACTGTTCATCACATCACATTTCAATCAAAACACTATTTTTATGCACGGTTCAACATCAAAACACTGTTTACATGCACAGTTCATCAATTAAAATACTGTTTATTGTGTGTGTGTTTTTTTAAATTTTTGAAAATATGGACGGTTCATGGGCCAAACCGGCCCGGACCGTTAACGGGTAAGTTTATAAATAGTTCCGGGCCGATTCATATTTGTACGAACCGTGATAGATAACCGGACCGATCCATTAAGTAAATGGACCGAACTGTAATTGAATCTAACGATTCCAAGCCCATATTGAACCGAACTGGACCACATATATATGTATGATAACTCTGTCAAGCCACATCAGCACCGTATAATATTTTCTAAAATAGTAATTTAACATCCACACTGGAATGATGGCAGAACGATGGATGCTCGGGTCAAAGCGGTGGCAAAAGAAATATGTATATATATATATATATATTATGGACTATACTGTTTGCTCGCTACAAACAATAATAAATAAATACTAGAAATTTCACGATAAATAAAAAATTTTAAATATTTTAAAATTATATGATAAATTAAGCATATTATTAAAAAAACAGCGTACATAAATATAAAAATCTAATATACACATATAAATGTAAATATAATATAGTATGGTTTGGATTTTCTTCATACAAACCGAAACCTGCACCATATCCAAAAATTTTAATGAAAAATGCACCATAAGCAATCCATATTTTATGATCCATTTGGGGTTTGGTTTTTCCATTTTTTTTAATTTATTTTTTTGGACATGAATGGTTCATCTAAAACCAATGTTGCAGTCAGTTTTCTGGTAACCTGAAAACATATAAAATGGCAAATTCGAGTTTAAAGCTTTTAAAAATTAATATTTAATGATATATTATTTGTAAATGTCTGAAAGTTTGACTTTTTTTTGGGTCAGCAACGGGGGTAGCGGTTCTGTCTTCCCCTTCTCCTCTTGCACTACGTGTCTATATAAACTAAATCAAACTCAAAAACTTCCGCGAAATTCTCTTTTTGTCTGGGCGTAAACCTTTCATGCGAGAATTCAGCTTAGATTCAGATCTCAGAGGAGACGAAGGCGATCCCACGGGAGGGAGAGAACAGAGAGGAGTAGCACGGAGTACTGATTGATCCTATCGTGAGCTTGATCGAGAGCAGACCTACATCCTGAGAAATGGCGACCGTCTCCCCTCTCGCAAAGTACAAGCTCGTCTTCCTCGGCGATCAGTCCGTCGGGAAAACCAGCATCATCACTCGCTTCATGTACGACAAGTTCGACACCACCTATCAGGTCCCGATCCTTCCATTTCCGATTTCTTAATCGATTCTCGTCTTGACTGCAATTCGAATGATTCCTTGCCGTTGTCTGCATAGTTTTTTTTTTTAAAACAATCTTATGGTAGGGATCCAGATTTTTCTATTGGTTTCGCATGATTTTGGTTATTTCATTCGGAAGTATCTTTCATTTGGGCTGGTAGGAAGTCTCTGAACTGTGGCGCTGTGATTTGCATTGGGTCAACCGTCAAATAGATATTAGACTTGTCGGTTTTGTTGATACCCAGAACTTGATGATTTGTTTTTATGTTCCATTATATGGTCTGTGACTATTTCGCTGTCTAGCTTTCGTGAATCTGACTCTGAATCAAGTACCACTGAGATATACGTTATGATACAATGTTTCAACATCGACAAAAGCTTCTGCAACATGAAATGGATGGCATTCATATCGTTATGATACAGCTGGTCAAGTGTTTAGCATAGCTTTGTAGCTGGGCATGCAAAGATCTTTTCTAGATACTCGATTTCCGTCTGCTAATCAGTGGTGACCTATTAGGGTGATCTCTCTGGTTCCAAGTTGGAGTCTACTTTGATACACTGTCCAGGCAGGGCTGCTAGAACCGAACTTGGGTCTCTTCTTTGGCAGGGCACCAGTTGCATATCTGGCTTTGCCGATTAATAAAACCAATTCCTAAGCCAGTAAATGCTGGAGTAAACCCTATAAGATTGCAATTACAATATGAATGTTTCTTTCAACCATATCTCCATTTCTTTCCAAGCAAGCGAGCCGTGCTTTTTTTTTTTTTTTTACCTTTAATTGATCAAGATGTGCATGTAGAGAATGCCTAGTCATAAAGATTACTGAGAGATGATTTTCTTATTTTAAGAAATGATTGAGTAGCATATGCATGCTTATTCTCTTAAACTTATGAACTGCAGGCTACCATTGGAATCGATTTTCTGTCAAAAACAATGTACCTTGAAAACCGGACAGTTCGATTGCAGCTCTGGTATTGTTCCATCTTCTTTCATCCCCACTGTCTTGAAGCATCAAGATGCAATTGTTTCTAATCTGGTTATTTCTTGTGATTCTCAGCTCACTTTGACATTTTAATCTTGTGTTTTAAAGGGATACTGCTGGACAGGAGAGATTCAGGAGTCTCATCCCGAGCTACATAAGAGATTCCTCTGTTGCAGTCGTCGTTTATGATGTCGCTAGTAAGTATTGGCCTTCTTTGAATAATAATTCCTTCTTCATGGTTTTATAGTCTTCGAGCAAATAGCGTTTCAATTGGGGAGGCCAGGGAGAAAATTCCACACCTGCAAAACCAAAGACTCTTAAGAGGACTCTTTGATTGGTGATACAAGTGACTTTTTCGCTTCATGTGATTGTGCTCCATGAAAGAAAACTTCAGCATGTTTTATGCCTATCCTTTGTTTATCTGTCATCCTGCAGATAGGCAATCTTTCCTAAATACTTCGAAGTGGATCGAGGAGGTGCGAACTGAACGAGGAAGTGAAGTGATCATTGTCCTTGTTGGAAATAAAACCGATCTTGTTGACAAGAGGTGAGGAGCCTGTGGAGTACTTGTAGTGTCTAAGTTGGCTCACCAAAAATGCAGATCTTACGCAACTGCTACCATTCTAAACCTCAGATCCTTGCACTATGTGATCTTATGATGTGGCAGGCAAGTCTCGATCGAGGAAGGAGATGCCAAGTCGCGGGAGTTTGGGGTCATGTTCATCGAAACTAGTGCAAAAGCCGGATTCAACATTAAGGTAATGGCAAAGAACACATAAGGTTTTCGGTGTGGCTTACGAAGTCAAGCATATGATGTTCTTGGAGATAATAATAGCATGTTCTATCATATGATTTGCCACGAATTGGATACATATGGGATCCTGGCGCTATTATCTTTCTTTGTTCATTCCTCTTTGACAAGATTTTTATTCGTGATATCAATCAGCCATTGTTCCGCAAGATCGCGGCTGCTCTGCCTGGGATGGAGACACTTTCCTCGACGAAACATGAAGACATGGTTGATGTGAACCTGAAGCCCACCAACAACTCGTCGAGTTCGGATCAGCAAGGAGGAGGCTGTCCCTGTTAGAAATTTTCAATTGAAAACAATAGTTCGAGTTGTCCAACTCTTTCGGGAAGAGCAAAAAGGTACATTGAGATGTTTTCTGAGGATAATGCATAGGTACTTCCTTAACTACAAATACACAATTGTATCTGGAAATGTTCTGCCTTTTGTCGGATTCGGTATCATTGTATTTATTACTAGATACACAGAAACTCATAGAGCTTGATCAAGCACTTGTTTGGTGGTCCATTAAAATGCAATCTTCTGTTTACGAAAGCTCTTTATTTCATCTACTATCAGCTGAAGATGCGAGTGCAATTGTCATCGGTCTCTCTGTATGGAAATTGATACACATCATCATACAGCACGAATCGAACTCTCTCTTATGTACAGGAAAAACACAGGGAATATTAACGTGGAAGAGGGAAAAGAAAAACGGGGGATTCCAGAATCGATCGGAGAAAATAGTGCAAGAGCCCGAGCTGAAGCACTTCTGCAGTGAGAATCAGGATCGGAAGTTATGCACCGACCCATCACCATTCTGCCTAACCTTCAGGGTCAAATATATGAGCACCAAGGTCCCAAAGCTTGACCTGTCTCAAGACAAGAGTACAACGGTGATTTATTAGGAAACAGAATATCTGATCGACCCAAGTCCACGTTGTGCTAGCGCTTACAAGATTGAGAAGAGGATGACGATTCTTCTAGAATCAAATGAAGCGGCACGTTTGTATCTCCTCCACCTGTTGTTCGATACATCATGAGCCCTTTCCATCACTGGTTTTTCTGCAATGTCAGAGGTGAATGAATCTAAGGCAAGATATAAGGTGATCTGACAGAATTATGGGTTGGGCATTGTACGGTTTTGCAAGAAATTAACTAGTGCAATGTTGTGCCGATAAGAGGCATATGTTCCCACGAATTAGATATATTCTACAGCAATATGTTCGATTCATGAATCATTAGATTGATTCAGTAGACAATTTATGCGTAAGGGGAAAGAACGATTAACGTGCTGACAGTTTATTGTATCTGCAGAAAGGAGACGTTGTTTAGATGCAGAAGTATACCTTTAGAGGCGGACTTCAGGAGCATGGTACTATTGTCCATCAGAAGTCGCATCAATTTTTGACCTGTTTTCAAGCTGATCTGTCTCCTCAAAACCTTGTTCACACTCTGCACAATATCCAAATAATGACGTAAGAAATACATAGAGCATAGCCTTTAGTTGAGGCTAGCCATCCGGAAGATAATTAAAGACCTGAAAGAAAACATACACACTAAAGAAAGATCAGTAGATTATCCAGGTGCTGACAAATGACATGAAGGTGATTTTTCTTTTGGAGAAGGTGGAGAAAACAAGAGAATTTTCACTTACAGAAAGCAAACCCTCATTCCTTGCATTCCCATTCTTCTCACCATTGGATATAAGCATCCTATAATCGTCCTTCTCAATGTCTACATCCACAACGCATGGTGAATAGTCCAAACTTTCAACTTGAAAGTCATCGTGGTCTTTGCAAGTCAATTGACCACCTGAGCACATCTGGTCTTTGCAGGGATCTTGAACTTCTAATAAGCTCAGAACTGCCAATTTTGATGCACATTCCCTGTCCATGCTATCTTCCTCGGGCAACAAGGAGATACTATACACATCTTGCCCCTGGGTGGGAATGAATAATTCCAGATTTAACTATGATACAAACAAATGGATGATAGATGGCTTTCGCACTAAATAAAGATCTGATCTGAAAGAACTGAGCCATAACTTACCTGTGAATTGTGGAAAGGACAGTTAAATTTCGTCGGAGGCAACCCATCCTCGAGAAATACCGGCAACACTTCTGACATTTCAGTGGGAGAGACATCAGCCATAATGCTGATACAAAAAAAACAGGTCAAAGTTCAAATGACAAACGACACGGGAAAATCTCCTCACCGACTGAATAGTGCTGGCTGACCTCATCAAAACTCGGATTCAGAACCTGGAAGCATGGACAATCGATCGTTTCGTTTGCATTTGAATCTCCATCATTGACACTTGTCAAGCATGCCCTACCCTGTATTTGTAAATGTCAAGAGCTTACATTGGAATAGAACGCCGAATGTTCAGAAAGAGACAGCTCTTAATAGATATCAATTGAGCCTGCCACGTAGTAGGATACGAGGTTCTTGAGAAACCAACTAACGGCGGGAAGAGCTGATGTCAATTGTCAAATACAGAGAGGTGACTTCCAGAAAGGTTCTGTAAAAATCCAATGTCTTGCTCGATCAACAGCGAGGAGGACTGGTAGTGAGAGATGCAGGAAACCTGTTTCTCGAATCTCAAACAATGCCAGCTCAAAACTTCCAGTCAACTTATTCTTCATATTTTACCCTAAGATAAAGGAGGAACCAACAGCATTGGTAAAGAACCAGCACTACTGTAAAGATCTGCATAGAACATCCTGATTCCAACCAACCAAACCGATCTTGCGAGAAGCAGCGGTGCGGACGGGAGCCACATTAGACGCAAATTACCACTGCAAGCACCAAATTGGAGCCACGGAGAAGTAGAAACCTCACCTGCTCGGAGCAGTCGACCGCCATTGCAGCTCCGGCGGAGATAGAGGTAGGTAACGTGGTCGAGGAAGCTGCTTCAGACGGGAGAATCTAGCGCAAGTCCTCTCCTTGAAAGGCAGAGACGAAAGCGAAGATAAAGAAGACGACTAAAGCTTCAATTCATCCGTTAGAGAGAGAGAGAGAGAGAGTGGCGCGACTTGCCAGAAAGGGAAAAAAAAAAGGCGTCCGGTGATGACAGTGATATTTGCTGGTTTGATCGAAATGTCCCTCACGGCGTCTTGTATTTACTACGGTACCCCGTTTATTGATCAGATGCCACCATTATTTTCCTGGGATCATGTCATGGGTCGATCAGACATGTCTCAATCTCTTGCTCGATTTAGCAAACCTATTCGCATATTACTTGTTCCCCATAATTGAAATTGAAAGCTGGGATACCCATTCACTGGAGAAGGCCACCGGGTCATAAAATTGGATCATCTATTGCACTCATGGGTTATGGATGACGGAGAGAGTCTCGGACCAAGAAAATCCCAATCCAATCACCGCTTGCGCGACCGATAAACAAGTCGGAATCGAAGTCCCGAAGAGATTCTTCAGAGCTTGAAGTGTTCAGGAAATGCACGGAGATTGCTAGGACGATCCTCAAACCGCAAGTCGTCTGTTTTCCCTTGCGCGGAAATCGAAGGGAGCGGGAGGGCGTGAGCGTGAAAATGGCATGTAACGGTAATTTTGTTGGTCCATGGTGTGGGATTGCACTAAGAGAACCGGAGAATTAGATCAAACCGTGCACCAAACCTGAAAAACTTACCTAAAATAAACTGATTCTCATATAGTGTAATTTTTTTGGATAAAGCGGTATAATTAATTACTAAGTTTAAATATTTCGGTTAATCGATTCAAACAATTGAACCATATTTAAAAAAAATATTGTAAATATATTTAAAATATAAATATAAATATTTTTTAAAAATTAAAAAATAGTGAGATGTATGTTATCTTATTATTATATAATATATTTTATATCCTTTTATATTAAATTTTATTTTAAATAGATCAACTGGTCTTAATTTTATATATTTAAATTATCTTTAATTAAAAATTTTATGATTTTAATTTTTTTCCTTTATATTTTTAAATATTTTTTAAATTTTCAGTTTTTATTTTGTTTTTATTTAATTTATGTTCAAATTATTAATTTATAATTTTAATTAATTAATTAATTATAAAATTAATTCAAAATAATTTGATTTAATAATTATCATTGAAAATGTAGTAGGTGCGCTGAACTGATACGAACGATGATCAACCATGTATGTGGGGGCAGAGTGGGTGACATGTGGGGCCGTGAGACGTACGAGATTTGTCTCATTATTGCCGCATGTGATCGTGAGGCATCGGACGCCACTTTCCAAGCAAGTTAGCGCACTGTAGATAGAGAAATGTATAGCTGTTCACAATTATATGAGTAGATTATATGTTTAATTTTTATTTTTATTAATTCTCTATTTTTTATTATTTTCTAGAGTTATGGAACCAATAGATAATAAAAAAAAATCGACTTAGCTTTTATCGGTTGTCAAGACAGTTCATATTTCATATTTTCTTCTCTATGCACAGGTTTTAGTTTCACAAATATTGCTCATGTTTGGAATAATATATTTTAATGGAGCAAATCTAATGGACCGCCCACCAAAAGGGATGATTTATATATATCGTGACAGTGCCACGCCACGGCGGCGATAAAAAATTGTATACTTCTATGGGTCATCAATCTTCTCGATTAATATGTATTATTAATTATAAATCATGAGTTAGGGTTTTTAATTTTTAATTTTTTGAAATTTCAAAATTTAGGCAACGGGATATGCATCCAACATTGACTCTCTCATAAGAGGGGGGAGGATGAGCAGAGGGATGCAGTGGAAGGAGAGGCAAGAGGACAGGAGTCAAATTAATCAATGGAATGTCACGGGGGGGGGGGGGGGTAACACTGTTCATGCATCTTCTGTCTGTTGGCTTTTCCCAGCTGTCCGTCTCGGTGTCATGATTCGGACCCGTCCATCAGATACCCCCGGCTCGGTGGATCCCGACGAGAGGTGCATGCAGCTTTCAGTCAATCCTGTCCATGGAAGCAGCCAGAACTCTTTCAATCATGGACCTTTCCTACTCACAGGCCAGGAAAAAGAAATGGAGGGCCTTCACGATGCATGTTATTCAGAAGTCCGCCGGAATTGTCTCTGTCAAAGTGCGTCGGCTCCAACTTGCTAATCCCAATCTTATGGCTCATACCGTTTCACTTGTAGATCCAAAGTTTCATGTCTATGTCAATGGCCCACGGAATTATCGAAATTCAGCTTCAATGCTTACCCCCCAACAAGCGAGAAACCATGAAGAGCGGCCGACGATTCTCCCTTACCAGATAGATGAAGGGCCATTCTCCATCTAGTTCTCAGAAGATGAACTAGAACTGCCCGTAGAACGATACGTGGTTCGGAATCTCTTGGAGATGCAGGATTCGGTTAGATCGATCTAGCAGTAACCGTGTCACATCGAGAGAAGCTCTCTTACTTAAAGAGCTGGAAAACCACCGGGTTCTTGCTCATGATGCCTCCGTCCAGCAGCAGATCTTCAGCATCGATCACATCATCGAAATACGCTGTGGGCTCGAAAGATTTGCTGATTGCCATCAAGAACCCATTTAAGGAGATTTTTTCTGCTACAGCAGAAAATGGGGATGATTAGTTACAAAATTGGCTCGTACACATCTTGTTCCGGGTGGATTTAGATCAGAATTCGTGAAACAATTCCAGTAGTGATTCGAGTTCTGGGGCGTGCCGGGGCCAGAGGGATGATCCAGAACCCGGAATCAGATTTCCGTGAGAGGGACACCGTCCGAGAGCTCAAGACCACAGATTCAAATGAAATCACAGGCACCACTCGATAGCAGTGCCTAGTCACGGCCCGATTCGATCATTTTCATCGTGTCGAATTCGTTCTGGGACAAGATATTGACGTTCGACAGAACATTTCCGGGAGCAACTTCATATGTCCTCGATCCTGCAGAGGCTTTGCCCATGTTTTCATTTAACTTGCTAATGACATGAGTCGCAATTGTTGGTGTAATATTACGAAGTTAAATATGACCGCTACTCTGCGCTCGAAATTGCCAAACGTTTGTACGGACAAGCATCTGAAACCTGTGATACGAACCGATGAGAAGAAATGTTCCGTCACAGGCATATGCTGCGAGAGAAGGAGAAGCACACATGTTCCTCGGTCGTTTCTCTGTCACGGGGTGAGATGACTCGGATGCAACGAGGAGTCAAAATCTCTGTTGATACCACAATCGATCAAAAGCAAATCGACTGGTTTAATATCCAAAATCATTTTTAGGTCTTCCAGGAGATGGCCCCCCCGATGTTGATCCCTGCCGAATGAATGCCAAGCTGATGATATGGGACAGCAACCTCCGTGGTTGTTACCAGTCACATAAGAATAAAAGCAGTCAGTCAGCTCTATGAGGAATCTGGCTGGCCCCCTTCCTGCACAAATTCATTTACTTAAACATTGTAGATCCCGGAATTCGAGCCTCTGTGAATCGATGCAGCAATCCGATGTCTTAGGATGATGGAACCCATGACGTCTCAAAAGCCTCATGCCGTTCTTGTTCCGTACCCGGCACAGGGTCACATTAATCCACTGATGCAGCTCGCCAGGCTCTTGCACTCCAGAGGACTCCATATAACCTTTGTCTACACCGAGTACCACAGGGACCGGCTGATCCGTGCGAAGGGCTCCAGCTCAGTCCAAGGCCTGCCTAATTTCCGATTCGAGGCAATACGCGATGGCTTACCTCCACCAGACCATCCAGATTCTGCCCGGAGAACTGCTGATGTGTGCGATTCCATGAGGAAGCACTCGGTTGCACCATTCAGGCAGCTACTGACTGAGCTCAATTCGTCCCCGGACAACCCAAGGGTGACTTGTATTATCTCCGATGCAGTTATGAGCTTCACGATTCGAGTAGCCTGGGAGCTGGGCATCCCTGAGGTTCAGTTCTGGACTGCATCGGCTTGTGGCCTTTTAGGGTATAGTCAGTATGCTGAGCTTGCGAGGAGAGGAATAGTTCCATTAAAAGGTCCACTTCATTTTGCCTACTTTAGCTCTCAATCTTTTCAGCATTACTAGAACGCAACTGTTAGTGCGCGATAACAAGATGCAGTTCAGTTCATTGTTTTCTGTGTACACTCAGATGAGAGCTTGAAGAATGATGGGTACCTTGAGACTCGATTGGAGTGGATGACAGCCATGGAAGGAGTGAAGCTCAAGCACATGCCATCATTTTGTCTCACGACAGACCCGGAGGATGTGATGCTCAACTTCATGATCGAGCAGATGGAGAACTGCAAGACCTCTTCAGGTCTCATCATCAACACATTCGAAGAACTCGAGAAGGATGTACTCTCAGAACTGGGCACTGTCTTCCCTCCTATCCACACTATTGGGCCCCTGCATCTTCTTGCCCGAAACGAGACTGAAACTGGAGTCAACCCCACTGTAGACTCCACCCTGTGGAAGGAAGAGGTACAGTGCCTCGAGTGGCTGGACCAGAGAGATGATCGCTCGGTCGTGTATGTGAACTTCGGGAGCGTGGTCGTCATAGCGGACGAGAAAATAGCAGAGCTTGCTTGGGTTCTCACAGCCCGTGGATTTCACTTCCTGTGGATCCTGAGGCCAGACATAGTGATGGGTGGCTCAGCTAAGCTACCCAATTGTTTCTTGGAGGAAACCAAAGGGAAGGGTCTCATAGCGAGCTGGTGTCCCCAGGAGAAGGTGCTCTCCCACCGGTCCATCGGGCTGTTCATCACTCATGCGGGGTGGAATTCTGTCTTAGAGTGCCTGGCTGCAGGCGTTCCTGTACTATGCTGCCCCGTCAGTGCAGAACAGCCGACTAATTCCTGGAGCATGCGCTCCATATGGGGCAACGGAGTGGAGATTCAGCGCGATGCAAAACAAGACCTGGTCGCCCGACTTGTTAAGGAAATGATGATTGGAGAAACAGGGAAAGAGAAGAGAGAAAGGGCTCTGCAGTGGAAAAGGAAAGCAGAGGAGGCTGCAAGCACAGAAGGATCTTCCACTGCAAATTTGGATAGACTAATCTAATTCATCCTTGGACATAACTGATCGTGTGTAACTCCATGTATTGTTCCTTTTCAAATGTTTCCTCTGACTATCAGGTATCTTTTTCAGTTCGAATCAGCATTTCCATATGCTATTGGCTCGTGGAAGTCGGGCCAAGAGTTTGAGCACCCATTTACAAAATCAATATTATATATTGAACACATTTCCTTAGAGCCTCCAACACAAATACAAAAATTACCTGAAAAAAGGCACTGGAACCTAACAGAGATAGAATCCAACAAAGCTGCAACTTTTGGAAACACGAGATTCCAAAACATTTCTGACAAAGAAAATTGACAGAGAACCAACGTACGTGTGATATATGGACTGGGAAACCTAGAAACATTCATCTTCCACCTGACAACTCAATGGCATCCTGATTGTACACGGAGTCTTCTCCCCAGTCAAACCTTCTTTGCAGTCGCTCATATTCCTGCCTCCGAGCGACTTCAATGTGCTGCCACTCCTCCCACCGCTCTGCCAGTCCCTCCCCCTCCAACATCCTCACAACCTCGGACATTGCAGGTCGATCCTCGGGCAATGCCTGGGTGCAGAGAAGAGCCACTTGGATCATCATCTCTACTTGCTGCATGTCGTAGTTCTTGGTCAGGTTCCGGTCCACTATCGCATCAAGCTTCTTCTCCCGTTCTAGCTTCTTGACCTTCAAAACCACATGTACACATTGAGAAATCTGGTCAAATGACTTACTAAAAAAAATGGAAATCTAGCTCAGATCAGTTCAGGAAATCCAGCAAATATATCTCTGTTTTTCCATTCTTCCCTTGCAAAACAAAGAAAATGAGGAAAAACCATCCTGCATTGCACCTTTACCAGTTCTTAGCAGATGTTATTCTAATTAGCAGTAGAAAAAATCTTTTATTTTTTGCCCAAGAGAGGATTTTCAAAGCAAAACTAACAAGCTTACATGGTCCAGCAATAAGACATCATCCTCCTCTTCCAATCGTGAGAAGTCAATAGCACGTTGACCCGTAACAAGCTCCAAAAGCATTATCCCATAACCAAAAACATCAGTCTTCTCTGAGGACTTCCCAGTCGACAAGTATTCAGGGGCAATGTGGCCCATTGTCCCCCGAACCTGGGTTGTTACATTGGTCTTCCTTACATCGACCAATTTTGCAAGGCCAAAGTCTCCAACAACAGCCTCAAAGTCTTCATCAAGGAGGACATTTGCTGCCTTCACGTCTCGATGAATGATTTTAGGGTTGCAGTGCTCATGCAGGTATTCAAGGCCACGAGCTGCTCCAAGAGCCACCCTTTTTCTCGTGGGCCAGTCTAAAACAGGCTTCCCAGGTTTGACCTCTGCGGCAAAACAGAGTAGCTCAATGACCAAGAAAACCATCAAAGATGTTGAATCTTCAAACTAAGATTGTAGACCCATATAGCTTCAATACATAACTAAGCAAATTATCAACAAATAACTAAATAACCAAATTACCATTGGCCAAAGGAAAAAGGACAGACATTATACTCGTTGATCCTAAGATGATAACAAATTGTTCTTATCAACAAACTAAAAAGAATATGCAGAAACCTCCATGTCTATCAAGCACCGTAAAATTCAACATGATTAAGCATCAATATGACGGAAAAACTCAACAAGATTCATGTCAGCATCATTCATTCCTGTTGACAAGAAATAACTCCAGTTACTCGTGTCAAATCAACCCCCATAACATCATGGAACCATCCAGCATGGGCATCTCCATGGTCCGCTATACAGCAAGCAATGAATAAGCTACAATTAGACCAGAGAGGCCTCATCATGTCTCAGTCCGCTCCAATAATCAGGGAATCAACTCGATAACTCTCCACTAGTAAAGACAAGCGATTGATTTAAATTTCTGGGCTATGTAGTGCATTTACCTCGTAGACGATAGGCGACACTTAAATTCTGCATGAAGGGATAGACAAGGAGCCGTTCAGTGGGAGTAGTACAAAATCCAATGAGTCTCAAGAGATTCTTGTGGACTGCCACACTTATCATCTCAACCTCCCGCTGAAAAGCTGCATCTCCAGCAGGACTTTCAAAATCAGTCAATCGCTTCACAGCAATTTTCGTGCCATCAGCAAGCACCCCTTTGTAGACCTTCCCAAAACCTCCCTGCCCCAGGACATTTTTATCATTGAAGCTATCTGTAGCTATTTGCAGTTCCCTCCAGGCAAATCTCTTCAACTGACCAAAAGCGATTCTCCGGTCCACTTCACCTGATCAAAATAGGCAAGACACTAGTATGCATATAGCATAAAGAAAAATTTTCTTTGCACCCAGAATTTCTGCATCGAGACATTTTGCACCCAAAAGTCACACATTCTTTCTGGTTACATATCACACCAAAACTTGACAGTTCAGAGACCTGATAGAAACAATTGTATTGGCCTGAAAAGACAAGTGATTTCAGGAAATACTTGTGGATAGCAAAAGATAGCTTTAATAGCATTAGTTTCAGAATCCTATAATAGTTTTCAGTCAAGCTTGTAAATGCCACTATTTATTTGTTGAAACAAGAAACAAGTTTCTTTAAGAGTCCAAATCCACATTATATAATCTGTAGGGTGCAGAGGAACCCTGAAATAAGAAACCATAATATGCAAATAGCAATCTAAAGAATATACTTGAGGGTCTAGAAAATGATTTGTACTAGAGCAGGGAATCAAAAAGTATGCTACATGAACACCTCAAAATTAAGTATACTAGAAGAATTCATCCGCAATATGATACAGACCTGCTACATCTACAAACACTTCTCGTCTATAGCCCTTGCGTCTACCCTTATATAGGAAAACAAGCATGCTGCAGAGGAAGAGGAGAACAAATCCACCAACAACACCAATAATAATTCCAATCTTTGGCTTATGAGAAGAACCTATAAAAAGGACAAAAACCATCAACTAAGGGTTATCAAAGTAGGAAAGATACAAGAATTTATTCTTGGATGAGGACAATGGTCCACTTACTGGAATTCCCACTTTCAGATGCACAGGGATGGCTTAAATTTACTCCACAATTCAAGTTGTTAGCAGTAAAACTGAGAGAATGAAAACACCATTTAGTAAGAGATATTAAAAGAAAGCAGAAAAATAATCAGCAACTTAACAACCAACAGTTTCATACTTGTATTTGGAAACTTCAAATAAGCTCTCAGGAATTTGCCCTCCAAGTTTGTTCGAGGCAAGCTGCCTGAACATTTTCATGTAGTCAGTTTCTTCACGAGCAATCAGAAGGCATGTCATGATAACATGTCTACAGCAATGTACTTTTTTGAATGAAACAATATGTGAAATTCTCACAAATTGATCAAGCTGGGAAGAGTTGAAAGTGAGTCAGGAATGCTTCCACTGAGATTATTTTGGCTGAGAGACCTGTTAAATAATCATCACATTTATACTTCACACTGGAAATTCAAAATCAAGTTAAGAGTAAAGAATAAAAGAGAAGTGGCTCCTTACAAGAACTGAAGCTTCTTAAGGTTCCCAAGAGAAGCCGGTATTTCACCAGTTAGGCGATTATTTTCAAGGTCCAAATTACTCAAACTTGTTAAATTGCCAAATTCTTCAGGTATCTTCCCAGTTATGCCATTCCCATGCAAAGTGCTGCCTTGTCATAAACACAAGAATGTAATGCATGAGAAGTGATTCCACAGAACCTTAAGGCTCCTATATACACTTTGAAGTGACGCTTCAAAACTAGGTGAAGAGCACAAAGGAAAACTCTGTGAAAACTATTTTGTTACAAGGATGACATACGGACACAATGAGAGATAAATGCATCGAGTCAACTGAAGCCAAAAACTGCACAAGATTGGATTTCAGAATTTTGATGCCACGTGGATCACTAGAAATTGAAGATGTTATGCACATTGCTGAGATCTTTCATCCATTTGGTTCCACAGAATTTCAAGAAATTTCCCGATTACCTCTTTTTTCCCTTTTGTACACTCATGAACACAAATTAATACCTTTCCTTCTTTTTAATATTTTCCAAGAAGAGAAAATGCTCAAATCAAACATTTCCTAATCCCTTTAATTCTGCAAACTTACAGTGTGGCAAGTGTCCTGAGCATACCAACTCTTGGGGATAATGAACCAGAGAAGTTCATTGATGACAGTGTTCTGCAATTCAAGAATATTCTTAATCCAATGATGGTGTATATCTCACTCTCCTGTCAACGCAAGTGCCCAAAAATGGTTGCAACAATAAGAGCTTACACAGAGATAACATTATTGCTCAGATCACAGATAACATTGGACCAAGTGCAAGGGTTCACTTGATTAGGGTTCCAATCTGTGAGCTGATTATTTGTGGCATTCAATGAAGTCTTCAGTGATGAAAGGGCATCCCCTGAAAAGAAGAAACTAGGCATTCAGAACAGTTGAGTGTAGCTTCATGCAAACAATATATCGAGTATGAATCTTCCATATGATCAGTAGAGATAAATTGTCATTCATATGGTCAAAGAACCATAAATGCATCACCAAAAAGCATAATGAAGAGCAAATGAAAGCAATGGATGTGGCAAATATATACTATGTCCAACCATGTGAAAACAGCAGGAGACCAACTGCGATCTTACAGCCCAAAAATCCCATATTGCCTTATAAGAATAGTATGAACGCAAGGATCTCTAATATCACTCAAAAAATGGAAAAACAAAAGCCCCCGTATCAATAAGAAAATTCAACAAACCTATATGTGTAAGGCAGGAAAAAATGACCATGACCACCAAAACAAGATAAGTCCTAAGAAGTGCTCTGGGATAACCTCGAATTTATCTGCTGCTACTCTTCTTTGGATTTCTCATAACTAAATCCTAGTCATTTCAAGATTCTACCCCTTGTTATTGATAAATTTTTAATATCGTTCCCATTTATCCAGCTAGACAACATGCCTCTACGTAAACCATCAAAGAGTGGATAAACAGCTCTTCAAGAGATCAGGCCTCCATAAGACTCATGAGCTAAAATTTTGTAGTGTTTGACATCACTGGATATTGCAAGTACGAAATTAACTTGTGAAATGAAAAGTCATGATGCAAAAGCATAGAGAAAGTTAAATTTCACAGAACATCCACCTATTATTCATAATTCAGTTCTAGACCTTCACCTGTTATCATATTGAGTTTGATTCAACTAAATCAACTATTTCAGATGAAGTACTGATGTCAGAAATTTCATAAAAGTATCAGAGAAGGCCTGTGTACCTTGTAAATCAGATAATACAAACGACTGCAAGCAAGCCAAATACAAAACCGTAAAAAGGAGTTCCATCTTTAACGGCAACAGCTACAGAGTTCCATGCGCCAAAATATGGCAGCACATGCAATTCCTGCAGAAACGGTCTGCACTGATTACTGAATATCAAACAGGAACAGAGTCCATGAAGTTCAAAGACAAATTTAGATTTAGGTCTTTAGAACTCTCGACGCAGGAAGACATGAATCTTCATAAACCAACTGTAATGAGGTAAGCTGCAAAGAACGTTCTTTCACTCATAGAAAACAGCTTTACCCCAGAGAGAGACAGGGGGGGAGAAGAGAGAGAGAGAGATGCAATTGTTACATACTCAATACTGCTTGAAGAGAAGTTAAATATTTATCCTCCAGACAGGGTGCTTGAAGTGCAACTTGAAGACATCAATACATCATTTATACACCAAATAACAGGAATGGGGGAACAATTTCAATATGTTTCTAAAATTTGATTTCTTCATCACGAGGGGAACATAGGCAAGAGTATTTCCGCACCAAAATGTAAAAGGATAAGAGTAATTGTTTGATAAGCCGGACCCCGTTCAAACAAAGCTATAATGAAGGCTCCTCATCTTTGGTTAAGGGAAAAACCTAGAGGTTAAATATGAAGCACCCTGAAAGCCATTTCATTTCTTCATTCGGCTTCTCTTCTGTGCTTCTATTTTTTACCCATACCAGGAAAAGACAGGCAGGTTTCCCAGATCGTGCAATCATTGCATCTCAAAAGCCACAAATACGAAGAACAAGGCAGCTTGATAACAGCCAATCCCATGTGAACTCCGCATAATTGCGAAGCTATTAAACAGAACAGACCATCAAAAGCGGACTGGTGAATGGAGGGCATCGAAGAGGCAGGCTAAAAGGGCACTCACCTTGATGGGAACTGAAGCAGTAGGAGGAGCAAGGTGGGGAATCTAGTGCTGGACAAAAGACACAACAAAATCAGAGAGAAGGCCAGATGAATATTAGGAAATTTTCATCTACTGACCTGGAAATTTCAATTTTTGAAGGAGTGACAGTGGACAGGAGAGCGAGAATTGAAGCTCCTCTCTGTTTCCTTTTGATGGGTCGTAATGCTAAAGAAACGACATTTCAGAAAAAAGGAGCAGCCTTTTTCCTTCCCCCACAGACCCCCACACCCTCTCTCTCTCTCTCTCTCTCTCTCTCTCTCTCTCTCTCTCTCTGATCTGTGAACCTGGCAATATCTCTTGAACTGCAGAGTGTGCAATAATTACTCCGACAACTCTTGCCTTGTATTTAACCACACTACAGCTGACTTTTACCGTATCCCCTAAGCGACGACTTCAGCCAACATCTTCTCCAGGAGATTACCCACATGTACATCACCTAAAATTTCAAAACTTAATAAATTTAAAATAATCTAAATATCAGATGGAATTCATTCAGGCACCATCCGTAAAGGCAAGCGGAGAATTTTGTTTGAGGCTGGAGTGCTGAGTCGGCTCCCCGGAGCGCAAGACATACGCTAATATGGTGAGAAAGCATTATGCGCGTTGCAGACCCTACATCGATCTCTCATAACACTAGGCTTCGGCGACTGCATCCGGGACGTATTAGGCACCACTGTATCATTTACCCTTTAGCCTCTCGGATGCTTCTTAGCAAGAGAGATGGATCGGTTAGTTCATCATGTTCCCTGCAAGTGGGACTCTTCCATTGAGATTTCCGGTGATGGACTAACCTGTAGTTATTATATATGTGAAAGTGGGGCAACGTATGTGAACGTTCGGTGTTGGAAGACAGGTCCAAATGTAGATATGCTAACTCGTCTTAATTAATTTCTAAGATAATGATTTTAAAATAATTCTTAACTTGACTGAATTACAATTAATTCATATTCAAATTTAGATAAGCTTTTAATTTTAGAATTCATTATGTCAGCATGGACGATTTGTAAATAGTTTGTGTTCCAAAATGGGTCAAGTAGAGATAAACTGACCCTAATTAATTAATTAATTAATTAATCAGACAGTGACTCTGAAATAATTCTTACTTTGACTGAAATAGAATTAGCAAAGCCCTTGAACGTATTGGTGCCTCTCCATTAGGCTTTAATTAGTCCCACCACGACGTCATTGCTTTTGGTAGGATACCGTAGACCAGAGGTTTCTGATGGGGATGTATACCGAGTCTGAATCACGGTCAGCAGACACGTCTGGTCAACGACATTATTAATTTTATTATTTTAATGAAATAAATATTATGACTTTTTTTTTTAAATTGTCATTGTTACTCTGCTGGTCGGAGCTATCGATGACCACAGCTTTGGGATATTGGTTGATGGCTATGAGGATCGAGCTGTAACAGCCTCGACGCTGATTCCGACACTTGGATGCTGCCTCCCATGATGATCTCTTCTTTGGTAAAACTTCCATCATGATTTCTTTTCCTCTTTATTCATATCACAAAAAAAAAATCAAAAATTATAGTTTATTATAAGATTTAAGAGTGTATTTTTATCCTGTAGAAGAGTATTTTCAAAATTGTATAGCTTACACATAAAGGAAACGATTTCTCTTGGGGATCTTTTCATATCGTGAACTCGGACCCATCACACAGTGCTAAATGACTATTCCGGCAAGGAGGTCTTTAGGTGTACGCGTAAGGTATGATAGCTCATAGTATAATAATATTAGGACTCTGAATAATGAGCTCACGGTGTTCGAGACGACCATAGAGCTGACTCCGGCCGATAACTATGGGAATTGCGGGTAACATATAGAAGATGTCCACCGATCAGAACGGCGGAGAATATCTGCACTTGCCCCCAACGGTCCAGTGAGGATGAGAGACTCTTAACACTGTGCTTGGATTGAAGAATTTTCAGGAGAGGGGAGGGGAGCGTTATACACTTATTTGGATAAATAGTAATGTGATAAATGGACCATTATATTTCTTATAATTATTTTTAATTACTTTATCAGATAGTTTAATCGTAAATTCATTAGTTAACTATTCTTATTTTCCATAACCCTCATAATTTTTCTAACTAAATATAAAATTACTCAATTCTTCTGTAATATTTCCCTCCAAATCTATCGATGCAGATACAAAAGTAGATACAAAAGTAAAAGGTGTAAGATCAGAAGACTCCAAAAGTACCAAACCTAGCAATTTCGAATGATGCCCCACAGCAAGACACTGGCTGTGCATCGTTCACGAGTTGGCTCCATACAAACTTTACAAGGTCTACGCCTGAGAAGTTTGAATATTGAATTTTGTGGGTCAGGCTTAACTTTCCATCGAGGCAAAAACAAAAAAAAGAAAGAAAAAAGAAGACGTTAAAAATTTTAATAGCGCCCTACATCATCAATGATAATTTTGTTTTGATACGGAAAACTTAATGCCCTAGGATTCCTTTTTTATTAATATTTGTACATTATAAATTCAAATAAGTTCTTACGTATAAGCATATGTGTAAATGATCTCAGCTAAATGCTCATGGTGATATAAATCCAGTTATGACATCAATACATCAACTTGATCAAGAGGTATTTCCAACAATACAATAATATATAAGTATTAAGATTCAAACTCGTAATTACTGCATGTGAATGCAAGAATATTATAAAATATGAAAAAATTTTAAAAAATAATATGCTGATATATTATTATAATTAAGCACATATTATTTTCCTATTTTATTTAGATAACATATATGTTATGATTTCTAGTTGCATATTTATTTTATTTTAGTTTCTCATCCTATGAGAGCACTTTAGGAAACATGGTGAGTATTCGATTCGGGTTTCATTACGGGTTGATAAGGTTCTTATCACTTTTAACATTGAGTCTTATCACGGATTGGCGATGATCGCGTCACAGGAGTAATCGAACACACGACCTCATGGACTTACTATTCAAGGGTTGTTTGCATGACCTCCTATCAGCTCGAGTTCGTCATGGGTTAGTGCATAATAACAATAAATTCCACGTGATACAAAACGGCCAAAAGCCTGTACACCCTATCACTTGAGAATGCAAAACGTTCGGCGCATTGTGGATCGGAGGTAAGCACACATCCGAAGCTTCTCGGCGAACGGAAGGCGGCTGAGCTCGAAAAGAGGCTGTCCAAAGCTACGAAGGATGTATAAAAAGCTGCTACGACGCCACATTGCCATGAGAGATCGAAATCTGTTGGATACAGAACCGAACTCTTATCAATCGGTTCAATTTGTTTATAACAACAAAAATTATAATTATTATTTTTGCAAGGAAGAAAATTATTTTCAAAAAAAAAAAAACAAAAGATGAAGGGCAGTTTGGTCCCATGTCATCGCGAGCCATTCCAGGTCCAATCCGGTTCATTCTGGGCTGGATAGGTTCACAATAATTAGGCCCATCACTGACATCATCCACGAGTTACTTGTACCTTCAAATTTTATACATGAAGAAAATAATTTTAATATAGACTTTATTTTTATTAACAGATCGGACGAGCTAAGTCAGTGGGGTCTTCTCTTTTCTTTTGGCCTCTTTACTTTGCCAACTCCCAACGAGTAAAATGCCACTTTCATGTCCGACAATTTTTTTCACTTAAAATAAGTTAGTACTTATAAATGTTTCTCGAGCATAGTTTCAAAAATTGGACCAGACTGGTCGGTTCGATTGATTCAATCGAGAATTGACCACTCACCTAGTCCTGTTCCTAAAAAGAAAATCCAATTGCACTTTAAATGAGGTCAATTTTAGTTGAACCAGCCGATTTTCGGTCGGATCAGTGAATCCAATTAAACCGATAAAAAATTGATTGATTTGAAATTAAAAAAATAAAAACATATTATAATATATTTATTTTATTTTACTAGAATTATATTTATATTAATAATTTTTGTTATAAATCATATTCAAAATTTTATATTATATAAATTTATTGATAATATTATTTATTAAATATACGGTTCGACCTATTGAACCCCGATCCGGCCTATAAACTGATTGATGCTTACGTCGGTTTCCAGTCCGGTCCGATTTTAAAAACTATATTCTCGAGTTTAAATATCATCAATAAAAAAATATTCTTGATCAATAGAGATTTAATACTTAATAGATTATTGGACTGTGCTTAAATCTAAGTTAGTTATATTCATTAAGAATTTTTTTCGGTTACACATGAAAAAAGAGTTTAAAAAGGTATAGGAAAAGATAAAAATAAATGGACATTTGGAATTGCACAATAAATATTAAATCTATAATTTTTTTATTATTAAGTTGAGAGTGAAATAATTACAACAAATCCTTTTTTTCTATTAAGAATTTTTAAACATTTAGTGGTGCTTCCGGGGAAAAGGTGTGACTTCCACTGATTTCCACAGGTAAGGGGTTCAACGGTCATTCTCCGATTAGGTAACCACTAAACATGTCGGGCCAATATCGATGTTAAAAGCCCAATTCGAGGTTAAAAGGACAGAAAACACATTTAGCAGAAGTAACCTTTTTTTTAAATATGTACCCTTTAATATTTATGAGAATAATTTTAATTAATTTATATTTTAGTAAAGTCGATCCATTAAATAATAAAATACTACCTATATAAATACTGTCCTCTCTGCTTACCATGTTTGAATGGAGCAGCCTCCGCCTATACGGTTAGGAGAAGGGTAAATCCCCATAGCATGTAAAATAATAGGACATCCCATTGCAGCTGACCTAATATTTCCTTGGACAGTTAGATTGGATCGATGGCCGACCTGATTGCCTAATTCTATGGTTGTCTGTCCATTCCCACTTCGTCCTAATATATACGAGGATCCAAACAACTCCGCATCGACCGTACCTCGTCACATCCGCATCAGTAATCGTAAACAAATCGTTGTTGGCTACGATGATATCCTTATTGGCGTCGTTAATTACCGGGTCATAATTTAGAGCAGGATCATTCTCATGTGATCCAATTAAAGAGGGTCCGTCGACGGAGAGTGGGCGATTGAATCGATGTACGGTACTGTATTTGAAAAATCAACATCAAACACTAGAGACTGATTGATGGAAGGTGGCACCCACCGTATGCATGGTAGAGTGGTTCGACACTCATCATCCCAATAGGGGAACTCGAGTTCGAGTCCCACCGTAGCGGGGAGCTTTTAACCCCTTAAATGGGCCGACTCGGGGCGATCCGGATTAGTCAGTTGGATTTTATCCAATTGGATACCGGCGATTTATACTAAAAAAAAGATTGATGGAAGGTGGCGGCAGGGGATGCAATGCAGCCTTCGTAGCTCTCTTGATCCAAAATCTCATTTCATTCTCAGCGTCTAACTGATTAGTCCTCCTGTTATTGGAAAATAAGTGAATAGATTGGCAGAAAAATTTTAAAATGAGAATGGGATGTATAATTTTTTTATTTATTGAATTAAAAATAGTATCATTATATTATTATATTAAAGAAGATATAGGAAAGCACGAAATGAGTTTCTTGTATGTGCGTGGTTGACTGGCCCGCTGATTGGGCGGATACATGCGACCATACCGAACTAAGCAGTTAAAAGACGAACTGTCTGACTACGTCCACTAAAGCTCGTCGTTTTGGCACGAAAGGAGACTGCAGACTTCAGAGTCGACAAAATTAGTTTTTTCTTTCTTTCTTTTCTATTTTGCGATTCAAATCCTGCATCTTGCACCCTTGATTTTCAACCTTGTTCCGTTCTGAACCCTGAAATATATTGTATCACTTATGGTCCCTAAACTTTGGGTGTTGTCCCAATTACACCAAAGGCTCTGAATCTGTCGGAAGAGATGATGGACGGGGGACACCGGCGTCTATCTTTGAAGGCCTTTGAGGCTGGCTAATGATGCCTTTTCTTTCTCAAAAAAATTCATATTTTCGGACCCTATTAAAAACTTTCGGTATAATCATAAATGAATCGGGTTCATACATGTTATAATAAATTTGACCGGTGATTGTTGGACACTGTCAATGGAGCTGTCGAATTCATTTGTGGGCAGAATAACTGTTGGCAGATGGATTGTGTGATCAAGAAATTTCTTCTATCTACAATGATGCAAGAGTTACAGAATTTCCCCAATATTTTTGTCAGCTTCGATCGACTGGCTCAGCTCTTCCAGCTAGTCGCCATTTTTGAACGTTCTTCCCTTCCGCTACCTCTCCTTACCCAGTTCTTCCCTTTTTCTTATTAACCCCAAAATCTCCGTCACTAATCTCAGAACACAATCCTCATCACCTCCGCAGCCTCTCCCTCTGTCTCCTTGTCATCGCCTTCCCACACGGCTGGAAGATATAAAAGAAGTCCACTTCTTGTCAGTGTACCCCATTGTTCAAGAGACAGTGGAGGCACCCACCATTTCTGATTAGTCAGTTCTAAGATCCTTCTAAAGCCTCCCCTTTTCGTCCTTTCTCGTGCACTCTGTTTTGGAGAGTTTTTTGTGCCGTTCTTTTCCGTATAGGACCGATGTCGAGGTGTTTCAGCTTCACGGCCACGAGGGACCGGTGCTTCCGGCTCTCCTTCTCGATGTCGGGCCTCAGGTCGGCGACGAAGGACCTCGGCGATGGGACGGTGATGCACTGCTGGGTACCCAAGAAGCACCAGCCGGATAAGCCCAGCGTCGTGCTCTTGCACGGCTTGGGGGCGAACGCAATGTGGCAGTGGAACGAGTTCATCTCCCCGCTGCTCTCGCTGTTCAACGTCTACGTGCCCGACCTCGTCTTCTTCGGGGAATCCTACACTACCCGACCCGATCGCTCCGAGGCTTTTCAGGTACAGACGTGAGAGCTGTCAGAATCTTTAAGACTCGTAATTCCCGGCAAATCTGCTGTCTAATGTTCTGTTCACACATGATAATCAGAAAGATGAGCTGCCATTAATTCAGAGGATATGGGACACTGGCAAGATTCGCATGGCATATGTTAAAATTGTTTTTTTTTTTCTTTTTTGGTGAAAAGATTTTCTCTCAGAATGACGGGATGTTCAAAGAACTGTCTTGATTAAACGATATGAATTTCAGAAAGGGGTTTCTTGGACTGAAGTTAGACAATTAGTTGGGTGACCGAATTTTGCAATGGATCCTTACTTTGGTTTGTTAGATCAAGAGATTTTGATGTTATCAAGAGAAGATCAGCCACATTATATGCTGAAATGGTATCGCCACAAACTGCACAGGCACAGTGTGTTGCAGGATTGATGACAATGCTTGGAGTGAGTACGATGAACGTGGTGGGATTAAGCTACGGCGGGTTCGTGGCCTACAGTATCGCTGCACAGTTTCCCCTGAGGATCGAGAAGCTGGTGCTGTGCTGCGCTGGTGTGTGCATGGAGGACAAGGACATGGACAAGGGGATGTTCAAGGTTGGGAGCGTCGAGGAGGCAATCTCGATACTTCTGCCTCAGACCCCCGACAAGGTCAGGCAGCTGATCCGCCTCTCGTTCCACAAGCCCATCAGGAGGGTGCCCTCTTGCTTTCTCCAGGACTTCGTTGAGGTAACTGTCATTTGTTGTACAGCTCTTAGTGGACAATATAAATGTTTATTTGAAATGGTGGGCTATTATGGAATACTTGATATTGTTAGGAATTCCCAGTCTTAGGATCACCTATAGTTTTGGATTACTTGCTGTTCAGGAGGCTTATTTTGCAGGTGTGACATGGATCTATCATTTCTCAAGTTTGATCTTGCATTAATAAGGGTCTTTGTTGTTTTCTCAGGTGATGTGCACTGAGTACCTCCAGGAAAAGAAGGAATTGATCCAAGCACTTCACAAAGACAGGAAACTGTCAAATCTCCCTAAGATAAACAAGGTTCATCTCCATCCAATGCCGATCACCATTTTTCTCATTTATGCATTAAGTTAGTTGCAAAAGTTCGATTCGTTTTGATACTCAAATTTCTCACGGTTTAGATGTGCTTTATTGTAGTCTCCGCTCATAATCTGGGGAGAATACGACCAAGTCTTCCCAATGGAATTGGCACACAGATTGAGAAGGTCACTGGTTTCCCTCCTGGACATCTTTGAATGCTTGTATTCTGAGAAATTTCTTAGTCTGGTAAATTTGCTCAGCCATGCTAATCTGCTTGTCACTGAAACGTGCAGGCACGTGGGAGAGGACGCAAAGCTGGTAGTCTTAAAGGATGCAGGGCACGCAATCAACGCAGAGAAGCCAAAAGAGATGTTGAGGCACTTGAAGGCATTCCTTCTCGATCCGCCCCCTCCATCTAAGCTCAAGACCAAGACAGATGGGCACGAGGCCAACTGAAGCTGTCTCCAAAATTTTGCAGCCCACTGGGTTCTGATTGTCCATCTGCGGAGTAAGATTGATTCATTTTCTTCAAATGATGTGGAATCTGTGAACTTCCGGTAATGTAACTGGCCGGAATAGAGGAATGAGCTCGTTGTTTGTAGTATCATAGCATTAGGATTGCTGTAGCAGATGATGTTACAGCTTATTACGCAAGAACAGGGAAATTTATGCCATCATTGCAAAGGACAACAGATGTCCAATTGTTGGGAACAATAATTATAAATTTATGCCTCTCATGATGTTATGTTTCTTTATGGGAGTTGTCTCTAATCAAAAGCTGCATAAATGTTGGTGCATGTTTTCACTGGGGACCCTCCACAACAATTCTTATTCAATTTCAATCTCGAGCAGTGCACCACATAGCAGCAGATATGCAAAGAAGCCCAGCAGATCAGACTTCAGAAGCGGGTATGCGGCCAACCAGAGCAGCTACAGCAGAGAAGGGGGATACAATGCTGCATTGCATACTGGAGAGGATACTTCTTCTACCGTTTCTAGCGCTTCCCTTTCGAACTGGTCAAGTGCATTCAACATTTGGCGAAGAAAATGCCGGTTTCACTGGCCGACCAAGGCTCGAACGCTCAGGCAATTCAACTCCAAGCAGAACGTATGCAGTTACGTACATCCAACGTTACAGTCAAAGTACCCAATTAACTGTCACCGTACAGTTCCCTCTCCCCAACCCCACCTGTCCAGCTGTCTCTGAAACTCTTGTATTGACCTATTGTGCAGCTTTCACATATCTACAGAGACTGATGAAGTCTCCCCGCGTCAATCTGAGTCAGCAGACGAACTGAATGGGTTCTGATCATTTCACTTTCCAGGGACGGATCAGTTAACCCATCGTAGGCCCCCTAGCCACCCAAAAAAATTAAAGAGACAGGAGAGAGACCCAGCAAAGAGTGGGTATTTAAGTGTAAAATAAGATAATAAAAAATGAAAATATTAAAATTTTTATTATAATAATTAAAAATATAATTTTTTAGTTGTTAAATTAAGTATTGAAAAATTTTATCTCTTTTGGTGCGGTGATAATTCTGGTACCATTGAATCATAAATTTCCAATCATATATCCCCACGTGTTCTAGTCAAAGCAACCGCGCTGACCGCGGTCCCACCTCGTCCAAAGCCAAGCAAGTAAATTGTGCTACGGGTGCATGCCTCTCATACTTGACTCTAAGTTTGGGCGTACATAGACCCGGCGTACTGGCCACCCCAGCTCTTGGTCTTCATCTTGTCGTCCTCGCAGGGTCCACTGTAGTAATATCCCAATTATAATCTCCATTATCTGTCTCTTTTCAGTTGCTCCTGCCCTACTGTGAACAGTTCTCGGTCTTCCTCATCTCGGTTCGTGCAGAAGAAGGCCCAGGAAGGTCCTCGTCCATCGTTACTGTCATCTGAGGTCTTCGCTAGAGAGCAGCACCGGTGGCTGCTGGATGGTGAGCGGCGGAGGCTACGGCGACGCCAGCCAGGAGATAGACTACGTCTGCAAGGTGGTGCTGATCGGTGACTCCGCCGTCGGGAAGTCTCAGATACTCTCCCGGTTCGTGAGGAACGAGTTCAGCCTGGACTCCAAGGCGACCATCGGCGTCGAGTTCCAGACGCGGACCATGGTCATCGACCACAAGAGCGTTAAGGCGCAGATCGGGGACACGGCATGTTAGGAACGGTGAGTCATAACTTCCTCTCCTCGATCCGCCTTGACGCTATGTTCTAGTAATTTATAGGGTAGCCGTAGATGTAGCTACTTGATCTCACTCTCAGAGGAGATTTGATGCAAATATAGTTAGATTTTGCTGCTTGATACTTGCATCAGATACAAGATGCATACTATAGCTATGGTTTCGACTGGTTCGACTTCTGGAGCTGATTATGCTGTTGATTAGTGTGGTTTCTCAGTTAAGGTTGTGATTGAGCTCAATCAGGTGAACTCAACAGATTGATTTGTGTGTGCAATATTAACATGTAAGTTAATAAAGTGAAGGGCATCAGAGACCTAAGGAGATTGGTAGGATTACCTAGATATGTAATATATGGTTGGCTTCAAAAGTAGCTTCCTTGCTATCTTGGTAGTCGGGCCTTTAATGGGATTGAGTCTGCAATCATATATTTTGTAGCGGTGTCTATTTATTTGATGAACCGTGTCTCGAGGGTCACAAAGGCAAATGTGGGAAAGAGTTGTCTTAGATCTTCTGGGTGCTCCTCTCTGCCCCATTTATTTGGTGAACCCCATTTTCTACAAACAAGTCAGAGAATGTTATCGGGCAATTTGCATGAAGAGATGTACCAAATGGTTTATTGAAATGTGGCTCTTATGTAATTATATTATCTTGCTGCAAGGTTTTGCTACTCTTTGTAATCCCTTTGATTCTGTGCTTTCCCTTAATTGATCTGTCAAGTTGAGGTTGCTTTTTGACGTAATGTGATATAAGAGATCCTGTCTCCTTGAAGATGAATTTGTTCTGAGTTCAATGAAGTCCTCTGCCGTCATTGGATCGACTGTCAGAGCTGATTGTTTGCTCCACAAATGTTCATATCTCTTCTTCTTTTGTTTTGTCATGAGCAGATACAGAGCCGTCACCAGTGCATACTACAGAGGTGCTGTGGGGGTGATGCTCGTGTAGGACATAACCAAACACCAGACCTTCAACCACATACCATGCTGGCTAGAAGAGCTCCAGAGCCATGCTGATAAAATTATCATCATCATTCTGGTTGGTAACAAAATTGATCTTGAGGACCAGCATTCAGGACCCACAGAAGATGCCAAGGAATTTTCCGAGAAGGAAGGGCTCTTCTTCCTGGAGACATCCGTCTCAGAAGCTACCAATGTCAAGACAGCCTTCCTGACTGTGTTTGCCGAGATTTTCAACATAGTGAACAAGAAGAACTGGGTCGCAGGTGATAGTCAAGGCAAAGGAAACCCAGGCTCATTGTCGGGCAAGAAGATCATCATCCCAGGTTCAGCTCAAGAAATCCCGGCTAATAGTAACATGTGCTGTAGATCATTGTGAATTGATTCTGATACGGACTCTAGGCTGCATTTGCTAGTTAAGCAAATGGGAATTTTGTTTTTGACAGGGGTGCATTTTAGATGTATATCATTAACCATGACTCTATATATATATTACATGCTAGATCCCACCTAGAAGTGACTTGAATATCATTCTTTTGTGTGCTTTCTGTGTGCTATCAAATGAACTTGTTGTCCAATACTGATCTTTTTTAATCTTTGTCTAATACTGATCTTAGGCATACTGAAGTTGTCTCTAATATGGTCCAGCCAATTTCCATGGGAAAGAAGCAATAGTGGCCTAATGATATATGCAAGCAAATGTGGGAATTTTCTGATTCAGTTTTTGTTTTCAAGCAGTTGGTTGTAGAACGATGGTTTGTGAATTCTATTTAGGGGTGATAATTCTTGTTCGCGGATCGAATCGTGGCCCGACTAGGGGCAGGTTTTCTTTCCTTAGAACTATTCTAGAAAATTTGATTACGTCAAAATGAGGTGGTTGTGTACAGGATTAGTCAGATTTAAACTCATCAGACCGAATGAAATTGCAGATATTCATGTAATGTAAGCAGCCCATTCGGCCGACTCGTATTGTTGAGCTAAGACAGCTCGGCTGTCTGGTAATTCATGCATGCAGCAGGCTGACCTCCAATAACTCGTGTGGAAGTAGCCGGGACCTTGTATCATCTCTGGTGCCTGGGAACAACGAACTTTGCTCAGAATTATGAATCACTAATCTACAGTGTTCGCTGTAAATGCTTCTCCCCTCGCGACTTTGTGGTCCGATCCGTGCTTTTGTGGGCATTGTTCTTGATTCCTTACGTGTATTATGTGTTAGATCCCGGTTGGATGTGATCCGATCTCCTGTCGGCATGGCCCATGAAGACTTCTATCAAGAAGAGATTTGTTCTGTGAGAGTGTCTCTGTGCTGTGAACATGCTAGAGGATCCCATCAGGTCACATACTTTGGTGCAGGCTCATGTCTTCCGTTCATTGCAGTGGTTCAGACATATAAAGTTCCTAGTTCAAGTAGAAGCTCTACATAGGCTGTGAAACTGTCGCCTTAGTATGGGCAAAAGTGTCACAAATCAAACCAATACCACACCGTATGACAGAGCAATATCGCTTTTAATCTGGAATAGATAGGTTCTAAATTCCCACTGCACCAATTTATTCTCTCTGTCCTTCCATTCCCTCTAGACTAATAATAATAATAATAATAATAAAAGGTTCTTTTGATGGAGTGGGGGCAACTCAAAGATGAGAGGAAACTTGTATAGTAGTCGTATTATTTTTGATTTAATAATTAAGATATTATAAATTTAATTTTTATTATAAAATTTTTCGTATTCATTTATTTTTATTTTATCGTCTCCTGCTTAATTTTAAAAGGAAAAGGAAGGAGAAGATTATGCATTTGGGAATTGTGGTGCCGCCAAAAGGAAGTGGTCCAAAGCTTCAAAGCAAATCAATTCCAAATTGGGGACACTTCCATCTATTTTGGGGCAATGTACCATATCTTGCTCTTGGAATTAATTGGGACAGGTACCAACCAAGATCACTCTCGAGTTTCGACGACATTTTTGTCAAGTTTCCGGTTCGCGACTGAGCTTATCTGTTCCTCTAATTTATATGTTGCGGATTCAACCATTACCCTCTTTCATGATTCAAAGAGTGCCATTCAATAACTTTGAACTGTTTACCCTCTTCAATGAATTGGCAAAATCTTTCACAGGCTCACTACAAATTTCATTGACATAGTATAGCCAATAAGAAGAAAAATGATACACCATCAAAAGAAGGGTGGACATCCAATGCAAATTTCCCATGTCACTCCTTAATTAAACTCTTATATTGAAATCTTGTGGATAGTAAAAAATAATAATAATTAACTGTATTTTATATATAAGTAAATCGATTTGATTTGAGTATACCCCTACTAAGGTTTTTTTGAATGAGATGTCATCAGATAGATGGTTGCATGAGTCTCCCTCAACATACATACCACCCAACCGTCACTATATACCATCGATTTCACTTCCTAATCCCCATGCATTATATATATCATACTGAGAACTGCATGATCTGTTGTATATCAATGGCGAGTGGCTTCATACAACCATAGTTCTCTATATCAATACTCCATCAAGACGTCCACCGGCCGGCTGTTGACGACCCGGCAGTTCTGTCGGATCTCGCCGGGCCGACCCGACTGCAAGTTGCCCATCTTGATCATCCCCTCCACGAACGCCTCGAAAAACTCCTCCTGGTCCTCGCTGAAAACCCGGACGTGCTCTCTCGTCTCCATGGAGGTGTACAGCGTCTGGTCCGAGTTCAGAAACCCTCTCCGGGCCACCAGGTCCCTGAAGTACTGGTTGTCAAAAACTCGGGGGGTGGCGTCGAGGTCCCCGGTGACGTTCTCGTCCCCGCCGAGAGGGCACAGCTTGTCGAGCCTGACCCGGTAGTCGGGATTGAGCTCGGGGTCGGGCTCGCCCGAGCCGGACTGGTTGTAGAGCCTGAACATGATAGAGAAGCAGCGGCCCTGCCCGATCGAGTGGGAGCCCGAGAGGGCCACCATGTCTCTGGCGGAGAGGTTGAACCGGGCGAAGAGTTCGATCAGATACGTCGCATTGCTCCTCGGGCTAGGCATGATGTCGTTCGAGTCCTCCTGGCTTGCCGTTAAGCTGTCCTTCCGGCCGAGCTTCACCTCCCAATCGGGTCCTCCAGTCTGGAAAGTCACAGAAAAATTAGCAGATTTGCAGTACGAAAACACCGATCTCAACAAAAGCTTCCTGTACTCAGCATGTTTTCATCCATAACTCGGCACAAGCCCGATCTCTTATACACCCATATTAATAAATTCTATACCTTGGACGCTAGCACCTGGCTACGCACTGCACTACCTTTTACAGCAATCAATCAGGTGATCAGACACATTCTGGGGCTGTTGAATTTCTCCATATAATTCTTTTTTTTTTAAAAATTCACAACAGAATAATTGCTGAAGCATGGAAATTAAGCTAAGAATGCCTACAGGCCTATAGGGGAGACCATTTGCAGAAAGGAAGGGGACAGCTTGCGGAAATTCGGGTGACCACACCTTCACTGGCCATATAATTATTTTCCCCCAAGTGCCAAAAATTTCCCCTTTTTTTCCCCCCAAATTTTATAGCTTTTTAATCGAAATAAATATTGTTTCCTCTTTTTTTTTTTTTTGTAAATGTTCATCGTAATGCAGAATGGGCAATAATAATTGATTACACTGCCTCACCTTTCGGTAATTAATGGAATATTAATTCCAACAAAAAGACTATGATGCCATGGGGACCCCCCCAAGTTGATCAAAGAAAGATTTTCTAAGGTCTGATTATCGATAAAGCTGATGAAATCGTTCGACCAAAGTGATTCCCAGTGATGTCCATCATAATCAGTATTCTCACGAAAACAGTGTCTTCAAGCTCGAGCCGAAGATCGGATCGTATTCGTCGATGGATGAATCCGGGAGAGGGGATCTCGTCAAGGGTTCCTTAAAAGAGCAGTAGTTAATGAATTCTGTTACGTTTAATTAGCAGGAGATTCACTGTGCATGGAATTTTTTTAACCTTTATCTTTTGCCTAACCCTACGGTAAAGTATATTGTTCCTCCTCCCGTGACAAGGATATGTGAAAGCGAAAGGAACAATTAATGGAGAAGAGGACGGTTACCAGGGCAACAGCATCTCTCGCGGCCATGATCACGATGTCCGCGCAGGAGACGACACCGGGGCAGGCACCCTCCAGGGCATCCTTAACCTCGTCGATCACCTCGAAGGACCTCAGCGAGTTGATGTTCGACAGCGCCAGCTTCTCCCCCAGCATGGTCGGGGTGTCGTCCAGCAGCAGAGACCCGTCGCATCCCTGTCATCGGCCCGGTCAGTCGGCTATATATTATATACTCGAGGGAAGAAGAAAGGATCGGTGTTTCCGCCGGTAAAGAGCGGGGGGAGTTACGATCGGTTACGTACGTTGACGAAGCAGTCGTGGAACTGGAACCTCATGACGGAGGCGACGCTGCGGGGCTCCCGGATCATGGCCTCCCTCATCACTTCGCGGACGATCCTCTCCGCGTCGGGACAGGTCTCGGAGTAGAATCTGGGACGGAGCTCGGCTGAGGCTGCGGCGGCTGCGACGACGACGACGACGACGAGAGAGACGACGGAGGGATGTGCCATGTGTTCTGTTTTCTTGAAGTGGGACACAAGTACAGTCACTACCTACAGTCGGGATGGATCAGTTTCGTCCTGTCGATCTGCTTCCGGCTATTATTATAGAACCTGTGGGGTTCCAAGTGAGACATTTAATATTTTAAACCCAAAAAAAAAAATTGAAATATCTATGGCTAAAAATAATGGAGCTCTCGAAAAAGTCCTCGGTCTACCTCCACTACTAATTTACTACAGCTAAGTACGGCACGATGTCCCTTTCTCCCATTAAATTTAAATTTTATGAATTAAAAAAATTATTTTTTTTTAAAATTATTCAGTTAAATAAAGTTAATTTGACCAGAATTTGATTTAAATCGAATAAGAAAATGAAAAAGTCATGTTAATTTGAATAGTCGAGATTGGAAATTGGTAATCTTCTAATTCGGACGTGTACCGCAATTATACTCAACTTCGTGTCTTTGCATAGTAAAATTGTTGGGTGCATTCCGCGTCCTGGTGACACGGCCGGCACAGGTGATTATTAATTAATTGATTAATTTCAAGGAAATACGCATGTGCAATTTCTCTTTCTTTGGTCGGTGATATTCTTGAGCAAATTAATCTCTCTTTTTTTTTTCCGTTAAAAAAATGCCTGTGGCCTATAATCTCACTGTTGTTGAATGAATGAAAAAAAATAAATAAATAAAATATAAAATTTTATCGATAAAAATTAAAATTGGATATCCGCATATTCCCATGGATCATGGCTTGTTTATACCTAACAGAACGGCCCAACCGGCGATCGTGGTTGATATTTCGACGGAAAATGGCAAGGTCACTTGTCCGGAGTCGCACGTTCCGATTACGTTAGTCAAATGATGATGGTTATTGTTCGAAGAAAATCGTCGCGTTAGACCACAGGAGCCGGGTGGGCGAGGGAGAGTTCACATCGCCGGAGCTGTCTCGGGGGACGGACGTGATGGACGGGGCATTATTGCGCCCTTGATTTCACCCGCGGACGGTGTCAAAATCATTAAGAGGTTTGTCGATTCATGCGATGCAATCGAGATTCTTTTCAAGTCAAGAAAATCTTCGTTCAATTCTTACGGACAGCGTTCTCATTGCTTTCACTACTTTGATCTCTCCCCTCCTCATGAGCAGATGGGCATATTACTAGCAAATTTCGATGCCTACACGTTCAGCAATACAGGTAAATTAGTCGGCAGTGATCGGTATACGTTAATTGAGATGATTCGATATTTTTTTCTTTCGAATAAGATTTTAGATTCGAATTTTACAAATGAAAAAATTTACGCTAAAAAACTTATCTTGAATTCATGGGGGTTCACAGCCAAAATTTCACGCAATTTCTACTCCATCGGTCGATGGTTTCCTCAGAATTATGCGTTTCAGCTTCTGATTTTCGTTTTGGGTTTCTTGGCAGTTTAATGTTGCAAATCCGACTACCGGGTGCCAGAAGAAGCTCGAGATCGACGATGATCAGAAACTGTAAGTGCGACATATGAATCTTTTGTTGGTTACCTGACCGATAAATTCCGCAATGTAATGGAAAGTTTGTATTTTTAGCCGCTGTTTTAGCTACTTTCCGTGAAATTACTGGGCATGTGCGATTTGTCTATGATTCGACTTGTAGTTGATTGTAAAATGTGTGCTTCTGAGATTTAATTTGAGTTTAATCTGTGACTTCCTATTGCATTGATGCTGTAGATTTTAGCTGTTTAGTCCAGCGTGTGGGGATACTACAACCTATGTAGATAATTCGACTGGACTATGTGGAGTAGACGGCAAAGAAATCTATAGAGGAGTTCCACCTGGAGCATTTCCCTCTGCGATATAATGATGTGACGAGCGGATTACTTATCATGAATCTGATTATTATGGTGCAGTCGAGCGTTCTTCGATGAGAGGATATCGCAAGAAGTCAGCGGGGATTCTCTGGGTGATGTAAGCTTCTTTCTTCTATCCTTCTACCTGAAAGGGCGAGCATTTGATTGTTTAGTTATTTGGTTAGTTGTTCATTTGGTCCAATCTCTTGTACAGGAATTCAAGGGCTATGTGTTCAAGATTATGGGAGGCTGTGACAAGCAAGGGTTCCCGATGGAACAGGATGTGCTAACCCCCAGGACGCGTCCAGCTCTTGATTGACAGAGGTTGGGCTTTGTGAATGCTTTTATATTTATTTGGACATTTGGGGGAAGCATGAGTGTTTTGCGGTTGAAGATACTGTAATGCATATCTATTTACCTGCTCTTTTTCTACAGGTAACCCTTGCTTTCATGGATATGGCAGGAGAAATGGAGAGAGGAGATGGAAGCCTGTCCGTGGCTGCATTGTTAGCCCTGACCTCTCTGTTCTCAACTTGGTTATTGTGAAGAAGGGTGAGAATGATCATCCTGGCCTGACCGACATTGAGAAGCCTAGAATGAGAGGCCCGAAGAGAGCATCAATGATCAGGAAGCTGTTTAACCTCTCAAAGGAAGACGTTGTTAGGAAATATGTTGACACCTATTGCTGAACCTTCGCAACTAAATCTAGTGAGACTGCTGACCTTTTGCGATTCATTTGATTCTTATGGAGTCTTTTAATCATCTCGTGAGTGTTTTGGCAGGCAAGAAGGCGAGTAAGGCCCCAAAAATTCAGAGGCTGGTGACTCCACTAATGCTGCAGAGGAAGCGTGCAAGGATTGCAGAGAAGAAGAGGAGGATCACCAAGGCCAATGCAGGGGCAGCCGAGTACCAGAAACTTCTTGCGACCAGGAGGGAGCGGCGCTCTTGCTTCGAAGCCATCCATTGCTGCTTAGGTGTTATTTAATCAAAGCTTGGATAGGTGTTTTTGACAGTTTTTATTTCAGATTTGGATGCCCAAGAGGAACTTCATTACAATCTTAGAGCTTTGGTTGGACAACTGCGCTTCAATTTTATGTCAAAACTAGTTGCATTTCCTCGTGCCTGCGAGCTTCTTGATTTGACTTCTTCCCTTGAAAAACCGACCAGCTTTGTAGTTACCTGTAGGCGATTGATTGCTACAAAAGATACTACAGTTCCACTTACAAAATCTAAAGCTACGGTCGGGGGAGTCATTAGGAGGGATGGCATCTTGCTGTAAATGGAACCGGACCTTCCGTCCCCTGTGAAAATGAGTCATGATCAATCCGACCCGGCCATTGGTATTTCGGCCGGAACTAGCCCACTTCGTGAACACACAAATGGGAATCTTTATTCGAGTTCAACTCATTGCTGGATCCACATTCTCTAATGATTTACGTGAACAGACTTTTCCTGGAAGAGGTTACCGAAGCTGCGCATCCTTTTTAGCTCTGGCTACGTGCGGAGCCACAGTTGGGTAAAACCCATGTGATGGAGCAACTGTGCATGTGCTCTCAAGAAAGACCTAAAGGAGAAGCTTCCAATCGAGAAACTGACATCAAACAAACACGACAATTGGATCCCTCCCGTGTAAACAAAGCTTCTCCACGCTAACTTTTTAGATCTGAAGTGATGTGGATAGTGACTGTAAGAGTGTGACCTCCATTGATGGGCGAATGAGGATCACTCTGATATTAAATTATCCCATGTACAAAGATCTTGGTCTTCGGACAGCAACGTTGTCCGGTGAAAATGAACACAATTGTACTGATTCGCTTTACTGGAACTAGTAAATCTATGTACTGAATATTTCGACTTGTATCTACGACATTTTCATCGTCAACAAAAAATGCAAAGTATCGATTCTGGATCAGTCTCTAGCGATGTTTGATCTCGCCGGAAGTTCTCCTCCTTATGAGAAGATCCCCGAACCTCCTCAGCAGTCGGCTCCTCCTCCTCGATGAGAACCTCCCATTCTCCAAGTCATCGAGGTGGGCTGCCTCGAGGTGATCGAGTTCCTCAGGGTTCACCACCTCACCGTCGCTTGCAAAAGCCGAGGATGACTTCTTGCGATGGTGGGATGTGGAGTCCGGCGAGCCCACTGCATCGAATATAGACCCCTTCAGGGGATCAACCATTTCGGGATCCTCCTCCTCCGAGTCGGTTTCCTCAGATTTATTTCCCTCGCCGTCTTTGCTTTTATTATTGGTACTACCGTTATTGTCCTCCCCATTGTCTAAATCCCTATGTTTAGTGTGAATCCTAAGCTCCTTGAGGTTGAAGCTAAATGCCTTGCCCAGCTTCCTCCCATCCTTGCTCTGGTCTTTCTCGAGTGAGCTCTGCATCGGGAATTTCCGTGGTGTGTCTCTATCTTCTGACTGCGGTGATGGTGCCTCAGCAATCAGCCTCTTAAGCTCTTTGATGTTCTCCATTGCGGCGATCTCATTGGCCCGGAGGATATCAATCTCCCGACTGAGGAAATTCAGTGCATCATCCTTCTCCGATATGCTGTCCTTGAGCTGAGAATTCTCAATCTTTGCGATGTTGGCCGCCTCCTTTGCTACGTTTGCCTCATTTATCGCCTGCTTGAGTATGTCCCTCAACTTGACGTTTTCTTCTTTCGATGCCCTAACAACCAATTCGAGCACATAAGACAACAGGTAATAGTGTTTTACTTCTTTCAAGATCATCATTATGCTCGGTTCCGTCATTCTTGAATTTGCCAAGAAAAATCTGTAGTTCGGGCACATTACCTGACCATGTTATCCGCTGTTCTTATTGACTCGAGGAGTCGGATGTTCTCCTGTCGGGCAAGAGTTTTTTCTTCTTCGACCCTTCGAATGCATCCTACAAACATAGTCTCCTTATCATTCCAGGCCAAAAGTGACTCCTCGGCCTCTAGCCTCAGTCGGTCAGAGGTGTTCTTGTACATCTCAGCCTCCTTCCTCGACTCGTCCAGAAGAGTCTTATACTTCTCCTCTGCGTTCCCCGCCCTCGTCTTCAAGTTTTCAGCCTCCACTTTCCAGTGCTCCAATTCTGCCAGTGCCAGGTTGAGCTTCAGTTTCACTTGACCCAATTCAGTTGCCACTTCCTTCAACGCCAACGCCAAGTCGTCCATGGCCTTCTTGCTGTTCTCTTCTGCATCGTTCGCTGATTTCAGATCATTCCTTAGCTTCCTGATCTCACCGAGCAGGTTCTGGGCCTTCACGAGAGCCTGCTTCTCCCCATCCTGCGCCCGTGCAAGATTCTCCCTCGCTGTTTGGAGCTCCGAACTTAAAGATTCCATTGTCTCCTTCGTCGAGGTGTTGTCCTTAAACCAATTCCTTGTTGATGAGATGTCTTTATTGCCAGCATGCCTCAATGAGCAGGAAGCCGAGCCCTCAAACCTCTCGAGCTTCCCATGCAGAGAAACAATTTCATTCTTCGACTCCTCAAGCGATATCTTGGTCTGCTCAAGCTCCTTTGTCACTGCCATCAAGGACTCTAGGACCTTCGGTTCTGCTTCCTTCCGACCAGCTAATTCTTCCTCCAGTTCCCGCATCCTCTTCTTCTCCATATTGGGCTTGGAATTCTTCAGTTCAGCCACGTCGTCATTCAACTTCTTCAGCTCCTCATCATTCCTGGCAAGCTCCATCTCCAGCTGCTTCGCCTTCTCAGCCTCAACCCTCAGGGCCTCGAGCTCGTTCTCTTTCGTTTTCAATTCTAGAGTCGCATTTGTAAGCAGCTTCTTTACTGAATTAAGCTCCGTGTATATCCCTGGCACTTTACGAGGGGTGAAGGCCTCTTGGAGCCTCAGGTTGGTATCCTCTGCCTCTTTCCTCGTTCGTTTGAGCTCACTCAGTGCCCAGTCTCTTTCTTCCTCGGCGGCGCTCAACTGGTCTTTGAGGAATTGGAGCTCCTCCTCGGGCCGCGCAAGGTTCTGCTGCATTTTCGAGTTTCCGAGTAAGCCTTATTTCCCCTGCATTTAGAATGATCACAATCTGATTAACAATACAAATAGGCCTGGACTTCTATTTTCAATTTTACTTCAGCCATCCTTCAATTAGTGATGATGACAACAACCCAACAAGGGAGTTCCATTAATAGAGCTCGAACAGACTAAAACCGTGTTGCCCCTTTTCATTGACAAGATAATAATACATCAAGACCGTCACATGCCTGGAAAAGTGGGAAGCCAATCGCGAAACTAAAACAACATCGACTGAAAAATGTAAACGCATCATGGTCAAGAGCAACGGAATGCAGACAGCCCAGGAGAAAGGATGATCAAGGGCTATAGACCTTGAAGGAAATGAGCTTGGAATCGAGCGAAGGGTCTCCGGTGGAAACGATTCAAGGGTTCTTCAGGTGAGTTACAACCGGCCGTATCTAAACCGAAGAAACAGGATTTTCGACAGATGAAGCAAGACTCAAGGTGACTATCTCGAGTTTCATGGTGAGGAAAAGAGGGAGGGGACGAGAGATATTGGGCAATTTTGATTGGGGAGGCAGATTCTTTGGCTTGATTGAAGCATGGGGCGGTTTCTAATTTTGGCATATGACAAGAAACAAAGCAGAGGCCAGAAAGCACAGGTGTTGCCGGAAATGAGAAAACAACGTAGGAAGGGAGAAGCGCACACAGAGAGAGAGAGAGAGAGAGAGAGAGAGAGAGAGATTGGACAAACCGAAGTTGGCGGGCACCCAATAAAAGAGATTTTCCTTTTTCTTCATGTAGCTTCGGTTGCCCTTATCATATTCTCCTTCGGAGATATTAATCAAGTCTGGAACCGGACCTCCTAATCCCAGAACTGGTTTGGACCACCACTAATTAAGTCCGTAACTGTTTTTATTGGATTGAGAGATAGTTACGAGACGGGTCAAAAATATAGGTCCGTTGAATAGTAATCGGACGAGAATCATCATCCTATTGAACTGATCCAGAACTATTTATGCATATACATATTTGTCTTGGACTACGAATTGCCAATCCTTGGAGAAGAGCTCGATTATGGCATCGATGATTGGAGCATTAGAGGAGAACAGCCATTAATGCCCTCTGATGACCAAAAATTTTGCCCTCCCCGTCTTCATTGTTGAAGCCACGGAGCCCCATAATCAAGCTTTCGACTTTGGGGGATCCGTAATGTAATTTCCTTTGCACCTTCAATCAAATCTGAGTGGTTTCCTCGCTCGGTGTCGGTGTCCTCGAAGAGCCCAGCGAGGTAAGCCTCGGCAGCCTCCTGCAGAGCTAGCACAGCTTGGCTCTGGAAACGCAGATCCGTCTGCCGGGACAAAACAGCACAAAAATCCAATTCGGAATGATTGAAACAAAGTAATGGTATCTCGATATCGAACATGGTCCCTGGGCCTCTTCGCACGCAAGCCTCTGGAATGGAAAATTTCCGGATCAGGAGCTTCGTGCTCTTCTGGTGCTCACGGATCTCACCGTGCGTAAGATGCATTCAAGAAATAAGTGGTATACATTTCACAAGAAAGCAGAGCATAGTGGTGCCTACAAATTTCACAATTTTGTCTCACCGAGGAGCAACAGTTGATGGCGGCAGCGGCGAGGTTTCTTCACTCCACCAGTTGTAGGGGGCGACTTAGATCTACGGGCAGCCTATTAAGGAATCCACAAGGACAATTACCACCTGCAAATCTACCTCTCTGATATGGACTCCCTACAACCAAGTTCGACTCCATTGGCAAACCCGACTCATGATTCGGCCTACCTACACAATCGATCCCTGGGACCCCTTACAAGTCAGCTCCTCCGAGATGACCTCATAATTGGTCCCCGGGGACACCTCAAGAATAGTCAGCCGAATGGCCTTGCAGCCACCCAACTCGTGCGCCTCTCGGCGACCACAGACAACTTGTCTCCCGACGACGCACGTGGGGAAACTTCTTGTCAGCTCATATCTCAAGTCACACAACGCCTATGCTCAGGTATTCTCCAGGCCCTTCCATGCTCAGGCCAGAGTCCCAGTCACCCGAAGTCCATAATTAACCCGACGATGACCTGATAATATCATTATCTGAACAAGTTTTTATGTAATGAATTATTCGCACCCTGGAGCGGGCTGGGGCTGGGAGGAATGTGATTTTCCTCGTTGGGCTTGACAAGTTCTAGACTTCAGACACATTGCCAATTGGTAAATCGAGGTTATAAGACCCTTCTAATTGACGCAAAAGGCAGGTAATCCTCAACTATTCATTTCCCAGAAGGGGGGCGTTGCACTATGATACTCATTAGCCATTAGGGCCATGTCCTATCTCTCGAGCAATGGAGGGTCATACGTGTGCATATTCATAGTGCAAAACACACGACCATTCTGTTGTTTAATGATACAAGATTGGTTGTCATACAACAACTTCACTGTGAACTAGATATCTACACAGATGAATAAGTTGAATTATTATAAATAAAAAAAATTATGTTACGATAATTTTATCTTTTAATGGACTGAGCTACTTGAACTTGAACTGAATTAATTATTTTTGAATACTTTCTAATATTAAATAACATCTAAAAAAAATACTTAGACAGGAAAGATTCACCTCTCATAGTCAAATTTAGCTCCAGCCTTAAATCAGTCATGACCAGTTGAGTTTATATATATATATATATATATATCATACACACAAACATCTAACATTGGTATGTGACAATGTCCAATCTCCCGCAGCCAATGTCATACGGAATTTAAGAGATTTGCTCATGATAATTGTACAGATGTACCAGTATGTGCTACACAATAAAAGGGACAGAAGACAGACGCCTTTGAAGGAGAAAGGGGAATATACCCACAGCTCTTCAACATCATGAAGCTCATATACCTCTCATCAGTTCTTCTTCTGTTCACTCTCTCTGTCAGTTACTCGTGTGGTAATCGTCTTCGTCCTCCCCTCTCTTCCTGCGCTCGTCATTCTAAATTTCCCTTTTTATTTTCAATGCTGGCAAGAGACGTCATCGTTTTCACTTACCCGTCTGATTATTACGTGCATTTATGGTAGGAAGTAATCAGTCCGACAGGAAAAACATTCGAGAATGTTTCTTAGGTATACTGCAGATAAACACAGATGACGCTTTTGTATGTATATATATATACTGATCAGGTCAGGAGACTACAGTCAAAAAAACCGTGTCCTATGAGGGGATTTAAGCGTATGCCGGACTGCAACAAGGATCGAAACCGATGCATGCATAACTGTAAAAGCTTTGGTTGGGATACAGGCTTTTGCAGCAACGACGACAGCTATTGCTGTTGTGGAGGTGTCAAACCGATCGACTACGCACGCTAACTCATGTATGTTGGAGGAGAGAGTATTTCCCTTGTCATCTGGTTTATGAGGGTAGTAGAGTCAGCAGAATTCAGCCCAGTCCAATCAGACCGGACTGGCTCAAATTGAGAGTTCTATCTGAGATTGAGGATTTCAGGCTTCTAGCCTAACGGTCCAAGGACCAAGAACATGAATTGGATGTAAAATTTTGAAGTGCACTGCGATCCCGACCTAACTCTTGGACCACGTTAAGCCCGTATTCGACCCAAAAATCGGAATTTATACTGATGGCCCGGGAAGAGAAAGTACAGCCGATTTTCCGTGTAAAAGTTAGCCGATTACGGCCAACCAAACATGTCGTGAAAAGTGAAACCCTTTTTGTGTCTTGTCATGAGCGGCTGCTATCGTCGAAGAACACTCTTAAGAACAAGTCGACCGAGCATGTCCCTGCAGATCAGAATGGGCAGCATAATTGAAGAAGAAACCCTAGGGAGACTTGTCGAGCAAATGGTGTTACTCAACACATAAATAAGCAATAAAGCTTCTGTCTTCACGTATAACAGAATGCAGCATTTGGTTATGAATTTCGCGATAAAATATTTCAGCGACACGGCATTGCAACGAAAATTTGGATGAGACGATTGGATTTGGTGGAGTAGACGGTGCTCTAGGATAGATAATCAAACGAGTAGGTAATTTGCAATATCGTGGTCAACACGAACGCGGATACGACCACTATTTGTGAGTCCCGTGGCGTGAACACGTCTCCTCCTAATCGCATTCTTCGTCAGCCGTCCCACTGATAGGCTCCATCCATCATGACACTTAATTACCGGCATCAGTATCGCCAGTAGAAGTGGAGAGAGTCCGAGATACGAACAGTGACTCACAACATCAATTATATCATTTTTGGCCACCAAGAGTGAGGTGAGACTTTGTAGACCTTTCAACAACGGAGAGGCTCCGGCATAATATAAAAAAGTCATGCAGGGATTTTCGGGTGAAAAAAATCTTACTTTATAATAAAAATTTTTTAAAAATGATTAATTATATATAAAATTGAATTTTAATTATTATTTTAGTATTTTATTTAAATTAATATAATATTCAGACTAATCGATAAATTATATTATATAAAAATTTATCTTAAGATATTTAATTATTTAAATTTATTTTTAAAAAATTATTTTTGTTTAATTTCTGAAGCACGACATATTCATAGTTAGCCCGAGATTTTAGAGTTGATTGAGATGATGGGTCGAGTGAGCATGGCGCCAATATTGTGATATCGCCCGAATTGACAGATCTAAGACTTTGGCCTGCCATCAAGGAAGACGCTATGCATGATGAGATTCCAACATATTTTATCCATACCGTGAAGGATCGAATCCGCCTAACATCTCGAACGATCTGATTGTGTCTGACTTCAAAGCCATTAATACGAAGGCTCACTCGTGGCTTGCCCTCGTCTTTATTTCCAACTCTAAGTACAAGAGCCACGGGACCTACTGGCCAAGGATCGAAGCTTCTTATCCATCATCCATCGGTTCCCGTCGTCCACATCGAAGTGAAGCCCTTCATTTCATGAGCAAGTTAACTAGGGTTTGGCATCGATGCCTCAATCTCTGAGTTCGAGTTTTAATTTTTTTTTTTTAAAAAAATTAATGGGTTCAACTGCCGGTTGACATGGATTTAGCGGTTCTTTTTGGCTGAAAATGGGACGGTTTGCTTGGATTTAACTGGAGTCATCGTGTAAATGGAGTAATTGTTGAGATCATGACCGAATAAGAGGCCGGTTCTCAGCTGAACCGGTCTAACCGCCAGTCCCACCCGGTTTGTGGATCATCCGCACTCTCCGGGCGAGAGACGTAAACGCGTGAGATGGTATTTTCTTCCATTCTAAAACCGTCCTTTTCCATTGACTTTACTTGGCACCTGTCGTAGAAACCAGACAGACGGGTCCGCCCGAAGAGATGCTCCGATTTTGATACGTTGGGTCAAGTCTCCGAAAACATTTGACTTCCGTTCTCCATCGAAGGGACCCCTCTGTTTCTGCGGGAAATTGAGCATAGCCAGGCATCTCTCGCCGTGGACATGGATCTTTCTCCTCTCGATGACCTCGATGCTCTGTTCCTGTAGAATATGGCTTCTTCTACCAGAAGACTGCTGTTTCCCTCTCCCCCGAGCCTGCCTACCCCCGCAGCACCCTATGAAGGTGACTTGCCCCATCGCGATGATGATCAGCCGCCCCAGGGGAAAAATCCGATCCCTTACCGCTTGGAGATCGCCGGTGCTGTGATCGGTACTGCTTTGGTTTTTTTTGTGCTGTTCGCGTTAATCGTAAGGTACTTCCAGAAGAGCAGCGGCGACAGTGGTTCAAGTACAGGAAACCAAGATGCCCCGATATTGTTCGACATCCAGGAGGATTTCATCGATGAGGATCAAGGGCCCCAATTGGACCACCCCATATGGCACATCCGCACGATCGGCCTCGACCGGTCGATTATTGACTCGATCATGGTCTTCAAGTACAGAGCAAGTGAAGGTCTGATTGATGGAAGGGAGTGCTCTGTCTGCCTCAACGAATTCAGGGATGATGAGAACCTAAAGCTTCTGCCCAAGTGCAGCCACGCTTTCCATGTCCCCTGCATCGATACTTGGCTCCACTCGCACAAGAATTGCCCCGTTTGCCGTGCCCCGATTGTGAGAACTGGCAGCACTGAGCAAGCGAGCCCCGAACTGCCAACGTCAGTTGATTCAAGTCCTATCAGACTGGCCGAGGAAGAAAATCTGCATACTCATGGCATCAGCGAGTCTAGCAATGGTCTCAGCCCAAGTCAAATAGGAGAAGCAGGGGCCAGCGAAAATGGAACTGAGGATAGCAACTTTGGTCTGTCACAAGTCGAAGACGGAGGAAAGATTGTGGCTTTTTCCGATTTGGGGCGAGTGGCAAGCGACTTGGGAGATCACCGGCAGGTGAAAGGAGAGGAAATCCAAGCGACGAGGAGGTCCATCTCGGTGGATTCTCCTTCTGCTTCGGAGAACTACCATGCTGTCGCCATTGCAATGTGTGATCAGAGTTGGGGAACCTTGAGGAGGCAAGCATCGAAGAAGAATAGCTCGGGTCTAAGTAGCAACAAGATCAGAAGTAATGGAAGTGGAAGCTCTAGCTTGTATAGAATGGTGAGGAGTTGCTCACATGGGGCCTCTCTGCGGGAGGAGCCAGCACCCATGAGAAGGTCCTTCTCGTCGAGTGGAAATGTCCAGTCGCTCGGGCGATGACCATCATCCCAAGTTCTTGCTCATGTAGGAGATCTGAACTATCGGAAATCCGAGATTTTATCTATGTCAGGGTTTGCTTGATCTATCTAAATAAACATCCGAGGGGTGTAGTAGTTTTCTGTGGGGCTTTGCCTTGATCCCAGTATACGTGTAAATATGTATGCTCATTACTTGGACGGTAAACGATTTGCTAGCTTATCGTTTAGCCATTTTGGGCTATGCAAGGTTTTCTGCATCTCGCAAGTTTTATGTGTCTCCCCATATTCGCATTATGGATGTATTTGCTATCGTTCAGACAAGATGTGGTGTCAAAGCTCGCCTGATCATGCTGGCCCTGCACGGAGGTTTTGGGCGTCCATTGGACAGCCCGATCGGCCCGACACAGAAAACCAGGTCAAATGGAACTTCATCGTCCCACGAGCTTATGTTATGTTCAATTAGGCTGAAATTAGTCGGAGAAGAGATACTGTACCGCCTTCTTATGACAAATGATGAGTTTACTGTTCAAAGAACAGCATATTGTAGGCCCCTGGTGTTCATTTGAAGCTCACAAAGGAACGAAAATCGAGTTTAAAAAATGGTGACAGAAACATGGTGGCTACGACCCATTGTTGAAGGAGGAATTGTGGAGTCAGTCCACTTTAGTCAGATGAAGCTGAGTTTGGTCCAGCGAAAGGCAAACAGATAACCAGACTGGGTTCCCAATTTGACCGTGAAGGAGATGTACCTTGAGGATTGGGTCTGTGTACAACCGTACCCCCCACTGTACTTTCTTTATTGTTGGCTGATTGTAATGAGTCTTCATCTTGCAATATACTTGTTGACCACTCTGGTTAATGAATGATGTAATGGGTGAGGTTTCTTTGGCAAATCAAAAAGGAGAAGAGTAGGAGAAAATTCGAAGTGAAGTATGAATAGTTAGGTCCCGGTACCTGAAATATGCATTATATCACAAATTTTGGGTATTTAGAGGTGCCAGTTCGTGTGGGCTTGGTTTGTTGGCCCGGGCCATCACTCCCTAATGGGATTAATAGTTCTGGTCAGTGCGGTTCAAATTTTATTAAAAAATAATAATTTTATAAAAAAGAGCACGACAAGCCTCGGCTGGAGCACGACACAGAGTGCTTACCAGGCCGCCGGGCCCATCCTAATAAGCACCATAGCCGAGTGCTTGCACGGAGCTCAACAAAGAGAAGCATGGTCCGATAGCTTGACAACACGGCCATGTCCCGATTGCTTGGTTAGCGGCAAGACGACTCGATGGGCCCCATCCCCACCAATCAGCACAAAGGACCTTTTCCTATTGGGCTATCGGGCAGTGTCAGACTTAATATAAGTGGCAGGAACATGGCCCCATAGTATTAGGGGGTCGAGCCAGCACGACCTGAAATTCTGTTGGCTCATAACGCCCAGCCGTGCACAGGTTTATAGGACCGGCTAAATATTGCCCTGGTCCAGTGACAGTCATGTACTTCTATGTCCACGAGCCTCTTCCGAAACTAGCCTACTCGCAAGCCGAATAGGGTGGTGTGTACTTAGCGCGGATTCGACAGGGGAATAGAGGTGTATGAAGAAAGTGGGCACTGTCGATGTGGGCCTCTAGTGGCGTATGAACTTGGTCGCAAAGTGTGTACATTTTTTTTTTTTGGGTAGAAGGTTGTAAGATTCTAGTCCACTTTCTCGAGCATCAATTATATGCTCCCAATGGCCCATACGAAATGGACTAGTTTGTCCACTTTTCACAGGACAAAAGTGAATGGCGAAATGAAATGGCCAATTATTGTTAATCACATCAATCGGTTTGGCCCCTAATGTGATTCGGTCGAGTTCATTCCGGTCCCCCCCCCCAACCGGCCCCGGGGCCGCCTTAACATAATTATTTCCCATTAAGGAAAAAACTGGTGCCACAGCCACATAGAACCGATATATATGGTTGGTAGGAAATTCGCAACTTCTTTATGGCACGGCATTGATTGACCTTTTTTCGGGGTAGAATTACGGTGAAAATTTGATGTATTTACCAATTTTTTACATTTGAATCCTATATATTTCAAAATTATTCTTTCATAACGTACGTTTGAATCTGTAACGTACTATAGTAACACTTTTAACGGTTCACTAACGTGTCATTTAACGGCGTCACATGATATGGCACGTCAACAGATTTTTCATCACGTCAGTAAAATTTTGCCATATCGCCAACTTATTGCTATGTTGTTATGTCCTATCGGAAGATATCGGTAAGATTAACGCGTCGTGAGAATTATAACTCAATTAAATTATCAAACAAAAAATATATTTAAATAAGTTATTTTTTTAATATTTAATAGGTATAAATTATAGGTAATTATCTCCTTTTTTTTTCCCCCTCAGGGAGCTATCCGCTAATACAGTCGAGAATCAACAAGGTCGCCTGACCACGCGATTGAGACACAGGTACGCTTTTTATCTAATTTCAGGAATAAAGGCAATACCGATCTCTTCACATTCAATACGACTTCTTCGATAAGTTACATGGCATATGTCCTGCGAAATAGATCATGGATTACATCTAATACATGCATTATCCCCTCTCTTCTTATTTTTTTCCCAGTAATATGTACATTTTATAATTAAATTTAACGAAGCAAATCCAACGCATAACACGAGCATTATGCCTAGGTCGAGCCTTAAACAGACGAAGCCCCTTCTTGGATCCCACCCACCATCTCGTACACTGCCGCTGCGATCTCGTTCGCCGAATTCAGCTGACAACTTTCTTCCACCTATCCAGACATCGAACGTTAACGTCTGGAATGATACCGAGAAAATATTGTACGATTATCACAGCTTAAATCTGGGGTGGGGGGGAGCGACCCTCGATCTATCAGATGTCAAGAAAAGGATCAAAGATAACCTTGACGGCGAAAGAGAGCAAGATAATGGGGTCAGCGGCGGCGAGGGTGAGGTGGAGGACGTGGAGGCGGAGGGAGTGCAGCCCCATCACCAGCTTCAGCAGCTGCCCCGGCTGCCTCCTCCACCGCAGCTTGATGTTCGCGTGGCCGTCCACCACCGTCACCTCCACGTCTGCTATGGCCGGCGCCGCCGCGCTGCCGCAGTGCCAGGTGGCGGCGGTAGAGTACTGCGGGAAGGTGAAGAAGTCCGAGAAGATCGATGGTGAGCGTTGTGTCGGCAACTGGCTCGTCTCCTTCTGGGCCCTCAAGGACTGGTGCAGCTGCTCGAGCTCCTTCACGAAGTTAATGGCTCCACCCACAATCGATGCTTGGTCTCCCTAATCAATCATTGGGAATTACAAGACCCCATTAATTATTCAAATCTAACTAAAAATATAAAAAAAAAATGTCATTTAAAAAGGAGAGGTAAATGTGTATGTCTGTCGCGTTAATACAAGACCCAACATGTCCTTCTTGCTAAGAAAGGGACAGCTTACCAAAAATAAAATATTCAATATTATGACGCGAAACGTGTTGTCAGCGCTTACCCTTTGAACGTAGGACGGAGGCATCATGGAGCGGAGGACGGTGAGATAATCATTCATCTGCCGCCGGCGGTTCCGCTCCACCGCAATGTGGGTCCTCCTCTGGCTCTCCACGTCCTCTCTGTCCTTCACAACTCGGGCCCTCCGCCTCTTCCTCCGCCCTGTCGCAGCCACCGCCACGGACGGGAACCCTCCCCTGCAGCCGCTGCCGTTCTCCGATGACGCCGGCGAGTTGGCGCTGATCTCGGCCGGGAGATCCTTCGGACCCTCGCAGATTCCTTGCACAACGGACGAGGAATAGTACTCCATATCTTGATCTTCCACGTTGTCGTCTGTGGGGTTTTTGTGCATAGAGTAGAACCAAGGATCCTTGCAACTGTAGGGGTCTTGCTGAAACACGACAGTCTCTAAAGCCATTGACGAACTGATCCGACAGGTGTTGGAATAGTTTAATCCCCAGGTACTCGCTCCTAAGAAGCGCGAGAGAGAGATAGAGGAGGCAGACGTGTCTAGCGAGACAGACACTGAGGTTTGGGTTAAGAGTGTTTCCACTAAACTTCATGGGCGGGTTGTCTCTCTTTTAAAGGAGATTAAAGGAGAGGACATCACTCTTTAAGCAATTATTTTTGCAAGTTTGCGCCATTGAATTTGAGTATTATTAATGAGAAAATCTTTTAATTGGATGATTTTTTATTTTTTAATTATGATATAATTCATATATACAATAATTAAAATTCATTATATTTCTGAATATTATGATAGATTGGAGTTGAACTGGTTCAAATAACATGTATTTCTAACTGTATTCATACTTTCCCATCCTCTACATAACTTATTTCTAATTTTTAAATGTGAAATGCGTCTTATTAAATTTAGGAATCGAACACTGTTACAGATTTTCGTTAGTCCATTCAAACCAGTTCATTTTTTTCTCATCACATCAACAATTTTTTTGAACCTAAATTCATTTGAATTATGTGTGAATGAATATTGAGCTTATGAGCGACTTCTCAAACTTTAAATTTAGTGTCTATGAATTTAGTATGGTTAGTTATATTATTAAAATTTTAATAGATTTTGATTATGATAAATATATTGAATATGTATAATTAATATATATATATATATCAAATAAAAGTTTATAAAATTAGAAATCTAACACTACAAACCACAGGAAAATTGAAAATCTGGTTTCAGAATCGGTTCTGAGTATCATGTGGATGGAACCGGAACTGAGTGCGTTCTAACTGCTTTGTCGCTTGACTGTACTCCAATTCCATTTAGGTCTACCGAAAACCAAATGCACTTATTCCTACTCTACATTATACAGCGCAAACCTCATCAGAAATATACATGAGTATCATCGAATAGACCCGAAATTGTCCGAGTAGGTTTCAACAAAATTTGGATGCGATCTCGATAGAAAAATTAAGGACCAATTAGTTCGAGCTTTGGTTTCAATTATGACACAGAAAAGCTATTTTCATAGAAAAAACGGTTTAGTACAGTAGCAACACTTTTGATTTAACAACTAAATGATTATTATACGTTCAGTTTTCATCGTAAGACTGATTATACTCCTTTAATCCGCTCTTCTCTTAGCTCTTTCTAAACCCATTTCTCATACGTGAGAAGAAGAAAAGAAAAGAAAAGCTATTTTCATTCAATTAATTTGAATCATTCTTTGAACTTCAATCCCTATATTATTTGAAAACTTTTCATTCGATATTCAATGAGGTTATCATATTCAAAATATTTGAATGTTATTGAAGTTTAATGAGAATTTAAAGATACTTAAAATTAATTATCATATATAGAGTTATGATAGAATAATCGTGCTAAATGGACAAAATTATAAAGAAAAAAATTTTAGGGAAAAAACAAAAAACAAGAAGAAGAACAGATTTCAACAGAGTAGGTAGAACCTACGATTCTGAGTAGGATTCAGTTCGTGTTTACGATGATGTAGGATATGGATATAAAATTTTCAAGTCCGTCGTAATAATGGGATCCAAATATCAAGAACACACAGGACACTCGGACCGGATCACACATAACCCCTACGCATGGTGTGGTTATTGTACACTGATTATTAGTAGCATTTTTTTTATTTGTACTATATAGTATCTTAAGTTAAACGAGACATATCTCGAGACTAGTCTGTACTTAGGTCGAGATCCCTTGAAAAATTTTCATCAACCATCTCAATCAGAGATTCGATACTCGGATAACTGTATGCAAGACTATGATTCACCTCCATCCAGCGAACGAAAAGCTGTCCCGTATCCACCGAAAATTGACAAGACAAACCATACATACATACATATATATATATATAAGCAAGCCCCTTATGCTTGGCCCAAAGTTGATTCACAGTGCTACTAGAAATACATTCGAGGTGTAACAGACGACACTCGATGATGTAGGTCGCTCGATTGGACTGCATCACAAAGAGAATGTGGCAGACGCATGAAGAGGACTTCGGTTCGGTCCACAGTTTTTAAAACTAGACTGGAGTAGCCGGTTTGACCGGTCCAACCGGGAACATGCTACTCGCTTAATCCGGTTTCTAGAATTAATCTAATTACATTGTAAATCCATTTAGCTCTGAGTGAACCGGCTGGTTCCCAGTCGGACTGGTAAACCAATTGAATTGATGAAAAGATCAAACGATTTAAAATTAAAAAATTATTATAATATTCTTATTTTATTTTACTATATTGATGTATATTTTATGTTAAGATTGTAGTTAATATGATGGCTATATTAAGAATTCTTGTTATGAATGATTATCAAATTATGGTATTATATTAATTTATAGATAATATTATACTGTTAATATTATTTATTAAATATGTTATTCGATCCATTGATTTTTCGGTCTGACTCGTAAACCTATAAACCCATATTTTGACCGATTCCTGCTTCGGTTCAATTTTAAAAACTATGATTTGGTCCCGATAGAACCCTCTCCTGGCACGCAGATAAGTTAGTCCTAGAGTCCGTAGTTGTTTCCCAAGTGAAGAGTGAATGATGGACCTGATGAGCACGTCAATTTTTAGTTGATCCCCAAGTCAAGGTTAACTTTTCGGTGCCCGACCTCTTCCAAGGAATGCGTGAAATTTGACTTGGTGTATAGTGCATTGACATGTGAACTAACACTTTTTGTGATCATAAACTTCTAGAGTGAGAGAAAATCCACCCAGTCGTCACTTGCCCTAAACCCGAATCAGGAAGAGATCGTCCGGCTCGTGGGCAGTCGTTAAGTTAAGATCCGAGCATAAAATTCGTGATCAGTAAGTTAAGTGTAAAAAGGAATAAGTTGTCACATAAGAGTGCAATTTGTATATAAATAAAGGGGAAATCCTAGGAATATAAGATATTCATATACCATCAAATCCACTTATATTTATGACGTGTAAGCTCACTTTTGTGGTGCGTGTAACATGATTAACAAACAACCTGTATGCATATATATACATATATATATGTATATCTACACGTCCCAACGTTTCCTCCACCAACATGACCCGACATGGTGGTCCGCAAACGTCCACCTGGAAGTGAAAATCAATTACAAGTTGCAAATTGGGCTAGGGAAGATGGGATGGTAAAATACTAAATTGGTTGAATCGGTGACTTTTTGCATGTTGCGTGTTCCCGACGGATGGACGAGGTCTGGGGAGCCAACGGGTGACCTCATCCTGCGGTTGGGCAACAGGAGTTGGAGGCAGCCACCTCCATGCTGTTGGCAGTTTTTACACGGCAATTCTAATCTAATTAAATGTGCTAATTTATTTCACTTACTTAATTATATGTATTTTTAATTTAATTTATTGTATTAAATGTATTAAAATTTTATTTATTATATTATTTATTATAACAATCTTATCATTATAATAATATGATAATATTTTAACATTATTATTATTATTATTATTATAGCATTAAATTGTGTTAATTATGTGTATTTATAATTAATACATTTACATATATTTAATTTATATAAATTAAACGAATAGATTATAAATTGATCACATTTTTACATGAATTATTTAAATATAATACGTTTAAACACGATTGGATCCAAATTTCAAGCCTGACGTGTCTCTCAGGAAACGCGGTATTCCCTTGCCAGGATCCCACGCACACGTAAACCCACTGACAGAAAGAATACTATGTTCAATTATACTTTTAAAATATTCTCTAAACCAGCTCAAACTCTAATATTTATGGTTTATTATATAGTTTTTAAAATTGGACTAAATTAAGAATTAATGTAGATACGAGTTCCGAAGTCAAATTGGGGATTTAATAAGTCGAATAATATATTTAATAAATAATATTAATAATATAATATTATTAATAAATTTATAAAATATCATAATTTAATATAATTTATAAAAAAATTATTAATATAATCATTATATGAAATAAAATTTAACATAAAATATAAATATAAGTATATTTATAATATATTTCTATTTTTTTAATTTAAAATTGGTTAATTTTTTCATCAATTTAATTGGGTTTATCGGTCGAAATCGAAAACTGGCCGATTTAACCGGAGTTAACTTTATTGAAAATACAATTGAATTTTTTTTATAGGAATTGGACTGAGTCCTAGTTTTTAAAACTATGGTTTAGGGCTCCGTTTTTTCATCGGAAAAATCATCGAAAACAAAAAATAATTTCATGAATTCATAATATGATTGTGAGATAGTACGAGGATTCAATCCATCAACAAAACAAAGGAATGAGACGGTAACTTATCACATAATAATAAATAACAAAACATCCCATTATTCGACAAAATTAATATTTTAGAATAAAGTATCGTACTATCAGAATATAGATTTAATTCACAGTTCAAAAGACTCCATGAGAGTTTGGCGATGGCTCACTCCGGAGACCTTCGAGATCGTGGGTGACCTCTGAGAGATGGGGTGATGCTAGCTGGTGGTGGCTCCCCCGACCGCCTTTAAAATTCCCCTTTCTTTTATACTATAAGTTTGTCCAAATGCTTCTTAAAAAAAAAAAAAAGAAGAGATCTCTCGATTGATGGTACACTCAATCTTGATCTTGGATCTTAGGATGCCACTGAAGTCTCTCTCCGATAAATTATTCCATCTAAATTAATTTCTCGTCGCACACGATCTGCTAGAGATCGTGTTCTATCTGACCCGTATTTAAATCGACCCACCGTGGATCAAATGCTCTACAACTACAAGTCCTGATTGCACCCGTTTGTATGGTTAGAACCCGGGGTTCTACTCGAGAGATTGAGATGTGCCGGACTATCGCAGCCAACCCGTACCTTTGATTTATTGGTAGAGTCGGGAGTGCGCATTTTTCTTGATCAACTTCCTGATTAGAATTAGTTGTCAAATTGCAAGCACCATGTTATTAAGTGATTGAATTATATTCAATAATTAATAAAGATTCTAATATCAAGAACACTGCAGCAGAGCACATTCTACATCAGCAAAACCGTGTGAACAAGGTCTTGATGCCCACTTGAGCTTTGTCGTCTACGCTTTCAAATTCCTCCATAATTTTTTTTTTCTTTTGGTGGGTTACTGAGCTATGATTGAAGAATCTAACTAACTTGGAGAAATAGGTTTGGCGCAACCCCCATTAATAGATCTTACATGGATTCTTAATTGATGGAAATTCCTGCATCCCTCTAATATTCTCCTCATCAGAAGCCTTCTGATGTTACCTCATTTACGATCGGAAAAAAAAAGTTCTGATCTCGATCCCAGAAAGGAAAGGGAAAAGGATAATCTTCTGATTGACATGAGCAAACAAAAGTCCAGACTTTATGTTCTCAATGAGTCCATGACCGTGAAGAGATAGTTTCTTATCAAGAGATCGATTTCCACACCTTTTGAGAGCTTTCACACTGCGATGTGTGTGCATCGGAGCCTCGACAAAAGAAACAACCATATTGTCAACACGTTCGAAACGATGTGTCCAACACATGCTTTTGAAAAAGGGTATCTTTTGCTGCTCGTGTTCTTCGGGGGGATGTCTCCGATACAAATCCTGTTAGAAAGTTAACGGAAATTAGTTCTCGTGAGCCATGGATGTGTTAGGCCCAACACCGATTACACGTCTGCACAGCTGGGGGTCTTAGGAGCCCCCCAGAACCCTTGCCCGTTTCCTTGAAAATCAGGGAAAAAAAAATTTGCTGGTGATCTTCCATCTCCATGCAAGTTTAGTAGTACACAGAAGCTTCTATCTGAGACAAACCAAACGTACAGACCTTTATGATTACATTATAGATGTCGGGTCATCCATTATGTACGATCCAGTTAGAGGTTGGCTCATTAATCTAAATGCTTTTCTTTTTTAAAATTCTCTTACAACATAATTGGCTGACAATGCTGTCATCATCAGGAGAAATCAAGGGGACCCGATTCTTTTTTTTTTTTTCTTGGTTAGAATAGAGTGGGTTGAGAATACTTAGATATGGGATATGGAGGGTTGTATTAAAATTGCTCTATTTTAAGTTAAAAATAATATTATTATATCAAATATTCTCCATGCGAAATTGAATTGATGAGGAGATGAGCCATAAATCTCCTAAAATATTGGTGAATGCTGATGCAAGAGTTAGAACTAAGCGCCGAATTAGATCTTGATTCCCCCCGGTAGGGTTTGCTGGTGATTTGGAACTTGTCTGGTCTCTGGGCTACATGTGCTGATTCGGGTCCCCTGAAATCGCAGATAATCTCTTTAAAAAAGGTAGGGGGGGAAAAAAACCGGTTTCCCTCCCAACTGGACAACAGGTAATTTTCTTTTGCCTGGCTAGATAGATACAACGTATCGTCTATTACAACATGTGGATGCATGGTTGGCCGATACAGTAATTTCACATGGAGTTATGCGTGCGTTCTCCGACAGTAACAATAATGATTGCGATCGTTAGTCCTTAAAGCTGTGTGTAAACACCTTCGACTTTAACAGGTGCTCAAGCTGATGTCCCAGGACTGGCCGCGGTGGCTTGGCTGCAGGGCCGACTCGGTAGGATAATAGATTCATGGAGGAGTATCGCATCCTTGAGAGGGATGATGGGGGACGTCCGCGTCCCTAATTGTCATAAGATCGGATCATATTACAAAGTTAAGGCCAGGCCAAATCATAACTACCTCGCAAGTCGAGCTCGAGCAGATCGGGTAGCTAGATCAGGAGTCAAGCTTGTGCAAGGAGGTCGAAGCCCAGCCGACCCAGAGCTGTCATCGTGCCTTAATATGTCTGTCAATTCACGCTTGCAGTGTACCCGAGCTAAAGTTGGCTTCGGTGTTACCCCGACTCTCAACCTGAAACCAATAAACTTGTAATCTGATTCTTTAGGGAATACCAAACGGTGCGGGCATTTTGGGTTTGGCATCGCAACACAACTCAGCTTCCTTCCCAGTTTTGTTGGGTTTCCTGTGCAGCTACTTGCAACAATTTCAGCCACATCCCGTAGTGCTGATGGAGCTTGGCGATGCCAGCTTGCATATACGCGCATTAGTATTTTTCTAGATTGTAGGACTAAATGTTCTCATTTTTCCCTTCCTTTCTCTAGCCGAAATCATGTACATATGGGATTTTATGATATGATCATATACACAAGGAATACATGAGATCTTTTACTTGTGATACTCGGGCTCGAATTGAGAAATTCATGATCATACTTTCTCGGATAAGGCTTACAACGACCCCATTGGTTGGGGGGGCTGCGGTGTGGTGGGGTTGCTTCTCTTCTTCTTGACCACATGTTTTACCCATGTGAAAGGCTTTTGGCCTCTTCAAGGTGACATTTCGATCATATATGCCTATGCGCATTGCCAGAAACCAGGGCTACCAGTGTCTTAGAACCAACAACCTACGCCCACATAGGTGGACTCAAGAGGATGCTAATAGCTGAGAGCGACTCCTCAAAGTAGAGAATTTAACCATGATCTCTTGATTTTTCAAGTGAAGGCAGCAGCAATTTGAAGTCAATAATTTGTTACCATCCCGAACTTCGTTTCTTTGATGTTTTCAGCTACCTGCCTGAACAAGTCATGATGCGCCAAACCCCATGAGATTTTAACCAAAACTCCTAACTCTTTTCTTCTTCACGAAAAGGAGACTAATTCTAAAATCCATTCCAGAAGAATCGAGCTACACCACAGGACTAGGAAATGCTACTCAGACTAGTCGCCATCTCAGCTCATCTTCGGAGTGGTCTCCAAGCTTGCACTTGCTGTCCACTTAACGTCCTCGGTCCTGTTTCAAATCTGGATTAGATGCGATTACAAACCAAATCAAATCAGTTGACAGTTGAAGAGAGACAAGAATCTATGCTTGGATCTCTTTCTTTTTCTTGAACAAATAGACGCACACGTATTATTTGCAGTCAATGTCACAACAAATGTAAATCTATCAGAAATCCTGGAAGAAAAAAGAGTGCCAATGATCCTACAAAAATGAAAAAAAAGGCATTCCACAGTTGAAATCCAATGGACGAGCGAAGGACAAAATCGTTCACTGTACTGATATCCCCAGGATGTTTGAAGATGCAGTGAAAACCTATAGCCATCTTCTGTATACGAGTATGTACAGCCTCTTTATCACCTGCCCGATTGTAAAATATGCCAAAAATAGCACAACTAGAAACCCGAAATATGACAAAGGGAGTGGGACAAACCCCATGACTTTCCCTACAGGTGTGAACGGTATCGCTATTCCGATCGAGGAGATCACTACAGTCGATAGAATCACTGGCCAAGCAGCAACTACCTCGAAGAAGGGGATTTTCTCAGTTCGGATCAGGTGGATGGCTAAAGTCTGCATCAGGAGGCCTTCGACAAACCAACCTGATCGAAAGAAGTTTTTCTCTGTGACTTTGTCAGCATCATAGTAGAACCAAAGGAACAGGAGAGCCGCCACATCACACAGTGTGCAGAGTGGCCCATTCCAAAGTATGAATACTGGGAGGTCCATCTGTAACCACCTCCTTGGTTTCTTGATGTAATCCTCCTCCATCTTGTCCCATGGGATTGCAATCTGACCAAGGCTGTATAGGAAGTTCTGAGCAAGGAGCTGCCTCGGATTTAAGGGCTCAAAGTCGAGAAACAGTGTTGCAATGAGGAGGGAGAGTGTGCTACCAACATTTGCAATCACAGATAATTTTATATACTTCATGGTGTTTCCAAAAGTGTCCCGTCCCCGTTCAACCCCTGCTACCAACACGTTTAGGTCCTTCTCAAGCAGTATTATATCGGATAAGTCCTTAGCCACAGAGGCTCCAGAGTCAACTGAGATTCCAACATTCGCTGCATCCAGGGCTAGGGAGTCATTAATTCCATCACCCAGGAAGCCGACAATGTGGTTCTGGACCATCTGCAGGGACTGCACAACACGAAGCTTCTGTGATGGGGTGAGGCGGGCAAGCACTGTGGCCCGTTTGACTGTCTCGTGAAAGGCCTCTTGGTCCATGAGCTCAAGCTCTGGACCAGTGATCACATGGATAGTCCTGATCCCGACTTCCTTGCAAACCTTTATTGCAAGGGAGAGGGAGTCGCCTGTCAACACTTTAGCTTTCACACCCTTCTCAGCTAACCGCCATAGTGCTTGCTTGGCAGAGTCCTTTGGGGGGTCATAGAAAGTGATTAGGCCAAGGAACACCATGCCAGACTCGAAAGACTCATCCTCATTCTTCCTTTTATTGTTTGTCTGCTGAAATAAAGAATGATTCCTCAGCATCAAAAACTCCCAAGAAGAAAAAAAGTGGACAAGTGATGTCATGCGGCTAGGAAGAGTGAAAGATTTCACGCACCGTAGTTAGTTTCTTTATTGCAACTCCTAGTAAGCGTAGTCCCTCATTGCTTATTTCTTCAGTCAGATTCAGAATCCTCTGGTACTCTTCAAAAGAAAATGGCATGATCCCACCATAATCAGAACTCTCAATGTACGAGCAGACTTTCATCACTTCTTCAATCGCTCCTTTTGTTACCACGAACCTATCTGGAGATTTCTTATTCCTTTCTGTTGTGGGAGATTCTGTTTCTATGATGACTGATACCTTTCTTCTGATGAAGTCAAAGGGGATCTCATCAATCTTAGTCCACTTAGAGGGCTGGAACCTGAATCCATTTGTGTAGACATGTGCCAATATTGCATCATCAAGTGGATACTTCTGATCAGTCTTAAAGTAAGAGTTGAGAAAGGCGAACTGCAAGACTTGTTCCCTTTGAGTACCCCAACTATCGAGATGGTCTATCATTATTGCCTGGTTCATGGTGAGTGTACCAGTCTTATCAATGCACAATACATCCCTAAAAGAAAGCAAAGGAAAAAGAAAATTTTACAAGCAGCTCTAAATAGATCCAAAATTAATGAATTGAAGATGTATGTCTCATTGATGCCATCCCCACAGGTTGCATAAAATGGACAAACTAGTTGACTGCATCATTGTGGTTAATCTCATTTTAGACTCCTATGCACACACCTTTAACGAACCGTGGCTAGCTACATGGGCTTTTGAACAGGAACAGATTTATTTGTTTCCATGTTTTCATGGCATATTCATATGCACACTCTGAGCTCCAGGAGTACTTCATATATTAGGAAATATCTTGTTATCAGCTAACATATGCTCAAAGATGCTCATGCAGTTGTCTAGGAAAACTGCTTGATAATATATCAATAGCATAGTACAACACTTACATGGATCCCATATCTCGTATTGCATTCAAGCTTTTAACCACGCAGCGGTCCTTGGCCATAGCAACCGCCCCTTTAGCAAGACACGTGTTGACAATAAGGGGAAGCATCTGAGGAGTGAGGGCACATGCAACTGAGAAACCAAACAGGAAGCTCTCTATCGGGTCAAGTGACGTTAAATAATTGGCAAAGATGATGACGGTGACAACTATTAGCATGACTCCAATAAGAACATAAGATATTCGCCTAACACCCTTCTCAAAGTCGTTTGCTGGTTTTTGCTCCCCAATGCGCGAAAATACTGTGCTCATGTAAGTTTTTGACCCAGTTGAGACAACTAATCCGGTCCCACTACCAGATACAACATTTGTTCCCTGTACAGGATAAATTAAAATATTAGCTTCTTAGCTTTCAGCAAAGGACTCATCTGGAAGTTTCCATCTTATTTCATCCGGAAGAAAGGACCATAAAGAGCATCAAAAGAGTCCAAGGACTTGAAGATGCAAAAAATTTCAGGGGATCAGTCTGCAAGAAAGCATCACTACCTGAATAACCCTAACAGCAGGTTTATGTGTCTATGCTCCCATTTATCCTAAAAGCTTAAACAAGTATATGAAGGTGCATGATAATACAGGTTAGGAATAGTTTCGCAGTCCATCTCACCCATAAGTTGGCTTATACTCACACTAACAACATTGCAATCTATAAAGGATAGAAACATAATATGAGAAAACAGACGATAAAGTTGGAAAGAACAAAATGCAAAACCAATGTTCTGATACCATGGAAGGATAACCTAAGCTCATGCTTTTTTTGGTTATTTTTGGTAATAACCTAAGCTCATGCTAGCATAAAGGGAGTTATTTTTCCTGTTGAGCCTACTTTAACAGCAAGCAGACCATCCAAATGCATGATATAAGAGATGGGTTTGACTTCTGCTAACTTCTGACCATTTATTCTAGTTTAAAAGGGGATATTATTTGGAAGCTGAAATTCTCTGGGGGCAATATGACATACCATGAAGCAAATATTTCTTAAATCAAGCAAAGGAGTTCTGTCATCTTCCTGTATATCAGCCATTTTCTCCGTTGTTGCAGACTCCCCAGTTAAAGAAGCTTGGCTATGCAATGAACAGACAACAATTTCCATACTCAGTGGTAAAAAACAATGCGATAAAGAATATAGAAGTTAGGATTCTTTATTCACATCTTGAACAAAATTTTGGATTAATTATACCTCACAACGAGGTGTTTCGAAGCTAATAGCCTCACATCACCAGGAAAAAGATCCCCTGGTTCGAAAACTACAATATCCCCAGGGACAATGTCCTTCTGATCGACTTGAACCACTAATTCAGTCTGAACTACTCTGCCCGCACATCGCTGAACTTTAATGGGGCATCTTACAAATTCAGAGAGTTTCATAGCTGCTTTCGAACTGCCGTATTCCTGATAAAAATCAGTGCAGGCCAGGTTTGAGATAAAATTTATCAATATTACCTCTATGATAGGACATGTCAGAGTAGGAACTCCACTTACATGGTAGAATCGCAGGGACACGCTTATGAATACAAGTACAAGCATAATGCACCCATTGGGGTTATCACTGGTTATGTATGAGAGCACTGACAAGACTATCAGGATGATATTGAACGGGTGGAAGAATGCGTTCCAGAGAAAATGCCACCAGCTCGGGAAAGTGTACTCAAGAGGTGCATTTGGGCCATTCTCTTTCAATCTCTTCTCTGCTTCAGCAAAACTCAAGCCTAATACAGACCCAAAAAAAAATTCAATACCACCTTAATGTATGTCAGGGAATCAGGTAAGGCATGAAGGAGGCAATTTTGCCTGATTCTCAATTTCAAAAAGAATAACATAAAGCCATCAATATCTTTTCATGAAATATACTCTGCTTGTCTAATTTCACAAACTCGGCCCTTGCACTACCCTCATTTAATTTACATTCAACCCGATCCCTAGTGCTTGAAGTGAATCAATAACTGAGAACTACTTGCCATAAAAGAAATGGGTATAAGGAATTTATGAGAACGAATAATGTCTGCACACAGAGATAACAGGCAGCAAGTGCCTTCTTAATGCATAATACTATCCATGACAGTCTCCTAAACCGACTCCAGCTCTGTTACCTAGAGGTTATGTGCAAAGAAAGGACAATGCTAATATGGGCATTTCATCAGTCGGATTCTTTACACGTCTAGATATCTCAGTAGTCATCCTGCAGTCGGATTCTAGCTAACAAAGCAAATAACCAACTCTCAAAATGTTTGACATTGTCGACAAAACTTAACAAACATCCACGCAATTCAGCTCACCCCTTTCTGTTGACTGAACATACTCGAAGACCAAATCTTTATTCGACTTTGCAATAGCATATAGCCACGAGTATACTTTCTCCTCCTCCTCCGACCTCGAGCCGCCGTCAAGCCTCCCTGAAAAATCCCAGGGAAATGGAAAAAAAAATACAAAAGTCAGCATAAACACCCAGAACCATAATCCTGATGCTCAAAAAGCTAGACCCAACCGAAGGCCAAAAATTCAAGGACTTTACCTCCAGACATGAACCGACGCAAGAACTCGACGGCCGAACCGGGGAACCTGGCTGTGTTATTCTTGACATCCTGCGGCGGTTTTTGGACCAAATGCTCATGCACCGAGTTGGAGGAATCGGCAGAGTTGGAATTGGCGTTATTGCGAGTGGGGAGAAGGAGGTTGCGTCTTCCCATAAGAGCAAGAACCAAAGTATGAAGGAAGCTCTTCCGTAAGTACAGATGGAGACATAAGGGACCATGCTGATAAATGAGATACTCGACGAAGTAGGTTTAGGGAACGGAGGGGTTAAAGACTCCTTTTTTTTTGTGGATCGTGGTTGTGGAAGATGGAGATTTGACGAGAAGGTATAGAGAGAGAAGAACAACAATTAATTGGGTTCACCTCTTTACTGGTCATTCCATCCTCTCCTTCTGCTCTGGCCCTCTCTAATCCTACTCCAGTGTTCAACTACCAGACCTCAGATGACGGTTAGGTGCGGAGAGCTTCTTCAGACAGATGGGGAGACTGAGGAACAGGAGAATGACGGAGGCAGCTGTTCGACCTCCACTTTGAAAAACGACACGTCGTTTTGGAAGAAGCAATATAATATAAAACGTAAATTCTTTGGATCCCATCTGTACCGTTATTTGTCATTTTTTTTTAGTTCCGCCAAAAATTGTACGGCTCGATAGTATGGTCTGTCACCATATGAAAAAACTGTATTTTGACTGAGATTTTCGGGCTGATAGAAAATATAGGACAGTCTGATATGTGGCTTGCTTCTCACTTGACTTGTCCCGTACGTAGAACCGAGCTTTTGCTCAAAGAACCGTGACAGGTCCATAAAGAGATAACCTCGCTATTCTGTCAAAACCAGGCGTGGTGCTTCCGAGAAAGAGAGGGTAGAGGAAGAAGCCTTCGCTGGAATTTCTTTCGTTTTAATTGCCGTGAACTTTTCTTCATTACACATGGAATATAGATTCTACAAGAGAGAATAATTATATAAGGGAAGATATCATAACGAAATTTGAAAAATAGTATTTTCCCCACTTAGTTCTTTCCTTGAGTGTCTTAATTGTCTTGGTTCTTGAATCTTCAATATTTCCATATTCTTGAGAATTGGGTTCGGTTTGATTTGCATTAACCAAACAAAATGGTTCAATACTCCCCCACAAACCGGTCATTGGAAGAGGCCAAAGACCGAGTTTGGTTCGGAAATGTACGAATAGATCCCGAGAGAGCGATTTGGTGAAGATATCGGCAACTTGTAAGGATGATGGGACAAACCAAGTGACAATGGAACCAAGGGCGACCTTCTCCCAAACAAAGTGATAGTCCAGCTCAATATGCTTTGTGTGAGTGTGAAAAATAGGATTGGTCATCAAATATAGAGCATATATATTATCAGAGAATAAGAGTGAGGATCAAGGCTGAGGAACACCAATATCACAAAGAATGTAAGAAATCCAAGTGAGCTTAGTAGTGTTAGAAGCAAGAGCTTGGTATTCTGCTTCAGTTGTAGAACGAACAATTGTGGGTTGCTTCTTTGCACTCCAAGAGATACAATTTGTGCCTAGAAAGGTGCGGAAGCCAAAGGTGGACCGACGTGTGACTCAAGAACCAGCCCAATTAGCATCGGCATAGGCAAAGAGATCAAGACTGCTGTGAGATGAGAATCAAAGTGCAAGATGAGGAGTCCCACGAATGTAATGGAGGATCCCTTGACAGATTTGAAGTCGTGTCAGGTAGGTGCATGCATGCACTAACCAATAGCATTAATCGCTAACGATAAATCTAGTCCTATCAAAGTGAGATATTGCAAGGCACCAATAATACTACGAAGTAAGTGGGATCACCAAAAGGTTCAGCATCATGACTTACAAAAGGTATTTTCAATGCGAGTGAAGTGGAGATAGGCTTGCACCGATGCATAGAAGCTTGAACTAAAAGATCATATGCATATTTTTGTTGAGAGAGGAATATACCATCTTTGTTGCAAGATACCTCAATACCCAAGAAAAAGTGAAGTGAGCCCAAATCCTTCCTAGAAAAGGTTTGTGCAAGGTTTGGTACTAGCTTGTCAATTATAGAAGAAGAATCACCCATTAGAACAATATCATCCACATAAAGTAATAGAATGAGGATATGGCCATGGGAATGATAAACAAAGAGAGAGGGATCAGCAAAACTACATGAGAATTCATAACTAAGAAGAAAGGCACTAAATTTGTCGAACCATGCCCGAGGAGCTTGCTTAAGACCATAGAGAGCCCGATGAAGAAGGCAAACATGACTAGGATGAGATGAGTCAAGAAATCCTGGAGGTTGCTCCATGTAGACTGGCATATAGAGATGACCATGCAAGAAAGCATTACTGACATCAAGCCGATGAGTGGGCTACCCACAAACGATTGCCACAGCAAGGACAATGCGAATGGTACTTGGTTTTAGAGCAGGTTTAAAAGTTTCGAGAAAATCAACACCCTCTTCTTGATGAAAGCCCTTGGCAACTAACCAAGCCTTAAAGTGATCAAGTGTTCCATCGACTTTAATTTTGGTCTGAAACACGCATTTGTAACCGACAACATTCATAGAATTACAACGCAGAACAAGAGACCATGTATTATTTAGATGTAGTGCACAAATTTCGTCCTCCATGGCAACCTTCCAACCAAGATGTTTAAGGGCAAAGGTAATATTGCGAGACTCAAAGGGAAGAGAAGAAATTACCAAGCTAGCATAGTGCGGATGTGGTTTGAAAATTCCTGACTTGGACCGAGTCACCATCAGATGAGATGATTGGGTTAGATGTGCGATGGATGAAATAGTTGGTGCATGGGTTGATGGAGGGGCCGGTTGTGCTAAGGAGTCGACTTGATTGGAGCTAGAAAGTGATTGATTGATACTTGAATGGGGGCAAAAATGCCGGACATACTAGGTTGAAGGGGAGTGAGCCTAGTGGAAGGAGGCCTTTCATCAACAAACATATGGTTGAGCGAAGTTGGTCGTTAGGCTTGTTCATCAATTGCAGGGCTGGAGGCAATTGGGCTAGTCAGTAGGGTTGGAGGAGGGTCAGTTGCATTAGCTATTGGGCTAGGTAGAAGCATAGGCGGGACAGTGAGTAGAGATGAATCAACTGAGGTAGGGGTCTCATCTGAAGCAGAACTAGATTGAATGGCACAAGATGAATTTTCCTACTCAAGGAGCCACTGAGAATTTTCACTCCAAAAAGTGTTAGAATGATGAATAGTGGATGCATATGGAAAATTAATTTCATAAAAAATGACATGTCTGGAGATGTAAATGTGCCCGGTGGGTGGATAAAGACAACAATACCCTTTATACTTATCACTATAGTCTAGAAAGATATAAGGTAAAGAATGCCTATCAAATTTATTGGTACTATAATTCTGTAAATAGGGAAAACACCGGGATCTAAAAACTCGAAAGTTATGATAATCAGGCTCCTTGTCGTAGAGAGTGGCAAAGGGACTCTTCATTCCAAGTGTCTTGGAGGGAAGCCGATTTATCAAGAAATTTGCTATGGAAAATGCCTCAACCCAATACTTAAGTGACATAGATACCTCGAAGAGTGATGCAAGCCCAAGTTCAACAATATGGCAATGTTTCCTTTCTGCAACTCCTTTTTATTTAGGAGTACCCGAACAAGAGATTTGATGATGAATTCCACAATTAGTAAAGTGATCTTTTAATATTTGGTTTGAAAATTCTCCATCACCATCAGATTTGAATATTTTAATCTTACCATCAAATTGAGTTTCAACATATTTTTGAAAGGCAATGAATATCTCAAAGAAATCAGATTTCCTTCACAAAGTATATAGCCAACAAAATCGTGTATAATCATCAACAAATATGGCATAAAATCTGAAATTTTGGAAAGAAAAAATTGGTGTCGGTCCCATAAATCACAATGTATTTTATTTAGAATGGAAGGACTGCGAGTCTCAAATAATGCAAAAGGTAATTTGCTACTTTTGCTAAGCTAAAAGCTTGAACATAACTTATTAGCAGACTTATTCATAGAAAGAGATTTGTTTCTTTGTAGAAATTGTAAAATATGGTCATTAGGATGGCCGAGTCGGCGATGCCATACTTCCTCATCTGTTAATTGCTATCTATGGGAGAAAAGAGCTACTGGTCCTTAATTGTCCACAGAGTAAAGCCTTTGATCACTAGGCCCTTTTAGCAGTACCCGATGTGTCCTGGAATCCTTTATAGAGAATCCATATTGATTAAATTCAAAATAACATGGATTATCCTTCGTCAATCAAGAGACATAAAGTAAATACTTTGATATTTGAGGGATCACCTAAACATTATTAAGAGCGAGCTTATTGGCAAGACCAATTGATCCGGTTCCAACATGAGTAATAGGAAGAGAAGCACCATTACCCACAATTACTGAATCTGATCCTTGATAAGGAGAAGACTTTGTGAGTTTACTTTTATCATTAGTGATGTGGCAAGTGGCTCCTGTGTTGGGGTGCCATTCATCATCAGCATGATTAGTGATATGCATTGCAGTTAGTCCTTGAGGTAGATAGTCATGCTGATAACCTTTGTCAAATCGGTGCTAGCAACGAAGTGCATCATGTCCCTGTCTCTTGCATATTTGGCAAGTTATAAGTGATCCTCCAGACTCCTAGTTTTGTTGTCCAATCGATGGAGATGATCCTCTTCCTCCATTATGTGCTTCAGAGAAACCGTGGCCTCGAGAGGTGAAGCCACGTCCCCGGCCACGAGAGTTTCCTCGACATCCTCCGCGGCCACCACTGCGATTGTGGGAGAGAAAAGCCATCGAAGCATCTATTGTGCCACTGAGAGTTTTCTTGTTCTAAAGCTCATAACTTTGTAGCTGTGGAATTACCTCAGCATATGATGGGATGGGGGGCCTGAGCATTGATGTCTTGAAGGATTCATATTGGTCTCCAAGTCCTTTGAGCAACCTGAAAACGGTAGTTGTATCTGATAGAGGCTGCCCAATAGCGTTTAGTTGATTGCATATACTTTTGAATTCTCGAAGATAAGTAGCCAATGGTTTATTTCCCGTCTCACCATGTTGCAATTGAGCTAACAAGTCAACTTCTCGAGCAATTGAGCTCTAGGTGTAGTGGTCTGTTAAAGCTTTCCATACCTGAGCTATGGTTTTGAGACCTACAGCAAGACCAAGGACTTCTTCTAAGAGAGTCCCTACAAGCCAATATTTGACCAGTCTGTCAGTGCACACCCACGAGGTGTGATCTAGGTTGGCAATTTCACGCTCTCCTTCAGAAACTGCTGGTGGCGATGCTTATGTGTCATTGGTGAGAAAGCCCATAAGGTCCTAGCTTTCAACTAGGGATAGCATTTGAGTTTCCCAAAGAAGATAATTGTTGTCAGCCAGCCAATTTTAGCGTGACAAAATTTGCCACATTAATGGTGAAGGGAAAGGGATATTTTATTGGAGCAGCCATGGCTGTTTGAAGGGGAGAGGTCTGCGTGCCCTTGAGGAGCTCTGATACCATGATAAAGAGAGGATAAAGGAAGAAGCCTTCGCTGGAATTTCTTTCCTTTTAATTTTCGGGAACTTTTCTTCATTACACATGGAATATATATTGTACAAGAGAGAATAATTATACAATGGAAGATACCACAATGAAATTTGGAAAATCATACTTTCTCCACTTAGTTCTTCTTTTAAGTGTCTTGATTGTCTTGATTCCTTGAATCTTCATTATTTCCATATTCTTGAGAATTGGGTTCGGTTCGATTTGCGTAACCGAACAAAATGGTTCAATAGCTTCCACTTACTGATATTCTTTGAGGATGTTATATCTTGTGATATACACCGATATACAATATCTTTGATATTGAGGTAGATCATTTTCATCATTGTCAGCCCTGCAGAAAAATCGCACTGTGCATCTTGCCTCTCCTTCAAGGCACCTGCTGCACGTACTCGATTCAAATTCATGCGCCATCTGGCTTCCTAGCCGCCTTCTGTTGATTTCCTTAGTTGTTAACGTATCAAAAAAGATCTAAGCCGAGGAATAAGATTGGTCTTACTAATCGGCCGAGAACAATCCACTGTCTCATGATGCGACAAAGTACTATAATACAAGCTCAGCTCATGGCTAATCCATTCTCAACATATATATACACATATGTGTATGCATCAGAGGAGGCTTTCTTTCAGTAGACTGAGATACATTGAGAACCATAATGCCTGTGTGCAGCGGCTGACATGTATATGCATCTGGACCGAACGGGCTGACCCAGGCCGGCTTCGCTCTTGTGTATGCCGAGAAGATTATTTCTGTTGAAGAGAAACATCAGTTAAATGAGATGATGGAAAGTGTGACCTTTCAAAGAATCAGGGGATGATGAAAGAAGACAAGTGAGGAGTTTAAGCTTTGCCTTGGTAGAGATGTTGCTCGACAGCCAATCCAGACCTTCGTACAGTCCTTCACCAGAAGTGGCACAAGTAGCTTGTATGTACCTTCATGGTTCATCATCAACATCACAGTTGTTATACCTATTCATACGTGTAGATGCATACATACAAGAAAGGTTTACCAGCGGCGCTGACGGAGCGAGTGGAGACCGAGCTTGTCGGTGATCTCAGAGACACTCATCGCATTGGGAAGGTCTTGCTTGTTGGCCAACACGAGCAGTGTTGCCCCATGCAGCTCATCCTGAAAGGGATGTTCAGGATTTTAGCACTGATCTCGGTATGTGTCACCAGCTACATGGAAATCAGTTCGTTAGCGCTACTTGACCTCACTCAACATACGGTGCAGCTCATCCCGGGCTTCGGCCATCCTATCCCTGTCGTTACTGTCTACCACGAAGATCAGCCCTTGAGTGTTCTGGAAGTAGTGCCTCCACAGAGGTCGAATCTGCATCATCACGAATGAAACCGATGTACTCCACTTCATTCCCTCCGAAACACAAGAGGTCAAATCTTTGACTAGTAGATAATGATTTGAACCAAATTCAAGCACAAACACAACAAAGTCGGGTTAGTTATCTGGAATGAGTGTAATACTTATAGAGGATGAAGAAGAGTGCACACCTTGTCCTGTCCTCCGACATCCCAGACAGTGAAGCTCACGTTCTTGTACTCCACCGTTTCCACATTGAATCCTGTTTTCACGCCCCCATTAGGATGAGAAGGTACGATTGCTTCATTACAAGCTTGTTTCTTGAAGCCATTCTCAACAAAGTTTCAGATGTCGAAATTGAACTCTCTTTTTCCTTTTTGAGACCAAGAATGCTTCCTGCTCTTTATGGAATCCAGAAATTGCAAAAGCATAGTTGCTCTTTACCTCCGGAGAATGACCTCCTGGCCTTTTGTAGTACTCAGAGCTAGAAAGCAGGGAAGAGCAAGACGAAGATCGTGGATATGGAATACAGAAACAAGATGTATTACGGTAGAGTACCGATAGTTGGAATGGTGGTGACAATCTCGCCGAGCTTCAGCTTGTACAGGATGGTGGTCTTGCCAGCAGCATCTAGACCCACCATGAGAATCCTCATTTCTTTCTTCGAGAAGAACATCCTCATGAACCGAGATATCGCCAGCCCCATTGCACCGACAAACAAAAGCGGGTCAATCACTTCTCCTGCAAATGAATGATGGGAGCAGAAGGATGAAGGTCAGTTAAGTTGTTGTCGTAGGAGGTTTACTGGGACAGTGATCAGAGGGATTAAAGGAGAAGAAGGAATAAGATTCTGGATGACAACTCTGGAAGAATAAAGTTTTAGGCGGAATCGGCTTCCGATTCGCTCCTTTTTTTATGCCAGTTGAGCAAGGAATGCAATCCTAAGGGAATCGTGTGGACGCATACATGTCTTCTTGGTGGATCATCGTGAATTGGAGACATGGAATGTGGTCTCTGTGCACTTGCTGTCCGACCATTGGATTCATACGCCGAGCCGGTGCTATAAGCACAGTCAATGAAGAAATTAGACTAAAGTCCCACATCATCGTGGCTTGAATGAGATCTGAGACATTAGTTTTTAGTGTTGCAGATCTTCATGAACGTTCATATGAAAACCAGATCACTGCTTGAGAACAACAAAGATGGACCAGAGATCGCAGCCGGTTCATCCTCAAGTGAAGGCCAAGAACGCAGACTTCTGATACTGTACCGTGAATCAACTGAGCCATCTTGTGAACACCCTAAAATCTCAAATGCAATTGCCACAAGCAGGTCAAATTGAGCGCCCGAGGTTCTACAAATTATCAGCAATGTATCTTTCGCCACGGAAAGTCTCTGTGCCTGGTGGTGATAAATTTCCTAAATTTCTCCGAACACCCAGATGGAACTAACGTCATCTCACCACGACTTTGCTGAGTCCCTACTGCGAACAAGAGCTGCTCTCGGCACGAGAGGAAGATCCACTGGTCAAGGCAGGTGCGATAATCCCGACCAGTTTGACTTTTTCGGATTAGCTCTCGCCATTTGTAGCTTCTAACGGAATACATTTAAAGATATGTAGCATGATAACGAAAGGGATATCAATGGACCAAGCTATACTTCTAATACTTACATTCAGTTACTACTGTAGAAGACAGATTCGAGATTATTAAAGGGGAAATTTTTCTGGAAAAGTTCAGTGCCTAGGAGCTGATTGTCAGTGTCTAGAAAGTGACATGGAGACCAACAATCGAGCGGAGCCGAGCCAGCCCAACATGGACATGTTTTTGATGAATAATAAATTGGCAGCAGGACGACACGATTAATCTTGCCCATTAGTAGGATGCTTTTGATGTTCAGCCCCTACGTTTGAAACCCTTAGCAACAAAAATCATAAACTTCAGCCAATCGAAATGATAATCATCTCCATTATAAAAAAGATTTTGATTTCATATGGAATAATTAAGAAATAAATTGTGCGGTTGTAACAAAATTATGTACTACTATTCACTAATTTTGGTTTTTAGATGGAGATGGATATGATCCTTTATCTACCTATAATAAATTCAATATCATATCAAAGTTACTAGACTTGCATCTCACCTGATCTGAGCTCGGAAATTCAGCTCACGTTTAGTTGATATATATATGAGTGCAGAAAAAAATTATTCGGCCTGTGACTAGTTGTTCTTTTTCTTCGAGACCGAAAGAAAAATACCGAATTTGTAAATAGTTAATTAATTCCTATATATATATATATATGAATCCCGAAATGTTAGAAAATACTGAATTTTTAATTTACAAGATTTAAAGAAGACCTTACTTCTATATAAATGTTGGAAAATATAGACAGTGCAACGGCCCAAGGTAGTAGAAGGTATTCTGTGTGTAACCTGTATATCATGCTGTTTGTGTCGAGTGGTGTCCTAATCCAATGATCAAGTGACACATCATCGAAAAATATTAAAAATCTTAGCAAATTCTTAAATATATATATATGTATCATGAAGTTTGAAGATAATTTATATTAAAATTATACACACATTATAGAATAATATGATGATTATAGCATTAAGACATGATAACGTGCTAAATTATGAAATCATGCCATGGGTGCCGATTCCCCGAGCAGAAGCTGACCTTGTCAAACTCCGGTCGGCCCACAAAATTGTTTTTTTTTTAAATATAATTTGTTTATATTATTGTGATTTTCGGTCTTTATTTTAATTGCTAAACGACAGGTACGGCAACAGCATTGTGCGGTATAGCTGGCGAAGTGGGGACTCGTTCCCATCGGCGGTTCAAAAGCAGACCGCAAGCGCCATTCAATTTCAGTGCTTCACGATCATGAATGAGTGGAGTGGTGTTCTTATTAGACTTGTCAACTTAAGTCCGCCGACTAATTCAGGCTATGTTGGGCTGTCCGAAAATCCTGGCCAGCCAGACAGGAATATACTGTGCTTTGAATTTCACATTCAATCTAATTATATAAATAATTATTTTTTAAAAAATAAATTTAAATAATTTTATATTTTAGGTATGAATTTTTTATGAAATAAATAATTAATCTAAAATTTATATTAATTTAAAATTTAAAATAACTATTAAAATATAATTATTTATATAATTAATAATTTTTTAAAATTTTCCTATAATTTTTATTTTATTATAAAAATTATTTTAACACAATTTTTTCAGATTATACTGAGACAGTTTGATTTTTTTTTCTACTGTGCTGGCACGCCCCTAATATGTCAAGTAGCCTGAAGACCATCAGTTTAGGTGTAATTTTTTCGTACTATGACTAGACCGTGCCAAATTTGACAGCACTAGTTTTTATGTGCAAAATAACGGTTTGCCTGCTTTATCTATAGTAGTAAAATTAAAGGTCATCATATTCTAAAATTAAAGGAACCCCCTTCGACCCATCCCGACACGTGACCCAAATAATACACTATGATCCTTGTCCTGAGGCCGTACAATTTTAACCATATATAAATGTATATATTCTATTAATTATTTTTTTGGTAAAAAATATTAATTATTACTGGATAATTAATATTAATATACCACATTGTCCTTGAGCTGTCTGTATTTGCCATAAAACGGGGCCTTAAATTTTCTATATTATCAGTTCTGAACCTGAAAGTTCCCCTGCCGCACTGGGAGGATGCAGCTCGCACCTGTGTCTTCTCATCGGGAGGCACAAGCACGTGATAAAATTCCCCTTGCACGTGCCTCTTAAGATAGAGATTAACCATCACGGACTGAGGACAATTTAGATCACATTAAATATTGCCACCATGTAGAAAATCTCAACAATTGTAGATTCTTTTTTTTGTGGAAAATGATGAAAATATGAGATATTAGTTGGAAAAAAAGCAGATTTTGTAGTAAATTTTGGTAATTATGAGTAAAATTATCATAAAATCGGTTGAAAAAATTTCTCAACGTGAAAAATTATCAGGACACGTTTAGATTGAGAGATTCGAGAAGATAGCGTGCAGAGGAACTGTAGGGGTAAGCAAATTCCCTGTTTGGCAACATTTTCAGAAGTTGGACTTTTCAAACCCTCCAAAAAAGTGGGGGAATAATTATAATTAAATTATTATTCCAATATTTTTTTATTTCCACCCCCCAAATTACTCAAACCATAGTGTTGTTTCCATGCTATAGATATGTAGTGTACTTTTTATAATTATAGCGCACCGTAAACGGTTCATGATATGAGTTTTTTATAAGTTTATTGGTCGAATCATATATTTAATTAATAATTATAAATTAAAATATCATATACTAAATATAAATTTATAATTTTAGAGTTTAAAATATTTATTATAATATCTAATTTTAGTCAAGAATATAAATTTAATTCTAATAAAAATAAAATATAATATTAATGTTATTTTTTAAAATAAAAGTCAAGATTGATGAAATTTTTTCTTTTTCTTTTTCTTTTTCTAAATAATTTTTAATTAACTGATTTGACTATGGTTCAATTGAATTTGGAAGTGAAATAAAAAATTGACTAATTATATGTATTTAACTGAATTTATATTGCACTTACGTTAATTGAGTAAAACCGAACCGAGTGCTATCCGATTTCTTGTTGAATCAGACCAACCGGCTGGACCGGGCCGGTTTGGAAAACTATGATCCGCAGCTATCCCGACAGATTACCAGTACGAAGAGAGCGACCAAACGGAGCGAATTTGTTATTTTATAAGGGAATATAAAAACAGTGCATGCGTCACACATAAAACGACAAACAATTTGGTAGTCGGTACGTCGTACAGACCACCAGACAACCCCGATACGGGTTATCTTTCACATTGAATGAATAACTTCGACTGCCCCCTTCCAATAATAATCGGACATGAATAGGCATCACGCAATAGTAATTAAATATAATTTATTGTAAGATTTGTTCCGATAATTTTCAAAAAATAAAGGACTATTTTAACTAAGATATGAGTAGGGTACAATTTATTTTGTGGCAGTCACGTCTGAATTTGAGCATCTTTCTCCTGTTTTGGGCGGTGGTTTGTTTGTAAGGGAGTGGAGATGGACCGTAGAACTGACAGGTGCCTGTTATAGCATAAATTTATGAGTTTAAATCCAGATTTAATGGATGAAATTATATATTTAATAAATAAAATTATTATTAAATTGACATAATATCATAATATAATATTAATTTATAATAAAAAAATTTAATGTAATTATTATATTATTCTTAAATTTAATAAAAATATAAATATAAGTATAATAAAATAAAATAAAAAATATTATAATATATCTTTATTTTAAAAAAAATTAAATCAGTTTATTTGTTGATCTGAAAAAAAACCTACTATTTAACTAAAGCGGACCATATTTATAATATAATTAAATTAATTTTAAAAACTGAATCTAATACCAGTCTAATTAACCGACAGATCTAATTTTAAAAATCGTGATTTGCAGGCTGGAGGAGGTGTTTGACAGGATAGCGAGCCATGGCTCGCCCTCCGATCCGGCGACAGCCGTTGTCGTTCTGCGCCACCTCATCAACTCACTGCTGCCGTTGGCGAGCATTTTTTTAAATATAATAATAAGAAGAAAAAGTTAACAATTAAATTTATAAAAGAAAAAAATCGAAAACACGGAGATAATGCTTGACAGGCTGGAGTGTGCAGTCAAAGTCAAGACTTCCCATCTCCAAGCACCGACCTTCGCCCTCAGCCAACCGTTTTTATCTTCTTCCGATATTTTTCTAAAAATAATATTCAATGTATTATTATTATTATTATTATTATCTTTCAATTTAAGGAAAATCTTTAAAAAAATCAAGGTAAGCTGGGAAAAAAAAACAAAGCAATTATTTTGCACGTGGTATAATAATTAGAGAATAAAAAAAGTGCAAAAATAAGGTACTGTACCGTACACATCCCCAACCGCCTTTACCGCTGTGACACCACCGACTCAACCCCTTCTCACAGCCTATCGGCGAACATCAAGTCCCTTCTTATCCATTTATTACAATGGATCCAACAATTCGGGGGGTATTGGCATGATTCACCATTTTAATTAGTTCAAAAATTGTGATCCAGGGCATGGGTATTTTTTTGTTTCAATCCGTTCCCTTGGCACGAATCAAATAAGTAAATTTTTTTTGAAAAATAAATTAAAATAATTTTTATGTGATATAATTGATTAATTAATTCAAATTTTGTATTAATTTAAAGAATAAAATTGAAATACTTATTAGCATAGTTTTTAAAACCGAACCGAACAGGGAACCGGTCAAGGTATGGATTCATGGGTTCATGGGTCGGACCGGGGGTTCGATGAGTTGAACCGCATGTTTAATAAATAATAATAATAATAATATAATATTTTCAATAAATTGATATAATATTATAATTTAATTATGATTTATAATCAAAATCATTACTATAGTTATAATGTTAGTCCCAAATTCAACATAAAATATAAATATAAGTCTAGTAAAATAAAATAAGTATATTATAATATGTTTTTATTTTTGTTTTTATTTTTAAATTGACCGGTTTTCTCATCGGTTCAATTGAATTTATTGGTTCAAGTGAGAACCGGCTGGTTCAATTAGATTTGACCTCATTTAAATAATAATTAGATTTTTGTGAGAACCGGACCGGGTGAGTGGCCGGTTCCCAGTCGAACCGGCCGGCCCGGTCCGGTTTTAAAAACTATGCTTATTAGAATATAATTATTTGTATATAATAAATAAATTTTTAATTTTTTCATAATTTTTTATTACAAATATTATTTTCTTATTGATATGATCAAATATCTCATAATAGTTCGAAAATCTCAACACAGTTATAATTTTTTAATGTCGTACTTGAATCATACTTCATGCTATGCCAGTTTTTTTATCATTGTCCTAGTACTCTCTGACGGTGTCAATAAAACTTGAGACAAGGCATTGAGGATTTATCATAAATTCAGGTTCTCCATAGGTTTGGTGCAAAAGTTCAATGGCATGCCGCACTACAAAATATTAAAATTTTTTAATAATTTTGACTAAATTTAAACTTAAATTTAGTCAATCGGTTTAATATTCATATATGAGTACATATAAATTATAAAATCATTTCTAATTCATGCTAATTGTGAATTATCTTTTTGATATACATATTATTTTAAAAAAACACATAAATTTTAATTAATTTATATCATATTGTATTAATTTTTTATTAATTTACTCCACATAAAGTTTCTAGATAAGTTGAACCGCACCTTAAAATTAATTTGTAATTAGATGGATTATTGGAATGCACTTTAAATTAAAAAAAGGAAAAAAAAATTTCCCAATTACTTTTCTTTATGACTCACTATGCTCAAAACCGACAGCTAATCTGCTTTACCCTCTCTACATATATCGATCTCACCACTTTCTCTTTTTCTAGTCTCCTCAGCAGACCCAAAAGCTCTACAACCCATTCTCCCTTGTCAACGATTCTTCCTGCTCAATCATCAATCTTCCGGGAAAGGGAAGAATTTTTCGTCCTCTGTTCATCGGTTTGTGTTTTATGATCGTGTAAACTATGTCGGTTAATCAGAAAGATGCCGATCGGATCAAGGGGCCGTGGAGCCCCGAGGAGGATGAGGCCCTGAGGCGGCTGGTCCAGAAGCACGGCCCCCGGAAATGGTCCCTCATCGGCCGCTCTATCCCGGGGCGCTCCGGTAAGAGCTGCCGTCTCCGGTGGTGCAACCAGCTGAGCCCCCAGGTGGAGCACCGCCCCTTCACCCCTGAGGAGGATGACACCATCATCCGGGCCCACGCCCGCTTTGGCAACAAGTGGGCCACCATCGCTCGCCTCCTCTCTGGCCGCACCGACAACGCCGTTAAGAATCATTGGAACTCCACCCTGAAGCGCAAGTGCTCCAACACCGCCGCGGCGGTTGTGGGGGCTGAGGACGGTGGCGGGGCCGACGCCGTGGTTTACGATTGTAGCTTGGACGAGAGGCCATTTAAGCGTTCCGCGAGCCCCGCTGGGTCTTCCGGTACAGGTGACACCAGCGCGGCTTTCGTGAACCCTGCTGGGAGACCTGCATATGGCGCCTCCTGTGCTATACAGGAGACGCCGTCGTCGACTTCCGACGACCCGCCCACCTTGCTCAGCCTCTCCCTTCCGGGATCCAAATCCAGGGTGAAGTGGCCACGGTCCGAGCCGATTCCTCTCGTGGTGCCTGAGCTGGCTCCAACCCCGATGATTGATCTGACACGGCCGAGGTTGGCTCCCGCATCCAGGACGATCGCTCTGATTCCATCTCCGGCGACGTCGCCAGCTCCCCCTTCAGTCGCGTCAGGGTGGAGGAAACCCGGGCTTCTGCTGTTCAGCGAGGAGTTTATGGCGGTGATGCAGGAGATGATAAGGGCAGAGGTCAGGAACTACATGGCTGGGCTGGGCCAAGGTGGGAGAGCGATGCTTATATGCTCTCAGGCAGCAGCGGCGGAGGAGGGGATCAGGAGCGCCGTTGTCAACCGAATCGGGATCGGCAAGATCGAGTAGACACAGAAAGAAGCTGTAATTAAGTCAGACGATCAAGATCTTAGCTCCGAATCTCCCATGCGGGGACGATGATGCTGAGAGGTTTTAGTTGGGTAAAGGTCACCGGAAGAAACCGCAAGCTCTGGGTTTTTTCCCCCCTCAACCTTAGGGAAGAAGATAATAAAACAGCCATAGCCAATGTACAGTTCCGAGAGATAAGAAGAAGACGAAGCTGCTGCAAATCAAGAGGACGTTGGAAAAATGCAAGGCTTTTGATGGGGATCTGATTTCTTCTCTTATTCCTCAGTCTCCCTTGGCCCTTTGTTTGGAACGGAAGCATCGTCATCAATCAAAACCCAAAATTTTGCAGACGAAAATAATGTCAGTTTCTCAAATTCGGGGAAAACAAGGAAACAACTTCGTCTCTCAGTTGACTGTTCCAAGTACCGCTATTTGATAATTTCACGCATTCTTCTGTTCAGTAAGGTGCGAGAATGAGTAAGAACATATCAGGTTTTGATCTCAAATGCCAAACTTGTTTTTGGATTATGACAACAGCAAGCATGCTGGTCGAAGCGGATGCAGTAAAATCCCCCAAATGCAATGACACCTTCCGCTGATCTGATGATCAATCAGCTAAACATCAAGATGGTTCAAAGTTGATTTATTCTTCAATTGAATACAAAAAATCTTTGAAACCAAATCCGCATATCGGTCTGTTTAACTGTAAGCACCTGTAATCTGATCTACAGATACTCTGGTGAAGCAAGTTTTCCGACTTTTAAGACCATCCTAAACTGGATATTCCAAGATACTCAGAACTGAATGAATGTTGATGCTGAATATCAGCATTCGGGGTAGATTCCCCGGAATGACATTTTTGAAGCATTCGGTTGTTCACTGTGTTGCATTCATTCAGTCTCCAGGAGTGTCTCTCACCGGATTATCACGTCTTGGGTGCAAAGATAATGATCTGGCATCAAAGATTGCTTCTGATGGAAAAGAATGAAGACTCTAGGGCCTTATGAATTGAGGAACTCTTTGGCAATTACAAGACCCGCTGGCGTAACCCATGAAAATGTTTATTGGGCTCCACTCAATCACCGCCCTGACCCCACCCAAAATGGAGAGGAAAACGGCAGAGATGAAAACTAAGTGAGAATCTTGAGTAGACGATGACTATGCAGAATAACTTGCAGGAGACTCAAGCTTGCAGAGGAACAGAGTGTACGGTTTTTACATGCTCAAAAGAAGCCTTGCACCCAAATCTAAAGACATCAATACCCAGTACGAGTGTTGGGATTCTCAATACTGCTCTGGCTTCCATTCGATTTCCTCCATGGTTCAATTCTAGCCTAGAATCTCGACTGAGAGTGGGGGTCATCCACGAAGCCATGGGCATGTAGGATGTGTGAAGTGCTTATTATTAACCAAAAAAAAAAACTTCGATAGTTCAAAAACCAAATCACCTTCTTTCTTCATCGAACATTTCCACTAACTCCCTGCTTTGATCTTCTTCCTTCCTGCAAATCCTCTTCTTCTCCCTCTCTCCCTACTCTTCCCCCTCCTCCCACTCTGAATTAAATTTCAAAATCACAAGCATTGCCATTGAGAAATATGAATCTGGATGTATATCAGAAAACATTTAAAATTTTCACGATCAACCTTGCAATGATGATCGAAATTTTTTTTTTTTTTTTTGCCCCGAAACGCTGGAGATGCGCAAATCTGTATCTATCCCTATTGCATGGCGCTTACGGAGATGAAGCCAGGCAGCAAACCTTAAACGCCTATGGGCCCATAAACGCGTCCGTTCCTGAACAAGAACTCAAGCCAATTTAATGGAGCTTCTGCAGGAATTGCCTATTCATATTTTCCCAGAGTTTCTACTCTCCATCTTCGACTTGCAGCTCTCTCCCGTATTACGCACACATATATTCTCAGGGCAAGATTTTTTTATCAGTGGCAATGCGGTTTTCATGGAAATGCGATAATTCAGCCTTGTTGGAATTACTGATTTGTAAAAGAGACCGATAACGCAGCTTTAGTGCTAGATCACCATTTCAGACCTATGTAATCAGTGTAACTATACCATGGAGATGAATCTCCACATATTATGCTATTTGTAGATTTCTATTTATTCAAGCAGTGATCATTCAATACATCTAACTTGCTCATAAATTCGACACAAAATTGATATGTACCTATACAAACATGTGACAAATGCAGCTTGTCACAAACAAGTGGAGATGCGGATATCTTACCCCATTCCACCAGAGCAAGCTATAATCCCGTCACCATATATGTGTAGACGTTTACAAGTGGAGGTCTTTCTCGCATAAGGCAAAATTTCAATAATACCATATTTACAAGTCAGCCTCCGAGACCAATGGAGGGGCGGATGGTTGCAGCATGAGCATGTTCTCTGGTGTCGTGAGAGGATGCAAGCAAATTGATCTGCATGAAAAAGAACCCACATGTGAATTGATTCGTCTGGAAACCAGAATATATTCTTTTTCCCAGCAAGAAAATCGTTGAAGGCCTAGGAATGACTCATACCTTCATGATCTCCCACTTCAAGCTTGGGCGTGTAGAAGCAACTAAAACGCTGAAGTGGAAGTCCTGAAAGTTTAATGGAGACAAACATAATATGTTACTGATGGAGTTTTGGAAAGATAATGAACCAAACTCTTGAATGTCCAAAGAGACTGAATCAAACTATTTCATTAAATAGCACAAGGAAAACTAAAAAACTTACTCGGAAAGGATCACCTCGCAGGGACTGGATATATAAGGAATTTCCCGATTCACCATCCTGCAAATAAATGATACGGTCCCTAACTCTTTAAATTCATCAAGAGACGAAACTCAAGGTAATACACAAGATCCACACAGGCATGAAATTAAGCTAGTTGCCCAGATCCATATGGACAAATACCTCTAAATAAACATCCCTCAATCGTCTCCCTGTTTGAGCACAGCAAACATGAACCACTTGCTCATCACAACTACCGCTAATAATGTAGTCACTCCCATTCATGTAGTACGATCTGGTGTAGTTATGAGAGCTCCCAGTGTGAGCAATCTCAAAGTTTGTGTGCAGCCTCCCATCAACAGCAAGAAGTTGCCTAACCTGACACAAGATAATGAAATATCTGTCAGAATTTGGGGTTTCCAGATATTATGTTCACGATTAAGAAAGTTCTTTAGTTTGTTGTCCTTATTCAGCCAAGAATATGGGTAAAGGTAGGATCTGCTAGGGACTTATTTATTACTCCCAAGAACGAACCTTCATTTGATTTTAGCAACCAGAAACAGTTTTCATCTTTCCCTGTCCAAAAATAAGGAAAATATGCGAAGTTGAACATTGAATGTCACTGTTTTATCATCCATATTTCTGGTAATGTACAATGTTACAGCATTCCTATTTCCCCTATTTTTTGGGCAAAAATAAAAAGCAACAGAAAACTGGCAAGAAAGCGGAGTCAGATTCCAAGGAAAATCTATCAGGGAAGGCACCATTATAAGTATGTATAGATACCTCATTATCAACTGCAGAAACAAGAATATAAAGGTCATCGGGGGAGAAGCAAGTCATGACGTTCCCCCTTGAGCTCGAGGATGTGTAGCAGGGCTGCACCAATTTCTGCCTCAGATCCCACATCTTCACATCGCGGTCGAATGAAGAGGTCACAAACATGAACGGGGAGTGGTGAGCAAATTTGGCAACATTTATGGGTTCTCTGTGCAAGTTGGTGAAGAGCTCAATCCGTTTCCCAGATTCAATATCATAGAGGGCTAGGTCTCTTGAATACCCACTGGCAAGAAACCTCTCATCTGTGGAGTTGATGTGGACGGAGGTCAGCTGCTCAAAATCTTCGAAAGTGGCTTTCACGCTATTAATGTCATATAGCTCTGAGTTGTTTGGCAGTACGGATTTGATGTCAAACAACTTCAGTGAACCATTATCTGACCCAGCAACAAGCTGGTTAAGCCAAAAACAGGAACACATTGTCACATGCCAAAATATTATAAGACTTAATAAATGAATGACACAAACGGGCTAAGAATTATAGTTATAGAAGTCAAGTAATCAACATAAACAGATTACCATGGATGGGTTCATTTTTAGCCAACAGAGGCCTAAAATACTGTTACCAGTTCCAACTGATGGGAGATAACTGATAGCCTTCCCATTGTCAGGGTTTATAACAACAATTTCACCATCAAGAGTTCCGAAAACCATAAGGCCTGAATCTGATGGATGGTACTCGAATTGCCTTGGGCGAAGCCGCCTGGTCTCATCCTTGATAAGGTGGCTGAAATTTGACACTGGCTCCATACAAGGCCATATTGATGACCCAAGTTTTGCAGCGCTGAGAGTCCTCAGGTAGAAGGATGGACTAGCACTCCTGAACCCTGGATCCTTTCTCTTAAGGGATCTTGGGTGGTAAAGATTACCTGCTCCTGTTTCACGATCCTGCAGAATATCTACCAAACTCTCTCTGTGTTTCCGCCTATATGGTAAGTACTCATAGCAGCTTGAGAAGACATGTCTGGCTGTTTCTCTCTCCTTTTGTAGGATTAGGAGATTGTCCAAGACTTTCAAATGAGGGAGAGAAACAATCATGTACTCCCTGTAGTGTTTCTCGTAACATATTGGAGAAGGATGACGAGAGATGTATTTTTTTAAGGACTGGTCCATGGCCCTCAGGTCCTGCTTCATTAGAAGCTCACCTCTGTCTGAAATCTACGAATTCCCAAAGCAAAAGTATTAGTGAACTAAACAACAGGGCATCAATGTCAAATTTTGATATTAACGAGCATCACGAACGTTTACCTCATTTTCTGACTCAGCCTGTCTACTGAATCCGAGATGCCCAAGGCTAGTACAGGGTTCAAGCTCCCCATTACCAGAAACAAATAGGTTGGGCTTCTCACCATATACGGAGATGCATGGGCCTGTGTCCCAACAGCAGAGACACTTTTGGAACCGTAGTTCAACTAGAGAAGGGAGGTTTGATAGCACAGCAGTTGCTGCCCAGAGATTGGAAACTCTAGTCTCACACATTGAGAGGCGCTTGAGATTAGGCATGCCCGAGAAGCAGTCCTTATGGAAGTTTGTGATTGAAGCACAAAAGTCCAAGTTCAACGTGTGGAGCTGAGTGAACTTCCCAACCATGTTCAACTTCTGTTGATGGAGTGACCATACATTTAGCACTCGGCAGGAGATACCGTTTCGGCTTAAATCGCTGCAGAGAAAACCCAATAAGGAAAGGTAATAATTGTGCATCCCCACTATGATAGGAGACCAGGTGAGGTTCCATAAATAAACAACTGATATACAACCATTCAGCATGCATCATCTTTATAGCAATCACAACGTTTACAGTGATCGGAAAAGAGATATGGTGTTGTATACTAACCAGAAAAAGTTTTCCCCAAAGGACATGTCTTGGAGATCGACCATGTTGAGCTTCTCATCAGCTGCCCGCATCAAAGACATCAAAAGTTCCGCATTCAAGAGGCAGGATGACTCATGAAGTATGTTAACCCTTTCAAACTCAAAAGTGTCAGCGGATTGAATCACATCAATCAGTGGAAATAGATCGCCGTTTGTTAGTTGGTCCAGTAAGATGGCTATGTTATACTTCCCGTGCCTAGCCTTCTCGTCATCCGCCTAAACAATGAAATCAGTACTTCAATGCCTCAATTTCTATCTCCCCTTAATCATTTTTTCAATTGCAACAAAAGTAAAAAATGTTCTGAAAAAATCAGCAGGGCCTACATCAATATATAATGTTACACACAGATAAGTCAAATATTTATTATTTACCCCAAGTTCATCCTAGAGACAACAGAGTTTGAAGAAAGCACCTTCGAGAACCAAGATGAGATAGCATCATTTGGCATCAGCTGATGTCTCTTGCAAGAATCCCGATACCTATTTCCGGATAGGAAAACAAAAGGATCCGAAACCAGAGTTCAGTTGAACAAATTTGATAGATTGCATTCATATTGAATGCATGAAAGTTATGGAACCAACTAAGATCTCAAAGTAGGGCAGGAGTATGTTCAGTTAGTCAAAATAAAACAATAAAACAAGCGAATTTGAATTTACTATAATCAGAATAAATATAGTAACCAAGAAGCGGAGTAATTATAAGCTCAGCCTCTTTGAAGCAAGAAGACTCATTTTCCAGTCGGCTTTTCATCTAACTGAAGGTTGAGGGGGAGAAGATGAACTTTTGAGGGCACAAAGAAACTAAGCAGAGAAAATTTAGAAATCGAAGTGGTGAGCACTTTAGAAAAGACAAGCACTTCCCCTTATTGCGGCCAAACGAAGTCCTTCCCGGGAAAAATCCGTTTCTGAGAATCTCAATAAACTGAAAAGGATTACATATGACCCAGACTCACTTCAAGAAGACTGCTCCCCATTGAGCCATTCAACCGGAATTCGCAGTCCCACAGGAACATTCCACCAATCAAGAACAAAAAACCAATACCCAGATAGAGCAAAGAAGCAGAAATTAACGAGAGGGAAGAGGGTGGAGAGAGCCCGCACAAAGATTGCAAGCTTGGGCTGTCCATGGAGGCTGAAAGGAAGCTTCCTCTTTTCCTCTGCTGTGAACAGAGACTCAAATTGATTCCGGTACATCCACTGACCCCTCTATGGAATCCGAGTTGATATTTGATGCGTTTTTGTCGTGGGAAAATTACAAAAAAGGGAAAAAAAAAAAGAGGGGAAAAATATAAGCAGAGTGGCTTTTCAATAAAGAAAAGAATACGTTGATTGAAGGATCGGAGGATAAGCACAGCCGATACAGGGTCGTCGTGCTGTGGCGAAGTCCTGCAACTCTCTCTCTTCGTGGGGACGGTTCAGACAGCGATGTTTCTTCTCCTCCGCCCTCCCTGCTCCACTGAAAGATGGCGGGTCCCAGTCCATTTGAAAGCGAAGACTTTCTTTGCACCCTGAAGTCTGGAGGACACTTTCTCCACTTCAATAATATAACACTTTCACCGCGGACCCAGCTTGGCTGTCGACCCTGCCATCGCTGACGACCTCCTATGCGACGGTGGCAAATGAGGTCGGGGCTCTCCGACCTTGCTTCGTGCACGGTTCCAAACTTCGTCCGTTATCTCGCGACATAATCTTGGCGCGGAATCAACTCGGACTCGGAGTCACGTGCTTAATTGGCTTCATCCGACCGCTCCCATCATCAGTAATGTCGCTGATACTTGCGGTTGCATTTGTTGGTCGCCCATTAATGCGTCACGTGGAGCACATCGACAATATCAAACGCTCATACTCCCCACGACTCTCTGACTTCATTGTATTTTCAGCCTCAAAAAGGATCCACGAGCTTGACAAAAAAAAATCAAAAATTAAAGGAAAAGAAGAGCGAAGCTAGGGTTCATGATGTCACAGTGACCAGTTTTGTCGATAGAATTAGATTAAGGTAAGTTGAGGAGAGAAGAGACATCGCAAATGCAAGAAATTGGTAAGGGCCCAAGTCAGGACTCCCGTCTGCGTTTCGACCTTCTGCCCATTGTTGACTTAAGAATAGATAAAGTGATAAAATCAAGTAATAATATTATATAAATAACAATTATATGTATTAAAATATAAAATATTTAGAATTAAGATAGAATTCCATTATTTACACTTGTCGACTTCTATTTAATATTATCCTTTTATTTTATTTTATTTTATTTCATTTTATTCACTAAATGTTATCTTTTTTTCCCTTAAAAAAGATTATAAATTCGAGACTTATGAACGAAAATAATTCATATTTGAAAGGTTTAACTCTTTAAATAGGTCGACCCGACTCAAATGTTGATTAATTATGATCAAATGAACTTCTAGATATCATATTGATTATGGCAAAATATCTAAACAAACTTCTGGTTCATCTTCCGCAATTGGGAAAATTAATTGTAATCGTGGGGTAAGACCGATGTATTTGGCACCATTCTTGATCTAAAATTCAATGATCTTACGTTTGATACTGTTAATAGATATTGCGTTCTTCTCTCGCCCACTTTTTTGGGCTTGTTCACAGATGAACCTCTCTATAGACGCACAAGATCGACTGCCAGATACGGGTCAACCTTGATACTTCACCAAGCATGGCATGTCCATCACGGAATAGCATTCACGGGATCAATAGTCAAGCCAGGTGGGTTGTTATTCCTCCGGTGAACCTATTAAGGAAATAAGTTTACGTAGAAATTTAAAATAATATAAAGATAGTGTAAATATAATAAAAATATGTGGTGGTAATATGGTCAAACTCACGGAGTAGAAGACTTATTATTCTGATCGATTCAGAGAATTATATTCACCTATTTATAAGCTTAGAATATTAATAAAATATAAAAATAAATAATATTAAAATATTATAAGAATATCTAAATCAAATCTCTTAACAATTATAGGCAGCTTATTTTATCCATCCTATCGATAAAAAGGAGTATGTCTAGCCATTGATAAATTATTTTAAAATTTTTATGAATTTATTTGAATTTACTAATATTTTAAATAAGAATAATCTCATTCTTATTTGAAAAAAGGTGGCTCATGCGGTTGTTCAGACATCAAACAGATGGGATCGACCGGCAAATATATGCAAATATAATATACAGTAATACCATAATTAAGCACAAATCTCACCCAATTTCAAAATTTTAATGCGAATTTTTTTTATGTCCCTAATTATACACCAATTATGTGTCAGCTATCAAGTATAGCATGATTTTATTTTTCCGGTCAAGCCGTCCGGTGTGACACTATATCACATAAGGTGTCATTAGACACGTCAACAAAATTAACATTACTAAATATGACGACCGATAAAAATAAGAGCGTCGTACTAAAATTTAACTTAATGAGTGATGCAAGTTGGTGTATGATGCGACATATGAAAAAAATTCATGGTATATTTGAGAAAGTAATCTAATCTCGTGATTAGGACGTTTATCCTGTAATGTGTATATTAATGTTTTTTTTCTTCTAATTTCTTATAATGGTGGGTGGCGGTGGTGGTGGCAGCTCAAGATTCCCCGTCAAAATGACTTATCAATCGGTTTTGCCCTACCTTCCAATTGACTGATCCTTCGACATCACCATCGAATATAATATCTACTTTTCCAATATCGACTCGGTCAACAAAACTTATCCGGTTGCCCCGTTTGGCTTCAACTTTGATATAGTGGTGCCATCCATGCCTGGAGCCCAAGACTCCCCCTATGTTCAATCTTCTCTCTCTCACACACACACATATATATATAATTTTCCTAATATAAATTTTCTATATTTATAATATTCAAATTCGATATATTATTTAATAGAAAAGAGATACAAAATCATATTAATTACTGGTATTAGTTGTGTATAGCTCTATTCTCTCATTCTTCTTCATATCTCCTTATTAAGTCTCCTAAGACTCCAGTGTGACCAAAAAATTGAGCTCTCATCTTCACTTGTAAGGATGTTAAATGGGCTAGAACCATTTGACCCGATTAAGGTTTGGCCTATTACATACAACGGGCTAGTTCGGTTATAAGTCATGGTTCAAGAAAATATAAATTGGCTGAAAACCATTCCTTAGTGAGATAGTTTGAACCGTGAATTATAATCATTTTATTTTTTAAATTTTTTCTTAGATGATTTAAAATGAATATTTTTAAAATTTTAAAATTTTAAATTAAATCGATAAAATTTGATTGTTGATATGCATGTTATTGGCAGTTTGGACCTGTTTTGCAACAATTACAGTTCTGGGCCAATTTCAATCTAGTTCAATGAGAAAACACGTTGGGCCGGTTCCGGTTCAACAAGCTCTTAGGCTCTGCCCGCAACTACCCTCAATCCAATAAAAGTGGTTATGGAGCGGTCTAGACCGGTAACAAGTTTAGACGGGTTGGCTCTAGGCCGAACCGGCCCGTTTAACATATCTAGTCACGTCACCACTGATGATCCAGATAATCAGATGATGCAATGGGCCAGAAAGAGCAAGAAGCCCATTATGCCTCATTGTCCTTCCAAGATTGTTCAATTCCGGACCATATGAACATGTAATTACTCACCCAACTTGATGGATAATAAAGCCGAGCTCTTTCTTGGTCGTGCAACCACGCGTTATTCAAAACGTCAATGGTTTTGACTGATGTGGTTTAGGGTGGTTGACTCGACTATGGATATCCCCCTTCTAGGTTGTTTGGTTGCGAGAACTGGCTTCTTGAGGAAATTCCGGTGATGCTGCGGAAAATAAAAGTGCAACCTACAGGGCACCAAACCCGAGCCATCGTGGCCGGGCTCAACCACAAACATGGTCTCAGTAAGACAATCATCATAGCTCGTGCGTGAAACCGAACAGATTCCCGGTTCAGCAATGATAGTTCTGGTGTGGATGCGAGAGACATTCTACTGAAGCAAGAAACATTATCATAAGACAATACTCTTGAGCTTGAACTTGCTCCATTGATAGAACTGAACTTTAAAATTTTTCAAATTTCAAACAGTGATTTGAAATTCTTATGGCTCCGTTTACTTGATCAGATCCTCCCACTTGCAGTACTGCCCGCCTGCCAAGGCCCGATAGTACCTGTCCCGGCAGTAAACCGGCCTCCCATCAGCAGCCTCCGCAGCTGCAGCTGCGAGTTCATCGTCGGACTTTACCTCCACAGGCAGTCTGAGCAGCTCCTCCTTCCTGTACAACATTTACACGATGAAGATGTAAAGGAATATGAACGGAGTGAGCATCGACCGTGCTGACATCTTTAGCTCGAGATTGGGAGATGTGCCGACAGATTTGTGGCTTTTAGCTGTTTATACCTTATATTGGACTTCGGGTTGGCTTTTGCCGCTGCAACGTTCGATGCGCTTTCCCCTGAGGCGAAGGTGGTTTTGATGAAATCCTCGACCGGGGTGGCAAAGATGAACAGCGCGACAGCAGATACAAGCAATGCTCCTGTCCCGACGAGGGTCTGCTTCAGAAGCTTCACCACTGGTTTAACCTACGGTCAATGATATTCGTTTGCGTTAAATCTCAGTTAGTCCAAAAATTTAAGAAAGCTCTGCAGGTCTAGTAGAGATCACTGCGTTACCTTATAGGAACCGAGCAATCTGTCACGAGCCAGGACCTTCAAGGAACAGAACAGACCGAGTATAAGTTGGATCAATCTTAACGGACAAGAACGGCAGATCCTGCAGTTTCTTCTTTGACAAGAGCAACTGCATCGTTCTCAGCTCGGTTTTCGTAGTACAGTTTGTCCATTACATTTCACTGGGATGTTTGTCGATCCCATTGTTAATCAAGAGTATTGGTCAATACAAGGTCAAGCGTCCTGTTCCTAAGACGGTTGTTTATCGGTTGTCGTTGTCTACACCAACAAACTAGTTTTTCTAGAAGTGGATCTGCTCATCTATTTAGTCAAAGTTGCAACTGGTTCTGGAATGAACAGTCAAATCCGATCCTTTAATCGGTTAACTGAGACGTGTTCGTTACACGCACTAACCTCAGGCGGCTTCACCCACATTTGACCGTCGTACCATCCACTCTCTTCATATGGAATCACTGCTGACAGAAGTCTGTCGCCGACATAACTCCATCCCTGTGATGCCGTAAGGAAAGCCAAGAGTTATCTGTCTGCCTTCCGTTCTGTTGTTCAGTATATCTTGAGTGATGTCGCTCAACTATCGAGCTAGTGCTACAGATCAATTCAGCGGAATCCTATGGAACTCATTACCGGGCTATTGCAGAATAAAAGAGCATGTTACCAGATAAATTCGTAAGACGATCAAGGAGACTAAGAAAAGAGTCCCCGTGCCTGCGGCGAGCGCAAACCTCAGCGGTTCCTGCGAAATCACCGAAACTTGTCAATCGTCTTTCATGACTATGTTAGGGACAAGTGCTTCCTCGTTCGAACGTTTCTACTGCAGAGGATGCCGAGAAAGGTTCTCAGATGTCATGTCGATTACCTTAGAAGGATTGAAGCTTGCAGCAGCAATCGGGATTCCCAGAACCGTAAACGTGATGAACCAGAGGCCTCCGAGCCGGACGAAGAACTCCCCAGGTCCCAGGTCGCCCCACGAGTACAGAGGACCATCTTTCAGGGCGGAGAACTCGTTCACCTGCAGGTTCCAGGTGTCGAATAATTAGAAGAAACGGGCAAACCTCATAGACATTCTCATCGAACCCTGTTTGTTTTTCCGGGTAATTCTCATCCAACCGTTCAAGTCACTATGCGACTAAGTAAGTTACCAGCAATGAACAATCCAGCGAAAGACTGCAGTTGTTTTACCAATAATTCATAACATTTCCTACGCTGAGAAACTCTGCGGAGACAGATGGCGGCGGAGGAATCAAGTTTTTTTAGGATCGTTGAGATTAGACTTACGGGTCTTTGCTCGAAGGGGACCTCGATCTCGAGCCCGGGGTCCCAGCTCCTGCCGGGCAGGCCGCTGGTTCCACCGCTACCGTCAGTCTCATCCTTCAAGGCCTTCGCCGAAATCCCTCGGAGAAGTCTCTGGGTTCTTCCGCACCGGACGACCAAGAAGGGGCCATGGATGCTACCGAGCTTGACCTGCCCTGCGTCGCAGGGAACCAATAAGGAGCAGTGAACATGCAGCCTGAGCATTTAGCTCAAGGTCACAAGGCCCTTCTCCAATGGCTTCTCCGTGAGTGGACCAGAGAAAAGGGAGGGAGGGTTCATTGAACGCCGCGGGAGATATTAGATTCCATGCTCAAGGGGCTAGGATTCGCCAGGGCCATGCATCATTTACGTGGAGGGGAAAATTAATGGAGGAAATACTTGGTACCTTTGGATATGGGTATGCAGAGAGCGGCCGTTGATATGATGGACCCGGCTGATCGGGATCGTCCACGAGTCGCAGCAGGACACCGTTCGTGACTTCTCTATGTGCGGGGTACGAGTGATCCACAGGACTCCACGTGGCGTGTGTCCCCTTTCCACGCTACGTCCTGCCTATCGCACATGTTTCCACGAGCCAACGATCGATAAAACGGAACGTACCGTTCCATGAGTATGGGCCTCGATGTAAATATGAAAATTCACGAATTTAACTTTTTTTTTCTGGTTAAAAAGATGAAAATTTACTCTCCTTTTTATTTACTATCTATTTTTTCATTGTGTCATATCATATGTACAAATCTATTGAGACACTATTGATCGGGATTCAATATATGTCAACTTATCCAAACACGGTTTTTTTGTACCGTACATAAATTATACTTTTAGATTGGTCAATTTTTTACGATTCTAATATATATACATACAAAAAAATATTACTGTAAAAATTGAATTTAAGATCTTTTAATATTTTTTTATATAAAAATTGCTAAATCAAAATTAATAATACAATTTGAACTAAGTAGGCTAACTTAAGAGATAAATTCCTTTCCATATAAATTATTTATATTTAGTCCTCAATTTTCTTTGGACGGTAATTAGGTTGTGGTACTCCAAAGTCAACGTACCTTCCGAAACGAGATTGATTAGCCCATTGGGCTGCGGCCCAGTGAAAAGGCGCGAGCCCATTCCCATATGCTATATTAATATTGGCGAATCCTCGTGAATACAAATGCAAAAAATAAATACATAATTTAATGAAATATAAAACATAACAAAGAACAAAAATATCAACGGTGGAATTCTCTTGACGATTCTGATCTCCTCGGTCGAGCAGTGGCCTTAGGGTCCGGAGCTCCATCTCGCGATCGTTTAGAGAGACAGAAAGAGTCAGTGAGAGAGGAGAGGATGGGAGGAGGCAATGGCCAGAAATCGAAGACGGCGCGGGAGAGGAATATGGAGAAGCAGAGAGCTCCTAAAGGTAAACCTGGGTTTCATTCCCTGAGGTTCCGTCGACTCGATTGGAGAGCGTGAGACCAATCCTTTGATTTGGAAAAGTTAAGCTAGGAGGCGTTATTCCAGAGTCTGAGTTCGTAGGAGACTCTGATTTGCTCTTCTTTCCTTTCTTTCATGGATTTGATGGGATTTCGTGGATGAGCTTGCAGGAAGCCAGCTCGAATCAAACAAGAAAGCCATGACGATACATGTAATTTCCTCAGTATATGCTTTTCTCATCAATCGGCTGTCTGGTTGTAATTTGTCGGCCTTAAATTACGAAGAGGCAATTGCTGGTCTAGATATTGATTGAAATTGTCTACAGATAAGTCATCGTACACAAGTTTTGCGATTTCTAATTGCATCTGTGACAGTCTCTTAACATTGATTTCCCTTTCTACAAGCTAGGAGGTCATTTTGTGGGAACGCTCTTGATTGTGTAATATATGCATGGCTATGGTATATGCTCTTGGACTATACTTCAGTTTTTGTTGTTATAAGAAGTTTTCAGTCCAAAATCTTGTGATAATTAGTCATTGATGTTTTTTATCTTGTTGACTGTATCTTGTAGAATGCAGGACAAGATTACTCGTAATGGTTTTAATTTTACTTTTGAGTTCTGATATAGAAAGCCATTTTTTTTTCCTGATAAATGTTGATTTTGACTTGTAAGATACTATGTCCATATAAGTTGGCATATGTAATATGCATTTTTAGGAATCAAAGGTCCGCATATATTGTGGAATTTTCTGTTATTTATCTTCTCCCTGTAACTATGTTAACCTCGTGATGTAAATTCTAGCGTTGCCATGCAACTGATGGGGTTTTGAGATTGATAGCTTATTATTGAAGCTTTCTTATTAGACTAACAGCTAACTGAAATCGGAGCTTTGCTTCCTCTTCCAAAGCTTCCACAATTGTCTCAATCGACATGCTTACTCGGGAGAAATGACGGTTTTCTTAAGCATGCACTTCCTATTGATTGAAATTGTGGTCCATCTTAGTCCATCCAACTCCCATAATCCTTTTACCTATCCTACAGGTCAGCATGTAGTCCCAGACCCTTTGAGATGAATTTTGTATGTAGTATTGTTACATGAGTTATCCACTTTCTTCTATTGTCTTCAATATCAGTACCACATTTTTAACCCCATTTCCTGCATCCTACATTAAAAACTAATGCTCGGCATGTAAAATTGATTTGTTATATATAAGGTATATGGCACCAAAACTTCGGAAGCAGAATCATTGTTGTGTTATTTGATTTATTTTTTGAGTCTGCTAGTGATTATGCTGAGACACACTTCTGTACTGTAGTATGCGGTGTTTTTTCTCTTCTTTTTCTACTGGGAGCTGAACATCGTCTCTGCATATCATTTTTGGAGAGCATACTTCATTAATCAAAGAGACTCGACGCTCCTGAGGGGAAATTGCAGATGCTTGAATAGGGAGGAATTTCTTTCTATAGTTCACCTTTCTTGCACTCCTTATTTTGCCTGTGTCTTACTCTCGTGACATGCTTGTTTGTCTCTTTGATTGTTCTATACGCTAGACAGGTCCAAAATAATCCATTCAACTTTGTAACGGTGGCTGAATGTGCTTTTTCTGTTGTGCAATGTAGTGCAAGGTTTGCATGCAGACGTTTATGTGCACCACTTCGGAGGTGAAATGTAGGGAACATGCAGAAGCCAAGCACCCAAAGTCCGATGTCTATACATGTTTCCCACACCTTAAGAAGTGAGCCAGCTTGTTATGGGAGGGCGATGCTCGAATCACCCTGATGTGTAAATTTTCCCGTTGCAACTTGTCATTTAAACTGGCAAACAGGCTCTCTTTCGTAGTCCCGCATGGTTGGCCAATGTGGTCTTTCCATGCGCCCCATTGCTCTTCCGTGGTCGCCCTATTCATTTGTTTGTTAAAATCTTAGCAGTGCTACCTTTCCCCACCATATGTTCCTGACTGCCCTTGTGCCCAAGGACCTGTATGTAGTTCTTGGTCTCCTAGGATTAGTGTATACCTCCGCCTCATTGAGGAAATCTTCTTAATATGTGTGCTTTTCTGGTGTCGGTATCATTGTGAGACGTGCAATGGCCCGAAACTCATGTTGTAGTAGTTCGAGTCCGTCACGGCAATCCACGTCCGCCCCCAAGCTCTACCATCTGTGTCTGTATGACCTCTCGGGAGCATTTGGTGCATCAGTCTCTGAGCTCAGGTTAGAACTCGTAGCAGATTGCGAAGGCGAGTTGATCCTGGGCGATCTTAGAGACGATTATGATTGTTTTGTGATGTGGATCCCCTTACCCGACCGGGCCACGTGAAATTTTTCTGTGGTGGGCACGAGAATCGCTTAGATTTGATTCGAAAAAGGGGGTGGTGGGGTCAAAAATTGACCTGTAGGACCATTGGGGATTTTTTTAAAAAAATTCGAAGAATCAAATGGAACCCTCGATTAATTTGAATCCATTCTCTGTAGGGCATTTTTTTTTTTTTTTACAAATAGAGGTTTAATTAATTACAAATTGCTCGATATGGTTCTTTAGCTTAATCGTGGTTATCCAAACCGAACCGGTTTTCTAAATAACAATTAAAAGAAGCAAATTGTTTTTTAAAAATTTTCATTTTCATGTAATTAATTATCATTTAGCCTATCATATCAAATTTTCTAACTCATTACTAATACTCACTTTATCAAGATGATGTAATTTTTTTTTCTTGATGAGTCAACCAACCGTTGATAAAATTCACTGCACCATCCACACACTCATTTTTCCTGTGCTGATAATGGTAAAAGGAGGAAACATTCCTTACGTGCCCTCCTAGAGGAAGGCTCTACGTCACGTTGGCTCAATAGGGAGAGGTGGGTGGGGCCCAGGGGCTCGGGGTCAACCATCCCAGGCACCGCCCGCCCAGATCTTATCCGGAGGGATGCGGCTGCTCCGCTGGTTTTGGGGCTACCCCCACGTGAGCCCCACGTGCCTTTCACCCCGCTCCTGTCCTGTCGTGTCGGCCCCATTGGTCGGTCCCCTCAATTTCACTTCATCCGTCTCCGTCTTTTCTAGAACCCAGCCCCAAGTGGGCTCAACGATGAAGGCATGGGTCCGCGGGGTAATATCACTCCTAAATCGGATAGTTTCCACAGAGGATATAGGGCTCCCGAGCCATTCTTGGGACCGGCCGATCTCTCTCCCTCCACTGATATGACGGGTCGAGCCGGAAGATAGAATCGGGAGCTGGAGAGAATGCGCACAGCAGTGCCGAGTTTTTGCTGCTAAACCTACAAGAATAGGTAGCCAGCTGGAGGAAGTGCGAGCCAGCCCGAGAGTCCAGGACTCGAGTTCTCGGGCACCCAGTGGATCGAAGAATCCCAGCGCCACCCCCACCCCCACAATGGGGACAACATCTACTTCAGAGATGAAATCGGATGGAGAGACAGACGGATGATCCAAGACAGTACTCGACAACGAAGGTGGGGAATATGGGAGCTGTCCAACTCCCAAGCATCCGAAAAAGGTAGCTCGTGATGGCAATACTGATTTATTTCTTTCCCGTTCGAGATGGTTGTCGCGTGTGACCACCGAACCGACCAGACCTATCTAATTATGGGATGCAATAATTATTATTAATTGGAACAATTTCATTGAGGGTAAATCTGCGATTTTACTCACTAGGCCTTTTTTTTTTCTATCATTTTTGTCATAAATCATTTTTTAAGATATACTTGATCCTACATACTAAAAAATAATAAATAATAATAAAAGAATTAAAAAGGTGGAGGATTCGAAAGGTAGCCGTCAACAACCCCCTTCTCGACTCTGTTCACGACCTACTTTTTTTTCCTTTTTTTTAAAAATATTTTTAATATTCCATTATTTTCTTTACCCATTAAATAAAAAATATCATATATTATTGATAAAATCATTCACGTGCATCTTGTTTCATATGTGATACTAATAATTTCCCTTTTTTGTCTTAAGAGATTTTTTAATTTATGTATATATTACATTAATCCACCTTTCATAGCCTTTAATTCCCTAGCTAGATACATGGTTGATTTACCGGGCGAGTGGAGTACTAGCAGTACCCCTCCACACTTTTTTTTTTTATTTTTTCTTTTATAAATGTAATTATCTTATTTTTTATTCTTATATATCATCAAAATCTTAACGTGAAAATAATAACTAAAAATTTATAAAAAACAAAATTAAGAATAAAATATGTCATAGTAAAATATTTATCAAAATAATAACGGAGGAAGAATTAGTACCTCACTTTACCATGTCATTAATAAATACATCCTTACCTTATTACCATATGATGGCCAGAAACATCTCAGTCTGCAGAAGCACACTGCTTTCCGTACCTCCACGGGCATTCAGTGCATAATGAGGGGGCTGGGGGGGACCGAATCTGCCGCCAAATCCCCGGTGAAACCGACCCCTCTGCCTGTGGAACCAGTGCAGATGTCGCCAGGCACACGCATTGCACATGTCTTACCGATGCCATCCAATTCACCATTTCTGGCTAATCGTACCCATTAGCCTAGTTAGGTCGGCTGAGGCAATCTTCGGGGTTTGATCGTGTGCCCCCGCCCTGAAGATTCAATTTCCCGATAGCGAGAGCGACGGTGAAAATCCGCGTCGCACCCTGCGTTCTCTCTCCCTCGCGCCACTTGCCTTCCGCCCATCGCGCACTGCACTCTTCTCCTCTATCGAAAAGAACGTGCACGTTCGGGTTTAAACCGATTAGGATTCACCTAACGAGGTCGCGGAGGCGGGGAACAAGGAGATCTCTCGGGAGATCCCTCTCCCTCTGACATTAAATTGAATTACGTGGGGGAAGCACAGTGCTCTCTTGGGCTGGGAAGGTGATAGCTACAGCTAGTGCGAAGGCGATAATAATAATGCCCACTTGCCTGTCCGGTGACAATATCTCCGTGTCCCCCAGCGGGCGGGATCGTGGAAACTGACGCGGATCTGACTGAGTGACCCACCCATCCTTCCACCACCTCCTCCTCCTCCTCCCTCGTGAAAATTTTTAGGTCGAGTAATTTGATCCCAGTTCACTTGTAACTTCATCTTCTGCAATTACAATTTTTGTTATCACTGCAATAGAAGAGAGAGAGAGAGAGAGAGAGAGAGAGAGAGATTCGTTTATTTTTCCAGTAGATATCCACCGATGAAGTTGTTAAAACAAGCGATTCGAGTCGAAATTATTTGGCCTAGTTATGATTCGGTCTATTTACTTAATAGGACGACCCAGTTACGGGTTATAATTCGGGCATATATGAGCCGGTCCAGAGTTGTTTATAAGTGGATTGGTTTACGGTTCGAGCCGATTTGACCTTGTAAACCGTTCATTTTTTTCAAATTATTTTAAATAAATAATCTTTATTTTTTTAAATTTTGAAATTGATTGTACAAAATTTGACTGTTGATATACATGATTTTAGCGGTTCGGACCGGTTTTGCAACGGTCCCGAACTGATTCAATAAGAAAACGTTCGGGCCAATTCTTGTTTAATGGGCTCATTTCTTGTACTCGGCATATAATCATCCATCAACTTAATAAGATCAGTTACAAGCCGGTTATAAATTTGAAGAAACCGAAACCGATTCGATTAATATCTCCACTCACTACAAAGTATTATTTTCCAAAAATATTCTCAAAATGAAAAAGAAAAAAGAAGAAGAATCTAATATAGAGCCCGAAGAGAGAGAAGGAGTGTTCCGTGGGGCCCAGCGGCCCAGCCGAATGCGGCGAGACGCAAACATTTTTTTTCCCCCGTCAAAAGCCATTTCCACTTTCCAGCGGTGGAGGTGGTGGGTGCTGATTCCCCCGTCTATCTCTCTCCCCACAACTTTCTTTATCTTTAATTAATAAAATTATTTTTATTTTATGTGAATTTCATTGTCCTGCTTTATCAATATTTTAAAAAAATTTGACATTATGTCTTTCAAAAAAATAAAGCACCCACCGGACAGCGTTTACGATCCGGTGGTGTCCGTGTCTTGATTAACGTAAGAATCTTCTCTCTCTCTCTCTTTCTTTTTTCTTTTTTGCGTGGGGGAGCGGTAGTTGGGGGTTTGGAATTAGGGTCGGTGTTTTGTGGGTCCCACGCATTTCCCAAGATCGGAGGAAATCAGTGGGCCCGCCCCCTCCCCACAAGTGGAGGAACCCTCATAATTGCCGCCCTCTCTCTCTCTCTCTCTCTCTCAAATATACCATATTTATCCGCACACTGATTCTGATTTAATAATTATAAAATTATTAATTTAATTTTTTATTATAAAACTCCTAATATTTTCTTATTTTCTTCTTCTTTTATTTATTTGAACTCAGTGTTCGTCGCTGAATCTAAGAGGTATCATCCACTCTTTGAGCGCATCATCACCATTTATTTTTCTATATTATTTTTATTTTTTTGATAAGGCACTCATCCATTCTTAATTTATCAACTGTACAAAGGATGATAGAGAACGGCTAGGGGACGTAGACACAACGAGAGACAGATGCTGATGAGGGACCGTACTGTCTCACCTCTCTCATTGGCTACTACAACCTTGTGGGCCCCCTTCTCCGATCGGGAATAGCTAGCGGACGCACAGACGCTGTATGCGTATGGTCGAAAATCCTTTCCGGATTCCAGTGAAAAAAATATTAGTATAATAATATTATTTTTATTATAATAATTAAAATATTATAATTTTAATTTTTATTATAAAATTTTATTAATCATTCTATTACCTTGTTCTACTATCTTTGTATATGTATATGAATTTCACATGTGACTAGAAAAATCATGCACTTATCCAAATTATCACAAAGTAAATGTGTGTATATATATATATTAGTAGTCTAAAATATATGCACCTGTAATCAACATAAGTTGTTTGCTTGTGTTATTTAGGTGTTTCCTTTATTTAAATAATATTTTTAATTTAAGTTTTGTGAATAGAAAAAATTTATATTTGAAAAGTTTTACTTATTAAGTTAATCAACTCGACTCAAATTTAAATTAGTTATGATTCAATAAAATTTTGAATATGAAATAATTTAGGCAGAAAAAAATACATGCACATTTCTTCTTCCTCTACTCTTTCTTTGTTTTTATCCCGTTAAGAAAAGTTTATAGGCCATATTAATGGATAAGGGAAAGTATTACTCGAAATTTTACTGCATCAATACTTTTTACATATCAAATTGAGGATGATGGTATTTATGTAAGTACAACTTTGCCCTTTCTTTCTAACTTGACCATATGTATTAAGAGGTTAGGAAGTATTTTTTTTGTTCTTTTTGTGAATTAAAATATTAACTATATATATTGATTATTTAACCTTCTTTTTAATTTCCAGAACTTAAATCTTCACTGAATCTATGAATGATCCAAACCAACATGCCCAAGTGACCCCATACCGCTCGCTCCTCGGACCCTCCAAAAAATGTTAGTTTATATTGGATTTTGGATAACTATGAAGAGACTTTGAGGGCACAGGTGTCTCCTCATCAAACAACATACGAGTTTCTGTTTGTACTTCGATCGATGCCCATAGGATTCCACATCCTTCTAAATCCACCCTGTGCCCATAATTCACCAGATCTCCATCAATCATGTAGTCGGAATCCTGATCAGTCTCGCATTTTCTTGTCCGATTCACCACTGATTGCCATGTTCATCCGACGGGACAGATCAACTGCGACCGCCACTGCCACCTGGGCGTACCCCGAAATTATTCTTCGGGGTCGGGTCGGGTCCGGTCGAGTATTGTATTCACACAGCAGGGATAGTGGCTAATTGAATATTAGTGTTGCTTTTGAGGAATGAGAGGGTGAAGATAGTGGTAGAAACGCGGCAACTCGAGCATTTTAATAATACGTCGATGGGAAACGCCTTACTCAGGGTACCCTCAAGTGCTTTATCTGCGGACTCGATTCAAAGTTTGAAGCATTATGCGGGTCAGTTTTTAGATAATATAATAGATTATGTGGTATCCCCACTTTCTTCAAATTTGCTCCAAACTGTGGTCGGAGATCGACCCCTTGTGTGTAACCGGGTTGCATAATTGTATGCATAGTTTCGGGAATTACAGGTATAAGTTTACAGAAAGCTACGAGCTGGTGGCCGAGGGACCTTGGCAAGATGTGGTAATCGAGGCAGACTCCTCTGAGCTGGCCAAGCTGGCAGACGAGGGATCGGAGGATACCAGGGGATTTCTAAGTCATAGTTTGATGAGTTGTCTCTAATCTCCATCAATCTGCGAAGGCGCCAAGTGAGGCTTCGAGCCCTCAGTCGAGAGGCAAATGGGGCAGCAGACTGGGTGGCTAAGCAGTTTGAGAGGTGTTTGTGTCCCACAGTGATTATTAGCCGGATTTACCACTGATAAATTGGAGCCGGTTCGTGTGGGAATTTATCCGAAGCTAAAAAGGATGAAAAAAACTTAATGAAAATAAAGTTATTTTTTTCAATTATATAAAAAATTTATGGGACTAAAAAATAAATAAATATTAATTATTAAATAAAAACTAGAGTGCAGCAAACCCCTTCTCACAAGTGACAATATTTAGGAGTCACGCATATCTCTATTCTAGGGAGAAAAACGGAAAAACACAAATGACAAAAAAAAAAAGGTGGGGGCGAAAATTAAGAGAGGGGATTCCGTCACCGACGGACTATCACTTCTCCCTCCTTCCGGCCGACCGGAAAGAGGGAAATCCGGTGCCGGTGAGAACCTCGCAGGAGTTCAAAATCCGGGAAGAACACTTCCCACCAATTATCACAAGAGAACCAGAAAAAAAAAAAAAACAAGGAAATTTTAGCAGGAAAAAAAACCAGAACAAAACTATCAAAGACCCTCTCTTGGAAGTCCATCCATCAGATGAACAAGCTCAGCAACTTCGTCCCCTTGTAGTTAGCTTCGGCCTCTCCTCCGGGCCCGATCTCGGGGCAGGTGTTGGCCGTCGTGACGGACCCCTCGGAGTTCATCGATGGGCTGCCGAGCCGCCTCATCTGCAGGTTCATCGCCGGGGCTCTCCCGGAGAGCGCCGACAGCTGCGGGGTCAGCCTCAGGTCGAGGTCGATCGGTTGATGAGGCTTGATGTCCTCCGCCAGCTTATTTCGCTTCGGGGGCACCCTCGATCTCGATGTCGAGAAGCGGGAACTGTTACTGTTGTTGGAGGCCGGCTCCGGTGGGAGATTCTTCCACATGTCCGCGGGGCACGTGACCTCGGAGGCCTCGTCGATGCCTCCGCCGTCGAGGAGCTCGGGGATCGGGCGGAGCGTGCCGCCACTCAGGACGTTCTCCACCGCAGCCTGGCAGATGTGCCAGTTGCCGGTCCACAGGAGCCCGACCGCACCGTTCACAGGGTTCACTGTTCTCCCACACGCTTCAAACAACAGTGACTGGAACAAAGCTGACAATGAAATAGGAAAGAAAAAAAAAATGATGAGTCCGTGAATCAGAACCCAAGATCTCGAGTTTAAATCCCGTCGATCGGTTCAAATGGACCCAGTAACTTGACTACCAATAGGCTGATAATTGCGTCGGTTCGGCCACGGGCTTCACAATTAATACGAGATGGGGTGGCTAGAGCAAGTACCGGGGCGCTGGGGCTCGGGGACGTTGGAGATGAAGGACATGAGGCCGGCTCGGCCGAAGAACTTGGCCACGAAGACGGTCGCATGCCCCTGAGCCTCGGGGCCCTCGATCCACTGCAGGCACGGCCTCAGAACGCACGCATCACTGCACCCTTTCCTCAGGACCCGACACCCGTTACAGCTCATGATTCCCGATCGACGACACCGAACCCGACTTCTCGACCAGGTTATATGTACAATCGGCTGCTTGACATGAAAACGGCTAATGCGAATCTAGAATCACTTGGGACACAAGGAATGGAGGAGCAGAGGAGGACGAGGAAAACTGGGGATGGTGAGAGAGAGGGAGGAGATATATAGAAGCAAAGAATGTAAGGTGGACGATGGTGGGTTAGGGCGAAGGAATAATATAGCCTTTTTTAACTCTCATGTCCATGTGACCATGGGAGATGGCCTTCGACGTTTAACCAGAGTTAGGTTAATCGGTCGTATTCTTCCTATTTATTCCTCCGACGAGGCCACGAAGCGTCGAGGCTCATCCCCGGTTCGGGCACCACCCAGAAGCCACTGAACCGCGAGTTAAGTTTGGTTGCGTAGTCCGTCGTCAACTACCACGTTCCGTTTTCATGGACTTTATCCATTACTTGGCCAATCCAACTCCAACTGCAACTGCATCATTCAAGTTCCATGGAGAAAAGTGAGATTTGACAGTGTCAAACACAGTAGTTTTGCCAATTGCAGCTATATATTTCATTCGTTCAAGATTTTCTATTAATTAAATCGATTTAAGTTTAAATTAATTATATAGAGAGAGAGGAATTAAAAAGAAAAAGAAAATCATTGTGAAGAGGAGGTAGTACTGCTTGGGGATTGGGGGAAGAGATTCCAAAGACATGGGCGTGAGCGGCTCCGTGTTTCCGCAGTTGTGTTATGTGTTATGCTCTCCACCGCTCACTTCCACCCGGCTATCCATCTCTCTCTCCTCCTCTCTCCCCCCACTCTCTCTCTATTAACAGATAAAATTATCTTAATTATATACTTTTGAATTAGTATTTTTTTTAAAAAATATTTATTAGCAAATGGTTTAATGATACTGATCTTTTAACCCTGAAACGCAGAGTCTACTAATACTTGTAAATTGTAGTTATTGGGCACTCTTGATTTCCCATTTCCACATCCTATATTGGATTGAGCTCCACTTCATAATCGAAATGATCTACGGCGGAGCCGTAGTTTTTAAGATCGGACCGGACCAGTTGGTTTGACTGAGGTCATTCACCTGATCCGGTTTCTAGAATTAATCCAATTATATTGTAAATGCAGTCAACTCGGATTAAATCGGCCGGTTTTTGGTTGGATCGTGAACTCAATTGAACCGGTAAAAAAATAAAAATATATTATAATATACTTATTTTATTATATTATATTTATATTTCATATCGAATTGGAGGTCGATGTGATTACCATATTAAGGATTTTTTTTCATAAATCAGTGTCAATGCATTGGTAATATTATACTATTAATATTATTTACTAAATATGCAGTTTGATCCATTGAATCACCGATCTGACCCATAAATCCATGAACCTATGTCTTGACTCATTTTTTATCCGATCCGATTTTAAAAATTATAATTTTAACTTTGGCATCCTTAAATTCAAAAATGGCGTCGGGAGAATAAGGCTGCATCTATATATATATATATGTGTATTCATTCTGGTTGGAATGAGAAATTTGGTGACAACTAATTAATTATCTACCAGCAATGTGGATGGTCCGGTGATTGTCGGGTATATAAAAATAATGACTCTATAGGGACTGATCATTGAGGGCCATGTGCTGGTGTGCGCAAGACCAGCAAACACAACCTTCAGTCCTACTCACCCGCAATCAGACCACTTCTGTTCTTATCAGTATGGTATTTTTTATTAATATTTATTTGGCAGTCCCATTTACCTCCCAAACTTTATGAGTAAAAAAAAGAAGAAGAAAAAGAAAATTTGCAGGCGATGACGTGGCGATCTTATCCTTAAGGGGGACAAAGCAACGTCCACTTGCATGCTCTATTGGTTCCACATAGCTAAACCTCCTTTCTTCCTTTCTTTTTTTTTTTTTTAATTCCATGAGTTCATAAAATTAGAAATGGACTGACTACCGGTAAGGGAAATAAATGGATGTGAGTGGTATAATAATAAGAATTGAATTTAGAATTTTTTAATAATTAGATTATGGATGATATCATTACACCAAAACCTATTCCTCTCTATATAGGTAAACTTTTATGATCCTTTCAGATTACGAAAGATATAGATAAGTTTACGATGTGACATGAGAGGGGGAATAGGGAGACATAGTTAGTCTACATGGGACTGTGAGAACTTCTATGATCGAGTCGATAATAATTTCACCGTATTAGTCATATATTTTTCCTGCATTCCAAGGTATTATGCTTTTTTCCCCTATTTTCGATAATATTTTAAGATGAGTTATTCAGGCTGGCGTAGATGTATATTCCATTTTTAATATACACTCACACATATATATACATATAATAAGTCTTATTGCAATGGTCCACACATCTAATGTTAAATTATAGACAGTATAACGGAACATGCTCCCGATGTCTCGGTCCCTTTGGAACCAAGGATGGCCAAATTGAACTTCCTCAGATGCTGGAGGGTGGGGAGCATTAGTTTTAAAAACCGAACCAAGCTGGTTGGTTCAATCGGTTCAACAGGGAACCGGCCACTCACTCAATCCGATTCCTATGAAAAATCTAATTGCACTTTCAATGAGATCAACTCCTGTTGAACCGGTGAAAAAATCGGGATATTTAAATTTTAAAAAAATGAAAACATATTATAATGTACCTATTTTATTTTACTAAATTTATATTTATATTTCATATTAAACTTTTGTTTAATATAATTGATATATTAATAATTTTTATTACAAATTATATTCAGGTTGGGTCAATTGAATCTCTGATCCGACTCATAAACTCATGAACCTATGTCTATACCGGTTCTCAGCTCGATTCGATTTTAAAAATTATGGTGGGAGTAACCACTCCTCCCCTCTCTCCCTCTCCCACAAAGATAAAACTTGTTTTTTTTTTCAAATTCTAGTCCTTGCTGAGGATGATTTTTCTAAATCAAGCCCTTCATTAGTTAATGTTTTTGGGGAAGATACCCATACATCATCGTCTTATCAATTGAGAATAATGCTCGTTAAGCAGAAGGACTTATTTGGATTCAATACAGTAATATTATGGAATTAATATGAGACTGGAGTACATATTCAGTAAAATTCATATGGGGGGATAAAAGGTGTAAAGTTTTGAAAATTTTTAAAATCCTGAAAAGGCCAGAGACGGTCTTAAAAAATGCGCGCATGTTATCCTGTCGAGTTCTATAATGCACACTGAATAGTTAGCCGTTAGAATAAGAGGTACCCATTGGAATTTTACGAGTAGGATTGTGTATGTCTTTTTCTATATCTACTTTTTTTTTGTCATTATAGAGAGAGAGAGAGAGAGAGAGAGAGAGAGAGTGAGTGGCCCATGTCCATGCCCATGAGAGCAGCCATTTTTCTCTCTTGTGGAACCAAGCAAGGTGGAAATCATAGTGAAATTGCCAAGCAATATCCAAAGATTCCGATTTGTGGGGGCCGCTCATTAGAAAAGCCATTAGGATGAGATTAATACTGCCCCCACCCCACAATTTAAATTCCAATTCCATATCCATGGTGATAAGTACGTTCACCCCATAGTTCTCTTAATCAGCAGAAACTCAGGAACACAAAGATTAATTATAATAATTATTCAATGAAGCACATACGGTTACGATGGGGACAGCGAATCTCGAACAATTCTACCCGTCTCCTTACTTTTGGGAAGCAGAGGGAGCATAATATTTCGAAGTGAGAATCCACAGTGCAATGACTGCATCGAACTCGAGTTACATGTAAAGTTCTTGCCGGGGGGGGGGGACCCTTTCCCAAGAAAAGTATGAGAGCGCGAGGAATTTCTCGAGATCTCGACTCGTGCTCCTCCATCGAAATCACCTTTTGGAGTCAAGCGTGCGTGAGCCGGAGCCGGTCGTGCTTGCAGGAGGGGAGTGGCATCTCAGAACAGAACCAAATCTTCTGATTTTTATTTTATTTTTGGGATAAGTTCTGATCTGTATTCTGATGGCTGCATAACCACAGATATTATTGTACGATGTTTTGCTGGAAAAGCAAAGCGGCTTTAGTGTTGATGATGATGACGATGAAGATCGTTAGAGTTACATCAAGTACAGAGTGAGATTGGAGATGGAGAGATCATTATTCCGTCACGGTCGGCTCACTTTTAATCCTGATAACAAATTATGAATATAACCCTAGTGGACAGTAACGAGCCACCTTGTTTTATTCGCTCGAAAATCTCGACCGGAGAGGAACCGATGCATATGTTGCAATCGGATCCCGGCTGCGCGGCTGTCCCTCCCTTCTCTTGGCCGATTCGCAGTGCTTGAGTCGTGGAAGAGAGAGGTTGATCCTTCCTTCTCGAATCCGAGGTTCTACAGGTTCTTTTAGCGCACACATCTCTACCCGAACCCGAGATTTCGCATCGAGAATTTGAGATTGTAGCGACTTCAGCACGATGCTGTCAGTGTCGGCAGGATGCAAAAATAGTAGAAAAGGGAAAGCTTGTGGTCTCTTGTGAATGCAGGTCAGTACTCCAGCGATGAAGGAAAAGAGCATTGGTGCCTTGTTTGTGCTCGGTTCTGATGAGCTGCTATAAAGAGCCATCAGTGGCTCCTCCGACGCCGAGGTCAGTGGTGCCGGCAGACCTGAAGAGGAAGCAACTGCAGCAGAGTTTACCTTTCCATAGCTGAAGACGGCCCGAGATTCCCGCGACAACTGGGGTCGTGAGAGGCGAGGTGTTCTATGGACTTGTATTTGACTAGGGGGTGTCACGAAAGACATTGACTGGGCTGATGATTTGAAGTTCATTAGATATCTCATCTGTGAGTCGGAAAAATTGTCCGTTTGATTATCAAGTCCAATGTTGAGCGGTCGGTCGTTCCACTGCCTAGTAACTTTGGTTCGAAGTGTGTCACCATTGCACTGATTATGGTTCACAGTTGCTAGCAGAAGCTCACCAAAGACCTGCCAAAAACCAGGACGTCCATCGCCTAAAAATGTGCTCGATTAGCGACAACTTCCGACAATCTCTAGACCATGATTTTGAGCAAAGGGTCTTTCATTCTCTGTAGGTGTGCATATGCTCTGTTCGATCTAAATGGAGCCCCCCGATGGATGCTTGCTGCTCCACGCCCCGGCAATAGCCAAGGCGAAGGCCACGCCCTGAGAGGAAACAAACATCAACCCTATACTGCTTCCACCTGAAACGGTGCACATTCGCGTGCATCCAGCAAGTATCAAAGGTCATTTTGCTTGGATATCATAGTTTAGTTACCCTCGAGAGAACCGAAGATCAAGTGTTAATGGTGATTATGCCTTGGATTTTGGTCAGGCTTCCTCTCATACTTGATGAGATCTTAAAGACGCTATAACAGAGACTGGACAAAGAAGTGTAAAATGGTTTTCCCACCTGATAATGAATCCTTCAAATGTAAATACACGATCAGATTAACAGCAATTCCATTATTCACAGGTTAGTGATATCATACAGGAAAAAACTACAACAGTAAGGCAAAAATCTGCTACTTCATCGTAAAAGCAACCAAACTTTTCCCAGAGATATCACAATATCAGAGAGAGGAGAAAGCAAGAGAGAGACGAACAGTAAGGGTTTGATTACAGGGGGGGTAATTTGACAACCTCATAGTTCAGTCAGATGACACAGCAATGTGAAGCAAAGAAAGGAAGAAATCAGAGAGGAGACAGCAGAAGAATGTTGAGGATCGCCTATCAACTGAGAATGTCTATGGGCGGCTTCTGCTGCTCTCGGCATTTCTTATTGGGTAGAAGTAGGGATGAGCCTGCAAAAGAAAAAAGGAAAGCCATCATCAATACCACAAGCAAGATTTTTACAAGTATGACCAGAGAAGTTTAGCCTGGTCTAAAAACTTGAGTTAAAGCAAACGCTCTGTGTTAGGCTCAGGAGCATCCCCGTTTCTCAATTTTCTAGTCCACAAATGCAAAGAAATCCTAGAGAAGTAAAGTCTGTAAAATCTAGGAAGTCCCATAAACTGTAAATTAATTTGTAATTTCAATCCAGTTTCCTTTTGAGCATTGGTATCTGTTATTTATTGAATCCTTTTCAAGTATGCTGGAACCAGGTGGAGCTCATCTACCCCAAGGAACATTTGTAAAACCATAAAGTGGGATCGACAGGAGTAGAGCCTTTTACCATTGCTTCCTTCGCAGTCAGCCTTTCTTGATGATCATATCGAAGCAACTTGTCGACAAAGTCAACAGCCTAAAATTTCAAATCAAATGAGTTAGGGAATGGAAAGTTTTGAAACATATGCAATTTTTACTTGCTTCTACCAAGAAAATTTGTGTTCAAACACTTCTATAAGACCCCTTGAGCACTACCATGAAATTCCCGTCCAGACATTTCTAGAAAATGCTTTTGAGCACTTAAAACAACTTTCTAATAGCAATGATCTGAAGGAAGCTTTTTGAAAGATTAGCAGAAACCAAATCTCCAAACATTTCAGAGGTGCCTTTTGTTTTTCAAAGCAGAGAACAATTTGGAGAGAGGATTCGTATATTTTTCCTGAAAGGGAGTACAAGATAGTACAAGATTTGTAGAGAACAAAGAAGAAGTCATAGAATAGGTTTACCTCAGGTACAGCTAGATGCCGATTATCCACATTGATGAACTTTGACCAAGGTTTGCGGCTATGCCTGAAGGAGTACAAAGAGAAAAGAAAATTATCATCAGCAAAAAATTTCTTCGAGATTTAACAACCACCAAATCAGTGACTGACCTCCCAACAAGGGCTGCAAGATGAGGGTCAAGCTCTATGTGATACTTAATGAGATAAGCATTTAATTCATCAGTACCAAGTACCTAAAACAGCATAGTGAATTCCATATATTAGAACCTACTAATTATAAAACATAAAACCAAAAAACTTTTTCGCTTTTCACTTTGTAGTGATGATAATCACTTTCGTTACAGAAATGAACCTTGTCAGAAAAGATAAAAGCAAAATGAGCAAATAAAAATGTCTCCAGAACAACTAAGAGTTGTAAATTTATTTTTATTCATATGAAAATTTATGTACCTTGGCTATTTTGACCAGTTGGTCATAGTTGTCGTGCCCATAAAAAAATGGTTCCTTACGAAAAATCTGCAGACAATAGCCAAGAGTATAAGATGAAAGAAATATATGTATCTGTGGTATGATAAAAATTTTGAATGACATATTAATGATGGCACAGCTGAGAAACTTCACCATTCCAGCAAACATGCAGCCAAGGCTCCAGAGGTCCAAAGAATAGTCATAGTCTTGCAAATCAACAAGAAGTTCAGGACCTTTGAAATATCTGTAAACCAACCAAGACAAGCTCAGCACTATGAAGTTGATCAAGGATTACAAAAGCTTAATTTTCACCAACATACTTATTACTGGCGGCAGAAAAATATAAACCCTTGCAATGAAATTCATCAAACTTTATAGATATTGTAGACTTCGAATAAATCAAATAAAGTTTGGCCAAATATAGGAATATAGAAAACTGATTTCCACTTTGCCCCCATACTGATTGCTTTCTAAAGTGCAAGAACCATACTGCCCAGCCAAAATTGATCTCTTCAGCATTTAGTGATTGCGCAAGTACAGGACTAAGTTTTCAATCTTGACTGCCCCATCCCTCCAGCACATAAAAGCACAGTAACCTCATTCCATAATTGTAAAAAAGTCAGGAGTCCCTGTTGCTCATAGATTGAATTACTTTCTTATTTTAGCTGTTACTTTTGGCTCATTATCAGCAGCATGAATATTATATAAACATCTACTCTATTCCCATTTTCCAACAATGAGGTAACCACTGCAAGCAAGCAAATTAATGCATCATCAATAAAAAAAATCAGATACATTAACGGAAATATATGAGTCCAGTCAGCTCTAGTTTTAACTTGCATACTAGGCATCAGAAAGTGCCTTAAACAAAATAGCTACAAAATAAAAGAGGTTCTTGGACTCTGATATCAAAGAAATGAAAGATTTGGAAACTCGTGACAACTATAAAATCAGGATTAGAAAAGTGAAGCAAGAATAATAATAAGATAACATTTACCAAATGGTGGCTCAATAAAAGTATAGATGTAACTGTAGGTTTGACAGTTGCTTGTTGACAGTTTCAGTTGAAGTAAATATAAAAAGAATTGCTCATGATTTAAATTCAAAATAGAAACAATCAAAAGGCAGACCTTGATGCAACACGGACATTATACTCCTTCCCAGGATGATAGAATTCGGCAAGTCCCCAATCTATAAGGCGAAGTTTATGTTGCTCATGATCAATCATAACATTGTGGGGCTTCACATCACGATGCATAATGCCTTGAGAATGGCAATAATCCAAAGCCTGCTCATTAACATGCAAAATTACTGAAAGACCAAGCTTTTTTACAGAAAGATTGCCATGGTGCACATGCATGCTTGCAAAATTTAATCAACCTATGTTATATCAGTCAACTTGTTTCGGTAAAATTTCAGTAAAATCAGCAATGCACATGCATTATGCTACTAGTTCATCACCAGCTGCTTCTGACAGAATGGAGCACACTTAAATTATAATGCATGATTCTCATATTCTTCTAAGTAGGAAAGAATGGATACTTGCCTTCAGAAGTTCGTAGATGTAGTAACGAATGTCATAGTCAGAGAGTGTTGGATAGAGTACTTTAAAATCTATATTGTTGACATATTCAAATATGAGACTTGGTGTCTTTGATTGTTGATCTCTCACAATATCCAGCAATTTCACAATATTAGGTCCACCACAAAGATTTTGCAAGATCTTAATCTCCCTCTTTATCTGCAATAATCAGTAAGCAAAGATGCAGAGGCAAATATTGGTGATACTGAAGATTCAAAATAAGGTAATATCAAATCTAATCATTCAGAATGACGCAGACAGAATTATCTACTGCCGACAACACAAAGAAATGATAAACTGCTAAAAAGAAACAAACAACAGCTTGCCTTCTTCTTCTTAACAGGCTTGAGAATCTTGACTATGCACTTCTCATTATCAGTGCCGTGCACACCCTCAAACACTTCGCTGTACTTGCCCCTCCCAACCTTCCTTACTACTTCATAGTCATCTTGCTCCCTACATGTTTAACAATAGAACAAATCAATGAGCTCTAACATTAACTCAAAATGAGGAGCATTGAGAAGAGCTACAAAACATAAAACAGAAACACATCAGCCAGATTCCTGGCGACAAATTAGAGAAGATCTAACAGGATGGACAAGCTGCTGCAGCGTGAAATCAACTATTGCAAATTCTATAAGCCGAATCCAAATTAACAAACGGCGACAAGATTCAATCTTTAACACCGAAACCAATCGGCTAAGAATCAATAGTAAGAAGAAATTCCAAGCGGCAGAAGCGGAGATTACCCCCACTGGACGGTGAGGGACTCATAGTCCCAGTAGTCCTTGGGACGGATCACATTGACATCGGCGTAAACCCTAGCCTTGGAGGGGGCGCCAGGGCGGCGGACGGCCTTCCCGATCTTCTGCGCCAGGGTTTCAGGTGGGGAGAGCGGGCGGCCGCGGTAATGCTGGTCAGCGGAGGCCTGGCGGTGGCGGCGGCCTTGCTGGTCGTGGGGCGGAGGGGCTGAGAGCGGGGACGCTACGGAGGCGACGCGGCGGAGCCTGACGATCGTAGACGGGGAGGGGTGAGAGGGCGGAGCGAAGAGGAGGAGGAGAAGGCTAGGGTTTCTTTGGATCCGAGAGAGAGAGAGTTGATGAAGTAAAGGCCTTATGGCCATCAAATAGCTCACTGTAAAGTGGGCGACGACGACGACCTTCACCTTTCCCTACCTCATCTCTCTCTCTGTTTCCTTTTATTAATTTAATTTAATTATTTACTTTCTAATTTAAAGATTAATTATATTTACCACCGGTTTCTAGCACACACCAAGGGGGCACGCTCAGGAATTCGATGAACAGCACAAACCACCACCCTCACTGGTGCGGCTCCTCGGCCAATTACACAATGTAATAGTCACTGGCCATTTTCGAAACCGCTGGAGTTATCGACCCGACGAGAAGAGTTAACTCGAGCATAAAGACACGCTGCATGGAACAGAAGTCTTCGGCATTCATGACAAGGAAACAACGTCAAAACAAGGGAACAGATCAGAACGGATGATGCAGAACATTGCATGCTAAGTACTGCCAAGGGTCACTGCCCAATGCCCATGGCCATGACCCTCACATCTCTCTCGAGGGCGACGATACAGTTCGATGGATTCTTTCTTTGGGTCGGCCGTAAAGCCGAGAAAGGTAAAAAACCACCACAAAACTCTGCCCTACACATTCCGGCCTCATCCAAGGAGGAGTCCCGGTTGCTAATAGTACCCAACACCCAGAAAGATGTCCCGGTTGCCTTCTCTTTTCTTCCTCTCCCTAACTGTCAATTGAGAGACAATAATTTTTCACATTTAACAGAAAACAAATCCAAAAAAAAAGGGAAAAAAGATAATAATGAAAGAACTAGCCTTCTGCCTCTTCCCTCTGCACAACGAGAGGCGACTATAGCTCTCACCCACTCTTTAAGATACCGAATGCCTCCGACTCCTCGGTGGGGTGGACTTGGTCTCCACGGCATTGCCCGATCCAGGGCTCTCAGAGGTGTCCGAGCTGCTCAGCTCCCCACCCTGCCTGTCCTTACTTGACCACAGCCTAGAGAAGATCTTTGAATTGAGGAGACCCTTCATCTTATGAGCTGCTGCTGCCTTCTCCCCTCTGCCCTGCCCGTCAAGCCTGTTTCGATCACTTCTCCCACTCAGTCTCAAGGTGGTTAGCTGGCCCTTAAGTGCTCTGATCTCCTCCTGTGTGGGTACTCCATCCCACTCATCCTCGGTGTTTGTTGTGGCAGCAGACCTTGAGCTCCCATGGGACCCGCCCGGAAGCAGGGAGCCAGTTGACCCGGGAAGGATTTGGGTGGCTCCACCTGCTGAGGAAATCGATGCCCGGGCCTGTTCGAAGAAGAGGACCTGGACCACAACCCGAAGCGGAAGCCGCTCATTCTGGATAGCATGCAAGCAGGCATCTGCAGAGAGTTTGCTGCAATCCATTAGCTTGCAGATCCTTTTCTTGTCACTCTTCAAGATCTCAGGATGTTCCTACAGATGAATGGAACGCTGTAAGTCAAATGCTGGAATGGAAAGTTCAAATAATTCCCACCAAGAATCAAATGCTTGGAAATTTACCTTCAGGTAGATGTCGATGGCACGGTAAAGTCCATCATGGGTCGGTCTTGGGAAACTGGATACCAGATTTGCAAGATTGAAAAACTTTGCACAGGGCAGATTCTGGTCCCGGGAGATCTCAGCCAGGTAAGCATCAACCAATTTCACCACATTCGCTCTTGGATCAGACACCCTCAGCGGGCTCTTGATCTCTTCTCCAAACTCGTTCTCCCTGGATATCTCATCAGACTGCTGGTGCAACACAAACCCCTCAACCAACCTCTCTACGATCTCCACATCATATGTCTTGGCCTCTCCTGGTGGTGCCCGGAATAGGAGGTCACCCACTGATGCCTCATCAAGCTGTAAACTGATCCGCCAGATGAGATTGTTCCTCTCAGTCTCTGCACACTCCAAAAGAACTGCTGCCCTCAACAACCTTAGCATGAAACTACACGAGACACTCCCCTTCTCCAGAGGAAGCAGCCTTAAGATCGTCTCGACCAGCGCCCGATGCTTGGGAACATCATTGCTGTGTATCACCCCTTTACTGAAACCCGGTAACCTCCTCAGAGCATAAGCCTGTAAAGCTTCTCCAATAACTTCACATGGAACCAAACCCTTTGTTTTGATCGTGGTGATGACCCGTTTGTACAATTCCACCTGAAGATCGCAGAGATCCTCAACCCACCAGTCCTTCGGCACCATCTGTTGCTTCATCACACCATTCCAGTGGGCTTCATCACCACTACCATTCTCTGATGGGAGCTTCTTCCGGTTGTAGGAATATGACCAATCCACCTTTGAGGTATCAATTGAGGCTTTGAGGGCAATCGAATCAAGGCACCTGCTGACAATCTTAAGCTCATCCGACCAAGGATGGAGGGACCTGGTGGTCTGAAGGACAATAATCGAGTCCTTCCAACTCCTGAATATGCTCGAGTTCAGGAAGACCTCAATCTTGTAGATTAGGTTCCCTTTCTCAACACTCTCGTACATTTCCAGGTATTCTGCAGCACAGCGAGCGGCCGCAACATTGTATGGGTTAAGAGTGACAGTCATGCCATAGCAGAACTTGATGCAGACCTCGAAGGCTGCAGGCCCGCCCGGGATGTCCCCAATCTGGACCTCATCCCTGCTTTCCTCATTCATGATTGCTACTAATTTCTGCAATCGTGCGCTCTTGGATAAGAGTGGAAACTGCAAAGACAAAAAGAGCAATGAGCAAGAGCTTAGATGCAATTTACTGATAGCTAATGGCTTGCAGTGTGATAAAGGAGTACAAGAAAAAAGAAATCTGCACGCCTATTCCAACCCACATTAACAATACAATAAATGTCTAAGAAACCTTAGCCTTTACCTTGTGCAAGTAGAATTTCACCTCTCCTACGCTGATGACTATATCAGTTGCAAGCTCTGTTGCCACACACCTGTACACAGGATATCAAAATGAATCAGAAAAATTAAATAAATTCTACAAAGTTATATACTCGGCTGACTGAGTGCCTCATCTCAATAACATAAAACAAAGTGTGGTGCCATGTTATATGACAGCATAGCCTTCTTAGATCACAATTTATGGAGGAATCTCCTATATTGAGGAGCTCCATAAATACATTATGAAAGAAACAGTTGAACAGGATTCTGAATAACAAAATCAATCATTGATAAAGTTGAATATGCTTATTTAACCAAAGCTCTTTTCTTAAATACTAATAAGTTCCAACAGTAAGACTGAGAATTTCAGTGTTTTACCACCCAAACTGCCCGATTATCTCTAAGTAACAGCCCTCTGTTAGGAGTTAATGTTATAACCTACAGCAGACATACCAGATAACTCTCCTCCCTTGAATTAAAGGCCTCACTTTCTCCTAAGAATCACTCAATTTGTTTTCTTTGTTTCCCATAATGCAATTGATATCCAAAGTATACCTCAAGGGCAGCAGTAGCTCATTGAGAATTCACATATCACACTCAACTATGCTGTCTAAGTGTTTTTATATAAAACAAAAGATATAGCCATAAAGACATCCAAAAGAAATTTTTATATTGACGATAAATATAAAGATAAATGGAAAAGAATGAACAGAGTATATCCAAATCAATTGGCAACTTTTGTAATCAAACTTAAGCATTTTACTGGGATATTTGAACAATTCAGACATGGTGACTGAACCCAATAAAATCTAAAATGTATGAAGTACATGATGGATCAAACAATACCATTTCACATAACCAAGTCATAGTATGTTTGATATGCCCCAATTTTTCTACAATCAGTGAGAATATAACCTCATTTACCAGTACTTGGGCCCCAAGAACAAAAAGAAGAGCCATTCGAAATATACAGAAGAAGAGCCTAGCAATGTCTCTTCAAGCATATAGTCAAAGAATGCTTGAAAACAATGATTCTTTAAATAATGCAATTGACCCATTTTGACATCCGATTTTCCCATTAACAGAAAATGAAGCCAGGCATATTTTGTCTTTCAATGACCTAAAAATTCTGCAGCCACATTTATTTGAACAACAGCAATAAGGTCAGAAAATCTTTCCCACTCTTGCAGCAGCCTAACTGCAACACGCACTTGCCCAGCAATAAGATAAAGACAAAAGAATTACACAGAGCAATTGGATTTCAGAGCATAAAAGTGTAAAACCACAAACTTTCAACTGAGACGTTTCAAGAGATCATATACCTTACATTGTCCCCATCAGCCTGAAAGGAATCGGGCTTGGATCCAAGTTTCATAAACTTCATCTTCACTGATAAAGGATCTACTTCTTGAACTTATATCTCAATAGGGTCAGTTACTGAACCACATAAATCCCAGCACTGCCACTCGAAAACTGAACCCCTCCAGTATATAGAATGAACCAAGCCTACAAGAAGTAGAAGCTTCAAGGATTCGTATCTTCAATGTGAGATTTGGGGAGGGGGTTGGAGATGAGATTCAAGATCAAAAAGGAGCAATTTTTGGATTATATCTTAGTATGACCGAATCTTTCCCACTAACCAAGGCCACACCAGGAAGTGAGAGAGGGGGAGAGAGGATACCGAATAGGCTTGTGAGTGAATTATAAAATGGTCACTTGAGTGGGAAGAGACCTAAAGAAAGAGTTCTGTGCTCCCTAATCTGGTAACAGAGAGCACGGTCCCCGGGCAAAAAAAGTTCGCCAAGGAGACATAGCCAACAGAGTTTCACAGTCCTGATTTTATAAAAAAATTTCTCCTAAAACCCAGAGAGACACCCACTTGCCCTAACCTGACGCCACCGCCTCTCTTGCCCTAAATTTTCTTTTTCCTTCTCCTTTTGCTTATCTGCAAAATTCTGCAAACTGCTAGATCTGCGACGTCCAAAGCATCACAGGTCCCCCAACAATGGATGGACTCAAATATTCGGCAGTATGATTACCACCCTTTAACCAGAGCTTCAATACCCAGAAGCCAGAGAGCTTTTCCTATCACCATTTGCCCTGCGGAAGCAATAAAAATCTTTGTTTAGAGCCTGCAAAGGTAGACAATGAAATTTGGTGACCCCAGACAACGGACATAGATTTTGAGGGGATCTATGAGGATAAAGAAAAACAAAATGACACTACTACCCAAAAACTTGCTCCTGACTAGAAATGGAGGTGAGGAACAAGCAATGAATTGGGAACAGAATCAAGAATGTGACCCAGAAATCAACCCACCGAAAATCTAAAAATCTCTGGTCCACAAATTAAATCATCCTCAAGCCGAAAAATGAAAACCCAAAAGGATGAAGGAAATCAATGAAAACCCATTAACAGAGTAAAAGCCCCAACAGCTGTGCTTAGAGATTGTCGTTTGCTCACCAAATCTTTTAAATAACAAGGCGGCCAAAAATCTTAGGCCTTAGAGCAAAGTGAATGAGTCAACTCTAATAATTTCTAAAGAGATTCAGCAGCCAGCACATACTCAAAGTTCGAAATCACCTACTCCGTGCAGAAGGATTAACAACATAGAGAACAGGAAGAAATGGATCCTACGTTAAGGCAAGGAAAAATGATGAAACAAGACAGAGGGATATATACGGTTGAAATAGAACGGATCTGTAGAGCCCACCTAGCAATGCCCCCAGGAATCAAAACACTGTTTCCCTTCCCTCCCCCTCCGTCTTCGTCTCTCTTCTTCCAATTGTGGAATAAAGAGACTCAGAAGTTGGAATAACCAGAGAACGCAAACAGTATTTTGAAGGAAGGGAGGGATGAGAGAGAAATAAAATGTTTTTCAGGTCAAAAGCCAAGAAGAAACCCACTGCTGCAAAGCCAAATTCGAATGGCAAGCCGAAACATTTCACAACAAACAGAAAAGACCAAGAGGAGGATAAATGAAAGAAAGGAAGAGACCAAGTATCAAAAAGATGAGCTGTTCCTCATCGTATGACAGCCACCACAGCTACACCCTGCACTGCTACACAAAACGCCAAGCTCAGAATGTTCCCTCCCTCCCTCTCTCTCTCTCTCTCTCTCTCTCTCTCTTCCCGAATCAGCAGCAGCGCACCTACAGCCACTCTACTCTCTGGACTGCCATTTCTCTCGTCTGAGCTTTCTATGCCAGAAGAAACTAAAAAAGAAGTAAACTTTACCAATTTCCTTCCTTTTCTTTATTTTCTTTATTTTATTATTACTTACGTAATTGATTATTGAAATGTGGGCTTTAGAGCAATCCCATTGTCAATCATCAATACCCGGAGGCGGATCAGATCAACTGAAATGAGTCCTCCGTTTAAGGTTAGGCATGAAGGATGTAAACAGAATGGGATCAACATGCCTGTCACATCCCATCTACCACATTCCATCCGGTTTTCATTTTCAGTATTCATGATCGAAGGCGACACAATGGGCACCATTGCTTTTATTTCAATGGTAGCGAGCTCGAATAAGATGTAGGCAAGGCGGTCAACCCATTTTGCTGCATCAACATTTCTATCCTAATAATGTTTACGATACTGATACAAACTGCGAAAAGATACACCACCATTTCCAATGGGTCTGGGTAGCTTATCCATCAGCATAACCTATTCACGAACTTATGTACTCCTGTTATAAACATACCAATTGAAAGCACAAGCTACTGCCTTTTTTTCCTTCAAATTTCTCATTTTACCGGAAAATTTGAATTCTTGCCGCTTTTCTGGCTTTGTGCGAAAGGAAAAAAATTGATCCCTTAACCAAAAAAATGCAATTTAAGTGATTACAGCCAACCCTTTTTTGTTTATAATTTCATGCCGAGATCCACCGCAGAAAAAAATGCAAAAACTCGCAGGAAATACGGCCCTAGCTTAGCTAGAAACTAGAAAGTAGGCGATTTAAGAGACCCGACAGCTTGCCTGCCTATATTTATTAGAAAAAAATGGTTGTTTCCCCCTGTTTCTCCGTAAAGTGAAGCGAATGCACGCCATTCTGACAGAAGTAGCTTTTCTATGAAGTTCCACCGCACCCACCCCCCGCCCCCCCATTTTTTTCCCCTTTAGCCTTTGGTCTGGGAATGAATGAAGAGTGGAACCAGACAGCCCCTCCATCCACCACTGCGTACTAGAAAACGACGTGTCCATCTCCTACTTTGATAATAATGGCATCTCGCCTCTGGGTCTAAGGTCCGTTGGAAAATCCTTTAACTCATACACCATTAAATTATTAAATAAATTAAAAATATTAAATATAAATATGATTCACCTAAATTATAGATTAATATAGTATGATTTCTTTAATTTGTATAATTTTTTTTGTTTGCATAGCGTAGCCGAATCACATCTCAAGACTAGTCTGCAATCTAGTCAAGATCTCTGAAAAAATTCCCGTCGACCCTCCTCACTTAAGATTCAATTATTAGATCACTCATTTGAGAGTTTAGCGAATAACCACTAGTCTAACACCAAGTTAGTTGTATATCTAAATGTACTATTTAATGCAGTACATGATTAACATAATTAATATGATAAATATAGTAAATATGCACTTAAATATGTTAAATGTGTGAATGATCTCAATACAAACTTAAACACATTTAATTAAACAGATTCCATCGTGCCTTATCATCATATTACACAATTTTAAATTGCTTTAACACGTTTGCTTAAACGGATCACATGAACTCGACATGTTTAGACACAAAAGACACTTACCCCCAATTCAAAACCATCTAATTTCATGTCGGATTATCATGTTATTGTTAATTCAACAAAAAAAGATATTATTTTACATGCGTTTTAGACCTTGATCTTACGCTTTTCCCCATAGTAATCCATGCTTTTTTATGCCGAATTATCCTAATGTTTGCTTTTGTTCGATTTTATCTCAAGCTATTTTGATTCGAGTATTTGGATGTGTTGTTTTTCAGGACAAATGTTATCTCAGCCTTATTTTGTTTTAAGGTTGTAGGACCGTGACTAGGTTCATCGTGACCCTATCACCCATTCAGCCTAATCATGTAGGTTCTGACCCTAGGTCGTGACCCTATCCTTCTCCAGCCTCGAAAGCTAGATGCCCAACATACCTGGTTAGGGTAGGAGAGTAGATTTTTCACTTTACCTAATTTAAAATTTTAATATGGTAGAATAATGGTATTAAATTTTTTATTTTTTTTAAATATAAAATAATATTTTTTATCACCCACTCCCACGTAATAAGATGGAATATATGTGTCACGCAAATCCACTATCAATAATTATATAAGGAAGAGTATAATTTTATAATTTATTTTACGGAATTAGTTTTAATAATTTTAAAATAATTTATGGGTTTATGTAAGTGAGAGTGAATTTGGTGCAATACTAGCAAGATTTTATCAATCTTTTTCAATAATTTTCCTGGGCATCAAGAATTCCATGAGAGTCAAAAGGATTGGAATTTGTTAGGTTTTTCATTCTCGACCCATCTGGCAAGTGTCATCTTCAAGTTACTGCTCGTCCCACGATGGAGGCCGGTCCCAAAAGAACACGTGTTTTTTTTTTTTATAAACAGCTGATATTTAGTTGGACTTTGTTCAACTAACTAATCCGGATTGCCCCAAGTCGGCCCGTTTAAGGGGTTAAGAGCTCCCGCTGTAGGCGACACTCGAACTCGAGTCCTCTCATTAGGATGATAAGTGCCGAACCACTCAACCACGCCTGCGGTGGGTAAGAACACGTGTTGACCTCTATACTTCACCGCAAAATCGAACAAATCCGTCACTGTTACCTTTACGACCCCTCTTCCGGAGCCAGAATGGACCCAACAAAAATTTTGAAATCCTCAACCATACAGGGGCGAACGAATCGATCGATCGATCAATCGACTCTCATCGGTCAAGAACATTAGGTGTCTGTCGAAGTTCATGTCCCAGCCACCGGAATGGCCACGTCTGGGCGAGCTCCATGCGAGTTTGACCCGTCGAGCTTCCAACGCTGAATCTTTGTCCCCCACATCATTTCTATTCACCATCTAATCCATATAAACTAAATATATTTAATTATATATGTACATGTTAAATACGATTATAATAAGAATTTAATTAAAATATTTATAATACAGTCATACTAACAAAATTATTATATTATAATTTAACAAAATTATACACAAATATAAAAAATCAAATATGTTAGCTCATTAAATATATATATATTTACACATATTGATTTAACCACACCTTATCTATTAAACATATTTATTATATCTTAATCCAAAACGCAATTACCGTGTAATGAATTATCAGCTCTAAAAGGAGCACCATAATAAATATAACCGAGATCTCATCCCTTCCACCGATTAATTACTAATATATATTTGCATGTCCCGTCTTAAGATTTTTTATTATTCAAATTTATGGTTAAAAAAATTTATATTATAGCTGAACTGAGTAGAGGTATATTTTTTATTTTCACGATATAATATTTTTGGGTCAGCTGAAACCATAGTTTTTAAAACCGGACCGGGCCGGAAACCGGTGTAGGCATGGGTTCATGGGTTCATGGGTCGGACCGGGGGTTCAATGGATTGAACCGCATGTTTAATAAATAATATTAATAATATAATATTACTAATAAATTTACATAATATCATAATTTGAATATAATTTATAACAAAAATCATTAATATAACCATTATATTAAACAAAAGTCTAATATAAAATGTAAATATAAGTTTAGTAAAATAAAATAGGTACATTACAATAGGTTTTTGTGTTTTTTTTTAATTTTAAGTCGGCCGGTTTTCTCATGGGTTCACCGGTCGGACCGGAAATCGGCCGGTTCAATCGGATTTTTTCTCTTTTAATGTGCAATTGGATTTTTTGAAGGAACCGGACCGGGTGAGTGGCCGGTTCCCGGTTGAACCGGTTGAACCGGCCAGCCCGGTCCGGTTTTTAAAACTATGGCTGAAACATACATCAAAACTAATATGTGGTCAACTTGATATTTCTGAAAAAATTTTCGTCAACCCTTCTAATCTGAAATTTAATTTTTAAATCACTCATATGATAATATAATAAGGGAACAACTAATTCAAATAATGTGTTACAGAAAAAATAAAAAAGAAGGTCACATGCATCGTCCCTCTCATGTCAGTGGACAAATGGTGACCACATCCACACCCATTTCTCTTACTCTCACATGCACTCCGCTCCAAAATTCCTCCTCACCTCTCCTCTCCTCTCCTCCCTCCAATGCCACTGTGCACTCCGCATTTACTTTACATATAAATAAATAAATAATTTTCAATATATTTCTTAGAAAATAATATATTTCATGATACTTCTTTATATAACACTTCCCCGTATATAATAGTACTAAGCCTTTTATTTTCCTTTTTCTTCTTCATTTAAAAAAAAAATATTTTTCTCCCCTCCACAAAATCAAAGAAACCCAAGTCGCCCACATGCAAGGGAAGCAATTTCTATAACATGTAATATAATTGTATAATAATCGACCGTTATCGAACATTCACTGTCTGCAAAAAAAAAAAAAAAGCAATTCGACAGAATAATAATAATAATAAAATAGCTGTCTCCCAATCTTCTGAGAGATGCTGTGAGCTCTTTTAAGAATCGGTCGGGCTGATGCTATACTTCGCATGGATTGGACGGTTTTCGGTGGAAGTGCTCACCAGAGAGCACACCGTTTTACTTGCCCATATTTATAAATAAAAAGTAACTATTTAATAATAAAAATTAAAATTCATAATATCCTATTTATTAGACTAAGAATAATCTCATTGTATTAAATGTAATTCACAATACATCTTAGTGTACGCCCAAAAGTATTCTCGGTAGGTACATTGGTTCTTGGTATTGTTAAATAATATCACAGTAAGTTTTCACATTAAAAAAGTGATATTATTACTTAATCGATCAAAAAGTTCGATAAATATACGTAAAATACTTGCAAATTTGAATATAATCCCAAAAAAATTTAATATATTTTAAATATAAATATCTTATAATGAATCACACGGTAAAATCTTAACTCATATATATTTTTTGTATTACAATCACATTGCAATTAAATCCTCTAATTTGTGGTATAAGTTAAGATGGTTGAAGGGTCAAGTCTATGTTATAAAATCCCTGGTGAATAAAATCTATAGATATATATATAGATAATTAGTTCTAAAAATTTACGAGCCACTTCTAAAAGTTTTAAAATACCTCATTCAGTCTTAAAAGTTGACAATCGTTTTAATGTTAAGTTATCTTTGTCAAATGCTATTATTGTATGTAACAGGGTGTTGATATAGTAATTATCCATTAACATAGCACACTTACGTGCAATTAAGTTGTTGATGTGATATGGTGACATGGCATACTCACATGTAACCAGACTACTAATATGGGACATGAAATAGCAAAAGTTTACTGATGTGTCATGCTCGCGTGTCATCAAAGTTGTTGACATGGCGTGGCACATCAACATTAATTAGGGTAGCTTGTACGATGTTGCATTTTTAAACTTTTGGGACGGAATGTAACGCTTTAAAACTTTTAAGGCTGATTTACAAAAAAGAACAAACTTTTAGGACTTCCACCGTAAGTTTTTCATGTATCGGAAAGCGATGAGAATTATCTGAAGCCACAACTATATATTAGATCTTACGACTGTACCGATTCACGTTGGATCTTTCGAATGTCATATGCGTACGACTTATTATTGTGTCGTGTTCCAAGTGATAGTTAGTGGGGATCATCAACGCCACGCCAGGAAAACATCTGCGATCCCATTCGTGAACGTGATGGGGCCTACCGATGGAGGCCGAAATGGGACTCTCAGAGTTACAATGGGATAAAAGGGCTCCGCACATCTTGTGGACGGAGGCAAAGGGCAAAAGCACGCAAGGAAAAAAGGGATTGAGTCAATGAGTGAAACTATGTGGATGTCGATTTGTCCTTTGGACTATTATGTAACCTTAACCCCCACACGTGACGCTTTGGTAAGCAGTATCATTATATTCGGAATACCAATAAACTTGAATTAATCTAATCTTGAGTAGGGTTGGTTTACAAATCCGTAAGTTTCTCTCAAAATAATTTTTTTTTATTATAATACTGGAAACCCAAATATCTGCTTAATAGGAAGAGTTTTTAGTTGTGATAATTATAATAAAAATCATGTATGTTTTTTTTTTACATTTAAATTATATATGTTTTAAAATGGCTTTTTATTTGATTCTAAAATATACTTAATCCCTAATTTTAACTGTGCGCTGACGTGATATAATGAAATGTCGATAAATTATTGACACAGCATGTTGATATAGTAAAATTCGACTGACGTGACATGATGACGTGACAAAAGTTCTGCTGATGTGTTATGTCACGTCAGTGAACCGTTGAAATTAGAACTCGAACGTGTTACTAAACTAAATATATACAATTAAAAAAATTATTTTAAAACATATATATCTCAAGTAAAAAAAATGATAAACACATAAAAGTTTCATCCTTATTAAATTATATAGACCATATTATGATAGTGGGCATGTGGTATACGCTAGCTTTTAGGGTGGATGGTCCCCCACTGCCCTACAATTATAAGATAGCCACGCTCCTCTATTAGCCTTGTAGGTCAAAAAAAATAAAAAAAAAATCTACATTCCAGCTATATTGATAAGAACCCACCCCAAGAGAATGAAATGGATAGGGGGACCATGGCACCTTGGGTTCCCTCCTTAGCTTTTATCACCGAACAAGGACGCATTCCGGGCCGATCGATCCGCCTCGAGCTAAATCTAACGTCTACATGATTAAGGAGATATCTTGTCCTAGTAACATGTGTGTGTGTGTGTACGCTTGTGTAGCTGTTTCGACACCCAGATGCAATGGATTCGATATTTCTATGAGAAAAGGGGAAGCTTCTAGTTTGTTCATACCGCGAAATATTCATCTAAGACATGTCTATCATGCAGTCGGACACTTCATAACCTTTCTAGGGCTAAATCATCTTCATCTTGCCCCCCACCTTACCCTACCCGTTCTTATCCGTACTCAATGTTAAATTCGTCGTGAGCCCATAAGGGATTGGACTTATTTCTACTTAAAAGCTTAAGCTGATAGGTGGCGGTACCCAACCTTCTTACAAGATCACAACGTTTTTTTTCATTTAATCGATGTGGGATCGTATATCTCAACACACGCTCTCACGTGGCAACGTGGTCTACTTTGCCACGTGCCATTAAACACCCACCCTCAACAACCGTCTACGAGACGGGTACTCTTCTTCCGGTCTCGGACGAGGGGGACAACTGACCACAAGTCGGGCAATTTTCTTCCGTACTCGGGCTTATATCAACTGACCATGAGCCAGGCTTCTGGACTCGGGTCAGGCGAGGTGCGAGCCCACTGACTCTGATGCCATGTTGAATTCGTTGTGAGCTCATAAGGGATCGGACCTGTTTCCACTTAAAAGCTCAAGCTGATAGATGGCAGTATCCAACCTCCTTATAAGGTCACAACGTTTTCTTAATTTAATCGATATAGGATCGTATATCTCAACACTCAACTCATTCCTTGCATCTGCTCCGCACCAATGGTCTGGCCCCATTGGAGCCACATTCCACGGTATCTACGCTTGCTAATCCCGGAACAGGGGGAGCGAGAAGTCTATATTTGACTCGCCCCCGAGCGGCAAATTAGCTTGGGATGTCTGGAAGCCGGCTCGGATACCATCGGATTGGTCGGCACTCTCGACAGGAATCATCGGAGCTCAATATGATATAAATCCTATATGCCCCTAGAGCCACATATAATAATCCATCCACTCATATGGGCAGACATGAGAGAATCGAACCGTCTCCCCATGGGATTTTTCTATGGAGTCCGAGTGAGCCACGAAGCCCTTGCCCTAATGCCAGTCAAAGGAAGGCGAGCATAAAATACTCAGGAGATGGTGAGTATAATTTAAGAATCTCAGAGGCTGCGTAATTCTTATGTGCAAAGGCTCTGAGAGATGCATATGGATCTTATGCTTATTTTATGCTCATCACATTTTCTCTCTCCCTCCCTCTCTCTCAATTATTGCAGAGCACATGGTGTGATAGTTAGTTCTTGAGATGCAATTAATCGCAATTAGCAAAATCATGACATATGTGTGCTCTCCTCCCTTTTAACGATGCGATTCATTTTCCAGCACGAACCGCCTAATATCCGTACCCACCATTCCCGGCCGATCAGTTTCAAGTCGGATCGGCACACTAAGAGAGAACTAACTCCCTTTAAACTGTGAATGTTCTTTGTCGGATCTTATGGTGGGGCAAACAAGGCGACGAATTACCCACCGTGGGTATGGTAGAGTGGTTCGGCACTCATCATCTCAATGAGAGGACTCGAGCTCGAGTCTCACCTGCGGCGGGGAGCTCTTAACCCCTTAAATGGACCGACCCGGAACGATTCGAATTAATCAGCTGAACAAAGTTTAACTGAATACCGGCGGTTTATACCAAAAAAAAAAACAAAGGTGACGAATTGCTTCAAACTGTCCAGAGTTGATTTAAGAATGAAGATTTATGAATATAATGATGGGTTCCGTGGAGTAATTATGAGGGTCAATGGCTTGATTTTGATGGCTTAACTGCAATATCTCTCCGTGACATTCTCCAACTTGTGTTAGCTGAAAGCCGAGTCCACCCACCACAATGGCTGAAGATATTTATATTAGGCATTTAGGTATGACATTCATGCCACATGACACTAGCTATCTCAATAATTAAAAAAAAAAAAGAGATTATGGTACAATGATATCATTTTTGATATGTACAGAGAGATATTCGATTTCATACCCTCTTTAATGTCATTCTCTTTACCAAGCTCGAAACTTCCATTAAAACTCGAAAAATAATAGGTGGGCAAGTCATATTCTCCTTTCGTCCACTGATTATGATAACATGTGATACCGTACTACAGTATGAATACAATGTGAGTTGGTTAGAATTATTTGATTGCTAATGCTTATCTTTAAGGATAAATTTGATTATGATTCGATAGAGTTAGCGACTTGCTCGCCCATTCTAACCACCGCCGGCGCTCTTCTCTCCTAAGCAAAGTCCAATCCTTTGCATTTGGGCAAAGCGAAGGTAAAGCGTTTAATCATGTGGCCCGTTAAGATTGGACTGCGTGAGGGAATCAAAACTCTCTTGATTATCTCCGAGGAGAGGGAAGACACTTTGGATTATTATATTCTAGAAAAAAAAAAACACTATTTTTCTCTTGGTACAAAGTGATCAAACCTTACCTTTTCTTCTGGCCATGGATGATGATATGGAACTCAAAAGGGGAATAAGAATTAATAAATTGGGATGACAAGTCCTGATGATGAGTAGATTTACGGTATACCGGTTTTAAGTCGAGAGCGCAGTGCCACAGTGTGGAGGCCCTGTCTTAATAGCTAATGGGGGTCGGACTCGGTCGTGGTTGGTCGTAGGGCGAGCCGTATCTCGGGACGAGGCTCTTGTGGTTAACAAGTGCGTTAGAGCCGGTGAGATCGACTGAGCGACCGAAGGATCTGGAGCCTGCAGCATGGTAAAATCCGCTCGTGAGGCGTTGTTGACAGCACAGAGACACCGGGGGAATGGAATGGCTCGTGGCTTTAGGGAGTCTCGACAGCAAGAGTCAGTGCTAAATCGGTTTCGCCCTCTATTCCGATCCGTAAAAGTTCCATCTCTTCATAACAAATTCCCCCCTTTTCAACTTTTTGGGAAAGTCATGGCTCGATGGGAATCATGAGGTCTGATCTGACTGTGTTCTATGGCAGTCGGGGGGCTAACCGGCTACAATCGAAGGCAGAGGACCGGTGATAATAACGACAATAATGGCATCTCAGCCTCTCACCCTCTACCTTCCCACCATTCGTTCAATCCAATTCAATTCGAAATTTAGTGAGTTAGGTGGCTTCAGTCGGCCGTGTAGCCTTTATTGCCTTTGCTGAAGTGTCACGAAAACATGAGAACTGCTACCTAACAATGTCAGCCCCTTGATTCATATCTTCGCTGCCGCCCGTCCATACGGCGTTTGCAGAAGACAGCGCTTAATACAGTAAGTCAAGGTATGAACAAGAAAAAATTCTCTACTTTAGTTCTAATCATTCTCGATTGGCCCGACCCACTAAGCTAATGGGACGGAGCCATGTTTCGAGGCCCGGACTTCCTCTTATGTAGCCCGTATCGATTTCGATCCGGTACAGGCAATCCAACAGTAAATCGAGGTGGTGACCCTGTGCAATCATCCTGGGAGAAGCAGCTAGATTTGTTAAATTGGGTCCAAGTTTCTGATAGTTTCATGGGATTAATCTTGTAAGAACAAGATAGGAAGCACCCTCACCTCCAAACAACAGATCTTCAACAAAATCTGTACTGCCTCATGACAAGAAATTGCACACATGCTTATCGCTCCAGGAGGCTGACCCCACAAGGCCAGCATCACAAGTTCATAGCAGCCAGCAGCGCTCGAAATCTACCGAGAGACACTTACCTAGGACTGTGTTATGCCGAAGGCAACAGTTTTGTTACGCATATTCACATAGACTACAATACATATTTCGCTGATTTACACGTGCATGAAATACAAGCAGTTCTGATGATAGTTGTGACAATAATATCAGCTGACCAACCTTGTGTCTCACCCCAAAGGCAAGGGAAGAAAACTAGAGGGGAGCTGCAGATTAATATTTCCTCTTTGCGTGTCTTCCCGTGTCCCAGTCCAAGTCCACCAGCCTCGAAGTCGATGCACTGGGAGCTGGAGTCGATAGACCGATGGATTCGGGGATGTCGAGGTTCATCCTCATGGATGGGCTACTGAGTACACGCTTGGCATCAAGGTCATGGTATTGCATAACTTCAACCTTCACCTTGTCGACCTGTTTTTCCACCATGCAGAATAAGATACTCGAACAAGCACCACAAGCAACAGCAGACTGAAGGCACATCAGAGATAGAAGAGAATTTTCACCAGTTCAATATGGTGCATGGAGGAATACGCATCGGCAAGTTTCTTCTGCAGATCACCCATCTTTTTCTGATGATATTCAGCACTGTCCATTTCATTTCCTCTTTCCCCTAATTCTTGATACATGGCTGCATGAAACATTACTAACATTTACTCAAATCAACCCCATCGTGAGATCTAAACTATCTCTTTAGGCATACTCCACATCCAGCAGCAATTCTGGATCCGTTTCTACTAAAAGCTTCATAGCTTCTCAAACACAAACCTTCCCAAAATCAAGTTATTGATTGGGCTCATGATGCAGAAAGTAATAAATCAGTTAAGCATGAAGAAACACCGAGCCATGTGGAGGTCACAGATGCATTAGCTGAAATTAGCGTGGGAAGAAAAGTACAGAATTCGTGTTACATCACTAGATATAGACAGATACCTGTTAAGACAGACAATACCCAAATCTGAGTTGGAACATCGTACAGCTTCTTCGCTAATGTAAGGGCAGATCTCAAGATCTCTCTAGCTTGCACTGTATCATGCAAGGCAAGCGCCAAACTTCCCAGTATAGTCAAATACTGTGCAACAAGTTGAAGATTTCCAAGATGTGTATGTGTCAACTGCAGACCCCTGGCCAACCGATTCCTGCATTACAATTACCAATTTAGCTCAGACACATGTATGCACAGGCCCTCACAGATGCATTCTTTGTGGCAAAAAAATACAGGATTTTTTCTAGGGCTTTTCATTTAACTACGCTTCTAACACAGTAAATCTGATCTTACAACCATCAGCCATCAGTAGCCAATTCAACATTTACTGCATTTTTACATGACATCCTCAGGATCACAATTCAAGAGTTCTCTGATTGTTACTTGAAGAACTAAACTCCACAAATCAAGGTAGATATAAACTGCCACCAAAATCAATAGATGTGAAATGACAAACATTAGGCTATTTAAGCCATCATGTTATGCTTCTATATCCTGATCCCAATGTAAGTAAACAAAAAAGAGGTTCCATAGAAAGTAAAGAATTCATTGACTCGGATTTGACCTGGCTTCCTGTAGATCATGTTGTTTCATCAATAAAAGACCATAAGCAAATAGGATGCAGGTCTTCTCGCGTACTCCAACAAAGGAGTCCATTGTTCTGTAAATAGGCCCAATTAAGTCCAGTGCCTGCACATGAAATTTTGTTTGTAAGTATAATCTGGTCCATAATTCAGGAAAAGAGGCAATGACTTAATTTATTCACAGTCGAAAGGATAATAAAATGGCTCATAGATAGATAAAACACTTCACCAGTGAAGAAGAATCGGCATCTCCAATGCAAATGTAAGAAATCGCTGCATAAACCTGGCTGATAGCTCGCATAGATTTGCTCTCTGTCAGCTGATGACACAACATACGTGTCATATTTTCCAAAAATAAGACAATTAAATAACTAGAGGAACTTGTAGCATATGCGAACTAGAAGAATACCAATTTCAATTTGTAAGAAGTCCAGCCACAATGAATATTGGAACTAGATTAGAGCTGGTGCCTACAGCTACAATCAGATCAGAAATACAAACCTTCGCTGCTTCAATGTAATGAAAAGCGGCTTCACTGTAACAGCCAACAGAATGTGCATATTGACCTCTAAGCATCTCAATAATGCTCTCACAAGCCTGTAATATAGTTGGAAAGCGAGTGAACCATTTTCTCATTTGTACCAAAGCCTGCAAAATCAATAAGCTACATTAGAATTTCCAAGAAACAAACCAAAACTATTATGGGTGTAAGGTAAAGTTGGAAGTTAGCATCACAGACTAGATAATTACATTCACTCAGATACTGATGGCAAAAGTACAGGCATTGATATCTGAACGACAGATATCAGAGACCCAGCATTGACACAACATAACATGTAAAAGTGCCCCCAAGAAAAAGAAGACAAAACAAGATAAGAGTGGTTAAAGGCCATATATATCATGCAATAATATAGGCATGCAAGCAACCTCTTGTGCTTCAACAAATTCAGATCGTGTAAGCTCCAATGCCACTTTGTTTTCCAGGAACTGCATAAGAAGCATGAGGTAAACACCAGCCATCCAGATAGCAGAGTGTTGCAGATCCACCTCTGTTAAAAACATCATGTACATAAGAAAGCCAGAAATTAATTGGAAGAACAGAGAAGTTCCACGGAGTGTGACAGTTCAAAAGTCAAACTGACCTTTGCGATTGTCAGTTATCCCCAGCTTCATCAGCTCCTCTACAGGAATTGCATATAATCAAATGTCTTTTATAGGCAGACTAAAACTAAATAGACAGTTTAAGTAGGCATTGAGCATCCTATATATCACATTCATATCAGAAGGATTTTTGTGATACTATATTTTAGTACTAGAAAATTTCTGGTGAGTGATAAATTGTTTTCTGAGCGGACTAAGGGGAGGAGTGGTGTTCTTGATGAAGAAAGATGTTAGTTGCTCTGTGAATTAAGAATTACAGTGAACACTTACTTTATCCGCAATTCTTAGAACAAAGACAATCAAAGAGGCCCCCTATGACACCTATAAGAAAAGGGCTCCAAAACAGAATGCTGTAATATGATTTGTCAACCCCTCACATCGCAGGAGATTGTTTCATTTCCCTATCAGCCATACAAGATAGTTCATAAACTAGAAACCAGAGGTCATATGTGTTCACAATTCCTTGGGCACTTTTTGCTAAGCTAAGCTAGTGGCAACTATCATTGGTTAGGCAGCTGAATCCAGAGGCTGCATATGTTCACAATTCCACCAAATATGTCAGAGAAGAAAATAAGTCTCATTAGAATTTTGTGCACTTGTCAGAACCAATACCCTCATCATAGCTCCATCAACAGATATACAAAGGAAGACTATCAATTCTAGATTAAAAATGTATATGACTTCTTATCTCAGAGTGGTACAACATACAAAACTCAGACTAAGGAGAAGTACTTAGGCATAACCTAAGGACCCATCATCTTTAGTGCAAATATTAAAATTGGTAGTAACTGCCTCTCAAGCAGGAACTTACCTTGGACAATGAGCATTCCGGATTCAATCCTTTTGCTACATTCTTTAAAAAGCCCTTTAGGACGTCCCAAAGTGGCAACCATAAGATCAACAAGTGCATAGACAGCGTTTCTAGGAAGCCATTCTCCATTCATAGGGAATGGTGCGAGCTCAAGCCTCTCACCCCATGCTTGTTTAACGCTATCACTATAAGCAGGTGCTGGCAAACCTCTACCAGCCATGGTTCTCAGCTGCTCTTGAAGCTGAGATTGTTTCTCGGACAGAGCCAACCTATCCCTTGGGTGCAGATCTGAGCGAGAGAGACTCTGATTCACTGTTTCAAGTTCCCCTTTCAGCTCCTGCATCTGCTGTAACTCATTCTTCATGGAAGCATCCAACCTGTCTATGTGCTGCGCAGCATTCTTGTAGTCGCAGATGCGGAGGCAATAGAAGACGTGCAGCAGCTCGTTGTAGAAAAACAAACCAAGGCACTGGGGTCTCTGCGGGGGCACGTGATTGTGAACTAGTTGAATTTTAGCCTCAGGTATAGTTAATCACATTGATTGTTGAAAGTAAACATTTGATAAAAGGATGTAAAACCCACTCTGTCAGGATGAATGGAGGCCCAGGCTGCGTCGCACTTGCTGACAGCACTTGCAATCACACTCTCGTCCTCCCATTGCATCAGGTGCACATGAAGAGTTGATGTGACAAAGAACATCTATATTTACATGACAACAGGATCAGAAGCGTAAGGAACATACAATTCGTTGCTGGAGAGGATTGGACCGAAGGTAGCAAAGAAAAGCGAGCGAGTAAAGACGACAAAATTCAGACCTGCAGCTCCGGAAAGCGCAATTCAGTGGAACAGAGTTGTCCACGCTCGAGCACGGAGATGGAACTCTGATAGTCGCCCTCGATAATGAGAGCATTAGCAAGCTGCGAATAGAAGTTGCAAGCCCAAAGCTTCAGTTCCAGCCTTTCAAGTTCAACAAGAAAAAGAACGGGACCGATTAGAGACAACACAAACTGGCCAAAACCAAAGAAACCGAGGAAAAGGGGACTCTTAACTGGTCGGCAGCAGCAGGAGCAAGAGCAATAAGGTCGAGGGCCCGGGTGAGGATGGTCTTCTGAGAAGAAATGGCACCGACGAGATGGTAGCACTGGCTGAGGAGGCTGAAGGCCTTGCACTTAAGGTCGAAGAAGGAGGGGATGGACTTGAGGAGGAGGTGGGAGCGCTCAAGGTGAGACTTGGCCTGATTCACGTTGTGGGTGTGCTTCAGGAGCAGGCTAGCGATGCGGAGCCGGGTCTTTACTTCGATGATGGGCAGGAAGGAGACTGTGCTCTGGCATATCGCCTCCAAGCACTTTATGGCCTTCCCAATTTCCCCCTTCTGCTCTTCATGATCCGCCAGCAACCACAGCCCCTCGGCAATATCTTCCATCTTCCACTCACCTTCTCATCTTCCACTGTCTATCTCCGCTTCACGGAAATCCTGATTCAAGACTCAAGAGCCTTGTCCGTACGTATGAAGAAGAAGAAGAAGAGGAGGTGAGAGGTTCGGGCTACTGCTGCTGCAGTGGGCTGGGCTTCAACTTCGAAAGTCAAACCAGAAGTGGGCAGGGGGGCGGCTGGTTGAATCAATCAGATCTTGACTCGTTTCTACGGTGGCTCACTTTTCTTTAGTTCGTCAAGACTGCATTCTGCACCTCAGGCTCGTTGCTTCCCCCATAAATCTCATCCGTCCTGCTAAAGTCAAATTAAGATCTAATCTAATCAACGGTCTGAATTTGCCTGTCAGGTAAACTCCGTCACAACCGCCCCTCATCAGCTGTCTATCGTTCCGGAGTTGCAGTTCAGAGGTCCAAAGCTCTCTGTATCTCCTTGTCAATTCCTCCACCCTTGCTTCCTCTCTCTAGCAGAGCTCGAAAAGATGAGCAGAGGACCTGGACTCTTCACAGACATCGGCAAGAAGGCCCGAGGTATCGCGGTGCTCGTGGTTTATACCTAGATAGCAAACATTCGCGTCGATTGATTGGTCCCTGTGTTCCGTTCACAATGGATTATTTATCATCATGTATATTTACCAAATCGTGCTGTGCCATTTGGTTTAATGATGGAGCGTTGATTCCTTGGCTGCAGATGTTTTAACGGCAAACTACACCACCGATCAGAAGTTCTCCGTCAACACTTGCAGCGAGAATGGAGTGGTATGTCACAGCCCATTCTGGTTCTGTTAGGAGATAGATTGGGTCCTTGACTAGAGTGTGTCCCTAACATATCGATTTGGCTGGAGTCTCAATGCAATAGCTCATCATGGTTCCTGTTGACTTCTTACTCCGTGTGCTATGTGAATTATAGTTGAGCTGTTTTCGGCTAACCTATGCTTTAGATTTTAGAAGCTTTTAAGCCTCTAGTTGTAGAGATATGGACGACCTTCCTCAGATAGCTAGTTGATCCTGCAACCTGCATATGGCTGCTGTGATGAAATAGTATTCTATCATCACCTGGAAATAAATAAAATGGTCCTCTGGTAAACTGAATGTTTAATGGTAGTTGATATGCCTCAAGCTATCAACTGCTACATCTTCTCGTTATCAGGATCATGAGAAATTTGTTGCCTGAGCTTGCTGCAGCTTTGTGGATTAGTCCGTGGCACAAAATTTTGTAACTGAGCTATTGAAATGTCATGATGGCTATTCATGTAATGGTAGATGAAGCAGGAGTAAAGATCCAAATGCTTGCTTTAATGGTCGTGAAAGTTATCCGAATCTTTAACTCTCAGGTTCAGATACCACTTCCATCCCCAAAAGAGTCCTGCAAAATGAGATATTGTTGGCTTTAATTTTTTAGTCGCCTATTCATAGAACTTTACTGATTAGGTCCAATATTGACCAAATCTTTTCAAAGGTAGCAGTATAAGTACAATAAGAAAGCTTTTTGCTTTGTTGCTATGCCAAGTTACACAATCTGGCCTTGTTTATGTGTTGTTTCTTCTCTGTGATGTCAGTGTAGTATAGCTTATCTGTACCTTGTCTTCTGTTGGTCATGATCTTATCCCTTCAATCTCTTCCTTGATTCTCCTCTTGTCATGGCAGATCCTCACTTCAACAGCATTGAAGAAAAGAGGATTGTCGACAGGTGAGGTAGCAGCCAAGTACAAGTACAAGAACTTGCTGATTGATGTGAAGGTTGATACAGAGTCAAAGGTTGGTTTTGTGTTTCATCTAATCATTCTTCCTTGGAAGCTCCTTCTGCATTTAATCAAAGTCCACTTTGCCACCAAGCATGTTATGCTGCTTTTTATGTTTTGACAGGTTTTGACCACACTCACTTGCACAGAGATTGTCCCTTCCACAAAAACTATAGCATCTATGAAATTTCCTGATTTTGACTCTGGCAAGGTATAATCTCTTATTGTCTCGTTGACTGAGTAAAATCAAGACTTGCTTTTATAATTTTTAAACTCATCCGTAGTAGCTTATTTTTCTCAATGCAGCTGGAGGTTCATTACTTCCATCACCATGTGACCTTCACAACTGCAGTTTCATTGAAGCAGGCCCCAACTGTTGACTTCTCAGCAACTGTTGGGACTCCAAGCATTGCTTTTGGTGCAGAGGCAGGCTATGATACCACATCCAGTACTTTCACAAAGTACACTGCAGGAGTCAGTGTGTCGAAGCCCGATTCTTGTGCTTCCATCATCTTGTAAGTTTCTAACCCGAGTTTCTTCAGCCAATTTAGCTCTTTTCTCATAGGAAGTATTGATGAAAACTGTTTCTTACCCTATCAGTATATCATAGAACTTTAGGTATATTAATGAGCGAATAAAAACTATGATCCCTGTGTGTTATCCTGCAGGGGATTCTCTTGATTTCTCGTACAAGTTTCTTGAAATTTGATGGAAACTCCTGCATGTTATCGACATGGTTGATTTTACTGTTACGACGGTCTGCCTTGTGTTTGTCAGGGGAGATAAGGGTGACTCCATCAGAGCATCATACCTTCACTATCTTGATCAGTTGAAAAAGAGCGCTGCTGTGGCAGAAATCACCAGGAAGTTCTCATCCAATGAGAACACAGTCACCGTTGGTGGATTATATGCTGTGAACCCTTTAACATCAGTCAAGGGAAAGCTCAATAACAATGGGAAGCTCGGAGCTCTGCTCCAGCACGAACTGATTCCAAAGTCTCTTCTCACAATCTCGGGCGAGGTCGATACCAGGGCTCTGGACAGAACTCCCAAGCTAGGCCTATCCATCGCCCTTGTTCCATAATGTTCCTCGTTGCCTACAGAAAATGAGTATCATCTCTCTGAAGGTTTGCCCTCATTCTCTCTCTCAGATTCTGTTCAGATTCAGCGCAATAAGTTCCGGCACGATTGTGATGTTTTGATTAATGGCTGACGATTATTTGGCGCTATTGATCCCATCATGAATTAATCCTTCGTGTCCATGGAGAGATTTGAGATCTCCCACATGCTTTGGTTGATTTTTTTGGATGCGTGTACAGTCAGGCTGTTAGTGTTTGCTGGTTCTCTCATCCATTCCCTTTGGTTTCGATTTTGATTCTGGACCATCTTGAAGTGAAATATTCGAATCTCTCACAAAGAGTGGCATGACTATTTTGACTTGGAATTCTAATTTGGCAAAGGTAAAGAACAGTAACATAACATGAATCGATAGAATAATGATATGACAAAATAAGTTATTAGTCCTCCGTAAAACGTAAGAAGTAAGGCGCATTCATTGCATTAATGTAATGATGTCCTTATCCATACCAAGGATATTAAACGGGTCAGTTTAGCCTATAATCTACTTGGACTGCCCTCAAACTTACTTATAATTGCTCTTATTGGGTTGAGGAACTTGAGAAATAGGCCTATTGAATTGAAATCAGTCTAGCATGTTTTCTCATTGAACCGACCTCAAACCATTGCAAAATCAGTCCAATTTAATAAAAATCTTACAAATCAATGATAAGAATCTATTGGTTCAAATAATTTGAAAAAAAAAAGATGAATAGTTCATCGGTTAAATTGGTCCTAACTATGAATCGGCCTACCTATGATTGGTCCGAACCAATTTATGTATATTCATGAACTGTGACCTGTAACTGGATTAACACGTTGACTTAATGGGTGAAACATTGATTAGATAAGTGGCTCCAAGCCTATTTTGAACCGGCTCATACCACCTATTTTAATATCTCTAATCTAGACAAAAGTCAGAGGCAGAGAAAAAAGTATTTGGCATAACAGTATTACCAATTTTAGAGTAAGAACCAAGTATAACACAGTTTTCTTATTCATATATTTCCTTCTTTTTTCTATTTTATTAAGTTCATAGTCTCATTTGTAGCATGAAAAAAAAAGGGAGAACATTTTCTAAAGAATTATTATATACACTAATCTTATATAATTAATCATTCCATAATCATCCATCATTCTAAATCCTTGTAAGCTATAAATCACCATGAGTTGACGTTTAGAGAGGAAACCGCAACTGAGCATAACATTCAGGTGGTCCATTGAGAAAAAATGAAAAGTTAGGAGGATTCCGTTACTGATCCAGAGCTCAGGGCTTAGTTTGCAATTTATACAAGTTTATTATACCAAAAAACTTTGTGCAAGTTTAAAACTACGTCGTCTCGACAAACAGCACTATAAATAGTAAACCAGGTGATACCTTCTATCTCTCGTTATCTGCGGAAACCCTAGTAGAGTCACGACGCACAGCGGCGGCGCCAGAAAATGAAGTACAACCCTAGAGTCTCCAGTTCCCGTCGCAAGAACCGGAAGGCGCACTTCACGGCGCCGTCCAGCGTCCGCCGTGTGCTGATGAGCGCGCCGCTCAGCTCTGACCTCCGCTCGAAGCACAACGTCCGGTCGATGCCTATCCGCAAGGACGACGAGGTCGTCGTAGTCAGGGGAACCTACAAGGGCCGGGAAGGCAAGGTCGCCCAGGTGTATCGCCGGAAGTGGGTGATCCACATCGAGCGCATCACCCGGGAGAAGGTTAACGGAACCACCGTCAACGTGGGGATCGACCCCTCGAAGGTCGTAATCACGAAGCTGCGGCTCGACAAGGACAGGAAGTCGCTGCTCGAACGCAAGGCGAAGGGCAGAGCCGCAGCCCAGAAGGACAAGGGGACGAAGTTCACCGCCGAGGATGTCATGCAAAACATCGATTGATCAGGTCACATGCAGTGATATTCCCATTGGCTTATCGTATTATTCTCGTCAGATGCCCCGTTTAGTGAATTTTGTCTCAGACAATTGGGATTTATTACATGAGACATTGTTGAATTTGCTGAATTTGATTTCTAGTAGGCCGTGAATTTTCTTGGATTATCTGCTGAACTTGACAATGATCCTTAGCTGAATCTATCTATGACTGATCGACTGAAAAGACTAGCTGGGGGCAGTGAGTGATGCTAGGAATCGAACATGTTGATACTAGAGATGAAGTTTATTTAAGGATTTAATCGGACATCACGAAGAAGGCGTCTAGCCTGTTTGATAGGTTGGTAAAGAAAGTCAAATGCACAGTGCTCGGGACAGTGACCCGCAAAACCATTCCATTGCATCGTCATATCAACCCCGGGCGCCATTCCGGCAATCACTTTATCCTGAACTTGTTGCTCCACCTTTCTGGGGTTTTGCAGCTTCAAATCGGCCTTCATAGGATATGTTTCTGAAGTTGCCCATGAAATCACCATCGACTCGAAGTGTCTCCATAATTTCGTCTTTCGGGGACCGATTCTCGAGGTTACGGTTGGTCCTCCGATAGATACAAGGTAGTGTTGCAGGTGATCTCCGACCGTAGAAGCTGTTGTAGACGACATGGGGAGAGAGAGAGAGAGAGAGAGAGAGAGAGAGAGAGAGAATTGTGCGGTTCATCCGAGGAGGAGGATATGGTTCCGAAAGTTAAGGCCAATGGGCCGTGGGCTGGATTTGTTTAGGTGATGGGCTTGATATTAGTAGTTTGATGGAGGTAGGCCCATTTACTCATAAAGATGGTTCGGGTTCGGGTAAGAAGATCCCAATTAAGAAAATGAGATTCTTGTAGGTCGAGGTGGTTTGCAACGCGGTTTGGGCATCAACCAGCATAGATGTCTCGTGACAATCTCTCGTCAGTTCGGATGACATTGAACATCGTACTCTCGTTGCTGTGGGTTAGCCAAATCCACCGTGAAGCGAACTTGTACGAGGACAAGTGACCAGCGTCGTGGTTAGTTTGGTCTAATGTCGCGTGTGACCACCGTGGGCAGGCCTCGCTTCCGTGGTATATGCACATTTCGCCATCTTGGTCCAACTAGAGCCTACAATTTAGGTCGCCACAAAGTTTTGGTTGTGCAGGTATAGCACGAATCTACTATTGGGCTATGTTGGCATAGCCCATCATCTCGAGCGGCTAAAAAATCCCCTTCTAGGTACAAATATTTTGTGCTTTCTGAGATTCGGGTCCAGTATAAATCATACAAGTAATTATCTATTATTGGGCTATGTTGGCATAGCTCATCATCTCGAGCAGCTAAAAAATCCCCATCTAGCTACAATATTTTGTGATTCCTGAGATTCGGGTCCAGTATAAATGATAAGAGTAATTATTTTTTATATTTTAAAATAAAATTTTAATAATATAATTAAATGATTAAATTGAAAATTTATATTAATTTAAATAAAATATTAAAATATAATTATTATGTATAATTAACTATTTAAAAAAATTCTCATAATTTATGTTTTATTGTAAATTTTATTTTTATATTTTGAGTTGAGATAATATTTTTTTTGCCGCACCGATACAATCTCTCAAGCAACTTTGAAAACATCCTATCAGGCAGATTTTTTTGTGTCGCGCAGTTTTGCCACCTCTAGGTCCAACCACCCTGTTGCTAGGAGAAGCAGTCCATGCACCCCGGGTGCACGCGCCCATATTAAATCGCCTCCCCAGCACGTGATAAATGTTTACGAACGCACGGTGCTAGGGAAGCACCTGATTCCTCAACCTAACACGGATCCCGCGTGAGAAGAATCCATGAAGATTCGGTAGACACGATGATCGGATCCCGGCTAATTTTAAAAAAATTACCCAAATTTATATTTATTTAAGATATTAACTGTCTTTTAAACGGTTTAGTTTGATTGATTTTTAATAGGAAAATGGCTCCATCCAATCGTACCACCTGGTCGCACCCAGTCGCTAGGCCATGCTCCACTTGTATCCAGTCAAACCACCCAATGCTGCCTAGTCGGCCAGCTACACTCTACTATTGTCTAATCGGTCCGTCCAGCTGTGTTCGATTGGCTAACTGAACTCTGACTGGCAAGTCAATAAATCACCTAACCCAACCATCATGCAAATAGCGGGCCCTTCTTAGTCAAGTTGACACGTCCACCTGTAGCACACAAGAACTGCACAGGCGTACCGGGCCGTCCTCCAAATCATTATAAATGCCTTCCTACTTAAGTATCAAGACTATTTTGGGTGATCAAGGGAATTGGGTCGAGTGATAAGCAGCTCGGTACCGTTTAAGAAGGTATCGAGTTTAATATTTCATGTATGCAGACATTTCCCTTTGAACCTCACCTGCCATGTCAAGCATGTGAAGTGAGACGACCAACGAATTAATCAAGTATAGTTAGTTGAAAAATGTCATCTCACCAGCGGTGATACTTACTTGGATACCGTGGTCGGCAACAAAAAAAAAAAAAAAAAAAGACAATTTTGGGTCAACACTACTTAGATTTATCCATCACACCCAAGGCTTATCAGGACAACTGACCTCCGAAGAAAACCAGATTCGCTCCGTCCTCCAATCATGCACGCGGATCCTCCCCTAGCCACCAAAATCGCATCTATTTGTAAACCAAACCGAATAATTGGTTACCTTTTGTCGATTAAATTGAATTTATTTTACTTAAAATATTTAACAGATTTATTAGAGATTAAAGCGAATATTTTTCCAGCTTCACACCTAACATCCTATCGAGCTGGACGTTTGCTTCAGCCCTGATCTTTAACCCCTTTGTTTTGACGGAGTACCGTAGGAACTGATCTAGTGGAGGCATAGTTTTAAAAATCGAACCAGGCCGACCGGTGCGATCAGGAACTGGCCACTCATCCGGTCCGGTTCTTTCAAAAAATCCAATTGCACATTAAAAGAGAAAAACTCCTATTGAACCGGCCGGTTCCCGGTCCGACCGGTAAACCCAATTGAACCCGTGAGAAAACCGGCCGACTTAAAATTTAAAAAAAACAAAAACCTATTGTAATGTACCTATTTTATTTTACTAAATTTATATTTATATTTTATATTAAACTTTTGTTTAATATAATGGTTATATTAATGATTTTTGTTATAAATCATATTCAAATTATGATATTATGTAAATTTATTAGTAATATTATATTGTTAATATTATTTATTAAACATGCGGTTCAACCTATTGAACCCCCGATCTAACCCATGAACCCATGCCTACACCGGTTTTAAAAACTATGAGTGGAGGTGTTCGAATCCCCCCTCGCTTGTAATTGCCCCCAAAACGGGATGACCTTTCTCTACATGGATAGGAGAACCTATAATTGGTATCAGAATAAGTGGGATTACACCTTATCCGAAACGAATTTGGAAGTATATCTCATTGCCAATTTATATAAGTTCGAGTGCAAAAGAAAATTGTTCGGTTTATGACTAGTTGTCATTCTCATCCGAGATCCGAGGGTGCGTGTTAATTGCCCGTGGCAAGGTAGACCACCTGGCCAGGGTGGATGTTGAGAATACGATTTTATATCGGATAATTAAGGAATACATTTTAGACTTATAAAAATGTTAAATACCGTCACCTATCGAATTAAATCTTTAGGCGAAAATATAACAGATTTCTTATAAACTTATAATAAATTCGGTTTTTTTGGTAATTTACCTGCTCAGATAAAAAAAATTGAAACTAATCTGATTTTAGGTTGCACAGGAGAGGAAAAGAATCTGCCTGACTTCATCTTCCCGGAATTGTCCTATTAGAATTGGAATTACAGGTGAATGAGTAACCTCTCTATCTCGCACCAGCCATTCCCACATATTCATTCTCCCTCCCCAACCCACCGTTTCCAGCACAGACAATTCAATTCCTCCGAACGATCTTCCCTTATTAATTTCTGTATTCGAACTGAAGCGGTTCCACACACACACACACACACACACATATATATATATGTGCATGTATTAACTCTGCTTCTCCTTCATTCTGTCCCCTCTGCAATGCTCATAGCCTCCTCCTCGCGCAGCAGAATCTCCGCTCGCCCGCTCCTCCTCGTATGAGCCTCTGATCCCGGAGAGCTCTCGATCCCAGCTTCTGCGCCCCTCCCGATCCCGTCTCCGTGCTCCATGGCCTCGCTGCTGGGCGCCAATCCGCTGGTTCACGTTTCACTCGTCGAGGCTGGTGTCGGCTCTCCGGCACCGGCGCAGAGGCTAGGGCTTGTGAGGTTCGGTGGATCGCGGTTAGACGCCGGGTGCGTGTCCCTGGGGCTGTCGGTAGGTAATGGAGAGAGATCGAGCAGTCTGGCGCCTATCCGTGGGGTGAATGAGACCAGGACCGCCTACATCAACGGCAAAGCTGACAGCGTCCAAGGTAATTATATAACTTGCCCGGCCTTCTCAGCTGTTTTATTGTTTGAACAGGCAACCGCCTCTTCTTTAAGGATAATGTCACGTAATTGAATCTCTGTATTAAACGGTTTTATGCTTTCGCGGACGGAGGTTTTGACAAGAATTAAATCTGGTGACGGAAAAAAAGGGCCTTTTTTTTTTCTTTTTCCTTTCAATTCCGTTCGAGAAAACGGAAAGTTCTAACCTGAGATCCGGCTTCTGAGCCTGTGTTTTGGAAGATGGAGCCTTCTGCCTATTCGACAATTGTGTTATAGTTTGACTGGATTCTTATTCTTTTGACAATTTACACGACAATCAAGTTGTTACATTGATAGGGACAGCACATCCTAAACTTGGACAATTTGTTGGTACAAACTGACACGTTGATGCCAACAAAGTAGTAAGTCAACTCGAATTATTTTCTCAAGCAGGCTGTCTAATTACGTGAATGCATTGACTGGACATATACTCAAAAGATAGAAAGAATCCCCAAAACTACGATATATGCCTCTCAGCATGATTTGTGAGATCAGAAACAGGTGGTGAATGGTAACGTACGGGAAGAGATTCCCCAGCATTATGAAATATTGTAGTTTGATGATGTATATTGCCTTTTAAGGTGGAATGCATCTTTCTACCATCATGTTTATGAAAGACATGAAAGTTCTCTTTGACATTGGCCGTCAATAGAGCTTTTGAAATGCAAGCACGGATTGGAGAACTTTTGTACAGTTACCTCATATGTTATGTAGGTTTATCTTATGATTCCTTTGGTGAACCATTCTGTTGCTCTGTTACTACAAAATTCATGAATCTTATGATTATGGATAAATTGCTTGAAATTCAATCTGTCTAGAGCATACTTTGTAGTGTACATGTCATCTACAAACATCTCCGAAGATATTTTTGGGCTCTAAATTAATGCAGTTCTCATGGGCTCACTATCTAACTAGGTGAAAATCTCAGTCAGATATCTACTGTTGGAAGTTCAACAAATATCAAGTGGCACCGGTGTTCGGTTGGGAAACTTGACAGGCAGGAACTGCTCCAGCAGAAAGGGTGTGTCATATGGATTACTGGACTTAGTGGTTCAGGTTTGTTGTCAAGTCATTTCATGTCTTCTTTTGTCAAATGAGCTGTTCTCTTAAATCTTTTTCTCTACTCCCTTCAAACATTTCCTAAACGCTAAAGTGAGTTAACCTCGCTTTCATGAGATTCCTTGATGAACAGTATGAACAATTTAACTGCTGCAGAAGGCTTGCTGGTGGCCAACGTTAAATGTAATTCTCAGCTGTTTGTGAGATCTACTGATTGTCACATAGTTTCTTCTTTGCTTGACTGGGTTGCCCCCAAATTTACAGAGATAAAAGATTACTTAAAGCTTAGTTCCAAAAAGGGGGTAAAAAAAAAAAAAAAGAGAAGTCGTCAATGTACTCATGAAATGGTGGACAAGTAGTCCTAGCATGAGTTTGGCATTCTCTCTTGTAAATATTAATATAGTTGACTACTCAGGGATTCAATGTTGTTACAGGAAAAAGCACTGTGGCTTGTGCTTTAAGCCGGGCTCTTCATGCTGGAGGAAAGCTAACATATGTCCTAGATGGTGACAATGTTCGACATGGCCTGAATCGTGATCTTAGTTTCAAGGCAGAAGATCGCGCAGAAAATATTCGGAGAATTGGTAAGCTATAGGTTTAATATTGTTCAAGAATTCTTTGTTATAGTTGTCCTTGTCATGTTCTAGCACGGCAGTGAAGCACAATTCCCATCGTATGTAGGAGAAGTAGCTAAGCTCTTCTCAGATGCTGGAGTCATTTGCATTGCCAGTTTAATTTCTCCATATAGAAAGGATCGAGCGGCCTGCCGTGCACTCTTGCCTGAAGGGGACTTTATAGAGGTATGTGAATTATAAAGCTAGACATTTTTATTTTTATTTTTTATGAATGCAAAATCATGTAACAGCTTCTGGCATTGAGCCTTTAAGCAATACGTTCTGCAGGTATTCATGGATGTGCCGCTCCAAGTTTGTGAGGCAAGGGACCCAAAGGGCCTATACAAGCTTGCACGTTCTGGAAAAATTAAAGGTACTTGTGAATGAGAAGAGATTTCTCTCCCATTCTCCCTCTCTAACTTGATCCAGTATAACTGTTGTGCGTGGTGCTTAAATCATTACATCTACATCTATTCTTGGATTTTTTTTCCCCGCAGGTTTTACTGGTATTGACGACCCTTATGAACCCCCTTTGGATTGTGAGGTGCGTATAAATGAATAATAGTTGACACTCACATGTAGCTGCACCAAAAGTTGTATGTTGCAGCAGCCCTAGCTTCGGAAACTGGAGCTAAAGGCTGTCCTGTTCTTAGAAAAGACTGTTCATGCAATTAAACTGATTAAATTTGAGCTGAGAAATAAGCAGCATGTGCGCATGTGCCACTTTCTTGATGAACTGTCCACTGACTTAGCCTTTTTTTTTTTTTAAGATTTACTTCATATATATTTTTCAAAATAAAATGTCTATATTGTAATTTTATCATGAAAAAAATCTTTTGATTTTGTATTTCAATTCAGTTCAGTTAGATCCACAAATTCATGAAACTATTGCTCTTTTTCACTTTTATTTTCTGTATCAGGAAATAATTACTCAACAGATATGATAACCAGCGCTGATCTGAATGATTTTCAACAAAATGCCAAGCAAATATGTGTTTTTTTTTTCTCGGAGTATCAAGGAGATGACTGAACATGGTTGATGGAATAGACACACTGACATGATCCGCATTTATTCTGTACTTGTACATATTTGACGAAAGCTCTTTGCTGATTCTCAAGTGTTATTATGTACTACCATGTGCAGATAGTACTGAAACAGACGGAGGACGATTGTGCTCCTCCCCACATTATGGCGGAACAGGTGATCTCTTACTTGGAAGAGAGAGGCTACCTTGACGCCTGAATACTCTTACCATATGAAGCTTCTGTCCTCCCCGTGTTGCCGTACGCTCTATATTCTAGTCACCGCTCCTTTGCCAACATCTAGGAAATCGCTCGTTTCCTGCACCCGTCTGTCGGTTCCATTCAGTTCAAGATTAAATTAATAAAGTCGAAGGGTTGATTGCAGTACTTATGTGGTTTATTCAGATTATACATCTGCAGAGAAAAAATAAATAAATGCTACCTCACTGGGGAGGCTCTTGTGAGGTTGAGATGCCATAATTCCAGCGCAGCTCTAGGCCAGAGTGTGTATGATTGTGTTGTGGAATCACTTACAGATAAAACTTATCTGTGAAGTATTACTTTCTTAGGCTTACATGATCCTTTCTTTCCTCTAGTTTCCCTTTTCTTTCTCCCATTTTTGTGAGCTATCTTCATGTCTGATCAGCCCCATGAATGTTGTCTATGAACTTAGCGGGGGTTATGAACTTCAACCGGTACTGGGCTGTATAAATAAGGTTGGACATATCATACAAGGGATTCATAATCTTAGTTTTAGTGATGTGATACGATATGAGGTGTCTTTGGGATGTTTGAGTTGCCTGAGAAATGAAGGGGAGATGGGTACGGTTTGCAAGGGAAAATCAATGTATACTTTGGCTGATATTCACATCAAACCCATGCAAAACAACAGCAAAGATCATCTTCTCGTGTCTTTTGGATACTTACATACGAAGCACCAAAAGTGACAAAAACTTGGAACCAAAGTCACAAGTGGGGGTGGGTGGGTGGGTGAGCGGGTGTGCAAAGAGAAGCACCAAGAATGAGAAAACAGGTCTCTTCATCTCATTTTACTCCACCCATCGGGAAGCCTCCACTTCCTATGCCAGTATATTGAGACCCTCGACCACAGAGGGAACCCAAATCCCGACTCCAGAGGCTGATCCAAGGGCCCTGCGACTATCAATGGCAGCCACACGTACCTCGAGTCCCTCAAGTCGGATGGGTTCCACCGATCTGCCATGAATATGAACGAGCTCGGGTGCCCTGAGATTGGAAAGACGAACGTGCTCTGGGCAAAGAACGTTGTCTGTCGAAAAACTTTGTTCCCTCCCATGCAAGGGTTCCCTAAGGTCTCCCATGGACCCATCACGGATTCCGCTGCATGAGCCAGTGCCTCGTTTGGGGCCCAGCCCGTGCAACCCGAGGTGATCATGTAGTAAGTCCCCAGGTGCTTAAACATGGCTGGAGCTTCCCGATGCCGCCATATAAGGATGCGCTTCATCACATTGCTAACATCGAGGTAATCGTTGGTTAGGATTCCTATGTGAAGTACGCTATTGTTCTCAGAGGAATAGATGATATAGGCTGTCCCATCATCATCCTTGAATATTGTCATGTCCCTGCTGTCAAACCCATGCGGTCGCTTGCACCCAAGATACTTGAAGGGGCCGATAGGGTGATCACTTATCGCAATCCCGACTGAGGCTTTAGTGTAGTTGGCATCATCTATGTGCATCCACATGACATACTTTTTGGTCTCCTGATTGTAAACTACCTTCGGCCTCTCGAGCACATTGGACTTGTGGAGATCATGGGTCACATCCGTCTCTTCAGCTGCTAGGACTATCCCCTCGTTCTTCCATGTCCACAGGTCCTTTGAAGAATAACAGCCGACTCCTATAATATCGACCTGAATTTGAACAAAAGAAGGATCAGAACTGTCTGTTCTCAGCAAGGATTAGAGCTATCTGAGCCTACCACACATTTAAGTATTTAAAATTTTGTTAAAAGGAGAAAATTGCTAGGGAACTAGGATTAGAAAAGGAACTAAAGGTTAAAAGAGTGCAGAGAAAAACACCGACCAAGTAAAATATCATTAGATGCATTGTGGAGGTTTAGGGCTATCAACTCAAGTGACTGATTCATCATGTAATTGATATATCAGTTATGTTTCACCATCTTTCTTTCTTCTTTCCTTATCAGTCCATAAGTAACTTCCTGCTTAGCAAGCGAAAGATGTAATGGAATCCAAATCTTGAGAATCAAGCAGGGGTCAAAAGATGACAAGGCTTATGTAGTGTAACTATTTCATTTAGCAATCCTGTAGGCATAAGAAACCCAGGAAAACAGAAGGGCAACGTAAAGCTGAGGCTTATCATCAGCGAAATGTTTTCAAATGAAGAGCAGTTACTCAATATTGATCAGTTGCAACTATTAATAATAAAGCTGCAGAATTAGTTTAAACAGGTTACCCTTGCTGCACCTCTTCTATGAGCCCGGTAGGTAGGCCCATCCTTATACTCTCCATACCAATAGTATGTTCCCGACATCTCATCATGCAGAATACCCCCTCCATGTGCTTGAATTGGATTCCCATCAGTATCTAACCAAACTCTCCCGGGAAAGTAATATAAGCTATCATTTCCTGTCACCATCATGGGATCAATTGCATTTTTCCCATTGGGGAAGAAAACATGCCTAAGCTGGGAATTCTCATCCAAGAACTCCTCAATAATCGGGTGGAACCTCTTATTAGGTTTCCTCTTTGAAGCACGAGGTGACCTGTTTCCCCTAGGTGGAGGGATCCTAATGTTCTTTACCTCCTCGACCACTTCAAGCTCGTGATGTAGTGGACGGTGAAGGAGACTGCTAGCTCTTAATTGGATCTCTCTGTTAACTTCATTGTCTTTGTGACGAGTTATTGAGATGAGCTGGAGGATGAGGATGAAGCCGACAAATGCCCAGACTAAAGTTGTCAATGAAAATCTGCTCCCTGCAATGGAAGGGAAAGTAGTTGGTTTCCGATATTTGGGGTTCATTCTCTCTTTCTCTTCCTTTCTATTCCGGACAAAGGCTGCAATTAGCGCAATGCGATCTAGAGAAATGCAGAAACTTCATTGATAAAAATAATAATAATGTTAACAACTATTGACACAGCCTTCAAGCATCACAAATACTACAGAATTTTTCTCAAATGGACTCCTGAGATTAAAAAATTTAAAGAGGAAAAAAGGAAAAAAAATCGACATCTTTTTGTCAATGCATATGCCATATATCAATTCTGTGAATAATTAATCAAAGTCTCAATATGGAGCATGAAAATTGAATCTTCAACCCATAGTTCATCCCCAAAATGCCCATTAGAGTGAAACTCATCAAAGTCCAGAGTGGTGTGAACCAGCATTCCATACACCAAGTGTCCATTTTGAGTTCACCCCAATCAACAAGTCAAACACCTCTAGAATCATTACAAGATTCACCCAAAAAATAAATCCCACGAGCAGAAGATAAGGTCGAAATCAATAAATCAACTTCACCCGAAACAGCCCGAAATCTGCGAATTCCCAGGTGTCCCGACATGCCTGAGCTGCTGCTGGTGCTGCTGCTCCTCCTTATCTCAAGCCCGAGAAAGAAAACTTCATGAAAGATTGAGCGGGAAAAATGTGTTTTCAGCTTGTTTGCTAGCTGGGTTTTGATTCTTGGATTCAACTGGATCCGAGTAACAAGCTGAAAGTCCTTCGCTCCACTGCCATGCCCTCAGAGACACGCGGGGAAGAGGGGTAGGGGTTACAGAAACATAACCTTGGAGAAATGCTATGCCTGAACGTTGAACAAGAGACTGCTGGTTTTGCTCTTTTAAAGATTTTCACTTCCCAGCATTGACGAAGCCTACCAATCTAGTCAATAAATTATTCCATTTCCTTTTCTAATTAATTATTTTCATATTAATAGGATATTTTACTCTCTCTCTCCCTTCTAGTTTTCTACTATAACAGAGTTTTATAAGAAATAAAAAAAATGAGAATTTTTTATTACAATTAGATTTGATTTCACTCAGTCATTTTTTTACCTAAATTAGAAATTTTTTTGGGAAAAAATTAATTCAACTTTTTAACATCAATTTTTATGAGCTTATAAGTTGTAAAATGTTAAATTCGATATAAGTCTTTATTATATATATATATATATCCTTCTTTTAATTTTTAAATTAAAAAGTCATTCAGGTTTTCAGTTGCTTAACATAACTCCAATTTTTAATAAAATAGTGGACCTATTAATTCGGGGGCCATCACCACAATTCAAGGCTGAGCCGGCACAATTCTATTTTCTGGTTGTGCTAACTTAGTCGCTCCCGAATTAAATAAAAAATTTTAAATAATTTATTATTTTAAAATAAAATTTTATATAATATAATTAACTGATTAATCTAAATATTATATTAATTTTTTAAAAAAACTTCTCCTCTTTCGGACGTGCCATTTTTGGCAGGCATGTAAAATAGCATGGATGATTAAAATAGGAATCATCAAAGAATATTGAAGATTAAATTTGTGATAAATAAGGTTCACAAATATTTCATCTGTCTGGCTATTTGGGGGCACTCATTGGCTCCACTGTCGGGGCCCCTAGTACATGCACGACTGACCGTACCGTCATCCTCCATCGTGTGTCATGAGTAGGACGGACATGACGCATTTAATTTTTCGTTTCCCAACATATTGATGAGGTCAAACTAGAGTTGCTATCATGAATGAACGGTTCGAATCGATTGAAAATATGTTTAGAATCATTTTGTTCGGTTATAATTCGACTTATCTGTTTAACGGATTAGTTCGGTTATGATTACGGTTCAAATATATATGAATTAACTTGAAATTGTTTATAAGCGGCCAGCTCACAGTTTGGATCAGTGTAATCAATGAACTATTTATTTTTTAAAAAATTATTTAAAATAATTTTTTAAAAAATTTAAATTAGTTCAACAAAATCTAACAATTGATTTTGTAAGGTTTTGACTATCCGAGCAAGTTCAACAAAAAAAATGTGCTAGGTTAATTTTGATTTAATGAGTTTATTTCTTAAATTCGACTCATAATTACCTCTTAACCTAATAAAAGTAATTATGTGCTAATTTAGAGGCCGACACTTGATGTGACATTATGCTTGCTTATGTGGAAATAAGAATAGCCTAAAAACACGCAATTTTCAGATTTTACTTATGTTATTACAAAATTCACCGTATTTAATTTTTCCCCTATATTGTCCCAACATCTAACCCCGATAAAAAAAACCCATTGCTAATACCTTTAGCCGCATTTGTCCTCTGAAAACTCTCAGTTCCAAACTAGTTTTCCTTGATAATAACAACTCCATAATATAGTTTTTAAAATTGAACCGAATCAGAAACAGTCAAGGCATGGATTTATGGGTTGGACCCGAGATTTAATAAGTCGAATCACATATTTAATAAATAATATTATCAATAAATTGACATAATAACACTTATTTATAACAAAAAAATCCTTAATGCAGCAATTATATTAATTCAATTTCAATACAAAACATAAATATAAATTCAATAAAATAAAAGTACATTCTAATAAATTATTATTTTTTTAAAATTTAGATCAGCCGATTTTTTTTACTAGTTCAATTGGGTTCTTCGGTCTGATCGAAACCGATTGGTTTAATCGAAGCTGACTATATTTACAATGTAATTGGGTTAACTCTAAAGATCAGACCAAGTAAGTGGCCGATTCCCAATCGAACCGATTGGTTCAGTCCAGTTTTTAAAACTATACTTTAGAATATACGGTTTTGAAGAAAAACAAGAGTGATGGTCACAATTAAGGAGGCCCTTTTTCTGGTTTTACTGTGTGGATGTGAATGATTGAGATGAGACAAGTAAGGTTTTCAGACTGGATGTAGGGTTCATGCTATGAAATAGGCTACTGAGATGAGATAAATGAGGATGCGAAGCAAGATAGTCCAAGCACAAGTCTGCCATTTTCTCTTGCAAAGATTAGTTGTTCACCACTCAGAAAGATTCAGCGTGGTTACGGGGAAAGAGCACCGTGGGATTCACTTTAAGCCAGACTCTTCATTCTAGAGGAAAGCTACCCTATGTACTGGGTGGGGGACAATCTTCGATTTGGCCTGAATCATACATAATCTAAGTTTCGAGGCAGAAGACCGTGTGGGGGGATATTCAGAGGATCGGTGAGCTAGAGTGTTTAATAGTGCTCGATTGTTCGTTGTCATGCTCCAGTGCAGATGGAGTAAGACAGGCCACAGTGTGGCCACTAAGGAGTAGTTGCTTTCATTGATAATCAGCTGCCAGATGATCATTTATCAGACTCTCGACAGCCAAATTTCCTGCCGGAACGTGTTCTTATTTGTGGTAATATGATGAAAACAAGCTAAGGACCATGTTCCCTGCCGGAATATGTCTTGACAGAACTACCAAAATCTCCACTTTACACTGGCATTTTGGTTCACAGGCAGAATGGACATCTGCCTTCTTCTCTCTATGCATATGCTACATCCAGAATCCAATGACTCTCAATGCAAATGCGGCTTCTCAGCAGAGACTTTTCCATTCTGCTGTCTCTAAGCTAAGACTTGCCTGCCTAATTACATGATATCCTAAGGCAGGCATGACATCAGAAAAGCAGGAAAAAAAGAGTACACCAAATATATATATATATATATATATACACGCACACGACAATAAGAAATTACACAGAGAAGGGATCATCTCACACAATCCACGTAGTTATCTAGAACTAATATTTTCAATGTAGGGCATCCACCACCATCATTGAACACAAATGGAATCCTTTCAGAGATTCATGGTCTGCAAGATATCCACTCCTGGCAGCTTTTGGCACCGCAGTGCTAATGTCTTCGGGCTATCTTGCTTCTGCAGGGCTAATTCTGCATGAGAGCGCCAAAGAATCCTCCACTTACTATATCGCTTCACAAAATTAAAACCGTCACAGAAACTTGTCTCTCGTAAAAACACATACTTGCAGTGAATTTGATGTCAAGTTGATACAGTGCAAGGCAGGGCAGTTGAAAACCACAGTACATGTAAGCATGAGAGTACGCAGATTCAAATCAGCAAACCTGTGATACGGAAATTTTTGGAAATACATGTCTATGAGTTTGGATGGGGGGGTGGGGGTTGTTGGGTGGGGAATGCACACAGAAAAGTAAAGGAATAAGACTCGTACTTGCAACAATTTAATTATGTTATATGTTGCAAACAAGGAAGATTCAAAGAAACAGATGTCAAAAGGCTGCCATTGTCGAGTTCCAAAACATACAGCAACATCATATCAATCAGTAAAATTGCCAGAAGTGGCTGCTTACCAAACTAGATATTATCATGGATAGTAATCCAGACCTCCAACACAGAGTTGTGCGATGCCAAGGAAGCTGAAGTTAAGCCAATTCGCAGTTGTTGACCTCAAGAACATTGAGCATTGGGAGCCCCACAGACTACATGGAACAACAAGGGGTTGGAAATCTAATTTTCGACAACATCACCAGAATGAAGTCAAGAGTACATGAAAGCTACCTCAAGTGCAATGCTTGGGCAATATGATGCACTTAATATTCGGAGATTAGAGCGGGAAAAGAGCTGTTTCCCAAAACGTTTCATCACTGACACAAGAGCAACTGGACATTTCTATGGACTCCAACAGGGGCTGGAAATTGCTGCTGAATGAACGGCAGCATCCGAGAGCTTCTTTCAAGATCCAATGTCAAGGCCATGCAGAAGGGAGCAATTGAGTTGAGCCTGGGCTATATTGCTCCGTTTAAGAGACAGAATCTCGAGTTGAGGACATGTAGAAAGAAATTGAAGTTTTAGTGAAACCGTGGGGATAACGTTTGTAAAACAAGCAATTTGTCTTGCCTCTTGTCAATGGAGATTGAGCGCTAATACCAGAATGTATTAATCGTCCTTCAAGGAAAGTTGAGACGCTCACAAATATTACCACAATTTACCACAACCAAAAGAGGATAAACTCTAGTGTCTCGCCTGACAGATGTTCTCATTGCATGGCATTTTATCAGTTGAAGGTGATGCATCCTGTTGTGATTACCGCGGATCTCCTGAGTGCCATTTCCAAGAGTGGCATCAGTGACATTCAAAGTCACCGATCATGTTGTCATCTGCTAGGGCATGGGAGAAGGTATCGCCGAGCTGCCCTCCCCCCAATGTTAAATCCTCCAAATTCTAATAATATATGGAATTCAGCAGCAATAAGAAGGAACTGTTGATTGAAATCTGGCTAAAAAGTAACAAGAAACAAAAAAGAAGCTATAACAACAAAAACATTTAAGAGAGCAACTTGATAAAATGAACAAACTCAACGATGATGCTGCTTTCATAATGGGCAAGTGTATAACAGGAGCACAAGTAGGATTGACTTCAATGGCATTGGGACACCACTGGCCCAGATTCTGACGTTTCATTTCTTTTGCATGTTACTCGTTCAGAGTCAAAATCCCCTCTGCTCGTGAAGAAGAATACATCGGCTGATCTATGCTGGGAAGATTTGCTCTATCAAGTATTTGTTCCACATTGAAATTTGATCCAGAAGCTGACTACGGCTCGAATGACTCGTACGACTTGATGGTCTTGATCTGTGATGTGGTCCTGTAATGGTGGTTCGAAGAAGCCCGGTATCCATGGATCTTCCCATATGTGAACCTCTGGACCATTGCTTGTCTGATACCTTGCTCCTTGCTTGGTGAGTTTCTCTCACTTTGACCATATTTTTATTTTTTGTTCAATCGTCGTCCCCTTATTTTTGAATCCATCCATTAAACCCTAGGAAGCCCAAGGAGATGGAGCTGAACTGAAATTTCATCCCTGAGCCTCTGATCGGAATCTTTCACGGGTCACCGACAATGCGATCCCTTAAGACGAAATTCCCGTCCAAGTCCCTCCTCAAGCTACTCGCTGCTTCTCCTGAACCGCCGCTCACCCGCCAACTCTGCTCGCGGTCCGTACAGTCCGAGTCCCGAACTCAGAAGCTCGAGCGAATCGCGGATGAACTCCTCTCCCTGACTAAGCTCGAGCGATACGACTACTCCATTCTCTTCCGGCTTAAGATGGGCCTCAACCAGTACGGACCCGCTGTGTCGGGAGTCGGCTCGCCTGGAGCAGCGGCAGGCCAGGGTGCGGATGGGAAGCCTGCGGCGGCGGCGACGACGGAGAAGACGGCGTTCGAAATTAAGTTGGAGAAGTTCGATGCAGCGGCAAAGATCAAGGTTATCAAGGAAGTAAGAGCTTTTACGGATTTGGGGCTTAAGGAGGCCAAGGAGTTGGTGGAGAAAGCGCCGGTGGTATTGAAGAAAGGGGTCACCAAGGAGGAGGCTGCTCCGATTCTGGAGAAGCTCAAGGAGGTGGGTGCCACTGTGACATTGGAATGAACGAGTTTCACTGCTTTCTTTCTTCTTTCGATTTAAAAACCAAATCTTGCAGTGTAGGACAATATCCTGAGAATGAGAGAATGAATGAAATTCATTATCATTTTTATGGTCTCGTGAAACAATCCAGTAGGTTTTGAAATTGAATTTATGGGTCACATTGCATAAATCTTGGAATTGGGCTGGCGGTGTCTATTTGTGTTTCACATTTAAGAGTTCTACCGTGAATGATCGTGGAAGAGTTAATGTTCATCAAGAGCAGTGGATCTAGAAACGAGGAATGAATGAATACATGCACTCCCATTGTAGTTTCTCCAATGTTGCTTAGATGTGGCTTGAATTCTTTTCTGTTGTCACATTCCAATGGCAAAGGACATGGAAAGTTCAATGCTCATAAGAGTAGCAAACAATAATCTTGACCATTTCTTATGGTGGGAGGGGAATCAGATGAATTTTGTTGTTTGCAGTTACCTGTATTGGAATTGACTTGCGGAAACAACAGCATGAGAATGGGAAGTTAGTCAAGTTCTTGAGTTACACGTGTATATTCTTCATGTCTTTGGAGGTGGTTTTAATTACCTCTGTGTACTCATGTCACATTTCTAATAGGAAAGGATTGGCAGAGGTCCATGTGTGTCAAGAGCTGCTGCTTGTGTAGATCATGTTTTGATTTGGATTGGAATTCAGTCTATATTTTCATGAATAGCAAGATTAGGGGAGATTGCTGGGAAAGAAGTTTATGTCAGTCAGGAATAGGACATTGTTTGAGATTGAAAGTTCTCTGGAAGTTTAAAGGTAGCCTTGTTCAGATTTTGTATTTCACGTCGCTGGTTCTGGTTTCATTTCACATTTCTGATGAATAAAATGGTTGGGAAAGTTGATATGGATCAAGAGCAGATTATCTTTTGAGCAGATCTCCCGAGTAAAAATGCTCATGGTGGAACCGTAACTTGAAAGTTTTTTGGGAAGTTTGAAGGTAGCCTTGCTTAGATTTTGCAGCATTTCATGTAGTGGTTATGCTTTCATTTCACACTTCTGATGAATAAAATGGTTGGGAAAGTTGATATGGATCAAGAGCAGATTATCTTTGAGCAAATCCTCCAAGTGAGAATGCTCGTGGTGGAATTATGACTGGATATGAACATGATATAGTTCTAGTTCATTTCGCTCTATTCATTAGAGCAGATTTCTACAGGGTGCAGAAGAGGATTTATATTTCTTTTATGATTCTGCGACGAGATCTGCTCTCTTATCGGGTTGCATGAAGAATGGTTTTATCAGAAACGAAATGAACTCGATTAGAACATGGCTCATGAGAAATCAATTAGCTCCTCGCTTGAGAGATGCTTGTGCATGGTTGCTGATATTACTAGAGCTCTGATGTACATGTCAACATCTGAAGAAGCCTGGTTAGCGTTTGCAGAGGAGTCACATGTGAATGCTGTCTTGTCTTCGAGGCACTGCCCTGAATTTGAATATTGTTGCTCGGGGTTACGGTGTTCCTTCATCCTCAAAAGAAATCAAGCATATTAGCAGTCAGTTTCTCTTTATATTGAAAACGAAAAACAAGGCTAGAACAATCTGTAAGTTGTGTTGGTAGAATGCATTGTCAAGGAATGGAAAGAACAGGAGCACAAGTAATGACGGTCTTCATCTTGACGTCCTAAACGTGGCATCAGGATATTCTCAAGTCTCCAGTTATTGGAGTAAACAATGGGGGAGGGAGGGAGAAATCCCTCAACAGACCCATGTCTCTGAGTGATGATATAAAATCGAAACAAGCTCTAGTTAGCAACAAGCTATAACATGACAAATTTGAAATTGGACTAGTGATTCTCTAATTAGACCCCCCAAATGAGTGATCTAAGGATTGAATCCCAGGTTAGGAAGGTCGACGAGCATTTTCCCAGAATCCCGACCCGACCGCAGACTAGTCTCGAGGTGCGTTTTGGCTGACCCGAAAATACTGCATGGTGCAAAAAAAAAATGACATGGACCATTGCTACCATAGTTTTTAAAACCGGACCGGGCTAAGAACCGGTCAAGGTATGGGTTCATGGGTTCATGGGTTGGACCGAGGGTTTAATGGGTTGAACCGTATGTTTAATAAATAATATTAATAATATAATATTACTAATAAATCAATATAATATTATAATTTAACTATAATTTATAATAAAAATCATTAATATAATCATTATATTAGTCTCAAATTCAACATAAAATATAAATATAAGTCTAGTAAAATAAAATAAGTATGTTATAATAATTTTTTATTTTAAGTTGGCCGATTTTTTCACAGTTTCAATTGGGTTCACTGGTTTGACCGGGAATCAGTCGGTTCAATCGGATTTGACCTAATTTAAAGTGTAATTGGAGTATTTATGAGAATCGGATCGGGTGAGTGGCCGATTCCCGGTTGAACCAGTCGAACCAGCTGGCCCGGTTCGGTTTTCAAAACTATGATTGCACATAAGCACACCCATACTATTACTAGCAACTTTTAGTGTCTAACAGAGATGTTAAATTGGCAGTGCATGTTGGTTCAAAACGGGGTGTAGAACTATTTGGTCCGGTTATGATTTAATCCATTAAGCATAATATGCTAGTTTGGTTAGGAGCTACAGTTCATGAAATCATAAATCGACTTGGAACTGGGCCTAAGCTAGTCAGTTCACGGTTCGGGCTAGCTTCAACTGTGAACTGCGACCCTTTCCCTTTTTCTTTTTTTTTTTTAATTATTTAAAATGAATATTTTTTAATTCTTTTTTTAAATTTAAATTGAACCAATGTATAATTGATCATTGATTGAAGAGTTTTGGGGGGGTGGGTCAGTTTTGCAATAATTTGGGCCGGTCCAATGAGAAAACATGTCAGTTCAATTCCAGTTCAACTGGCTTATTTCTTGAACTTGTCTCGTAATTGCCCATCAACCCAATAATAGCGGTTACATGTTAATTTAAGAGCAGTTATGGTTGGTTCCAAGTCAAATCAGCCCATTTAACATCTCTAGCGTGAAATGCTAAGAATCTTGGTAAACACTTAGCAAGGGAAAAAAAGTAAACGACTTGCAGCAACTTTATAGGACGAAAAATATCATGAATATGCAGTGCAGGAAAAACCCGTAGCGTCTGGAGCCATATCACGTAGAAGAAGTGGCGAGTAAAACCACTGGTGGACCGGGGCAGAGCTCCGACAGCTTCCACTCTCTTCGCCATCTTCAACTTTTATCTCTCTGCAAATACTCCATACGGATCAATGCATAGCTCGTCTCCATTTCGAGTCTCTTAGTACGCACATGCATGTGGTGAAGGTAGAAAAAGGAAACCAGCAACGTCAGTACTGTCGCAGTATAGGCTGCATCATCGTACGAAAGCACTAAACCTTGGACTACTCAGTGGTAATGGCTACAAGAGTGTCGGACCTGGTCGCAACCTTTTGAGCCTTCGACCTAAGTTAAGTTCTCTCTCTTCCATGGCCAGTCGCTTGGTGGGTCGGGTAAGGCAGAGAGCCGATGAAAGGGACTCTTCCCGACATTTTCCCATTACGAACATCCACGTGGAAGATTAAGGGCAGGTATATAAAAATCAGAAAAGAATGGTACGTGAGATCATAAATTACACAAATATTTAGAAGCCGTCAATAGCAGATTAAGCGAGAAACTTTGTTTTTGCCTTTTAGGCCCTCATTTCCCGTGAATCTTCCCGAGATCGTTGAGCGGAAGCTGCGACTGCGAAAGATCAGGGATGGTGACGAGCTCAGTTCGTCGACTGTCGAGGGGCGTTTGTGCGCTACGCTCCGTCCTGGCGAGGCCGTTCTCTGCCGACGCGCTGGTGGAGGTCAAGCCCGGTGAGATTGGCGTGGTCTCAGGAATCCCCGAAGAACACCTTAAAAGAAGGGTACGGGCTTCGATCTTTTCAACAGAATTGTCGATTTATATGTTTTAATGCATGCTTTTGGACGCGAGCAGCACAGCTCTGTCTTAGGTTCTTGTAGGATTGTCTCTGGCTGAATATGCTTACCAATGTGTGGATGATATTTATATGAAAGCTGAATGTTATCCTGAAGTCTTGATCTTTGGGTTGAGAATTTTGGAATTCTTGGCGCTTTTTACAATTCGGGTTTCACCTTTCCAGAGATTGGATGAGTTACATGATACTTGCATTGATGAAGAAAAATTTGTAACTGTATGAATGTGTTGAAAATTCATGTATTATATCAATAGAAATCTTCCCTTTGATTAATTTGAAAACTATTTCTCCTGATAGTGGTTTCCCAATAGTTATATGAATATGGAAATCTAATCTGGGCATTCCATGTTTGCCTGCTGGAGGAACATATATTGGAAGGAGTGGACATACTTCCAGTTCTGCCTTTCTTTGTGCTCGTGGTCATGATTGCCAGTGGTGCAATATTATGTTACGACAAACTTATGTTTAGCATGACAGGTTGTGATATATTCACCTGCTAGAACTGCTTCTCAACAAGGATCTGGAAAAGTTGGAAGGTGGAAAATCAATTTTTTGTCAATACAGAAGTAGGTTCTCCTTCACCTTTCATAATTCATGCTCCACTAGCGGCTTTTTGAGATTTTTTGTCTAAGTGAAATGAATAATTAAATACTACCTTTTCTTCCAGACATAAGCTTCCAATCCACATGGATCTCTTTTACATTGCCCCTGGTCAATGTATTTGGATGCACCAACTATTGTGATCTGTCTTTTGTGGATGATCGCAAATTTGTGAATCTGGTTGATGTGTCAATAAATCTTGAATTTTCTTCTTCTGCAATTGCATATTGACAGTTAGTGACTTCTAAGATGTATTTATGTATGCCTATAAAATTTCCAAAGATTAAAAACGGCACAAGGGACCTAAAAATGCATGAATTTTGATAGCAAGTTATGACCTTACTAAGTGCATGGTAGCAGCTTTGAATAGTTTGTTTGTTTGTATGTTTTTCTTTTGGTGTGTAGGTGGGAGAATCCTTTGATGGGTTGGACATCAACCGGGGATCCATATGCTAATGTTGGTGATGCTGGGCTCAGTTTTGATAGTGAAGCAGCTGCTAGAGGCTTTGCTGAGAGACATGGCTGGGAATATGTGGTATGTGTAGTAGTTCAATCATCTGAAAATTTTGACAGATGCATCATGTTATGATGAATAAATGTGCTGGCTGATTTGTGTTGTTTTCTTAAATTCTACTTGCTTTTGCTTGTGCCTAATGCCGCTGGTGTGCAAGACAATAGGGAGGAGGGAAAGAATGGACTTTTATCGTTATTTATCTGGTTTACACACTTTTTTTCAGAATAAGAGTGATGCTTATAATTGAAGAGGCCCCTTATCACATTTTTGTGGCTTGCTTCTATGGATGTGAGTAAGATGAGTTGACGTTTTCACTTTCAGACAGTGTTCCGGATGGAGTATTCATGCTATAAATTATCATATTTTAGTCAAGAAAATTTAGATATGGAGTTTTTTTTTCCCTCTCTTATGCATAATGTTTGCATGGTCATAGTGTAACTGTTCCTGTGGTAGCAAGTAGAAATCAAGTTGTGTGATGCTTGCTGCTGTCCTCCTCCAAAGTCCCATCTCATGGAAGTCCTTCATGATGTTACATTGTGCCTAAAGGGACATGATCTTACTCATTTCTAGAGCACTTCAGCTGTTCAATAGTGATTACAACTTCATGGGCATCCTTGTGAAAGTTGTGTCATATCCTTGTGTCTTCAACTTTGATTTGTCAATGCAATACTGATCATTAAACAATTTATTTCATCCCATTTGCAGGTTAAGAAGCGGTGCACTCCATTACTTAAGGTAGGGGTTTCTTCATAATTTATCCTTCATATATGCCATATGCTTGTTAATATCCCCACACCACAACTGTTTGTATGGGATCCAGTTCTTATTAAATTCGTTTGTACTGCTTGCTCTTGGTATTACAATTTCTTTGGCATTCGTATTTATTGTCCATACCTATTTCTCAGACATATTGCAGATTATATATCAGGGTTTGCTTGCTTTCTGACCCATCAATGGCTATCCCTATGTTTCTTACCTTTTTAATATTTCGATGGTCATTGCAGCCGAAGGCATATGCTGACAACTTCAAGTGGAAGGGCCCGGCAAAATCTTTGAACTGATTGTTCTGCCAATCGAACTTCTTGTTGCCATTGGATATGTGATCTTAAGTGGAGCTTGCTTTCTACCCACTTGGTGTTCTTTGGTGTTTGTAGACATCAGTTGTCCAAAGGAACTCTTTTGCCAACAATAAAATGGAAGAATCTCTTGCATGTGATCTAATCTTAAGCTTAGGACTAAAACTATATACCGGGAGATTTCTTCTCATCATCTATAACCATTTTTTAAAGTCCATTCACTCTTACAATTGATACTAAATGTAATCAGATTATGTTAGTTCCGGCAGGTCGACAGCTGGCCCAGATGTGCGAGAAATTCTGGCATACTCAGTGATAGGATCCACCGCATCATTGCAATCTCTCAGGATCATTCAGAGTCCTCTGCTATATCAGAACTTCTTATCGGAATCGAGCTGGATTGGACTGTCACAGCCTGGATGGATCTAGGCCAGACCAATGCCAGTCAAATCCCTGAATCGTAAGCTTTTATACGGAACTCTTGCACAGTCACCTTTAAATATTATTCCTCCCAACATATATTCATAGTTAGACTGAGAGCCTTTAAGGGCAAGTGAACTACACAGTTGCTTGGTGCTTGGTAGTCATCACACTATAGGGTTGTAACTAGCGTATACATCACAATGGTAGAGCGACCGCTTTAAATCTTTGATTTGGTCTTGGCCATGGAAGGGAAGCAGAGCCCAGTTTCCAATCTCCGAAATGCTCTGTAAGGCCAGCCTCCACCGGCCTCCGCTAGAAGTCCCTCCGTACGGCCTACATCCGCCTTGAAGGTTGACATTTCTCCCGCTGCAGCTGCCTCCAGCTTGCAGATAGCCTGGCCCCGACAGCTTTTCGGAAGGATGGATTAGTGCCTATACGCTCATGCTATGATCCTTTGGAAATACTAGAGATTTTGGGGAGGTTAGAGGTCCTGCTGCTGATTAATTGGATTACCTGAACGGGGGTGAAGCAACTAGATTTCGGGTGCGTATATGAGTTTGGATCGGGAAAACCGAAATCTTTCTTCTTCTTCTTTGTATGATCATATTCCAGTCCAAGGCCGCCACTGTGCTGCACCATTTTCCCCAGTTTCACACTATTCTTCGCTGCAATCTCCTTCAGAACATCTGCAATGAAGGGAGAGGGAAAGAAAAAGGGAAACCAAAGACAGAAAACAGTGCCGTCAGGATTGAGCTCGCGTGGAAAACGGTTTCCAACATTTTGAATGAACAGTAAAACGGAAAACTGTTTCTATAATGAATGGGCATCTTCCCAGGGAAACCACTCTTTAGATGATCGAGACAAGAGGCGTAATATTCATTCTGGACCGCTCGATCGGCCACTTTGCGTAACTTCGAAGCTGATGGGGCAGTAGACATGCCCGAGCAGGAGCGAGCCTTCGGGGCGGAGGAGCTTGAGCTGCTTCCCGGCAGCCACGGTCCCACCATCACCATCATCCAGAGAGGCTGAAGTCACCACCAAGAGAGGGCCACGTAGTTGCTGGGGTTCAAGGGCATGACTTGCTGAGCGGTAACCGGCCAGTAGAACCTCTCTACTTCGGCCCCGCCAGGGTGCCGAACCACCGCAGCCGCCACTTCCACTGCCTGACAATTCCCCATTAGAATCAATCGACTCAACCCGCGGATGGATTAACAGTACGAGTTAGATACTCTAGATATATATCAACACAGAGGACAATCTGGCTGAAACTTCAACCTTGTAGGACATCATTTTGCTTTGGTGAAATAGTATAGACATTATGTATCTATACACATGAATCCCAATATATGTGCAATTTTCGCACTTGATACAGTGTCATCGAAAGTGAGTCCCATTTTTTCTTAACAAGAATTAGCATCGAGGACGATCGAATGCTAGCCATTTAGGGTCATATAATGTCCAAAGTAGCATGGCACCTGCTTGCCAACTGCTGAGAAGCTTCCTGTGACAATCACTCCCCAGCAAAACACACAGTACGGGAAAATCTGCCGAGGATTCCATGATCGGCTTACGTGATAAGAGAAACGGAAGAAGGAAAGGAGAAGATGATCAGGTACGCTCAGAACTATCGTAATAAGATGGAATTGTCTTTCGACCGCCATTTCATGTCCAAAATCTTGCAGCCCCATGTCCTTGTAACGTGTGTGTGGGTCGAGCACTGCAAGAGACAAGTGGAGGCAACGACCGATCTAAAAATTCCAATTAATGGGTCTTATAAGAATATGGATAAGATCAATGAATTTTGTGCGTAAATTTACTGGATTTCTAGAATTCAAGTGGGCGCGATAGCCTCCATTCCCCCATTGAATCCATCCCCGAGTGGAGGGCCAGTCCTTAGGTTTTCCAAGATAACAATTCGAGGTCTCGCATTTGCCTTGAGCCATTTTGAATTGATCATACTTCCGCTGTGCCTGGGGATTGGAAAAACAAATGTGCAGATGTTTGACTCAAACACCGGGCAGCTAACATACAGCTGATATCAAGAATATATATATATATATATATATATATCTGGTTGTGATAAATTACAGAAGGCGCTTGCCCATGTTCGATTTCGATGCCCTGTGCTGCCGAACCTACAGAAGGATGACACAGCACAGGGCAAACAGGTAGGGTATGGTAGATTTTTGCCGAACATTCTGGTTCGATTCTCTTGTCTCTATTACGATACATGATACGGGCACCATGGAACACGAGACGGTATGCGGATTCTACCGACTCGAGCTACTCGGGAGAGTTTCGCCCCCGGCCCGAACACTTCTGCATTCGATTTATCCGACTTATGTATAAGCAAGTAGTTGGTGACCACTTTTTTCCTTCTTCAACTTACGAATTCTTGGGTGCCAACTGCCACTAGAAATCTTAGCCCTGGCCTGATAAGATAATATGGTCGGGGGTACATTACTTACACATGTTCACATTGTCTCAATCAGTTGCTTACCCCCTTTCTTTTTTTCTTGTAAATTAATTGACTGCCCAGGAAATCGTCAGACAAGAAGAGCTAGACCATAGTTCACCATCCCATATTCTTATAATTGTTACTCCGGACAGAGAGGATGTACAATATAATCACGTCACTCATGTCTCAAATTCAGTAAGTTTTGAATTTAACTATTATAATTATAAAAGATGTATATATATTTTATTTTAATATTTTTTAAAGAAATTATATCATTCTTATTTATCCTTTTAAGTAAGACATTATGTTTAATTTAAAATTTAATCAAAGAGAGAAGGCAAGCGGGAGCGTGAAACTAATGAATGATGAAAAAGAATTTAACCTATTTTGATAGGATTTATCTGTTCGAGATTGAATTGATTAGAATCGGCTATGCTTATTCGATATCGGGACTTGGGATATTGACCAAAAAAAAACATCAGAGAGCTGACAAGGTAAGATCTCTTAGCAAATGATAGGGAAAGTGTAGAACAAGTTGCCCCGGTGTCCCTTCCGCCTTACCCTTGATCGAGGTCGAATGAATCCCGAACTAAGCGTGCCTAAGCAAAACATCGAATCGCCGGAGATTTCTCTATGGAATAAGCCTCCCTGTAGATCTATCACGTCTCCGGCTCCGGCTCCGGGGGTACAGAACGTTAAAGCTCACATCGACCCTGACCTCCTCCCCGAACTCACACGGCCTGTCCTCGTCGATCCTCCCCATCCCTGACGCACAGCTCCGGGCGGCCTTCCCATTGTTACTGCAGTAACTGTAAGGGTGATCTCGGGGAACTTCAGCCGGGATCTCATTATTATCCCTGAGGATCCGTGTGAAAGCAGCCCGCAGTAGCTCCTGGAAGTCCTCATTGGTGTGTTGGACGGTCGACTCGGAAGAGCCGGCGCTGAGGTTCCTGGGCAGCCCGTGGACCGAGGAGGACCCACACCGAGCCCTACCCGAGCAGTAAGTGATGCTCCTCACGTAGAAGTCCAGGGCCTTGGAGAGGACCCTGAAGGGCACCTTCAAGCATCTCCCCAGTCTGCCGACCTTATTCTTCATGCCATCTTTCTTCTTCGTCTTCTTCTTCTTCTCTCCGTTCATCTTTCCAGCCATCTTTGCACGGAGCGAGGGACAGCCAAGGTTTGAAGAACAATAGATAAAAGAAAAGTGGGTTTGTGTTTTGTATTGATATAGAAGATTTGGTGAGTGAAATCATTGATAGAATTTGGTGCATTTCTGCGTGTGGACTTCTTCACCTAAAGGGACAAGGGAACGGTTGGGAGTATTTTAATCTACGAACTCAAATCAAAGGGGCAAGGAATTTGATGTGGATTCCAGAAATCTGTCGACTTGCCGTTAAACTAATCTTACACAAATCATGAGACGAGCGCGATCAAATTGGTAAAAACTACACTGTTGAGAGTCCACTAAAATACCCTACAAATGGCGTGGGTTGAAGCTTGAATAGGAATCACCGGCAACCGAGAGGGCAGGCTAAAGCCGTCTCAGGGAATGTGCATTCTGTAGGAGGCAGATATAAGGAATATTTATCTTCAATGTGGTCTATATATAAAATTATTTGGATAATTATGGTAAATAATTTATATATTTATTTTATATGTATACTTAAATAATATTTCAATGATATATATTTAAAGATATCTCTCCTAATGATACGCTCACGTGACCGTTTTATTAATTAACAGTCACAACACAATTAAATACTATTTATGATTCAAATATGATACGGATTAATTATATATAATTGAAAATCTCATATTAAAATATGTAGTATTTAAATATAAAAAATAATAAATATATATAATTTTATGTGTGGTAACTTCTAAAATTATCCGTGAAATAATTGAGTTAACGCTTTCGGTGTGCGCGCGCGGTGTTGCCGTCAGCTAATGATGGCGATTAGTCACCTAGATTGTGGGGGTGCGATTCATCCTCCACGCTATAAGAAATACACAAGCAAATCGTACGAAAACAATTAACAACCACAAGTTGATCAATCTTTTTTTGGTATAAACCACCGGTATACAGTTGGATTTTGTCCAGCTGACTAATCCGGATCGCTCTAGGTCGGCCCATTTAAGGGGTTAAGAGCTCCTTGCCGCAGGTGGGACTCGAATTCGAGTCCTCCCATTGGGATGATGAGTGCCGAACCACTCTACCACGTCCACGGTGGGTACAAGTTGATCAATCTCTCAAGGGGAAAAGGGGGAGACGAATATGTACATATCATTTTTAGCACGTGATAAAAGAGATTTTGAACTTATTTTAATCCCTAAACGCAGCACGGGTTCAGGCCCATAAAGCAATGTGGCCCATGGGCTGCCGATGGCCTCTTACAGCCCATCAGATTCTACACAACATGGGTCACTATGTTGACTCTAATCGGCCCATCTAATTAAACCAAACCAACCATAATTTAGGATGGGTTTGACTAGAGTTGTTAAAACGGATGGTTCGAGCCGATTCAAAATGGACCTGGAATTGTTTGGCTCGGTTATAATTCGACTTATCTGCTTAACAAGCTAGTTTGATTATGGATCATAATTCAGGCATATATGAATTAGCCTGAGACCGTTTATAAGTGGGCTGATTCACTGTTTAAGCTGGTTTGATTGGTAGACCGTTAATTTGTTTTTATTTTTTAAAATTATTTAAAATGAATATTTTTATATTTATTTATTTTTAAATTGATCCAACAAAATTTAACTGTTGATTTGCAGGATTTTGCTGACGCGGGCCAGTTTTGCAACAGTTCCAGGTTAGTTCAACAAAAAAAAATTGTACATTGCCGATTCTAGTTCAATGAGTCTATTTTTTATATTCGGTTCGTAACTGCTCTTCAACCCAATAAGAGTAGTTACGAGCCAATTTGAATAACTGTCTAAGCTAGTTTGGGCCAATTTGGATGACTGTCTAAGCTAGTTCCAATTTTTTGACAGGGCAATTCTAGACCAAATCGGCCCATTTAACATCTCAAGGTTTGACTCCTCTATTCTACTCTCAACAACCTTTTCATGTTGACAACAAAAACCTGCAAGACGGCCAAACATGAGGTATAGTTTCCCTTTCGAGCTTCAACTTACTGATCAAGAGTTTCGCACTTAATATTAGCGAATAGTAACTGCAATGGGCATATGCTTAATTGTCGGAATATATATGAGTTAAGTAATATTATAAGCAATATGAAATAATTACATATGATCGTATATGAGGCTTAAGGGTAATAAATGGCTTGGCCGATGGGGGATTCTGAGGAGAATCTAATAAGGCGTGTCTGGTTAGATGGAGTGGCTTTTATTGAATACCTGGCTGGGGCCGAGTCTCATAGTACGGCCGCCCACCGCCCACCGCCCACGATTGGCCCGCTATTTAGATCACGTGCTCTAATTCCCACTGCGTCTCAAGTGGCATACTGTGTTGTATTCTCTATCTAGTACACGCATGCAATTTTTTATAGTACTGGAAATTTCAATAAATTATTATAAATATGACCTCCCATTTTTGGCGACAAACTTAACATTCGGATCAAAGATTATGTGCTTGCCTAGCATGTGTTAGATCACAATCCCACGCAGCACACGGTCGCCGAGAATGAAATAAAATGTATTTCAATTTACGATCAAATAACTGCCGCTCTAGTTCGAATGAGAGTTTGCTGGAGCAGCTCATATCAATGAGATCCTAAATACTTGATACAGTGAAATCATTTTTACTGAATCCCTTAGGGTCAGTTTGCCTTCAACCTTTCTAAGCCGGTAGTTGTGTTGCTGTCAGAGAATCACAATTTTGCGCTCTATTTATTCTAAATATAAACCTAGAAAAAGGGAAAATGAACATGTAAATACAAGATTGTACGCTTTCGGCTAAAAAAAATAAGTTAATTTACGCTAAGTTTTCTATCTTTTATTATACTTTTATCTCGGAAATTAAAAAAAATAATGCCCGCAAGTGTTTTACTTTTTGAAAAAGAAAAACTAATGAAAGTGCATAATTGGAGGTACAATTCGAAACAAGATTTCATTGTTTTAAAAATTGAATTGGGCTGACCGGTTTGATTAGCTTGACTAAAAACCGGCTATTCATTTAGTCCGGTTCTAAAATTAACCCAATTGCACTTAAAATGTGGTCAACTCCTATTGAACCGACCGATTTCTGATCGAACTAGTAAATCCAATTGAACCGGTAAAAAACCGGTTGACTTAAATTTAAAAAAATAAAAATATATATTATAATATATTTATTTTATTTTACTACACTTATATTTATATTTTATATTAAAATTGAGATTAATATAATGGTTATATTATAAATTTTTGTTATAAATCATTTTAAAATTATTGTATTATGTTAATTTATTGGTAATATTATACTATTAATATTATTTATTAAATATATAATTTGACCCATTAAACTCCTATCTGACCTACGAACCCATTAACCATATACCTTAATCGGTTCTCGGTCTAGTTTAATTTTAAAAATTATGCAAATTTTACAAGATTCCATATTTTTTTTATTATATCCCTCTATTTCTAACTGGACTTATATAATTTAAATATATATATCACAAACTGAGAGTTCTAAAATCCATGAAAAATGCGAGACGATAGAATCAAGATTTTATTTATTTATAAAAAAAAACATTTTCACTTGGAATTTGGACGATGAATGGGTCTTTGAGAATATTGTTCTGTAGGGTGCTCGAGACCTTTTTCGCCCCCGGTGATGATGCAGTGACCGCGAGCGGCCTGAAAGCTTGTTAAAGTCAAACGATCTCCATCAGCTGAATTCCTTAACGACAAAACACTGTCGTCATCGTTTGGTCCGGTCAAACGGATAGAATCAGTTATGTGGCCAGCGAGTTCATACATGAATACGTAATAAATAAATAAATAAAAGATTACGTGTGGGCGCCCCCACAATGAAATTCTGGGTTGGGACCTGGGACAAATCTAGAATGCTCCTCCAAGTCCACGAAACTCAATTAATAATAATAATAATTTAAGATGAGATTAGCTCACTTAATCCAATAAAATATAACAAAAAATATATATATACTTTATATTAAATTGAGAGGAATATCTTTATATTAAATTTTATTTTATGGGAGAAGGAATTGGTTGCAAGGAACCGACTTGCACGACGGGAAAAGGGAATGTGTGGCAATCCAGTTCCAGTTCAACGCACGAGTTGCGGCGGATGTGAGGGCTCAGGACTTGATGGGACTATCCACCGAGGCGGCGGCGCCTCCCACTTGGGGGCGGGCTAGCTGTTTATCCATTCTCCTTCACATTCATTTTGCCACAACCGAAGGCACAACAAAAGGCCTTTTTTTTTTTTTTTGCAATAGCATGACACCTCCCATGTCATAGATGAAATAATGAGGGATGGAGTTAATCAATCACGATACGGTATTATCCGGGCACGATATCACATCGGATTGTTTCTATAGTAAAAATTATGATCCGATTAATGTCCATTTATTCATGTAAAATGAAATATTACTAAAATTTAATATTGGCTATGAATTTTATTGTACTAAGATATCATATTGGTTAAAATTTTGTACTATAGTTGATTATCATCAACTCTATGAAGACCATTCGCCTTTGAAGCAGTGACCATGATAAACTAATGATATGTAATAGAATAATTTTAATATTCAAAACTCTAGGTAATCGCCATCTGGGGATTAATAATGGGTTTCAGCCGTCCAATATATCATCCAATGAATTAATTAGTTATTACGATATCAAATGATATTGATATAAAAAAATCTCCATGAAAATACTTCAACATTGACAATTATTTTTTATATTTTTTATATATTCAAGGAAGAAAAAATAACTTCTTTTTTTTTTATATAAACCACCGGTATTCAGTTGGATTTTGTCTAACTGACTAATCCGAATCGTTCCAGGTCAGCCTATTTAAGGGGTTAAAAGCTCCCTGCGGCAGGTGAGACTCGAACTCGAATCCTCCAATTGGGATAATAAGTGTCGAACCACTCTACCACATCCGTGGTGGGTGGAAGAAAAAACAACTTCGTGCGATCTTTTTTGTCGTGATTTCCATTTTTCTCTGGTTATACAAAGTCTTTGCGTATTTGCAGGGGGAAAGAAACCGCTTTTTTTGTCAAAATGTTAGTCAAAGATGGTAGACAGCAAGCAGAGCAATGACTGGATATGTAATGCGGTTGGTCAGCAAAAGAGACCGATGCAACCACGGAGTTTGACCGGCACGTCCTTGCACACGTCAGCAATGAAGCCATCCGCGGGGGTCAATTGCGCAAATAATTCAATAGGTTTTCTGAAAGTTTTTAAGAGAGCATATAAAGTTTCTTTTTGTAATGTTAGGGCAAAATATTACTAATGCTTTATGTATTAATATAAATCTTCAAAATCGCATTAACACTGTGATGTTGATAGGTGAATTACACAAATTATACAAAACGTTTGAAAATTTTTTCAAATTTGTACGAAAAATTTTAAATTATTTTTTGATATGATCTAATGGTATTTAACTTGGTACTATTCCTCGGCTAAGCTTCAACTTTGTCCAGAGGAGGTCAACCGTGCCAGCCTCTGCATTTGTGAAAGCAAAGCAAGTTCCCCCTCCCTAACCCCATCATTAGTCATTCAAAGCAAAAATGCATTCGCTCCAAGCTTTAGTTAGAACAGCAGATTTCAACCTTCAAGATATCCTCGGAGTCGCCGGAGGCAGAGTTTAGTATTGTTAACAGAATGGTTAGGCTGGTTTAAAATAAGTCTGAAATCATTTGACCTGGTTAAAGTTCTGTCCATTTGTTTAACTGGTCGATTCAGTTACGGGTCAGGGGTCATACAAATATAAATTGGCCCAGAACCATTTATAAACAAACCAATTTGGCTATGAAATATTCATTTTTTTTTTAATTTTTAAAAATTATTTTAAATAAATATTTTTTAAAATTTAAATTGATCCAACAAAATTCAACTGTTGATTTACAGGATTTTTGGTAGTCCGAACCGATTTTCAACCGTTCCAAGCCGGTTCAACAAAATAGTAGTCCTGGCCGAGTACAGTTCAATGGATCCATATTTTTGAACTAACTCATAACCGCCTCCAACCCAATAAGAACAGTTATAAGCCAGGTTAAGAGTGGTTCAGGCCGATTCCGAGTTTGGACAATCCAGTTCTAATCCATTTGTGGGCCAGCTCGACCTGTTTAACATCTCTAGCAGAGTCAGAGACAGCAAGTGGAGGATAGAGGTTAACCGAGGATTTATAAATATTTTGAGACTTCATTATTATCTCTTTTTTTTAATCTAAAATTATGAAAAACAGGATCCATAGAAGAGGGGTTCCACGTCGCCCGATAATATTGGGCCAGCACAATTTGCCACATTACAAGGGAGTCTAGAAGGGACGGTGGGAATAAATTAATTTTTTTTTGCTGGGATTGAATACAAAATTTTCATTTTATATTAATTCAAAAAATTTCCAAAACTTTTTATACTATTGACACAATCAATATTAACGGCATCATCACGACATTAATACAATTTTAACAGTTTATATAGACGGAAAATATTATTGTAATTTTTTTTATACAAATGGAGCACCAAAAAAAAATTGTACTCTTTTGTAATCTTGGCAATACTTTTTGTACCATTTATGCAATTAACCGACCCTATGGTTCAATGGCTTAATCAAACTGATCATCATTAGGCAAAAGGAACTTAACGATTCAACATGCTCATATAATCGTTCAATGAATGGATTATAAAATTTCCTCAGAACTGCCAATGGCTACGGGTGAAGGCATAGTCGCCCCCGAAGAAAAATGAAATTAAGATGAGAAAAATGAAATCCCGTTCTCGTTGCGGTGGATCATAGTCAGGACCCCCGTGCCGCCCCTCAATCCAATAAAAACGGTTACGGGCCGGGTTAGAGATGGTTTGAATTGGTTCCAAATTTAGATGGTCCGATTTTAGACCGGTTCCAGGCCAGCCCACCCCGTATAACAATTCTACCCCATCTAAGTTCAATACTAGCACTCAATAGTTCACCTGATGGCTGGTGCAGCACGTGAGTTTTGAGGCAAATTCGACTAAAATGCGTCCGTGTAATGTGATTCATTTACCAAACCATTCCGCATTTTAATCAAATAATCCATAATTAATATTATGCATTAAGAAAATAATATAATAAATCATAATATTTTTTTAAATTCGTTGAAAATTCATAAAAATTAAGGCTCATTTCTGTCTAAAAATTAAAACTAATAGATAACTGTATTCAACATTTTTATAAACTTATAACTTTTCTCTTGATTGTCTTATATGAAATCATATTCTCTGCATCTCACCTCATATAATAACATGGTCTACTTTATTATGTGTTGTTAAATATCCGCATTCAACAATTATCTACAGGCCAGTATTCTTCTTTGAATATTGAATGAAAGGACAATTGACAACGAGTCATACAACTTTCTTGTATACTTAAGCTTATATCAATTGATCATGAGCCAGACAATCGAACTCGAGTCGATCGATGTGTAAGGTTTTGATACCACATTTGAATTCGTCGTGAATTAATAAAGGATCCAACATATTTTTACATAAAAACTTAAGTAAATAATTGATCCTATTCAATTATTCAATACGGAATTGCGTTCTCTACCTCCAACTTCAACTAAATTTGAAAACCTTTTCACACAACGTACGTATGTTTGATTTTCACAACTTAACTGTAGTGTGAGAATTCCCAATAAAAAATGCTCTAATTTATGTTTTATATGTGAAAGCAAACTAAGGTGAATTTTGACGGACAGCTTCTGGATGCACGAACTGCTCAATGGATTATCTTGGTTTTAAAGGTCAAAGTAGACGACATGGTAATAATATTTTTATTTTATTTTATATTAAATAATTAATAAATTATGGATACCTTTTTCTTTTAGATATATAATATTTATTTCGAATTATTATTATTATAATAGTATACACAACAACCGATATATTTTACAGTAGTATGGGCTAATTGCGTAGATAGTATGACTAATTCTTCAGTAGCAGTAGATTGATAAGGACTCGTTTAAATTGATAATAAATAATAAATTAAATTTAAAATTTAAAAATTTTAAAAAGTTAGTATATGAGCTATTCTAAATTATATAATATATTATTTAATAAATTAGTTAATTATTATATTACAAAATTATTATAAAAAAGGTATATTAGAAAAAAAAAAAAAACTTCAGAGCAGACTCACGCGCTTCGGCTCACTCGCCTATTTAAGGCCTTCACCGGTCTCTCCTTCCTTGGTACCAACCGTTTCTCCCTCCTACAACGTGAAAGCAAGAACTTCGAATAGCCCTCCGGAGATGGAAACTAAAAACTCCATCGATTCCTCGGACTCCTTGATCTCACGCATGAACTTCCCAGCAACATCGCCCGCAGCAGCAGCCGCGGCAACAAGCGGCCAACCCTCCTCCTTTCACCGGTCCCTCCACTCCGTCCGCAAGCCCGCCTCCCCGAGCAAGCCCTGGAGCAGCAACAACAAGAAGCCCAACGCCCCGCTCCCGCGGAACCCGACTCGCGTCTACAAGGTCGACCGCATGAACTTCCGCGAGCTCGTGCAGATGCTTACCGGAGCTGCCACTGTCTCGGCCTCGGCCGTCCCTGCCAACTCCCAGCCTCGCTGCCGACTCCATGAGGTGGCTCCCCCGCCGCTCGATCTCACCACCTCGACTCTGCAGGCCTCCTCCGACCTCCCGGAGAAGGAAGCAAGCACGCCTCTGTCAGCGATGTTCAGGGAGCTGCTGTCGGAGGATGCAAAGTCGAGCCATCTTCAGCTGTTTGATGGCTCTCTCGAGACCATAGGGCCAGCGCCGTTGGGATTAGGGCAGTCTCATTCCTCACACGGGTGGTGCTTGGTACCGGTTCTGAGCCCAGGAACCTTATCTAGCTTCGAATCGAGTACAGTACTATAAATTAGCCCGCGCTATATTTAGCACGCAGAGCAGAACTAGTCTTCTTAGCGATCTATAGCTGTTTCAGCTGTGTGCATTGAGGTGCCCAAGAAATGGTTATCCAGATCCGAAATAGTTCTGCCCATTCAAAAAATGGCTTTCCGGATGGTTCGGAGTCAGCTCATATGGTATTCCCGTCATCCCTAATCTCCTCTGTTTTTCATAGGTTGCAGTTAACTTGTTCAGCATGTTTTTACTGATAAAAAATTATTACATGTGGATGAATTTTCGAGCTCAACCACTGAAAGCGACCAATTTTAAGACCAGTTGTGTGCGTGTTTGCTTTGTTGGGATCTCGAGGTGTGAACACAACCACAAGTCAAAAATTGAAACCCAACAATCCAATAAATGAACCGGAAAGGACCCCTTATATGATCTCCGAATGCTTCACTTACATAGCCTGGAAGCCTGCTATAGTTCAGTACGTTACAGATCCTCCGTTGATCCTGGGATCTGTATATAATCTAACTCACAGAAATCTCGTATAAACAAACATATGAAATTCTTTCTCTAGTATTTACATACCAGACAATTCATTTTTGTAGCTTATCGAATACCCATAAGTTATGGAGGAGGAGAGAAGGCTGATCTTTGCAAACAAGAATCTGGTTCCTCGAGTTTGGTGTTTATCTTCTGGCAAACAATGTCGCTGCTGTTTTGTTTCGAGCTTCTGTGTTACGTATACAGAATCATTAGTCCCGATAGTCCTGCAGCTGTGACACATGAAGCAGAAACTCGTCAGCCGTGAGTCTGTGACACTGCTAGTCATGGTCCGTGGAGGAAGCTGTCGACAGTTCTCCCTCATCAGCTCATGAAAGCCGTTTATATTCTCGTGAGATCTTTTCGCAGCCTTCATCTTGTCACTTCGTGAAGATGAAAGTTATTGGCATCTGAAATGAAATCGCAGGGCCTGGGTAAAAAATAATCCAACTAAAAGTGTAAAAATGTTAAACGGAGCATTAAATATGGTGGCGGATAACAAAGAGAGAAACCTACAGGTGTTGAGGCCGTGAGCCAATTTGCACAGGCAAGGTTGATCTTCCGAACGGGGAACAGCAGCACCGATCAGAAACAATGCAACTTGCTAGAGTGCCGTTGTTCAGGAAATAAACTTTCGTGAAGGCTGACAAGTCCACTCAAACAGATTCCAGCGCCTTGGTAGATATATAATTAAGTAGAGATTGAACTGCTCCACATCAAGTAGCAGAACACCAGCAATGTTTCAGAAGATATTCGATATTCCAGAAAGTAATCATCTCAAGATCATATGAGCAAAGAACGCTATGAGTCCCAGCAGAATCGGCCATCTAATCCGATGGCAACTTAGGCATAGCCAGGCGGATTGATGATGTACTGAATCTTGCTAACCAAGAAATGATTTAAGAGCTGAACCTTCCCTGCATAATGAAGTGAAAAGGACAACTATGAAAGTTTTAAACAAGACAAAGATGACGACAAGTCAATGAGGGAAGGAAAACGGGAGCTCCGAAAAATTGTCTACTATCCAAAACAGGAGAAACGAATTACAGTATGCGATCTATCTGAATTTGAAATCTGATATTCGGGTCTCTTGTTAATGTTAAGTGGATTTATCCAATTAGAAGAGAACCTCTAATTAGTTCAGAGATAGCGTTAAGAGCCAGCAAGGCACCAACAACTCCAGCGTTTAATGTACAGTGGGCACATGTTGGTGCAAATTAGCTGACAATAATCTGTCCGCTAAAGCCCTTTTCTGAAGCTAGAGGACATTATCCGAGGCTAAATGACTCTCAAGGACGTCAATTTGTCTTTACCTCACTCATGATTCTATGAACATGCGGCATGAAAGTGTCGCTATAAGCACTATTGGTGACTCCAGCAATCGCTAAGCTATGCCTGATTGAAGTTCGGTTCCGACAAATGCCAACTATGTCGGATCAACAAAGGCATTTTACTCTTAAAACACGAGAATTTCTCAAGAGAACCATATTCTTCATATTCACATGTTGCCTATTGGGGAGCTATAACATACTTTGACATCATCACCACAGCGACCCTGAGCTACATCTCAAGTAACAATGTCGGCTATTTACAGATGGAAGTAACCTCCAGTTCACCTCAGTTGGTTCCCTCTCTATATCATACAACCCGGTGATATCGATCTTGGTGTACAAGCCGGCACCCAATTTAACTATCTGCAAAGTTTCCGGCTCCAACCAGTTGAGATCCTCCCTCCATCTTATAACCTTATGGGACTGAAGCTTCTCGAGAGCTGTTCGAGCTTCGACCATATGAGTGCAGCTAACGAGAGCCTTGGCTTGTGATCTTCTTCCATACTGCTATCGCTCTCACTTCTTCTTAAGCTGCTAGCCATTGACCGTGGAGGAGTTCTCCTCCGTGATGGCTGGTTAATTATCACGACCAAACCACCGATCTCTTCCCTTAACAGTTCCACAGTGCCCGGGTCGACCTCCTGCCCTGCAGCATCGACCACGTAGAAAGACCCGATTGCATGCTCCCCATGAGTGCTGATCTCGGCTCCTGTTATGGACAGTCCATTCTCCCGCAGCACTCGCGTGACATCGGACAGCAGCCCTCTCCGGTTGTTGGTTTCAACATCCAGCCTCAGCCCCTGCTATGTTTTCGCCTCAGTGTTAAACATTGTACACTCTTTTAAGTATTCACATCTATATAGAGAGATATCAGCGTATGGATAAGAAGTACGTTCGAGACTCGGCGCTTGATGGCAGCAATGAGACATCGGGTTAGCTTGCGCTTCTCACTTTCTTCATCCAATATGCAGCCATCCTTTTGCCTTACGAAATACTCCTGTGATGACAACCTCATAGGTTGATCAGACATCGCTTGCTTACAAGGTCCGAGAATAAAAATGATATAGAATAGCAAAGCAACGTTATGGTTTTCTTTTGCTTTACCTGATCAGCCATGTTGCCCTCCGATTTAATGACCGCGTGGGAGACAACATACCCCATGTCGGTCAGCACACACACGGTGTCGAATAGCAGCTTCGGCCGGTCCCGGCTCTTGATGTTGACCACAGAGTAACCCTTCTCCTTCCAAACCTCGATTGACACATGTGGCACTGCACACTCCAACGAACGAGAGAACTCACTGCAGCTGCAGCTGCATTGCTCGTAGTCCTTGTCAGCAAGCATAAGCTGGTGAAGCCGGCGCTCGGTGTGTGTGCGCCCGGCTGTGGGGGCCGTGAGCCTCACACTGAGCCGCTCACTCCTGTTGCGGTGTCCCTCGACTACATTCTCGAGCCGTTCCTCTACACAGGCAAGGCGCTCAGGGTCGGTGATGGGACCACCTGGGCTCGCTTCATCCTCAATGTAGATCACGCAGGCCGCTCGACCGTTGTGTGTCCAAACCACTGCAGATGCAATGCGGCACTGAAGCTCCGCCAGCACCACAGAGATCTCGAAGAGCAGTCCGGGCTGGTTGGAGCCGGTCAGCTCGACGGCCGTGTGCTCGGTCAGCATGTGCCTCGACTTGAACTTATCTATTCTGCTCAAGGGCTCCCTCGAGAGGTTTACCCTCCTAGTTGCACAAAGTGTCTGTCAATTAATTTATCGCAGTACAATTAGAAACCAAAAACATACCTTCGTATATGACGCGACAATTAAAGGAACACTAAGATCAATGATAAACTAGTAAAACCATGATCTAAAGCCTAGGCGCTAAGAAACATTTATGACCTTTTTTTCCTGATGGCTTAGCTCGAGTAGAACATAATCTGCACGACCATGCGGTGATGCGAGAGTTGGTGAATTGAATTTATCGCATTATTCCCGAACGTGCGAAGAAACTTCTCCAATGAACTACTCTCTGTGTCAACTGCATTAAAATCAAAGACCATATTGAATTGAACTGAAGAGGTTATGATGGATGTACCTGTTGAATATAAACTACGAGATTCTCGTTGGTGAGCTTGTTGCCATGCTGATCTGTCACGTGAAACACTGAGCTCGACCAAGCATGCAATCAAAAGAACTCCTCACATGAATCATTCAGGGTTTTGAATTTTAGCTAATGAACCCTAATTTTAGTGTCAAAGTGAAGACCAGTGAATAGTTTATGACACGAAAGAGAGTCGTGGAGACTGACCATCCATGAACCATCCACCATCCGAGCAGATGTAAGATTTGGATATCACGAGGTCGAGATCTGTAAGCACCTGCACCATCTCCAGCAGAATTCCGTTCTTGTTCGCGCTATCCACCTGCAGCAAAGCTCGAGCTCGTGATCTGAAATAAACGTAAGTGCAGATAACAATTAAAAGAACTTGAAATTGATCCGTCTAACCTTCACGAGAGTGCAGTCTTGACAGGTGTCATTGTCAACGCAAACACTGCAGCAACCAAAACAAATAGCCAATGGAGCCGTTCATGATGCGTAGAACTGTGAAAAACTACTCAAAAGATTATGAAAATAACCATATACCTTAATTTCATTTTAGAGTAGATAAAAATATTAAACAAGTATGTGTTCTCAATGTAATTCTCCATTTAGTGTGATCCATTCCTCAGAAAAGGGAAAAAAAATTCGAACATGCAATTTTCCTGGAAAAAGGTGAAATTTTTGGATCCGGGTACTATCAAAACCGAATCTGCATGACAAAGATCAGAAAGAGATACTGTTAATGACCCTGCTCACAGATTTACGAAAAGAAGTGACATACAAAGAGGGGATCTAAGATCCATACGCACCTCGGAGGGTAAAGATTTTCGATGAGCGATTCGTAATCCGGGTCGATGTAAGGTTGATAAGCGATCTCCATCGTACTAGTGTATTCCGATCGAACGCTCTGACTTCGACGCTGCGTCCCCGAGTTTACACTCGTAAGGCGATTCTCAAGAAGCTTGGAATCCGGATATACAGAAAGAAGAAGAAAACAGATGGCATATATCAAAACAAGCTCCTACAAAGTCGTGTTCGATGACCGGAAAATCTCGTCGTCGATCCGATCTTTGGTCAGAGAAAGAGGGAGGCAAGATGGTCGATGATGAAAGACTGAAGCGGCCAATGAATTAACGAAGAAAAGTGCAGGAGTCTGGGGGAGAGAGAACCGGCTGATCGGATAAACGTATACCACCAACTGTGGCTTTGAGAGCAAACTGCAGAATGGCTCCGAGAGAGAAGAGAGGAATAAAGGGTGCCCGGAGCAAATACCTGAGAGCCAGAGGGCGCCGGATGGAAACTCGGTGTCTCGTTGATACTCGTGGTGCTGCGGCGGAGGCTCTCAAATACCATATAAGCTGAGAGGGAATGGTCTGCGCAATCATTTATAAGAGTTTCGCGATAATCGGCAGGTGACATCCGGGAATAGCGAGTAGTAGTAAGTAGCTTTCTTACTCGGGGGGTGCGTACGCAGAATCCCCGACAAGTTCGTAATTCGGTTAATGACACGCGAGAAGCAATTGAATCACGTGAAGATCATGCCAAAAATGCGTTTCACCACCTCACCTTTTCTGAACGCTTCTAAAACGTGCCCGTATTTGAAATTCGAAGGCCGATTCATAATTTTCTGAACTGTAACCTATAACTGAAAATTTGGTACGGTATAAATATCGATTTAGTCCAAAATGATTTGCTCCTTAAATGCTTGAGCGTAAAGGATGCCATCTTAGATTTTTCGATTACATATATTCCCTTTAGTTGGTCGACATGGATACCCAAGTCCGAGACATACGGTTCCATTACCCCTAGTAATCTATTCTAAATAGATTCGTAACAGAAAATTATTATGTACAACATCGGGTTATTATGCAGGTCAAAATTTGAATGGCATGAACGTGTTCTATTTAGATATCGGTTTTGACACAACTCGACCCTTTAACTCATACAAGTAAACATACATAAATGTGCCAATATGCACAATACATTATCAACATGATTAATACGTCAACCAACATAAAATATAATCTCGATACAATCCAATTATTCCTAGGGTTGGTAATTTTTTAGCACCACATAATAACTCGACACGAAATTAAACAGATTCTAATTGAGACATGGTAAATTTGTATACCTAGCAAATGCATTATTAATTATATTTATTTAAATATATTTAAATTGAATTTTATTTATTGAATAATCATATAATAATTATTTTAATCAAAATTTTATTATAATTATATTAAATGTATATACGTATAATTAACACAATTAAATATGTTTGGACATGTATAATTTATATGAATTAAACGGGGTTGATTACAAATTAATGACTTTTTAACATGAACTGTTTATACACCATACACGTAAATAGAATGCGACATGAATTGCTAGCCCTAATTATCCTAATAAATTTCTTCACACATCCGATAATGAAAGAAATCATCAACACAGAGACTTAAATGGATTAAATGTGTTAATAATTTCATTAAGGTTTTTTTATTAAACAGGTTTAACTTGGATTAACATATTTGTTTTAAATGGGTTGCACAGGTACCATTATTTCGTGCACAAAACACATGTAGATTCATTTAACTTCGTATCTTGTCATGTAAAGTTACCATTTCATGTAAAAAATACCGATCTAAAATTCCGTCGTGGCCTAAAAACATTTTTTTAGTTCAGTCATAAACCTGCAGAAGACTTTGTTGGTTCTTCCTCAATGGATTGATTACAGATAATGAATTGGCTGTCATTTTAAGTGTTGCCTACGTGAGCTAAGAAATCTTTTAAAATAATTTGTTTCTGGTAGGTTGATTACGTGCAACAGATTAAGTTCAAGATTCGAAACTCTTGCAAGTCAGTATTTGAGAATTAACAGCGGGTTGTAAACTGTATAATATATTATTTAGTAAATTAGTGAGTTATTACCTTATCGAATAATTGATTAAAAAAAAATTGTCCCTGCGAAGGAGAGCATTAGTGGGTTGGTCGTCTCATTGCAGGAAGGCAGCTAGCTAATCCAGAGGTGGCAGAAGCCTTAGCTGTAAAATACTAAAATTGAAGGATTCATTAAAAGTTGGCAAGGCTAAAGAGGATGGCCATGGCCTGAGCATTGGTTGAGATGGAAGCCCTTCTCAGCTCAGCTAAGCAACACCAAATTGGCACACAAGCAGGAACTCGGTTCGGGGAATGTTAAAACAAACTACAGTGAAGAATGAGCCTTAGTAATGGAACATAATCTGCATGGATTTATCCGGGTTTCGATGTCGCCATGTGCAGTACTCTGCATATAGAGTCGACGGATACGAGTCACGATCCCAGCCAGCAGGGCTCGTGAGATCACGAGGCGTGGTTGGTACGAGGGAATATGGACACGCACCATCGCTCGGATACAATCACCGTGACACAACCGTCGTGTCCATGGGGAACGGGGAAGCACACGCGTCGTGAAGTTCCAAACCCGCCGTAATGGAACATTTACGAGTTCGAGAGAGACACTCGAGTTGCTCGACCATGTCAGATCGTGTGCACGACGAACAATTTCTACCCAAAATTATTGTATGTTAGGGAAGTCCTTGTGATCTACAGAACTCGTTTTCCCTTCAACGAAAGGCGTTTTCATTGGGCCCTGATCCTCGATTTGGGCCCGGCTGCGATGCAAGCCCAATAGGCCCAAGAGCCAGAAAAATTGGTGATATCTAATCACACTATGACCGGTTGGCGGTTCTCGCCAACTACTCCTCTCGGAATAGTGCCCTAGATCCGAGTCATGTTGGCAAAGTTTTGTTTTTTGGTAGATCGATCCGATTAGAATATAAATTAGCGAAGTGAATAATAATGATAATGTGAACTCCTCAACCGTTGTGCTATTTCATGTTTTACTTAAATTAGAAATTGACATGAAACCATAGAGCTAACTTACCCACTTCCGTGAAAATTCCACTACCTTTTTTATCTTATTTTTTCTATTTAAAAAGCAAACTCAACGAGAAGCCTTTCACCTGCTTGCCCCATTCACTCTATCACTGGGAAGAGGAGGGAGCTGCGATAACCTCACGAGGCTGTCCTCCGCAACGTCGACAGATCTCTTGCAACTGAAGAGGGACGCCGCGCTCTTCCTTGCCCCAGCTTTCGGATTCGGCTCCTTGCTCTGACCGGGAAATCTGGTCATGGTCCGGGCGTCCCTCGTGCACTCCTTGTAAGCCACGAGGAAAGGGTCGTCCGCCTCCCGCCGCCCCCAGAACGCCTTTGCCGAGCTCCTTCTCCTTGCTGCTCCGGCCACGCGAGGCGGTGGAGGCAGGATCGGAGACTTCTGTGCCAGGGTGTTGTCGGGAGTGCTCGAAACGACCATGTCGAGGGCATCGGCCCAGGGCATCGTGGCCGGGCGATCCTGTTGCTCATGGCTTGGTGTCCAGGCCTTTCGGACGCCCGGGCTGTCTTCCCATGAGAACGGGATGCTCCCATGAGAGTAGACCTTGCTATGGATCATACTTGTTGTGGTACGAGAGAAAAAGTATACAAATTACTTCTGATTATATAATGGTATACACAGACACACATATATATACATATGAAGAAGGACGGGAAGACGAAGAAGCTTTGGTTACACGAACTATTTATATATAATGTATTAATTCAATGGATCTTCCACGAAATAAAAAGGAATATTCAGAGGACCTTATCATGAATATTATGGACCAATTTGAAAATAAACGTGCACGTTCATGGGCGTGCATGTATTTCTCTTAAAAGAATGTACCCAAAATTATTAGCTTGTAGTTACACTTATTAGGGGGAATGCACGTATATTTAATTTGCAGGACCCATAATAAATTTAATGTAACCATATCTTAATAGTTAAAAAATACATATAACAAGTGTCCTACGCTGCAAATTCATGTACTCATCCAACAAGATTTAAAATTTTTCAATATACAGGATCGGTGAGATTATGAATGGATCAAATAAAAGCACATTCAATGAACAGATGACCTCACCAAAGATTACGCACTCTCGAGAGAGGAATCGAACCATGATCTCATGAATTGTACATGGATCGTATGCACGTTATATCCATTTAAATTGATTCTGGAGCGGTTCTTTTTTTTTCAGACGATACGTGTCCCCAAAAATTAGGAATAAATGTCAATATCTATGGTTTGAAATTGTGGCAGGAAAAGGGAAAGGCTAAGCTGTGATGAAAATTTCATTTTATCAGATTTTGTCTTCCTCGCGCCCGTCTAACCCGTTTGGCATGTAACATGAATCGTGTCATGGACGGCGGACCATAAATTTGAAATCTTATACAACTTGATTGAATGATTTAATATATTTTTTTAATTTTAAATTTGGGTATTATAATTAAAAAAAAGACTGATGTTAAAAATGAATAATAAATTCTTATTTTACATAATTAATTGCCGGAATAACTTCTACTTGGGAGGACGAGCACGTCGTGGGAGACACGACCATTAGCCAACTACCCACAAAACAATGGTTCATAATACCACTTGGCTTCTTACACTGAATCACATAGCACATTGAATGAATTTCATTCGGGTGAGTCTAGGGTTTTCAGCATCCCCCATCGGTTTCCCTCTCAAACTCCTGCGTTTTATGATCGTCCAAACAGACCCTTGCCCCCTGCAAGTAAAATCAATCGAGGAGCCCGATTGCCCTTCCCAACCGCTCCCGGCAATATAGAACCCGAGCGAACTCCTCAAAGATGTGAATCGATGGATAGGATGATTGTATAGGAGAGACTGTAGCTGTCGACGATAAGTTCACGTGCCCATGAAGCAACCTCTGCGGTCAGCGAGACCGACCACCTGGTAGCATTTGTGTATTGGGACACTGGAGCCATCATTATGTCACCTTTGACGTGAATGTCCACCTAAAGTACATAGATGAGAAACGTGACACGCGCGACGATATAGTCTCGATCCGATAGCCCGGCCCGACCGGGATGGTATGATAGAAACCATGCCGAATCTGATAATGGTTTGCATGCGGAACTGGCCCTACTGTTGATGGCCCATCACATTATCGTGCTGGGCCACTTTTTTGGGGGATCCGTCGTGGATTCTTACACCCACCATTTTCTATTCTATAGAAATGAAAATGCACTTAGCTCCAGGGATACTCATGATTTGGTTCAATTCATATACCATAATTTCGAACTATAACTATTATATAACTATCGAATTGAATTATTTCAAATCAATTCTATAGTTTGGTTAACTTGTTTGAACAACTTTTTTTTAAAAAAAATTAACAAATTGAATATAAACGAAATGAAAATCAAATAAAAACCACATTGAAAAATAAGAAAATAAGAAAATATATAAATAAATAAATAAAATATTAAAATCATAAAAATTTTTATTTAAATATAAAAAATTACGATTAGTAGACTCATTTAAATGAGGTTTAGTATAAACAATAGAAAACATGTTATATCTAACTATTTTTTAATTTTTTAAAAATATTGCTAATATATTTATATTTTATTTTAAATATATTTTTAAAAAATATGATTTGAGGTATAAATAGGTTAACCGAACCATTTAAATTTAATAATTAATCATGCCGCTTCACCTTAAAAGTCACACTATATGAGAACGAGTTCGTATCAAACCAATTTTTTAGATTCGGTTCAATTTAGTTTTTGGTTCAATTTTGTTATCTATGTGCAGCCCTATTTGGCCCATCATCCTTTGTTCTGTTCCATTAAAACACCAATAAATGAAAGGAATTCTAGAAATGAAAGAAAAAATAAAAAATTCACTTGGAAAGAGTCACCTCTTTCGTTCCCCGCAAAAAACAAAAATTCTTTCTGACCTCTGCTGGACATAATTTACATGGATATAGTAAGTCTTCCTTGGGTTGCTTTACTGGCAGTCGTTACATTTTCCCTTTCATTGGTAGCAGAGGGAAGAGGTGAATGAAGGAAAACAATAGACCATTTATCTTGGGCTTAAATTTATACAATGATAAAGTTAGGGGTTGGGGGCGGGAGTGAAGTGATCTTCGCTCGGCGTGAAGACTTACAGTTCGTGAAAAATGTATGCTATTTACTAGAATCCTCCGAGATTCTCAAACCCGAACCCAACCCGACCCAAAGCAAAAATGAATTCCACGGCCGCCGCCCAGCAAGACCCAGCAGCCGGCGACGACTACTCCGCTGCCTCCACCCTGATCCACTTCGAGAGCCCCCTCCCCCTACTCCGTCGGCCCATTCCCGCCGGCTGCCGCGATGACCCTACAGCCGGCCCTTACGTCCTTGCTTTCAAGGATCCCGATTCGTGGGCCAACGCCCTCCGCTCATGCCGGTCCAAGATAGCTGAGCAGTGCGAGGAGGGTGCCCGGATTGGGTGCTCCTTGGCAGCGTCGAGGGCCTGCTCGCCGCCCTGGTGGGCCTCGCTTACGGGCCAGAAACTGAATCTGAGGGAGAGGGAGGAGTGCGAGGTGAGAGAGATGGAGAGATGTTTCGCTGATAAGAAGGAGAAGTGCGCCGAGTTCGCGAGGGAGAGGACTCTGCGGCCGTTTATGGCCGCGAGGGTTGGTGTTAGGGAGCGGGGCCGCGCGGTGATATCTGAAAGGCTGGGGAGGAAGTTGATTTGTTGGGTTTCTGTACCGGGTGACAGCGTGAAGTTTGGCCTTATGGGTCTGCAAGATTTAGCCAAAATCGAATCTTTTGGGACAAATCGCCGGGCAGCTGAGATTTTTGTGACTGATGAGCATTTTTAATGCTGTTAATTGGTAAGCTTCGTGGCAGTTGTACTGAATTTAGACTGGGGATTCCGGTGCTTGGGTAAATTGCTTCTACAGGAGCCAGTTGGGGGGCAGTTCGTTGGCATGGGCGCTAGTGAGAACTGAGAAAACTTCATCAAGGTGAGAGATGGGGGAGATTCTGAGAATTTGGAAATTACTCTGTAAATGGTTCTCTCTCTCTCTCTCTTTCTCATTTGTGACAGTACCAAAATGGGAGCTGGAAATAAATGGAGATTTTCGACAGCAGGGCAATGCGTGATGGTTCTACTTGAATGAAAGCTGGTGACTTTGGGCTTTGAAACTGATACAAGCGGAGCCCTTGCCAGGCAGAGGAAGAGTTTTATGGAGAACTTTTTATTGAATTCGGGGAATGATGATGACCCTGCTGTGTGATTTGTGTTTTTGTAATGAGCCGTAGTGGGCTCTGACTCCTTTTACTGGATTTATAAGTCGCCCAATGGAAGCTTTGGTTGTGTCGGATCAGTCAGAGGCTTATCTATGGTAAACCGTAAACGAGCGTTTAGTTCTTGTATTATTGCTGGGATTCTCTTCTACGGGTGGAGCTACCGATGTATCAGGAGTAGCGGGGATATTTCCTTCTGCAGATTTATGGAATTTCTGAAGTGCATCTTGCAGGAGAAGGCTGATGAAGAAGTTCAGAGGAGATTCAAATTCCAGTGATAGCATATAAATAGTCATAAGACTATCTTTTTTGACAAATGGTAAATCTTGACAACTCAAAGATTGCCTAGGTATACTAGCTTATGACTCGAAGATCACGAAACTCAATACATGAAATTAATGGATCATTACAGTTCTAAGACCATAGGAGTTATCTTATAATTGATGAATTACTCATACTTCAAAAGATCATACGGTATATGGATGAGACTTATGACTCAAAAATTGTTAAGATTGGATATGAAAAATTATTACTTAAAATTCAAAAGTTGTATAGATATGCAATTTAAGCTCCTAACTTGATGATCACCCGAGCTTGATATACAGACTCATATATATGCCAACGACTCAAAGATTAGTGAGGTGTATATGAAAAATAACCCTTGAGTATGGTTAAAAGGATAAGAGCATGTGGGCCTAAGTATAAGAATAGTCATAGAATTCTAAGTTAAGCCACTCAATGGGATGATTTAGACAATTTTCGCTCGGTGGGCTCCGAATGGGGCTTGTTAGATGGACCCATTAAATTGGGCTATCTTAATTTCCCTAATGGACTCAGAATACAACCGAATAACCCAATAAAAAAAATATCTTCATCGTCAGCCAATGAATGTCAGCCGAATAGCTTCTTCCTATTGGCTAGGTAACCTTTCTCAATTACTACAAATTTCTATTGGCATAAACCAATTACACTTTTCTAGCTTTACGTACTCTTCTAGCCCACAATAATTGGTCATTCCTCCGCTCTAAACCATCCCTACTCCATCCCTATTGCGTTACTTTGTGGTGTGCGGCGCTCCCTCTCCTAGTTCCCAAGCGACCCTACGTTTTTCTCCTACACACTGTTCATGCCCCAAAGCCTATGTAGACAACTGGAAGGGCATCAATACAGCAGCCTTTACAGCTTGAATGGATGTACGTAGCAGGATAGAGGTGGCTCTCCACTGCCATTGCTGCCCGACTCCCCATCTGTGAGCACTTTAACTATCTCTCTTCAATTAGCCAGCTATCTTAGCTGTCCCTATAGCTAATGGTCACAAACTTGTGGGGGCTGGTGCTTGTTGGGTAAAATCACGCAGGCTCCTCATATTGCCTCTTTTGCAGCAATTATTCGTGAGATACTGTTTAGAGACCGATAAATGAAGGTCAGTGGCACATACAAGGAGGACACCGTATATGTTAACTGGATGACGCAATGGGCTTTACAAATAGGCAAATTAGATAACATACCTATATATATATATATACTGTATTAAATGGGATAGAATTACACATCTCTGTCAAACCGATTATATTCAAGATCTATCATGTAGTTAGTCTAAGTGACAAGTTTAGTCAAACTGTATTTCATCATTCATCTCTCTCATCGTGCAGTTAGCCCACTCTAGCGGGTCGGCTCATGGCTGTACTATTTCACAGCTACGCGGGCTAAGCACTCTCTTCCTTGACTTCTCTGATTCACTGTTTCACCAAATGGGCTATGTCTCCTCGCATTAACGTTAACATCTGCAGAATTCAAATTTTCAATTATTCCTATTTTCCTGTTCCCGTTCCCTCACTTGTCACTTCCTCTCCCCTTTTATATATATATATATATTACACATGCAGCCCCGAACTTGCGTTCCATTGAAACCCTAGAAAGGGCAAAAAACGAACAGTTTGTCTTTCTCTTCTCCATTTTGGTTACTTTCTTCTCCGTGCATTTTCTTTCGTTAACAAATAAAAAAAAAAGGCTTTCCTCTTCCATAGGTGATGCCCACCATGCTTTCCTTCTCCATCTGGAAAGCATGGTGAAAATGCAGTTTCTTGGTAAAAATGCAGTTTCTTGTCAGCCGTTTCCGTTAGGTTTCTCGCTCGGCATTAGCATGCGAATTACAGATTTCCAGGAAATGTTCACTCTCGGGAAACATCATGTGTTCATGTCTGTATATCGTTTGTGGTTGAACTTTCAGATACCTCAGTGTCATCCACAGCCATTCAGCAATCACTCAAAAAATCCCATTATTTTCCTCTTGTTTCTCATTTTTATAGTCTTAATTAGGGAGGCTCATAGTTGCGTTTTGACCCTTCGACGTCTTCTAGTCAAGCTGTGTTGGCTATAGCTTGCGAGGGGAAGAACAGAAGAGAACGCCTTCAAAGGAAAAAGTGAAGCTGCCAGCATGATCTATACCGGGCTCGCTACAGAGAAATCCGATATATTACAGAGTTTTTATTTTTGTTTCCCTTTTCCTTCGAAAATTGGTGGCATTCGCGATTAAGGGTTTTTTGTGATTTTGTGGCATACAGTCGACTGTCGTACGAAAGAGTACAGAACTTTCCTTATAATGTATTATTTGTGATGGAAGACCGGAGAAACTCCTGAAGGCTAGCCCTAAATAGGTCATGCTGCGACAGCCTCACTCCTTCCTACTTGGAGGCTCTTGATAAGTACGATTCCATGCGAACGGACACCTCCCTGGCAAATGGAAACATCGAGCTACATCCTTAACATGACTGTAAGTATGTTGTATTCTTAAATTTGATTAAGTGCATGGCATTTAATATAATGAGCCTTGAGATCAATATAGATTTGAGTATCATTGATTTTTTAAAAATGTAAAGTTTTTCTATTAAAAAGATTTAAATGCGAGATGAGGAGGTACAAAAACACAGTCCAATTAACCCATAGTTTATCCAATATAATAATTAATTATATGGGTTTTTCTATCTTATATTTTGATAAGCATTTATGAGTTATATATATATCTCTCATTTTAACAAATAAAGTACAATATTTTTCAATATCATAGATACCATTCTATCACTTTTTGAAATAAATTCCCTTAATAAATATAATTATAATATCTAAAATCCCAAAAATATTTACATATTCTAAAATACTAAAAACCCTAAAAATGCTAAATTAAAAAAAACCCTACAAATGTGTATTATTTCTTTGGAAAATGATGGTTATTAAATTTTTGATCGGATAATTAAATGATAATGCATTCTTATATAGAAAGTCATACATCTTCGGCCGAAAAATGAAAATTGGGCCCCGTCATTCTTGAGGTTCTGTTTGCTCTGTGGAGATTTTGTGCAGACGCTGAAGGGGCTCTAGTGAGAGAGAGGAGCTTTCTGGGTTCTAAGAGCAGAGAGGCGGATATGGTGAAAGTACTGGGGACCTTCTCAGTCTGCTCAAACTTACACACGCTTTGTCGAAGAGCTATATCTGCAGTACTTACTTACCACAATACAACTTCTCCACCTCATTAGTGAATCGCTCTGGTTAAGGATGAAGGTTCATTCATCGATGAACAGCAGTCGCGCGAGTATGTCTGCAGCTGGATCTTGGAAGGACCTGGCATTGCCTTGGTCAACCTCGTGTTTGGAGATCTCCATTTGTTTGCCATTGACTTTCTTTCTTTGGTTTTTTGGCTCAGTAGCCATCTACTACGGTTGGGACGAGGTGGAGATCGATCGAAAGAGTTTGGTATGGTTTTGAATTGAACCGAACTATACAGCTGGTTGGTTCGATTCAGTTTGAGATACCAAGTGCATGCTTTCAATTTAACTCAAAATACTCAAACTATATGGAACAGGTTACTTGACAATCTATTAACCGGTTATCTTCCCTTTCTTGTAAACTATGTGTAATTCAATGAATTAAACCTAAGTTGTTCGGTCTGAATTCATACCTGGAAAACCCCATGAATTGATAGAAATATTGTTAAGAGATTTACTCTCATTTTTTCGTTTTACTTGTGACCATACAGACAGAAAACCGGTTCACCTTGGCTAACCGCGATTAGCATAAACAAACATATCGAGTAATTAACCAAACCTTTTTACAAGAAAAGCCGCACCTTTCGAGAACAACTGGGTTGAATGGTTCGGCAATTTCTAATTCAGTTCAGTGGGTTCATTTTGAGTCTTTTGTCCTTTAAGGGCTTACACTTTCGTCCATCATAATGCAAAATCTTGAATCTCAAGCAGATTCAGGGCCCCCATCTGCAAAGGAAATTCAAATTCGAATAAGTTCATACCAATCGTTTGGATATGACAAACTTACTCCGTGTTGGAGACATCCAAAGCTATATTCTAGATTGGTATGGTCCTGTCATATAATACAAGACATGCACAAAACCTACTATACACCACAGAAACTTCGAAAAAGGGACGGAGGAAGATAAGACTTTCTTTCCGAACGTAGCCTATTCTTTTCTTTCTTTCTTTCTGCCTTTCTGGATCTCTTTTGGGCAGGAGATTTTATGGTTCATGGCTGTTTACCCTACTATGAAGCTCGAGCATCTCTTGGTGGTAAGGGTCCACGCAGAGAGCTGCTCTGCAGTCTCTAAGGGCTCCCATGACGTTGCCAACGTGCTCGTGAAATGCTGCCCGCAAGTGAAGAAGGTGGAGGTCTGCCTTGAATGCGATTGCCTGCGATAACTCCGTGATTGCTTCCGTCTCCTTGTGGCTGTCCATCAATACTGCCCGAGAGACAATGTAGATTAAGATGAAACATATTGTTCAAATATGTTTTTCTCAATATTTCCACAAAAGCAGAACTTTTCAGGAGTTAATAAGATCTTCACGTTTGGTTCCAGGAAGCTGGTTGCAATTCTATTTTCCAGGATTCCTCATCGAAAAATTCATTGCAAAACCAGCCCAAGTGGTTACCATAATTCCAAAATGACCTTCCTTCCCACCTTTTGGAGGTCACCCCACCTAGCAAAATGAATCCTCTCGGGCCAAATACAAGGCCTTGCAGGTCAAGACTTAACCTAGGGAAGTCAAATGGAAGCCCCTCAGCCCTCCCTATGGAGGAACTTAGTCCCCCCAAGGAAGCAACCCAAGGCTTCAGCTTGTTCTCCATAAAACAAGCCCTGGACTCTTAGGCCAGGCATCATCTAGGCTGAGGGGAACGTGAAGTCCTCTTGAAAGATAAAGGTGGGAGTGAGGCAAGCATGGTAAGGGGCTATTCTGAAAATTCATGAAAATATCACAACTGATCCTGTAAATTTTTGGGACATTCAAAGGCAGTTATTTTGGAGTAAAAGCCCTTATGGTCAAGCAACCTTCTGCATAGGACCATCAACAAGGATAATTGTTCCTAGAAAGTGGTCTTACCCTCACTGAGTCACTCCAAGTGACTATAGTATGTCCTGAAAGAACCAAGGCGACTGTATCTGTCGAACAATGCAGTAGGTAAAACTAAGCAAGTGAAACAATAACACCCCTTTTTTCCACTCAGCTAATTTGACACCCAGCAAGTCAATTTCCTACTCAAAGAAGCCTAAAACTACTCTACTCGAGCATATATTTATTATCAAAGATATGTGTGAGAGAATTAGTCTAACCTGCAGCCCTATATCTGTAGGGGTATACCCGAAGTGGATCTAATTTCGTGACCATCTCCAGATCAGCTTGAGCAAGCTCACGTTCGCAGTACTCTGACCTCTTTTCATATGCAGAGGCGTTATTTCGAGCCTTCTCAATCAATCTAGTCATCTCATCATAAGCTGCAGACTTGTCATTCCTGAGGAAATAAACTCGTGCAAGGCCCTGGTGGGCCCTCGTATGACGGATCTTGAGTGCACTGATGTAACAATCAGCAGCCAGATCTAGCTTCCCGCAGTCAACATAGATGCTCCCAAGATTGTTCAGTGCCTAGAATTGCATTTAAATTGCAGATAAATCAATTGTTATCTCTTTTTCTCCATAAAAGTCGAGCCAAAAGCTGTAATCCACATCTAACACGTTGTCCACAAGAAAAGCATAAAAGCATTTGGCCATTACCCAAATTTCAACTCTATAATATCAGCTGGAACATGTTAGCATTCTTAGAAAATTTTATCAACATCGTAGCAGGCATTACCATCTGCAATTCAACTATTACAATTATCACATGGCAGCAGAAAGCTCTAAACACATTTACAGCAGAAGTAATTTGCCCCAAACAAACCAAGCTAAAGTTCAGCAGCACTGTTATTTGTCATCTGGAAAAGTTCATCAAAGGGATAACCAAAGCCAACACTAACTGATGGAATAGCTGTAAAAATCAAATATAAGAGAGGCTGACAAAACACTGAGTCTATTGCAGATGCTGCAGTTGAGATACTTAAAACTTTGGTTTAAAGCCGATTAAAAAGAAATTGGGGACAAAGGAGATCGAGGATGATTAAATGCGTTATCACAAGATGAATGGCCATTTATAGAAGCGTACAGCCAATTGACTCTCTCGTGATCTCCAGATATACTGTTGAAGTAGAAGTTCCTTAAAGCTTGAATTCAACAAAAGTAAGCACAAAAGAATGAATTAATAAAGAGGAAAACGAACAATAGATGTTTCCTCATCCATTACTACCATTTTTTTCCTATTGCAAAACTTTGGCAGAAATATCAAGTCACTGAGTAACCAGAAGTGAATACCTGCCCCTTGCGAAGCCTATCAGAGGGACACTTAAGGGCATCTTCAAGAAGTGAGACAACAGTTGATGAGCAAGATGGGTCCTGACTAGAATCTGCCAGCGCATAGGCCTTCAGAAAGAAAGCCTCAAAGGATCTCTTGATTTTAATGGACTCCTCCGCTTTCTGAAGACCCTCATCGCAGTGTCCAGTGTCATATAATATCCAACCCTCATAGACTAGGCGCTCATGCTCATCACTTGCATGCTGGCGTGCTAATTGTAAGCTTCTCATTGCTGCCTCAGGACAGTTCAACCTATTTAAGGATGATTGAAAACTTATTTGTAGATTGAGATAAAAGACGAAGAAAAGATTGCAAAGAAACTTTGGATTTCACACATGCTACAGCATGGGATTAAAAGTGGGAGACAGCATACTTTGATTAGCAAACTCTGCTTTGAACCCAAAAAAAATTTATTTATATTAAATGAAAATATCACGCAGGAGAAGATTAAGTGAAGTAAACTAGTAAAGATATAAAACAACGTATTCAAAGATAAGTTCATTCCCGCATTACAGAGAGTACATATAACCCATATTGCCATTGCAAAGGCCAAATGTCTATTTCTTTAATTATAAAAACGTTTCTTAAAATTCTTCTTCTTTCAACATTTTTTCAGAAAACAATATCAAAATTTTCAGCCTTTCAAAGGCCAAAACAAATCTCAATACTATAATTTTTACTTTTCCAAATAAAAGAAAACCAAAAACTGTGGTGACCTTCCCCTATAAAACAAACTGAAAATCCGCATACATTTTGTCCAGCAAATTGGAGTGAGATTAAAATAAGGACCTTCATGACACTAGGCACGGGTTGCTATCACTACTTTAACTTCCTTCTCCCTCACAATATCAACAAATGTTAATGCAAATCTGCTACAAAGTTTTTTGACAGAAGGTTTAAACCAGCAGTGACTATAATATGTACCTTAATAAAAAGTGCTTAACAATTATTTAAGAAAAATAATAGGCAGTGCCTAAAAATACCTGAGAAGGAGTAAAGACTGCCTAAAGTACAAGACACCTTTTGGCGCATCTGAATCAGTAAGCATTTGGTAGATAACAGACAGGGACCCAATATCATCAACCAAAGACCACCGTTCATACAATTGCATCCAACAGTCAGCTGTTGTCCAGTTATCAATGTGCTCCCTTACAAGTGTCCGGAGCTGAGAAGCTGCCACACGTCCCTCAAACATCCTATAGTCAGGAGATAGAGTGAGGATCGCCTGCACATCGCAAATTGCTGATTGATAGTCCTCAAGAACAAGGTAGAAGCACAAACGTAGCTCAAGGCACTCCAGAGAGAGCTTAAACCCCAGGACCCGATTGATCTCTGAAAGTGCACCCTGAACGTCTTGCTTCTTCATTAGGGAAGCAGCCCTGTACATGTAAGGGTACGGGAGTGTAGGATCCAGTTTGGTTGCACTTTCAAGGTCTTCCCACTTCTTGTCTCCCTCACAGTATAATGACCTCTCTTGGTGCATCCATCCTAAAGGGCCATCAGACTGCAATGAGATCACAGAGCTTAACTTTTCGTATGACCATTGACCTTGACCCCTCGTGTAAGATATTCTTGCCAACCCCACTACAGAATAAACATGGCCTGCCTTGAAGGCTTCATTGAAAAGAAGTTCTGCCTCCTCAATCTCTTTTCTCAACAGTCTAACACAGCCTAATTGGTGGAAAGCTAACAGCTTCTGCCTCTCATTTGTGGCCGAATCTAGCATGTGTTTGAGGAAACATGCTGTTTTATCAGACCGAGGGTTGAGGTTCATTGAAACTTCACCCAACAAACAGTACAGAGGGAAAGAAGCTGGTCCTGCCATGATCAATCTCTGCTGCCTATTAGCATTGCTAAAAATTCGAACCACCCTATTATCACTCAAACAATCAGGAAGATCATAGAGAAACACTTGCAAGCAGGAAACAGCAAGAACCCGGGCGTCCTCTTCAAGAGCGTAGTCCATGAGTTCCACTGCATCATCTCTTGAAGAAACTAGAGATGCGAGCCTCCTGTCACATACATCCTTTAATGTTTCACAGCAGAACCTGTTTGCAAACATCAATATTTCCAGCAAATGATCTGGAGGAGCTTCATCCAAATTTCCTGTCAAGCAGAATTTACTTATAGCCCTCATGCCCGATGCAGAAATATTGTTCTCTGACAAATCTATGTCTTCCAGGAGTGCTTCTGTAAAGCATCCATTAAGCATTGCATGGAATGGATCTGAGAGGGCTGCAATACTCTGCCTATTGCAGACTATCCTCTCATCCCCAATCCTGAAGACCACGTTCCGTGGAGCAGGATTACTGTCTAAGGAACCATTCTCCCCTAAGCGTGAATTTACATCAGTCGGGAGCACAGAAGCAACATCTATGTGACCAAATTCTTGGGCACATTTACCACAAGCTCCAAGCAAATCGGCAATAAGCTTTTCTCCTTGCTTCTCATATTTCAACCAAGCACCAAAAACGAGCTTCTCATGAGCAGAGCCTGCCTTTTGCCAAGCTGCACGGAGGCTCCTTCTCATCAGTTTGCCTTCCCCAAGGCCCCTGAAGACCTGGAACTTCAGCAAGTATAAATTCGACCTCTCCTGAGGAGAGCACGTCTCTAGCTCTTCATGGATGTTAGCTAAAGCTTCTACATAATCAACAGGTTTAAAGAATGGCAAAATTGGCGGCTCAGGGACCTTTATGAGAGATTCTCTGCAGCACCACAATTCATCCCATAAATCTTGTGTTAGTAGGTTGCAGAGAAAAGAAGGAAAGATATCCTCTGTAGCGAGGACAAACTTTTAAATATGGATATCACAAACTGAAAAGCTAAATTGCAGGTTTCCACAATCTTGCTTAATAATTTGATGGGTACAAGAGTAGTTATGCAATTTTTTACACATTGCGATTCCCAACAACCCCTAATCTGTCTAACATTTACGCTTGAATATATCATCTGCAAAACCCACCAATAATGAAGATACAAATGAAAAACAGAAAAAGAAAAAACAAAAGACAATAGCAACTCGTCATTTCTATCTGTGCTTTTAGAGCAAATGGGTTCCAACGTTACGGCCGTAGTAACTCAAGAAATACATATATATTATATAGTGGGGGAAAATGCTGAGCTTACATGGACGAAGAGGAGTGCTGGGAAGAGGATTTGGCTAGTTTTCCTCTCTCAACTTGAAGCCAAGACTGCGGATTTAGAGAGCTGAGCTGTGTTTCCTTGAAGGACTCAGAGGGGAAGAAAGTCCTCATGCGGCACAAGTGATGGAATAACTCCCAGATCTCCACAGTAAACCCACTAGGATTTCTCTCAGCATAAACAACCAATCAAAGAAACAGGGAAAAATTCTTCTTTCTCCAGAAAGAAACCATACAAGAACACATAAGATTTACATTCTGTGATGCTTCTGCCAACGGAATGATCCAACTCCAGATGCTATATTCTCACAGCAGGGAAATGGAATCCAGGGCTTATCTTACTTCCTCCACCAAAAAGTCCAAGCTTTATGCAGACATTTGAAGCAATTTCAAGCGATCGCCTGAGCCGAATCGAATATAATCTCCCGGGAACTAAATATATGAGCAGAAGTGATAGAGAACACACAATAACCACCAACAGTCCACGCGAGATCCCTAACGAACCCACATTGGTGTTTCACCAAATCTCCTCAGAATAAGTCCAAATCTCTACTGCACAAAGTGGGAAAAAAAAAAAAACATAAGATTAACAGAGACGCCAGAGGAGTCAAGCTGAGACCCGCTGTACTCTGAGGATTCCGATGACTAATCGGAGCAATCCCCCTCTGTCAGAGCCGTGGCGAGATGAGAGCATCCAAAATACACAGATTGGGGGTTGACACAGCGAGAGAGAGACAGAGGACAAATCCAAAGGAACAAGTTTTTTGTGGGGGGCAATTCGTTTCACTTTCGCCCCGGCTTGCTTTGTTGGGTAAATGCGAAAGTTTTTCTTTTTCTTTTTTTGAATTCTTTTTTTATTTTTTAGATTATTTATTTTTTTATATCTACATAAGAATCTTGAATTTAAAAATACACCCAGAATTGTTATATATGGGACGAGAAGTGACCTTCAGTCGAGACAAAAATGTAACTCAGGTGTAATACGAGGGAGATTGGCAACATATAAGGTTAATATTAAAAAATATATGTTAGAAAAATTGTGAAATATTATATTTTAATATTACTACTCATTACCAAGTGCCCCCTTAAGCAAGTTATCGGGGTTAAGTGGAGCTCTATGCATCCGGGATGGATAAACTAAGCATATGGATGGCCCAAGAAAGGCAGGTGCTGAAGGAACCATCGGATGCAGTCAATTCGGACTGTATCAATATAGATGAATCAAATAAATAATTATTTTTATTAAAAATAAGTTTAAATAATTTATATTTTAAAAATATATTAAAATATAATTACATATACATAATTAATAAAAAAATTTAGTATACATAATTAATAAAATTTTTTAGTTTCTCATATCATCGGCACGATTTTTTTGGGCTATGCCAATTTAGACAGGTCTAAATATCAAAGATAACAACAGATGGCTCAAAAGTATAAACCAAAACTTGTAAATAAGTCTATGACGGGAAAACTATTCCCATCCACTTAGATCACCCAATTGCACTTGATCAGTTAGCTGCATTTCAACCAACCACCAATAAGCTGATCAATTCGACCATTGTGTGAACAGTGAACTTCCTTAGTTAGACCAACACGTAAGAACTACGTGATTAGATAGATTTTTTTTATCATTATAAATATCCTATCTCATGAATGAGAACATAAATTCACAAATATTTTTTAGAAACTGCATTCGCACCTTCTTGATATACTTCTTCTCCTATAACCTATCAACTTAAGTTTCGGAGGGTCATTTCTGATAGTCCCCACCCGGTTCAGCTTGCTTGCAAGTTCTTCCACCGTGCCCGAAGTCCATTGGGAAAGCTGATCTGCTGTAAAAATCTAACCAACTTCATCATCAGGTGGACCTGTTACTACAACCAGGACCGCATCGGTGTCATAATTAGGATTGAGTGTTAAAATGGACTCCTTATAGCAAAGAAATTAGGTCCAGCCTCGGTTCTATAATGATCGTGGATGTTTCGACTTCCTAACAAAAAATTAAATGAAAAATACTAATTAAAAAACTAACACAAAAAGGGTACTTAGTGCCATTCCCTAGTAGCATGCTAGGAATTTTCAATGCTCATAGAGCAATAATGAGTGCTATCCGAATTTCAATTCATGAAGAGAATCGAATAGGTGGAAGATCGACTAGAGAAGTATAGAAGGTGAAGACAGCCAACTTCAGCACGGCAAGGGAAGATAGGGGTTTACAGAAATTAATGATAGCAGGCAATGGAAGCGATTAAGCAAGATTTATTATATTAATACGGGATAGCCATTTTTTAACCAATTTTTACATTTTTTATATAAAAAGAACAGTAGTAGCTGGCATTAGAAAGATGCAATATTAGTTTCTCAGTAAAAATAAAAATAAAAATAATAACAATATGCCAATATACCAAAAATAATTACAATTTGAATTGATATTTATATGATTAATATAAATTAATCGAGATGATTATATCCTTATTTCTATTAAGTAAGACGGAAAATCAAGGAATGGATTAAGGGGGCGCCAAGGGGAACGACCCTCCAAGTCGAAAATTCTAATAAAATTATATATATAAGAATTTACTTAATTTTATATAATTTTTTTATTACATTAAAATTTTGATGTTGTCGAATCTTGGAATGCTAAAAGTCAGGGACCAAATTCTTTCAGTCCTTTTTTGGAAAGGCATATCACAATCAATGCAAATTGCGCAGCTTATCCGATTAGAGGGAATCAGCTTGTGGCCTGTGCTCTCCGCATCAATAATGCATCTTACCCACTTCTTATACAAGTGACATATTAATATAGTATTATTAAATAATAAAAAATACATATTTAGTTTTTAACCGTTAAAAAATATTAAATAAACTTTAAAATGAATTAGCGAACCATAAAAAAGGTGAATATATAGTGAATATTTAATCCCTTAAATAGCAAAGAAGAGGAGTGGGTAGTTAACCAACTTGGGGTTAGACTAATAGTTTCTCGACTAGACCCCTAAATGGGTGATCCAAGAATCGAATCTTATGTTGAAAAGGTCGATAAGAATTTTTTCAAGGATCCCAACCTGACCGCAAACTAGTTTCGAGGTGCGCTTCGGTTGGTCCGGGGATACTACGTAGTGCAAACAAAAAAAATGAGTGGGAAGTAACAAAAGTTAAATTACAATTTAGTCCATACAAAGTAATTATAAAGTAAACTAAGTCTGAGGGCAGTTATGAAATCTCAATACCACGCCAAAACTACTCTCTAGTGATCTAAAGTAATAGAGGTAAGATAAAGATCTCAAGAACAAATGTTTATTTCGATGGAGATAACTTAAAATGTATAATTGGTAAATATTAAGTAAATATGAATATTATTATATATTTATGATGAGTGAGTAATATTTATCATGTATAATAATATAAAAATTAAACAACTATAAGAAATTCACTCCTTTTTTTTGCAGTTTTGCACATAAAATGTGAAAAATTGACGGCCATTTATTGAGAGGGAAAAGGCAATTTTGATCCGCTTGCTATTAGGGTTGCACATGGAGGATCCGAGAATCGAATCGAACCGTTAACTAAACTAAACCGATCCTAAAAAATTGGCTTGGGGCAAATCGATTCTTGTATAGTGCGATTGTTTTAGGATAAAACGGTGTAATTAGTTATTAAATTCAAACGGTTCGATTAATCGGTTCAAATTACCAAACCATATTTTTAAAAATTATTTAAAATATTGTAAATATATTAGAAATATTTTTTTAAAAAATAAAAAATAGTTAGATATACCATTGCATGACATTAAACTTCACACTAAAGTTAGTTCTAAATAAATGTACTATTTTTTAATTTTATATATTTAATTTATCTTTCATTAAAATATTTTATAATTTTAAGGATTATTTTATTATTTTATTATTTTCTCTTGTATTTCAATATAGTTTTTCTTTAATTTTAGTTCCGTTTGTATTCAATTTATAAATTATTTATTATTTTTTTAAAAAAATGGTTCTAGTTAATCAAATCATAGAATCAATTAAAAATAATTCGGTTTGATAATTATATAATAATTATAGTTCTCGAGTATAGTACTCAAACCAAATCGAACTCCTTAAAAAGTTCGGTAAGAAAATGAACCAAAGCAAACCAAATTATGAACATCCCTATTTGTCATCCCCGACCTTTATTTTTTTTTGTTAATCAAAACAAATTAAGTTATGCTTTAGAAATAATTTTACTATTATTAAAAATTGCAAGACAATATTAACATTCTCGGCACTCCCACAATACTCGAACGAAGGTCCGCTATGACGAGACCATTTCCAGGCCCGTGGGCCCCAAAAAACCCATGGACACAAGTAAAAAGTGGGTCCCACAGCCTAGGGTCCTCCAGAACATGCCACGTGGCAGATCTAGAACCCGCTACGTCCAACTAACCTCTCATGCACGCGAAGCATCCAGTGTTTTCTCTCTCTCTCTCTCCCCACTTCTCTTAACGGCAAAGAACAATAAACCCCCCACGAAACTGAATTGAATCCGATCAAATCGAAATCCCTTAAAAAGGTGAATTGATGCTCCAGACTTTCCTTAACTTCCCCTCCGATCTATTAACCCTTCGGCTTGTCAACTCGCCAATCAGTTCTTACGATGTGGAACCAGCCGTTCAGGAAGACCGGCGACGTCGAGTCGGGGTCCAGGGTCCTGTACCCGATGATGCTGGAGAGCCCGGAGCTCCGGTGGGGCTTCATCCGCAAGGTTTATTGCATTGTTGCCCTCCAGTTGCTCCTCACAATCGCGGTTGCTGCCGTCGTCGTTAGCGTGCACCCCATTGCCACCTTCTTCGTCTCCACCCCCGGGGGTTTGGCCCTCTACATCATCCTCATTATCACGCCCTTTATCAGTACGTTTTCGTTGCCTCTGCCAGCCGTCTTGTTATTGTTTAGCGCTTTTTGAAGAGATTGTTTCATTCAAATATCTTGTTCGGTACGAACAGAAAGCGGTCGAAGCCTTTAGAGATTCATTCTTTCCTTTCTTTTTACAGATTTGAAAGGGAAATGTTTCATAGGAAAGAGCTAGCTTTTTCAAAAAGAGAAACTGAAAAAAGAAGCAATTTTCGGAGAATTTTGTGAGGCTTTGTCCTTGATCTAATGCGGCACTGTATAACCAAGGAAAGATCTTGGTAATGTGTGCTTCTATATTTTTTTTAGTCTGTAAGGAGCTATGGTATAACAATAAGTACGAAAGCATTGCGAGGTTGAAGATTGAGAGCTTTGTAATGCCCACCAGCTAAAAGCTTTATGGTTTTGCTACTTTGATTAAGCGTTGAAACCTTTTGGATTGATGCTGGTAATTTTTTTGCCATTGCAGCATTGTGCCCGTTGTATTACTATCACCAAAAGCACCCTGTTAATTACCTACTCCTGGGGATATTCACTGTTTCTCTGGCTTTTGCCATTGGATTAACTTGCGCATTTACTAGTGGTAAGTTTGCATGTTTATGTATTGTCTCCTAATGGGAAATGCTGTTCTGATGTTGCTCTTGGCTAGAGGAGGAAACTTATAACCAGAACCAATTACTTGTGACAATGACGTGCACACTAAATAAGGGTACATGTTTAAATATTTAGTAATATGAAAATAAATTGCGCCAATTTGTCCTTACCCTTATGTGCTCCCAAACCTAAGGAATGCAACGATTGTCTCTTGAGTGTTGCTTGTTTGTAGCAAAAATGAAGGGCAGTCATATTTTTGGAGATTGAGAGTTTCAGTTCTTGCGTGCTATAAATGGTCTTTCTTTGGCCATTATGGCAGAGTAAACTTAGATTTTTGTGGAATTCCTATACCTTGGTGACTTAATTCCCTGCTTTGATACTTATGTGTCATCAAGGCTTTCAGCGACACACTGTTTTTCATAGATGTTTGAGTTTACAGTTCAATTTGTGCCAGATTGGGGGTTGGGCTCTTGGGCAGAAATGATACTACATACTCTTCAGTTTTATGTGCTATATTGTGGAAATACTAAAGGCTTGATGGCATGCTCATGTGATTAAGACGTATCCTTGCTACTCCCTTATTTGCCCTTATTTGGTAACAGGGAAAGTTATACTGGAAGCAGTTATTTTGACAGCTGCGGTGGTCATCAGTCTTACTGTGTACACATTCTGGGCTGCGAAAAGAGGACATGACTTCAGTTTTCTTGGACCCTTTTTGTTTGGTGCTATTATTGTGCTCATGGTATTTGCATTTATTCAGGTACGTGTAGAAGAAAAAAATGCTTGAACTCATGGGTATACTAGTTTTTCATTTTTAATTTTCGTCTAATCTTGTATTTTGTCATGGTGGCTGCAGATCCTCTTTCCCTTGGGAAAGATCTCTGTGATGATCTATGGCTGCTTGGCGTCCATCATATTCTGTGGATACATTGTGTACGACACAGATAACCTCATCAAGCGCTTCTTATATGATGAGTACATATGGGCTGCCGTGTCATTGTACCTCGACATCATCAACCTATTCCTATCTTTGTTAACTGTTTTCAGAGCTGCTGAGAGCTGAGTGAATCTGCATTGCGCCTTTGTTTCATCTATATCATTAGGATGCATCAGTGACCTGAAGTCATCTGCTGTTACTTAGTAGACAGTGAGTCTCTTCAATTGTATGCATTTTGATTGATATGAGGGTTCAAAAGTTCTCCTGTATATTTGTTGAGTTTGAGCCTTATATTAAACTGTACACACCTTTGAATGGTAATGAATGGTTATTGAGGCAATACAGTAAATGGTGATTGAAGCTATGTTGTGTTCAGTCTTGAATCTTTTAAAGCATTGATGCCAGGAATTGTCATGTAGTCATAACGAACGCGTCCACAAGCCTGCCAAGGGTCTTTGGGTTATTTGCAGTTAGTTAATTTTTGTCATATTGAAGTGCTTCGACTGTGGAACATCACTATTCCTAGTGAAGTTTTAATGTTTTGTCTCGTATCAAGTCCAGTCTTATGTATACTCTGATGAATAATTGTGAGCAATCAAAATCTGGCAAAATGTTAAGTGGAGAATGGATTGGTTTAACAGTTAGACTTGTCATTTTGTTTAAAATTGTGGACTCCAGGGCCATCTTGCCGCCGTGGCGGGATCGTTGGCTCTTAAAAGTGAAACTTGATTGGTGCCCTTGTAGGAGGGATGATTTTGGTCCTGGATCATAGTGGGGAGGAGTTGCTTCAGTAGATCTATATAAGGGACATCTAAGCTTACTATCACTGATAAAAGTTCAAAATGCCCGCTCACTTCCTCTTGATGCGGAGAGGAGAGTGGGATTTATTTCGCATCGATCAGTGGATAACGGTGTTGAGCGACTTGCCTCGGGAACTGTAAAGACATCCTTGAGTCGGGAGGTTAAAGCAGCAGTTCCACTAAACTTTTACTGGAACAGTGTCAAGTCTTCATATGGACGAGGTGATATTGGTGAGAAGCAGCGTCCGTTGAACATTCAGTGGCTTATGCCGTCAGGACAGATCAAGCATGATATCGAATGTCTTCCTGTTTATCGAGCTGGAGAGGGGGCTTAGTTTATTCATTTTCTTCGACTGGGTTCCCAGTTCTGGCAAAGCCCAGGCGGTCCGCACTCAAGGCCGGCCACCCCTTGGGCTTGGTCTTGCTTGGAGCCAGCAAGTCCGTCACAGGGTGCCGTGGGCTCTGAGTGGATTGGCAGATTTTGGATGAGAAGACTCGAATTGTCCATTATCTAGCTTCGCGGCCTCGAGGGCATTGACGGTGCTGTTTGTCACTGCGTTCGCTCGAGTTTTGCTTGCAGCGATGGCGGACAGTTGAGTAGATTGGCCATCGTTGGAATGACTATGAGCCGTCCGACGGTCTGCAAGGACGGGAATCCAAGCTGTCTGAGAACGGAGCAAGGTCTTGGGCCTCTGATCCAAGGGGATCAGACTCGCAAACTTAATGGCCTGAGATTTCTCCTTGCGGATGCTGCTGCAGAAGAAAGCAGAATAGAAGCAATCATGAGCTCGGTCCATGCAAGCTTTCGGGGAGATGGAGGATGGCACTGAGGAGATCGCTGGGAAGGACGTACAACAGAAATGGATGGAGACGGTTCTATGGAGCATTGGAAAGACGACCCTCACTAACCAATACAGCAGCCATGGTTGAGTTCAGGTGAGTTTGAAGGGTGTCGTATAGGAGATCTTTGAATTGAGGAGACACTAACAGTTCAAGGAGCCGCTTCATGATCAAAGATTATGTTTGGAGTACGGGGACTTGGACTGATCTTCAGGATGCTTTCTCAACCCAGCCACCACGTCCGACAAGTTGCTGGTAAATCTAAGCAAAAGGGAGGTCGAGAGCATGGAGCCTGGCGTTATTCAAGAACGAGAACTAGGATTTGCTCGAGAGGGAAGTCCTGCACCGAATCTACGGTATGTATGACTGCGAAACATCAAATGCAAAAAGCGAACAGCATTGCTGATGGATTGACAAATATCGGGAGCAGATGACAAAGGTAACACAACTTTCCTCCCAGGGGGTTTCGAAACATCATTCACGCACAGCCTTGAAAGAGATGCTCAACCAAAAATCAATGTAAATCACGGCTTTTCACTCTCGAGTATGCTATGTCTCACATTCTTGGACAAAAGTAGGGAAAAAAATTGAAACTCTGGTCTTTGATCTTGCAACAGTGTCTGATTTATTGGGGAAAATGTTACATTGTACGTTGCTGCAGCTGAATGTTTCCTCACATGGTACTGCTCACTTTGCTGCAGCACTATCCTTCCACATACATCCTACAATCACTAAATCTTTCCCTTCAAATATAAGCACCGTAGCCTGTAACTGGTGCACCATAGTTGTCTACGGCCCATCTGGATCCCTTGGCATGCTTTCCTTTGAATCTCACTGGACTCACCAACTGCATCTAGGATGGATTCTACTTTATTTCAAGTCGGGATACTTTCTCCTTTCGGCAGCAAGGGACAGTAAACTCGAGACACCCTGAGTCCAGATCTCATACTCCCTCTTGTTCTTGCACTCGAACTCTACGATGCCACGGGTCGAGGTCTTAAACCCAAAGTAGCGGCGCTGTTCTCCTCCTTCGAAAAGGTACCTCCCAGGCCAAGCTGGCATTTCCTTGCAAACTTCCAGCACGACATCTGCTCCCAGCATCAAAATAGTCTTCTATTAGCGAAGTTCATGTAAGGTAAATGTTATCTAGTCCCCGTTATTTCTCTCTTTCCTTTAACCAATCTTTTCAACCTTCGATGCAATTCAAACATTAATATTTTGCTTGGAAATGAAGTTGAAAAGCTGCAGACGCTTTGATGATTGCAAAAGATGGGACCCTGATGGGACTGGCTTACTCTTTTTCTTTTTGGTTATGGTACTGGCGACATGTTTGCTCTTCGTCTTCAGTATTACCTGCACGCAGCCAAACTCCGTATCAGCTGCAGTTGGTAACATTAAAGAAAGGGATTGGAGTGGATGAAGAAGATCTCCACCTGGCCAGTTCTGTTTATGTAGACGGAGACAATCTTCCAGTGAAGATCACCTGTGTGGCAGGAAAAAAAAAACTGACTTGATCGTCCGATATCGAAAACTGCTAAAACTGAACTATGATTTGTTGAGGCTACCTTTGCGGGTGCGCTTGAGAAGCTCACTGCCCTTAGCAAGGAACTCCTTGATGCAGACTCCGAGAAAATCTTTCTCGGATGCAATAAGTTCATCGCTGTTGTTCAAGCAAGGAGTATCCGTGTTTCCCTTGACACATGCCCCCATCCCTTTCTCGACCGGCAGCACCGCCGCAATATTCCAGACCTCCTTCATTGTCCTCGCCTTCAATGTCGCCGCCCCTCTCAGAGCTGCATAGAGTTTTTTGCTTCTATCTTACTGAAATGGCCTGAAACGCCATATACTTTTGAATCTGAAAGTGTTCGTTGAATGTTTTACCTGTGGCTGCTGCGGCTGTTAGCGTGGTGATATCATCGTGGGACCGAACGTTCACAGCGGAGCTCACAACAGAAGCCAAATTTTCCCTCTCGGCTCCCATCGCTTCTGCTGCTTCCACACACTGGGCAGCAACCAGAGTCGCAGCGGAGGCCACCGCCATGTCCATCTTAGCTGACGGCTCATCTGCATTTCCCGAAGATGCTGATGCGGCAGCAGCTGCAAATGCTGCCACAGCTGCGGCCACGGAAGCCACCGATACAGCTGCGTGGAGCTGCGCGTTGTGGGCCCGGGCCTCCTCCTTCTTCCTCTCCTTCCGGTCCTTGAGCCACCTCCCCACCGTCTTGGCCCCAGCCGGGGTGGTTGCTCCGGTGCCAGAGCTGGACCTTCCACCCGTGAAGAGTGGCTGCAGAGTATTGTGCGAGCGGAAGTACTGCAGAGAAGTACGTATCTCAAGAAACAACTAAGGGATACAAATGCAGGGGTGGAGAAAATAGAGAGAGAAAAGCAGGGGCTGCTCCGTCAGGGGGGAGAGAACAGAGAACCTTAACAATGTCGTCAAAATCATCCGAAGGGGAACCCGAGACCGGGGGGCTGTCTGTTCCATTCAAGGGTCCGCTGCTGTGCGAAAGTCTTCCCGACGTTAATGGTGACACTTCCTGCAGAATTCAGTCACGTATATGTTATCAATCTGGTCTTCATTTCATGTGTCTTCCGTGCTATTTCAAGTTATGACTAAAAGAAATGGCGCACAGGAGCTCACCGACTGAGACATGATGCGCTCGAGAACGAGCTGGGAGGTGGCAGAAGAATTGAAGGAGAAGTGATTTGTCGCTGCGGAGAGACCGGCAGAATTAGCGGCCGCTGTGATCTCGTCTTCGTTGAAGAAGCTCTCTCTCATGGTGGGTGTATGGCAAGAGGAATAGGGGACATTGTTGTTCACGGCGGACTTCGACGATGAGCGCTGATGGTGGGGGGGATGCGAGGCAGCTGAGGAGGCGGAGGAGGAAGAAGAAGAAGAAGAAGAAGAAGAGAGGGCCTTGCAGACCTCGAGGGCGGACACCCTCCATGTCCTGGAGAGGTACTCCATCGGGTCCTTGGGGCTCTCCGGGGGCATCATCTGAGGCTGAGCGTGCTGTGCTTTCAACTTCAATTGAATAGGCATCCCGGCCTCCATGGATAGTGTTTCCGAGGTCTTCTTGAGCAGAGGGAGTTCTACCTCTTTCAGTATGCCTTGGTCTTGTCGTTGGGTGGTGGTTTTGTGACTTGAGCACTCCCCCCCTCCCCTTTATAGGACTTTAGAGGGAAAAGGCTTTATATATATATTTTTTGTCATTTTCAAGTTAATCAATTATATTAATTCACATTATTATTTAATTAAAATGGTTGGCATTAATAAATAATTATATTTCACCTGCTGATACTAATAATTGATGACCCAGATCAAACTTTGACGAGCCCTTCCTTTTGCATTCCATCTTAAATCCACTGATTCCTCAAAGTGTGTGCGGTCTTTATTTTCCGAATCAAACCCTAATTTTCCGACAAGAAAGAAAGTTCAATGCCGAAGGATTATGCTCCATCCACTGTTTTTAAAATCGTGCCCAGCGCACCTAATGGTTGAACCGGTTCGATTAAAAAAAGGTAGTCGCATAGTTCAATTTACTTAATTAATTCAAATTCAATCGAATTCATCTGAATAGACCAATCTCTTATTTGACTATCAAACTCAACTTAACCAATGATTGAACCAATTAAATTAAAAATTATTTAAAAAAGAAAAAAAATATCAACAGCCCCTATCAATTTAAAAGGATACATTGATATTATATTTTTTTTATTAAATTTAAATTTATATATTTTTATTTAATTAAGATATTATAATAAATATTTTAAACTTTAACATTACAAAATAATCTTCAATATATTATATTTTAATTTATAATCATTACTTATATATTATTATTATTATTATTTATTAAATATATAATTTGACCAATTAAATATATAATTTAACATATAAAATATAACCTACCGTGAACCTGGTCGAGTGTTTCGACACTCAACACTCATCATCTCAATGGGAGTACTCGAGTTCGAGTCTCACATGCGGTGGAGAGCTCTTAACCCCTTAAATGGGCCGACCCGAGATGATCCGGATTAATCAGCTGGACAAAGTCCAACTGGATACCGTCGATTTATATCCAAAAAAAACTTATAAAATATAAATTCATATCCTAACATATCTCAATTGAACTGAATTTTAAAAATTGTACTATGATGACAGAGGTCAGATCTTCCATTCTTAATTAAGGGATTCCCTTCTCCCATCAATTGATCTTTTTCCTCTTTTGTAGTCAAACGATAAACTTAACCTCGGAGACCCGGCCGGCGAGATGAAGACCCATGTAGCTTTCGATGTCATTAGGTGAACTAATTTGGGGTGAGGTGTGACTACTGAGATGCGACGATATATTGAAATGACATTTGAAAGGAGCGGCGATATTCAACTTTCTCCGTACCCAAATTGTACACAGTGCATTTGTTTCAATCCGACAGGGCGAAATATGAGGCAAATGATGATTAGTGGGATCGACGGTGGGATGTCAATCACCTTAGGGCCCATGATCCCTTTTTCTTGACAGGAGCAACATCTGAATCACATCTAACATCATTACATGTTAATAATGAAAATACAAATTTGCATTATCGATTGAACTTCATATCAGTGTGAGCGAGCTACTGGTGTTTCAAAAGTGCCGCTTTGGTACATGTCAGCTCATTTGCTCCGTCTAATCTACTGACTTTATACTCTTATGATCAATCAGTGTTCCTCAAAGCAATATTTGAACTTCATGCTTTTAATTGTGGGCTAGAATTTCCTACTTACTCCCCAGGCACAAAGAATAGGCTAGAAGTAATTAGAAAAGGCACAAAATTTTGGGGATGGGATCTGGTCAAATGCAAAGGTGGGTCAGGTGATGGTCAATATGCATGTGGGTTTAGTGCTTTTCAATCCTCAGCCTCTGGCACTCTGCAGGGAGGGAAGAAGGCCAGAGCTCCTTTAAGCTTTTCTTTTTCTTTTTCTTTTTTTTTTGGGTTGGTTTCCTTGTTGGTTTCAGGGGACATCCCAAGCACTCAAAAAGAGGACACTCTCCCACTGATTTGTGATGGTGTTAAAGCTCTTCCCTTTGGGTTGTGTACATTCTGTTCTGCCCTGCAGTAAGAGCACGAAAAGATTCCTTTTGAAAAACCTCAGACCCCATGAGAATTTTATGCGTATGTGACTGAATCTTTCCCTCAGAGGATATTCATAATTTTTGCAGTTGCCTCCATTTTTCCTTTCTCCTTGGTTTAGATCTTTGGTGATTAATTAGTTTTCCATGAACCGTGAACCGCTTTCCCACCTCGTATTTAAAAGTTTAACGGGTCCGAAATAATACACGATCCAGTTGGATTCGTCAATTAAAAATCAAGATTCTTTCAGTTACATATATATATATGTATTCATATACATATTATCTTATTTAAGAGAAGAATTACTAAATCTTCCTGTGAACTAAATTCATTCATTTAAATAGACATGATTGGTATGAAATCTCATAGGCTCACAAAAACATCTTTTTACAATTGGCAAAAATACAATTTCGAATTCTCATTTCATAAATGAACCGGTTCCATGGTTACGAGGATGTTATCCTTCCGTGGACCAAACTCAATCTTAAGCTTGATTGATAGAATATATATATATATACATATATATATGTGTGTGTGTAGCATGGTGCACACAACAGGAAAACTTTTTATTTTATTAAGTATTTCATAATTATAACAATTAGAGTCTCAAGATGGGAAGATGCAGGAAACAACTATAATGTCTCGAGAGAGAACAAGCAGCGACAAAAAGCAGCAGTGTCCCACGGACCGGCAGTCGGAGTTTCGGAACTCTCGGCGTGGTGACAGCAGAAGAAAAACAACGGTGGAGAAACCGGTTCGAACGGACGAGGGAAACTGTTTCGGTGATGAACTCGTCCTCCCGCATGTTTCACACAGGAGAAAAAGGGACCAGTCCCGCCATTGATATAGCTCACGCAGCAATGTCGGAAAAAAGAAGAGGAAATAACAGACCCCCCACCAAAAAAAAACAAAAACAAATTGGGTAATTTTGCATGGGCACGGCGATGCGTGCATGGACCGGCAGAGATCCATGCAGACGACAGCGGTGAGCGCCAGCGGATGTCCGAAGGAGTTGCCGCTATCAACGGCCGACAAAAAGCTTATTTAACTCCAAGACAAACATGTTCAGGCCCAGAACAGAACAAAGAGCCCCCGGCTGGCTCCTCTGCTTTGGTCCCTCTCCTGGGGAGAAATACTACTGATATCTATTAGTATTTTAAAATACTTTCATGGAAGATCGATACTTTGGTTCTCTCTCATACTTTGTATTCCCTAATGATGAACGGATAGAATATCTATCATTTTTAATATGGTGGTACGGAAACGTTCGTTTTACAATAATAATAATAATTTATGGGACATTCACAGTGAAAATCATATGTGTTTGTTCTTTCTGTCGCTTAAGTCATGCATATTTTGAAATGACTTTTTTACTAATATATACTTGATTCTACAACATACTTGAGACTTATTAACATTCTAATAACACACTGATGTAGGCATTATTCACTCACATGGCACATTAAAATGTCGAAACATTTTTAACATCATATGTTGACATGGTAAAATTTGGCTGATGCGACTTGATGTGGTAAAAATCATGTTGATATATCGTGCCATGTGGCATCATTAGATACCACGTCGACTAACCATTAAAATAAATTAAGAATCGAGTATGTTATGTATCAAATATACATGATTAAAATAGATTTTGAAACGTGTATGATTTAAATAAAAAAATAAACATATGCCACTTCCACTACAATTCTACAAATAATTTAGCCCCCATAATTTCTGCTTGGACAGCCAAGCTACTGAGCAATTTCTTTATCTTCTCACTTCACCATGGTAATAAAAAATTCACTTTTCTCTTAAACGCATACAAACATTCTATTTTTCATGTCATTTTAATTTTAATGGAGGTAAAATAATGTGATAAATTCATGTATATATATATATATATATGCCAACATAGTTGATACATGCAGAGTCCACATTGACCTAAAAATTAATAAAGCATTCCCTAATTACATTTTCTGTGAAAAAAATCGTAATTTTCTTTGAAATCAAATTCCACCTTAAGTTAAATTATTTCAGTTAATTGGATTACATCTCTTGAAGTTATATTTGGATCGAAGAGGGAAAACAATTTCTGACTTCTAGGGTTTCCTGCAAGAATGCGCGTGCTTTCAGACGGCATACGTCACCGTTTCAACCTTTTGAGCTCATCTTCTCCCCCCCCCTCTCTCTCTCTCTCTCTCTCTCTCTCTCTCTCTTTTTGCAGGGAGACAAAGATGCCCTAACCAGCTAAGATCTAAGGCACCCCCAAACAGATTTCCCCACTGCTCCATGATCCATCCATTTTGAAACGCAGCCCGGAAACACTCTCCCTCCTTAAAGCAGCCTTTTTCCTTTTTCCGTTTTCCAAATTATTGCTTTCTTGAATTTCGTTTTCCCTGTTCCAGGAAAGAGGAAGGAGAGAAAAGGGAAAAGGGGTGGGTTGTTCATCTCTTTATTCCCTTTGCCCCCATCTTCATTCCTTGATCATGGAACCCTTTTTCCTGTTCTTTCCATTGCAGTCCGTCATCGATCGATTGCCCTTCCTTGTCTTTCTTTCCACTTTCGTCAATTTTCCTCTTTAAGTCCTTGTAATTAGAGACAATTCTGAACTGTGCCCAAGAACTTTGGATGCGACTTCATTTTCATCCCCCACTTAGGATTGCAAAAACACCAAATTTCCCATCTCTGGCCAATTTTTCAGTCCATTTTCCGGGGAGAAAACACAGTTTATGAGTACCGGACCATTTTGTTTTATGCATAATTATCGACCAATCACATTTTCTCGCAAAAAAACTATTGGCTATAGACAGGACTAGTTCTGGCCTTGCCTGGCCTAAGCTGTAGAAGTCTTCCTCAAATGAGCCACGACAGCCTTGAACTTGGGACCTCCTTGGGCTGTCTACTATTGGGGCGGTGGGGCGTGGGCGTGGGGTGTTATGTACGGAAGTTAAGGACAGAACCAAAAGAAAAAAGGGAATGGAATGGTCAAATCGCCACACCTCAAATAATTATCATGATAAGAATAAATATTTTAATTAAATTTATATTTACTATGAACTTTTTTTAACCTATCTTAATTATATATTAATTATCTATTGTTTGTCGATTTTAGCATAGCGTTCAATAAGTTATTATTAGTTACGTCAGTAAAATTAATATGTTAGGTGTGGTAATGTAGTAAAAAAATGAACTTAGGTTGAAATCAATAAAGAATTTATAATTGATGTCTTAAAATTGTATTAAAATTTAAAAAAAATAGTTAAAGTTCATATTTAATTGAAATATTAACCGTTATGATAATGGTTATCAAGTGAGACCTTGACATTCAAACTTTGATGAGATGTATTTTCTGTCTTGGATGCTATTCTTGTGATCATATTCTTAAAAAAAAAAAGTGCATTATCTTGGCTATTATAAGGGTACTAAGATTATGCTTCTCTCTGATGTGAGATCATGGTTAACCGATTGTAACCATTACTAAACCCATCCAAGGATGAGAGGCTTGAGTCGATCTAAATGAGAGCATAAATTGTTGAAGTGGAAGTGAGCCGAGACCACGTAGAGGTTAATGTGACGGAACCCATCACAGCGTGACAGGTCCGAGGTATCATAAAAGGATCTCTGAACCTACTAGCCTTGACCCAGCCCCTCCTCAGCAATTGGCGCTCTCGTTGAGTCTAAAATTCAAGGATCCCATCCTGCTAACACGGCTGATGATGGTGGCTATAAGTATGACCATGATCCGCCATCATCAGCCGGGCATTAAAGGGGTTGTCCCTCTCTGCAAAACTCCCACAGGCACCCTTTTCCCCTCCTCTGCATTGCCCAACTCTTCTTCCATCCTTCGGCCCCGTGTGGTTGTTTCGAGAGGCCATGTCTGACTCCACGGTGGAGCTCATCCCCCAGGCGGCTTCCAATTCTCTCTTCGTCTCCTGCTTCTACCACCCGATCACAGCCATCGTCCTTATTGGCTCAAAGTCAATCTCTGCACTCAATGATGGAAGTCGTGTTCTCATATCAATGGCCACTTGCACGAGCAACGATGCTCGGACCCCACTTAAAAAGCAGAGAGTCATTTTAACTGCAGAGAGGACGGGCCGGTGGGGGAATCTGAAGAAGTGTGAGTGAGTACACTGCAACAGACAGATAGAAGCTGAAGGTTGCGAGCATAAAGAAGATGAGAGATCAATCATGAGGATGGCGACGATGATGAGTTGAGAGGACAAGAATCGAAGATTTATCGTGAAAGTTAGCAGGGAATGGCATGCAGAGAAGTTGATGGCGAAGGCCGCAAGTTTAAAAGAGGACCCTCACTATACAATTTGATTGTCTGTCTCCATCCATTCCAAAGTTCTCAAATACGGGTCACCATTTATCTGCATCGAACAAATTTACGCTTAACAAATCCAGGAAAGACTCAGACTGGAATATAGGAAACGTAAGCTCAAACCTGAACTGCAAGAGGAAGTGAAAATAACGGGCAAGGACAGAGGAAAACGAGACGAAAGAGCAAAATATCTGTTAAGTAGAGTAACGAAGCTGAACACATTAAACTCTTGCCAAGAGTTTGAGGATCACTCAGAATAGAAAATAAGAACCCAACTTGCTTGCAAGCTACTGCCACAATAGTATTGATTAGTGGTTTCCCGTGAATGTTCTGCAAAAGACATCCCTTCTTTCAATTCTGACATGAGACGAGGCACAGTTTTTGTATCCGTTACTTGTCTACTGTTGTGTTCGGTGAGATGTTATTCATCACATCATCAATGTTATCTTTTGATCATTGATCATCTCATTTGCCTGTTATGGATTGCAACTTCTAAATGGACGGTAGAAATTGGAGAGCTATAAATGATCCATTGCAAAATTCATCACAATTAATACCAACAGAGGGAACATGGAACTCCAAGGAAAAGCAGAATCATTCTAAGCTTCACAAAAAACTCCCAGAAGATCTAACTTCGACATATATTTACAGCACAATTCCTCTGATACAATCCAAGAACCTCAGCGAGCCCCAAGGAGAAGAACATATTCATCACCATTCTACATGTCAAGCTAACAGCGAGTTATTAAACGGTAATGTCTTTAAAACTCTTAGTCAACCAAATTGCTGTCTCTCGGGAAGAAACCTTCTCAGGGCCAAATGGATTTAGAAGCACGTTGAGCTCCTCGAACCTCTCCTGTTGTAACAACCGAGCACTGAACTCCAGCAATCCTTCCAAGGCTTCAGCTCGCTGCTGGTATGACGAGGTGTCAAACTTCCGTTGCCGAGACTCGGTAGAAGGAGCTCTGGAGATCCTGCCTGTAGTGGGGTTGATTTTACCGTCATTTCCCTGATCACCGTTGTTTTTATTCTGCAAGCTTTCACATGTACTTTGCACAGCTTCATTTGAGCGGTGGACCATGCATTTGTCCTTCGTGATTGAGTCAGGCATGTCGGGCAAGATTGAATCTTCAGGTGACGTAAGGGGGAACTCGGCAATCTTGTCAAAACGAGGATTATTAACTGAGACATTGGGTGACTCAATGCTTCTAAAGAGGCCAACATTATATGTTAATGGAGAACCCACTCTCACTGGTTTAGCTGATATTGGGAGAGATACTCGGCATGACGGTTGGGACAGGTTCCTGGTGGGAGTTCGGGACACTTTCAACGTAGTTGACTGCCTCCTGGGTGTAAGTGCTTCCTTAACTGGTTTCAGCCTTGGAGTTCTTGCCATAGCTGGAATATCTGAGGCTTTCAACCTGTCACTGCCAAAATCTTCTGAGGCATGCCCAACCGATAAATCCGAAAATGGGTGACTCAAGCTTGCTTGTCGAGAGAAACATGATGAGGAATTATGTTTCTTCATGGAAATACTAGGATTCAATGTCCTGTCATTGCTGAAAGACCATATCTTCTCCCTGTCACTTGAAATGGGAATAGGCTCAGGAGTGTCCACGAATGGGATCTTCTTCACATAGTTTGAGGGGGACCACCGTGAAGGGTAGGTGTGTCTCCGAGGGCTATTCAGCTTGAGATAGATCTTATGAACATAAGGTCGAAGATGTGAGTGATTGAGCAACTCTGCAGCCTGACAAAGAAAGAAAAATGCTTGAATATAACTTATTTAGCATTTGCTAAAGAGTATGCAAGAAAATGAAAAACCAGAAGTAAACCCGAGTATATTGGTCATCAATAGGTCCATTTAGGGATAAAGTGATTCCACCCAGATCTAAAGTAAACTGAACTAGATGAATCAGCCTAACAAGAAAAGGCCAGTCCTGCTTGGCTGAGATATAAGAGTTAGCCCGGTTATGATTAAGAATCAATGTAAGGGCCAAACCAACAAACGACGCCCTGTCCATATACTATTTATCAACTAATCCAGATCGACTGTTGTACTATATTCTGATTTCTCATTCAAATTATTTAGGCTCGTAATGTTTGGACATATAATGGAAGTTGAGAGTTACAGAAGTATGAGAAGGGTAACATAATCATGATGAATTGAGGCAATTGTGAACATACACTCGGCCTCAGCTCAGGATTTTTCCGCAGCATGCTTTTAACAAGTCCCCGACTGAAACAAATAATGAAAACAGGCATAAGATCCAGGAAACTATATCAAGTATTAAGTGACTGGAAAGAGAAATATGTCATTTTGTTATAGTGAGCAATATCAAGACAAATGAAATGACACAAGATCAACTGATAAAGACGCAGGAAATAGTTAGAAGTTTATGGAAGTAAGGACACAGTTGAAAATGTACAGAGAGAACTCACAATGCTCCCGAATACATGGTAGGCAGTGGAGCCACAATGGATTTGTTTATTTTGTTAATCAAAGCCTGCATATCCTGTGAAGGTAGCAGAACATGAAGTGAATCTTTTCATCCTTTTCATGTAGCTGGCAATTAAAAATATAATCTATGCCCAACAATAGCTTCGTGTCAAAGATTATCAGGAAATGTAATTTTCAGATTTTTTAGATTTTAGACTCCCCTTATTTAGTTGTCATGACAAATCATCCATATAAATATCTCAGAACAAATAAGGAAATGTAACCATCACATCTGCTTGCTCCACAATCCTGAGCAAAGGAAGAGATATACAACGAAAACAAGAAATGCTCTTCTTGGAAAAACAAGAGAATGCAACAAATAAAATCATTTCCTACACCACAAGCTTTATATTCAAACAAAATTTCAGAATGCGTAGTTTAGTTTTATTCTATATGCTTAAACTTATCAGGCTTAAAATGATACTCTGCGGGGAGAAACAAATCTGGCAAAGTTTGATTATGCTATATGGGATCAACTACTTACAAAAGCTTTAAACGCTGGCCGATGTGCAGTCATTTCATATATACAGCATCCTGAAAATCAATTTATAGAAAACATTCTGTGAAACTGAAAAGTCAGTATGCATGAGCATTATACTGAGATGGTTAAAATTGTACACTACCTAATGACCAGATGTCTGACTTGGAACCATATGGTATGTCAGCAAGAAGCTCGGGGCACATATAACATGGAGTACCAACAACCTGCATTCATCAACTCATAAAGAGCTATAATTATTCAAACTCAATTGAGACATGGGCAGGACAGAAAACCAGTCCTATAATACACTTACAGAGGAAGCAAGATCATCGGAAGTTAATATCTTTGCAAGACCAAAGTCACCTGCACCGAATATATTGGAACAAATTGCTATTCCATTGAAACATAATGATGTACTAGAGCCTAATTAAGGAAATGGGATAGATAATCACCTAAACGAATGTCTTGATCCTTGGTCAAGAATATGTTTGAGCACTGAAGCAATTAGAGAATAATAAGTCCAGTGTATCAAAACGAACAAGTAAAATGAACATGCAGAGTTGTGATAAGATATGCAGAGAACCTTGACATCACGGTGAAGAATATGGTTAGAGTGCAGGTAATCAAGAGCCATAAGAAGTTGGACCAGCCACTTGCATATTTTCTGCACATTTCAAGTTACCAAGCTATGAAACAGAAGTAGAACAAAGTTGTTAATATCCAATTGGATGAGCCCATTCAATTGAGAATTGGCTCTTGGACAAGGGACATGCATGTAAACCACTTTGCACCAGAGAGACAGGGCAGTCTACACATGTAACCAGTCCGAACTACCAGTTCTCTCTTTGAATTGAATATGAACTAGGCAATTCCTATTATGTTTATAATGTAGTTTTTCATTTTCTGAACAGATCCTAAATAATTGGTTGTACCTGCTAAAACCTCATATCAGCCATGAAATTATGCCCTGCCACTTCAATGTCCAGGCTGGTTCTTATACTAACTCTATATCATAAAGTGTGCATGATCACATGTCAGCAATGGGGATAACAATGATTCCTAGTGGAGATGCAAACCTCTTCAGAAAACTGGGTGCCATTAGCTTGTTTTATAGCTTCTGCCCTGCAGAGATTTACATCATACACTAAGATCATGTTGCGATAGCATTATGAGATTGTAAGGACGATCAGCACTAATAATATGCAAAGAAGATGAACTCTCTCAAGTTCATAACTGACAGAGAAAGGCTCACATGTCTCCACCCTCACAATATCCAATAATAATGCATACATAGCAGCCCTGCAAGAGAAGATGTAAGAACAATTAATCTGGAATTTGATAGAAGCAAAATTAATAATTTTAATGATAAAGGACAGAGCCATGTTAACCAATAAAATGGGCAAAGATATGGCAATTTGGGATTATGAAGAAACTTGCCTTCTCTATCCAGGAATCTTTGTACTCCACAACGAATGGATTGTGTACTTTAGATATGAGCTCCATCTACATACAGAAGAATACATCTTAAGATAGAAAAACTCTGCCTAGAAAGAACTAGAAACATCTGCAGAAAGTTATACTTCCTGATAGGCTGATTTACGAGCCCTCTCAGTTTGGCGTGCAAGCCGAATCTTTTTGAGGACATATCTGCAAGAGAGAATTTATAAAAGGAAAACAGTAAGAATTTTCTAGCTTTTATATTCAAAGGAATGTTAATATCATTCAGATGCGGCGTACTTCTTCTTCTCATGCTTATGCCTCACAAGCAAAGCAGAGCCAAAGGAACCTTTTCCAATCTGCTCCAGAACTTCGTACTGTTCCATCCTCAGTACTAACTATTGCTCCTTTTTGTTATTTCATGTCATTTATAATAAAATGCCTGAATGGAATTCATAACATAAGCTAAAAGTAGAGCATTGTCTTTTCTTGAAGGATAAAGGAAGATAAAGCCAGCAACACAAGCACCAAGATACACACTGAAACGTGCATAAACTCACATATAAACAGAGAAACCGGTGCCAAAGTTACACAACACAAGATGTTTTCCAGCGCTTTTTGAGCTGCTAATCAAGCATGTCCATAGTAAAGCAGTTTGGCAGGTTAACATAAAGTCACAGAGCCACAAGAAAGTTTGAAGTTATGGAAACCAGAAAATGCATGTGGACCACTTGATTTGTCTTATTCCAAGATGACATGCCATGCGGGATAGACATATTCAAGTTCCTAACGAAAAATAGCTGGTAGAATATATTCTCATGATGTTATATTCTAGATCTGTGTCACTTAAATTTTCTTACTGAGGGACCATGGCTCTATCATCTATAGCATATTCAGTTTTTAGTATAAATATTTATGATAGGCCAAAATAACTAGTTTTAGATTTGGAATATGACAGGGTTGATTTCTAGGTTTCCAAAAGAAGATATTCTCAGCTGTCCATAGAATTTAATATACATCCACAGATTCAAACTTCTGCACATATGCAAGTACCACTTCATAACGAGCACCACTAAAACCTAAAAGAAAATACAAAGAAACTGTGCACCGCTTTCCCAACCGAAAATTTAAGCACCAAATTAGCAATGTTAGGCCACCACATATGAAGGCATATCCAAGTTGATGAAGGACATACTTGGTTGTGTTTATTCAGGCAGAAAGCCACTTGAATGCAATATCAGTCACGCTTCAGAGATGGGGGAAAAACACTTCATCAGTTGAATCAAATACACTTAAGGGCCAAAGAATATTTCTGCTGGAAATGGTTTATGTTCCAAAAACAAATTCTTTCCTTCTATATGTAAAATTCTCATAAATTTTGGTACTCTAATAAAAAGGCTTAAGACTCGTTTCTTAGAATCAAGCTAAGCCCAAGTTTTCTCATACCACGAGTACTTGATAAAGCCGTAACACCTGCACATGGCCTGTGAGCTTTCAGGTTGATAATAGCAATTACTGTAGCTTAGAAAAAAATGTATTGAACATTAATACAAAATGGTGAGAAAAGGAATTAAGAACAAGAAGAAAGGTGCCCCTCAAAATTATACTACATATTTGAGGAGCTTGCCTTGAAAATTAACGCAAATCCAAAACCAACTGGGAAAACCCAGAGAGAAAAAGGGAAAAAAAATACGTATGTCAAAGTAGAACTTAGAATGAGGATAGCCGTTCCAACAAGGAGAAGCCACTGCAGAAGTGTAAAACGTAAGATATATAAACTGATACCTGCCGACATAATTTACAAGAAAAAAAAATACAACCCACCCCCAAAGAAACATGCACGAGATTACTGAAAGTGGAAATCATGAAGAAGAGCAGCTAATACGACCATCATTAGGTCATCAGTGAGCTGAAGGACAAATATAGACAAGTGGAACACATAACCGACGAAGGAAAAGACCCAAGGATTTAAAACTTCCTGTTGAGTTTACCAATAAATATGAACGAGGAGGAGTCTCCTTACCTGGGTTTTCAACGAAGAAGAAGAAGAAGAATAGGAAGAAGAGGTTGGGGTAACTTAAGTTGGGGTGCGTTTTAACTTTTAACCATGTATGGTCAGAGCAGAGGTAGTCTGAACATCCACACTGAAAGAAGCGCAAAGAAAGCGGCAAGAGAATTGAAAAGAAAGCGAAAGAGGAACTTCAAGAATTCAAACGTTCAAATATGAGAGAGAGAGAGAGAGAGAGAGAGAGAAGGAGAGGGGGAGAGAGGGGTCAAATGTCACTATCAGTTCTTGCTTTCTTCCCTTATCTATCAACGGCGTCTTCCCTTTATTAAATTCGATTAATTAAAATTAATTAGTTTGTTCATTGTTGACTTATTTAAAAAGCTTATCTCAATCTTCGTTTGTTTCTGTCCTTTCGAGATTCCTGAAAATGACTCTCAAATGACTCTTGGCAGGGAAAGGAGCTCTGCACATCAGCAATCTCCCCTCGGGACCAAAGAAACTCCTTAAATATACCATTCAGTCTATCTTGAATTTGGATGCCCATTGAACCATTCGAAAATTATCCTACGTTTTGCTTTCTGAGATATGGGGAACCCATCGCGAATGAACCCTACTGAAAAGATATATGCGCTGCACTTCTTGGATCAGCAATCCAGTTCCGCAAGCTCGGGTCATGGCTCACAATTTGTAGATCACCCTAGACCCTATGAGCTAATAAACGTTGAAACCTTGTGAAGCTTGAGGATCATTGCTTCTTTGCCAAAACCATCTCTGTTGACAAATGAAACCTCCACCTCAGTCTCAATGGAAGGAAAGCGAAGCGAAGTGACACGGTGGATCTTTTTCTCATTTTTGCCTTTTAGGGAATCTGTAAGCCCCTCAATGCTCGGACACGAATATGACCGCTATGCAGATTCTCGATCGCATAGCAACCAGGGCTAGGATCAAGGAAAGACTGCCGAAGGATCATCTAGTATGGAAGGGCAAGCGGGCAGGCAACACGAGCAAAGGGTTTTCCCGTAAGCCTCGTCCCTAGTTGGACTGGCAAGTGATGTGCGTGGCTGCTCCCACAAGATGCACTCAAGGGCATGCAACAGGGACGCCCTAGGTTCTCGTAGGACTCGCTCCGAGGCGAGCTGGTAGACCATAGACGCGCGAGTACTCCCGCAACACTCGCTCTAGGATGGGCGACCTAGTCGCTCTAGGAATGCCATAAGCCCCGCAAGTTCCCTAAGGATGGTCACTCATGGTTGAGCGGCATCACAGGTGCCAGGAATTGATCCAAGGAGTGCGCACGGGCCCAGGGCCGAGCTGAGTGTCGGTGGCACTCAGTCGGACCAGACCGGATTAGGTCATGGGGTCATGGGCTCCCGATCAGAGGACTTACCAGAAGACTGAGCTGGCAAGCAATCAGTCCAACTGCTGCTATCAATCCAACTGTTGCAGTCACCAACTCCTACTCGATAGGTGTGAGAGGCATGGCTAGCTGATGCTGTGCAACCTGCCCCGCAAGGATAAATGGGGAGGCAGCCAAACAACCAGAACACACACTGAGACACACAAACAGATTAGCAAAGGAGAGGAATGACTGGAAGAGTAAAGGGAAGACTCCTCGGCAGAAGGTCGATCCAAGAAGGACGGCAGTGCTGTTTCCAGTTCTCTCCAAGCCGTGCGTGAACTCCCGGGGCAAAGTTCACCTGTCCAAGTAAGGAGTGCAAGTGCTGGACGCACAAGGCATATACTTGGCGTGTCTGTATAAGGCCGTGTAAGGGTTTTGCATTATTGTAATTCGGATTGTAAATACGAGTGAGATTTCCTTTACCTTGTATCGTTCGGTTTTATCCCTTTGTTGCTAAACCTTGCCGAGCTGTGTTGTTGTGTGTGTTTGGGTTGGCTGAGAGTGTGTGGGACACTGCTCAGCACCATCGCAGGATTGGAAAAACTTTGGGTGAAGTCCGACCCCTGTGACTAGTATCAGAGCCGCGTTCAGCGGTAAGGCAAGCGTCTTCAACAACAAACGACCAGTGACCTGGATGTCACTCATGGACGCACTGAAAGATTGAGTTGCAGCCTTGGAAACGTCCCTCGACAACATGTCTGGAGTTGCTAGAACGGTAGCAGAAGTGCTGGCATCCCTCGTTCCAGACGTTGCTCGATTGAAGTTGGAAGTGTGCATCCTCCGACGTGTGCTGCCTACAGGAGCAGCAAAAGCAGAGGGATCTTGGGCAAAGGTAAGGATATCTAAACCCAAAGCCTTCACAGGCGCTCGGAGTTCCAAGGAACTCGAGTACTTCTTGTGGGACATCGAACACTACTTCGAGGCAGGAAAAGTTCCAGACGGGGAACAAGTCTCGATGGCTGTCATGTACCTGTCCGGTGATGCGAAGCTCTGGTGGCAAACCCGCGAGCAAGATACTGCTACTGGTGGGCGGCCACGCATCAGAGACTGACCTTCGCTGAAGGGGGAACTCAAGGAGCAGTTCCTCCCCACGAACACTTCGTGGGTTGCTCGGGACGTGCTGTGCAACCTGAGGCAGACCGGCACGGTACGTGATTACGTTAAGAAATTCAGTTCCTTATTGCTGGATGTCATGGAGATGTCCGAGTTGGACAAGTTGTTCAACTTCATGCGGGGTTTTCAATCGTGGGCTCAACTTGAGCTGCGAAGGCAAGGAGTCCAAGACCTCCAGACCGCAATGGCGAAGGCGGATGTGTTGATCGACATCCACGTAGCCAAGAACAACTCGAAGGGGAAGCAGGCCGAGAAGCCAAAGGACAAGGCGTCCAAGCCTGGCAAGAATGCGGGCAAAGGCGAGAAGAAGAAGCCACCCAAGGGGGACAAAGGGAAGGGGAAGGCAACGGAAGGCACGTCCCTAAAGGACCCCAAAACCCACCATGGGTGCTTCATCTGCAACGGGCCCCATCGTTCTCGTGAGTGCCCAAAGAGGGAGAAGTTGTCGGCCCTGGTAAACAGGACTGACTCCGACTCGAATGGCGAACTGACCAGAGTGGCACCTCTCCAAATCCTTGGTGCCATCCACTCAGGGAGGAAGGCACCAGAGTAGGGACTGATGTACATACCGATGACCTTGAACGCCATGGAGGCAGCGACAATGGTGGATACCGGCGCAACGCACAACTTCATGTCGGATTGAGTTGTGCAAGCCTATGGACTGCGAATCCAAAAGCAAGCTAGCCGCATCAAAGTTGTCAACTCCCAGAGCAGACCCGTGCTTGGGATGGCCAAGGGAGTGCCCGTCCAGATTGGCGAGTGGTCGGGGAACATTGACATCATGGTCATTCCGATGGATGACTTCGACGTTATACTCAGTAACAACTTTTTGGTGAAAGCTTGTGCATCAGTCATGCTACACTTGCCTGGTTTGTTGATTGCAGCCCTGGAGAAGCCATGCTTTGTTCGGGGGTTTAAGGGCCTCAATCATACAGAGGACATCTGGACCAAGAAGGTCTCGGCTATGCAAATAGCCAAAGACTGGAAGAAGGGCCAGCTAACCTACCTTGCTGCTATCCACAAGACAAAGCCCGAGCTGGGCAGGAATGCAGAAGTCCCGGACGTGGTGCAAGGGGTCTTAGGCGACTTTTGTGATGTTATGCCCAAGGAGCTACCCAAGGGCTTATCGCTAAGGCGGGCAATAGATCACAAGATCAAATTGATTCCAGGAACAAGGCCACATGCTAAAGCACCTTACTGAATGTCGCCTAAAGAGCTGGAGGAGTTGCGGAAACAACTCCAGGACTTGCTGGATTTGGGGAAAGGTCAACCCTCCAAGGCGCCCTTTGGAGCGCCAGTGCTGTTCTAGGAGAAGCAGGACGGCACGCTGCGGTTGTACGTGGACTACCGCAGGTTGAACAAAGTCACCATGAAGAACAAGTACCCGGTGCCATTGATTGCAGACTTGTTCGACCGCCTCAGTGGAGCCGAATTCTTCACCAAGTTGGACATGAGATCGAGATACTGGTAGGTTCGCATAACGGGAGGCGATGAGCCAAAGACGACAATGGTGACTCGGTATGGGTCCTATGAGTTTAAGGTTATGCCGTTTGGCTTAACCAATGCACCAGCCATATTTTGTAATCTTATGAATGATGTGTTTCATGACATAATAGACAAGTTTGTGGTTGTGTATCTTGATGTCGTCTATAGCCAATCTCTAGAGGAACATCTTGGGTATTTACGTTTTGTGTTTCAGCTGTTAAGGGAACACCAGCTGTACGTAAAGCAGGAGAAATGCAAGTTTTGCACCAAGAAAATCAACTTCCTTGGCCACGTGATTGCCAAGGGCATGGTGCGGATGGATCCCCAGAAGGTGCAAGCCATCAAGGAGTGGACTGTTCCAACTAAGGTGGGTGAGCTGCAGAGTTTGCTTGGATTGGCAAACTACTACCGCAAGTTCATCAAGGGATACTCAAAGCTGGTATCCTCGTTCACCGATCTGCTACAGAAAGGCAAACCGTGGACTTGGGATGGGGCATGTGCAGACGCCTTCGAGAAGATCAAGTCCCGAATTGTGGCCGAACCTATGCTAAAACTTTCGGACTTCGATAGGCCGTTCAAAGTCCATATGGATGCTTCTAATCGCGCTGCATGCGGAGTGCTGGTGCAAGATGGACACCCGGTGGCGTTCGAGAGCTGGAAGCTGAAGCCGGCCGAGCAACGCTACTCCGCGCACGAGAAGGAAATGTTGGCAGTTGTGCACTACCTGCGAGCTTGGCGGGTATATCTACTCAACACTTCTTTTGTGATCAAAACTGATAATGTTGCAAACACTTTCTTTAAGACACAAAAGAAATTGTCCCCAAGGCAGGCCCGGTGACAGGAGTTCTTGGCCGAGTATGACTTTGAGTGGGAGCATAAGCTGGGGCGTCACAACCAGGTTGCTGACGCATTGAGTAGGAAGGCAGTAGAGACGGTTGCTGCGCTGACCCAGTTGGAATCCGACTTCGTAGGCAAACTGAAGGATCAGGCGAAGGAGGATCGGTTATACCAGAAGCTGGTCGCGCAAGTCCAAGAGGGTACCGTGAGGAGGTACTGGCTTGAGGATGGCTTGCTGTACGCGAAGGGTGGTCGTGTATTCGTCCCCAGCGGAGGGCTGCAGACTCAGCTGTTGCGCGAACATCATGATGCGCAATGGGTTGGGCATCCCGGACGAGAAAGGATGCTCGCGCTATTGACCTGTTCCTACTTTTGGTCGAAGATGGAGAACAACGTCGAACTCTTTGTCACAGACCAACTAGCTCTGGTGCCACAAGTGTGTTTATCTTCGAGCGAATAGTGGCAAAATTGAGGTTGCAGGTGCAACGGTGCCCAAACCGCATGAAGGCGGTGAATTCTCGGAGCCAGCAGATGAGAGGCATGGCAAGAGATGTGCCAGTTCGAGTTGGAGAGTGGGAAGGCAAGCTGGATGTTATGGTCGTAGAGTTAGACGACTACGACATGATTCTCGATAATAGTTTCTTTGTTGAAGCTTATGTACCATTATGCCTTATCTAGGTGGATGCTTGATAGGAGATCCCAAACAACCGAGCTTTGTGCGGGGAATCAAGCCGGACGGTGGCAGCAAGGGCAAGAAGACCGAGAGTAAAATAGCCTTGCCGGTGGCTATGAAGGATCAACGGAGGCGTAGATCCAGATCCAACATGCGCAATGAAGCCCTGTTGACGAGGACGTCAACTTCCTCGGGTGGGGGAGGTTTGTTACGGCCATGAGCTATGAGCCAGAACAATGCGTACTGCAGGTTGTACCTCGTGACTGCGGGAGCGCATACGTGCTTACGTGGGGCACGTGGAGAGAAGGCTTGTGGTCAGTAGGCTAAGCTGGACAGGAGACTTGCTTGAGCAACCAAGCGGAGTGGTGCGGAGCAAGGATTTGGTGGACTAAAGGCAAGTGCCATGGCATGGGAGTCGATGCTAGTCGACCAATGCAAGGTGGATGATCGCTAGACAGCCTAGGAATGCTAAGGCATGAGCGGAGAGTGATCGAGAGGCGCTTGATCACTTCATGCCAAGGACGATCGAAGGAGCCATGTGTTGCTGGTCGGCGACAGTGCACGATGGACGAGTGAAGATGTAGACACGCAAGTGAAGTCTTGGTCATGCGGGACCCGATGATCGAGTGCGTGGAGCGTGACTACTCACAGAAAGTGCGCGGAATGCTGTGGAGCGTAGGATCGGTGCTCACGGGATAAGGATCGCTGACACCAACATGGAAAGGATCAATTGTTTCCTTATGCGGAGTGGCTGGTGATCAATCAGGAACCAAGTGGGGCGCAGGTGTCCAAGTGCGTCCGAGAAGCTGTCCAGGTGCGGCCAAGAACTGTCTAGGTGGGAAGAACATGGTCAAGATAGAAGATCATGTGATAGCAAACAATCTGGGAAAGTTTCTCACGGATATGACAATCAGTCTATTATGGAAATAATCCTGAAGGGATTGGATGGATTGGAAACCTGATGGAGTGAATCAAGGGATTCGAATATATCAATTGCCATATCGGGTTTGCTAGGCTCCTCTATATAAAGGGGGTCAGTCTCATTCTCAAGACAACCGAGAGGCACAACCCAAAAGAGGGAGAAACCACAAAGGTCTCAAGACATCTCAGAGAAAAGAGTCAAGGAGAGCAGCTAGAGAAAGCTGGGAAACATGAGGGAGAGCGAGCGAGCGAGGCAGAGCATAGAGTTGCTACTGCAAGTTGTAGCTCAGCAGTGAGTGGGGAGTGAGTCCCGTCTACCCTTGTAACGCCGAAGTGTGTTGGGTTAGGGTGTGTCGAGTGAGGAGTGTAAGTGGCACAGAGGTCGTGAGGCATATATTCGACAAGTTGAGTGAGTTTGCTCTTGTAAAGGGTTTTTCATACTTGTACAATTGTGAATGCAAGTGGAGTTTTCCCTTTGTATATTGCTCGTGTTCATTTCGTTGTGGTGTGATTGTGTGCCAGGCAACATCAAACCTCGATTGCGAGTGGGGGCTGGTTGGCAGGCGGAGCTGTCAATGCCTAGTGGAACGCGGAAAAATTCGATCCCCGCATTGGTCCCATGACAGTTGGTATCAGAGCCAGATTGACTGTGAAGAAGGTATTGCCTAGCTGGTCGTGCGAAGGGTGCCAGGAGTCTAGGTTGGGAGAACCTAGAGGTATCCAAGCGAAGCTGGTGGCCACGACAGTACAACCTATAGCAACCGTGTGGACCCGATTGATGGAGGCGATGCGAGAGCGTGTGTAGGCTCTTGATCGGTGGTGTTTGGTGCCATAGCAACCGACTGATCCATTAGACAGTGTATTGTATAGTCTGGAACCTGCCAATTAAACCCTAAATACCAACTATCAAGATATTCGAACTCTAGACCTGACCTACTGCATATTATCAGTTTATCAATGGGTTATTATCCAAGAGAGTTGGGTGTTATGTATGTTACTATAATATAATTAGTCCATTTCTACCGCCCAAAAAAAAAATCTCGACTGTCGATGAAGGGTAACCGAGGGAAGAAAAAAGAGATAAAAGGGTAAAATTGTCATTCTGTTCATACAGAAGGCAATCTTAGAAATTCTAAATGGCCCACATGCGTTGCTACTGGGCCTTCCTCAACCCCTTCTCGTGACCCATTAGCCCACTTCAGCCTCTCTTCTATCCGCTGAAGTTCAATATGTATTTTATATATATATATGTATATGTATATGTATATTTTTTGTTCTTCACGTCCGTTCTTCTCATTGCACTTTTTACAACAATGAATTTCACTGTTCCATTCAATTCAATCTGGATTGGCAAAACAACCACTAACAAGGATGCAATGCTTTAGCCAACTTATAGGATTTGGCGGGCAAATCAAGATGGAAGATGCAGGAGAAATTTCTTCCCCATGAGGCAAGGAAGACAGTGACAAGATCTCCTCTGATTTCCATTACAGTGGTCGATGAAAGGCGCGCAAGAGGAACTGAGCCCATTAATTGCTTGGTGGGGGTGGGGGTGGGAGCGGAGGGCAGAAGGAAAGTAAAAAAGAGAGACAAATTCAAGAGAGAACTTACCTTACTTCTTCACCTGCCCATAAAAAAAAAAAAGTGAAAAGCTTCAAATCATCATCGTTAGCATGGTCAAGTCAAAACACTGAGGAAAAATGGATTCTTCCATACCCTGAAAAGGAACTCGAGCATGGGCGATCAAAATCTTTCATCCTTTCCTACCTATGATTTACGTAGAAATCAAGCTTGGGAAACGTGCATTGGGCTACGATGGACACATTCAATTCACATTGGATTGAACATTCCATATAAAATATGTAACATTTGTGTGCCACACACAAAAAAGAAGAGGTCATATGGTAGCCATCCACCCCTCGCACATTCAATGTCTTGCTAATTAAGAGGTGGGCCGGGCGAGACGTGAAACATTTTTTTGTTGAGAATTTATGATTGAAAATCTCAGAGAATCCTTCCGATCACATGATCATTAAGAGGTCCGGTGTAATTGCCACGTGGCAAACCCTTTGACAGCTACAATTGATCCGAACGTTCCGATTTAAAGATCAGTTGGCCTTATCAATCTTTTCTCGAGTTGTGAGTTCGATCCGAATGTGAATCGACTTCACACCGTCACGTTCTCACAATCAAAATTTATTCTTTTGTTGATCTCTCATCCGTCGTATGCGGCACGAGATTATTGCGACTATCTTTCCCTTAAATTCTTACCACGAGAAGCAGCACTCGACCGGGTCCCCCCATCACATGAGCTCTCCCTCGAGAGTTGAGGAGGGACCGCCAGTTTCTTCATCCTTTGAGGGATTTGATGACTTTTTTTGACTGTTTAGGGTTTACAGGACCTATCTTTTATCCTTGTTAGAAGCCAATGACAGACTTAAGTCTCAAAATTTGGGCTATCACGACGTCTGATTTGGACCATGACCACCAATTTCTCCATATTCTCCACCTGAGCTGACCCTTCAAGCAGTTACCGATGCTGCCGACCAGAAAACCATCGCGGTACCACCAGTCCGTGGCCCGTCTCTGCCATCGACATCACTGGCCATTGCAACGGCACCCATCGGCTTATCACTTGCCTTGGACGACTGGCAGATGCAGTCACCGCCGTTTACCACCGTCTGAGGTCATCGGCTTTCATTATCGACCATTTCTTCTCCTTTATTACCGAGCAGTAGTTGTTTAGGGGCTTACCTACTGCACACACAACGTCGATCACCAAATACGAAGAATAATCAATCTGATCGTCTCTATCTTAATCTCATCTCACCCCCAATTATTGACTTGCAGCTATTAACAGCCTACAAATCTCTCGTTTCAATCCGGTCCCATTTTCCATCGAAATCCTGTCCATCCGAATATCCGAAGATAGACTTGTTCGTTAATTCGTGACAATGAGATGGAGAGAGGGGAGGGAGAGTGTGCTCTCACATCAGTTAGGCTACAAATTTAATAGGGTAGCTCATCCAATTATCAGCGATTTTTCCCCTCGTTTCAACTCAAAAATGAAAACAGGAATATTCACGAAATATTATTACTCTTCCATCGCATACACAGTGAACAGCTTATAAAATCTGAAAGGTGGGAGAGAATGCATCTTCGCTGAGCTTTGGCCTATCTTGCCTGATGGTCGATCAGAGTCTACAGTCTAGTCTCGAGCCGTGAATGCAGTGGCTATTGACAAAACCTTGTAATGGGTGTCAATGCGGGTCCCGAGTTTATTGCCTCCTTTTATCGGGGTTACTTCGGAATTGCTCTGGGAGTAGTTTAGATTCTTATTCTACACACACACACACAAAAAAAACACATATCTAACTCCGACAGAAGAATCGCATGGAAAACGGCATACGAGTTGGACTGACTTTAGCATCTTCTCTAATCCTATGGTCTATGAGGAGGAATTCAAACGAAAAATCCTATATTCTGTGCGAACAATTTAATGAAGTTAATTTTGCATTCCATATACGACACATTTTTCCCTATCCTAATCGAAGTGGATGGCAATTTGTCAACTTCCATGTAAGGCGCCCATCAAAATGGTGACGATAACTGTTCTTAATCAATCCGCGCAAATGAGTTATCCCTCGCCCTCCATGCTTATACTAGCTCTGTATAAATTATAGGAAATATATAGGCTGAGGATTAAATCTCCTCCGAACAAATTCTGAAATACATGATAGGAAATATCTATACATTATGATTTGTTAGTTTAAATTTTTATATTGATAAAATTTGATATAATCTAAGAAATTTGTATATTTCCACTATATGTTATGGCACAAGCGTGAGAAGTATTTCAAGACTGCGGTCCACCGATATAAATATAAATTGTTCATTATTTATTATATTTTTAAATATTTAATTATTTTTTAAGGGTTATAATATATCTTCAAATAAACTAATAAGATTTTCTTACCATAATGTCTCGTAGGAGCAAACCTCTAACCGAGGGTGAACGATTGCTGGTGGAGAATTCCGTCAACTTGTAATAGTTAATGACCCCTTAGGCAGCCAGATTGAGGAACATCCCCCGTCAACTCTATTTGGTCAAAAAATTACCTCGTTGATCGCAATAAATAAATTCCCCCTATTACCATCCTCAATTTAATAATAAAAATATTATAAATTTAATTTTTATTATAAAATTTTTATATTTCTTTATTTCTTATTATTTTTATTATCTTATTTTAAACTCATGTAATAAAAAAAATCTTCTCAAATTATTTATTTTAACAATATGCATTACGCCCATCTCTAGAAGTTTGATAGAGTTAATGGCTAATTTAAATTTGATTTTTTTATCTCCAATCTATATTAGAGTATGTTTAGTTAATTAAGGGATAAAAAATTTTTAATATAAAATTTATCTATTAATAATACTCAAATATAATCTTTTTAAAAAAATCTACCGAATCAATTTCACTAACATATCTTAAATACTTATATATCTTACTATTATTTCCAAGAACCTTGAAATTCGGGTGAGATGGGAAGATAAAAATTAGGCTTCAGCCGGGGGACCGTACACAGTCCCCCACATGCAACATGTGTATGAATATTAGTCTATCATATCTTTAGGGCATCACGATGTAGAGTCCAGTCCCATCCCATGAATATCTTAAACCAAGAAGTTAACTTTGTCCCTAATACAGCTAATAGTAATAATAATAATAATAAACTAGTGAGGTTTGTAATTAGGTAGGGCATTTTACCCAAGACCCAAGAGGATTTCATGACTTAAACTAGGGCTAGAGCCCCTAAATTCCCTGACAAGATCCTACACCTATGTGCTTACGGACACCCTCATTGTTTATGAGCTATACTATTCCAAGTATGCTTAGACGATGCTTAAAAAGATAATGTAAACCGGTTTATTGAACAATAAAATTTTCACTAATATGAATTGATGTTGAAGTGATTCAATATCTCTTTCTCTTCGGATTTAATTCTTATGAATAAAAAAGTAAATTTACCAAATTTGAACTTATGTAAATATAAGGAAGACAAGAATCTCTATGATCGATGCACCTGAGAAAACCTAGAACGGGAGACCTGCCTTGATTCTCACGGACAGGTGTCTAGATTATTAGGTCAAAAGAGAGACTCTATGGATTTCATGAAGTTAGAGCTGCAAGTTGTTCCAATTCATGATGCGTGTAGCACGCATGAGGGTTTTAAGGTGTTCTTGATATATCCCCCCCCAAACGGACCCACCCAACAACATGTTGAATTGTCCCTTTTGAAGTCTTCTGGCGTTAGACACAATCTCACAGCCCAATGAAATCTACTCGTGTCCAAGAAACATTCTTGCTCTCTCTAATTCCCTTGGGGCACGATGCTCCTAGACATCCCCCGAGACGACGACAACGTGGATTAAAAAAATGGTTAGAAGCATAGAAACGTTCCATTTACTTGAATCGGCCCACAAAATTAAAAAAACAATTTGATATTTCATGTGTTTCGATTTCTCCGTGGGACATTCTGAGCTCTGATTTACAGTTTTACTGCCCTAAGTTTAATGTCATTTTTATGTCCACACGGGTGGCAACAAGCTCTGGGGGAAAATGTCTTTGCACATCATCTTTTCCCTCCGCCCCCCCCCGAAGACCGAACGTACGATTACCATCGTACCGGTTTTGATTGTTTATGGCAGACCTAACTTGTCTGACCGCGGGCTGGTGATAGAGAGAGAGAGAGAAATCCACAGTGGGAGAAGCGGACAAGGAGGAGGATCCGGGCAGCTTTTGGATTGGACGGGTCACCAAAGTTACCTGCCAGTCCATCAAGCGATCGTCAAGTTGATGTTCAATTCATTCCACTTGGGTAAGTGGTTGTTCGCCTAGGCATGAATTCAAGTGGATCCGGCACCGGATTGAGACCCGGATGAATTGGGGATACGTGATGTGCACCAATTCTCGGGTTTCATGTTTGTGTATATATATATATATATATAGTGAATGAGATGATTCTCGCGGAATAAGGAATAATAATATAATTTAGATCAAATTTAATTTCTCTCATTCATACGTATATGTGATAAGTCTGATGGTTGAGTGATTTTTGGAGCCCAAAGAAGAGCATGGATGGATGAAAAAAAGGGATTTGTTTTACTATCGTCAAATTTAATATAAAATCAACAAATTCTAAAATTCGATTTTGATATGATAAATTTCATTCCAAAGTTATCTAACCAAAATGCCCCGGCAAGAAGGCCAATCGATCCTTAGAAAGGGGCTAGACTTGTGCTCTTCACGAGACTCATGTGCACTGTTCTCTCTCTCTCTCGTAAGATAATTTTTTAACGATAAAATTATGTGAAATTGAATTGAAAGTTGACAATAATAGCTTTTACGGGTCTTTTTGTCATGTGAATGTCGGATGCACCACAATGTATGGATACCATTGTATTTTTATTAATGGGATTCAATGTACTCTTATATTTCCTTATTCCTATTCTCATCCTTTAAATCAATGGATCTCTTTTTCAAATTATAGTGATAACTTATTAGTAAATTGATAATAAATAATAAGTCGGGTGTACGATTCAAAATTCTCCGATATTGATATTTAAATATTAAATTAATAGTAAATTCTAAACTATATAATATACTGTTTGGTAAATTAGTCAATTATTACGACACCGAATGCCATCGATATATTAAAAAAAAAAGAGGGAGATGGACACACAGCAAGCACATGACATGGTTTCTAGTTTCTTCGCCGCATAGGTAAGATGACCCCGCATGCACGTGACAGCCGTGCCCTTGATGTTTACGTATGTTCACCCTTTGGATAGTGAACACTGGGCAAGTCGATTTCTAAGTTCCAGTAATAAATTTTACATTAAAGAGACCCTTTACGATTTAACAATGTATGACTAAATAAAAGTAAATTTTGATATGATATTTGACTGTTTTAATATTATTATGCTATTAAGATGTAAAATTTTATACTTAAATTAAGAAAAATCGGATGCCATGCATTCATGCCCAAGGCCCATGAACCACTCTGATTTTTTCCATTTAAAGGAGTCGACCTACTTGCTTCCGATGAACGTGATATCTTTTTATGTAGATGCTCCGATCGCTCTTGGCTCTACATGGACTTATCCAAGAGCGCTCGGTCATTGAGCTCTTGTTCACTCTTTTTTCTTTTTAATTACATATCACACCCAAAGTGTAAAAATAAATAAAAAAGTATGAGAATAAATTATTATATGAACTCTTATGATAAAAATTAAATATGTAATCTCTTAATTATTAGTATAAAGGTAATATGGTAACTGTTTAAGATATAATAATTTAATTAAAAATTAGATAAAAATTAATAATATTCATATAGTATCTAATAAGTTCTCTCAAATTTAATGAGATTAAGATGACTTTAAATTTAATTTTTTAACAAAAAGATAACACTTATCAACATAATAATTTATTTTTCAATTACAAAGAGATATTTTGTTTCATGGGTTAATATTAAGTTTATAACCTTATATTATATTATACATTTTTAGAAAAAACTTTGATTGGATTATTTTTTAATTATTACCTGGAACTTCCCACCATTGCGTTGGCTTTCACGAGTCCCCAAGCTTTGCACGGGCCAGCTTTGGATAAATGGCGACAAGGGTCTCTGTCCCCGGAGAGAAGAAAGCTCAAGGCTCACTGAAGTCCCTCTCCCCCTGTCTCTGAACCTTATTCTCTCTTTCAAATTCGATACTTTGCTCTGTACCCAGAAGAGAACGAGTCTTGGGTTTTTTTTTTTCTTCTTCTTCTTCTTCTTGTTTGCAATCAGTATCAGAGGACCAGAAACGTCCAAAGAAAGACTCCTCGTCTCTCTTTCATTTACCCCCACCCTGCATTGTCTCATTCCCGCCCGGAATTTCACGCTCCTACTCCCAGTGTCGCTGTTCTTTGTCCTTTCTCTGTTTCAATCAGCTCTGTTTCTTCTACCCCTTCTCCTTCCTCTTCAGACGCTTCCCTCTGTTCCGTCTAATCTTGTGAAAGAGCAGGCGAGACACCGAAACAACCGACTGGGTACTTCGGATTTTCGCACCTCCGTGCATATTCCAAGGAGCAAAGGCTACTACGTCCGAAAGCCGGATTTCCTCGTGTCTCTCCCCCTCATTGCTGTACTGTACTGATCACCTGAAACAGTGGGCACTGTTCAATTAACACAGAGTGGGGAAGCTACTGCTATAAGTTTCAGCTTGAGATCAGAGAGCTATATGAAGTTGAGAAACGATGAGAGATGATGGAACCTCCAAGAAAAGCAAGGTTTGTGAAAGCAACCTCTTTCTCCGCGAAGGATGGGCTCCATCTTCTTGACTTCTGATTGATTTTGCCGCTGATTCTCATGAAGCTTTCATGGTCCAAGACATTCAAGAAATGGTTCAGCATCAGGAGCAAAGCCGAGGACTTTGAGGCGGATGACAGTGTCCATGGAGGTGATTCTGATAATTCTCATGTTTTATTTCCTTCGGTTGGAAACAAGGTTTTGCGTAATTGCAGGGCCGAACTTCCAATTGGGTCACTTTATTGGGTTCTCGGCTTTTATTGAGGAATGGCAGTGGGATTTTCTCCCATTACTGTTGCTTTGCACGAAAATGTTTTCTTTTTCGTCCTTTTCTATTGGGTAATTCCTTCTGTGCAGCTCCAAAATCTGCTCTTTGTTTTCTCCTCTTCAAAATAAGTTGATCCAACTTATATTCTTTTTGGTTTCTTTTTCTCCTTGTATTTATACACAATTCAATCATATATTGTGATGCTTATACAGTGGAAATAGCTTTAGTCGGCTTTATGTGCTCTCTTTTTCAGGTGTTGATGAAGAATGGGGGAACAATTATTCGGAGAGGGAGCCATGCACAATCAAAAAATGCAATACAGGTCCAGTTCAGATATTTTCTTTGCAAGCCCGAGTTTTATGTAATTTTCAAAATTAATCAGTCTGAAACTTGTACTTCTGTTTTGGCATGAAAGCTGAACTAAGTCTACCTCTTCTCTTCGCCTAATCCACAGAAGGACTGACCAAGAGAAGTTCTGACCTATTCCGGCGAGGAAAGATCGACATCGAGGTCTCTCAGGTGACTGACGTGCAGAATTACCGGTTGGTCCCAAAATCAGCCCTTGTTAGTTCATCTAAAACCTTGAATATAATTTCTGAAGTTTTACTTACTGTATGTGTATACCATGTTATTATGGCCACAGGCTCTTTGTAGCGACATGGAATGTTGCTGGGAAATCCCCACCGAGTAACTTGAACCTCGAGGATTGGCTTCACACTTCACCTCCTGCTGACATTTATGTTCTCGGGTACTTTTTGTGCTCTTCTTCTTTTTTTTTTTTCCTTCTCTTTTAACTTATGACAACGTTTTTAAAGCTTCTCACGATTTTGTCAGGTTTCAAGAGATTGTCCCATTGAATGCTGGGAATGTGTTGGGCACAGAGGACAATGGACCGGCCAAGAAATGGTTGGCCCTGATAAGGAGGACACTCAACAGCCTTCCAGGTGGCAGCGGGGTCTGCCACACCCCTTCTCCAATTGCCGACCCGCTTGTCGAGCTAGACGTGGACTTTGAGGGGTCTTCAAGGCAGAAGTCGTCTTTCCTCCAGCGCCGATCTTTTCAGTCCCTTAGTCGAAGCATGAGAATGGACAGTGAGCTAACCCAGCCCTGTTTAGACCGACGGCTCAGCATCTGTGACAGGGTCATGTTTGGTGACAGGATGAATGATTATGATCAGAGTTTCCGTTGGCTCTCATCTGATGAGGAGAACGGGCCTGGAGATTCCCCGGGAAACTCTTATCGATCTCCAGTCTTGAACAATAAATTGGGTTTGATGGAGGATGTTGATCAGCCACAGCCATCAAGGTACTGTTTAGTTGCAAAAAAGCAAATGGTAGGGATATTTTTGACCGTTTGGGTTCGGGGTGAACTCAGGGATTCAGTTCGGAACATGAAAGTCTCCTGTGTAGGCAGAGGATTGATGGGTTATCTTGGAAACAAGGTAATTTAATTTTGGTTTATTTACAAGCAAAACTTTATAGAGGAACTTGAGTCGGGTTTTGAAATTGTTTTCGTTTGTTTTTCCTTTTTCAGGGTTCGATTTCAATTAGCATGTCCTTGCACCAAACGACCTTTTGTTTCATCTGTAGCCACTTAACCTCAGGGGAGAAGGAGGGGGATGAGTTGAGAAGGAACTCTGATGTAATGGAGATTCTTAGGAAGACAAGGTTTCCCCGAGTCCATGGCTCAGAAGATGAGAATTCTCCTCAGACAGTTCTCGAGCATGAGTATGGCCCCGGTCTATCTGATGATCCTATGGATTACATTTCAGCTCATAATGCATTACAAATATCTAAATAGTAAGCAAGCTTCTTATTGTGTTTGCTCCTGCAGTCGAATTATTTGGTTGGGTGATTTGAACTATAGAATCGCATTGTCTTATCGATACGCAAAGGCACTTGTCGAGATGAGGAATTGGAGAGCTTTACTAGAGAACGATCAGGCATGCAAGTTTCTTCGTTTTTCTATTTTATTTCTTGATCTATATATTCTCAAATTGATGGTTGAAATATGTGCTGCTTATGCTGATTGGAAGTCTGAATATCCTTAACAGCTCCAGATTGAGCAGAAAGGCGGGCGAGTCTTTGTCGGATGGAATGAAGGGAAAATATATTTTCCTCCAACCTACAAGTACTCGAACAACTCAGACAGATATGCTGGGGAAAACAGGCACCCAAAGGAAAAGCGAAGAACTCCAGCATGGTACTCTCTTCAAAGATCCTCTTAGCAGTTGACTATCCACTTGGAAGGATGTGCCTCCATGGATATCCACGAGTCCAGAAAGCATATAGTTGTACCATATTAAACTTATCAAATACATCTTGATTTTTTCAGCTTGATATGATGTCTTGTCGAACTCTAGGAGATGCCTTATTTTATTTTATTATATATATTTTTTGAAAATTTTCCTTCCTGACAAGTTTGAAGGAAACGAATGATTTCAAATGCCTCCTCCATGCAGAAAACGGAGAAGTGGGGATTATTCTCAAACCATGCAAAACGTTTTGAGCATATTTTCCCCCTATTGTGTCCTTTTATGTCAACCGCCTTCTGATTCAGCTATTTCATGCATGAAGGTGTGATCGTATACTTTGGTATGGCCAAGGGCTCAACCAGTTATCTTATGTTCGGGGTGAGTCAAGGTTCTCTGATCATAGGCCAGTATACGGCGATTTCTTAGCAGAGGTGGAGTCTATTAACCGAGGACAAATGAAGAAGAGCATGAGCTGCGCCAGTTCGAGGATTGAGGTGGAAGAATTGCTTCCATATTCACAATGGCATATGAATTTCAATTACTTGCACTAGGGAACAGGGTTCTGCTCTGATTTGAACTCAACTTTGCACCCGATAGGAACAAGGCTGCTTTGCACAGTTACTAAGGTAAGTACATTCAGAAAAGAATGCAAAAGGATTGATACTCAGATTATAGATGATGGAACTGAACTGCTATTGATCTTTGATAGGTATCCGCTGTGAATGCAGGGTGTATTGAACTTCAAATAAATATATCCCAAGAAATAGAACCTTTGGATGCTCCCCCATCACTGGAACAGGTGAACATACTCTCTTTATCAGACAGCAGATTCTCCATTAACTGCTTCCTGGGCCATTAGTGACAAAAAACTATAATTGTCGATGCCACTTTATCTTTCCGTAGAACAATAAGCATCATATCCTTCTGCCTTGCCAGTTCCAAAATGATTTTTTGTGCCTTATCGTCTTCCCATAGATTTTGTTGTAGATATATGGCATATTCTTTTGGTAATGGGGACTGAAAGGTTCTGCTTCTGTAATGGGTCATTTGATGATGATGATGATGAGCACAGCATTGAACTCAGAACCTAAGGCTTGAAACAGAAAGCTGACTTTTGGACCATTTCAATTTGTGGGCTAGGTCAATTCAAGCCCCACATAAGAGAATTATTGGATTTATTCCGCCATAGTTGAAAACTACATCTTCTTCCCTGTTTAAGCTTTCTTGTGAACGTCCCTCTTTCGCTGCAGCTCAATCGGTCCCCTCACTGTCCTTTGCAGGGCTGACCGACAAACTTTTTGCCCTTTAACACTGATTGGGACACTCTCATGGCCCCGGGAGCCAGATTGAGGTCCATTTTCCCCGGGGCTATTGTATCCTCGATTTTGTCCAGACTTCGATTCCTTGTCTCCATGCGAATGGTTCCTTGCAACTAGTACAGATTTGGAGCCATATTCATGATTAGAAACTTGTCCAGATCATGGGCTTTTGGCCCCGCCGATAATCAGGTTAGACTGCAAACTTTGGTAGAATGTTCCATGTTCATTAGCCATGTATTTTCTTCATCGTGTTTCCTGACAGTTGAATTTATGGATTTGCAGGGCTATGATCCACTGGATTCTTCAAGAGCATAACATAGGGTAGACAGGGTTTTTTCCCCCATAGTTCATATTGGAAAAAGGACAAGGCTTGGAGAAAAAAGAAAAGCAAGTGCTTTATGGGCCCGGCTCAAATGTATAGGATGCGTACTAGTTTGATGAGCATGTCGCCCTTAGTAAAATTGGTCATGGAATCGCTCGAATATGAATTCACTTGGATACATGAACTTATGAGAATGATGAAATGTATGAACTCCTATTATTTAAAAAAAATGCAAGAATCTCTCCACCCCCTCTCTCTCTCTCTCTCTCTCTCTCTCTCTCTCTGCTCTGAATCTGCTCTCTGCTGGTGTAAACTGATTTTACTGCAAGAAAGGGCACTCCGAGTCTTACCTTTATTGGCCCATCTACTTATATCTACTGCACTATCCTCGATCTTCATGCCATCCGTGGCAGCAGGCTGTTAGCAGTAAGCCATCATTGGGCAAAAAACAAAAAAAAAAGTAGCAGCAGCAGGAAGGTTTGGCATGGCGGACCTCTGAACTCACACAAATTACTTTCGCAAGATACATTCCAATAAAATGAAGCTAAGTTCTATAAACCTGTATATGGAACCCCGACGAAGAGTTAGTGTCATGTTATCGTCAGTCAATGATTCTTAGTAGATGGATCAAATTGCATGTGATGGAACTAAAATACAATGACTCCAACTCATTTAGAACTTTCACTATTGGACGTTGAAAATTGACTATAATATCATTCATTTATAGGATTATTCCAAATCTTGAAATATAAATATTATAAATAGATAAAATTCTTACCTTAAATGGGATACTACTAGTTTCTAAGCATTAGGGAGAGACCCAGTGGTGCAAATTGAATTAGGGATGAGAAGAGGCGTTGAGCCACTTCAATTACTCCCCAATCTCATAGCCGTAAATCATGGGAAAGGTGCGGGTAACGTTGGTGTCACTGTTGGGTAAACCGCAGAAGGAAGCAATGGCAGTTAGTGAATAACCTGCGGGCGCAGACGGGGACGATCGCAGATATGCTTCCTCTCTAGCAGAAAAAAAGACAAAACACCAACAGTCAGTAGTACTACGTAATCTGTCAGTCGTAGTTGCAGCCCCTCCTCTGCAGTGTGAATTAAATTTACTGTCCCAACCTTGCATTTATATCCTCATCTTTTTAACGCGTTTTTAATATGATCAACCGCTTATGTGTTAAATTGGCTGGTTTAGTTTGGAATCGGTCTTTAAAATCTGAAAAATGACACGTAATCACTCTCATTGAGTTAAGGGTAGAGATGTCAAAATTTAACATATGGTACGAATAGACGGTACCATATGTGAATTAAATATTTAATTCACATTCATATAAAATTTAGATTAATTAATCAATTATACCATAAAAATTTATTTTGAAATCTAAAATATTTAAAATTGTTTTCAATTTTAAAAAAACAATTGTTTGTGTGATTTGGATTTGGTTCCGGCTGCTCGAAGCACAAAGTATTAATTCAGGCAAAGACTTTCGGGCAGCTCAGGATGGTGGGTGGTATGGCACAACCCGATAATAGCTTCGTGTCATGTCTGCACGACCCAAATTGACAGGTCTAGTTGAGGGGCAGTTATAGGCCTAGGCACATTGAACTAGAATTGATCCGACATATTTTCTTATTGAACCGACTAGGAACCGATCCAAAATTATAACCAGCTTGAAACCATTGCAAAAATGGCACGAGTAGGCATAGACGGCCAAAAACCTTAGCAATCAACTGTTAATTCTTTATGAGTTAAATTTGAATAATTTTAAAAATTTTAAAAACAAATGAACCAGCCCTCTTAGGCCTTGTTTTTGCCGGTTTATAATTTTTCGAATCATAATCGGACCAAATGATTTCATATCCATTTTGAATCGGTTCAGAATGGGTCACGAAGCTCTATGTGTGACATTGCTCGAAAGTGTAGTCACCGCATTCCTATAGCTCGAGCACAACAGCATCGACGGCCACAGCGGGTCTGTACGGTAGTAACGAGGCAACAGCTAGACCGGGCCCGGGGGTGACAACATCACGAGTGCCTCCTAGTCCTCGGAGGATGAGCTTGAGCTTATCAGACCGAGGCAAGTAGTTTGCTCGAGGTCGTCGAACGGCCGTGCGAAACCTCACGAAGAAGTGATCCGATGGGCAAATTGTTAACTTTTTCTGGAAATTTTATGGTTTATTCCTTCAAGTTGATTAACAATAACGTAAGTTACGGTCTCAAAAATAAGATTGTAACTCATTTGGAGGATCATCAAATTCTGGCTTTATTTTGTTCTAAAAGGAGACATGGAAATGGAGGAAAAGGAACTTCAAGACAGACACGACAGAGCCACTCTAGTGCAACATCACAACCACATTTATCATACGGGTCGTCTCGATTCTCAAAAAGGATATGAAGTTGAGCCGGTGCAGTTACGAGTAATGTTTTAAGAAATCATGAATCGATTCGAAACCATTCATAAGCGGGTCTGGCCTATTCATAGTTCAGGTCGATTTGAACTGTGAACCGTTAATATTTTTTTCCTTCAAATTATTTAAAGTTAATATATTTTTTAAAATTTTTAAATTGAATCGACAAAATCTAACTGTTGGTTTGCATGGTTTTTAGTTTGTCGGGCCGATTTTGCAATGATTTCGGGTTGGTTCCCAAAACAATTATGGGCTAATTTAATGAGAAAATATGTCGGGCTAATTCCGATTCAATGGATTTATTTCTCAGACTCGATATGTAATTCTCTCTCCACCCAATAAGAGCATATCAATTTGGGAACGGTCCAAGCCAGTTCCGGCTAAGCTGGCCTGTTTAACATCTCCAACCACAACATCAAAAAATAAAAGATAAAAATGCAAATCCGACATGCCTACGTCGATTCATATTTGAGTTACGGTAATCTATCGAGGAATAAGATTATCATAATATGAATTATTCCATTGTATGGGTGCAAAACGGAAACATGCTCGACATTCTTAAGTTTTTTCCGTTTTCACTTAAAATTGGGGGGGAAATTTTTTTAGAACAAGAGAAGGGTGAAAAGGTGAAAGATCTTGCTGTACGCTACTCCCTCGTGTGCTTATGGTACGAACGAGAGATAATGTTCATCGATTGCGCCTATGCTCGATTTTCCTTACTAGGTTACTGCCCTCTTTGATGAATTAATAGGTTAACTACCTATTTATGGGAAATCTACATCCACTCGAAAATATGCCTTTTTTTTCTTTAATTTTTCTATGAACATGCGGAAAATTGAATCTTGCGATTATTAACACAAGCAGCAATAAAAGAAAGAGCAACAGTGAAAATTTTTTCACTAAAATAAATAATATAATTCCTGATTATTCTTTCAAAATGAAAATTTTCCGTGCAGTTAGACTAGAGAATTTTAATTTTTAGGGAGATGACCTAATTCAATGTCAAGATCATATGGGTTTATTGCATAGTTTTAAAGACCGGACCGGGCTTGCTAGTTCGACTGATTCAACCGGGACCGGCCATTCACCCGGTCTGGTTCTTGTAAAAGACCCAATTGCACTCTCAATGAGGTCAAGTTTGGTTGAACCAGTCGGTTTCAAGTCCGACCGGTGAACCTAATTGAATTAGTCATAGTTTTTAAAACCGGACCAGGCCGAAAACCGGTCTAGGCATAGGTTCATGGGTTCATGGGTCGGACCGGGGGTTCAATGGGTTGAACCACATGCTTAACAAATAATATTAATAATATAATATTACTAATAAATTTACATAATATCATAATTTGAATATAATTTATAACAAAAATCATTAATATAACAATTATATTAAACAAAAGTTTAATATAAAATGTAAATATAAGTTTAGTAAAATAAAATAGGTATATTACAATAGGTTTTTGTTTTTTTTTTAATTTTAAATCAGCCGGTTTTCTCATGGGTTCAATTGGGTTCACCGGTCGGACCGGGAACCGGCCGGTTCAATCAGATTTTTTCTCTTTTAATGTGTAATTGGATTTTTGAATGAACCGGACCGGGTGAGTGGCTGGGTCCCGGTTGAACCGGTCAAACCGGCCGGCCCGGTCCGGTTTTAAAAACTATGAAATTAGTGAAAAAATTGACTGATTTAAAATTAAAATAAAAATAAAATCTTATTATAATATACTTATTTTATTTTACTAAATTTATATTTATATTTTATGTTAAATTTGTGTTTAATATAATAATTATATTAATGATTTTTATTATATATTATATTTAAATTATGATATTATATAAATTTATTAGTAATATTATTTATTAAATATGCATTTAACTTATTGAACTCTCATCCGATTTATGAACTTGTAAATTCATACCTATACCGATTTCCTGTTCAGTTCAATTTTAAAAATTATAATTTATTAGAATTTTGAAGGGAGAGGGGTGTATATTAATTGAAAATTGTGGCATTACATATACGTCAAACAGATGACTAAGACCAATCGACAGCGTCACGCTCTCGTACTTTTTTCACTTTGATAACGTCATTCTCTGAGGTATACCAACTCCAACAAGACTCGAGTGTCATGGCGTGGGCCGTTCCTGCAGACAACCATTGCTCGTTTTCTTCTGTTGTCCTCTGTGCCTTCTTCTTCCTCTTCTCCTTCTTCTTCTTCTTCACTGATATTGGATGAGCTAATGATGTGTAAAAGATAATCCAATGAATGTGAAAACTGACATATTCATTGTCTTCTCAGTCAACCCCTCGGTCTTGACAAATGGTTTCAGGGGGGGCCCTGGCCGAGATCGAATTAACTGTTAAAGCGCTGACTAGTGCTAGTCCTAACCCTAACCCTAACCTATCCAGCCATTGAAGATTTCATCCATCTTCTCAATCTCTCCCTCTGCCACTTGAAGGAGCTGTTCTATCATCCATGCAGTATCAGCTAACTGGTCTCCACGGTTGAATGTGAGCTTGAGAATATTCTTAAAATTTTGAAATCATGGAGAAAATTTATGCTACCTCTTAATAATACCGTAAATGGGAAATGCACGAGAACTACCATTGACGTGAACAGTTCACGATATCTTGGTTCTTGCCCGACCACGTGTCATAATACTCTGAAACCGCTTTCTCAAATCAAAATTTTTTTTATAAGATCAAGAAACATGGAGATAATTAAGTGGAAGTCTTGAAAATTTTTTGTTTTATAAATTAGTTCTAAAAGTTTAAAAATTTCTCATTAAGTTATAAAGATTCACAACTGTTAGAATGTTAGTTCCTCTCCATCAAATATCATTAATCTCCCTAACGGGTGCTAATGTGGTGTTTACCATCGACGTGACTCACTTACGCATAATTAAGTTGATGTGGTACAATGATGTGGCAAAATATTGCCGAGATGGCATGCTTACATATAATCAAGTTGCTAATGTGGCACATGATGCGACCGATCTATGCTAAGCCCGCATGACTCTGACTTGCATTCGCCGGACCTATTGTCCTTTCTAGATACCAAATGACTGACATTCAAGAAATAGGTAGATGTCTCCAAGTTTAGCCCAAAAGCGGAACCAATGACTTGGTACTTTCTTTCTCCTCCGATGAAGGAGCCCGTCCATTCCATGCCGAGCCCATCTCGAGCCCATCCTAACAAGACTCGTGCAGTCCACGTTCAAAATGAAAAATTAGGTACCTCGGCAATCCATGATCACGGTCTTGCCCCGGCTGCATCGACAGCAGCATTTCATCGACACGAGTGGGCGGCTTCCACCAATTGAATGGCTGATATTATAGATACGTACTGAAACCTCGTCGTGCATAATTCCCGATCACGGTGGAGTAGCAGAGACCGTGACTCCTTCAATATGTGACTGGGAGCCATCCTGTGTATTTGCTCGTGCCATCTCGCCTTGAGATAAGAAAGACATCGAGACCAGTAGATTTAGGCTGTTTCTGGGCATTATTTCATGTAAATATTTTGCTGGTCAATTCACCTTGGTCATCCTTTCTCATGTAGTGAAAATCGAGATCACATTCGGCTTTCTTTTCCGCTGGATTCTCACCTTCAGCAATTTTTTTTTACTGACACGATCTTGTTCGTTGATTGCTGAAGACAATGAAACTATAATATGATCTCACTTCTGACCTCAGGTCGGTGTTGATAACTCCATCAATCACCACCCCGAGCCCTTGCTTACCCCAAAACCAGAAGGTTAGGGTTTGTTTTGAGGGTCAGTTTTGTATGTGACAAATCGGAGAAACCAAATTCAACACAGAGGGTACACTATAAATTCAATTTTATTGCAATAATATAGTTTTTTTTTTGGTCAAGATTACACAAACATTGGAAGAGTCTTTCGACTCTTCCAACTTTTATTACACATCACATCGCCCTGCCCTTTTTCAATTGCACGCTGCTTCCGATTTGTTTAGTCCATCAGTTGAACCTTGTCTTCAGTTTATCTGCCCAAAGAAGGTGAAGAATATCATATCACAACCTTTTCTCAGGCATAATTAAAAGGAAAGGAAAATATCCACGAATTTTATCGTGAACACCAAGAAACGATGGATGATCTTGCCTATATTTCACCGATTAAAAAAAAAACGGGAATCTGTGTAGGAGATGTCGGAAACCCGACTTACCCAGGAGTTCCTTCTCAGAGCAGTCGCCATCGCACCTCATCTCGCAGAGGGTGTAGCCGTGGTTGTCGGGCAAGCACTCCCCAATGCAGGCGTCGAAGCATGACTTGTACTTCTCGTCGGTGACGGCGGCGGCCCTCTCGGCGTTGAGAGCGGCACCGAAGACGATGCACACGAGAAACACTGCAACAAGCTTGTTGAATGCCATTTTCTTTCCTTTGGATGGATCTTGGAAAAGGGACCGGGTCTTGTGTTTTTTTCTTTTCTTCTTCTCTTAAAATTATTGGGCAAATTGCTTGTTCAGTGTTTTACGTGAGAGAACTCTGTTGCAGGGTGTGGAGAGTCGAGTTATGATCGCCGGCTATTTATATGTGCAGTTGGAGCCTGAAATTGAGGATGTCGGGGTGCCCCCATTTTACGTGAACGGCTCTTATTAAATTGCGGCTTGTCCAGAGACCACAGCCCATTCAAAGTTTGTTCCTTTTCCGGGAAATTTTTGTGGGGGAAGGAAGAGGAGTTCTCCATGATCGTGGAGAGAGAATTGATTTAAGGTGAAAATCTAATTTTACCGTAATTTACATGTAATCCTGTTTAAATCAATTTTAATCGACTCTATAGATACACAATTGCAGATATATGTTGTCGTGATACCTATACGTGATTGCCTTAGCATTTTGATTTAATCTAGAATCCCTCCTCACTTGGGGGCCAGGAGTTCTTCACGGAAGTTGGGAATAATTCTTGATTAGAGAATAATTATTTGTGATTAAATCAATCACATGATATGTTGTAAAAAAAAAAGAGTTCAATTACTTTCTTTTTTAGTTTACACCACATAATATTCTCGGGTAAGCCGAAACGCATTTCGAGATTAGTCTCCGGTTGAGTCGGAATTTTTTGAAAAATTTCTATCGACTCTCCCAACCTGGGATTCGATTTTTAGATCACGGAAATTATCATTTATCAGCACCACCGGGCAGCACAACCCCGCCGGAGGAGACCGTTGCTCGAAGCCCCACCACACGAAGCCGTGCATGCCTTGTCGTTTGCCATGTTCGATGATCTTCTAACGGGTAGATCTCAAGATCTCAAAACTCGAGCATCGGACGAAGGTGTTGAAATGCCCTCTAGCTCATCCTCCACAAACAGACCAACCTCGCATATTAACTGGAACGAGCCATAATTACTCATTTATTTTCCGGATATAAAATGGTACATGCAAGTAAATCCGTAATTCTTGACCGTCGGGGTGTAATTAATCATGCACAAATTGAAACATTTTTTAGAAAATTAGTTTGCTGATAAGTTGGTAATATACAAAATGATAAATTAAGAATTTGAAGATTTGGAAACTGATATTTGAGTATTAATAATAGGTCTAAAGCATAGTTTTTAATATAATATAACCATTATATTAAATAAAAGTTTAATATAAAATATAAATATAAATTTAGTAAAATAAAATAGGTACATTATAATAAGTTTTTGTTTTTGTTTTAATTTTAAGTCGGTCGGTTTTTTCGGGTTCAATTAGGTTCATCGGTCAGACCGGGAATCGATCGGTTCAATCAGAGTTTTTCTTTTTGAATGCGCAATTGGATTTTTATAGAAATTAGACCGGGTGAGTGACTGGTTTCCGATTAAACTGACCGAACCGACCGGCCTGATCTAGTTTTTAAAACTATGGTCTAAAGTTGTATATAGTGCTAGATATTATTTATATAAAAAAGCATAAATTAGAATATCTTATAAAAAAATTCTTTTTTTATTGTTTCATTGTACGACCAATACATATGGAGTTGGGGTATGTATTATTATATAATTCCTTAAGGGGAGGGTCTAAGTCAAAGTTTGATCTCCAATTTGGTCTCGGAGTTCAACTACCTTAACTAATTTTTAACCAGAATCCTCCATGTATAATAATGGCATAGTTCCCTTTCAAGTGGCAGTGCTTCAGGGCGAATTGTTGACCATCCCTTCCCATGTCTCGACTGATGTTAGTTGAACCGCGAGGGAGTTGCCAACTTTATATCAACAGGAGAAGTCCTAATGTCAATTCGGATTACCACTGCTTATGTGATCGAAGAGTACAATCCATGGGTGTGGTCGAGTGGTCCGGCACTTATCATTTTAATGGAAGGACTCGAGTTCGAGTATCACCTGCGGCGGAGAGCTCTTAACCCTTTAAATAGGCCGATCCGGAGCGATTTGGATTAGTCAGCTGGACAAAATATACCTGAATACTGGCAGTTTATACCAAAAAAGAAGAGTACAATGACCGATTGTCTCAAGGGAGAAGAAACCGCTCGCCTGATTGGAACACATTTCACCGATGGAATGGCGCACATCGTCATCCCGGAGTGAGCGAGATCAAAATCTCACACACACCTAATTTTTATTTGGAATATATGTAGTAGAAATCATATATATTTAAATCCTTTTGATAATTAAGTCATATACATTTGAAAATATTTCCTTATGTATATTTTATTTCATAATATATTCTAGTCATAATCCTAATGGTATACTGATATGGTCATTATTTGCTGGCATGACGATAAATTGCTAATATGACAAATTTTAACTGATGTGGTATAATGATGTAATAAAAATTATGTTGATATATTATATTATCTTTTACTATTAAATATCAGAATAGTTAATCATCAAAATTATGATTCAAATAAATTACAAATTCAAACATATACAATTTAAAGAGTAATTTTAAAATATAATATCACTCTTACCTTAATGATCCTGGGCAGCTCCTTAGCGGGAGATGATGAATCCCTAATCACCTAAATATATATATACATATATATACACACACATACAGAGAGAGAGAGAGAGAGAGAGAGGGGGGGGGAGGGAGAGACAGTAGCTCCTCTGGTCTGGGATGCAATTTGCTCCATTTAAGTGATACCTAATCATTTATCAAATAAAACTATTATATTCGGAGAAATTTTTATTTAAAGTGTATGATATTTTTTTTAACTAGGGTTTTGAATTTAATTTAATTCTTATAAATAGAGAAAATTTATGATTGAAAGAGTTTTATCACTTAATAATCAATTTGACTGGAATATAAATTTATTGAAATTTGTTAAAATATTCAAATATTAATACGAGCTATTTTAACTTATTTAATATTTTTTTCTTAAGTATATGATTTTATATTTACTTTTATAAATAAAAAAAATCATAATGGTACAATTGTTTTATGCATCGTTAAATGAGAATTTGACAATATTTTAGTGTAATTTTATTTTACATGCATTAGAATAACCATTATATTTTTATATTTTGGGCTCTCAGCTGTCATAATCAACAGTCCCATTAGTTTGGTCACCCAATAGAACCAGCGAGTTTCTCGTCCTGTCTACTTGTCCCTGTTCTTTCCTATATAAATCCTTACCCTTTCCATCTCCTTCCACACCAAAGTATCCAAACAGATCCACAGCTGATTCCCAGAGCTCAGCTCCCACTTGTAGCCGCAAAGCTTCGACGCAGTTGGTTCAGGTTATGGCTTCAAGAGGAGCAATGGCAAGCCTTATTGCCGGGATAATCCTGATGGCGGGGTCAATCGACCGTGTGGTAGCCCAGTCAGGGTGCACCGCCACGCTCACTAGCCTGGCTCCTTGTCTCACCTTCACCACGGGGAACTCTTCGACCCCTTCTTCCTCGTGCTGCTCAGCGCTGTCCTCCGTGGTCCAGTCGTCTCCGAGGTGCCTCTGCTCGGCCCTCAACGGCGGGCTCCCCAATCTGGGCATCACCATCAACCAGACGCGGGCCTTGCAGCTTCCCGGTGCTTGCAACGTCCGGACTCCCCCAGTCAGCCAGTGCAATGGTAGGTTATCTAATATGAAAACCGAAAGGAAAAGAATCAAAAGAAATTGACCAGGAAACCGACAAAGGGTACACAATAATTTCTGTAATTTTATTTTTTTGGTCAAATTAATCTGATATTCCTTGATGTTGGAACAAACTATGCAGCTGCAAGTGGGCCAACAGCATCTGCGGCTTCACCTGTGGGTGCCCCGGTGGGTGCTCCGGCCGAGTCTACCGGTAACACTCCTGACTCCGACGGCGCCGCCGCCACTCCTTCCGCCACTACCAGCCCTTCTGGTAATATATACGGACACTATAACTAATACTTCCGAAGACGTTGCCAAAAAGTGTCAACGTATCTGCTTTTTTAATAAGACTTCTTATATTCTCAGCTCACGATGGATGTCTTATCCTCAAATGACGATGCAGGTACCACAGAGGTCGGAGGAGGATCCAAGGCGACTCCATCCCCACCAGCACAGGCGGCCGGCGGGAGCAGCATCAAAGTGTCGCTGCAATTCGCCCTGTTGCTGCTACTTGTAGCCTCTTACTCGACCGTCGCCAAAACAGTGTTCTGAGTCTTCCAATGGTTTAATTACTGCCGGGAACTTGCGATTCTGTTGTCAATTTCGTTCTCTGCCCACATCACTCATGATTCATTAGTGCTTGTTCTATGCTTTGGTCATTGTTTTGTATTACTACTGCGGCTGCTTCTCCCATCAGATGTATGATATTACGTAGTTTGTTTTCGATTTTGTCTCCTGTAATCCTCTTCCCTACTCTTTTCCACTCTCGTCTCCATCGACAGTGTCTTAGTTAAAGAGATCCGAATAGCACCGCTAATTAATTCAATCTCTTGGGTGGAAATGGCGACAACTCTTTACAGACTACCACAGATTTCATGACATAGCATCGGTGCTAAAACCCGAGAGAATGACTCAGTTTTGCCGACAGGCCTGTCAGTTTGCGTACAAGAAAATTATGAGGAAAAAATTAAAAAAATTGATTAATTATATATAAATAATTGTTGTTTTAATATTATTTTTTAAATTAATTTTATATTTATATTAATTAATTAATTATATTATATATAAATTTATTTTTAAAAAATTATTTTATTTAATTTGGGTTGGGATTGTGCTCCTACAACATCAAAAATTCATATATATATATATATTAGAATTTTCATGTCAACTGAGATGGTGGGCTATGATGACATGTCCTGAAACTAGAATTATGTCATGTTGACCTAAACTAAGAGTCCTATTGGCAAACAATTGGTGTATATTTATGCCAGAATTCCTTTTGTTTTGCTATGTACAAGCCTCATAATAAGATTTACCTCAATTTACTAGTTATTTATTATTCAATATAGTTCCTCATGCGTAGGTTGCTTTAGTTTTTAAAACTTATCATATAGGGTATGTGCGTGCATAACGTACGTACCAAATCCTCACTTAGATACATGGTAGAATTTAATATTATTATAACTGTTTATTTAAATAATAATAATAATAATAATAATAATAATTTTAAATGATGGTGTATTTTTTTTAATTTAATACTTAATAGTTGGACATAGAGATTTATTTGAAATAATCAATAGAGGTAAACCTGTCAAAAATTGGCATGGCTGGGCATGATACGAAAAATCATGCTTTGGTCGGGATTTTTCGGGCGGCATGAGATATAGGGCCATGTTGGCACGGCCAGCAAAAAATTCTACTGATCCTAAATGCGAAAACAATTCTTACAATTAAAAAGAAAATTAAGTGAATTTTTAAAGATGAGCTAATTATATACGGATGATCATATTTTAATAGTTATTTCAATGTATTCATCAAATTAGTATAGAACTTAAATTAATCGATCAATTATATTTCAATCGCATAAAATTTTATTTTGAAATATAAAATTATTTAAATTTATATTCTTTTAAAATAATTATTTGTTTGATTCTGATGAGATTTTCGAATTGTCCAAGATGGTGGACAACACTAGCACGGCTCGAAGTTTTCAGGTCGTCTGGAATAGACCGATCTAGAGAGAGGATAAGGGGTACTTTGGCTCATGTGACCATAATTGTCAAGCAAAAATAAAATATTTAAATAATAATTGTGATGTCCTCTATTTTTTAAAGCAATAATTGGGAGGGACCGAGACCGGCGAGACAATGTGGTTCCGGAGTTCAACTACTCCTGTCTACTGCATTGTCAACCAAGAACATGCACCAACCGATCTCTTCACCTTCCCGGTGGGTGCATGTGGGGGTATCCACAGAGTCCAGTGGACTTCGACTGATGCATGTCGAAGCTTGAGTCAAATTACCTGATGGAATTTAACTCGGCGAGGGGGTCCCATTCCGTAATTATTCAACTTACATCGATCAAGATGTTGCATGTTCAATTCTCATAATAAAACTCTCAGTATTCTTTTATTTTATCCTTATTTTCGCTATCCCATCCTAAAATTATAAATTTCGGGAAAAAAACTAATATCAGTCATAAATGTCATTTATCACCCTTATATATGGATTATAATTTCATATTTGTACGTTATTGGTGAAAAATGTTATTATTAGAGAAGATTCACTCTTTAGTAGTCCAGCATCATGGTTTATAAGTTTGGCCAACCGATGAAACCAAGATATAATGCCTGTCCTCACCCCGACAGTTCTAATATAAACCTAAACGGCTCATTCACTTCCTCTCACGGTCGCATCATGGCTTTGGCACGAGCCGCCATGTGTCTCATACTGATGGTAGTCCTAGCGGCCGAGCCCTGGGACAGGGTCACAGCCCAGCCTGGGTGCCCCCCGACGCTCAGCAGCCTGGCTCCTTGCTTCGGCTTCATCATGGGGAACTCGTCGACGCCTTCCGCCTCGTGCTGCTCGGCGCTCTCCATGGTGGTCCAGTCGTCCCCAAGGTGCCTCTGCTCGGCGCTCAATGGTAGGCTGCCTTCTCTGGGGATAAACACCAACCAGACGCAGGCCCTGCAACTCCCCGGCGCCTGTAACATACGGACTCCGCCCGTCAGCCAGTGCAATGGTATATATCCTATCCGGTCTACGTCTTTGCGGTCTTAGATTTCTTCGTTATAATTTGAAATTCTTTATGCTGTAATTGATTGAGCAGCTGTGAGTGGACCCACGGCTTCTGCGGCCTCTCCGGCTGGTGCTCCTGTTGGCCCTCCGGCAGAGTCAACGATTGACACTCCTGATGCTGCTGCTGCTGCTGCCACTCCTTCGGCCTCCACCAATCCCTCGGGTAAATTCCACTGATTACTCCCAGTAAACTCTGCCAATATCACAGGAACGAATTACACTTTCATCAAGCTTGTTCTCAAAAACTTAAAAAGAAAGCTTCAGAATACGTTGTGTAAACAGTATCACTTCAATTTAAAAAAAAAAAGTGTAAACAGTATCACGATCTAATTTCCCACGTCTTATTGGTTCGATTCACAAAGCAAAATTGAAGTTATGGCCCCTGCTAACTTACTATGGTTCTTGTGAATTTCTCAAGATATGTCTGTAAATGGAAAAGGAATCAGTTCTTATTCGAGAAGGAAGTTGCATACACTGAAATCGATATAATGCAGGTATTGCACCAGCTGGAGGACGGTCTAAGGCAACTCCATCTCCGCCGGACACGGTGGCCCATGGAAGCAATGTCAAAGTGTCGCTGCAGTTCGTCATGTTGCTACTCTTTGTAGCCTCCTACAATTCTGTCGGCTGGAGAGCACTCTGAGCCATTTTTATGGGATTGCCAGATTTCCATGGAGAGATTTGGTGCCCGTGGTGAAGTTCATCTTTGCACGTGAAACATGATTATTTATTTGCTTGTTCTGTCCGTACCGTTATTTGTACTGACGTTCACTTTTTTCGTTCATACATGAACTGTGTAATTTGTGTGGCTCAATGTAACATTTGATCTTTGGAATGTTCATACGCATTTACTGTCTCTCAAAATCTATATTCTCCATCATCCCTTCTCGTTCTTCTGCGTTGTTATGCCGTCATTAATGTTGACGATTTTGTATCTGCCCTTTCAGTTGAGATCTTTCATTGACAGGGTTCCCATACTGCATACCCAGTACGAACCAGCTCAACTTCAGCTTCATACTAAAGCATATTCATAACTTAGGAGCTGGTTATCGTGCTTTTGAATAACGAGCATATAAAGAATCAACGTCAGGATCGAAAAGGAGATGGCAGCAGTGGCAGTAATATGAAGGATTCAGTCATAAGCTCCTTGCTCATATATCTTGCTGACCACAAGTCGTTTTGGAAGTTCGAGCTTCATATTGTGAAACCTCGACAATCTAAAAACGTGGCTCGTGCTGTCCAGGTGGGTGCACAAAACATGCTCGCTGAGATTACAAGCCATTTCATCGTGACCGAGTCCAACCCAAGGCTATATAAGCTACGGTCAAGAGAAGATACTGAACCATAGTGTGGCCAAACAACCTTCAATCATGGGTATATACTAAGATGCGTTCACAGAGTAATGTCGAGTCCCGGCTGGAAGGAGGATTCAAATGGGCAAATGGAGTTTCGAAGTTATACCACATGGAGATTTTTATATCTGTGATTGAACCTTATCTGATGGCTTTATTACTGTCAATTTTTCATGTTCACTTTGCGGCGCTCTGCTTTTAATGTATAGAACTAAGTTATCGATGTGTGGTTTGCTGCATTAATGTGCAACTCTCTCGGAACTCAAATTTTTGTTCAGCTCCTTGAGAGTACGTAGAGCAAAGGAGTGAGCGCAGAAAGCAGAGTGAATTGCAGCACCATGAACAATACTTTATTTTATTCAAGCAGATCATACAAAGTAATGACAGAAATCAATGAGCAAAGCAAACCGCACAATTCATCGGAATAAATATATCATAACAAGTAGTGCAAGGAAGAGTTCAGAATTCACCCCACTGGTCCCTAAATAAGGAAAAAGAAGACAACATCTTGAATCTTAAAACCCAAAAATGGTGGACAAGTGTGGAGCAAAGAGAAGGGCAAAGGCGACGGAGAAGAGGGACAGCTTCTGAGTCATGCTCGCATCGGATGTGCTGCCGTCGGTAGTTGTAGTCGGGACTGTCTTAGATGCTGTTCCTGCAATGCCATTAATTATATATAAAGCCTATCAGCATTACTGATCAGCTAGCATAAGATTTATACCTGAAGGAACCGTGGGTGTTGCTGATGTTGCCGGAGTGTTGTCGGCCGGTGTGTTGTCTGTGGGAGAGCTCGTAGGGGAGCTTGAAGGAGACAGTGCTGCAATTCCACAAGCAAACAAAAACTCAGATTTCAAATTTCAGAATCTAAGAAATTAGATTAAAAAAAGAAAAAAAAATCTATACTAAGCATGACCATACCCTTGCACAGGCTGACGGGTGGTGTCTTTACATTGCACGCGCCCGGAAGCGCCAGTGCCTGGGTCTGGTTGATGGTGTAGCCGTAAGACGAGGCCGTGCCATCGAGGAGCAGGCAGAGGCACTGCGGCTGAGACTGGACGACACTGGTCAGCCGTGAGCAGCAACTAGAGGACGGGGTGGAGGAGTTCCCATTCACGTAGTTCAGGCACGGGGTCAGCCCCAAGAGCGAGCTCGCGCAGCCTGACTGAGCCGAGGCCCGGTGGAAGAGCAGTGCCACGAGCCCGAGGACCAGGACCGGGCTCGTTGCAAGCCCATTTCCTCTGATTGTAGCCATGTCTCTTCTCTCTCACTCTCTCTCTCTCTCTCTGTGTTGCTGCGAAGGAATTCTCCCAGGTAGAGAGATGTTTGGAAATTTGATTTGGTTTGATGTTCTTGGTATACATCTACCGTGTAGAAGTGGCAGTATTTATACAAGAAGAACTGCGATCTATGGACGCCACAGACGGGTGTCTTTGGTTGGCCAGATCCAGCAAACAAACATATATTACGACGAGAGTGTACATAAATTATGGGTGTTTGCTAATTAACTATCCTAAAATGTATCAACGAACTAATCAAGTACTGCAATCAGGTGCCATGCATCATGAGGAAGTCTTCGTGTGCAATGACTGACTACCACGTGGTAGTAGAGCTGGCAAAAAGTGGCATAGTCCGGGCACGGCACAATATGGAAAAACAATCATGTTATGCCGGCCGAAAGTATAAAATGTTTTTATAATAAAAATAAAATTATGAAAAAATTTTAAAAAGTGATTAACTAAATATATAGAATTATATTTTAATAGTTATTTGATTATTTTATTTAAATTAATATAAAATTTAAATTAATTGATTAATTATATGATTAAAAATTATATTTTGAAATATAAATTATTTACATTTATTTTTAAAAAATAATTCTTTATACCATTCATGTTGAGTCCGAACAGCCAAAAATACAAAACTTTCATGCATAAGCTAGCATTTTCGGGCACTTGATTTTCTGTGCTATGCTGACACGGCCCAAAAAATTTTTGTTAGCTCGAATTACCAGTTCTACGTGATAGCATGTCAAGAGTCTCAACTCTCAAGCGGAAGTTTCATCTTTTTACAAGCACCATATAGTATATTATCAACCATATGTGCTCAGTCGTACAACCCTTATTAGCTAATTTAATATACTAATAACATGCAGTAGATTACATTTAAGATTTGAAACTCGTAGATCCCAAACTGTATAATGCATAGCTCGGTAAACTAATCGGTTATTATGACACTGTACACTATTAGTATAGTATATACATATATATATGTATATACCAGGTTGCCTCATTTAGGTGGGTTGTCTGGTTGGTGGAGTGGGATTAGTTTAGAAGGGATATGTGAATGTATAGCTACATTGGGTGGCCAACTTTACCAGCGGAATCAGTTCATGTTAGTCATCGGTGTCACTGTCTGTAAGCCAAACAGATCGTGATCCAGCCAACGAAATGGTATTAATAAAGGGTACGTGACCATTAGATGCGTCAATTGATTGGCTTTGTTGAGGATGACAGCCTTGAGATTAGCTCTCTGTTTCACCAATCTCACCGCATTATTATTCTTAATGAAAACTGGTTAGTTCATCAAAGGAAGGTTCGATACAATTAGTATATGTATCGCGATTTGAAATAGGAGGAAGGGTTTGTTGACTCTTGTGCTGGCAGGTGGCATCAGGGCTGTTCTGATCTCACCAATGAGTAATGTGACGTTAATCGATATGTGGGACCAGCTCGAGCTGTACATGGTCCAAGTCTTAGTACTGACCCGGTCCGCACATAATGGAAGCCCAACGAGACTAAGATCCTTTATTGGTTTTTTCCCTTCTGGCTGAACAATTATTTGCACAGTTTTAAAAACCGGACCGGGCTGCTGGTTTGACCGGTTGATTAGGAACCAGCCACTCACATGATCCGGTTTTTAGAATTAACCCATTTTCAATTAAAATGCGTTCAACTCCGATTAACCGGCCGGTTCCCAGTGAATCGGCAAACTCAATTGAACTAGTGAAAAGATAATTAAAAAAATAAAACATATTATAATATATTTATTTTATTTTACTAAACTTATATTTATATTTTATATTAAATTCAATTTATTATTATTATTATATTATTAATATTATTTATTAAATATACTATTCGACTTATTGAACTCCCAGTTTAACTCATCTTGACTGATTTTCGATCCGGTTCGATTTTAAAAATTATTATTATTTTGTTTGACTTACTGCAGACCGATTCCTTCGATAAAGTTGGCCACCCAAAGTGGCTCTACTTGTTGTATATATCCCCCACATATAGTAACCAATCACATAGCCCTGTGTATACGTGAGAGATTATTCTAATACATAATAAAAATGTATAACACGTATCATATGCAATGGGTCTATAAAAAAAGTGCACGGAATGATAAATCAATGATCTAATGTTATTAGAGGTAAAATTTATGCTCGATCATTAATATAATATCACGTGATACTCGGTTTTATGCGGAGGCTCTATGATACACAGGATTTGTCTGCCCGATTGCAGTATTTGATTAGTTCGTCAGTACATTTTTGGAACAGTTAATTTTATGATTACCAACCGTTCATAATTTATACACACTTTCGTCATGGTAAGTGTTTGTCTGCTAGATTTGGCTAACCTAAGACGCCCGTCTATGATGTCCACAGATCACGGCTCTTGTCGTATAAATACCACCACTCCTACCCAAGAACGGACCACAAAGCAAAAGCAAATCAAATTCCTAGACATCTATTTCTATTCCAGGGAGAATTTCTTAGCAGCAACAGAGAGAAGAGGCATGGCTAAAACCAGGGGAAACGGGCTCGCAATGAGCTTGGTCCTGGTCCTCGGGCTCGTGGCTCTGCTCTTCCACCGGACCTCGGCCCAGTCGGGCTGCATGACCTCGCTCTTGGGGCTGACCCCGTGCCTGAACTACGTGAACGGGAGCTCCTCCACCCCTTCCTCTACCTGCTGCTCCCGGCTGACCGGGGTCGTCCAGTCTCAGCCGCAGTGCCTCTGCCTGCTCCTCAACGGCACAGCCTCGTCTTACGGCTACAGTGTCAATCAGACCCAGGCGCTGGCGCTTCCTGGCGCCTGCAACGTCAAGACACCACCTGTCAGCCTGTGCAACGGTACGGTTAAGCTCAGTATAGATTTTTTTCCCCCTTTTTTAGATTCTGAAATTTGAATTCTGAGTATGTTTTGCTCGTGGAATTGCAGCGCTGTCCCCATCAAGCTCCCCCACCAGCTCTCCCACGGACGACACGCCGGCCGATGATACTCCAGCGACATCAGCTGCACCGTCCGTTCCTTCAGGTATAGATCTTACGATGATTCAGTTATGGACTCGTGGATACGAGGATTATGGGCTGAATATATAATCAATGGCACTGCAGGAACAGCGTCGAAGACAGTCCCGACTACAACTACTGACGGCAGCACATCCGACGCGAGCATGACTCGGAAGCTGTCCCTCTTCTCTGTCGCCTTTGCCCTCCTCTTCGCTCCACACTTCTCCTCTACATTCGGCTTTTAAGATTCGAGATGCTGATTTCTTTTCCCTTAGTTAGTGGGGGCAGTTCTGAATTCTTCTTCGTAATATTCATCACGGTATATGCGTTCTTACAAGTTATGTGCCTCGTTTCGTCAGTTGTGTTGTTGATATTGTTTGAGGATTCTTCTACACGAAAATTGCCTTGTATAATTTGCTCGAGAAGAGAATAAAGTATTGTTCATGGTGCTGCAAACTCACACTGATCCTGTCGTTCCCCTTCGCTTTTACCCGTTCTCGAGGAGTTGACCAGAAAGACGAGTTGGGGAATGAGTTGCACTTGACGCGGCAAACTATTCCTGTCAAAAACTGGCCTGGCCCGAACGTGCGCCCCGGCACGGCACGGCACGCAAAAGCAGTGCCTGGGTCCCGCCAGAGATATTGGGTCGTGTGATCCCGCCGGCTCAAAAACAAGAAAAAAGTATTTATAATATAAAAAAATTATAAAAAAATTTAAAAATAATTTTATTTTAACAATCATTTCAATAATTTCAATAAATTAACATAATATTTAAATTAATCAATAAATTATATGATATGAAATTTTATTTTGAAATATTAAATTATTTAAATTAAAAAATTTAAAATTATTTTTATTTGATTTGCTATGAGGTGGGCCATCTGAAATGCGAAATGTTCATGTATAGACTGAGATTTTCAGATTGGATGAGATGATGGGCTGTGCCGGTATGACCCAAAATCATCAAGCTGACCCGACTTAATAGGTTTAAGTGAACTATACAAGTGGTTGACTTAATTCTATGTTATCATACCCATTTCCTCGAGAAAAATATCCAATTCAACTTATGTTAATAGAGAAAGTTCATCGGTGAAAAAAGATTTACATTTTAGTATATAGGCTTAGGTTGAAATTGAATTAAATTAATTAAGTTTCTAATTATGGGAGAAAATGTAATTCTACATACTGAAAGGAGAGTGCAGAAGTAAAGAGCATAGAATCTAGACTTCTGTGCAGTACAGTGTAATCTAAACCCCAAAGGGCCGCCAAAACCCTACATCCTACACCCTCCTCCTCCATCCCAGGCTGTTCGCTTCGCTTCCAACCATAGATGGCCGACGAAGGCGCTCCGATGGAGGAAGGAGAAGAGGGCGCTAGAGAACTCGAGGTGGCTCCAGCGCTAATCGCCGTCCACCCTTGTCAGAAATCGCTCGCCGTCGCCGTCGGATCGGACCTCCGCGTCTACGACCTCCAGTACGGTGTCTTTCTGGTCTCTCTAGCTTCTTTGCCTAGTTTTTCGCAAGTTTCCCGCAGAATGTGTAAGAAAAGCTGGATCTTTTAGAGTCGTCGCAGTTGGAGACGTTGGTTGTTCTCTTTCTGCGGCACAATCCTTTTTTTTTTCCTTCCATATCTTCATTTCTGAAATGGGCGAGTACGAGTGCTGCGTAAATTGAAGGAAAAAAGGCTGAACTTTAGATCATTCTTGAACTTAATGTTGCATTCTGCAGAAGCTGCCAATAAGGGATATTGGTGGAATATAAATGTTGATTTCTATAATTATCTATCTAGATTTGCAGAATCGTGGGATCTTAGGTACAATTGGGGAACAAGTGTTTACTTTATCAAATGGTGTTTCTTGCAGTGAAGGTTGCCCAGTTTCCCTGTTGGATGAATACAATAAGCCCTTCCATAAGGATTCCATAAGAGCTATTCGTTATGGCGTGAATGGGAAGCTCCTTGTATCAGCTGGGGATGACAAGCTAGTCAAGATATGGTCTTCTGATACTTGGCACTGCATCGGAACTGTGTATGTCCTCCATGCCCTGTTACACACAATGAATTTAGGCTGTTTTGATTACTGATCCTCTTTCATAATTGTCAAATTATGAGTTCTTGTTTACAGCTATCCCGGCCTGAAATTGCATGATCAGTGCTACAAAATTTTTGGTTGTCACTTCTAATATGGCATGACAACAATTACATATCTTTCTATGTGACCATTAATTTTACGAAGCAGGTGATTTATCATGTGGCTCAGGTAGAATTTTCTGGACAAATATAAGTCTTTAATAGCACAGAGGGTTTGCATTTAACTTAGTAGATTGTAAGCTCTAATCCATTTATATTTTCTGTATAGGGTGATATATCTATGTTTCCTTTAAATGAAAATTCATTCACTTTTGTTTTAGGTGTTGTGAGAAGAGAGTGAGCGCCGTTGCAATAAGCGACGATGGTCTCTATGTGTGTTTTGCGGACAAATTTGGAGTTGTGTGGGTTCTGAGTTTAGAGGACAAAGATGGGAAATTCTCCTTAGTCAATGAGAAGGCAACACCAATGCTTTCACACTATTGTAGCATCATCACTAGTTTGGTAAGTAATTCTTTAAATTTTCATTGTCTCCTTTTACCTTCCCTTTTTTCTTAATGCTTTTTACGGTTAAAATCTATGCAGTCCAAGTTCCAAGCTCTTCTGACACTGTTGCATAGGATATCTTTCTCATTATCAGATATTGCAGAATCAAATTTCCTTTTCAAGTTGCCATTTTGATTCATGATGAATGCTTCGATATTTTCCTTGTGCCTCATATTTGTTGGTCTTGTGTACAATCATTTTTGTGTCTTAGAGTTATGGGGTTCTCTAACAAGACGAATATCTATTGCAGGAATTCTCACCCTGTCGACGGTACATTGTTAGCGCTGATAGAGATTTTAAGATTCGGGTTAGTCAGTGCTCTTCTTTTAATCATGTGTACCGATGTTTGATAATTTATCATTATAAACTCCTGTCCTTATGCTAGGTTACTGTGATACCTGAAAAACCATTAGAAGGAGCTCATGAAATTCACTGCTTCTGCTTAGGCCATTCAGAGTAAGTATAATGTCCTTCAATGGTATTCTTCATACTCACTAAAAAAATGAGATATACATGATGAGAAGTTTTCAGTGGTTCACTGTTTGCAAATAGGCTATCAGATCTCATGTCAGGTGGCAGCAGAATGGAAGGATAAGATGATGTCCTTTATGATATGTTTGCTTGTGTTACACTGAATGAATATTTATTAAGAAAGAAAAATTAGTTGAATGAATATTGTCTGAATCTAGCAAAATACTTTTGCTATGAAGGCAGTAAAAGCATTTCATGTAAAATGTAAAACTACAAACCCTTTTTGTCTGCCATTCACTCCCTCTTGGCTTTCTTGCTTCTCAGTCCTTGTTGACAGTTTTTTAATCCTTAGTATGAAAAAGGATTAGTTCTGGTCTTTGGTTCGTGACATGTGACAAATGTTACTCCATTGAATTCGGTTTATAATTGGTTTTCTTGTGCCTCTACCTGCCTTTTGACTGACAAATTGGGAGGGAATTATAGGGAGAGGTTTCAGGGGTGAAGTATTATTTCTCCAAATCCTTAGGCCAAAAGGAATTATTTGGTTGACATAGAATAGATCAGTAGATCATAAGAAAGGTTTCGATTTGAATGAAGGATTAGGATGAGAACATATTCACAAATGCTCTGCTTTCTACTTTAAAATATTAATAATAGAATTGATACTTTCCTGTGGGCATGGAACTCATATCTTTTATACCTGATAAATTCATGGTATATATCCTTGCTTTCTCCATTAATTCATAAAACCAATGGGCACTGCTCCTGTTTCTGTAGGTTTGTTTCCTGCCTTGACTTTGTCTTCTCCCCAGATTGTCAAGAGGGATTCCTTTTGTCTGGAAGTGGGGATTCAACAGTAAGTAGTGAAGAGCTTTCAAGGATTCTTCTAGTTGCATTACTATTTGCACGGTTTTTTTCCCTTTCAAAAAATTGACTTCTCAGAAGAGCTGTAAATGTAATCATTTCTTTTGTAGGTTCGCCTTTGGGATATAACCTCTGGTTCCTTATTGGATACTTGTGAAGTAGGAGCAAAGGTACTCATCCTCATAGACATGTTTCCTCTATATGATGACAAGTATGACCTAGAGAGAGTTAGTCATAATCTGGCTATGTCAATGCCATAAGCTGATGCTTATGTTAACAATCTCTCCACTGCTTTGATCCTGAGCTTGTTTTCACCTAGTCTTAATTTCTGAAGGCAGGACTTCTAGAGTCCAGTGAGACAGAAGAGGAACACTTCTATGCTGTTACTGATTTATGTGCTATCCCTGAAGGTACAATGATAGCAGTTGCCATTCAGAGGTAATTATATGAAGTTCTGCTCCATTAACTTGCTACTTCATAAATTATCCAATTTTAGTTCATGGTTCTGATCCTTTTTAACTTAATCATGTGTAGTTTCAAAGGAATAATTCTGTTGAGTTGCGACATTTCAGTCAAATCACTCTCCATAACAAAGGTAGAGGAATTCTTTTGGGTTCTTTTAGTATTCATCTTTATGCAAGTTTTCCTTCTCATCCAAGTGGAATCATAGTTGCCTGGATATAACTAATTCTTGGATTTTTAACTTATTATTTTAGTAATTCAACTATTTTTTCATAGCTTATTTTTTTAATCGTCAAGCCAAGCTTCTTGATACTCCCGCACAGCACGAGATGATTCTCATGCTTCCAAGTTGTGAACTATTTACAGGTGGTTTCCATGTCAGGAGAAACCTTCATTCCCACATGCCTCGGGGTGAGTACATCAGAAAATCTGCTGTGGATGACCACAGGTATATCCAAGTTGCAAGGCCCTGACTGCTCCTCCCTAGTCCGTGTTAGAGCTATTTCTGGTATCAAGCAAAGAAGTGAAGGGGAACCAGTTGTGCTGGAAGATAGTGAAGTGCCGGGAGGACAGAAACTGCTCAAGAAGTTGCAGGGAAGCATTTCTGTCGAGGAGAATGCTTACCTGGCGGCTTCAGAGGCCCTGAAGAAGGCCATGTCGAATCTGCTGATTAAGAAGCAGTACTCTGTCCAGAATCGAGAGACTCGGAAGAGGACGAGGAATGACAGGAAGTTCAAACGATGATGAAAGGAGGGCAACTTGTTAATAGGATGTCTTCCCTTTCCCTTCTTAGAACCTCTATATACTCACTTGAATCTTAACATGGGAATTTGGCGTCATGGAAGGTTCACATGGGTGGCTTGCAGATTTAGCTTCTTTTTTGCTTTCTGTACTGCAGAATAATATATGTAATCTTTCTTATTATTGCAGATTGATCTCATTCTGGAATTTTGATCGTTCAATTGAGCTGTCCGATTGAGACATATTATTTATGAAGGTGGCTAGGAAGTGATAAGGTTGTCAGATATGTGAAGTATATATAAATACTGTGTTTTCTTTTTCCTTACAAAATCTATTGTCTGTTCTCACCACTTCATCTGGAGAAATTCTTTTGAGATATCTGTTTGAGACGTATGCTGATGGATTACGTCAATCGCAGAGTCGAACTGCTAGAACTTGTTAGGAGTTCATCATATAAAAGGCTGGACCCACGTCATGGAGCCTGCAAGAATCCCTCTTGTTTGCTGTGACCTATCATAGGTAACCGCTCTTATTTGTCAACGATCGTTCGAGTACAATGGTCGGCTTCAGATCGCAGCCAAGTTTTACAAGGCCTTGATCGACCCACAGAACCAGGGCCATCAAAAGCCCACCTCATATAGTCATGTATGCACCACCGGTACTAGGGAGAGTAACTTCTGATGTCAGTGTCTCCACCTTCCGTCTGAGATTATTGATGTCCGTCGTTCTTCCTCTGTACATTCATTTCGATTCAACTCCTGGCTTTTCCATTTTTCCCTGGAGGTATGGGTGAGTGGGCCCGAAGATTCTGTAATTCTCACCGTACCTGGGTCTTAACTTGTATAGAATCGGAATTCCTAAGTTTTGAAGTCTGAAACCTGCGTTATTCGATCTAGGAACCGGGATCCTGTGGAATCTGTATTACAGGAACAAGTTTCATATACAAAGCAAGGACGGTTCCAACTTGGGTTAGTTATATTGATGCCTCGTGCGTCGGAATTGGAACCAGTTCTGACCGACTCTTTGATCTCTCAACCGGGACCAAACCGATGGGTGGGTGCTCGACAGCGCCCATGCAGAGTCCGCTCCAAGTCCCCCGCAAGCCTACCTACATTATCTACTCGCTGCGGCAGCTTCAACATCTCCTCCGTCCAGTTTCATGCGAAGAGAAGGGTCGTGTCACTATTCGTCTGTACCAAAAAAAGAAAAAAAAGCTTTGAAAGAAGAGCCAAACATAGGACATGCTTACATGGTGTTATCTTGAATGATGTTTTCCTAGTGAATTGTCGCATACGAACTCACATTTAAGATTTGCCAAATTGTATAATTGTTTCTTGTCCTCTCATTAATCATCACCATCTCCCTTTCGCTGGCGACAACTTCCAATCAATCTCGTCCCCACCCACTCGCTGATCTTCAGCAAGCAAATAATAGAATCTGCCGCCTGTTGCTGCCTCAATTATCATGTCACTTTTTCTGTGTGTGTATATATATATATATATAGATCTTGTGTCCATGAATGAGAAATCATATGCCACATCAAGGCTAAACGATGAAGGTGAGCATAGGAATCACTAGTACACAGACCCATATTGCAACTTAGTTTACTGATGCAAGACTAATATCGGCGGTCTTGGATTATCGTGTTTTTACGAACGGTTGATGTATTTCAACATCTCTTTCTAACATGTAAGGCATTCGACCTAAACTTTGCAAGTGGAAGAGATCCATGTTCTGGGTCTACTCAACTTGAATATGAATAGATCTGAAATACTTTTGAACACCACTTAGCATAAATCTAAGAAGGAAAATACACAACAAAACCGGTGAATCCAAATTTCCACACTTTCCTCCCCATCAATTGATGATGCCAATACCCACATCGGGCGGGCCCAACTAGGAAGCCGAGAGGAGCGAGGAAAGGACAAGGCCTTTTTGGGGCCCGCAATTCCGACACTGGCCCATGGGCCCACCACCTTCATTATTGGGCTTTGCTCTGATGAGTGGGCCCACGCTTTCAACATCGCAGTGGACAGCGACGCCCTTTCCCATTTCCCCCCTCCGCTCCCTTCCCCGAATGTGTTGATGGCTCACCAACTTGGGTTGGATTAGTGGTTTTTTTACTAGACCTCAAATGGGTGATCTAAAAATCGAATGTCATGTTGAAAGAGTCAACATAAATTTTTCCAGGGATTCTGGTCCGACCGTAGATTAGCCTCGAGGTGCACTCCGGCTGGTTCGGGAATATTGCGTGGTGCAAAAGAATGTCTTGATGGCCCGACGGGAAAAGTAATGTTGGCAAATGTAAAGTTGAGGGACCAAACTGGTCTACAGGCGATCCCCCTTTTTCTTTTTTATCGGAGAAAGAGTTATGGATACGCTTTATTTGGGTCGTATGCCTTTTTCAGAGTTGGATATCGTGCTCGAACGTTAGCGATCGATCTTGCCACTTGGTTCGATTTATTAGTGATAATGAAAGCATCTTGGGATAAACTTATGCTTTTGAAAAAGTAAAAGGGTGACAAATTTTTAAATAGTACAGAACACATCAGAATTTAAAATGGGGGAAAAAAACAGTTTTTTTTTGGGGGTTGAGAAAGAGAAAATCTATCTTAGGAGAGGGTGAAGGGTCGATCCAACACGGCCGTTAATCGAACCACGAGCAACCCTAATGTAGGCCGTTGCAACAATCTATGGTCCGGGGGGGGGTGGCGTGGGTGGCGGCGGCGGTCGACTGTCATCCTCCCTTTCACGAAACTGCTCTTCAACTGGTGTCCGGTTCGAACTGTGCATGCCTCGTGGTCGAGGTGATCGACCAGTGCTCTTATCTAACTCACAGGGCTAATTATCTATGATCCGATTCTAAAGAGATCTATACCTCGATGGACCACTCACTGCTTATACCCTCAAGGCTCTGCCTTTACAAAATTATATAATATTTATATGAAGAGAGAAATATTAAAATTAAAAATTAAAATTTGTGTAATATCAGGCCTTGTGGGGTTCCCCGATGGAGAAATCTCATCCGCTCCTTCTTTGGGCCACGTGTCCAGTTAGGAATTTGTGGGCCCCGCAGCCAGATAGTGCACGAGAAAATTTTCATCCGGTTTGGATTTTAGTCCGGATTTTTGGGGCTTTCGATATATTGGATCATATTAATGTAATACAAAAATAAGTTTGGTAGTGCGTACGTACCGTCCGATATAAAAAAATATCTATAATAAAAATGAAAATTATGGAATAATAATATTTTAATATTTTTTAAATTAATAGAAAGGAGGAGAAAAAGGAATCGTGCATAAAAAAGCATTTTCTTTTTAATGATAGAGGATATGATAAGTGGGGGTGGGGTAGAAAAGAAGTAAGTACATGCACATACATACATACATGCATAAATACAAGGAACTGTTGCCGGCACATTAGCGCGGCACGTGATGGTGGGCTCTCGTTGCCCGCCTCGTGCTGTGACATTAATTGTGGAGAAATTGTCTTTATATCCACCCCCTCAAAAAAAAAAGTCAAAAAAGAAGGGGGGGTGCAAATTGCAATTTCAGCAACATCCGAAGGGAGGATTATTCTTTTTTTAATAAAAAAAATTGGGCGCCGAGAATAATATGTAATACAAAAACATGTTTGGGAGCCGTGGTGAGGTATAAAATATAATATCAGAGAAATAAATTAAAATATTATTACATATAAGGGATTAGATATAGACATGAGGTCGGGCTACCTAAAATATCGGTTGGCTTGGAAATGCCAGCATATGCACGATTACTTCATGTCATGCCTTGGGCTGTTTGATGTGGCCCGAAATGGGAAAATTAACTATTTTTACAATAAAATTGAATAAATTTTGGACTTGGAGCTGATATTTTATGTGTTGTAATTAATTGATTAATTTGAATTTATTTTTGTTAATTTTAAGAACATGCAAAAATAGATATTAAAATATTTCGTGCTCTCGGGCCACCGCAGCCCAACAGGTCAGTTAATCAAAAAACATTCAAAGCCGAGGCAGTGTTTTTTTAGGTCATGCCAAATGTTGCCCATGCCTAATTTAGTATTATTATCTTATCAGTTTAATTTTTTATTAGAAGTATATTTATAAATCTAGTGAAAATTGTAATCTCCACCCAAAAGTTGTATGTATATATATATATTTGGTTGAAATGATATTTTTTAAATGAATAAAATTATATTTATATATATTAGGTTGTCCATGGATGTAGTTAATGTTCGTGAACCATATATAAAAATAACTGTCGATATCAGTTGGATTTTGTCCAGATAACTAATTCGGATTACTTCAGGTCGACCTATTTAAGGGGTTAAGAACTCCTCGTCACGGGTGGGACTCAAACTTAAGTCCTCCCATTATAATGATAACTGCCAAACTATTTTACCACATCCACGATAGGTGTCGTCACAATATAGTTGCTATATAGAGTATGGAGGAATTTAATAATTGATAAACAATTCAAATAAACACATCCTGGGTGCAAGTGGGATGCTCGACATTGCGACTTGACAGTCCTGAGGCTATTTTGATATTCAATTTGCAGGCAAGAGGGCAACAATTACTGGATTTTATAGCTGGCATTGCGAGATTATGAAGAAATTTGATTAATAAATCATATCATATTGATGCAACTTGCATTATCTTTTTTTCCTATAAATAACCTAATTCCTATAATCCCATTGTAGCTAATTAATTTAGATTTGATTTAAATCGGTCTATTAATAAATCAAAAGCCTTCAAATATAAATTTTTTATATCTACAAAATTATATCATACTAAATTATTTCGAATAATTTCGACCGATTAGCATAAATAATTAAGTATTGGGTTCGCTTTCAATTGCCGTTGATGACGACATGCTTAATCCGGGAAGTTATTATTATTTTAGAGGGAGCACAACGGGGCTCAGGACAAATTATCTTTTCTAAAAATAAATTTATTTATACTTAAAATATAAATATGTGTGACTTTTGATACAATAATTATCTATAAATTAAGTCATACCTGATAATTTTCAGTAATTAAAAATAATAAATAGGTTTATATCAATGTAAACGTAACCTGCGGTACAATAAAATATTCCAGTTAAGAGCTCACCTACCGCAAGTATTATACACGAATTCGTCCGGTAAGAGAATCGATAGGAAAAAATGGGGCATACCAATTTTATGAAATTTAATAAAAAAATCTTTAAAAATGTAATTTTTAATTAAAATTTACACATTAAATTTATTATATAATACGTATTTATATTTAAAGGACGGGACGGATAGCTCCGGAAAACCGACCAAAAAAAAACAGTCCTCTCTGTCCTCCTTTCTCACTCTAGCTACAGTATCATCGCCACTTGTGAAAGAGAAAAAGGACACGCGATTAAAGAAGCAGAAAAATTATGGGAAAAAATGGTGACATGGTTTGTGCGGAGCCATCTTCCTCACTTTTTTTTCTTTACATATAAAATTTCTTAATTTACTCTCATATTTCTTTTACCCACTTTATAAATTTATGCAATATTCAATATATTTATCTTTTTTTAACTTACTATTTTTACTGTCCAGTTATCAGACAGTTTATTGCTCACTGCATTTACAATTGTGATAGCTTTTAGGTAGAACAGTCAAGAACTGGCCCAGCACGAAAAAACCGTGCATGGCCAGGATTTTTAGGCTCTCAGAGAAATAATGTCATGCTTGGGAAAGTGTGAAAAAATATTTACAATAAAATCAATATCATCATAACTTATTTAACAAATGATTAATTATGTACAAAAATCATACTTTAATATTTGTTTTAAATTAATAAAGTATCTAAATTAATCCATTAGTTATATCATATAAAAATTTATTTTAAAAATATTAAGTTATTTAAATTTATTTTTAAAAATTATTTTCATTTAATTCGGATCGGACTGAAATTTACAGGCTTGCTGAGATGGTGTGCTGTGTCAACATGCCCATAATCATCTGGGTCGGTCCGAATTCATAGGTCGGGATGACAACTTCCAGTTTGGGGATTCGAGTTGAGGTTAAATGGTTCAAAATGGATTCAATTCCAACCAAATTTGCGTTACTAAGATAGATAATTTAATGGTTCATACATATAGATGTTCTTTTTATGTATATATGTGTGTGTATATATATATATATGTATCTTTGCAAGGAATGAGCGAAAGAGTCATTAACCCTCCGACGCGTCCTTCATTGGTTACGTGTTGTCAAACCTGCTGACTTCCATGCACACGCCTCCTCTATCCTTATATGGCACGTACTCCATTAGTATCTCTCCCATCTCACCTCCTCCTCCTCCTCTCTCCTCTCTCTCGCTTGAACAGATCCTTTAGCCTATTTTTGCAGAGCTGCAAAGCCTGGATGTAACGAGGAGGAGAAGAAAGTGGGGGGAGAGAGAGAGCGCTTGACTCATCGTACTCCCAGTGCTCCAACGTCCGCCATTGCCATCCACTTATCGTCGGTGACCCTAAAAGCTCGTTCATTCATCTCTGTTGCAGAGAAAGGAACAGAGCATACGTACTGATAGAGGACCCCTTCTTGGAAGCGGTTGTGCTCCTCCTTTCCTGGTGAGTTGACAGATCAAGATAGTGAGAGAGAACGAGGGGAAAGGTTGTAGCTTTCGTCGAGTTCTCTCAGAGCCATGGAGGTCACCGAGTTTTAGTAGGATAAAACAGAGGAATTGTGATTTGTTAGTGATGCTGAGGAGCAGGTCTCGAGCAGTAATAGGGAAGCAGTCTTTAGTGGATCATCACCGATCTTCTCAGGCCCCCGTGGCCCAAAGTCACAGCCGGAACAGGGTGTCTTCCTTCTTCGCTCCGGCCTTTGGAGGTTTCAACACGTCTAGATTTTGCTCTGACCCTATCAAACCCATGTTGAGCCCAGCTCTGATCCTTGATGTTAGCCCCTTCTCTGCTCTCAGAACCCCCCTGGCCGATCGGTTCCCCGGAGGCAAAAAGCGCTCCTGGGAAGATCTCGAGTCTCGGGGAATCGGCCTGGCAATCATCGATAAACTGTTCGAGCAAATGCCCGAGAGGAACCACCCTAAATCCAATCGCAATCTTGTGGTTTTTGGATCATCCATGAAAGTCCGAATCCCACCATCTCCCGCTCCCGCCCTCGAGCTCCCAGAATCTCCCACTGATTATGGGATCAGGACCCGGAATTCCCATCTCTCGTCACCCAACCCCCGGGCACCGGGCTCCAACTCCACTGGGGATTTGACGGAGTGCCTCTCCGTGAGTGAGATGGAGCTCTCCGAGGATTACACTTGCATAACCTACCATGGAGCTAATGGTAGAACCACTCACATATACGACAACTGCATCGTCGAGAGCCACTTCACTGTGCAGCCTGATAAGCCCAAAGCAGCTCCATCGAGTTTCCTGAGCTTCTGTTACACTTGCAAGAAGAGTCTTGAGCAGACTAAAGACATTTACATTTACAGGTATCCGTTGTTCTATTCCACGTGGTTGGTGGAAATGATTGGTCCAAACTATCCATGTCCCGAGCCCATGAATGCAAATTAGCTGCGATCTTTCACGAGTGGCCTATAAATTTCTTCTTCTTGTATTTTTTTTTTGTTTGAGCATTTTGGATTGTTGGGTTCCTCCGAGATTGGTCATTCTGCGCATCAAAATGAGGATTTTTTTTTGACTTAAAGGTTTCGTGATAATCAATATATTCATTTTTCACACCTCAGGGGCGAGAAATCCTTCTGCAGTCAGGAATGCCGCCACCATGAGATCGTGCTGGATGGTGGAGAGGATTTAGAGTTCGCTGCCTGATGATCTGTTTGAACAACTCACTGATGATCATCCCCTCATCAAAAAAAAAAAAAACTCCCTACCCAGAAGCCTTCTGAATCGCCTCATTCATGTGGACTACAGAGCTAGCGGATTCCCAATTTTCTTGGTTTTCGACTTGTATCTCCTCGAGATTTCAGACAGAGAGATGAAATGAAAGGGGCGGATGTTTTTGTGAGGATCTCCATTTTCCCCTCTATTTTTCTCCCTTTCTTGGCCAACGGCATTGAGCTTCCAATGGATGACCGCCATGTGATGGAAGCCATCCCTTGTTTTTTCTTTTTTTCTTTTCCTTTTTAATCCTTAATCTTAGATCAATAAAATAAATCTTAGAAACCAACAGATGCAATTATTTATTATATGATCAATCTTCATGAAATTAGATTTGTTATGATCTATAAATTAATAATAGAGTTTAAAGTACGAAGATTCTCTCCTCCTGGGCAAGTCATCCTGATCCGTGCGTCCGTCCTTCTTGGTTGAGTAAGCATCTGAAACTGTGTAATCTGTTTTCCTTTATTTTATTAATGGGGATGCCCTCCCTCATCGGGATTGACTTTGTCGGAGAGGTAGATCCAAACTCGGGGGTCATTGTCGCCCTCAGTTCCTCGCGATCCAAGCAAGGGTTGAATTATTTTACCTGATAAAAAATTATCGAAGAGCCGTATGGTTGTCGATCACTAGCTGCGGGGCTAGAGAGACGTGTGGGTGAAAACACTGATGATGAAGCCGTGTCCAACGACCCGCGTCCGCCATTGACATGTTGTCTGTACAGGTGGATGTTGAGGAGTTCAGACAATCTCTCTCGTGAATGCGGATCGGGAATTTATGGCTTCCTCGAGAACTTCGAATAGACGACAGCCACGAAGGGTAACAACGCGGTGTGGGTCATCCTCGACCGATTGAAAGCCCGCACATTTTCTTACAGTCTGAATTGATTACTCCATGGGATAAGCATTTAAAGCTTTTCATTTCATAAAAAAGATGTCCCCGTGTGTCTTTACTATGCGTATGTGTGTATGATGAATCATTAACCGACAGTCCGTATGATTTATGTAGAAATTTATGTCAAAGGATGAGATCCAAATTGAATTACTCGAGCGATGTCTGCACTCTCTCCGAAGCTCCCTGCTTAATGCTTGAGATGTGCGAAAGCATCAGAACACGGATTGAAACAGAGAAACATCGAAAGGGAAGCAGGGAAAAGGGATCACCTTGCGTGTGATAGGGTGTTGGCACTGGCAACGATCTTCAAGGAAAACCACGATCAAGGGCCAAGGCAATACTCACAATGGCAATAATTCTGGAGGAAAAGAAAGTGGTTAAGGCTTAAGGCACGAGAGGGTAACCTGTTAAGCTCTTAACCGGGCAGATGACTAGCAGGAGGACTATAAATCTACAGATGTCTCCACTTCTGAGCTTCCCATCTTAAAACTAGGAGCCAGGGGAAGGCGGCAAAAGAGCGCAACGAAGATAAGATGCTGGGAAAAGGAAGGAAGGATGTATTATCCGATGTGAAGATTGAAGATGGATATCTGTAACTTGTCTCAGCTGTGAAATCGGTGACCTGCGAGATCACAGAGGCAACACTGTTGAGTATTGGGAAGATGCGTATGGATTGTTTTTGTCTACAACCACAAGCCGCCACTAAATATATCGTCATTTGCAAGAACTCAAGCTTGACAATTGCGAACCGAAATTGGAATAGACAGAAATGGGCAGACTCAGATGAACCAAGACCTCCGCTCAGATAGGTACGTGTTGATGCTGTTCACTACCTTTCCTGAAACTGTAACCTGGAAGTGATGTGTATCTTTCTCCAGGACCTGTCCCATTTTCCCCGGAAATAACTATACCAAATTAGGTACTGTTAGAGGATCCCAACCTATATCTATTGGGTTCAGTTCCATCAATTATATAGGCGGGGTCACATCCAGAGCTTAAACCGTACTGTGGTGGCCAACAAAGTTCGGAACCAGCTAGCTTAGAAGACCGCAGGTGGAATTAGCAAAAAATTGTCCACTAATGAGTTGTTGAATGACCCAAATTCATACCTATCAGCTTCTAGCAAAACATTGTCAACTGATGTGTCCATGGGGATGGACTAGGCTTGGATGGATGAGAGGTTGGGTATGGTCTGATCCAGCTGGGTCTTGGGTCCGACTTGAGGTCTCACAAAGAAGCCAAACTGAGCATTCTTTGTCTGGAACGACTTTCCAATGCTTAAATCAGAGAGGGTAATGAAATCGCACAATCTCATATGATTGACACTACATATGAATCTCATCCCCAATTGTCTTGCAAAGGTTTCAGATCAGGTTCCAGCCTCCGTCTGTACTCAACGATTGTATGACAAATATCATACCAGAGAATGCTTCCTTAAAGCAAATCAATACAGCCAAGCAACTTCGTTAGTAAGGAGACGGAATGAATTCATTTGTGAGTTCAATGGAATCAACTCTTTCTATTCAAAAATCCCTTATTCATAAATCAAGTTTGCCAGGAAAAGAGACAGATCATGATCAGTGTAGGTTCTGAGCTTTGGTATGTAATGCAGTATTCTTATGTACTGTCAAGAAAATACATAGGTACGCTCCACCATTACTTGTGACTCCTATAAATGGACCTAACTTGTGCACATATGTGTCGTTTGGTAGCACATTCTCCTTTCTTCTCTTTTATCTCGGGCTCTCAAACACAGTGCAAGAGCTCGACTTCTCTCTCTCTTCTTCTTCCCTTCATCAGACTCATACTCTCTTCAGTCCTTGGGTTTATGTCATGTACATCAACTGATGGATTTATTCAAATAACATATACTTTACCAAATAAATTGTGCATTTTTTTTAATGTTAGTGTGAGTGGCACGTCCTGTTTATGGATCAAAGACCAGGGGAAGTTGGTGCTGAGTGTGCACTGGAAAGCCGGGGAAAATGATAGTGGAAACAGTTTGTATTAATTAATTTGAGGGTATTATTATCTTTAAAAAAAATTGAAGTATGGATGGCAATTTTCTCCCCCACCGACCTGGTGCAAGGCAGATAGTGGATCTCACTTCTGGTCGGTTCCAATCTCACTCAGACCCAGCTGATATGCATATATAATACGTAGATTAGTTAAGTGATAAGAGATCTCGGTGGAACTAGAAGCCTCCACTTTGCCAGCTCGCTTGTCTCTCTGGGCTCCTACTTCCTAGTGATCTTGTAGGAGGTCAGTGGTTGACATTGATGTATTTGGTCGGCACAGGTGCCATGTTTGGCCCCGTGCATTAAAGAGATCGACCTGAGTCTCCATCCCGGAGATACCCCACTCACTACGTCGGAACGTAGGATTAGTTGTTGACACGAACAGGCTAGCTAGAAATAGCCAGGGCCAAGGAAGTGGGTGGATGTGAACAGCTCACCGGAGTTTGGTGGGCCAAGTACAGAAAGGGAGTCCGCTGGTCGGCCGGTAACGGTAAGAGATACTTTTAACTGATGAATCTCTTAACGTCCATCGCAATTTTTCCCACTCTTTCCAGGAACCAGAACAGGCCTCCCTCCCCAAGCCAAACAGCCTTTCTCCTGCTGTCCTTTTTCCGCCTGTTAGAACATTATGATTCTGCCCATTCTTACCACTGCGGGTACTGTTGTCTGCTCGATCAGGACTCTTATCGCATATTGCTTCGGCCTATTCGTTCGACCAACACGTATCAGCATTTCTATCATTTCTAATTATTTCCGACGAAAGATCATGCGCTTGTCAGTTTGCCGTGATTTGGGTTGCTGGACCTGCGAACTCCTCATATATTTGATACAATTAGTGGGTGTTTAGGTCAGACTCTAAAGTCAGCTAAAATTTTGATCTGATAAGGGGGTATATCCAAATTTCTCGTCTGCTCATGGGGCATAAGGACTTTTATTGACTTTGTTTTATGCAACAGGCTCATAATAAGAGGCTATCAAATTAGGGTTTGTATCACATCTGCTTATGGCCCAGTGGACTTCAAGTATTATTCATGAGCTTGCAGGAGCTTGAATTCTTACCCACCTAAAAGATTAAATTGATCAGCTGCGGTACGGTTAAAATTGAATCCGGAATGCATGATCCCAGTAGGTAGAACTAAAATCGCAGATTACTTCTGGATCTCTCCCTGTAGGCAGACTTTAATGACCTACACTGCTACAGCGTAAGGATTTGAAATCCAGCCACCCGAAGTGTGTAGCTCATAATCCAAAAAAATTGCATATTTTAACCATAAGGAATAATTATCTTGAATCTCAAAATGGATTAGTGAACAGACATTAAACCGAGAGGCTTCTGCAGTCTGTCAACTAGATTATTGAATAGGGCAGAAATTAGTGCAGCGGTCGGTAGACCGTACAGCCGATTACTCGTCCCAGGGTTCATGCGGAGATTATCGCTGAATGATAGGACTGTACAATTTCACCGCCTGCAAGAATTCAGATAATGATGGGTGATGGCTCCATCCCACATGCGATCCAAAATCAAGAACCCCTTTTTGATCTTTTCGTTCCTAGGCAAAAATGTAGCAGAAGGCGCCATTCTTCATCCCCATCCGATTACATAAAAGCGTGCAAATTTGTGGGCCGCAGGCATCTGATGACCTATTTGTAATCATTGCCATTTGCCAACCTGATTCGCCCCCTTCCAGTGTAAAGGGCGAGAAGATGTCAGAAACCACGCTCATGACCACACTACTAATATACCCCTAAATGGAAGGATGGCATGGTCGGTCAACAAGCATTGGGAAGGCCTCTCTACCTTAATTGCATGCTTTGATGGGTTTTCGCATTGCTTTTGAATTAGCTAAGAACGATGTTCGCTCAGAAGAAATGCCCCACCAATGGCCGTTCGTCAGGCCGGAGCTCCATTGCTGGCCACTCCCTTCGCAGACAAGACAAGGTTGTTTGTTGGACGCCTTATTTGAGAGAAGGGAGTGGATGCAATGGGGACTGAACACATCCTTGTCGGTCACAAATCCCCAAGTGAAGTTGGAATTGCACAAAGACCAGCAGACTGGTTGGACGCTGGTTGGATCGAGAACGAAGCAGTCACCCGGTTCAAATTCAGTTAACTAATCTAAATGTATTTTAAATCTGATTAAATCTATATAAATCGGTTGGTTTCTTATTCGACGGACAAATCCAATTAAACTAGTAGTCGAATCAAAGAAATTAAAAATTATTTTTAAAAAATCTCATTAATTGGGATATCTATTTTTTTAAAAAAAAATATTAATATTATATTTATTTTTATTAAACTTAAATTTATTTTTTTAACATAGATATTATTATAAATATTTTAAAATTTAAAATTATATATTTGTATTCATTCATTTTAACTTATAATTATTAATTATATATTGTTAATATTATTAATTAAATATGTTGTTTGACTCATTAAATTCATAGTTCGATCTATGAATTTATACTTTCACCGATTTCTGATTAGTATAATTTTAAAAACTATGCTATGTGAGACTTACCTTCAATCCATTTGTCTTTAAAAAAACTGAAAAATTGTATTCAAATTCATTATTATATTTTATGTTAACTCATCGAAAAGATGTGGCAACCTGATTTAAATGAAATTCATAGTTATTATTTAATAAATTTTGGATAATAATTTATATTTTTTTATTTTTATACAATTCTAATAAAAAATGCGTATATGGTTGTTTCCTTTTTATTTTTGATTCTCAAACATTTATTTTATTTGAAAAAATCATGGACCGTGTGATCAAATTGATCCTATAATTCTTGATCACACAGCCAAACTAACCTCCAACTCCTCGAGGCCCTCCACCCATATATAAAACCTCACTCCTCGCCCTTACATTTCCCTCTGAGCTTCTCTTCTCCTCCCTCCTCGCTCGACTCGGCACTGTCTCTCTCTGTCTCCATGAAATCCTCAGACGAGAGAATGACAACGCTGCCTCTCTCCTTGGCATCCCCGAGGAGAAACCTTAACCTCTGCTTCCCCAAGCTGAAGTTCCCCATCTGGCTGCAGTCACATCCGCCGCCGCCGCCGCCGCCGCCGCCGTCGCCGTCGCGAGCCGCCGCCGCCACCACCCTCATTAAGACCTTTAACTCCCTCTACGATTCCACCTCCAACTCCACATCCATCACGCCTTCCTCCTCCTCTTCCTCCACCCTGTCCTCCGATCCTGATCCCGACCCCGCCGCAGCCCCCGAGCCCGATCTCTCAGCCGTCTACGCCTCTCACCGCTTCTTCTTCTCCTCCCCTGGCCGCTCCAACTCCATCGTCGAGACCGTCCCCCGTCCCCAGCCCACGGCGAGGACGGAACGCGAGTCCCGCGACCCGGTCGCCGGTGGCGGGGTGGCGGTGCCCACCTACTCGCCGGACCCGTACGCGGACTTCAGGCGGTCCATGCAGGAGATGGTGGACGCTCGCCAGCTGTTCGATGTAAAGTCCAACTGGGAGTGCCTCCACGAGCTGCTCCTCTGCTACCTCTCCCTCAACCCAAAGAGCACCCACAAGTTCATCATCGGGGCATTCGCAGATCTCCTCGTCAGTCTCATGTGCGAGGGTGGACGAGGAGATCCTCAGAGCCACAGCCAGCTGCGGAGATCTTCCCATCACGCTATCTCATCGTGTGACCCACCGTTTCACTGATCCATCCCGCGGAATATAATCAAATTACATCCGACACTGAGCAAAGATCCGGAGCTTGACAGACGCAATCAACCACAGCTTCCTAAATTCAAACGAGTAAGTCTCGGCACCCACGTTTTGAATGGGAGTTCTATCTCTACCGTGCTCATCGACGTCATATACCCCTCTCGTGGAAGCATATCAGGAAACACAGAATGCAACCCTACAAACTTCGATTGCGGATATCGTAAACTCAGCTATCCGATTCGGTCTTTTTTGTGGCTACTGAATTTGGTCTGGAACATGCTTTGTTATGTAGTGGATACAGAAGACGTATGTGTAAATAGAAAATTCAGCATGAGTTGACCGACCGGTTTCCATTGCTGTCTTTACTGCTCAGTCTATGATGATGCCAAGCTACACAATCCACATTGCCTTCTTGCCTGTCGCCTGACTGTGAACTGTTCTGTCTCCTGCCTGAGCTGTCTGCTCGAATTGTTTATCGATGAAATTGGATGAGTAATCCACATGGTATTGCCGACCAAGGAAAGAATATTAGCCGAGAGATTTTCATGTTATGCCATCACACTTCTCCGCTTAATTTCACTTCCCGATCGAGAGAGTCAGCTCGCCGGTAAGTTGATAACATGCAGTAAGTCATGTTCAATGTTCGAAACTCTCATATTCGATATATAAGAATTAATGGTAGGGTCCAGACTATATAAGCCGTGTGATATTGAGCTTCATATTCGTAGTAATTAATGAGATGCAATTTAAGTGATGTATTACTTGGGCATTTTAAAGACGGTAGTTTGGGGGAAATATTGTTGAATTTTAATTTAATAATATATTCTTCAATATATTATTAAATTAAAATATATTATTGATCATTTTCCTCTATTGTTTAATAAGTCAATTTGATTAAGTGATCTAATTAAGTTTATAAAATAGGATTTAACAGATAATATGTAAGGTATATGGATTAATATGTAAAAACTATAAAGTAATTTTTTATTTTTATAATGGGTGAAATTAGAAATTAATAAACTGAATATATTTATATGTAATTTGCGATTGTGGTCCCTGGACGTACAATAAAATTGACTCTTTTGATATCCCATTAGTCAATGAGAGATAGAGAGAATCTCACGTTCTCTAAAAGATTTTCCGTACAGTCCCAGAAGATCCATACCCGGTCAATCACACAAATTCCATCTATGAATTCAAGTACGTTTTCGTTTATGTTTAAATATTCTTTTTAATTTTAGCACGTATAATCTTAAAAATATTTGGATTAGAAAAATCCACCAACCTAGAAAGATGATGGAACTGATTGGGATTTCGGCGTGCAATGTTCAATATACATAAACTTGACATCTCATACTGGTCCGAATTTGAGCAGGGCAATCAATCAATTGGCAAGAGTTCATCCACATGGATTTCTTGTATTTGTAGGGTAGACTTAACTCAAGAGGGAAGAGAGACGGTGGATCAAATAAATCGACCCATTTTTGTGCATGCCGAGTAGTGTTCTCCAAAGTTAGGCTAGATCGATGCTTATGTTGCGGATGTAGTAAGTGATCGGACCATCTCTCATGTTGGATCTTGTGAACTTTCGGTACCCACCATCGTGTCATGGCGAGATGTGTGCTCACATGTGGCAGGTGTCCTTAAACCATAGTTTTTAAAATCGGATCGAGCCGGGAACCGGTCAAGGTATGGGTTCATGGATCAGACCGATGGTTCAATGGGTTGAACAACATGTTAAATAAATAATATTAATAATATAATATTTCAATAAATAGATATAATATTATAATTTAACTATAATTTATAATCAAAATTATTAATATAGTCATTATATTAGTCTCAAATTCAACATAAAATATAAATATATATTTAGTAAAATAAAATATAAATATATATTTAGTAAAATAAAATAAGTACATTATAATATTTTTTTATTTTTTTTATTTTTAAGTTGGTCGGTTTTTTTTACTGGTTCAATTAGATTTATTGGTTCGACTGAGAAGCAGCCGGTTCAATTGGATTTAACCATTTAAAGTGTAATTGGATTATTTATGAGAACCGGACCGGGTGAGTGGCCGGTTCCAGTCGAACCGGCCGGCCCGGTCCGGTTTTGAAAACTATGCCTTAAACTATGGTATCTAATGACTTACCATCAATCTTTGTACGAGGAGGGCAAACTGACCATGAGATGGGTTTACTCTTCCACATCCATGCTTACAAAACCGTACGTCAAATGCTCGGATCCAACGAGACATGAACCCTCGGGTAACTCGCATCATATACGGAATTAAATTCCAATTAAAATTGTAAGTTATCAGTGACATTTACAAACCCTAAAATTCAAGTTGGAGGTGGCAGATTTCATCGCTTAAATCCATGAGATTCCAAGAATAGCTTTGCAAAATTAGTGTCAATATATACCCAAAGTCTGAGAGCTCAAGCGCGACACCTAAAACCAACCATAGATGAGCTCAAAAGTTACGGATAGTGAAACTCCATACTCGGTGAAGCCTTACAGACCTTAGCGGTAGATCGAGCTCTTACCGAGTCGATTAGAGCCCAGCGGTCTTCTCAGTAACAGGTTGAGCAGATGGAAAGGGGGAAAGGAAGGAGAAAGAAACGGTAGCTTAATCCTACACTATGATCAGAAGTAGTAGCAAGACAAGGGAGGACCGGTTCATGCATGGATCGAAACGTCCGGTTAAACCCACTTCAGAATTGCTCTGTATAGGGAGACAGAAGAAAAAGCAAAACATGCAGCTTTCTTCTTAGGATTTACGAATGCCCTTGTTTGTTTCCTCTGTTCTTCGCGATCAGCTTCAGAAAGCCCAGGGAGCACTGGCAGTTCTCTCCAAAGTGCAGATGGAGACGAGAGAGAAAGTACCAAACTACTCTTTTAACTTGTTCTGTCTGATAATTCCGCTGTGTTCCCAGCTGCTGTGTAGGGATCACAGTCCAATAATCTCTTATCACCCTCGAAGAGTGGTCCCTCCGATCAAAGTGGTCGTAGCGACTATTTATCGTCCCGTATGATGTGAGAGATACCAAGATAACAATACACCTGATGGCAACTCATGTAAAAGTAGATGTAAATGAAAGAATTCTTATACAGCACGATGATGGGAGGGGTGCTCTACATGTAATGCGGAGAACCAGAACATACAAGTAAATGGAGCCGGATCATGATAGATTAGAGGATCTCATTGCCCTTCAGGTTGCAAATAAATTACAATCGATCAAGATGTGAAACAATTGACATGCATGGTAATAGAGAGATTCTTAGGTGAGCTCAGCTCACCGCGTCAGCAATGGAGGTTCACTAAACTGGTGGTTCTTCATCATCTTCGATTCAGTTTTCGCTTATGCTTCATCCTCTTTCGGAGGAATGTGGAAGACGGGAGGGTGAAAAATGATCTACTACAGGTCCGACTTTCACGCCACGTAATTAGTTATGGCTAATTTTCTGCCATTCAAGATCCGAGGAGGTTTGACAGTCACTGTCTCATGATATAACTAGCGGAATGTGTCTGAGTTCTTCTGATCAGCAATCATCAGAGAACTCCCTCGGTGTTCTCACTCTTATTCCTCTATCTGTTCCGGATTTTTGTCCCTCAATTCGCCTTGATTCACCTCTAATGTATCTGACAAGTTACTGAAAGAAAAAACCCATCTACGCTTCTTTCTTCTCATCCTGCTCTTCTGTAGGTGCTCTCTGTGCAGCTCGGCTGCCCCACTTAGAGCTCTGCAACCCGGCCGTTCCATCCCCGAAGCTCTGTGCCTAATTTTGCCGATAGTTGCACTCAAGCTCGGCTTCCTTCTCCTCTGCTGCAGCTGTTTTATGCAGGGTTGCAGAGCAGTAAGTGAACATTCATGGCCTTATTAGGGAGATCCATCAATTTCAAATATATAACGAAATTATATATATTAAATAATTTTTAAAATATATAATACTCAAATGTAGAATAAATAAATAAATATGCAGGAGTACTGCAATAATTATTCCGTGCAAAAATATAACTAAATTACGGAATGGTTGCTGGAAATTCCTTTTAGCCATAAACTAAAGCAATTCTGATATTTTAATATAAGATATCCTTAAACGGTGTCGTTTAGGTGAGATTCCATCTTCGTCTCGCTCTCCCCTATCGCCTCTCGGGAAGCCCAAATCAAGTTGATCTCCGAGCTCCAAAAATGGCGACGCTATCTATCCTCTCTTGTTGCTTGCCGTCCACTTCTTCTTCAAATTCTTCACTTCGTTTCAACCTCCATTGTGCTCCTCGAATGGCCTCAGTCGCTCTCTGTCTTTCCCCTCTGAGCTCCAGCACCGGTGAAGCATCCACCGTGTTTCGCTTCCGCAGGCAAACCCGAGTCCGGGCAGGAGGAACTTCGAAGAATGAAGCGGCGGACGAGTCAGTGTTCATGGACGAGAACGGCGTCGTCGACGACATGGACGGTTACCTCAATTACCTCTCCCCTGAGTACGAGTCCGTCTGGGACACCAAACCCTCTTGGTTAGCAATCCCGTTTTCTCCCTTCAATTTCCTGATTCGACGACTCATTAGCGTACTTTGCTCTGTCTTTGCATATTTTGACGGCAAAGTTCTGCTCTCGATGAACGTGAAAGAACTCGAGCTGCTGGCATAGAACGTTGATTTTGATAAGCTTATAATGATATCTTGACTATAAGCTTAGTTGTGCTGATACCTTAGATGTCGACTCTAGGTTGACTTCTCTCAAACGTTGCACACGTCTTTCACTTCTGATGTGAAGTCCAGGAGGACAGCAATTCTTTCCCCTCTGCTGCTCGATTCAAGAATGGGGCACGTGAATAAAATCTGGAAAGTTTTGGTGGCCATCAGTTTGAGAACGTGAGCCTCCAATAACTCAACAACATTATCCAACAAAATACAGAGAGCAGACAATGAACTCAAGCCATAATTTCTGTTTCTGGTTATGATGGGTAGCAGGGAAAGAGAGGCTCTCTGAAAATGGATGCCTAAGTCATCAAGAGGTCTCTGCGGTATTTTAGGATCCGAATTGATATAACAACTTATGAATGGGACTGCACAATGAACAACGTATCATTTTCTTGGTATACCTATTCTCCCTTTTCTTCCTCTTCGTGCTAATAATGATTTCTTTGTGCAGGTGTCAACCTTGGACAATAACCTTAACGGGAGTATTGGCAATCGCTTTTAGTTGGGCCATTTTGCAATCAGTATTGGTCACAGCGATCGTTGCATTGCTGATATGCTCGTGGTGGTACATCTTTCTATACTCTTATCCGAAGGTATTACCATCACCTTGTATATTTGTTACTGCATATGTATATGTAAACCTTTATTTGCTCTGTTACATTTTATATCTTTCTCAGTGCATATGGGTACTAATTCTGTCCTAATTTAAACTTCTTCTTCTACTACTTCAATTGGGAAAGTATAGTTTTTTTTTATTTATGGATAAAAGTAATCTCTATAGATATCTTTCTGTGGGAATTAACAGATAGCATTGGAGAAGCATATATGCATTTTAAAACATCTCATTGCCATATCACACTTCGATGCTTTACTAATTTCTTGCACGCTTGAACATCTGTCCCCGGCTCTGTTGCACAGTGAACTTAGGGTTCACAGAAATCTCAGTTTATGACGAGCTTTGAAGCAAATCTGTTTCTCTGGTTCTAGCTTTATTGGTCTTCTGCTCGAGTATTCGTTGATGCTGTGAACTTCTACTGAGTTTCTTCCTGGGCATCCCGGTGCAATTCTTCTGCTTATAACATTACTATTCCCAGGCGTACTCCGACATGATCGAAGAGCGAAGGAAGAGGATCAGAAATGGCATTGAAGACACATTTGGTTTCAAGAAGGCCCAATAAAATTTCAGACTCTTTGGTAAACACCTGGTCTGTGAGAGTTGCAGAGTTTCTCGGCCATTTCCATACCTGCCCTGCAGCACAACAGAAGTCTTCCACGACACCGTGGTCGTTCTGTCCGAGGACTGTTAGATTGCAGGAAATGTTAAAGGTTATGAAAAAAAAATACACACACATATATAATTGAATTATGGTAAATTTTTCCTTGGAATCTGTGTGGCATGTGGGATTGTCTTCCCCGGAGAAATCCAGAATTAATCATAATATTTTGTTAGGCATGTCAGATAAAATTATAGCAAAGTTGACATAATGTAAAAGTGCCATAATCATGTGTACTATGGAGAAGATAATCGGCACATTTTTCGAATTCAGTGAAGTCTAAGATTTCGGGCCGGAGCTGTTGCGTGAGTGCGCGGAGTAGAGATCGGCCCCAGCCAAGGAACTGAAAGGGAGGCAGAGAGAGAGAGAGAGAGGGAGAAAAATGGCGACCAGAGAGGACACAGGTTCGGGTACAAGGTGCTCGCGGGGGAGGACCGGATGGAGATAAAGATATGCCACGATGACAGGGCTAGCGATGCCTCAAGCTGGACGCTGGATCCAATGGTCACGGCAATCCCGACGCTCTACACCCGGACCGGATAGCTGTCCAGCTCGGCCTCAGCGGCATCATCTTCTCAGCCAGTCCCGCCTCATTGCGGAGTACTTCAAGCCGACCCGAGAATCAGCCAATTATATACAAAAAAATATTATTTTTTAAAGTTTATTTCAACATTCCTTTTAGATTAAGATAAAAAAAATTACACAAATCGGTCAATTATACTAATTAAATTATTAAAATTAAAAAAAAGCTCCCAGTCCAAAACACAAATCAGCCGGGCCCGGCCTAGGCAATTCGTACTCATCCTTGTGCCGACCCAAAAATATTTCCAGGCCGGCCCTCCTAGCTTCAACATAAGATTGTGCATCCAAGGTGATGTTAGGTCTCTAGTTTTCACACGAGAAACTGCACCCAAAGCCAGTTTCTGCTCGAGATTCATGGCATGATTTTCGACCCAGCCTAGCTACGGTCCTCCGGGGCCGGTTACACAGAAAGCCGATCTTTCAACACCAACTAGGAAACCCTATGAAAACGATGCGCAAAGGTTTAATAATGTGTACTTGATTAAAGGTCCAAACTCAACCAACAACATAGAAGCAGGTAGAAAGCTCACTAAAGTTTACTAAAACTGATGTGGTCTCTTTACACATGAGATTTAGAAATTCTAATCAATGCCTTTCGTGCCTCTTACTCGATCCACTCTGAGACTATTCCTGCTTGATTAGTTCACTTTTTCACAGTTACTGTCTAAGGATCATTAGCCAGAGAGCTAGTTTTTCAGTATTTACAAGATGGGGGTCTTAAGTTCTTGTTCAAGGGGCATGATCCATGGGAAGACACAATCTTACAGCAAGACCAAATAAGAATTTTGGCTGATAATCATACAGTATCCAAGGATCAGCAATTCTAGAATAGGATTCACAAGCAAAAAGTCCCCAAATAAAAGGACCAACATTTCTTGGAGTTGTATAAGGCATGGCTACCTTTCTCGTATCCTACTATGGAGCAGGCATTAGCCGAAGCCTTTCCTCAGAAGCCTGCTGATTACCCTCTTCAGACAGAAGTGACTGCAGATCGCTCCCATTGGCCAAGCTGTTGAACTCAACAGCCTTGGAGGGTGCGGTTGGGTAGCGCCGCTGGCAGAAGGTCATCAGCCTCTTGACTGATTGCAGGTACTTGCGGGTCGTCTCGTCATTCATGATGTGGGCAACACTGTTGGTATAGATCTTCTCGCGGGCAGATCGCTCGTGGATACCCACCATAGTGACCCCAATGGGCCATGGGGCATTCCCGATGGCGAGTTTAATGTAGTGGTCCATTGCTGCTAGATAGTCCCGCTCCATACAGCACTCAACAAACAATAGGAGAGCTTGGCGGATATCATCAGGGAGAACCTGAAAGATATTGTACATGTCAGAATGAGATCAAAATTTGCAAATGTAAAGAATTGGGTATTGTGCCCACATAAAGAAAAATTAAAGGACCCCTTTATATCCAACCGAGGAACGGTTAGAAGAGAAAATCATTTAGAAACATTTAAGAGGGTCCAGTGAGTACGCTGAAAGAAGCAGCCCATGCTCTAAATCAAGAGCAACAGAATAATAATTTTTTCCCTTCATTGAAAAACACTAAAATAAAACTGAAGCTTTATATGCCAGCTTGCAGGATGCATTAAACCTAACCACAATTGGGAATAGAACTGGAGAAGTTTTCACAATGTTTGCAAGTTTTATGCACAAAAGCTCATATGATTCTGAGGACTATCGGAAAAACAATTCGCACAGAAATATAAAGCTATCACACGCTCACTTATGAGCTTGATTACATCTGTTCAGGATAACCTAAATCTTCACTATGCCTTTCTTAAGGTTCATGAAGAAACAAAGACAATGATCGTTTAATTATCCAAAAAGACAAATATGAACAAAGATAATTGCTCCACAATACCCCATGATGATCAATTATCTCTCTTAAACTCCATTAATCCCAACCACACACTTTATCCAAAATCCACACTCATTAAACCGTTCATCCCAAGGGTAGATAAGGTACCAAAAACTCCCGAGTCCCTATAATGCTGAAGCGATTCACCCAACAATCTTATCATATTCAACTACCAAGTCGACAACTCTTCAGCTGCATTCACCACATAATTGGAATAAAATTGGAGGTGAATTGTCTCCGGACATAATTTGCATGCTAAATCTATCAGATCAATTGTCATGAAAATACAACCGTCATAGCGTAGACTTTAGCGCATAATTGCAAAAGCAGACTTAATGAAGTACAGAAATGAATAGAATCCCACCTTCTTCCTGCAAAACTTGAAGAGGGGATGCAAATATCTCGCACACTGCTTGAAAGTGGCCACCATAGACTTTCCTTTAGCAGTCCTCTTCTCCGCTTCGGGCATCTCGTCAAGCTCCTGGTTCCACTCGTTCAACAACCTCTTGAAGAACACCAAAATCTTATCCTCCTCGCACAGCTCCTCGAAGTTCGCCTTCATCCTTTTCAAGTCCTTGTCCACATCAACTCCGCTGGAGCCCCCATCACCACTGAGCTCCTCATCCCCTCTGCTGCCGCCGCCCTCTGCATCCTCAACATCCTCCCTGTCCTTCCTTTTCCGGTCCCCGCCAAACATCCCAGCCTTCTGCCGCTTCCTCAGCTCAGCGATATCCCGGAGGAAATCATTTGTCTGCCCCTCTGTCATATCACTGTCGACCTCAAAGAGCCCTGCTTTCAGGACATACTTGAGGCGGTCGAGCCTCGCGTCATCATCCTCTCCGAAGAGCGTTATCGGCTGCTTAAGTAATCGGAGGCGACGGATCACTTCCTGCTTAGGGAGGACAAGGTTGTCGATGTTCTGCTCGTCAACGAGGGACTTGGAGCCGGCGGCCGAGGATGATGAGGCGGCCACCGCGGAGGATGTCTTCGCAGGACCCGAGGAGGAGGAGGAGGAGGAGGCCGGTTTCGAGTCGGCGACGGAGGAGGACGGGGCCTGAATCCGAGATTTCGCCTCGAGCTCGCGCCTTTCCTGCTCCCGGAGCTTCTGGATCTGCTTCTGCTCGATCTCGGAGCGCTTGAAGAAGCGCTTACCGCCGGTGTCCTCGGCTAGGGATCGGCGCTTCTTGAGGAGCTCTTGCTTCAGGAGGTCCATGGTTAGGGCTTCCTTCACGATGCAAGAGGGTCGCGCAGACTGATCAAGACTCATTCATGATTTAGGTTAGAGATGGAAGAAGGGAAAAGTACTTTCGTCCCCCCCCCCCAAATTTACATCTTCCCAATTAGTCCCTGCATTATATAAATTGTTTCAATCAAGTCCTATTTGTGAAGTCCCAAGTACAGCATAGTATATAATGGCACTGGCAGTACTTCCTTGCTTAGTTGCATAATTGCCCCTGTTGGAATAACAGCAACTAGTAGGCCCGGTAATTCGGTCCCAAGCTGTTTTTCAGGCCATGTTGATGCGGTTCAAATCTATTATTAGGTTGTGATGGCACAACACTCAATCTTCAGTCTAGGCACAAGTTGGTTCAAGTTTCAGGTTAGAGTTGTTAACCGGGGCAGGCTGGCCCGGAACTGGACTGTCCAAGTCCGGAACCGGCCTGGACCACCCCTAACCCGGCCTGTAACCTCTCTTATTGGGTTGAGGAACAGTTACGAGCCAGGTCAGTAATATAAGCCCGTTAAACAATAACCGGCACGGACGGTTAACTTGCTAAACTGGCCCGGAACAGTTAAGAAACCTACTCGGAATTGTAACCGGCTTAGAGCCGTTACGAAATCAGACCGCACCGGCCCGAACTGTGAACTATAGCCCTTCACCTACTAAGTGTCGCAATCTCTTACAATTTGTTAAAAAATCAACGGTCACAGATGAGCGAGACATCCAATCACATCAAAAATACTATTCATTTAAATCAATTAAAACATCGTTCACAATCACTGTTCACCAATAAAAACACTGTTCAACCGATTAAATTTAAAAATAACTATATTTTTTTAATTAAGAATATGGACGGTTTATAGGCCAAACCAATCCGTTTATAAATAGTTTTGGACTAGTTCATATTCACATGAATCGTGACCCGTAACTGGACCGGTCTGTTAAGCAAACGGGCCGAATCATAACCTGATCTAACGGTTCCATGCCCGTTTTGAATCGGCCCGAACCGCACTTTTAACAACACTACTTCGGGTAGCTAGCTCGGCCCGACTAGGAAAATTAATTATTTTTAAAAATAAATATGAATGTTTTTGGAGATGAAATCAAAATTTTAAGTGTTATAATTGAGTAATGAATCTAATTTTTGTTTTAACTTGAAGAAAATATTAAAATATAATTATATTTCACATAATTAATTTTTTCCCCATTTTTTCTTTTTCGTTTTCAAAATATTTTTTGTGCTTTGGTCCAGCATGATAATTGTTGGGCCTGTAGTACGGCCCATAAGGCTGTATATGGATCAAGGGTTATCGGGCAATTAGGTTTTTAGGCCATGTTGGCGCTGCTTGATAATTTTTTAGGCTCAGGTCATGCCACTATTCTCGGGCCACGCCGGCCCGATAGCTCGATAACATTTTTTAAACCCATTTTTAATTGGACTAATGATACAATCAATGCACATTTAGAACATAAGAGATTAATTAATAAACATAATGTGATTTCATGCTTATAGAGTCAGGCCTAATGACTTGATAAGCATTTCAGGCCGTCCTCGGGCCAGGACTTATCGGTTGTGCTGGCTCGAACTGTTATAATTTCAAGCCGCACTGGCCCAGCCTCATAAGGCCGGGCTAGCCCGATTTGCTAGCTTTAGATGGAGAAGACGTGGCAATCCGTGCCGCTCACATTTTTGGACTCAGCTGGCACGCCACAGAATTATTTTGTGTTTGTCCCACACGATTTTTTTGTGCTTCATTATAAGTATTAGTATTATTATTATTTAAAAAATATAAATAATTTTGGGCTTGCAACCCAACTTTTTTAAGTGATATGATTGGCTAATTAATCCAATTATTATCCTAATTTAAAAGAAAAGTTGAAATAATTATTAAAAGATAGTTATTTGTATTAAAATTGGCTGATTGTTACAATTTATGTCTTCATTATCTTCCTTTGAAAAAGAACAAAATTTTGTGCTTCAGAGCAGCCTTGACATGCCCAGTAATATTTACACAACTTGAAATTGCATTGAACTTCAAATCCTCAATCCGAGCACGGATTTTTTATGTCATGTTTAGGATAAGTGATTAGGTCATGTCAATTTTACCAAGTTTAAGACAGGGTATCGACCATAGTTTTAAAAACCGGACTGGGCCGGCCGGTTCAACTAGTTCAACTGGAAACCGGCTACTCACCCGGTCCAGTCTTATAAATATTCCAATTACACTTTAAATTATGTCAAATCTGGTTGACCCGGTCGGTTCCCGGTCAAACCATTGAACCCAATTGAACTGGTAAGAAAACTGGCCAACTTAAAATAAAAATTATTATTATAACGTACTTATTTTATTTTACGAGATTTATATTCATATTTTATGTTAAATTTGAGACTAATATAATGACTATATTAATAATTTTTATTATAAATAATAGTTAAATTATAATATTATATCGATTTATTAGTAATATTATATTATTAATATTATTTATTAAACATGTGGTTCGACCCATTGAATATCCGGTCCGATCCATGAATCCATGAACCCATACCTTAACCGGTTCCCGGTCCGATCCGGTTTTAAAAACTATAGTATCGACTACAAGGATTTTGGGTTATTGTGACAAACTACTTTTTATTGTAAATTAATAGAGTGACAGTATTTATCATAAAAGTTTTTAAAGTAAGTTCGTAATATTGCAGAAGTTAGATTGAAATAGGTCGTAGAAGCTGCACCAGGACCTTTGTAGACCATCAAGAAGATAGGGCAAAGGAGGTCGGTGGGCTCTTCATCGTCCATCGGGTTGAACCATCTCATGATGCCCCAGTTCGATGACCGAGTCGCCATTTTTCCTCTAGGAAGTCGAGGTGGACTTCCTCGAGAGTCGTGCGGCATCAAAGGGAATGAGACACTGGTGGCGCTGCCGGAGCCCTCTCTCAAGACGCGCGAGGTGAGCTTGAGGAGTGGGAGATGAGGAAGGCCGGCGGGAAGTCTTCCACGGTCTCGTTGGACGGTGGAATCGAGTCGTGTCATGTAAAAAGCTCGTGATGGGCGATCAAGTTCGCCATATGATCATTTTGAGTTGGGTTGGAGCCATTGGAAAATAGCAAATAAGTTAGTTGAATGAGAAATTATTTATTATCGAATTTTGGATGAATTGTGCAAGTTTAAATCCATATTCAACGGGTGCACTGCCTTGCATTGGTCATGGTGGTAGCTAACTAAGGTGGCTAAATTGAGAGAACCATGGACATTAATAATTCTAGTGGCTTCTGGTTTGAGGGTTTAGAGAATAAGTAGAGAAATGGTATTTCTACAATGATCATAGTGCATCATTATGATCTTCCCTTTCGTAGTAACAATGTTAGAGTAAAATTCTTTATGATTTGAATTAGCATTCCTTTGATGGACACGATCGGTTGGACCAATAAACCGGTGGCATAGATACCTTGGCCGGTTCAATTACGGAACCGGTGTAAAAGACGATTACTTGTGGTGATTGTACGGATTAAGGATGGCGAGGGCCCGATGCCGGCGGCCCAGGCCCGGCCCTTAGTTAATGACAGACCTCAAAATGGATGAGACTCCGAGCACGACCGCGGGGTCGCGAGTCCAGCCTTGGGTGAAGGCGAGGAGAGGAGGAGGAGGAGATGACGACGATTCGGAGATTCTGCTGCAACGATCTCCTTCGCTTCGCTTCTGTTAATCTCGATCACCTGACCGAAACTGTAGCACTCCGTTTCCTCATTTCTCAGTTCAGGATTTATCATTTGTCCTTACGCAGCTGAGCTTTGACTGTTGTTCGCTCAATTTCCGTGTTGTTCTTTTGCTGGGTGCAATCGGGGTTGGGGGTTTCAGTTCAACATGTCGTTCTACATGACGTACTTGGCGAGGTGGCCTGATTACTTTCACGTAGCAGAAGGCGCCGGCAATCGAATCATGGGCTACAGTTAAGCTTCTGCTTCTTCTTCTTCTTTTCTCTATGGTATTTTCCCGCATTTTTCATTCTTGAAGGAATGTAATTTCTTCTGTTCCTCCACTGTATGCGGATGCCTCGTTCACCTGAACTCGAGTTCAGTTTAATTTGAGGGTGAAATCGGAAAATATTGTCAAACGTCTGTGTTTATTACGGTACGGGCAGGCTGATTAGGGATTTAAAAATTGATTTTGACGAAGGATCTGTTTAGTTCTTTGTTGGATGTCTGATCATGAGGAGTCTGATATGGCAATGGGTAGCATTTCCAGTGAATGAGGATACTGGGATCTTAAAGTTTGCATTATCAGAATGTAATCTTGTTATTTTCCTACTGTGCTTTTAATTAGGGAACTTAAATATCTCTTCCTATCCTGCTGCGTCTACACTGAAACTTCTTTATGGATGTTATTTCCATCCTGTGCAAATAGGAATGTTTCTCTTCACAGCAGTATTGCAGGAATTTCTGTTTGAAATGACTCTGCAATGGCAAAATTTTAATTCAATCTATGTGAAAACTGCAGTTATGGGAAAAGTTGAAGGCCAGGGAGAGTCTTGGCACGGTCATGTAACTGCTGTGACTGTTGCTCCTGAGTACCGCAGGCAACAAGTGGCCAAGAAGCTAATGAATCTGCTTGAAGAGATGAGTGATAAAATGTAAGAGTCAAGCATGCCATCTTTAGAAACACATATATGACCACTATATCACTAAAGAATCTTTATGGTTTATATTCTGCATATTATAATTGAAAAAAAGGATTGCCTATTGCAAGCTGAGCAATGTGAAAATGTCAGTAGAGCTTGTGGAGTTTTGGTTTTGTCTCTGCCGAAGTAGTGGCCATAATCATGCAGAGAATATATTTCAACATCATCTATCATTCTATGTCAAATCTGTGTTAACTGGGTACATTAGCTATGTTTGTGTTCTATCTTCATGTTCCTGCCGTCATACTCTATTTTCTCTTTCTGCAGTGATAAGGCATACTTTGTTGATCTTTTCGTGAGAGCATCAAATACACCAGCCATTAAGATGTATGAAAAGGTTGACGAATATTCTTCAACTTATCAAAGCTTATCTATAAGCCTTTGCCTTTGAACGACTTGCTTTTCACTCTTTTTGATTGTCCTTGCTTGACCTAGGAGAGGTACATCATGGCAAGGACATCAAACGCTTAAATCTGTGAAATCCTTTTTCTCTATTTACTGATTTGGTTATGCTGCTACTCCTTCCTTTTTCCTGCAGCTCGGATATGTAATCTACAGACGAGTGCTACGCTATTATTCTGGGGAAGAAGATGCCTTAGGTGAGAATTTCAACCCAAATTTTAACAGTTTAACTCATTTTCCGCCAATCCATGCAATCAATAATGTTCATAGTCATCCCTCTCAATTTTTCCAAAATGTTTTCAATTTTCAGATATGAGAAAAGCATTACCTCGGGATGTTGAGAAGAAATCCATTATTCCCCTTAAACGCCCTGTCACTCCTGATGAGTTGGAATATGATTAGATTAGATTAGGGGTTGTGCTCCCTTTCCTTTGGAAGCCTTTTTGGTAGGTGTAATGCTGGACTTATTTTTCTCAGTGACTATGAAGAGCTCTAAAGGACAACTGATGTCAACAAATATGTGTTCGTTACGCCTGTTCTGGGTCAATATGGATATATGCTGACATTGTTGTGCTGAGTTTGTTCCTTATTTTTTGCTTCCTCACCTCTATCTATTAGTCATATAGGCTATAGGATCTTTCTTCTCCATGGAGGAAGAGTTGATGCTAATACACACGAGACCGCAAAATTTTGCTCCGACTTATTACAAAGTTTTGGCGGGTATTTGTACATGCTACTTCGTGATTACTGGTGATATATCTCAGAAGAGGTTGCACCGAGAGAATGTGGTAATACAATTCTAGCTAAAATTTTTGAATTACGGCATTGATGTAGCTAAAACATTATTCTTGTGATCCAATCTGAATTAGTCAATAGTCGAACCCATAGAATGAAGAAGAACAATACAAATTGTTCACCTTCTACGGTTTTAAGCACAGCTGCTTCATCAGGAGAAATCATCCAATCTGAATAAACAGGTCAGGAAGCTTAAATAGAATCCTCAGCAGAGGTGCACAGCGTCGTCTCCTCGAACAGGAAAATCAACGGAGAATACACCCAAGAACATGAGCCATGTGCTATACTAACCAGCGTGCCAGCAAGAATGAACCCATGATCTACTGCGATTATGCAGGAATTAAACCCTCTAATCTTTCACCATTAGAAGTAACGGTCGGTTGATCTCTTCAGTTTAGTCATGTTCCTCAGTTAAGCGCTGCGGCCATTGCAAGAAGGAGCTCTAACCCAACTCAGAACGATCATGCTTGGACTATGTTGCCCTTCTCTTCAGTAAGAAGCTGTTGCTTGCCACCGAGTAGAGGTGGCAAATCGTGCCGGCCCGGTATTATCGGGCCGTGCCGGAACGGCACGATAAGGGCTGGCTCAAGTATGGCCCTTTAAGATATCGTGCCGGTCCGGCACGGCACAATAGGACAGAGCGACCCTGGCCCGGCACTATAGCCTGATAATCTCATTTAATCGTGGTTTATTTACAACTACAAGTGAGCTCACAAATTGAACAGTGTCTAATAGTCTATTAAGTTTTTTTTTTTTTAAATATCCATAATTGGGCTATCGTGCTGGCACGGCCTGGGGATCATCGGGCCGGGCCGAATTTTGCCAGGTCTACCACCGAGCACACCCACGACAGGATATCGAGCATCTTCTGACCCTCAGTATTGATCCCAGCGAAATCGTCCACCAAGAGCTCCTCCTCCTTCTCCACCATCTTTCCCGAAAAGCAACACGAGCTCCCTGATGACGGCTCCATCTTTGCTCCGTCCACCTTCCTCACCCTTCTTCCTAAAAGTCCCAGCACCGAGCAAGAACATGGCTGCTGAATATCTAGCAGACGGGCACCAGGCTTATATACTTTATCTTATAGACGTATTTCCCGTTTGGGAACTGGGTCTTGAGCTTGCTCGGTCAGGCAATATGGGGTGAATTAATTTCCAAATCTGAAGTTCAATCCTACTTATTGCCAGTCGTATGTCTCCTAATTCAGTTCCTGCTTGAAATATTCCAGGAGATTCCTGTACAACTTATTGTCTATGATAACAGTGATGTTCTGTCTTATAGTCAATGCAATCATACCTCATCCTTTTCTGGTTACTAGGAGAGGCGCAAATCAAGAAGGGAACACGAGTAAGATGGGAACAAAGGGGCATCGAGGTCTCATATACAAGGTAACACTGCTGCATTAACATTCACAAATTGATGATTGACGCAAGATTCAACATTTCTGGACCATGAAATACTTGGGTTTTCGATTTCAAATGCCTCAGAGAAATGCCTGGTTTCTTACCTGTCTGCAGTTGATCATGATCGATCAACCAGAACCGACATTAATTCTTCAGGGTTTCAATTGGAAACATGCAAACTTCAGGGTGCAAATCAGCAACCCGTAACCCGTATTTTGCTGTAAACTGTGATGGGTGAAAGTGAATTGAATGTAAAAGTATTGTGTAACTAGCGCAAAAAAGAAAAAGAAATTGCCTTTCGAATAATTATCTCCGTCATCACCTTCCTCACGTCGGTTTGCAGAAGCCGGGAGTAGGGACGGAGGCAGTCCTCCGCAAAGTCGAAGGAAATGGCGGTTCAGCTCTCGGGCCTGTGGCTGCAAAGTTCTCCTTCCTTACCGTTAAGCTGCCGGCCGATGCAATCCCAGTTCCCGACACTCTCCGCCTCCATGTGCTCTCTGTCGGCTCCCTCTCCTTCTATTCAGGCAAGCTCTCTCCCTTCCCCCTCTCGTACTGCTTCTCTAATGAACATCTTGTTTTCTTCTCCACAAAGATACTTGTAATTCAAATGGTTCAATAAAGGGCTGCTTCGGGTTTTGTTCAGTAGGATATGAAGGGCAGTGCCACGCGGCCAAGTAAGGGACAGTTAAGGGACCTTGGGAATTTCATAAATCTGAAAAATTTTCTGTCAAATAATGATATTGGAGTTGATAACGCAAGGAATTTTCATAAATCCAGGGATTCTGCATGTCTGTCCCCTTGGTTGCGTGGATTTTAGTCTCCCAACTATGAACATCATTTAAGAATGCTGCCGTCTTCGAGTTCCAGTTGTTTCCCATTTCAGTGCACTTTTGGTCTCTGAGCTTGACCGTGCTAGAAATTCTAAACCAGCGGACATATGACGTGATCTAACTAGAGTGACATAAACAGGATTTTCATCTTGTTCAACATGTTTCTTTTGATTTTTTTTTTCCAATAATCTAATCATTTTCTTTTTAGGAGTTTGGTTTGGTTACTAAAGGGCATAGCATGATTATGAGGGAAAATACTTTTGCAGATAGTTGGTGGAAGAAATTCGGGTTGGTATGGGAATGGCAATGTTGATCTTGGCAATGTATCTGATTCGGAGCAAGAATTTGATTGGGTTGATCTGGATGCTGATCTTTATCACTGGACAAAGGGATTGCGTCCAGTACAGGTAAAATATGACAAATCCATCTTGATCGGTTATTGATTGGGAGAATCAGGTCAGATGCATAAATTCTGATCAAGTAAACCTGCAATCGACAAATTTCTGTTTAACTCCTATTTGTTGGTGATTCTCTCACCAGTAGTTTCAAATCTTCAGCCTGAATCACATAACCAGTGGACGCACTAGTCTGGGCTTCAATTCAAAAAGGCTGTTCAAAGAGCGTTTTCAAGTGCTAAAGTTTTCAACCATGTGCTGGAATTTGCAGTGGTATCCAGGTCACATTGCAAAGACAGAGAAGGAACTCAAAGAACAGCTTAAGTTGATGGATGTTGTGATAGAGGTTCGAGATGCAAGAATTCCCTTGTCTACAAGCCATCCACAGGTCAGTTATGTAGTTCCAGGGTCAAGAGAAAGAAAATAACTTTCATATTATATAGTTCTTGGATGTTCATCTTTTTTTCCCCCTATAGATCCTCCAAAGATTCAAAGGTCAAGGAATTTGCTCATGCAGAAAGCATAAGTAGCAACTTTAGAGATGGCAAGTTGGCACTGGTTTATGTAGATGGACTTCATTCATAATTTTGTACATTTATTTTAGTTATTGCTTCTGAAGTTAATGTTATTTATGTCTCTTTAAAAAACGGTAATCAAGGACCTAGGCAGATTTCTTTTGAGTCTATGTACCGTTACTCCTAAAATGAGACATGAAGTGTCCTGCGCTTTCACTTTTTAATATGGTCTATGGGAATTGAAATGTCAGGTGCTTATAATTACTAATATAATAAAGTCCTTGCCATCAATTGTTTAAGCTGCTTTCACTGAGTGCAGATACTGTAATATCTGTATACTTATCTGTTCTCAATTTAAAATTTTCTCCTCTTATGCTGTCATGAATAGATGGACTTATGGCTTGGTAATAGGAAAAGGATCTTAGTGTTAAATAGGGAAGACATGATATCAACAGCTGATCGGAATGCTTGGGCAAATTACTTTTCAAACCAAGGATTGAAGGTTGTCTTTTCAAATGGGCAACTTGGAATGGTATTTGCATGTCAATTCTTTGGTAGCTCAAATTTCTTTTAGTTTATTTACATTCTATTGATTTAATCACTGCTCCTTCTGCACATTAGGGAACCATGAAGCTAAGCCGTCTTGCAAAAACACTAGCAGCAGATGTAAATGTCAAAAGAAGAGCAAAGGGTTTACTTCCTCGCCCAGTAGGTTTCTTTGACACCTCATTCTGATAATGATTTGCCATTTATGTTCTCTTTGTCAATGTATATTAAAATTCATCCAGTGATGGAACCAATTCAGGCTTGATTTCAACCTCAATGTTCAATGGATCTGATCTAATGTACAATTCACTATAAAATTTATTGATCAGTTCAATATGTATAACCACTAAATCACCTATCATAGCCGTAGAGATTTCTCCTGGTTTCAGCTTAAACTTTTGATGACGTAGGTCTGTTTGTTGGGGGAAAAGTAGTAATTGTAAGCCTCTTTTACATTTTTAAGGTGCAGGAAACTTTGATTCTGTGTAATCTGCTACTAATTCTGTACATTTGTGGTACTATTTGCTAGAAGGTAGCATAAATTGATAGAACGTCTCAACTTTTCAATCAGAGTAAGGCAGTCTTAGAGCTTTCAGTGAGCAGAAGAACCTCCATTCATGCCTATAATCATGATTTCTGAACTGAACAGGTCCGTGCTGGGATAGTTGGGTACCCGAATGTTGGCAAATCTTCTTTGATTAATCGTTTGCTGAAGCGAAGAATGTGCCCAGCTGCTCCTAGACCTGGTGTTACGCGAGAACTGAAGTACTGTTCTTATCATTTGATGTTTTATAGATGGAGCGAATATCTGAATGTTAAGTGCACATGCATAGTAATGCAAGAGTCAAAGTCCCATATTCATTCACCAGGAGAGTGAAGCTGGACTTAAAAAAATTTTTGAAAAGAAATCGTACTTGATCAAGTTTAGTGCCAGACCACATGCACTATGGCAATGCAAATATTTTCAAGAATGCTATTCTGAAATAGTTCTTAAATATTTATATGGTCTTCCTGGTAATGGTTAACATTGGTTCACACTATTATATTAACCTGCCATAATGATTATGGACTGCTTTTCATTATGCTGACTTCACTCTTCAAGGTGGGTGAGATTTGGGAAGGATCTTGAGTTGCTTGACTCCCCTGGAATACTCCCTATGAGGATAAGTGAACAATCGAGTGCTATAAAACTTGCCATCTGTGATGACATTGGAGAGAGATCCTATGATGTTGCTGATGTGGCAGCGATTCTTGTGCAGATGCTGTCAAGGATTCCTGCAGCAGGTAATGACTATAATCCTTTTCTGGAATATAGTAGCCAATACAAAATTTTATTTTTGGAAAATTTTAGGCTTTTTTATCTTGAATTATGTAATGGGCTTAATTAAATGAATAATAAAGCCTTTCTGTTTTTTAATTCACTGCTTGAGTTTCTCTCTTTGAGCAATACATCCCTTTTTTTATTGGGGGGGTTATTTCTAGGTTTGAGTGTCCTTCGGAAGCGGTACAGGATTGATGCTGACGGTCATCCCGGCAGTATGTAAGTATGAATTCCCTTAGGGGCAGTTCCTCTGCATATATAAGCTCATGATTGGATTGATTCTATTTGAAGAAAGGACGATTTTCCAGTGCACATACATTTTCCTTTTCTTGAAATACTCTAAGAAAGGTATATAAGGTGATAGTGGCTGGTCTAATAAAGATGAAAATTGTGCTGAATCGCTTTTTCATTCAATTTACTAGGGTATAAAAATAGGCTACGGGTGTCATATCACATTTTGACGGATGTGTTTCTAAAGAAATATTTTATTCCAGCCTGTGTCTAGAATAGAGAAACTTCAATTCATTTCTTACACCAAAACCTGGTTACCAGAAGTGGTCTGGAACTTATAAAGAGCTATGTTAACATTGGTCCAAGAAATCAAAATTTGGAGTCTTCAATTAATCTATGAAATTTTTGATGATTCATCTATAAATGCTGGACTAATTCATTATCGCTGATGTGTGATAAATTGCAGATTTGTTCAGAAGGTTGCTCTGAACCTCTTCAATGGGGACACACACCAAGCATCTTTCCGAATTCTGTCAGATTTTCGAAAGGGGAAGTTTGGGTGGATTGCACTTGAGAGACCTCCTCCATGAAATCCATCTCCTTTGACCTTCACAATTTATCTTTCCCAGAACTTCTCAAAAATCGTGTACCCCATACCTGGCAAATAGAACCAAGACACCATTTGCAGCAAAGATTATTGAAGCTCCTTCTATATGGGAGAGGAGATAGAACGGACAACGTTAGAGCATGTGGTGGCAGTTTCAGGCACTGAAATTACCAATCTTCGGGCCATGATCAACATGGAGAACAGAGCTATGTGAATCAATCTGCAGGTTGATATATTATGAAATTGCTGACTAAACTCGAATTGTGGAGGAAGTAATCTATCCCATTCTTAAGTGATGGAACCGTCATCTCTGCTGTATCTGTGTAACTACTGTGAAGAAATCATGAACAGTGTATAGTATTGCCTTTTCTGTTCTTTGTTATGTAAAATCAGAAAACGGACAGGAAATGTCAATTCTACATAAATCCATGAGCACAACAGAGCTTCTTTTTTTTTTTTTGTCTGACACTCTGTTTATTAGTTTATTTACCTTCATCTGGTGATACTCCACTACCAACATCGATGATATGAGCTCCAAGAAATAGTGATGGGACCATGGCAACGACTACCCAGTTGGACTAGGATTGAGAAAGACCAGGATTCCCGGTTGATAGATGGACAGACGGGAGAATGATCTCTCTGATTAGTTAACGAGTACAGTAAATGTTTCACATGTAACATATGATAATAACAGAGAAAAATGAGAGTTAAAAAAAAAGCTCGCAATAGAATTGAGAATTCAAGCAAAGTTTGTGCACGACAAGGATATCTAACCTTAAATGATAGAATGTGGATGATTGTGAGGCAGTTGAGCAAACTACAGGGATCAGACTAAAGTGTCGGAAACTTCTGGGGACAAATGAAAAGCGACAAGATTGGTGCTCCCCCGCCCGAGGCTCCGTCCCGCAAAACAAAAGCAGAGCATGAGAGCCCAAGCTCATCTCTCCTCCTCCACTACTTCACTCTTGTCTGTTCCCTTCCTCACTTCAGCTGTTTAAGACCGACTGCCGACCTCTGCCTGCACTCTGTAGTGAGGAACTCTGCAAGGCCATGGAGGCAACCCATGTCAGCCCCCTTAATAAACCCTTCTTTCTTAGACCCGTGATTCTTAAACCCAGTAAGCTCCGAGGCAAGTTCTCCGTTCTCTTCTCTTCCCTTTTGATTTCTGGATTGAGAAGCCATATAAAAAGATTGAAATTTTTAAATGATTCGAAGAAAACAGAGAAATATTACCTGTTGCTATGGCCGTTGCTTTGCTGAATCCTTTGTGAGTTTGTTAAATTTTCTTTTCTTCTTTTTTGGTGAGTGCATCATTTTGCTCACTTCCTGTTTCAACTTATTTGGTATGCAGGATGCATGCCATTTTCTCATACGCCATTTCCCTTCAGAGCAAATCTACAATTGATTGGAAGACATACACCAGAATTTAATCGGCATTCTATCTCAAGATCGAAACGGGAATTCTCCATTTTCTGTTCTCTAGATCAAAGCTTAGATCTTCAATCGATCCCGGCAACATCTGGTTGTGGGCAAGATATGCTTGGTTCGCAAGAAATAAATGGCTCTGCAACTCTTCAGACTGAATCTAAAACATATCGAAATAGATTTCTCAACCTTGTGCGAATAAGTTCTGTCCTTAATAATGCTGCTGAATCATTTTTCAAGAGCGAGATACGGCGGAGATTATTTGTGACAGCTGTGTTAATCGTGATGAGTCGTGTTGGCTATTTCATCCCTTTACCTGGATTTGACCGAAGATTAATACCCCAAGATTATCTCACCTTTGGCTCTGCATCGGTTGGTGAGCTCTGCATACATTGGTATCATCATTTTCGTCGACCATGATGATGTGCATTCATGTATGGTCAGTTCATGATATGCGAATGCATCATGCTTTTAGAGCCACTATGGCATGATAAAATCTATGTATTATGATCATTCTCAGTTTTGTAATTTATTTTCGGCAGATGAGCTTGGTGATTTTGCAGCAGAACTAAAGCTCTCGTTTTTCCAGCTTGGAATCAGTCCTCAGATAATAGCTTCAATTATTATGCAGGTGCATCAGTTGGTTTTTAGATCTCTCTTCAAAGTTCCCTGTCACTGTGATGGTTTTGTACACTTGTGACACTTTTTGTCATCACAAATAGTATAACTAGTAGCTAATTGAGCTAAAATCTTGCCTAAAACTGCTTACTTCTGCCTGTGCATTGTCTTGAGCCTTACTGCCCTAGCCAGCACCATGCACGCTAACCCCTTGTTCAAGTAGAGTGTCAATTAACTTTTCTTAGCCCACAATATGCTTTTTCTAGCATATTATGTTGATGAGCATCTCAAATCTCCTTCAGATATCTGCTCAGGATTATGACATGGATACGCACAGATTCACATGATTGGATATTAAATCCGGAATTTCTAGTGTTGAAAGTATGGAGAGCTGATCTGTCCTGATTTTATTGGTCCAGTGAATCCAGCACTGCTCTTCTTTTAATATCAAAAGTATGGAGAAGATAAAAGATATGCAACATTTTGCAATTCAGTTCAGGTTGAGAAAAATGAACCAGCTGATATATCCTGGTTCTATGGTAAACTTTCTGGTTTACCACTTCTCCACGTGGCAATATTCAAGATATAGACTGCAGGCATGTTAGGTCAACACCAGTTTTGATCGCACTGGCCCCCATTTCTAACGGCACAGAGATGCTGCCTCATATGTTGTCTGATCGATTTGACATTCTAGGTGCTATGTCATGTTGTTCCATCATTGGTGAAGCTGCGGAAAGAAGGCTTGGATGGCCATGAGAAGATTAAGAGTTACATGTGTGTTTGCTTACTCATTTAGAGCAGTGAGAAATTTCTTCCCTAAGTGAGAGTTTTGTTTCTTTAGGAGCTTTGACTATTGTAATTGATTCCCTTCTGCAGATGGTGGATCTCTCTTGGCTTTGCAATACTACAGGCTGTGATTGTTTCATATTCTTCACTTTCATACTCGATCTATGCCGCCAGTAACAGGTATTTCTGTTCCAGTTTCAGCCTTTTCTCTGTATGCTTATTATATCAGTAAAAAGAAAGTGAATAAGAAATGGTTTATGCTTTCAAAAACTTTTATGACCAATCCCCTTGGCTAAAATCATTTTTCATCTTTGTGAAATTCCTTGGCGTTTCTTTAAAATGGCATATCTTTTTGGGTGATTGTTTAGTTTTATGGAAGTTTCATGCTTATCTGGATAATTCTTTAACTTGGCAGTTTCAAGCATGTGATGGTGACTACTCTTTTATTGGTTTGTGGTGCGATGACAATGACATGGATATGTGATACAATATCAGAATCAGGATTTGGTACTTTTCTCTACAGGCTATTCCTTCACCTTGCCATTTTTTATTTTTTATTTCAGTTAAAATATCTTGTGTCACGTTTTTGAGGATATGTTTCATTGGAACTGCTGGGAAGTGTATATTTGGACAATTGACTCATTCAGTTTATATGCAAGTTTATTTTACTTTATTTTTATCTTACCTAATTTGTCATTGTTCATCTGAATTGTCTCATCGAGTGACTTCACCTGAAGTACTTGGTTTCTTTATATTGTGAATATTTTGATTTATTTGTTGAAATTGAGGATGGTATAAGGGTTGACTTGATGGTTTAAGCTACATTCTCCTATACCCTTTTCAGTAATTTCAGAAAATTAAAACCTTGTAAGCCCACAGAGATATTTATCTTGTTGGTCCTCTGTCAGTGCATTCTGTGCATCTTGAAGTATTTCATATCAATAACACGTAGTGAAGAATTTGTTCTCTCCTTGGATTCAAATACTGAAGGGAAAGAATTGATATTGTGATGACTTTGTCGCCCTAAAAGGGGCTCTTTATATGTCTAACCTCTTATTAATCATTTAGGTCAAGGTTCCTCTCTTATTATATGCGTGGGGATATTGACTGGTTACAAAGAAACATTATTCAAGATGCTATCTCTAATCTCAGGTAACTTTACCTCATATAATATTAAAAATTTTCTTTGGACTTTCTTTGGACCAGAATTTGGAGCTCCTGCCAAATCTAACAGGTTTTAATAACTTTAAAGTTAAGGAGCAACATGATCTTTCTTCATAGTTTTTTTTCATTTTTTGATAAATGAAAATTTTGCTTACTAGTTCTTATGCATTAGAGAGCAATATCTTTTGACATTTTTTCTGTAAGAACAACTATTTGAGCCCTGATTGTGCATCTTCAAATTTCATTCCAAATAGACCATCCGGACCGGATGAAAAGTTCAATCTTTCATTGCTCATCTTTGTTTACTTATTTAGTGTCTGGGCTATCCAAAAGATCATCGAGCAAAATTGTCATTCTACAATTATCTGGTAAAAATGTGCCTGCATTTTGCCCCTTAGAAGGATGTGATGGTGCTATGATAGACAGCATTTTGAGATAGCTGAACATTTTTCTTTTGCATTTCATCATGCATTTTCTGCCCATGGGACTTTGATCAATAGAGTTACTTGCTGACACAGAGCTTTATTATCTTTCATTCAACTTGCATTTTTTTCCAGTACTTTATAGATATTGCATAACATCGGTTTTGGCTATGTGCATAACTATTACAGGAAGTGCAATGAATTGGTGGCCCTACATGCTGGCAGTGTTGGGTATTTTCACCCTAGTCACGATGTGGGCAGTAATAGTTACTGAGGGTTGCAGGAAAATTAAGCTGCAGTACTATGGCTTCAAACTTGCCTCTTCTGCAAGGTAATGGCATTTTCTTATTTTATTTTCCTAGTTAAGTTCACCCACTTTTTAATTGATGTTCACTACTGTGCTACACAATCTCAACCTTAATTCAATGTGTACAAGGATTTCGGTTTTAAATCTGTAAAATCCGTTTGCAATATTAATCGGCTCCACAATTACATATAGCACTGCAAGTGACATAACAGTCCACTTTTAGCTTTTTAGATATCATGTATCTGTTGCAAAGCTGAACCAAATTAAGATCTTCCTGGTGCAAATTGGTAGAATGCAGGTTAAAGGGTGAAAAGTGCTCCCAAACTTGTAACTACAGTGTGTTTAAGGCATAAAAGGAATCTAAAATTGCAATTTAGCATAAATAACTTATATTATCCCCCCGTATAAATTTTATAAAGAAGCTGTTCCAAGGTTTAGATGAATGAAGATATTTTTTTTAATAAAAAATTCATATTACTTATCCAGTTCCCTGGCATCTACTGAAACAGGTAATGGGAAGGACTATTTATGTAATTTAATCATTTTTCCTTTCTCATTTCTTTTTTGCTGACAGGGGCGACTCCCCAGTCACTGAAGTGGAGCCCTATATTCCTTTCAACATCAATCCTTCAGGAATGCAGCCTGTCCTCACCACTTCGTATCTTTTGGCATTTCCCAGCATTCTCGCCAGGTTGATCATCTCTTCTAATTATTAATAGTAGTATTATATGATATTTTTCATTTCTCAATTCCATGTTTCTAGGGAGTGCTCTGCATCTTCATTATTTGTTAATTTTTCGCATGAATCAGAAGACTTTGGAAGATCAGTACTTTGATATGCTAATCTAAGATTTTTTTGGCGCTTTGATGTTCTTGTGTGGGTACAGTATTCTTGGTTCACCTTTCTGGGAGCACGTGAAAGAGATGTTGAACCCTGCAAATTCTATTGGTGCTGAACCTTGGGTCTACTATACGATATTCGCATTTTTTGTGTTTATATTCAATATCTTTGACATTGTAAGTACTTCCAACCCCTCTTATCTTGTCTTTAAATGCCTATTGAGTTATTATGCACAAGTGAACTTGATTTGCTGTTCGTCTTCTTGTCAAAGTTTCACAATCAAAACCAATTTTGCTGAAAATAAACTCTTGGTGCTTGCTAGGATCAGTTTTCTACTCATAAAAATTCTTTGGAACCTGATGCTTGGTTGGTCTTATGATGTTTGTCATGTTTACTTTTTATGTCACATTTAGTGTTATTTATCTGGGAATCCTTTTTAGGCCAATCTGCCAAAGGAGATTGCTGATTATCTAAACAAAATGGGTGCTCGAATCCCAAATGTAAAGCCCGGGAAAGCTACTATAGAATACCTATCAAAGATCCAGGCATCATCACGTTTTTGGGGTATAACTTAGTGTTTGAGCGTTAGTGTTCATCGTATGATTAATACTTGTGCTTGATTTTTTTAATTGCTCTTGGATTATTCTCCATGAACTCTGCAGGGGGCTTATTATTAAGTATTTTAGCTACAACATCGACCATGCTAGATCAATACTTGCGGCGCATCAATGAGGGGTTTGCAATTGGGTTGACTTCAGTTCTTATAATTGTAAGTAATAAAACCACCTACCATTGTTCTCTTCATGGTGTTAAGGCCGGTCATGTAGTTCAAGTTTCATTGAGGTCATGTTCCCGGCACAAATCAATTTTTGTCAAAATTCAAATAACAGTATGGCTCCCTTTGAACTTTGATGTCCATGTCCTAATCCCAGTCATAATCTGCCTTTGTTGTGTAGGTGGGTTCAATTATTGAGCTAAGAAGATCTTATCAAGCATACAATGTTATGCCCAGTTTAAGCAAAACCCTCAAACGTTATGGCGTGTGATGTTTCCTCACAATAGGCATGTACTTCGTTTTCTGTTTTCTCAGAATGAACCACAAACAAATTTTTCCTGTGGAAAATGCCTGTCCACAAGCTATAACTTCCTCTTTTGTCAGCAGAGCAGAGCCTTAAAGTAGCAGTCCTTTATACGTATCAAGGATTTCTCTATGAAAAACCGGACGTGCAGGAGTCTGAGATCTGTCACTTTGGGTAGTGACAACGATCTTATGATCAGGCGAGCCTCTGTTTGGAACAGTCTTGAGGGTATTTTCCGTGCAGTATCCAGGGAGCTGATTTTGCAAGCAACGGGGTCTTCGCGAGGGATTATTTAGTTCATGTATGGAGGGCTATAATCTACTCTCTGAGAAAAATGGTGTATGTGATGCTAGATATAGATGGAAACAGCTTGGATGTATAGGAGATGTTGAGTGGAAACGTATCATGGCATTACTTGAATGTAGAAAACTTATCAGATTGATTCAGATCACACCAATGTCACTAGTATGCGTTGAAAATTGCTTTAGTCGTTCATGTAATGTATATGCAGAACAAATGTCACCGTAGGCAGTTCGACATGGAAGCAGATGGTGTCAACTTCCGGTATCCAGATTTCCCCAATATGTTCCTCATCATGATTCACATCTTCAATAATAACGACCATGAAACTGACGATAGGCTAGATTTCACACCTTCAAATTGGAATGCTATATAGTAGATGTCCAGGATGGTCCTAAAGCTTTAAGTCAAAACTAAATGCGCAAAAACCACTTTTATACAGATACTAACAGGAACTGTAAGTTCATCATGCTCCTGTAATCCGTTTTAAGCAAGAAAACATTGTCAAGAATCTGTTAGATGACTAAAGAGCGCAAAATTCGTTTATGTTAGGCATTGGAGATTTGCTAAAAAGAGCAAATTAAATGGGGATAAAAGAAACAAGGATGAAATAAACAGAAAATTGCTCTACATAATGCAGTAATACCATAGAGTTGCAAAAGCAGCTATCCCACTGAAGATGCAGAGCCGATCTAGCCGGTTCTCATTCCTCATCTTCTCCTCCTTGAGCTCGCTCTGAACCTTAGAGTATAATTGGCATGATTCAAGGGCCTCGCTATAGTCCTTGCTCCGGCAACAGCTTAGCGCCTCCTTGAGAATGAGCAGGCTGTTTCTCCCATTCACATGGGCCCCCTCCATGTCCTCCAACTGCATGCTCAGCTCGGTCAGTCTCAGCCTCGTTGGAGAATCCTCTTCCTCAGTGGTAACCACCTGAAACTTCATACTGAGGATGCACTCAACCACTTGGCATGGAAGAATATCCTTTGCAGGAAGGACTGAACCAAACCGGACAACAAAATCCCTTTCAGTAGGCCAGTGTCGCTGACCCCTGAGTGGGCTCCAGCTAGCCAGGTTGGCTGCCTGTTTGACTTTCCGGTTGACCATTATCCAACTAAGCCGGAGGCCATCCCGGAGCTCCCTCCACAGTTTCCCATCCTTCCTCTCCCTCTCCATTGAATCAATCGGGGGTAGCCCATCTGAGACGGTGAGAGTAATTTCATTCTCATTATCATGATCACCATCAGCATCACCATTCTGGAATGAATAAGAAAGGAGATCGACATGAAATGGGCAACTATAGAACCATCCATTGAAGCCATTGGCATTCGGAATGCCCCATAAGACCTTTGAGCAGATGATCCGGTCTTTAAATCGAACATCTACAAGGGAAACAAAATCTGATGGTGATATGCTCTCGTGCTCATCAATGTCACCATAATACTCTGCTTCAGTCAACTCCTCATTGTACTCAAGATACTCATTCCATTGACAGTCAGGAACTTCCTTGTTCACGATAAGTGGGAAACAGTCAGCATAGAACTTTCTAAACCCTCCAATAGAAGAGATCAAGCTTTTGACTTCTTCGCTATTGGTGGATGGCCACATGGAAGAACAGACATTTTCCCACAGCTGCTCTTCCCTTGAGATGGAACTGAAGGCCACACAAGCACATGCTGCACTGGCTAACGTGGGGCCATCAAGTCGCTTTAGTATATCATAGAAGAGATCACTGCTTAGGGATGCTACATTGTTGACTTGTGTAGTTGTTGACAATGCCATCAAGGACCGAACATCAAGATCCCAACTCGAAGAACAAGCTAAGCAGATTTATGGATCATCATGGGAGAACTCTTCAAGGATTCTTAACAATCTTTTAGCTCAATCTCACTGCAAAAGGCAATGCAGTCAACTCAAGACAAACTAGAAATAGTGAAGGCAATAAATATCAAGTTATGAAACCTTAATATGTTAAGATAGTAGTCTAGTGCAGAGAATAGAATGAGGCAAGGCAAAGACAGCCAAAATGGAACCTCAGAACTTGTCTAAGCTACCAATATCTTCATTTATACAAGTTATTATGTATCAAAAAACACTTATCGAAGTCTCATGCTCTGAAAGTTCTTTATTGCCTTAGTGATAGTTCACTAACAGTTGAAAAATGCTTTTTATTCATAAGCATATATTGAAACACAAACTAGATAAATATATTCTTTATTCCCAAAAATGTGATTATCCAGAGTATATAAACTTGAGGATCTTTCCTTTTTAAAAGTTCTATACAAACCTGATATTGTAGTGCACTCTACAGCTAGATTTCCCCTACTACAAAGTAATCAGGAGAATAAATATGAGTACAGTTCAAATATATTCCTTCAGCTAAACTTAAGTCAGAAGACACAATAACTAAGGATGCAGAGTCAGGTATATATGGGTTGTTTAGGAAGTGATAGTTGGCAATAGCAAGGAAAGATCATCTCAGCTGAATTATAAATAAAGGAAGAAAAAGGAAGGAGAAGGCCAAGAATTTTTTTTGGTTGGGGTGGCAGCCTATCTGTGAAATGGCATGCAGTTTGCAACTGGCCGATAGAGACCGCACTGAGTGGATCCCAACTAGGAACAAGGTTTTCTTGTCAACAAGTGCGTGGGAGAAACTTTGGGTTGTTGGACCTCAACAGCAGCGGGCACGAGCTGTCTGGTTTTCGGGGTCATGTCCCACGACACTCCTTTATTGGTTGGTTGGTTTGGTGGAACAGACTTGGAATGAAGGAGCAGCTTGCTCAATGGGTCACCACTCCTATTAATTGTGATTAATGTGGACAGGAGCAAGAATCAAGGGATCATTTATTTTTTACATGCCTAGTTACAAGGGAGATTTGGCAGAAGGTGTTGCAGGCATTAGGTGTGGCTCGACCTGTGGGAGATTGGACTATGGAGACTGAGGAGTTCTTGCAACTCAAGGGATGCAGCCTTGATGTCATAGCACTGAAGGTGGCTTGGCATTGCTGTGTCTATACGGTTTGGTTGGAGTGGAATAAGGGAGTTTCTCAGGGGTAAGCATGAGCAATGGAGGAGTTGCTTCGCTCTATAGTGCATTTGGTGTGCCACAGGTTGAGCTTACCGCCTCAATTGTCCTCTCAACTTACTAACTCATCCATACATTCACGTTTGATTTCTACTTATACATAGTGTTAACTGGCTATTGTACATAGTGTCACAAATCATTAATAAATTTCTACACACTTTTCCAAAAAAAAATTATGTGTTTTGCTCATCTGAATGAAATTACATGTTTACCCAGGTAGATGCTCGCGCATGAAAAGTTTCACTCCAAACAACAGATCATCGTTTAGTTAATATACAGGGAACCGGCCCATTTTCTCAGCAGTTATTAGTACTAAAAGAGATGACCATTCAAGGGCAAAATTATCAGAAGCAAAATATAAAAAAGAAGTAGATGAAGTTTTTCTACATTAATAGATAAACAACGGTGGGCTTTCAGCAGACGAAGACATACAAAAAAAATATGTTCTTTAAGGCCCCGAAATTGTCACAACTCACTACCATCACCAGTCAACAAACAGATTAAAGAAACAACAAGAACTGAATCCCGCAAATGAAGAGAAAAAGTGGTTGTCAGATGTTCGAGCTTTGAACTGAATATATGCAAAACAAGAGAACGCACCGTTGAGAGAAGCTTCTGAAATATCCGCATCAAAAAATGCTTCCAAATATCATTTCTGTCATCAATGGAAGGAGGCAAAAATGGCAAAGCTTCAACAAATTGTCACACAAAATCTTCATTCCCTCCCAGAACAAGTTCATAAATTGAATAACGAGTAATATCAATTGTCAAAGATCAAAGTTAGATGAGATTAACAGTAATTTTCTAGAGGTTAAACACGGTGGAGAAACTCAAACACTGAAATTGAACAGAATAACATCGTAAGAACAAAAAAAAAAGGAACCAAATTGCCGAAGAAGAACTAAACCAGAGACCAATTCAGGAGAAAAATGCAGGTTTAATGAACACTTGAAGATTTCCCTTAAATGAGTCATCGTCAAACAGCTGAAAGAAGCCATGAATATAACCAACAGCAAGATTAAGATGTGATTCGTGACACACCTGTATCGGGTCAACCAAATGTCCTGTTTCCAGCACAAGAGGCAAGAACATAAACAGAGAAGAGCAGAAATTTGAGGCTTCCCGAAGGGCTTTTGCTTTATGTATTCGATCTGTTTGAGGGTCACTTTCCACAGTGGGTTGTTGTTCGCAAGATTTCGTTCCTCATCTCCTCTCATCCGGTTGCCGTCTACTGTCTCTTCTTCTTGCCGGCCTCGGACGTAACTACGAAGCTGGAAACATTACAGAGCAGGGAGTTTTATTTATTACTTTTTTTTTGTTATAATAATAGTTTTTAAAACCGACTGAGCCGGCTATCGAACCGGTTCGCCGGAAACGGGTAGCTATCTGGTTTGATTTATTTAATTAATTCAAATACATTTTAAATTCAGTTATATCCATCTAAATTGGCCGGTTTTTATAAATTATCAAATTCAATTGAACTAATGGTCGAATTAGATGAATTAAAAATTATTTTCAAAAATAAAAAATAACATTAATATTACTTTTTATTTTCATTAGGCTTAATCTTATATTTCTTGTTGATAGATATTTTAAGCATTGAAATTATAAATTAATGTTTAGTATATAATATTTTAATTTATAATAATTATTAATTAATATTATTTATTAAATATACGATTCGACCTATTAAATCAATAATTGGCCCAAAAACTTATATCTTAACTGATTTACAAGTCAATCCAATTTTAAAAATCATAGTAATATATTAGTAGGTGTATCCATCCTCTTCCACTCAGTGATGACGTGTCCCCCCACTTGCAGTTAACCAGTAATTGGGCGCCACGTCACAGATACGACGACTTGACGTGGAGCCCCACAGAGCTGCCACAATCTTCGCCCATTCGAAAATACCCATTTTGTAACGTGAACTGGATTGTAATTTCTGTGAAAAGATGTCCAAAAGGTCCATCTCTAGCCCCTTGGAGGCAGATAGAAACAGCCACTCGGCACACGAGCGCAGCAGACAGATTCCTGTCGCGATCTCGAGCCTGCCCCATGAATACCATTACAATTAGGGTGATGCAAGCACGATAGGGATTACTGTTTTGAAATTGATAATATTTTTTTTATTTCCAATCAAAACATTTAATTAATTACAAATTTTGTCCAAAAATTTAAATTTAATACGAATATTTTTATGCATCACGTTAATTTTACTTAATTTATCAATTTTAACACGATATCTATTTTTTTATCGATTCATCATATATAACACGTTAATTTTACTAACGTGACTAACGGTATTTTATGTGATACTATGTATAATAAATTAACGAAAAAATAAAATATATGCTAAATTTGGTAAATAATATATTTTTTTATATAATTAAAAATTATATTAAATTCAAATAAGAATGAAATTCACGACGAACTGTAAAAAAAAAAATATTATTATTTGCCAAATTGTCTTGGTAAAATTTAATGATTCTACCTTACTCTTAATTAAGTGGACCCCACCACCACCACCACTCCCTTTTTTCTCCCATTCATGAACAGTACGCCCTCAGACCTGTCGGATAAATTAAATGAGCCCTGTCACCAGACCTAACCAGTTTAACTCTCCTTAAATTAACTTTTCCGGGGTGCACCAAGTGAGCGGGCAATGCCGTGGCGGCCTCTCAGTGGAGCAGCAACATGGCCCCTCTAACCCATTTGTCAGTCGTGCGTTGCGCCGAGAGGGTCGGTGTCGTCGTAAATATTGATTATTCAATTTGTCAGATGTGTTCGGGATTAAATGTTGAAAACCCGAACGCTGCGTGGTGAGATGGCGTTTTCTCTAGCCTCCTTTCTGATCGAGCCCTTACGTGAAGAAATCCATCATCACCGGTATGACTCACGATCGATAAGAGATGGGATAAATAATAAAATAAATGCATAACGGAAATTTTACTTATTTGAATCAAATTAAAATTCTTACATTTAAGTTGAAAATAATACTATATTACAGGTAATCCTTTTCTTTTCTTTTTTTTTTTTTACTGGAGTGGGCTTCATTTGTTTCATTGCATGAGAAAGTTCACGCATTCATTCATGCGCTTGAATTGAATGCCTGTTTGTTCAAGGAATCAATGGAGCTGCCCGTGGAATATATCAGATAATATCGATTAAATAAAATAAAAATTATAAATTTATAAAATAAATAAATATTACCCCTCTAAAGTAAAAATAAATACGATCCCCGTAAGATTATAATGAATTTAATAAACACCCCCATCTGAATGATCATTCACATTGGATCAGGCAAATGCATGCAAACCCAGAAAGGGGAGGTGTCTGCCGGGTCGTTTCAGTATTGTCGGCAAGTATTAGATGCAGCTTGTACAAAAATACATTAATCCGATGAGACCGCAGCGTCCGAGCTCATCTTCTATGAATGTTTGCGTTTTGGGCCTTTTCCTAAAGAGCCCAATTCTCTGGTTGGGGGCATTCATGATTTAGCTCGGTTCGATAAGACTGATATCGTGAAGTGAAAAGAATCGTACATTAGAACGGAATACGGTGGATTATTTTAATAATTTGGTTATGCATTATTTTATTAATATTATTGTCATCTCATCAAAGTTTTTACATTAAAATAGTAAAAGGGTTTAAATTGTAAAATTTTTCTGAAGGTTGAGAACCAAATATGGTTAAAAGAAAGTATGGAACGAAAATTATAAAATAGGAAAAGATCAGTGGAAAAAGAACAAACCCACCTCACGATATCCAACCGGAAATGATTAATGGAAACAAGTACAGTTGATTTTAGGTACTAACAGCATACAGCAAAGCGAACACTACCAATATGGATTAGTGAAATATGCAGGATAATCCGATATATCATCTTTCTTCATGGAGTGAGAGCTTGGATCATTACAAAACAAGCAGAGAAAAACAGATGCTAGTGCCACGCTAACCCCATATCTAAAATACTGACCAATGATGAGGCTTCAAAACTTGAAATCTCAGTAAAGTTGTCTCAGATGAAAGCTCTGCGAAAAAAGTCTCAGCTTACAGGCCCAGATAAAATCCTTAGCGCCCACGTCCTCGCCCACGACCACGTCCACGTCCTCGCCCACGTCCCAGGGGCCTCCCTGCATTTCAATAATAGCACTATCGTAAGTCAACACCCCTCAAATAATAGCTCAATTTGCAAAGAAAAGGATTGCCAGTAAAATTTTAAGATAATAGGCTATTTGAAGTACCGGCTGTGGGCTTCTTAGGTTTGACCCTTGGCGTCTCTTCTACAAGCAAAGTCTCAAGGTTCAAGCTGTCAGGGAGGATGTAGTAACGGATGTTGTTGCCCCTCACACTCAAGTGGTCGAGGGTCACTGGATTCTTCCCTTTTAATGTCAGTTTGACAGTCTTCAGATGTGTGTTCATGCTGATATCAACACCTATGCAACATGCAAAGACTCCCACCTCAAAGAACACTTCAAGTTTTACCAAGGGATATGCAACATGGCCCATCTGAAGGCCTCAAACATGAGACTCACACCTACCTCCTTCAGAATGTGCTAAATTGATTTCAACAGTTTGTGCAGCAAACTCGTTATGGTGCAGTAAAGTACAAAAATATCAGATGGAACATTCAGCCCATTCAGGACATGTCTATGTCGCAGTCATATCATTAATCGACTCCATGTAATCAAATTAATGAAATTTAATCAAGCATAAAGCACTTCCGTACGTCCATATAAATTTGAAATCTTGATTCAACCAATAAGTTTTTCAAAACATCCCTCAAGATATGAAAGAATGGAGGCCATTTTCCCATGTATCGCAGGTGAATATGATCATATTGTTTCCATTGGAAGAGGACAACTGTCTGATGTCCACCAACATTCAGAGAAATAATTCCCAGGATATTGAACATGAATGCTTCGTAATCCTATACATTAATATGATCCATGAACCACCAAACAATGACACCTCTCCAAGCTCAATCTAATCTGATATGCGGATTAACCTACCATAGTCAGAAACAATTTCACGGATTTGCAAGAATGAATTCCATCATTCCATTGAACTACAGAAAACAATATGCTACAGTCAACAGGAGGTTCCTGGGCAAAATCTGAAGAAAATGATTAAGACAACCAAATTGCAACAACAGGAGGTGGCGAAATGAGAATAATTATGCAGTATCCGAGAAATCATAACAGTTTAATCGCTCGTGATGCTCTAAGTCCTAATGTGTAACCGCCAAGTACACGCTACAGTATAAGAATCACAGCTGGGCTGACAAAATCCTAAAACCCTAAATCGGGGGAGGGAGGAGATCGAAGATCGACGGGAGAGAACCGAAACCTGTGACGGTGCCGTGAACGACCGTACCGTTCTTGAGCTCAATGGACACGGTCTCGTTGTTCAGCTTCATCAAGAACCTGCAGCGTAGTAAGACGGTAGGACAGCAGAGGATGTAAGATCTATTGGCCAGACGTCGACATTGTAAACTGCAATCCGCAGTAAAGAGTTAGAAGTGGGGAGAGATTGACCTGACGAGCTTCATCGTTGAGAGAGGATGACAACGTAGGAGGCCGAAGCTCCGACTGGGAGAGGGCAAACAGGAGGAGTAGGGGGAGGAGTAGAGAGGGAAGAGGAAAGAGAGCTAGAGATGTAATATTGGACAGTAACGATAAGTTCAAAACGGCTTTCAGGCCTGATTATAGTCCGGCGGGCCAGCAACCGTTTTGGCCCGTTAAATATAACGGGTCGGTCCGGTCACGGGTCAGAAAATCATGAACTGATCTGAAACCGGGCTTAAGCGGACCGATTCACGGTTTGTGATAGTTTGAACCATAAACTATGACCATTTTCTTGTTTCTTTTTTCTTCTAAATTATTTAAAATGAATAATTTTTTAAACTTTTTAAAAATTTTAAAATGAACCATTAAAAATTGAACATTTATTATAAGTTATTTGGTGGTCCGGGCTGGTTCGATATGATTTTGTAATGGTTCCATGTAGGATTGGTTGGGATTCAACATAACTATTTTTTACACTTGACTCATAACTGTCTCTCAACATAAGAAAATCTTAACATAAGAAAAGCAGTTACATACCAGTTTAGAGACGGTGTAAGGTTGATTTTAGGTTTTAATGAGCTGATTTACCTTGAAATTGGCCCATTTAACATCTAAACAAGTATTACTTCAATCCTTTCTATATTCAACATTCCTTCGCTTTATTTATAGTAGTAGGCTTATGAAACGATGCCATACAAAGAACTTCAGTATGAATCTCAATCAGTGACCGGTGGCACCGAAATCGAAATTAGAACAACTTGTTCCTATGTTTCTGAGCGTACCACTCAACCCGACCCTCGAATTTGCTAAGTCGAACTGCAACAAGTTGTCCTGCAGCTGGTAAGCTCCGACCACTATGGATGTCCTCGGGTTGGCCCCTCCATTAATGAACGCGAGGCACATCACCTCTTTGTTCACCTCAATCAGCGAGTTCGCCCCCTGTATTGACCAGACGTGCTGCCTGTTCTGCCGTGAGAAGTAAATGTAGGGCGCCTCCGGCCCGATGCTTGTCCGCTCGATGTTCTTCGAGCTGAAGCACACGTCGAACGGCTTCACGGGTGGGACCCTCGTGACGCCGCCTCCGACCATGAAAGAGCTGTACAAGTTGGCGAACGCCTTGAAGATGGAAGTCTCGAGGACGGTGTAGGGGACGACGGTGCTGATCTTTGTCCCGCCGTTGCCGTTGCCATCGATGGTCAAGAGGGTGGAGTTCAGCCGCACGGGCTTATACTCGATTCGGATGGCGTTGACGTCGATAAAGTACTCGTGAGATAGCTCTCCAGAGGCATGAGATGAGGCCGTGCTGCTCACCGGGTTTGTAAGGATCGGCGTGTCGAGTGTCATGGAGATGGTTCTGTTGGGGAGAAACTTATAAGGTCCGGAACCGAAGAAGATGACTCCGGTCGAGGATGGGGAGGAAGGGAGGCAGATGGCGAACTCTCTGGGGAAGCCGAAGGTGGAGGAGAACTGCGACGGGAGCGAGATGTTCGTCCGACCGAGCCCCGCCATGCCCTTGGCACCAGCCGCGAGCCCTTTGAGCAAGAAGGTCGGGCCACAGGCGAAGAGGAATTCGGGCACGGTCACTGACCTGCTGGGTCTTGACCCGTCGGTCGAGAGGACGGAAACGGCATCTGACGCGACCTCGCCAGTGGTGGAGGTGCGAGTCACACTGTTCGCAGGAGCGAGAATGCAGGTGTTGTTATTGCATCCCGGACGACGAGGGGAGGAGCAATGGCCGCACCCAATGGCGCCGGCGAGGGAGCACTTGGCTGACCTGCACCTAGGGGAGCGGTAGGTGGAGGAGACATAGCTCCGATCGCTGCAGTCAGCCCATGCGTACTGGCCGCCGAGGTCGACTACGACGGTTAGCGGCACGAGGGGAGTTCTCTGGTGGATGCGGGTCACGTACTGGAGGGTGGCGGCGTCCTTGGTGACGGGGAGGACGAGGGCCTTGGGCCGGAAAGGTTGTTGGCCGAGGGAAGGGGAGAGGGCGAGGAGGAGAAGGGAAGAGAGCAAGAGCAGACGTGGGTGTTCATCAATGAAAGAGGCCATTGCGTCGTGGGAAGTGATGGAATACAAGAGCACGGAAACATGTCTATTTATAGCAGACTGATCCTACCAGGAGCTCTACTTTGACTACATATATTAACTACCTACTCCAAATATATAATATTTAATCCGAGAACCGTCCGTCTTGCAAATGGACATAACCAAGTCAGAGATGGATTGCACATGCCGTATCAGCTCTCATTCTTCTTCTGCACAACCCCAAAAAAGGAAAAAAAAATCAATCTTCAAATGGGTTACGTGTTGCAGATCGCAATTGAATTGTATCCATGCATGTGTGGGCCGCCTGACATTTTCATTTATCTTAAAAGAGACGGTACGGGCTGTCCAACTTGTGCGTCGGAAGAGTTAATCGATCGGTGGCCAAGTCCTGGTCAATCTTCCAAGTTGATTTCCGGGCGTGAAGGTCGTCTGGTCGGTTTTCACGCCGACCACGAGAACGAATTACAGCAAGAGAGTGATAGTGTTGATAAATGTTGGAAGGAAAGGTATCAAAATTTGACTGTATTTCTGACATAGTTCCTTTAGATTTTGATTTTAACCGATTTTCGAACTCACCCTTTTTGCAGCAAGTCTTCGAGGGTGGCCTGAGCGTCAACCGCTGCAAAGGATAAGCGTGTTTCACATCCAACAGCGCTTCCAATTCGAGATTACACAAATTAAAACCTCATCACAATTAATAAATTCTTTACGTCATAATTTTTTTTCGAAATCCATGAATTACAATCAAAATTGGGAAAATCATCTAAAACTTCATGAGATTTTGTGAAATTCTCTCTCCCTCTATATATAATACTTAATATTCATCTTCGTATACGTAGCGCTTAATAGTCTATTCATAAAATAGTACGAGTGTTAACCGTATTTTCCGGCAAGATCTGAGCCTGCAACGCATTCCTCCTCAAAGGACTTAAGGTCGGCCGTGGACTGTCACCGTGGGGGACGCATACGTGTACACAGCCCTTCTCCAGCGGCATGTATGCATTTAAGGCGTGGGGCAACGAGGACTGTAATGGCCACTGGACCGAGCAAGCGTCCAATTCCCAGTCCAACCGCAACTTGCCGGGTTTTCTTGCATTTATTTTATAATGAAATGCCCCATATCTAACTCCTTGTCTCTAGAAATTCGAAATATCTCGTTGATCACAAGCATCGGTCATAGTCTTCCTTCCATAGTTTTTAAAATCGGATCGGGCTGGGAACCGGTGTAGACATGGATTCATGGGTCGGACCGGGAGTTCAATGGGTTGAACCGCATATTTAATAAATAATATTAATAATATAATATTATTAATAAATTTACATAATATCATAATTTTAATATGATTTATAATAAAAATTATTAATATAACAATCATATTAAACAAAAGTTTAATATAAAATATAAATATAATTCTAGTAAATAAAATATGTACATTATAATAGGTTTTTATTTTTATTTTTATTTTTAAATCGGCCGGTTTTCTCACGGATTCAATAAGATTCACCGGTCGGATCAAGAATCGGCCGGTTCAATTGGAATTTTTTTCTTTGAATCTGCAATTGGATTTTTTGTAGGAACCGAACCAGGTAAGTGGCCAGTTCCCGATCAAACCGACAGACCGGTCCGGTTTTTAAAACTATGCTTCCTTCTCGTGCACATCAGTGTAGCTGGGGCCATGTATATGCATATTCTTTCATTTCTCTCTTTTTGCCTCTTCTCAATACGAAGCATTGGAATTATGTTTTCATTCAAGCACTAGATTAAGTACCATAGTAATTATGAGTAAAATGTGATGATTTTTTTTAATGGATAAATTGGCAGAAAGGTTATATTAAGTAACTTCTTCCCTGATGTGCGGGTTTCCATTTCGAGCTTTCCATCCCGAAAACGACAGATTATGGGCTAGTATATTATATGCACGTGGCAGCTAGAAGCAATCCCAAGTGCCATATCGAGCATAGCATAGTTTTAAAACCCGGACCGGGCCGGCCGGTTCAACCAGTTCGATCTGAAACCAGGCACTCACCCGATCCGGTTCTCATAAATAATCCAACTACACTTTAAATTAGGTGAAATCCAGTTGAACTGGCCGGTTCTAGATTGAACCAGTAAATTCAATTGAACCGATGAAAAAATCGGCTAACTTAAAATAAAAAAAAATAAAAACCTATTATAATATACTTATTTTATTTTACTAAATTTATATTTATATTTTATATCGAATTTGGGACTAATATAATGATCATATTAATAATTTTATTATAAATTATAGTTAAATTATAATATTATATCGATTTATTAGTAATATTATATTATTTATTAAATATACAGTTTGATCTATTGAACCTCCGGTCCAACTCATAAACCTATACCTTGACGGGTTCCTAGTCCGGTCTGGTTTTAAAAACTATAAAGCATAGTATATGGTGAAATCATACAAAATATTTACATACTCCTAAGATTTAGATCTAACATTCCAGACCACTTCAATTACTTCTTGGAGTTAGAAAAAAATGAGAGAGAGAGAGAGAGAGAGAGAGAGAGAGAGAGAGAGAGAGAGGAGAATGTGTTTCCATTCATGGGCAGCGAGAGGCCAACTGAGCCGCTTGAAGGAGACCAAAAGCTCCGGCTTGAGTTGGGGAAGAGGTCCAATCTTCTTTGACTCCAAGACAAAATTCTCCTCCCATTCAGGAATGCTACACTTGCAACAACCACCGAGAGCTCAATGAGAATGCCGTTCTCATGATTTCGTATTGGTTGTGAAAGTAGGAGGAGATCTTATCTTAGAAACACTTGCAAGGCACAGTAATACCAAAATTTATACTTTTAGATGTGGAGATCGTGATATCACAGTGACGCAAGTGAAAAAATACGTAATTGTGGGATCCCGTTTCCTTCTCAAATCAACAAAATTTGTAGATGGGGGTGTAAATGGAGCCCTTTGGCGTACAGTTGACTACTTACAAGATGGTTAAAGAGTGAAATACAGATTACTAATTGGAAAGATAAATTAGTGTAAATAAAAAAAAAAAGTGAATAGTTATCCGGCAAGCACAGAAATATTAGATTATTTTTGTGGTATGACGTTTACCAAAGGACAATTGCCTCGTCAATGCCGCTACCGGAGGACCAAAATAAGCCAAGAAAATTCAAGAGGGGCCTAATACATTCAAAGACATAAGTACAAGGACTAAAAGCTCAATTTGCCATATCTTCCCAACGTCACAGATCACTTCCTCGGATACCACATCTCTACCTCCACGCATCGAAGGCTTATTCATCGAAAGTACACAGAAACAAGCGGACATAGCAACGCAGCGGAACAGTCAAGCCATGGAAGTGAAATTAAAGTTGGCACAGGTGGTTTGCCTGCCCAAGAGGGTGTCACTGAACCCGATCCTCGACCTCGCTAGATCGAACTGCACCAGTATATCTTCCAATTGGTGCCCTCCGATCACTATCGAGGTAAGAACGTCAGGCCCTCCGTCGATCAGACCGAGACAGAGCACATCCTCGTTAACCTGGACCATCGAGTTCGAGCCGGTTATGGTCCACACTGCGTCCTTGTTCATCATTGTCAGGTCGATGTATGGCACAGCCGGTCCTAGACGTGTGCTCCTGATGTTCTTCGAGCTGAAGCAGACACCGAAGGGCCTCACTGCTGCGACCCTAGTGATGTTCATGGACGCGGCTTCGGAGATGAATGCCTCTGTGACAGCCGTGAAGATGGATGCGTGGAGGACGGTGTAGCGCTTTACTGTGCTGATCTTGCTTCCGCCGACACCGTGGCTCTTTATTGTCAATAGCGAGGAGTTGAACCGCACCGGCTTCTTCCCCACGGTAATCGACTCGATGCCAATGAAGTACTCGTAGGATGGCTCACCAACGTAGGAACCTGCGGCTACACTATCCGGGTTGGTCAAGAGTGGTGTGTAGACCAGGGACTGGGAGACGTCGACTCCGGGAAGGAGATTGTACGGTCCATCCCCGAAGAAGATGGCTCCGCTCGACGTGGTAGACGATGAGAGGCACAAGGCGAACTTCCTGAGAAAGCTGAATGCGGAGGAGAGCTGTGATGGGAGTCCCACTTTCGTCCTGCCAAAACCCACCATGCCTTGGACCCCGCTTGCGAGCCTCTCCAGGTAGAGGTCATAGCCACAGACAAACAGGAACTGGGGTACTGTCACCGACCGTCCCGGGTTGGATCCGTCGGTGGAGTGCAACAAGAGAACGTCGGAGCCGAGATCACCGTAAAAGTCCACCTCTGTCACAGATTCCTCCGCAGTGAGGACGCAGCCGTTGTTGTAGCACCCAGGTGCTGGGGAACCATTGCAGTGGCCACAAAAACTATGGGTTGTCCCGAGCGAGCATTGAGCAGAGCCGCATCGAGCCGGCCGGTATGTCGATGAGACGTATCTCGGTTTGTCGCATACGACCCAGGTTTGCCGGCCGCCGAGGTCGATCACCAGGCTCAGAGGGATGAGCGGAGTCCGCTGGTGGATACGGGTCAAGTACTGGCGGGTCCTGGCGTCCTTGGTGACGGGGAGGACGAGGGCCCTGGGCCGGAAAGACGGCTGAGCAAGAGAAGGGGAGAGGGAGACGAGGAGAAGGGAGGAGATGAAGAGCAGATGTGGATAGACCGAAGAAGATGCCATTTTTGGGGAGGTTGGTCCGACGAGTAAAGAGGGTCTGAAGATGGCTCCATTTACAGCGATCTTCAGTCGGCCGGACCATTTCCGGCCAAGTGGATGGAGCCGCTGACTCGATGTCAGTCGTCAAGGCCGGCTGCTTCCGTACATGTCAGCTGGCTCTCCTAACTTTTTTTTCGGAGAGTGGTCAAAGTAGCTAGAAGTAATGTTCGATTGACATTCAATAGAACCTTTATTTGATTCATGTCAGGGACGTGTCGTATGGATTTATTTCTTTCTTTCTCATATTTCTCGTCAAAGACGTGTTTGTAACCGAAAACATTTTCTTGCTATGAATTATTGAAACGGGTGGTACTCTTGTAAGCAAAAATTTTAGGGTTGCACGTAAAGAACCGAAGAACCAATCGAGCCATGATCGAAACCTTAAAAAATTGATTATGAATAAATTTTTTTTTATATAATGTAAAATTTTTTAAAGGTGGAACAATTATTATTAGTTACTAAATTTAAATAATTTATTAATTAATTTAAGTTGTTAAATAATATTTTTTAAAAAATATTAAAATATTATGAATATATTAAAAATGAAATATAAATATATTTTAAAGGTTAGAAATATAATTAAGCATATATTATTTTACCATTATATAACATTTTTTATAACATCATGCTTAACTTTATTCTAAATGGACCTATCCATCTTAATTTCATATGTTTAATTTACATTTCATTAAAAATTTTATGATTTCAATATTTTTATTTTTTGTAATTTTTTTATGTTTTGATATGATTTTTGTTTTATTTATATTCAATTTGTTAATTTTATTATTATTTTAAAAAATATGTTCGAATCGATTAATTGAACCATAAAACTATTTCAAAACAATTCAATTCGATAATTATATAGTGATTATAGTTTAAAATATAGTACTCAAATTGAACCGAATCACTTTAACAGTTCTGCAAACCAGGGGCATCCCTCGTAAATTTCCTGTCTATCATAAAACTGAATCCGAGATATCGGTCCGGTAACGAGGAGTGGTAATATAACTACCAGAGCCAACCCAGCTCTGATGTCATATACGCGGTCTCTCTCTCTCTTCTTCCTGCAAGGTTAGAAGTGGCATTTGGAAGAAATTTAATAACAGTGGACCCCACTTTTATCACAGAGCACCCAAAGAGGAAATGGCATTCAACGATTTATTATGTAGTGCACACAAACAATGTACGTGTATATATATATATATATATATATACACATGCGTATATGTGACCAATGTAACTTAGGCCATGTAATAAATTTGTATATAAGTTAACATTATTTTTTATGAGTTAATAAAATAAAATAAATAATAAATAATAAATAATGAAAAAAAGACCAAATCTATTAAATGTCTCATTCATGGAAGATAACAGTTGAAGAAACATGGGCCGGCTCTTTGGATCTAATTTCCCAAGTGCAGCTAGCAGCCATGCACCATTTTAAGGTATCTAAAGCTCCTGAAGAATTAAATAGAACTGCTAAAAATGAAAAACTGATTTTGTTGGGGATGATGGACAAGCCTACCACAAGCACAGGCCAGAAATTGAATGTTGCAACATCTATTATACCTGACGTGGATGCAACTGACTCTGGAGCCTGTGAAAGTGATACTGATGAGAAAGGCTCCAGAAGAACCCGAGCTCATTCTGCTGTTGGTGGAAATGAATATCATTGGGACAAAAGTGAAAATTTATTTGCAGCGAATGTTGTCTGCCAGGTGGAACCAGTATCAGTTCAAAAACATGATCCAGAGACTGATACTACAGTGGATGTTTTTGCTGAATATCTCAACGATATTGATACTGTTACGAAGTGAGTGATGCCACATCAACCGTACAGCTCGTGGGCTGTTGTGAGGAGGCATTGAAAATAACACATTCGCCCGAATTGGCGAAGTTGATCTTCTTGAACAAATTATTGAGGATGCAAAGAACAACAAGGTAACAATTTGCTTGCTATATTATCTCTTGGCTTATCATCAGGCAATTAATTTGTTGGTTGCTGCAGAAAATTCTCTTCTCAGCTATGGAATCAGTTGTGAACACCATGAAGGAAGTTGAAGAACGGGAGAAAGCTGCTGAACAAGCTAGAGAGGAAGCTGCTCGAAGAAGCTCAGATGCTTGCAGCAGGGTTGAAGAACTGAAAGGGATGATACGAAGTGCAAAAGATGCAAATGATATGGTTTTTTATCTATCTTTCTATTTTAAAGAGTCAAATTTAGATCAGAATCAATGCTAAAGTACTTCAAAATTTTCATCTTTTTAGTGCATTGTCAGCACGGATGTTAACTACATGTATTAATTTGCAGCATGCTGGTGAAATTTATGGGGAGAGATCCATTTTAGCTACTGAAATGAGAGAGCTCCGATCTCGGCTTCTGAACCTGTCTGATGAAAGGGATAGGTCTCTTGCAATTCTTGATGAGGTACATATTGTTGCATCATAATACATTTTAGTCAAAATATTTTGCATTCCCTTTTTCCTGATGGATTCTTGTTTGTCTTAGCAGATGCGAAACGCACTTGAAACCTGACTAGCTGCTGCAGAAGAAGTAATAGAAGTTGCCGAATGTGAAAAGCATGCAAAGCTGGAATCTGCAAATAATACTTTAAAGGAGCAGGAAGCTCTCATGGAGAAGGTGATTTATGAATCAAAAGTGCTCCAAGAAGAGGTGGAAGAGAACTCTAAGGTCGGCTTTTCTGCCATAAATTTGTGGACTTTGAAAGAAAGAAAATTTTTGGTAATTGATGGCCTTACTGATTCTACCTGTTGCTCACAGTTGCGGCAATTTCTCATAGATCATGGCCAAATAGTCGACCAATTGCAGTGAGTACTTTCCTTTTCACTGGTTTTGTGTATCTCTGTCACATTCATTAATCAAAGTTACTTCAACGTTCATTTTTATCATCCAGGTATAGTTTTTCACCAGTACTTAAAAAGTTGATGCCCCATCCACATTTATTTGCTGGACTTCTTGTCAGAAACGCTTGCATTGGTTAATGGTTACATCATCTAACTCTTTGAAAGTAGATACCGTTGACTAAATCATGTTTCCAGGCTCCATACTTGAATTCGTTTCATCTTCACAAACCCATTAAGACTGCTGCTTCTCCCTTTTGGTCGAACCCTCTGCTTCTTCTGCCTTATCGCGCAGACATAACTATTCTCATCTTTCTAAACCCAAATATTGGGATGTAGTGTTATTCCATTACACTAGGAAACTGTCAGAAGTCCTGGTACTAAAGTTATTTGTCCCGGACCAAGTCGGATGATTTGACCGAGAGCAGGGTCTTCAGGCGCTCAAACATGGGGTTATATGCTCTATGATTGATATATAAAAATAAACTAGTAGATCTACTGAGTATTGATGCAAAGCTGACAGGTGCATTCAGTGGATTGATACTTTATTGGACCATGTTCCCTGGACCAACTCGATGTCTAGTCTGCTGCTATCGATGCTTTACGGCCTAGAAAAGGAATATGCTAATGGATTTTGTTGAGATTTACAGTTTATATTTTATATTCATATAAGAATGGGACTTCTGTTTGCATGGTCGTGCTACAGATTTTCATGTCTTAATTCAAATAGTCGCTCTACTAAGGCTTGACTTTTCTTAGATGGGTGTATCATCGGATCAGGTTTAACATCACGTCAACATTGAAGCTCATTCATTGCGGGGTTATTGATCAGATTCTCTTTTTGACCCTTTTGTAGAGGGGAGATTGCTGTTATGTGCCAGGACGCGAAGCTGCTGAAGGAGAGATTCGATTCAGGCGCTGCTCTCGGTGAGCCAGTTCCCTTTGGGCAGAGAAAGTTGCTTCTTAGCATCCTCCAGCACGTCCCTCAATATCATCAGCACGTCCCTCAATATCATCAGCACATCCCTGGATCAAACTCCTGAAAGTGGCAAGACTCGTAAGGCTCCAAATGAAAGCTAGCATGGGATCATCGGTCGATAGGTTGTCCCTGAGTAGGGAATCTGAGGATGAGAATAATGACACTGGAGCAGATCGAAAGCTGGTGGATGAAGGCTGGGAGCTATGTGAGATATGTGAGAACTGATGGGAAGGGAGAGCTGGAAAGATGACAGACAGTGAACTTTAGGATTCGGTTTTTGGATACGTTAAGAAATAAGTTTCTGTACAGAGATTAGAATAATGAAAATAAATCTGCGGTTGGTCGTTATGTACTTAAAAACTACTTCGGTTATAATGACCATATCGAGATTTCTTCACGCAGCTCAGAGGTTGATATGTTGTTAGGTGGTGCACATTGAAGACAAGGTGAATAACAGCAAAGAGGATTTCATCATAAAATGAAAATGAAATCAGCGTTTCATCTCTTAAGAAATTGCTTTTATAACTATTCCTACGGATGGTTTCATAGCATGCAAACACGAGATGATTTTACCGACAAGAACATTATATTTACGACAAAATGCTATGATCAATCTGCAGTCTTAACTTAACCTTAAAAGAGAATTATACAGAAGCCTTCCCACTCATAGTAAGACTAACAAGATGTACACTCATACCGAAACCTTAAATTACAAACACCCACTCGACCAGCCGACAGACGAATACAGGAATGAAACACAGCCAATAATATATGGACACAAAGGAAACAAAGCGAGAATCTCAAAGAAAATAACATCACTTACAAAACTCTCATTGGTATTTCCTTGTTGATATTTCTCTATCCGAGCCCCATCTTAACAAAATCATGTACTTCATTCCTCCCCCAGTGCTTTCTTGATGTCAGCCTAGGTCAAGTGCATCCATGGCAGTATAGAGCAAATATAAGTGATTTGACAAATACTAGAAGAGATCGACTCAACTTCATAGGTAGCATACATCCGCTAGTATATTACAGGTTAACGTACAGCAATATGCATTCCTGGACAAGTTTAACTGACACATTCAAACAGGGTTCAAGGAATCATTCTCTCCTTGTGGTACATTAATGAGAAAAGTATTTACATAAATGCCAAACAAGATAATGCAGAACGACTGCGTTGAGAAATTTATTTGATGTATCGTGTGTGATATTCATGGATGGATATGGAAAAGATTCATTTAAACCAGATGGATTAGAAAGCAGAATCTCGTCAGTCACATCTATGTTAAAAGGTTGATTGCAGTTAAAACCCAATCTAGAAGAATACTTCTGCTCCATATCCAAGCAAGAATCCACACAAACACACAGAGAGATAGAAAGAGTACCTCCATTGCTAAAGGAGGGGTAGTCGGACTATAGCGAGCGATGGGATGCCCCTCCTTGTCAACCAGGAACTTGGTGAAATTCCACTTTATTCTTGAACCAAAATATCCAGTTTTCTTTGATTTGAGGAACTTATAGATTGGGGCTGTGTCAGGTCCGTTGACCCGAACCTAAGCATCACAAGCAAGGTCAGAGCATGGCAATGTAAGCAAATGGGCAGAGATGAAAACTCAATAATTTCATTATGATATCATTATGATAACAGGTTCATCAGGATATTAGCACGAAAACCAGATCCCTTTCTAGACTCCTCACTTTGCCCATAATTTTTCTTTTGTTTTTCTGAAAAGTGCCTATATATATATATATATATATTTTTTTTTTTTGACAGATGAAAAGTGCCTATAATTTTATCTTTGCTTCTGGAACTCAAAAACTCAAGTTCAATGTTCAGTATTAATCCCATACAATCCGTCTAGAAGTATTTATTTCCAAGATCATCGCTCAGACCATTAGGCCCTCATTGTCCCTTCGCTCAGCAACCGTGTAATGAGAAAACCAAAGATAAAGTTCATAATGTGAATGTAATGAAGAGAAGTCACCACTCTACCATCAGCATTTAAAGTTATTATTTTGCCAAGTTTGGCACCACCATTATTGGGTGAACTTCTGAGGTAGGACATCCTTTTTCAAATTTTTGCTGCTACGCATATGGTTCAGATTCCATAATGGCTTGATCTCCAAATCCAGAAGTCATCATCCAAAGCTTGATGACTTAACGGTAATAATTTCAAACACCGATCATGCCTTGTGGAATTTCCTAAGTCTTGCTAATGAAGGTAGGAAATAGATTGGAATGATCACTCAATGGACGCTGATTTCTGAGTCCTATAACTAGATTAGTCCTATAACTAAATGCTTCAGGAGATGACATCACCAAATGTAAGAAAGCCTATTTTGGTCAATAAATGTGCCACAAATTGTGCAGAGACAAAGGCCTGTCTGTCTTAGCTTCTGAGAACATCAAAATGATATGTGAATGACAAGAAAAATACAAATGGCACACTCAATGCAAGAAAACAATAGCTCATGCAGCATCAAACTTTAGTTGTTGCTGGGAAATTTCTTTTAATAAACAAGAACCACAATTGAGAAAATTTTTCCTATCAAGAAAAACCTAGTAGTAAAAATCATTGGGAAAATCCATCAAGCTGAGGAAGAGCTAGTGAAGTTCTCACTAATTAATGCTATATCATAGGGCACTGCCGATGCAGATTTAAGGACTACTTGCAGCATTCTTCCAGAAATTTAAGATCTTCATCAATAAAGATGAAACCCGATAATCTCCTAACTAAAAGTTGCAAGCAAAGTTAAGCCTTCTAGAAAGAAGGCTAAAAATAAAAAAAGGCACAAGAAGAAAATAGAGAATCAAGGGTCTAATCTTTTAAGTGAATTAAAAAGTGGGGGAAAAGAGAGCGAGAGAAAGATGCAGAGAATCGGTACAGTCCTTCCAATAGAATCTTATTTTGACACAGAACAAATACCTACATAATTCAAGTGAAAACAGTTGATGAAAGATTTCAATTGTTACCTTCTTGAATATTGGGTATTCAGTCTTGAATCTTGTACAAGCAAATTCATGTACCTCCTCACTAGTTCCAGGCTCTTGCCTCAGAAATTGATTGCAAGGAAACCCCAGGATCTCAAGACCTGAGCCACCAAAGTTCAACTACACTTAACAAGATACTTTCACAAATATAGAGGCATCCGACTTGGCATACATCAAATTCTTAAGCGAACCACTTTCTCTCTATAAAAAGGCATCAAAGTAGCAATTTCTTGTCTTCATTGAGTGTCACTCCCAGGAAAACAACACAAACAAAATACTAGGGAAAAAAAATAAAATAAAGCTGACCTTTTTCTCTGTATTTGTTGTAAAGTTGGGTGAGCTGGGTATAGTTGGAGTCCGTAAATCCACTGTTTCATTAACAAAAGGAGACCGGAATCATGGTGAATTTCCGACATTTGTTCCACATATACAGGCAGGAAAAGAAATGTAGAATTCCCAGGACTGAAACAGGAAGTCGGAGGAAAGAGTAAGAGAGAGACCATCTGGAAGCAACGTTGACCACAAGAAGGATTTTGCCTCTGTAAATACTGAGGTCCACGTCCTTACCCCTGCAATCCTGCGCCAGAGCAGAAAAGCCAGAAAGAAGCTTTTCGCCATCACCTTCTGAGACAAAAACAGAGGGAAGGAAAGTTGGGTCTGCGGTAGAATTCGTTCTTGGAGTTCATTTACCTTGACTTTGAACTCGTGGATTGATTTCTCCGGGACTGACTCAGAAGCACCCATTACACCTTGCTGGCACAGGCTCTCCTTATGATCTCTCTACTCCTTTTGTCTCTTGTCCCCCTCCTCGTCAGAAGAAGACGAAGACGAATAAGAAGAAATAGAAGGGGGGCTATTTTCGGGTTTACACTTCTGTTTCCTGTCGTGTTTCGGTTGTTGTCCCTCGTCTTTCTGTTGGTCTTCACGCGGTCCGTGAGGGGACAGAGAGGGATGCCAGCGGTTGACGTCATCTTTGCAATTTGTTCACTTGACAAATATTTTATTTTAGTAATAAAAAAATGAGATTAAGAGGTAAAATTGCTCTAAAAAATGACATCTATCTAACTTCTCTCTCATTGCCTTTTAATTTTCCACATTTTTTTTCTTCTACCTATCACAGTTTTAAAAATTGGATAGAGCATGCCGATTCAACTGTGAACTGGTCACTCACCCGGTCTAATTTTTAAAATTAACTAAATTGTAATTTAAATACGGTCAGTTCCGACTGAACTGGTCTGGTTGGGCTGACAAATCCAATTAAATAAATAAAAAAATTAATCAACTTAAAATTAAAAAAATAAAAATAAATCATAATGTATTTATTTTATTTTAATGTACTTATATTTATATTTATATTAAATTTAGAGTTAATATAATTATTATATTAATGATTTATATTTTAAATTATTGTCAAATTATTGTATTATATTAATTTATTAATAAAATTAAAATATTATTTTTATTTATTAAATATGTGATTCAACCCATTAAATTTCGATATGACCCATGAACCCATAATCTAATACCTTAATCGATTTTCAGACTGATCTGACTTTAAAAACTATGTTAACGATATGATTTATTTTTACTAAGTCAAAATCATATTTGTACGAAATTCATATTTTTTATAGTGCTAATAAAAATGAGACCCAAATAAAAAGAGCATATAAATTACTAGTGAGAAAAATGAAATTCATTTTATAATTAACAATTCCCCCTAGAGGATAGGTCATGTTTATTTTTCCAAAGGGTATCTAGACCCGTGATTAAAAAATTAATTATGAGACTCAAAATGTTGGAAGCGAAGCCCGCAAGAAAATTTGTTATATTTTTTTCCTGTTGGCATAATTACAATTTGATCCTTGCCATTTGTTTCCATTCTCAATTTACTCCTCGCTGTTTTTCATTTTCGCAACTCACGTCAGGCTGCCGTCACGCAGCGGCCTCAATGGCAAACAATGTGATTTTCTTTTTCTTATTTGATTAAGTATTATGAAATTAGATAAATCTGCGGGGCCCACCTATGTTGAACAAGTCAACTTTCTGATCAGGCCAGCATGATTGGCTCTGGTTGGTGGTCCACGTATCTGAGAGGGGCAAAGCTGTCGACTAGCATGAAATCAGTTTGCCCACAGAATGGATCAAAAGAAATTCTTTTGGTAGCTTCTAGAACAAGAGACGTAATTGTTCATGGTTTGGTTCAATTTAGGCATTATTCTCTACCGAATCACAATCATTAATTATATAATTATCGAGTTGAATTATTTTAAATTACTTTTATGATTTAGTTAATCAATTCGAACCGTTTTAAAATAATAATAGTAAGTTAACAAATTGAATATTAACTTAACTAAAATCAAACAAAACCTACACTAGAACACAATAAAATAAAAAAATAAAAGAACAAAAAGTAAAATATTAAAATTATAAAAATTTAATTACAAATAAATTAACTGAATATACTAATGTACTTATTTAAAATAAAATTTGATATAAAAAATTAATATATAACTATTTCTTAATTTTTTAAAAATATTTCTAATATATTTTATATTTATATTTTAATATATTTATAATATTCTAAATATATATTTTAAATATAATTTCACTATTCAAACTAGTTAATTAAACTACTTGAAGTTAATAACTAACCACATTATTTCCCCTTAAAAAACCATGCCTTATAAAGACGAATTCATTCTAAACCGGTATCTTTTGATTCAGCCCACAATTCAATCCGATTCATCAGTTCTCTTTGTGCAACCTTGCAGAGGTTGGATTAAAAAAAGTTAAAAACTATTCTTATATCTCTCTATATACACATAATATTATGACTCTGCCATTCATTTATAAAATTACACTTTCATTATTTGATCTTTCACTCGTTAGAGACTTCTTCTACCTCACACAGGAGGTCAAGGCCAAGGGATTATCAGAAGAAAAAAAATGGTGGAGAATTAAAGAATATAAAAGCCCTACTAATAAGAATTAATCCCAGACCTATGTTACTGTATCAAATCCGTTTTCAAGCAAGCTGCTTCTGTGAGGTGAGCTCTAACCTACCCATAACTGAGTAAATATTCAACCCACGACCTCTTCATCTTTATACCAAACCCATTTCCGGGTTTTCCTAAGAAGGGGTGTTGTTGAGAAGTGAGCTTTAATGCACCCATGACAGATGACGATGATGAAGAATAAATGGGGTATAATCATCAGAATAACTGCTATGACCATTGCTAGCTACTGCAACCTTAACAGGTTGACTTGCCCTTAAAACAGGGGTTCCAAGTCAAGTCAATAGGCCATTGTGAGTTGGAACCAATTAAGGATTTTAGGGGACCCACCAGCTCCCCTTGAAATCATCCTATCAACTTATCGATTTTCATCAGTAATTTCTTGAAGCAGAAAAATTCTCCAAAAACCAAACCAAGCTTCACATTCCCAGAAACCAAACACGGCACATAGTTTGACAGACCCAGATGAAAGTTCCCTTCAGTATCCCAAATCCCTCTGTTGACAACTAAATCAATGCCATAGGATAATGGGGAAAGCAACAAGAACATATGAGAAAAGGACCATTTCATTTCCAAGTATAGGGGAAGTAAGATGAGAATAAATTTTAATCTTCGAAATGAAATTAATTTGCTAAAGAGGTACATGAGACTTTGTGGATTACAATGTCTACAAAGAGTTCAACTATAGCTATCTCCTCAAATCTCTAGGGGCACTAGAGTCATTCCCCGATCCAAGCATTTAGCAGAGCAGATGAGGAACTCATATGAGTTTAATGTATATACACAATATACCAACCAAGCTCAAGGCCAACATCCCAATCCTGCGCAGTCAGCTTTTCCTTTCCCTCACCATGGAATTCTCCTGTGAGGTGTACTGTAGGAAAGGGTAATGGACTAAGAATCCGTGCGGTGACTATCAGTAAAACCTAGCAGAATCTACCCGGTCTTTAATTCACCAAACGGAAGTCTTGCAGGACCCACCAAGACCATCCCCCCAAAAAGCCTTGCAGACACTAACAGATAATAGGAACTGAACATACCTGACTGGGTCAGCAGGGTATGTCATCATAATGAACCATGAAATATGTTTTGCAGTGGATGTGGATCGTTACAATTCATCATCTTGGCTGCCAGTAATTAGGACCTGCAAGAGAGAGAGAGAGAGTATTACTGTATAGCCTTATCAATTGGGGAACTCAACTTTGCTATTGTTATTGTGAGCACCTATATTGGTGCAGCACAGATATTTTAGGGCCCACTTTAATAAAAGTTCAATTTTAATCATAAGAAATTCAGAGGAAAATTTTTCAAAAAATATTTGCAACAACTGCGCTTCACCCAAACCCTAAAACACGAAAGAGTGGCAAAAATTCATGGGTAGTTGTACATCAAGGAATGAAAAATCCAATCAAATACTGAAGATTATCAATGTATCAGAATTTGAACCTTCATAATGAGGCCTGTAAGGCATATGACTCCTGTGACCAATTAGTCGGGGAGGATATGATGACCAACCATGATTTGGGAACCTCTCTGGTTCACAAGGTGGACCTCCATAGGGACCAGGTGCCCAAGAAGATCTGCCCTTCTCGGGATATTGTGGCCCTGAAGCAACATACAAAGAAAAAGCATCAATCAACCACCAAGCCAATAATGAGACCACAATATCACAGCTTCAGAAGTTGAGTCAGATTCAATAGGATCTTCTTGTTCTGATTGAATCTTGAAAAGATTCTTCTCACCCAGATTAGTTGAGATTGTCTGATTCTAGCATGTCACACATTAGATAAGATGGCATCATAGTACTCACCACGATCAATTTCATTCATATGGATGATAAAGAATCAATCTCAAAACTAGTCCGAGCAAGAATTTAACATGCCCAAGGCAGACATCTTACCAGAATAAGGAGCTGAAGACCTACAATTCTCTCGAAACTCATATGGAGGAGGTTTCATTCTATTGTGATTACTGTAGTGATAGTTCCCATTTCCTCTGTTGTGTTGATGGTGGAATCGGCCAGAATAAGGTGGTGGTCCATCCCGTCGAGGTCTGCCGCGGTGATCTGAATGGCCGTGTGAGAAACGATTTGATGGGGGAGAATAGGGTAGCCTCATGTGGTATCCCCTATTACCATTGTTAAACCTAGGCCCATCCTCATGGTCGCCATTTTCCATAGATCTCCTGCTGTAGGCACTATTAGAAGAGACAGGCATAGGCATCTGTTGCTGAGGTGCCCTGTCTTCAGAACGGTGGTAGTGGGACCCACCCAGCATTCTCCGGTCAGTTCTTGGAGGAACAGATGACAGGTGAGGTGGTGGCTGGCCCAGGTTCACTTGAGTATTCTGTAAAATGTGACAATACACAAATACCATATATTTTTTAAACTGTCACCAAGGGTATAGTTTCATTCAAAATGGGCTATACACAAAAGAAGAATGATAGACGGATGATAAGATGGTCTTTTCTGGCCCTTAACAAGCCGGCCATTACTGAGTAACTGGAGGGACTTCATACCCTAAATGAAAGACAAACCAAGCAAATGCCCAAATAAAGACCCTGCATCTCTCATCACATGAACTTTTTTTGGAAAAATAAGAGTAGCATAATATGAACAGGAGCTTTTGGGGGCAGGGACCAATTAGATACTCCTCCCTAACTGCAGAAACTAGAGAAGATCCATATACCAGCAAACAAACACAGCAGAATATGATCACCTCATGTTTCCCCCCTTTTTAGGGGAATAGAGAATCACCTTGTTAAAATGCACTCATTACTGTTTCCGAATGATAAGTCACATGCTTAAGACGAAGGTTTCTCATAACTAATTTAATAAGGTGACAGGTTTAAACCAGAAAAAATATAATCTTCGAATGAACAGTAGCAAATTATTTATCATAAAGAAAAAGAACAACACCTCAACTACTACAATCCTGTTCATGGTCCACACCCAAGAACCACTCACTCCTACAAGAGAATAATGAAGCTAGGGTTTACAAGATCACCAAAAGAAAGTGTTTCTCACCCTCTGATCTATATGTCACATGCAAGCAGCAAGCAGCAAGCAGGGAGACTCTCTCTCTCTCTCTATGCGCTCTGCTGTGTGCCACAGCAAGAAGAAAGAAAATTCACTTACTTGCAGAACCAGGTGGTGAAGCAGAGGCAAAGATAGCCCCTGCTTTAACTGCGATAGTTAACTCGCTTGCCAGTCACAGCAAATTTATCTCAATTTAGCAAGGAACCTTGTTATTAAGCAGGTACAGTTTTTGAAATAACAGATTCCACCTACTTTTAAGTTTCTTTTCTCTGATGAGGTGACACACATAGGCTGCTCTGTAGGTAAACATAATTTTATTAACAAGAACAAGTAGGAAAAGAAGGTTTGTTCTCTTGGCTTCAAAAAGATGGATTTAGCAGAGATGATTCATAGTGGCTCGCATAACACCCTTTTTCTGCCAGGCCATTCCAGCACCACAGTTTCCCCTTGCTGAGACCAATCTAAATTGATTCTTCTGCTCTTCTAAAGAACAGCTGATATAGTGGGATGACATGGGGGCAAAATACAATAACATGAAAAATATGGCTAGGAATGCACTCCATTCCAATGAATCAAACCACCATGCATACTGGGCAAGCAGTCAAGAGCATCAAAGTTCTTGCCCTGGAAAGGAACCAGAAAAGTAACTGGCTGAGAATTACCTGTGCATTGGCATGACAATTCTGGTGAAGCCCATCGACGTGACAATCTGACATGGTGGATGTGGGTAGAGGTGGAAGGGGTGGCAGTGATGGTGGTGTAGGTGGAAGAGGCGATATTGACTGTGGAGAGGGTGGCAAAACTGGAGGAGGAGGACGAGCACCATGGACTGATGGGAAAAATTGTTGTTCAAACTTTCGTGACTTTTCCATTGAAATCATTTCAACTTCAGGGGTGATATCCTCCATTTCAAGCTCACCATCAACATCTTGCAGAATGTGGCAGTGTTTTCCCATGGTAGATGTTTTTCCCTGCTGAGGAGATTTGGGAGTATTGTGCTCAGGAGTAACAGCCTCAAAACTGCCATCAGAATCATGGTCACTTCCTTCATCGCCATTTTTAAGCATTCGAGGCATACAAAAACCAGGAAACTGGAAGCTTGAATTGCTGCAGAATATGCAGACTTGATGAGGAAATTTCACAATATGCAGTAAACAATAACCATAAAATATGTATGTATCAAACACAAGTGGAAAGAATCACCTTGAAAGCAAACACTGAGTTCACATTCATTTAGTTTAACAAATAGTATGATTGGAATCACATGAAAAGGAAGTGTTGGATTCAGTTTCACTAAACTCTACTATTTTCTAAATTCTTGAATCACCCAAGAACCGATTTAAATAAGAAACACTTAAACTCAAGTTTGATCAAAATCAAGTGCAATGCCTAGAACTCCATTGAATTAAAATCACCAAATGCAATTTGACTCCGTTCAAGTCAGAACAATACCCTAAAGCATACAACCAATTCAACCTAATGCATTTCCAAAATTTTTTTTAACTCAATTCAGTTCACTTCCTATACATCCAACAACTTGTTCATTAATAACTGAGTTCAACTAAAATGAAAAAATTCATCCTTGCAAGAAATTGATTAATGACAGGAAAATATGAACAATTCACACCTGCCATATTCATCAACAAGCATACCCTCCATCTCTCTAACTGGATCATCAAATGCTCTCTCATTTCTAGAAGAGCGCCGGGAATAGGGATTAGCAGAAGATATACCACTGAACACATCAAGATCCCGCATATGATGCCGTAGGATGGAATCTGGAAAGAATCTTCGTTCTTGCCAGAGTCTCAAAACCTAAAAAAACAAAGTTTAAATCAGATCACAAATATGATAAAGGCAAAGATGATGAAAATAAAATGTAAAGAAATTGGAAAAATTATTACTGCACATGCCTTAAGACATTGTCGTCGATTTTCATGAGCAGAACTGCCAGGTGGAGCAGCAGATGACAATAATCGTGGAAGTGCTCCTTGTATAAGAGGTGGAAATCCACCACCAGTGTCTCCTGCAAGTTTAGCCACAAATTAATCATCATACTCATGTTTATCCCGTTTGCTCCTTTTCTGATTGGTTACAAAGGAATAACAGTTGCAGTTCCAGAAGGAAGGAAAAGATTCTACCTTTTAAACCCCGGGACCATTGCATGATGGAATCAACAAGAAAAAACATGTCCACCCTCCTGTATAAGCTTGTTTCATTTTCTAAATTACGTGCAAGAATTTCAAATGCCTACCAGGAAAGAGGTCATTATCAGTCAAATTTTGCAGCCAACACCACCTTCCTACAGACAATGACACAATCTTCTTACAGTAAACTGGAAATTCCAAGACATTTCCTTAAAATAAAAAAAAACAAAACCCACAAACACAGGAGTTATTCAATAGAAGATTGTAAAAATAAAGCAAAGACTGAAATACTTATCATTTAATCTTGTTTAATATGTCAAAGTAACTCCAAGTGAGCTTCATATTATATATCATATGCAAATATCTATTCAAAAAACAGATAAATCACAAAACCCTCTAAAAACAATCAAATAAGTGGACAGTCCATCATCACTATGGCTAAATGCATCTCAACCACGTGTTCATCCATAACTTTTTAAATGGTTACCTGAATGCAGAAGTTATCCAAGGTAACATACTAAATCAACATCTATAGATGTTAATACCCATCATGCCATTCAGTGTATAGCTGAAAGAGCTTCAAAAGAAGTTCAATTTTAAGTTGCCAACACCAGCACATTTGCCACAAGATGGGAACCTTCATACAAATCCTCCAAAATACTAATCTTATTGAACTTTACTATTTGAACAGAGAGAACTCCTTAGAAAAGAATTGAATGACTTAACTTCCCGTATATCTATTCCCATAGAAAACATGGATATGCAAAATAAAATTGTCAATATCCCTAGAAAGAGACAACAAACTCTCAAATAATGTGAAAAGAACATAAGAAGCAGCAAACTACATTGTTCTAACAGGTTTTAAACAGAAGCAGAACCCTAGAACAAATAATAACAAGGAGAAACCGGCAATAGGTAAGTGATGCAACTAAGGAAAGCTTTTCCAACCATTTTCACAAGAACAAAGCACAAGTCATCCAAATAAACACTTATGTTCCGAGACACTAATGCACCTTAAGAGTCAAAACCTCAATATCTGTCCAATAGAAAGCATAATTTATGAAGAAAGTAAATAGTAAAAGAGATTACTATCTGTAAAAGAGTATTGAAGTACTTCTGCACCTTTGAGGCAAAACCAAGTTTTGCGCAGTCGAGAGCAATTCGTGTTGCTCGACTGATGCTCTCTTTTGTTCTTGTTAAGGTTCCAAGGATAGCGTCAAAAGAAGACAGGGCAGCATGTGCTTCAGAATAATTGCTGTCCTTGCTTACAGAGGTCAGTGACATGACAGATGAATCAAGTATTCTATTAGAATCAGCTGCATCATGACCAGAATTACTGCAACATGAAGCCTCAACAGGACTACAGCTTCCATTGTCTCGCTTAGAGCTTTTAGACCTGTCTTCATCTGAATTGCAAGTACGGGTCATTGTGGCACTGAGCTGGGATACCTGTGGAGAAGAATGTATTCCAACATTTGGAGAACTTGGAAAACCACTGTCCTCCACCTCAGGGTTGGAAAAAGAAACATGATTACTGTTCCCCAAGACCAGATGATGTCTGGTTTCATTTGCAAGGCACCTGCAAAGTAAGTCACAATACTAGATATACTAAACCTGCTCAAGAAAAATTTTCCCCAAAATATGAAATAAAATAGAAAACATTTGCAATATCAAGCAAATAGATACCAAAAAAATAGACAATTAATTTTCCTAAATAAATTTCTTCCCACTTTACATTTGGACAAAGAAATTCTGAACATCTAAATGGGATCTTTTTAGTTATTTGCACCTGACCCAGAGAAAAATCTGTAATGAAAAAAATGAGAGAGCTTAGGCTGTCATGTAATAATAAAAAAAAAAGGGGGACAGAGAATATACATCATATGATATTGGCTGCTTTCTTCGCATTTAAGTCTCCTTTGCTCATTTCCACCATTCACACAGTTATATTCCTGGAGGGCTTCAGTTCCAAATCCAGAATAAACCACAGTTATTTTCTCACCCTCTGGTACAAAGCACGGACTTCTATCTGCAGCACTTTCATCTCTAGAACTAGAATCCCCAAACTTGGGAATGGCAGCATCTGCTTCATCCTTAGTATACGATGGATCAGGAAAAGCTTGATTCAACCTTGAGAGAGGCTCACTTGCTTCATTTAAAGGAGACAAAGTCCTCGTACGTTGTGTTTGCGTTTCCATCACAGAATCAGTGACAGGATCCTCACAGATCGGAGTACAGACATGCTTCACACCTTCATCACTAACACTAGTCTTCTTTTCCACTTGCATTGAGCTCTCAGGTCTTTCAATGGACTGTGGGCAGACATCCATTTCCACACCAATAACAGTTTTTCTCAAACTTTCCTGGCTTAAATGGACAGGAGGCAAGCTAACATGAGAAACATGATTGGCAATAGAATCTTGAACAAGTTGCCTCAAATCATTGACACTCTCACAGGCCATAGCAACATGAAAAGAGCTCTGACTACAGATACAACTGCTAGCAGTTGGCTGCGCAACTGATGATGCCCCATAGGATGATGGACATTCCTGGGTAGCATTTTCATACATAGCTTCAAGGGCACAATGAAGATGTTTAGATGGAGGTAAAGCAGCTTCACCATCCACTGAAGAGACACATGATTGGTTCTTGACAAGTTTCAAGAGAGAAGTTCTTTGGTCTGAGTATTCAGTGCAATCTTCTGAAATTGAAACCCCATCAGAGGTTTCCCTCTTAATGCATGGACTAACAGGATCATTATTTAAAGATAAGCTGTTCAGTGATGCATGCAAATTTCCTTTTGCTGAATTTTCTTCTTCTAAATTAGACAAGCCATTTTTGTCATGCATTGATGTATCCACTTCAACTACCTTCAAAACTCTCTCTTTATAAAAGCTATTGTGATTCAAATCCAATGAACTCTCTGGGACCACTTTCAAGACTTTTTCTTCTGAACATGTAATGCTAGTGTTCTCATCCTCCTTTGGTAACAGTTTACCCATCCTCACCCTTGCTCTCTTCAGTAAAGGCAAATGCCTATCTCCATCATCCTTAGGGCAACTTTCAACTGTCCTAGCAAATGTACTCTCAGAATTTTGGCCTGCAGAGTTCACTATATTTGTTACAGCCTCATTATCTGCATTACAAATAGGCTCAGCAGCCTCATGAATTACTCGTTTTTTGTTTGGTTTCCTTTTCTTTTTAAGGGCAGCATTTATTTGGAGATCAAGCCCTTTTCTCAATTCAACCTTCCCCTCAACACAGTCAACCACAGTCTCTTGTTCTTGTTTTAAAGAGGAATATGCAGCACTACCATCATCGAAACTAGTGCTTTCACTCTCCATAGATGAAATTTCCGAGCCACTGTTCTCAATGCTGCCATCTTGAACAAAAGTTGTGGTATCCTTGTCATCCCCTTTAGAGATATCTAGTGTCCTCCTGGTCCATCTACTTTTCCAGGAAGAGGCATCTTGGGCCGAATTCGATGATATGCTCACAAAACTCTTTTCGCTATCTTTACAAGACAGGCTTATGTTCTCAAGTCCAGGAGCTTCAGCCCGTGGTAAGCTTCTTGATCTTCTAACTGGAGGAACCCTTGTCGTTGGAATGGAGCCATTAGTATGTGAGCCTCCAGACTTTTTTCTCAGTGAGTACGTGCATAAAACTGGTTGGTCTTTAGCTCGTCCTTCAGGAACCATGTCCTTGGCCTCTGGCTTAACAAGTAAACCTTCAACCTGCGTGGGCACTCTAGCCTCCTTGCCAGTAAGATTGATCTCATTGCAATTAGATTTCTCTTTTATAATTGAAGGTTTTGCTTGCATATCAGATATTTCAGCTGGAGCTTCCAGTATCTCCTTCAAGTGCAAGTTGGGAGATGACTCCATCGCATTCCCAAAATTTGCTGCAGTAACTTCAGCATCAGAATCAAACTGTTCCTGCTTCTTTGACTTCTCATAGATATCAATAATCTCTTGAACAGCACGCACAAAATCAGCTCCCTTGCCCTGACGTTTAACCAAAAGAATTTGTTTTTTCTCCTCTGTAAATGCTTCAACATCCAGAGGATTGCAAAATGCTCTGTAAAACAGGACATACACTTAATTAGTAGCATTGAGTAGAATTATTTAATTTTAACTTCAACCTAATAATTGCCTTATATCTTTAAGCTAACAAATGCAATGTCCTATAAAATAAACATAACCAAGTTACCCAAATGCATGGCTTAGGAGAATAAAGTAGCACAAAAGCATTAAAAAACCACCACTCAAATAAGCTGAATCTCCTGGGAATTCTCGTCCAAATCTTAAGATTGAAGACTATACTATAATCTTCACAGCCCCAGTCTCAAAATGGAATTATCAACAAAAATGAATTTTCTTTTACATGCTTGACTCATATCACAACAGTAACATCAGCCCCAAACACAGTAGAACCTAAAAGAGAGTACCACATATCTTGGAAATCCATAATTAAAGCAAACCTACAAGACGATGGTCTAGATGACAAACAAATTATTCATACAGAACACACAGGATCTATAATGCTTTCCAAGGCCTCCATCAAAATCTGGTGAAAAAGGAAAGGAAGGTTAAAATCCCTCTTCCACTTAGATCAAAAAATACATCAGTACCTAAAGATAATGGAGGAAAGACGTGAGTTATAGCTGAAAAATCATCAAAACTAACAAGAAGAAAATGGGGCAACACCATTCAATAAACTACAACCAAAGAACGAACAGTTTACACACAAAAGCTCACTATAGGGAAATATTTATCTATTTTTAAATGATCCAAAAAGGCACAGACTTAAATCCATAAAACACCTAGGTCCTCTTCATTTTCACATCCTCCAATAATTCAATCAGTTCGATAAGATCTAAATTTTACAATATACCTCCAGTAGTCTGCAAGATTAACCTTTTCATACAATTCTTGCGTTAGGTGAGTCTAGGACAAGAAAGGAAAGTTACTGGTAAAGGGGAGAACCTTAATTATTTAATCACCTAACTCATACATGATGAGCAGCTTTAATCTATGACGACAATCAGCATGGACAGGAAAAATGTCATCTCAAATTATCCACTCCAAGATATTCAAATATTTTCTATATTCTATAACTTGAGCCCCTAATCTAGTCTCCAATCTAAATTTTCTCTAAGCTGCTGTCTACCTACATCTACACACATTTAGGAATTTCATTCCAGGGATAGATCCAGTAAAAATAACCAAGACACTACTTGTACAGATTGAAAACAGCCCCATTAGATTCCTCAGAAATAAAGGTCTCCATTTAATTTATCCATTAAATAGTTCTTTAAAAATAAATTGGCATGTTACCAACAATACACTACCATCAAGAAGAACACAAAAAAATTCCCAAGAAAGAATAAATTATCCTCTTACCACCACAGGATACCCCAAATAAAATTATAGCAAGATTTTTACTAGATGCACATTGTATATTACAAAGTAAGAGAAATTCTAACAGTTACGTAAACGATAAAAAGTTGAAGAAAAAGGACCTCAGTAGATATTGTTTCTTGAGAGACCACAGCCCAGTAAACCCACCAACCCCCAATGCCATGTTTAATGAACCCCTACCCTTAAATTATTGTGTGTGTGTGTGTGTGTGTGAGAGAGAGAGAGAGAGAGAGAGGACCCTAATATGACCCACAAAACTATATATCCTTCATAGGAACATCCTAGGTATCTAAGTCCTTCAGTTCAATATTCAATGTATTATAATATTGAACAATCACATCTGACAAGTTCAATGCTTGCTTGTATCCAACATTAACCTCCATAGACTGCTGCCCAACTAAATCTCTTATATACTAATTCTTCAGCTCTACTGCCAAAATCTACCTTTCTATGTCCAATTGTGATCTATCACCAATTATTCCCAAGAATTCATGTCATTACAAATCAATACATCCACTAGCCTCCATTTAACAATGACCAGTCTCTCCAATAAGCTTACATCAGTGATCTCTCCTACAATATTTGGGAAAGAAAGCAAACAGATCCCATGTTTCAAGATAAGAGTGGAAAGATAGGGAGAAACTGAGTCTCCCAAGATGGGAAGTTTAAGGAAAATAAGGAAAGAAACTTACAAATAGAACAGAAAGATCTTTCATAAAAGCATCATGGAGAGATGTTCAAACGAACAAATAATCTACTTCATTTCTCTCTTCTGATACCAAAAACCTCAGGGCAGACGTAATTCCCTTGAGCAAAATATAAAGAGCAAGAAAGAGGACTGAACTCAGTTGTAATAATTGTTGCTAGTATATCTTGCACCAATTCCACACTTAATTAAAACCATAACATATATTTGTTTTCTGCTATACGTGTGATGAGAGAGAGAGAATAGCATCTGGAGAGAAATAATTTCATCTGAAAAATAAGTTACGTATACAATAAAAAAATTATACATATATATTGTTGCTGCTCCAATAAACTACAAATATACAGAAAGCTCACATTTGTCGGGTCCCAAAGAAGTACACAAGTACTTTCCTCCAATCAGCTGAAAAGCCCCACTTTTCTGGCTCACTTACCTGTGCCGTGAACAGAAAAAACAATTAGCAAAAGGTTCCACATAAAATGCACCATAAATGAACAGCCGGAAATGCCCATAAATTTTGAAATAACTTCTTTTAGCAGATAATAGAAATCTCTGTATCCATCCACAGTACAGGAGGTCGCACAACATAGCCAAACTAGAATAAATAGAGCAAAAAATAACCTTCTTCCAATTGATCCGTATATAGGGACATCAGAGATAAGCTCACAAGTATCTCCAAATTTCTAAAAGTGAGCGCAGAACATGTGGTCTACCGAAAATCACCCTTTAGTCAAGACTACCATGCTGACTTGGAAAATCCTCAAGTATAACATCATAAAATGGGCAAAAGAACAATTACCAAAAAAGGGACAAAAGAACGAGTTGACATAAAGAAATTGATATAGCATTAAATAAAAAAAATTGTGGCAGACGTGCCACAGTAAAAACCCCATAAATCCACTCGAGAACTTCAAAGCATCTTGTTCAAAGTGGTAACTGCAACCAGTGAAATAACAATACAGCGCCCCTCCACCTTGAGGTGGCAAAATTCGGGTTTTCCAAACTCATGGCTGCAGAGAAGCTACCGCAGGCACAAGAATAGGAACCAAAGAAGGTCCTCTGGAATTGTAAAAGCCTGAGCACAAAAACTTTCAACCCCGCGCAAAAATAAAGCAAACTTCTCCCCATAATTCACACCGTCAAATGCACAGACCCGTGACAAAAGTGTGTAGCCAGTCGAATAACACACCATAGCAGGCCAAGCAGGGAATCCTTTAAGCTTAGCGAGCACGAGATCGCCGACCTTCCACTGCCGTCCGGCCGCGGCTGCGGCGGCGGCGGCAGCCTTGCTCGCACCCTTCCTGCGGCTAGGCGCCATCAGAGAATCACAGACTACCTCACCGATAAAAAATAAGCTTCCCCCGCCACAATTTCAGAAACTGGCGGTATCGAAGCCGATACGCCCGAGCCGCTCATGAATCGGGGTGCAGGTTTCTCCGGATACCGCGAGGCGGTGCCAATTGCTGGCATTCAATGCGCCGGCGATCGCAGAAACAGCATGCCTCTTCTTCTCTGGGAGAAGTACGGAGAAATAAGGACAGATGAAATGGACAGAGAGGAAGTGAGCGAGTCCGCGGAAACCCTAATCGAACGACAGAGAGGGACACACAAGGGGATGAGAGCAGCGACTGCAGAGGTTGTTTAAGCGGAAGAACAGATATGAGTCAGGTAAGGTACTGTGAGGCGAGGGATGAGCTAACGTGCGCCGAAGTGCGTATGAAAATATAACATAACATGCGCGTGGTCCGTAGAAGGCGAGCCTTTGGGCGATCGTGGAGGGGATGGGATCGAAACGGTTGATCGGTATCTGTTCAGTAGAGATATTAAACGGGTCGGTTTGGACCGTAACCGACCTGTAACAACTTTTATTGGTTTGAGAAGTGATTTCGAGCCAAGTTCAAGAAATAGACCCCATTGAATTAGAACCGGCATGGCCCATTTAGGAACAGCCCTGAAACCATAACCCGACTTGAACCATTGTAAAACTGGCCCACACTATTAAAACCCTGCAAATTACGGTCAAATTTTATCATATCAATTTTAAAAACTATTTTAAATCATTTGAAAAAATAATTAAAACAATTAACCGTTAACGGGTCAAACTAGCTAGAACCGTGAACCGATCTGCTTATAAATGATTCCAGGATGGTTTATATATACTTAACTGTGATCCGTAACTAGACCGGCCGATTAAGTAAATAGGTCAAATGGTTTCGGGCCTATTTTAAACCAGCTCGTATTGTCTGTTTTAACATATCTACTGTTGGGGATGAATGTTGCTAGAGATGTTAAACCCGGAACCAGCCCGGACCGCTCCTAACCCAGCACGTAACCATTCTTATTAGGTTTGGGGGTTATAGGCCGGTTCCAAAATATAGATCTATTGAACCATAACCGGCCCGAACCGTTATCCTACTGAACCGACCAGAAAACCATTTAGAAATTGGCTTGGAATCATAACCGACCCAGAACCGTTGAAAACCAACCCAGACAGCAAAAATTATGCAAATCAACGGTCGAATTTTGTCAAGTCAATTTAAAATTTTTAAAAAATTAAAAAAATGGACGTTTCACAAGTCAAACGGACCTGACCCATTTATAAACTATTCTTGGCCAGTTCATATTTGCTTGAACCGTAACTGTAATCAGGTCAAATCTTAACCCTGTCAAACAGTTCAATACCAGTTTTGAACCGGCCCGAACCGCACTTTTAACAACACTAAATGCTACAAATGATGAACTAACTCTTCTAGTGGGATGGGATAGGAAAACACGTGAACTTTTTTATGAGATTAGGGGCAGCTTGGGCCGAAGGTTTGCACCTAGAGCTGTTCCCATTAATGCTTCCCTAGTTCTACTCTTTACCGTGTGATGATATATGGAGAATCTCCCGTGAAATTGGGCTTGAACGAGTTTTAACATATTATGTACATCAAGCTGAGAAATTCTATCGGTCATTTTCTCGCACCATTTAAGATTTTATCGTCCAAAACAGTGGAGATAAAAACCCAAGAATGTCGCATTTCGATTTTGCTGGTTTTTTTTTTTCAGAATTGAATTGGTTTTCAATTTGAGTTTCAGAATCGAATGCAGCAGACCAGACGATATTGACCGAGCAACTCGTGTACGCAAAGATATCAAACTTAACTGTGAGTAATTATTCCCCCCAAAAGCTTTCCGCGATCGCGTTTTAGTTAATTTACATGCCTTTTATCTTTCAATGGGTTCGCATATAGACAGGTCACTAAGTTTCTCTCCTCATAACATCCAATAGAATATAGAAAGGAACAATGGAACCAGACGACTTGGAACTGAGGAGCGTATAGGGTGGCTAATTTCATGACTACGTGTCGAAACATCGTTTTCCGGTTCACTGCTAATCCAGTGGGAATTGTTGAACTGGTTTAGTCAAATATTCATATTAGTAGGAGCAACTAGTTCTCTCCCATCTACATGAATCAGTAAGTTGCAATAAGATTCTACCGACCCATCCGAATAAAAATCACTTCAAGTTTCTCAAAACAGGACAATGAACCCTTAGAAACGACATTTGTAGCTGCCAACCTAATCGGATCACGCCAAATATAGCCAGTAACTTTTCAAAGGATATTATGCAAGAAAAGGATTAAAGGAGTCTGAATTTCCTAACTGGAGATTTGCTCCAGAAAGCATAGCCAGCAGAGATATAATCACCGAAAGATTCAACAATAGTGCAGTAGAACGGCACTGCAATGACATATCTCTAACACAAGCTGTTCCCTAAAGATTAGAAGAACCTTTTTCTTTGGAAGAGTTCAGAATTTGCCAGAAGGGTTTCTGTTTGGCTTTTTAACTGGAAGCATCGGAACAAGTATATGGTATCCTTGGATCTCACAGAGAAGAAAGATACCATTGGACCACAGTAAACTTCAACCACCTCGAGCTTCTCTTCTTGTGGCGTCATGGAGCAATTCAACGTCAACTCCATCGGGAGGTAGTTGCACGTATCTAACAACAGATCCTCTGATGAAACAGTTCCTCACAGAAAGCTACAAAAACCATGAAACATGTCATGTTAAAAAATAGATCATCACCGGATGATGAGGTTCAATGAGTAAACAAGGGGACAGGATGGTAATTATTCAACAGAGAAGGCCCATCATGAGATTTCCAAGGATTATTAAGCTTTCTAAAGCGACCATGGATCCTCTCATAACCATGTGCCTCGACTTTAGCACAACAAATGAACCAACACAGAATGGAAGGACCACTCACGCTAGAAGAATATTGATTTATAAGTGCAGTTATATAACTACTGTTCCTGCAATCAGAAATATAACTTTTTTCCTGGCAAATAATCAAGGAAGAAACAGATGTACAACTTGAACAAGTCAAACAGATTGACCGCAGAAACACCAACTCCAAATTTCTGAGAGAAGATAGCACTCAGTGTAATGACTCACAGCATCTTTTGAGTCATATTTCTCTAGATTACATAAGTGATGATAGTCATGATATTGTTCCATCTCTTTAGTACAAAGTTGTAATCATTACATTTCCAAACCCTTTCCTTCATCCACAATAGCATCTCAAACAATTATGAGTTTGATTTGCTTGATGTATATATATAGAATAAATACCAGCAAGAGCTTCAGCAGCTCTTCACCATAGAGATAACAGGGGTTAAGATCACTCTGAAGCGTCACTGGGTGGAAGGTAATTCATAAGAGAGGGACAGAGATTGAAGCAAAAGGTCATGTTATGACAATTCTATGCTCATACTTACTCAAATTTAGAATGTAAAAAAAATGACATGGAAATACTTGATATCTTTGGCGGAAAGAGAACAGAGAGATAACATCAACTTTGGAACTCGGATTCCATCACTTTGAAGCAAAAGATCAAAGTTGCACGCACATCCTATAGCTCAAGCATCCAATCTTATTATGCAGATCCCTATCCTTCATCACCAAGAATGCATTAGTGTGTTTTGTTCAATGCTATATTTTATTAATCTTGCACCAGATAAGTTTGAACCTTTCGAATCAAAGTGTTACGACAGGTTACATGCCCAACCAGAGAGAGACCTTAAGCAATTGCTTTAGTTGATGGAGTAATCTCTAATTCCAAAAGGAAATGATTGGATTTGGACCAATGGAAACTTAAAGTGGCTACATATTGTGCAAAGCAAACTAAATCCATTATACCATTAAGTGGTTTCCTCCTCTTAGGAACAACATTAAAGCTTGGTATGGGAGTGCTGGTGCTGATGTAAAAATGCTGAAATAGAATTTAGAAATTAAAACTGTATAGATAGAGAATAAGCATAAGAAAATTCCATTTCAACTGGCAAAATTAATCAAAATCTTGAAAATTTTCACTAAACATTACTTCCTTCAAAAAAAGTAATTAAGAACACTTATCCAACCTCCCACTGCACATTCAAACAAACTATAACTGGTTCTAGAAGCAGCAAACAAAATATGCTTCCTTGCACCAGACATAACCCATATTATCAGTACCAACATTTTCTCTTTCCTTGAGAATGAGATGAGACAAAGTTAAGGATCTAGCAGCGCAGCCATCCGCAGTTCTACATGATGGACAAGCACCTCTCCAAAATTTTAGAACAGCCAAATTCCCAATATCAATGAAAGACCAGTATAACTAAGTTTCACCTTTAACTAGAACTTTGTCCAGCAGCAGCCCACATGCGCCACAACCAAAACGCCAGATGACAGAATTTCATTTAGATATCAAGACATTAATCACGTCCATAATTTATACATCTAATAAGACATGACTCGCATGACACGAGGCATGAGAAAATTCCAAGGCCCTAACTAATCAGAAGCCCCAAAAAATTCGCCGTATTCTCTACATCCGTGAATCAGATGCCGCACGTCTCGAGTAAAATTAGCTGGGAAACAACTGATAGCAGACATAATCCTAAAAGAGTCCACAGCAGAACAGCAAAGGAGCTTACCATGTGAGGATACTTGTCTTGGTCGACAACCTTAGTGTTCTCTAGCTTGATGTTGAGGTACTGATCGACAGAGTGCAGCGTCCCTCTGATAGCCAGGTCATTCTTCAACTCCACCGTCACTTCTCTGCCCACCAAATCCTTGAAGTACGAGAAGAACAACTGCGACGATCCATTAAACGCAGGAAATCAACAAAATTATTGACGTACTCCATGTGTACCAACCGTCTATTGAGCCACTAGGGCAAATCTCGAACACAAAAGCAACATGACAGAGAGAGGACAGAATCGCAGTGAATCATTAGACTAACAAAGAAAGGAAATGTGCGTTCAGAGAGAGCGAGTCACCATTGGGGCGCGCTGTAGGGAAAAAGTCTCAAGAGTGTGGGAGGCCAAAGGGAGGACACGAAGCTGCGCCGCGACGAGCTCGAAGTCCACAGAGAAAAGTGACGGAGAAGATAACTGCGTAATACGTATGGGATTGACAGGACGATACTACTTAATTTTGCACCCGTTGTCCCCAAGTTTAAACAAATTCACATTTGGTCCTCAAACTAAAGTTAAGCTTATTTTATGCCATCATGGTCGAGCAACTGCCCCCCCTAAACGACATGCACGTTCGGTTCGATCTAGAGTTCATTACAATTTCAGATTACAATGAATTTTACGCTGCAGAATATGGCATGCTGGGTGCAGCAAAATAGCTTTGGCCCAGGTTATCGATGGGTTCCATTCGAGTAGAATGGAAGTAACTCTAAAATGAGATGTGAAAAGCTTGGATGGATTGATTACCCGTTACGAAGGGCAATTCACAGTAGTTAGGCAGCCAAATAACAAGATATACTGCAAAATTAACCGATTATTTTCACAGTTCGATCGAACACCACAGACAACAAGAGAGTAGCTACGAGTTGCCAATCTTGAGCTCCTAAAACTTCCCTCAAAATGCTGGTTGGAGAAGTGAAAGCTGCGATTACACACACCAGAAGAGGTAAGAAGATCGCTTAGGAAGACAATAGCCCAACTCAGAGGCTTAGAGACTACACCAGCACCAACCGTACGTCCTCCTTCCCTCAGTGCAAATCTTTGCCCTGTCAGATCAATACAAAGAATTCAGTGGTTCGTCATTTATTCTCATGACTTACGGCAAATTATCGTGATATGATATTTGCATGAGGCCTTGATTGACACGATGTAGGTAATAGGGTCATGTTCGTATCAGAATTTTCCGCATATTGATGCAAGGTTGTCCAGATGCAGAAATTCAACATGGAAAGAAAATTCCCCTGTAAAATGTCCATAAATTATACCTGGTTCCAGAGGTACTGGTTGAATGAGCTCAAAAACAGCGGTCACATTATCCCCAGGCATGACCATCTTCACATCCTCAGGCAACTCTACTTTCCCATTGACATCGGCTGTTCTCATATAGAATTGAGGCATGTAATTTGAAAAGAAAGTGGTGTGTCGTCTTCCACACTCATCTTTGGTGAGAAAGTATATCTCTGTCTTGAATCTCCTGTAGATCTTCACTGTTCCAGGCTTGGCAATGACCTACTCAGGTTCAAGCCATCATTTATTGAGGAACATAACCAATGTCATAACAGTACACAGCTTAAAGCCCTCACAAGTTTACTTACCTCACCACATTGCACAACATCCCTTTTCAAACCACACAGAAGAAGGCCAACATTATCACCGGCCTAACATTGCAGAAATTCTGTTAGTCCATGAAATTTGCTACAAACAGCTCCATTTTTTGAAGTTCACAGAAGGACGACTTACCTGTCCTTGATCTAACATCTTATTGAACATCTCAACACCAGCAACTGTAGTTTTAAGTGGAGCACCCTAAATTAAACGCTTTCAACATTATGATTTGTCTACACAATAATTCTCAAGAACAAAACCCCTAAATTTCCACATAAATTAACTGCAGACCTTCTTTGTGATTAAATAAATTATGCAGGTGCTATTTACAGCAGGTTCTCACATGTAAAGATGCTATAGAACAGAACTACAATTTTGGGCAATGACCTGCATCAACCCCAGGACTTCAACTTCTTCACCAACTTTGATAGTTCCTTGTTCAACACAGCCTGTGGCAACGGTTCCACATCCCTGAGAAAGATTCCAAGATTTACATCCTATACTACAGCCACTGATAAAGGTAGTAGAAAAGAATTGAACTGCTACTAATAACAACCTCAATTTTATGTCATCCGATCCTCAAGTTTCCAGTCTAACAAATTACTAAAAAAGTCTACATTTAGAATGGAGGTTATAGGCCATAAATTATGACTATCAGGTACAGTCCATCGGCAAAAACTGCTGAAAGCAATCCACCTGCATAAACCTTTGACTGCAGACTGTTTTCCCCCATAATGATGAATCAATAGTTTCTCAACAGTAATAAAAAGAATTTTCCGTAGAAAAATATCGGGAGTAAAATAAAAGCAATGAAGCATAACACATAAAACTGGAAATTCAGAAGCAAGAAGGCTGTATATCTTACTTGAATTGAAAACACATATTCAATTGGCATAAAAAATGGTGTATCAAGCTGACGCACAGGATCAGGCATATATTCATCTACAGCAACCATTAATCTTAGAATTGCTTTTCTACCAATCTCTTCATTTGTCCCTTCTAGTGCTGATAAAGCTGAACCACAAATAATAGGAATTTCATCCCCAGGGAATTTGTAGAAGCTAAGAAGCTCTGTCACATTAATAATTTATGATCAGCATGACATCAAACTCATCAAATTAGCCAAACGGGTGCTCTTCCATGAGGCAAACATCATAAGGGACACTTACCACGAAGCTCCATTTCTCCAAATTCCAGCAACTCTGGATCATCAACAGCAGCAACTTTATTTAAGAAACGAACAAGTGAAGGCACACCAACCTGCATTGCAATCAAATCAATTATATGCAATTCTGTTATTTAATACTTTCCAAATCTATCCAGAGTTAGGAGACAAACCTGACGTGCCAACAAAATATGTTCCTTAGTCTGTGGCATGGGCCCATCAGGAGCTGAAACAACTAAAATGCCACCATCCATTTAGGCAGCTCCTGTAATTATGTTCTGCAAGTCATTAGATTCACCGAGTCACTATGAGATTAAACACGAACATGGAAGGGGCGAAGAGTGACTAGAAAGAACTTCCATTATATGGTAGGAAGGCAGTAGTCAAACACTTTAAGTATATCAAAAAATTCACATGAATTGCTAACTTATGGTACTAAATAAGTTACATAACTCGCTTTTCTATTCTGAGAGATAACTCCTTTAGAGGGAAATTACATCACATTTTCAAGCAGGAAGTAAGAAATCCCAACCAAGACAAAACAAGACAAGAACTTGAAATTCTATGGCATCAGACCACATGGTTTTTTGTCGAAACAAACAGGACTTTTACAACACATACCCCCATTATCTTTAAATCCCTAATCTTTTGAATACCGTTCAATCTCATTAACTGAAAACTGTCCATATTACAGAGGCAAAAAGTTTAAGCAGCTTACCTTAACATAATCCGCATGTCCTGGGCAGTCTACATGTGCGAAGTGTCTTTTGGCTGTCTCATACTCCACATGCACCTGCCAAAACAAAAATACATAAATCATGGTATGCTACCCAAGACATAAATTAAAATGAAAGCTAAAGCACAACTATTTTATATGGTACAAAAGATTCATACTGTTGCAATGGTAATTCCTCTCTTTTTCTCCTCGGGGGCCTTGTCAATTTCATTGAATGCCACAGCCTTCGCCTTTCCTTCTTCTGCAAGCACCTAGTTATAGAATACATATTTTAGTCATCATAAAGTTATTGACTGAAATAATAGGCTGCCATTGTTATGCCAGTCACTACAGTGTAAAAATTGATACCCATGAAATTTCTTAGACTTTTTAGAGAAAGGAGATACAGAAAATTAAATTCATAAACAATCTAACCTTTGTGATTGCTGCTGTAAGTGTGGTCTTCCCATGATCAACATGTCCAATGGTTCCAACATTTACATGAGGTTTTCTATACAAAAATAAAGGAAATGAAGGCCATGTCCCACCAAAAATCTTAAATTGTAAGTTCTAATGAGAATCTTTTGGCATTATCAACAGGATAGAATAGGCAAAAGTACATGATGTATAGAATACATACCAGCATAACAATGGAAGAATTAGAGAATTCACACAACATAACAGATAAGGAAACTAAATGCTCTAGAAATAATATTGGAAGAGAGTGGAATCATGAATGTCAGATCAAGTAGACTACAACCAAAATAGCATGTGCAAAGTTATGGCGCACAAGTCCAACAAACAGTGCCAAATAATCATTAAAAATACTATTAGTCCAGAAGATTATTCTTGATAAAGATCAACAGAATTTCTATGGGATCATTTTTATTGTCCAAAGCTGTCATCCGTGTGGAACCACGGGGAAAGATTATGAGGTGAATACCATACTATTGAAGATTTCCAAACTCAGACAACAAGAGACTGCAGGTCATAGCTACTAAGAAATATAATCTGTGTCAATGTGGTGACAGTTCATCCTACAGCTACAACTCAGCACAACCAAACTTAAATACATGGCGTATAATGCTCGGCTAAGTAATTGCTCTTACAGAATCATGCCCCGTTCAATAAAGCATAATCAGCTGATTTTTTTTTCTGTAATATACGAGGATGAAGAAATGAAAATTAAAACGGTCATGAAAATATGATAAGAGCATATGAAGAGTTCAATCAAATGAAGAGTAATGCAAATGAAGTAAAGAGGTACTTGCTACAACTAAGAGAAGTACAGAACTCACGTCCGAGTGAAAGTTACCATGGATTTCCACAGCGGCAGGCATTTCGTATCATCTGAAGAAATCAATTCGGTGACGGACGAGTGGCCGGAGATGGTTCCTCGGCAACACGAGTGGTATATTTGGGAAGAGAACATAATCATCCGCCTCGAGTTAGGATCCCTGATAGCAGTTGAAGCCATTGCTCAGCAGGGAAAGAGGACGACTCTGAGCTGAATCGGCCGAGTGGAAAATGGAAGCGGCCACCGTCGCCGGGGTTTAAGAGGTTTTTGGGCTTCTGCTCCAACTTCCCGTGGGGGCGGAACGGATCGGATTCGGGTCCAGATCCGTGTATCATGTGAAGCCCGGCCCACTTAGCCATATTGGGCCAGTGGGGTCTATCCCAATTGTAGCATCATTTCCCCGTTTAAAATCCCAATTTTACCTATTTCGTTGGGAATCTTATTAATTTTACTTATTAAATGAAGGATGTTGTCGTAAATTTACAAATTTTAACCCACGAAATAAAATATTATAATAATTTTTTTCCCATCAAGTTGAAATACTTAGAAAAACATTTTCCATATTTCAATGACTTTTCATCTAAGCCTATTTGTTTTCGTAATATAAAAATATTCAAATTAAACACTCTAAAAAATATACCTTTCATCGACGGTCAGTCTGTGTTGAGTTCACCTAAAAATCTCATTTGATAAGTGATAGTATCAATATCCTTATATTGCATTATATTTTTATTAATATTATAAGAGAACGAATCTTATATGTTCATATATAACAAAAAATCTAATTTAAAAAATCACTATATCTAATTTTCTTATAAATTCATATTTATATTTTTCTCAACCATTACTTTGCTTGAGATGCACCTTGGTCTCTATGGAAACCTCTCGTCCCTTTCCCTCATTCCCAGCTAGAACATACGATTCCCTTTGCCTCCCTCTAATCAATCATTGATCTTAAGAAAAGGGGAAAGAATTGATCCTACTTGCTGAGAATCTACCAAGCTTTCGAAACGCGAACAGCCATGGTAATCGAATTTGGAGACTCCTGAGTATCCTAGGCATGTCCACGGCAGCACGATAGCATCTGTGCCACGCGCTCGACGGTTGCTTTTTTCACATTTAGATGCACGACCATCAACAGTACCGCTATCGGACACGGTGTCACGATACAGATATATTGTACGACATATATTGAATATCTCGAAGGAAACCGGCCCACGACGATGATCGCCTCGGGGAATCAAAGGGGGTGAGAGTTTGTCAAAAAAGATGGGAGAAATTTAGGCAAAGAGAGAATCGAATACCCAGAAGAAAATGCCCAGTTCATGGCTTTTGCCTTTCCTTCTCAACCACGGTCACCATTGTTGTTGTCTCCCAGCTATAAAGCTGCAGGCATCTCTTCACATTTCCTCCTTCCCGGCTCCCACAGCTTCGAAAATTCTACGGCTCGGCAGATGAATTGGACAGTAAAAATTCTCTTTTAATCGAGGAATCTAACCCTTTTTTTTTTTACTCAGTTGTTACCTTGAATTTTGCATGGACTTAAGGAATATGCATCTTTAATTACTTTTTTTTTACTACATATCAAACATGTGAGCGTATATGTGAATAAAGAAAATAAAAAAGCACGGCAAATTTTATAATAAAAATTAAATCTATAATATTTTAGTTGTTAAATAAAGATTACCTATTTTTTATATATTTTCCCTTAGAAATCCATAATATCAAACCTTCTAATAATTAATTTCACCTAAATCAGTTATTTTCTCAATAAGCACGCTCTCCCAACTTCCTTTTACATGCATATATGCTATCCTTGACTTTGCTTTGATCGGCTTGAACTTTGCGACCGTGATTATTCGTCTGATTAATCAGACATCGTACATAAAATCGACAGGCTGCGGAAGGAGCCGGTCCCTCCAAAACCATCGAACTGAATCAACGCATTAGAAGTCCGATAATAATAATAATAATGTTACGATCAATTTTAGCTTAGTATCTAGAAGCTTTTGGCGGTACATTCCCTCGTGAATTACATGCTAATTAGGGACTAACTTTAGCCTGTTCACGCGCACAAAGAGGAATCAGAAGGACTCCTGCTGACACTTATCCCCCACTAACCCTCTTTCAAATTATTCCCCATGCATCATACTATATGTATGTATAGATGCCGTATATGTGTGCTTGTATTTATTTATTTATGCGAAAAAGAACATTTATTGTCTTTTAAATTATTTCTCTACAATATCATTAACTTGAAAAATAGTAAAAAAATTTGTTTCCTGAGATATCTCTGTGCTTACTGTGTCATTTTTTTCATTAAATATCGGTATCACATTAACATAAAATATTACACAATCCTTTATATGGAATAAAAATGACAGACATATTAGTGTGACATTAACGGAAGAAAATTGATCAAATAAGGGTTTGTAACTTTTTTTAAGGATTTTTTTCTTTTTGTTTTCCATTCACTTGTTTATAAATTGGGTTTTTGTCTTATAAGGCACCTCTACGTATAAAACCCGCCATTCCCGATGCGATAGTCCTTCAATACTCACATCCGCCATTAAACCCTCCGTTTAACCTGTCCCCGACAGGACAAGAAACCTCGTCGTCTGCAACGATGGAAAAGAATCGCGACAGCAGGGGGTGCTCCACCTGCGGGAGGATCTTGAACGCGATGAGGAAGAGCCGTGTCTTCAGGCCGGCCCATCCCTCAACAACGGGTACCACCGGCCAGCCACCGAAGCGCCCAAGGAGCGGAAATTCTGCGGCGGCGGCTGTGGTCGGGAGTGTGAAGGAGAAGGGCGTTCCGGTCCAGAAAAGCGGAGAGGATAAATCCAATATTCCGCAGGCGCAAGTTCAGGAGGGTGCTGGTTCAAACGGGAGTGCGGGGGACAATATCGAGAACCGCTTCTTGGAATACATCGAGCGAGCGAGGGCTAAGCTCAGGACCTTCTCCAGCGTCGGCGGTGGCGGCACCACGAAGGAGAGAAAGGGTCCGGCAGGTAAGACCGACGAGTCCTTCACAAGTTTCATTGCAAAGGCCAAGGAGAAGATGAGGACTACATCGAGCATCGGAGGTGGGAAGGCCGTTCCCTATAAATAAGGTATTATTACCTCACAGGAAAATTTTAAATTTCATCTGTCCAACGGTCGGAAATCGGTCGGAATACACTGATACACATATTAAACGATAATGGGTTTTTTTTTGGCATTTTCATTTTTTTATTAAGTACAAGATATAAAGAATAATGGGTCTCGGGCGTGAAGCTTCTATGTGGATTTTGATCGAGAGCTTGGGTTCCTTTCTGGCTTTTGGTCTCTCTGGTTTATTTCGCGAGCCGGCCGGCTAAAAATTCTGGTTCAATGCTAAAAGGATGCACTACTCAATTATATGAGAGTGTACATATTACGTTTGTAATTTTGATATTTTCAGGTTGTACTAAAGTGTAACCCTTCGTTCGGTTACGAGGAAGAATGTCTGGTTTCGTATGATCGATATGTCGCACGTCTGATTATATTATAATTGCTATCGCGGTTATCACTTATCCCGTTCAGCTTCGTGCTATCATACCGGATGTACTCGGATCCAAGTTGGCACGTAGCTTGTAACTTGTATCAGACCTGTTTCGAGGTTGGAATGCCCACGGAAAAACCGAAAAGCAGCCCGAAGAGAAATCTCGGAAGAAGTTTCTGCCGACGGAAATCGAATCGTTCACCGAGCGGAAGCATCGAGGATCGTGTCCAGAATCCATAAGATCCACAACATTCAAGAACAGCAACAAATTTAACCTGGTTCATGCATGCATGCAAGTACACAAACAAGATCGAATCTGCCCTTCCCGATCCAAATTCACTTCTGAAATGTATGGCCTCAGCAGGCAAACACAACCTGTCCCTTTTTGACGTTTTGTCTGCCTGCATTTTCCGGCAGATTGCACGTACATTCTCCTAAATCCCTATATCCTGAATACGATGAAGCTGTCGGATTGATTGTAAATGGTGTCTCGGAGGCGCCTGGCTTTACTGGATGAAGACACCATTTGTGGTAAAACAATGGTAATTCGACCATTTGACACCAAGAAGAACTCAACTTTGTTTAAATATAATCGCAAGAAAAGGTTGTTTCTTATCCAATGCATTGTTAGCATTTACAAAGATTAAATCGGAAAGGGATATAGCTTTCCAATTCTTCCACGCCGCCGCCCATATTCCACCTGGAGTCGGTTTGGACAGCAACAACCCTTCCCTGTCTCGTGACTCGAGAGTTTGTCATTCCTCCAGAGAGTGGGTGGACGGGCGGTACAGGTCGTACGGGGCCCAGAGATGATCGACGGTGCAGGGCTTCCTTGAGTCGAGCCTCAGCCAGGGCTTGCCCTTGCCGCTCCAGTGGAGGAGGCTGATGGGGCCCGGGTGAAGGCTCCGGCATTTTCCCTCGAGGTTGTCGCCGCCGAGGCCGTGCTGGTTCCACCGGTGGTCGACCGCCTTGATGTTCCCCGCCAAGACGAGCAGGAATGGCGGCAACGAGCCTAGATGGTATATCCTCTTCAGCTTCTGTATGGCCATCCACTCCTCGACTCTCTGGGTGTACCCTCCCTTCCTCCACTTGTCGATGTCGACCACCATCACCCCAGTGTTGAAGTAGCAGGGGTTCCTTCCCTGGAAGGTCCGAGCCAGGTTGAGGTCAGACCAAAACAGGTCGGTGAAGTACTTGGTGAAGTTGGCATGGCAGTATTCGGGCGCCGCTAACACCTTGCCCTCCAGGTCGACCTCCCACAGCTCCGCGATGTCGTCCACCACCACAAGATCGGAGTCAAGGTAGATGACCCGATTCACATGGATGGGCAACATGTCTGCTAGATAGATTCTGGCGTAGTTGAGGGGCTGGTCGAGCGCCTGCCTGATCGACTTTGAAATCTTCCCCCGAACCCTGTTGGAGTCAAAACGGTAGACCTTGTAACGGAGATAGGGAAACGTGGAGTTGATGCTGGAGAAGACCTCTGGCTCGAAGCGTGCGCACAGGAAATGGAACTCGAAGTTCTCAGGGCACATTGAGTGCTGCAGGATCGACAGGACCGCACCCATTGTGCCTCGGAGGTAGTTAGCATCCAGGGTCATCGAGATGTGGATTGGAGATGTCTCGGGAGACCCGCATGTCTCACCGTTCCTGAATGATGGTGCCTCCCGGAAGACCAAGACATTTGGAGAGGTTGGTTTCCGGATGAGGCTATGGTGGACACTGCCGGTGACAGTTGCAGCTTCGACCACATGTTGGCAGGATTGGAGGAGGAGGAGGAGGGAAGACAGGAGGCCGAGGAGTGGTAAAGAAGGGAGCCTTCTTCTCCAGGAGGCCATCCTGTCCCTTTTTTGAGGGGAAAGCCTTGGTAATGAGATTTTCCTTTTTCAGGGAAAAGAGTACAGAGGGTTTGCAGCCATTGTTAGGCTGGCTCTACGAGAGAAGAGAGAGAGAAGAAGAGGAGAAAGAAAATGAATGACTTGTTACAAGAAATCTAGAAGGGTAAATTTTCGTTTGGTCAATTGCAAGGTTGGGAAAACTTCTCGGGAGTGTCTATGGAATAAGAGATTCAGGTTATATAGCAAACAAACAACACTCTCACTCAACATCAGCACCTATTTGAGGGTTGCTTCTACCTATTTTTGGTACTAAATATGTTATCCTCTAACAATTTGTATCAACTGTTAATGGCCCTTGTTTGTGTTGCTCGTCGATGCCTTCTAACAAGATACGACCCATTGACGACATGAGGAGAGATTTTAAGGAGAAAAAAAACTGAACTGCTGACCCGAAACCAGTCCAATCGAAACCGCTCATTCAGAGATGCACAGGTTCCATCGAGACCACACCCCAGGATTCATAAGCGCGGCCTGTGATTGGAGAAGACATGAAACTGGAAACGAACAGAAAAACCCAAACTGGGAAAGAACAGTTCTAATAGGTTCAGCTTCATGATTTGCCTCAGAGTAGTGCAATTTTCCAGAAAATTTTCTGACTGCGACTGTTCCAAAGATAAAAGGTAGGAGAAAATGAAGATGCCGGTACAAGTTGATGAATTCATCATATTCACCCCACCCTTTGTAAATTGAGGCCAACTGTATCTAATGAATCATACAAGAAACTAACCCAATAATCTCACTGGTATTCTTCAGCTTCTAGTCCGTTCTCCGTAGCCACCCCATCTGTTTAGAGTGAGAAATACCAGATTCCCATTAGTCTCCACATGTCTGGTTCATTCGATGGGAACAGAAGATTGAAAGACAGAGCTCCACCAAGCAGCATCAAGGCACGAACATGGTATACAGAAAAGTCCCCGGCACGGCAGGGTTCTTGGTGGCTGTGGAAGCCCATGGAGCGAAGGTTGAAGCAGCCCTTTGAGCTGGCTGTTCTCGCAGTAAAGAGAAAAATCATAACGCGTCAAAGAGGAGCTACGCTATAGAAAACTGGTGAAAAAAAGCCTCAACTTTCTAGCGGATAAAGCTAACTTGAAAACCGTGGAGAGCAAGGCAAAGTCTGACGGGCAAACATGAGAGGCAGATCCCAGCGGAGAACTTATGGAACATACGAACTGCAGCTGCTCATTCACAGGCATTCCCAACAAAGCTACCGCATGAAAGCAGAGACTGTAAAGCAGCTCTGATGTTCATCGGGATATTTATGATTATCTGACTGGACAAGTACAGTGATGATTCTCTCCATCTAAGTTAGTGACAACGTCAGGAATGAAGAAATAGCTGCCAACGGTCAGAAACATTGCCATTGCTGTAGCTCCGAACGACATCAGGATTAGGCTCCATCGTCATTTCAGAAAGTTGAACCCAAATGCATACAAAAATAAATAAATAAATAAATAAAATAACTGAACTAACCTAACTGTCTGTAAGATAACGACTTTTTTGGGTATCAGCAGAGCAACGAGGCTGGCTATTAACTTACTAAGTGGAAAGTCGGATTTCCTCAGCTTTTCTTGATTCGATCATGACGATTACAGCTAATTTAGTAAGTCATAAGCCCATAGAGCTGCGGACGCAATCAAAGTATCCTTTTTAAGACACACATGAGAAACCCAAGTCCCGGCTGTCAGGCACAGACCCAATTTAAATTTGGAGAGAGAGAGAGAAACTAAGCACGAAACTTAAGACAAGAACTGACCCCTTTCAGGTACTCCTCAAGAGCAGCGCTCTGACGATGACGATGATGAAGAAGAAGCAGAGGCTTCATTCGATTCTTGAACATCCACCTTTTCTTGGCCTTGCCCAGCCTCTTCCCCTCCTACTAGACTTAACAATTCGTGCCGGCACAGGCACAATTTACTTTTGTGCATCGGGCCACCTGACTCGACCCGAAAATAAGCAAAAATATCATTTTTAACAATAAATTTTAGACTTAAAACCGAACTTTTATCTATTATAATAGATTGATTAATGTAATTTTTATATTAATTTAAAGAAATTATTGAGATAAATATTAAAATACAATTATTATTTTGCTATAAGTTTTTCAGTTTTGGCACATTTTTTTCTTTTTTAGAAAAATAGTTTTCATGCTATTGTCAGCTGACCTGAAATCTTGGCCCAGTCACATTTTTTCGGGCCGTGCCAAATATTACCAGCTCTACCGCCTACTGTGGCTTGGGCGTCAGTACTATACGAAGAAGCTGCGGTGATTCTAAGGACCCGGCTTCGAGTTGCAGGTTTCAGAAAGAGGCCATTCCTTGTAATAGTCGAGTGAGCCAGTGGGCCAAGTCGATGGACGCCGGCGACATCAATGCGGCGGCGGCCATATCCGCGGCTCTACCATGGGTTGTCGTTGGATTCGGCTCTTTCTTGCGGCGAAGTGGACTCTTGAAATATCACTAATGAGAGAGAGAGAGAGAGAGAGAGAGAGAGAGAGTGTGTGTGTGTGTGTTTGCTCCACCTGTGTGCAGGATAAGGAATGGGTGGCTGTTTTCTGAATGATAAATTGCATTTAGGTCCCCAAATTCAGAACTAATGCATACAGCTCCCTCAAGTTATGGAAAAATAAATCAATCAAGAAGGACAAGTGCGATTAGTGTATCATCTTTCTCATGCTGTTGTAGAGATATTACGTTTAATTCTCATGAGTAAAATTATGTATATTTCTTATTTCCTTCTTCTCTCCACCGCATTTCAAGATCAAGAACTCGGTTTATCAATGAAAAAAAACCTCAAAATCAATCTTCATATTAAAATCTTTGTGGTTGTCTAAGAAGGAAGAGAAGGTCACATGAATTAACCCCATTACAGTCGACTTGCTGAAAACCCATTTTTATCAGGCCTAGTAGATGATATATAAATGAGTTTTTATAGCCGAGTTGTTAGACCGTAATTAATTATATGCCTTAAGAAAAGTAAATAAATGATTCGCAATACTTTCTTAACTGTTCAGTTATTGGATTGTAAAAGTTTTCAGCATATTATTGTATATAGCATAGTTTTAAAAATTAGACTAGGCCGATCGGTTTGACTGGTTCAACCGAAAATCGGCCACTTACCAGTCCAGTTCCTATAAAAAAATCCAATTGCACTTTCAATAAGGTCAGCTTCAGTTGAATCAACCGGTTTCTGGTCCGATTAGTGAACTCAATTAAATCGGTGAAATAACCGACCAATAAATATTTTTTAAAAAACCTATTATAATATAACTATTTTCTTTTACTATATTTATATTTATATTTTATGTTAATTTTTTTAATATAATGGTTATATTAATTATTTTTGTTATAAATTATATTTAAATTATTATATTATGTAAATTTATTAATAATATTATTTATTAAATATGCTGTTCAACTCATTAAACTCTCGGTACGACCCATGAATTTATGTTTATACCGGTTTCTAGTCCGATTCGATTTAAAAAACTATTATATATAGAGAATGAGGCCAAAGAGAAACCTTCTTAGTGGCTTCAAGGATAAGAAGTGCCAAAAATATGCCATTTCCTTGTGGAGTCCAATAGCCATTATCGCCATCATCCTATAAAACTGTCATTACAATATTGATAATAATGAATTTGAAATAGGGGTATTATTCTTAATTTTATAATTAAAAGTATATGAATTTTTTCTAGAAAATTTTTTAATTAAAAATAAAAGAAATTATGTCCGAATAATAGTAAACACGATGGCAATAAAAGAAATATACATGTGACAAACACATTTAAATAAAGCACAAGTTATTAGCAGCTAGTCCGTCGGCTCCATGAATCCTAACCATAATTTCTTGCCGCTCTACATGGACTTTAGTAAAACTCGAGTAGGGTGAGTTAGAGATATTAAATAGGTCGGGCTAGCTTGTAATCTAACTCGCCAAACCCGGAATTGGCCTGAACCGCTTCTAACATTGCCTGTAACCATTCTTATTGGGTTGGGGGCGGTTACGAACCGGCTCAGAAATATGGACCTGTTGAATTGTAACCGGCTCAGACCGTTACCACGCTAAACGGGCTCGGAATCGTTGAACAGCTACCTAGACTGCCAAAAATCTTGCAAATAAATGGTCAAATTTTATCCGATTAATTTAAAATTTTTCACAGGCCAAACCCGTCCAGACCGTTAACCAATCTGTTGATAAATAGTTCTGAACCGGTTTATATTTGTATGAACCTTGACCCGTAACTAAACTAGCCCATCAAATAAATTGGCTGAATGATAATTAAATTAAATAGTTTCAGACTCAAACCATATTTTTAACAACGCTGGGAAGAGTTATCAATATATGTGTATCTCAATTTTCTTGTATAAGTGACTATGTATGAGAGCTAAATAGGAGGAGGGTATCTTGAGCCGACTCGAGTGCCGGCTCCTCCACAGTTAGAACCTCCGGTAGAGTCGTAGACGGCTCGAACTTGGCCGGGGCAGCGAGATCTCATCTTGGCAGGTTCAACACTTGAACATATAATTATTTAATTATATATGTCACTTAAATGAAATATATATTATATATTATTATTATATATAGAGACAGAAAATGATATATCATAGTACGAAAATAAATGAAAAAAAAAGCATCCATTTTCCACATAGAATTTTTACCAATAAAGAGGAGAACCTTAATCAAGAAAGTGGCGTAAAAATGGCAGACAATTGAATTTCCTGTCTTAAATCTAGTAAGGATTTCTTTGCCAAATCCTGTCGTGTTTCTGTAACGCCTCCTTCGATTGTCCTATGAAGTCAATTTACTCCGACTCGACAGCTTCGCAAATCCCTCCACCTCTCACAGCGTCCTCGCTCCTGATTCCTTCTGAATCTTTGCCTTCTGCCCCTCGGAGTCCGCTAGAAGTGTTCTTCTTCCTCTTCTTCTTCTCCTCATTGTTCTGGCTCGCGAATGTCACGCTTTCACGGAAACTCCCAGCCACCCGCTGTGTCCGTCCTGGACCAGCTGCTGAGCAAATACGTGGAGTATATGGACAGTCTCCGCCGTGAGGTTTGGTCTCTGTGTTTTACTTGCTCTTACTAGAGCTCCAACTGGTGTGTCTTTCCGCAAAAGGGTATATGTGGACTCTTCGCTTTATTATCTGGAGCTTTGGATGGGGATGCCCTGTTGGATTTTTTGAGGGATTAAAGCCCACTTCAAGAAAGACTTTTTTTTTTTGAGGTGGGTAGATTGTCTAAAGGGGAAGATCTAGTTGGAGCTCATACGATTTGGCTCTTTGTGAAAGGATTTCCCCATTTTGGTTAGACTTGTAGATTGATAGGGAGTTTAAAGGAGAAATCATTCATTTTGGGAAATTCGCTCTTTCTTTATGTTGGAACTTATGAGAGAAAAATAGATATGACAGTATAGCTGGGTTTTGTCCTCTTATATGCCTGCTTTAGGTGAAATGCAACTTAGTTGAATAAGATGACAACTTGCAGTGCTCTGTAGTATCGTGAATTGCAACTCCAAATTATGATTAGAGTAAATTGTCTGAAATTAGTGGGCAGAATATTTTGCTTCCATCCTGATCCAATATAAAAAGGGTGATGGAGTGAATCTACCATAAGAATTCTTGCAAGCAAATAACGTGTAGCTGGAAAATAGGCTTCTTATTTTGTTGTTCATGATTCAGTTTTCTGGTTTGTACAGTCAATCCTGGACGATCAGTTCACTCAGCTACTGAAGCTTCAAGATGAGAGCAACCCTGATTTCGTTCATGAAGTGGTCAGTCTCTTCTTCCAAGATTCAGAAAGACTGATCGGGAATATGGGGACAGCCTTGTGAGTATCACACTTTTCTTTCAAGTATTATTTCTCTATGGATCAACTTTTTTTGCCAACATCATCTATTCACTGGGCCGTTTGATCTTTTTGTTTAGATGCTTATCATTCAAATTTCTAACAGAATAATTCTCTGAATGTCAGTTGACTCTTTCACAAAGCATAGATTTGATGTTAAAGAAAGTTTTCCTTAAAAGTTGAAATGCCACCTTTGCTTGTTCTTTTTGGATGTGGGAAAAGGCTAATCCTTCTTTCCTTGACCTGACCAGAGCAACGAAAAGTGTGGACTATAAACAGGTTGATGCTGATGTTCACCAGCTAAAGGGCAGTAGTTCCAGGTATCATTTCTTCTCTCTAGTCAAGGGAAGTACGTGCAATTGCAAGGATAAAAGAAATGAACCAGTGTGCTTTAATTTAAGTGTGTCTTGTTGCATTGAGAAATTATACAGTCAGTATATATATGCTTCCAACGTTGTTTATGTGTTTGTCACAAAGATGTTGAAAGAACAATGCCTTCTGCGACATGCAGCATTGGTGCAGCACGGATAAAAAATCTGTGTGTCAGCTTCAGGAATTTCTGTGAGGCCAAGAATCTTGAAGAGTAAGTTTGGCTTACTTCCATTTGAAGATTGTTTGCCACTACTTTTATGCCATACAAATTGTAGAAATCTTGTCAATCCAGAGGCAAGTGAGTACAGAAGTATCTCGAATGCTCAAAGCCTTTGCCTTCAAAATCCTCTCGAAGATATCTGCTCTCAGTGAATTTGATGATTTTCTTTCCCTGAAACATTGTGGAGATAACTAAGCTGTGTTGACTCTAGTGAAAATTAATACTTTATTGCTTTTTCTTTCTTCTCTACCCAACCTCTTTATTTTTCTTAGGCAGTTCAGGTTTTATTTAAATTTCTAGAATTTGTCTTCTCTGTCATTTCTTGTGTTTTTTTAGTTGACCAGGTGGCATATTGATCAATCAGTTTGCTGACATATAAACAATTAAGAGAGATCCATTTGAAAATTGAAACCTATGTTATCATGGTCGGATATATGTTCATTTACCATCCACATATGCCTGTCCTGCGGCCATTATGACCATATTGCCCTTCTTTTTTAGAATGAGTGGACTTCTAATTACACTTGATGAAGGATATTGTACTATTACTGTAAAAGTATTCGATGCCAAGATGAAACCTGTGATTCTTGATAGTCGAATTCTTGTTTCAGGTGCTATAGATGTTTGCAGGGAGTGACGCAAGAGTGCTTGCTGTTGAAAAACAAACTAGATGATTTGTTCATGGTAGGTGAAGATTGCTCCTTTCACGAGGAACCTAATTCGTGAATGTTTATAGTATCGTGTCTGTTTGCTTTAGTTTCTTCATCAATCTTTACTTGTCCCATATTCTTCTGGAGTGCATGTTTCTAGCTTTTCATGCTGCTCCTTATTCTTTATTTCTTCGAGGCTGTATCCTTGAAACATGGAAAAAGATAGTTTTGCTCTGTGCCCAGACTGGAACCTTTTTGTCTGATCTTTTTGTTTAATACCTTTTTGTCTAATTAATTCACTTGCATAAGCGCTAGAATGTTCAGTCCGTAGTGGATCTGATGAGAGAGCTTGAAATTATTCTATTAAAGGCGTAGAGTGCATATAAACTGGGGAAATTTTGAGGCTGACAACAGATGGAGTTCGTATTTTCCATCATTTTACAAGCTTCAAAGAATGAATTTTTTGTACTTTTAACTCAACCTGCTTTTACTCGTGTTCCCCTCTTCCCTATTACTACAGCTACAGAAGCAGATTGTGGCTGCTGGCGGATCAATCCCGGTTGATTAGAGACTGTTGGCCTCCTCTTGGGAAAGAGCGAAGTTCAGGGTCTCTGGTACCTGATGTTTCTTTGGCAAATATATCTGAGGTTCAAGAACCTTTCTGGTGATTTATGCAACTTAGCTGAAAATTTTACTAGTCAGATTCGTGCTGAGAGGATTGTTTAGAAGTTGGGTTACGTTCACTTTGGTGATGTTTAGATTGCAGTCAATATCATTATTCGATATGATATTATCTTCTGATATATATATATATATGGACCTAAATTCGGCACTATTGAAGCAAGAAAATTATGGTCTACTCCATTCTATGTTCTTCATTTACGTTTTATGACCAAACGGGCAAAAGCATAGTCAATGAAGAGAGCTTATTGGAATCCAACCAACTTGGATCCTTCTTAAGTTTATAATTTCTCCCCCTACACTCAAATCTCGAGTTCAGTGAATCCTTCTAACCACTTGTTGCTTGGGATGGTAATCTCAACCCAGTGGGTGGACGTCCTATCCGTACTTGTCTCGAGTGTTTTAGCTGACAGCCAGATTGATGTGGCACAAGCAATTTCGCGCCCGTCCATGGTTGCCTAGGCCTCAGTAAGTCTATGCAACCGTGATAAACTTCTTATTTGTTATGGCCTTCGAAGGCCTTAGTGACCCTGATCTGATGCTTGATAGATGGGCCGAAGGACACCTTTTCGGTACAAGTTGTTGCGTCAATCTTTCCACCGAGAGATCCACATGACAGACTGTTGATGTCACGGCCAGAAAAAGAAAAAGACATGAGAACTGTCTGCGTTCCGGCGGGCCAACGAGAGGTAAAGCATACTGAAAGATCGAGAGGGAGAGACAGAAAGCAGTAGAGCTAAGGATGATACTGATGGTGTCAGAAATTTCTAACAACAGATGGTGCGTAAAGGACAATCTGCTGGCGCATGCGGTTGCTGGAGTTTGGTGCGATATTAAGAAACTCCTCTGCAGTGGGACCATTCAGTAAGTTGCTGTTCTGTGTCTTCGTCTTCTTCTTCTTCTTCTCCTCCTTCTTCTTCAGATGCCACTCTCTGAATCTCAGGTCAGTGTTATCAATCGTCAGCACTTCCCTTGCGGTATGTCTACGTATGTGTCAAATGATACGTGCTACTGTATATTGTATGCTTTGCTTTACTGGTGCTTTCTTGGAGTTCTGGGAAAGAGAAAAGTCCTGTTCTCAATAGCTCACTTCACTATGCCTATTTTTCTTCCCCACGAGCCAATAATTAACTATGATCGAGTGCTGCTCATCCACTCCATACTGATACATTAGCTTCAAACCCAACCACGTGGTCTCATGAGTCAGACTAATTAAGTAACACAGCATGATTTTTCAACCCTGCTCATGACAGCCCATAACTTCTCCTACTTGGGTGTAATTTCCTATAGTCTAATGATTCTGTCTGATTAGGAGTACAGATCAATTCACACAATATAATTAATTCCTTTTGGCGTGCCTATGTTCTTTTTTATAGAATACTGAGAAGAAAATTACAGTAGATTGATTGAGATATTTCGATACCTCTTTACTTTATATAAGATTTCGTATTTAAATTTTATGAATAGATAAATTCATGGCACGAGAGTTGCAATCAATCCCCTTGAACCCAAAGAAAATTACTTGGAAATCCATATGATGCAGTTATCATGGGATCTGATCAGTGATGTATTACCCCGTGACATAATCATATTAATGTTTGGTCATCCCAGACGATGAAGTTGAATCACCGTCACTGAAGTGGTTCTTCGCTTCTTTCAAGTACCAGTCTTCGCATCCAAGCATATAGGTACTGAAGTTTCTTAATTATTTATTGAGATATATGGTCGTAAGAAGAAATTTATGAGATTATAAGAAATTAGGTGCTTGCACCTATCAGTTTAAATTTTTATGTGAAAATAGATATGATCTGTTATGAACTCATAATGAATTCACTATTAATGGGGTATAATTAATCTATTAAGTAATTAATTAATTAAGTATGATTATGAAGCTTTTATTAGTCGGTTAACTTAAAGCACATAGCTTTTTTTTTTCTTTTTAAGTTATATTGAAAAGAGTATGAGAAAAATTAAATAAAAATATAAAAATTAAATTTATAACACCTTAATTACCAAATTAAAATAATTTATAACATAAAATCACGATCACTCTGTCAAAGTAGATAGCTTTGCTGACTGTTAAAAGAATGACTTTGCAGTACTGTCTATTATGGGAGTTTGTGAGAGAGCTCCGGCAACCTTTTCCGGTTTGGTATATTAGATGCATAGTTTTTAAAATCGGACCGAACCGAAAATCGGTCAAGGTATAGGTTCATGGGTTGAATCGGGGGTTCAATAGGTCGAACTGCATGTTTAATAAATAATATTACTAATAAATCGATATAATATTATAATTTAACTATGATTTATAATAACAATCATTAATATAATTATTATATTAGTCTCAAATTTAATATAAAATATGAATATAAGTCTAATAAAATAAAATAAGTATGTTATAATAATTTTTTATTTTTTATTTTTAATTTTAAGTTGGTCGGTTTCCTCACAGATTCAATTGGGTTCATTAGTTTGACCGGGAACTAGCCAGTTCAATCGGATTTGACCTAATTTAAAGTGTAATTTGAGTATTTTATGAGAACCGGATCGGGTGAGTGGCCGGTTCTCGATCGAACGGTTGAACCGGCCGGCCCGGTCCGATTTTCAAAACTATGATTGGATGTGTCCGTCCACCACTACTGACGAGGAATCCCATTTCCTTCGGTTCCAAGACACGCTACGCTGTCTTCATTTTCTTTTTCCCCTACCTCAATGGGTCCAACCATCTAGCCATACCATAGGGTGAATGTCGAGAATACAATCGTGAGTTCACGCTTCCATCCAACGGTGATGGATACATGTGAAGGATCCATTCGGTGAAGAATTCCACTTTCCGATCTCCCGGGGTTCAAGCACTGCATCACTCCCCCCACAAAATGGTAATATATGATGTCTCTAATTTTTCTTGCATATCCTCTCTCTCTCTCTCTCTGTAAGCCGCTTTCGAGTTTGCGGTGCAGTGGCAATATCGGAGGCCAGATTTTTATTTCTCCGATTATTTGAAAAAAAAAACATCCTGGGAGCCCGGTTGGTTGCCACGTGTCGTTCGCAGCCTCGCGGGTGAGCATTAAATTAAAGGCGTGCTTGCCTATCTCATCAAAAAGCCTCTTCCTCGTCTCTCATCGCCCCCATTTGCTCCGTCCTCGGCGGACCGAACTCCACATCTGATCACGTGATCCCCGTACCCAGCCTCATCCCCCGAACCGACCTGGCGGCCGAACCTCCTGTACGGCTTCGCTCCACGTAGGCTCGGACAACCGTTTGATCCCTCTGATCCCCGTAAACAAAACACACGGAGCAGCCCATTAAAAAAATTAATTTTTTACGCAATATAATAATAGTCAGAACATCAATCCACCTTCACCTTGACCCTTACATATTTTCGGGTTAAATTAGTCCGTTAAAAAAATGTGTTTAATTTTTTTATCTAAAAATATTAAATAAGAAATTTTTATTTAAATAAAAAATATAAAATTATTTAATGACATGATAAGATGTTATTTATTGGATTAACAGCATAAATAGTCTTCGCATAAGAAATAGAAAATAAAAAGGAGAAATCATAGTTTCCCCCCTCTCTGCCTCTCTTTCTCTCTCAGTGAAGTGCAGGGTGCAGTCATTGCATCTCTCCGTCTTCTCCGAGAAGCCAAACGATCATCACCATCGACACGCTTTCTTTCTTCTTCTCCTTCTTCTCCAAGCAAGATCCCCCTTTTCATCTCTCTCAAAATCATCTTGCTGGGAGTGGGTGGCACTGCCTTTCCTTGTGTACCGCCATTAAAAGCTATCACGCCCCCGTATCTCGTTAACAGCCTGTGCAGCTGTCATTTCTCTCTCTTATCTCTCTCATTCACGGAAAAGCAGCTTCATTTTAGTGATTTCTCACTGGTGGTCCTCTCCTGGTTCTATAAAATCCCATCGTGGGGACTCTCTGTTGTACAAAAATGGCGGGGCAGAGGCTTCTTCCCTTGTTGGCGCTTGCTCTATGCTTGTTTTACTGGGTACACTGCTGTGAACACTGCGTACTAGCGATCCTCGATCCGACCAATTTCTTGGCCCTGCAATCAGTCCGGAGGTCTCTACGTGACCTGCCAGGTTCGAATTTCTTCACCTCCTGGGACTTCACCTCTGAACCCTGCAACTTCGCCGGCGTCTACTGCGAAGCCGACAAGGTGATCGCCCTAAACCTCGGCGACCCAAGGGCCGGCTCCCCCGGCTTGACGGGCCGGATTGACCCGGCCATCGGCGAGCTCTCTTCGCTGGCTGAGCTGACGATCGTCCCGGGCCGGGTCTTTGGGCCGCTCCCCCAGACGCTATACCAGATGAAGAGCTTGAGGTTCCTGGCAATCAGCCGGAACTACATTTCCGGGGCGATTCCGGCGAATATCGGCCTCCTCCGGGGGCTGAGAACCCTCGATCTCAGCTACAACCAGCTCGATGGGGCGATTCCACGGTCGATCGGCACCTTGCCGGAGCTATCCAACCTCATCCTCTGCCACAACAAGCTCTCCGGCTTGGTCCCGCCCTTCGTGTCTCCATCCCTGACTCGGCTCGACCTGAAGCACAACGGCCTCACCGGCTCCCTGGGGCCAACCACGCTGCCCCCTTCGGTCCAGTATCTCTCCCTCTCGTGGAACCGGCTCGATGGACCTGTGGACCAGCTTCTGACCCGGCTCGACCAGCTGAACTACCTCGACCTCAGCAAGAACCAGTTCACAGGGCCAATCCCGGGCCGAATCTTCAGCTTCCCGATCACGAACCTCCAGCTCCAGAGGAACCAGTTCTCCGGCCCGGTCCAGCCGGTCGACCAGGTCATGATCCCGTCCATCGACCTGAGCTACAACCGGCTCTCAGGACAGATCTCCCCGATGCTTTCGACCGTGCAGAACCTCTACCTCAACAACAACCGGTTCACTGGCGAGGTCCCCGGGAGCTTCGTGGATCGGCTTCTTGCCGCGAGCATACAGACTCTGTACTTGCAGCACAACTTCCTGACGGGGATCCAGATCAACCCGGCGGCCGATATTCCTCTGACCAGCTCGCTGTGCTTACAGTACAACTGCATGGTCCCGCCGGTGCAGGCGCCGTGCCCGTTGAAAGCCGGGGAGCAGAAGACAAGGCCGACTTCGCAGTGCAACGAGTGGAGGGGGTAAAGCTGGGAATCCGCCCTTCGTTTTGGAGGGCATAATGGGAAGATAAGACAGATAGGATTCACAGGTTAAAATTTGACAAAGAAAATGGGAAAATGGGGCATCTATTTTTGTGGGGGCGAATTAGACTTTTTCTTATTCATTAAATTTATTTTATATGAGATAATTTTGGGTCAGTGTAATTAGTGAGAACTATTTTTAAGTATGTGGTGGTATTAACTAAAGAATCATCATTAAAATAATTTTACGTTCATACATAAATTAATCAAAATAATAAAATATATATGATAATGCATCGAAAATTTAAATAACTAATATTAACTTGAATTACTATACGCTACAATTATTTTGCTGGTCCAATTCTTAGAGCTACTACCATCCTTTTGTTCTTTTATGGATTTGGCACATTGAGTTTTGGAGTTACGGGACCATACCTCGACCGACGTTCTCTATCCTATGTGCACATCTGGGAGGCCGATATGATATGATATGAGCCGCAGGCCACAGGGAAATTCCGGTCGAGACCGACATCAAACATATCAAGATCATGAGTGTTAAATTCGTTGATATAAATCCAAGTATAGAAGAAAATTGCCCAACTTGTAGCCAGTTGTTCCCCTCATTCGAGGCCGGAAGAATACACCCGGCTCGTAGATAGTTGTTGAGGGTTGGTGTTTAATGGTACATGGTAAAGTAGACCACGTTGCCACGTGAGGGCGGCTGATGAAATATACAATCCTATATCGATTAAATAAAGAAAATGTTGTGGGTTTATAAGAAAATTGAGTATCGCTACCTATTAGCTTGAACTTCTAAGTGGAAACGGGCTCAATCCCTTATAAGCTCACAACGAATTTAATAAGGAGCAAGAGTGAGTGACCAATCGCACGAAGAGTCTACGTGGCTAGTGAATGGGTTCTGTCATGAGGCCTCGAAGGGTAATTTAATCATGAGTCGGAGCACGTGCGTAAATTGCTTGCATGGGAGGGAGGGGAGGGGCCCACATCAACCCTCTACTAGTCGTCTTCGTCCCGGTCTTCACGTTCGAGCACTTTTCATGACACTTTCAGCTGAGACTGTCAATTTCTGTAATCCCACTTGACACTCCCATAGTTGGCGACTTTGTGGGGACGACGAAGACGACTGTATATTGATGGTGGCAATATTGATGATGACAATAATAATTCAAAATTCGAGTATCAACTCACTTTAGGATGTGCACGTATTTTTTAAGTAATTTCACATCGTAATTTTAATTCAACCCTTACACATCCATATTTTTTTGGGTGAAATAATGCTTATATGTGTTTAAATTGAATCCATGAACCCTTGCTTAAAATCCCCGTATGGTCCAGTCAACTGCTGCAGCGCTATCACGTGTTTGGAGGAAGATCACTCAGCTCTGGTTTTGAGTGGTATTTGCGGTTCGCACCGTTCAAAATGGGCCTGAAATAACTTGACTCGATTACGGTTTGACTCGTTTACTTAACGGTCCGGTAGCAGATCATGATTGAGGTAAATATGAATTTACCTAGAACTGTTTATAATTAGACTGGTTTGACCCATAAATTATCTATCTTTTTTAATTATTTTAAATTGACTCAACAAAATCTTATTATTGATTTGCATGATTTTTAGCAATGCAGACCAGTTTTCAATGGTTCTGGACCGGTTCAGTGAGGGTAACAGTTCATGCCAGTTACGGTTTAATAGGTCCATATTTTTTAACCATAACGCAACCGCCCCCAATCCAATAAGAATTGTTACGAGCTAGGTTAGAAGCGGTCCGGGCCGGTTCCGAGTTTGGACAGTTCGATTCCGATCTGGTTGCGGACCAGCCCGGCACGTTTATCATCTCTACACATAACCACAACCCATCCGCAGAAGGGGTAGTATGGTTGAGCCGAGGCAGGCGAGGTTGTGGGTGAGCGCGGCCTTCTCGCCTTGCGCATTCGGTTGGCAAGGATCTCTCCGATACAAGAAATCACCGCGGACGAAATACTTAGTTGCTAGTCGAACAATCGTCTTTTGGACATATTGCGTGGCCTCGGATTCAAATTCCAAAGAACGGATTTCTAACTCCGAAGCTAAGTAATAACATAACCATTAGTTCTAATTATATATACATATAAAGAGTTCTCCTGTTAAACTAGTACAACCAATTTCTGTGTGAATCAGCAAGGACCACCTTGTAAGGCTACATACTCCCGGCCAAAGTAGTGCCGTGAGGGAAGGGTGAAAGGAACCCCATTGGGGACGTTAAAAAGAGTACATTATCGAGCGGAGTAGTCCTCAAATTTGTCGGGTCGCTAATATTTTTGGACCTGAATTTTATATTCTGACAATTTAGTGTAAATATTAAATATCTGCATTTTTCTTTTCTTTTTGATATAAACCGTCGGTATCCAGCTGGATTTTGTCCAGCTGACTAATCCGGATCGCCCCGGGTCGACCCATTTAAGGGGTTAAGAGCTTCCCGCCGCAAGTGGGACTCGAACTCGAGTCCTCTCATTGGGATGATAAGTGCCGAATCACTCGATCACGCCCACGATGGGTTATCTGCATTTTTCATTAATACTTAGATCCTTCCGTTAAATCCTTTGATAGAAATATAACATGATGGGATGACACTTCAATGCAACGTTGGATTTCCGTTGAAGGATTTAACGAAAGGAAATAAGTGTTAGACGGAACGTAAATGTTTCAACAAACATCTTAAATTTTAAAATTTAGCTTTTCGAGTGTTAGCTACGGACAAATTCTTTTTTTTTTTTTGATAATTGATATATTGCATTAATCAACCAATCAAAAGAGTACATATTGATATTACAAAAATCAAAATATCATCAAACTCTAGCATCTAACATAGGGTTCAAATGAGATCGTTCTACTCTTGACTTTAAGTGAAATTGGAATTTTATACATGATTTTAGCAAACTCATTACCAAACTTATTATAAAATTGGTATTGGAAGTATTGTTTCGGAAAATCCAATGATTCTGTTCTCTCCATACTACATAGATAGAAGTGGTGAAGAGAAGCTTATAAACTGTTGTAAGAGTGCCCCTTCCTTGCCTATTTCATTCAGCCTAGGTAAGCGACGGACGAATTCATGTGCAGGGACTGTCCGCTTTGTACGGGGCTAAGTGACCTTAGAGATATTATTATTATTATTATTATTATTGTTATTTGTTGTTGGGTTTAGTATTAACTGACCAGATGATTGGCTACTGCATTGAAGGGGACGGGCCTCATCATATTGTTAAATGATGTACAATTACGCTATTGGGTCTGTCACCGATGACGCTGCTGTATACATGTGTCACCCAATACTTCCTATTTTGCAAGGGCCATTCCCATACGTGGGATTGCCGATGCATTCTGTGCTGTAATCGGGGCTCTGCTCGGCCAGTGCCTTCTGCGAGCATGAGTCCGGTTAATAGTGTAGTATTAAAGACCAGACCGTGCTAGCCGGTTTGACTAGGAACCAGCCACCTACTCAGTCCGATTTCCAGAATTGACCAAATTGCATTTCAAATGCGGTCATCTCTAATTGATGTATTTATTTTATTTTACTAGACTTATATTTATATTTCATGATAAACTTGATGTTAATATAATTGTTATATTATGGATTTTTGTTATAAATAATTATCAAATTATGATAATATGTTAATTTATTTATAATATTATACTATTAATATTATTTATTAAATATACGATTCGACCAATTGAATCCCGGTCCGACCCACGAGCTCACAAACCGGTTCCCAGTCCAATCCGGCTTTTAAAACTATGGTTGATTGCCTCACCCAACCGAACACGAGTAGTGAGGGTAGTGAGCGTACCGAGATCGGCATCAAACCAAGCGGGAGGAAAGACTTTTAGACATGCTGTTGAGCGTCCACTGTGCTAGCAATTGCAAAGAGCCACGGCGGGAGCCAATTATGCCCTAATGCCACTCTCAGCCCAGTCCAATTACCAAGAGTTCGGCCCATTATCGGGCGGCTGGTTTCAGGCCCAAAAACTACACAACTACAGGCCCACAACTAAGAGTCCGGCCCATTAAGGTGAAGGCGCGGTTTCTTCGTTGCACCCCTCCATCCACGTACTGACTGATCAACGTGGGCGAATACTCGCACATCAGTGAAGTGCAACGGTCGTGATTTTTGGTATGGTCATGGACGAGTATGCTAAACTCGAACTTTGTCTGCATCCGAGGTCGATGGGCGGAATTACCTCTGTCGCAAGCTCCATTTTGCAGAGTCGGAGACCGTGGATGTGTAGTATCTGTCGTTATCGGTTTAATTTTGAACGACTTCGGTTTTTAGAGTGATGTGCAAGGCTCCTAGAAAATTTTGACCTTTTCATTGCCAAAGGAATGAGCTTGAAAAGGTTGGAGGGGAAAATTAGGAGAACAATGGGATATAAGCAAACCCATTGATTGAGAATGGAGTTCATGATTTTTTTTATTTATCTAGTTGTGAAATGACGTCACTGTATTAAAATTCGTTCTTATAAATTATATTTATAATATTTTTAATCATATATTAGGCGTGATATTATTATACTAGACCGACCCCTTAATCTGTTCGGTTGCTATTTTGAACCGGCCATTCCCTAGTCTTCTCTTCATTTCTCCCTCCACCTTCCTCGACGACTTAAACATTATATCGAGTGACTCAATATGGTCGAAACAAACTTCCCGAGCTATATAGGAAGGAATATATGCAAGAGAGAAAGGGAATTTAAGAAATAGAAAGTTTAGTACGGTGGAATCATATTCGATGTGTGATAAAAAAATATAATATTTACCTTTTCCGCATGAAATTTTTTATACCCTATATTTTATTCGACATTTGATCTCTTTTAGACTTAGATACAGATGCTTTGCAACAGAAGGAAAGGAAAGGAAAGGTCCAATGCTACTCTCTAGATCTGGGCCAAAAAAGCCCTCTCTCTGTTCCTTACATGCAAGAGAATTCAGACATCTCATTTGCTCAGGTATTCCTCGCACCTTCTTTCACGCTTACGACCATATAGTGTAGTCGAGGAAGGAGAGATAAGCCAAACGGACTTTGACCTTGACGTGGGTGGGGAGGGGTCTGCCGGCCGGTCATAAGGTCGTGCGTCCAACGGGTCATGAAGTCGTGCGTCCAAGGAAGACATCTGCATCTACTACCGACATCGGAAGCGTCAAAATGTGAACGCAACAAAAAGACTAACAATTTAAAAAAAAAAAAAAAGAAGAAGAAGGAGGAGAAGAAAGAGCCGGTGGGCCCCACACGAGTGTGGTGGCTAGGGTTTCGATACTGTCCGTTTAAACAAAGACGAGGAAGGACGAAGGGAGAGCAAAAGGAGGAAAGAGAGGCAAAGAAGGCACGATTTCGTCGTTGACAGCGACATCATCGTGCGTCGTGTTATGGAGAACATTATTCAAAACCTCACTCTAAAAATAAAATAAAATTATATTTGATATAATAATATAAATTTTAATTTAATAATTAAAAAATTATAAATTTAATTTTTATTTATTTATTCTTTCTTCATTTCTAATGTCTCATTTTATACTCATAAATATTTTATATAATAAAAAAAATAAAAAAAGCCCACTCCCCCACACACAACACCCTCAAAGTAACTACTCATCTTTACATGGCAAGCGACGACCGTTCAGAGGTTTCGGTGGTCACAAACGTGGAAAAATAAAATTAAAAAAAGGAGAAATAAGAGATAAAAAATATCAATTTAGTACAATAATATCATTCTCAATATACTATCAGAAATTTATCAATATCTATTAATATTTATTAGTCTTTAAATGAGGACATAATGCACAAGGTGGATGTAATATATATATATGTATGTATATTTATTTTCCTGTGTGCATGGAAATTAATTAAGGTTTTGAAATTATGATATTATTGATTAGGCAAAAGAGTAGGGGCGGGGGTAGACCCGGTACTTTCAAGCTGTGCTGAGCCGGCATGAAAGTTATTTTTCTAAAACAAGAAAAATTTATGATAAAATTGGTGAAAAAGGTCAAATATATTAAAAAATAATTTTATTTTAATATTCCTTTCAATATTCTCTTAAAATTAATATAAAATTACATCCATCGATTAATTATAATACATAAAATGTTCAATTCCAAATTTAAAATTTATTTTTAAAATAATTATTTTACTCATTTCGACTAAAAATAATTATGCCCGGAGCGGTAATTCCTAGGCCAACTAACGTAGCCTGAAATTTTCAACCGAGCCCGAATCGACACGTATCACCCCCGCCTGGGAAGAAATGGCATAGAAAAGTCAACAAAGGCTGGGTTCCATGTCCTTTTCCAGAGCTCATTGGCTGTGTCATTTCTGCCGCTCATAGTGTCGGGAGGCCGACTAGATTCGGAGCTTGACTAATTAGGGTTCAATAGATTTCGCTTGGATATTATTATGTAGTGCACGTCGGGGAAATCCAAAAGCCTTCAGAGGAGTAACGTGTGGCACATGAATAATCCCAGGGTCAATTTTTGAATAAATGCTGACCGACCCACTACGGATTCCGTGCGGTACAAGCCATCGGACTTCCAAATGTGTCTCACATGACTGTGAACCACTCATTCAATCACGTCTTAGTATTTGTCAATAAATCCTTAAATGATCTTACCACATAATTATCGGGAAGAAACCAAATAATATCTTACGGCTAGCTGAGCAGAAAATATCCGGCAACAGTTAGTTCGAGTAACGGAGAGAAGAGGAGAAGATTTATGGTCTGTTCTGTCGTATGAATGGTAACTATTGTGGGTGTATATATATATTTATTTATTTATTATGTGAAAAGAATATTGAATATTCTGAACATGTTTATTGTTTTCCCCTTAATTGAGAGGTGGACCCATATAATACTTCCAAAATGGCCAACCACGAGGAGATGGGTTCCCCCTCATCCTAGCAAGACCGAGTCAAGAATTTCCCCCCAATTTGCCATTTTCCCAAGTTCCAAACAACCCATTAGGAATCGATCAATCAGATGGTTGACGAGGAATTTTGGACCAAAAAGTTTTTCTAAAAAATAAAATGAAATGAAATGGATGCGGAAAGATATCGAAATCCCATGATTTTTGACTCCCTCATCCAATAATTCCATTTTCCCTTTTCTCAAATTTGTTTTCGTTTTCACTTTTCCATGGAAAACAATTTTCTATATGCCCATTCTCCCTCTTCTTCTTCTTCTTCTTCTTTTTTTTTTGTGGATGGGGTTTGTTCGGTCTTTCGGCCTTCCAGCAATAAAATAAGGCTGTGGACTGTAGAGAATAATGAGATATGGTCCATCCCCTCAACACGCTTTTGCCCATTTTTAGCAGATAATTAAGGGAACATTTATTTATATATATATATCCTGACTCTGGTTTCATATTATGTGGTAATATTCGATCCTTAACAGTGGCACTGTGGACTGTTTCACATAATAGTTGCGAATCCTATCACAGATGATACATGTCACCCGTCAAAGTGGATCATCCACCACTAAAAGGATCTCTCTAGATGAATGTTGGAGTCGAGTTTACAGATTCAGATCATGGGGACACGATTTGGAGCCTTAAGCAACCGAGGGATTTGGACGGTGCACGGCACAACCGCCTTTGGAGGGGGACCGCGGATAAGACATTTCGAAAAGCAGGGAAATCGAGCCGAGGATATATTGAGGACTAACATGATGATTCTCACATCAGCAGCAAAGAACTTTTCAGCATCGTCATCTTCTAAGCCCTTTTCAAGAAATGGCTCACTATCACTTTCCTCTTCATAGCCTTCCCCATTTTGGTGCAGGCAAAGTAAATTGACAAGGAAAGATAATCGGGCAACTGAGATATATATAAATATATATATATGTAATTTGCTAGAGTGATGCCATCACATATTGGATCCTCATAAGAAAAATCTCTCACAATGATCAGAATTACAGATATAGCTCTTGAAAGGAAGAGGGAGGAAGAGTGGAGAGAGTCTTCAAGTGCAAACAAGAACCTTTCATATCGATTTACTCTTCTAAATACACACACAGACAGAAAAAAGAAGTATCAATACAACAAAGTTCACATCATGGTGGTGGGCAAGTTCAGTAAAGTCCCACTTCTTCAATTGATCCTGAAATTAGTGCTTCTACTAAAAGTTTCAATGACTAAGAACCAAGTTCAATCAGATCAAACCCCCATAAGTTAGAATTTTCCTCTGATGCTCCGTCCCCGAGGAAGAGCCAGACACTTAAAAGAGACACCGACAAGATGGAATAGGAATACCGATACCTGCCACGGCGAGTGGCAACTCGGGCGAATCATGAACTAACGTGACACATATCTTTGTAGCTACACCATACCCACCAGGAGGAAGAAGAAGCAAAAGAATTCATCCGTGTGTTGTGATGAGATTTTGGTCATCCAGCTTGTTGTCATGTATACGGTTAATGGAGAAATAGGAAAGTTGTCTGCTTTGCTGATAGTCACGATTGGGGAGGATTGACGAAGTTCTTGATCTCCTCCATGAGGACGTAGAAGTGGTCGTTGTTCGGCAAGAAGAAGAACCCTATTGTCGCCTCCTTGAGGTAGAGCAGCTTCACTTCTTGTCCCGACTTCCTCAGCCCTTCGACGTAAGCCAATTGCCAGTCTTGGACGAGGTCCAGGCCCGGGACGACCATGAGGCTCTTCGGAAACCGAAGCCCCTCGAGGCTTCTCCCTCTGGGCCCGAACGGATTGCAGGCCGGGTGATCCCTATCCTCCCCGAAGGGGAGGTAGGCTCGCCAGTACCAGTCCCGATCCCGAACAGTGACGAAGTACTTCCCGTCGAGTCTCTTCTCGGATTCTGTCCTCGCCTGCCCGCCGAACATGGGCTGGAGGAGGATGTTTCCGAGAACCTCAACGCCGGCCTCTGCCGCCTGGACGGCCACGTGGTGGCAGATGTTCCCGCCGGAGCTATCGCCGGCCATGTAGACGTGGACCTTCAAGTCTTTTCCATTTCCGCTCTGGAGCCAAGTCCGGGACTTGACCCATTTAAGCGCCGCCCAGCCGTCATCGTACGCGCACGGGTACCGGTGCTCGGGGGACCGGCGGTAGTTGACTGAGACCACTGCGGCCCCGCAGATGTTGACCAGTCGGCGGCAGAGGGTGTCGTAGATGGCGCTGTTGGCGGATGAGTGTGTGAAGCTCCCGCCGTGGAAGAAGACGATGACGGGGACGACCTCGGTGGTGCTGAGGGGCTTCTCGAGCTCCTCGAACCCCCACGAGGCCTGGTCCTCGGGAGCCCGCAGATAGACGCGGTTCAGTAGGCCGGTGGCCCGGTCCACGTGGTCGAAGGAGAGGACGCCGCCGACTGGGATAGTGTTTGCGGGGACTTTCCTGTCGAGGTACTCCGCGAGGTCCCGGTTGAATGTGCCGTCTGACCGACGGAGGATGTTGTAAGCCAACTTGAAGTTGGAGATTAGGACCCACGTGTTTAGAGGAACAACTCTCTGCAAGAAACCCAAAAAAATCGAAAGGACAAAAAAATGGAGAAAGTCAGAAACTATTGTTGAGGCAGCAATTCCTTCAATTCAGAAAGAACCAAGCTTTAGCTAGTTCATCATCGTCACAGCCTGAAAAGGCACCCCCATTCTCGCCAAACTAAATGGAAGAGAAATCACGTTTGTAACAGGGGATTTGCCCCAATCTGCAAAGCCCGGGAACGATAGACGGTCATATTAATGGTGACAAGAGAAGGAAGCCCTCAAATTGCGAAAAGCTGAAGCGCATATTCGTCGTATCACGTCCAAAATTGACGTGAAATGCTCGAAAAGAAGAACTTGAAGAATTGGATCAAGTATTCGGGGGATTTGGATGATCAAGAAAACAATTAGTCGATTACCTTCGATTCATTGACGTTGACTTCATTACCGCCGGCCATGTCGCCTTAAGCAGAGGAGATCCAAGCGGAGACAGGAGACAATGAAATCACAGGTGGGGCCAGAAGCACAGAGCAGATCCTCAGTGAAGCATTCCCGAAAACCTGAACAAACACGACCCCAACTGAGACAACAGTTCGGAACGAGCTTTTCTGAAGGAGTCTCTGTATTTTTGGTTTAAAATTGGGCTTGTGCGTCTCTGTCCTCTCCCTGGAAGTACCAAAATTTTTCTGGGCGTTAGCGGATGAGATTCCTAGTCGAGTAAAGGAGGAGGAGTTGGGTTCTGATGAGGCGACAGAGGAGGGGTTGGGGAGAATGGAGGCAGAGGAATAGAAGTGGGGAGGGTTGCCTCTGATTTATTAACAGAACAGATGTGAGCTCAGAGTCGACGAGATGGATCAGAGATACTCCAAAGATATGTAACAGAGAGAGAGAGAGTGGGAAAGTACAGAGAAGGGAGATGAGTTAAAAAGACAGCCAAAAACGCAGGGGAACGACAATGGTGATAGAGAGAGAGAGAGAGAGAGAGCAGAACGGTGGAGAGGCAGAGGGGAGGGTTGGGGGTGGCGTCGGCGTTGCGTGGACGAGAGAAACGACAAGCGAGGGCAGCCAATCTTAAAAATGTGGCGACTGGGGCCCACTTTCTCCCTGCATTTTTCCTCTGTGCATACTAGAAAAAGGTGTCGACAAATTGAGATTGGTCGATATTATTATTTATAATTTAATAATAAAAATTTATAAATTTAGTTTTTATTATATAATTTTTAGTGTTGCGGTGAGAATAATTCAGTTTAAAGATATTTCATATAAAACATAAGTCTCATTTATAAATTCTTAAGATTTTTATCTTAAAAAAAATTCACATTACTATTTTTTATGCACACCACTTATTTTTTGTTATAGCAAATTAATTGTAATTAAATTAATTCATTCATATTTAAATTCAACCAGATAGCATGATCTCCCACTGAAGTTTTTTTTCAAAAAATTCAAATTTAAAACTTTATTTGGTAAAAAAATGTGAAATCATATTCAATTTTTTTTCCCTGACCTTGTGCGATCGTGTTAATTTCCTCCCCCGTTTTACCCATACTTTTTGACTTTTCCATTAACCAGTCCAAAACTTTTGCATAATTCCACTTTCTCTCCACATGGCATTTATTATTCTACACATTTGGGGCTAATTCTTTTGCCCTCGGGTATTTCCCTAGCTTCTTTCTGCCTTCTCCTCTTTTACCAGTTGGATCTTAGTAGAACACGGTTTTCCGATAGCCCCATTTGTTTCAATTGTTTTTCCTTTACAACGTGAACACGAGATCGCGCCAGTAGTAGAGAGTTAATCACAGTGTATGAATCTTATGATCAAAGTAATCGATTATATATAATATAGTCAATAATAACATATGAATCTCGCTCATTAATATATCGGTTTGAAACAAACCAACATAGAAGAATTGTATTGTCACCTTAAATGGATACAGATAAGATATCCATTGATGATACGTTTTCCTGTGCACATTTTCTTTTCTTATAGGATCATTTAGTCGAAGGTCATACCCCCATCATTCTTACCATGAAGTTTTGCACATTTAAGGGTCTCTACTTTTCCAATCAAGTATGTACCCATTGATCACTGAATGGAGAGCAGCAATTTGCGATACAATTCTTTCTACATGCAATATCATGAATAGGATATGTGCCCTTGATTTCTACATGTAATATTATGAACAAATGTGAGTTAATTAAAATAATCTAATACATATTTTATTTAAATAAAATTTTAAATTAAAGATTTATAGATCGATAAGATTCTTGATTAGATGATTCTTACCTATCATTACATGGGTTTATTTAAACATAAAATTAACTATAACTAGCCGCAATTTTAGGTACTCGAGGTGTTAAATATTGGGTGCAACGACCAAGGAGCTTCAATTAGAAGGGCACATCAACTTTTTCTTTCAAAAAAGGGACTCGCGCGTAATTGGGCGAATCTACGGGGGCATACTTGAAAATTCCGGCCGGTGGTGACATAGTAAAACGAACGAAACGAGAGGAAGATGACGAAAAAGTTTCCTGCGTGCTGCGTGCTGCGTGCGCTCGAAGCCAAGGCACGTGGCGACAAAGGTTGCGTCTCGAGTTCCTTCGTCCGGCCGGACCGCACAGCGGAATCCCAGAACTGCCCTCGCCGCTCCCCCTCAAATCCCCATAATGGCTCTCACTGAGTGGGACGAGCGCTTTTGTCTCCTAGCGGAGGGCGCGTGACGGCACGTCTCTTGGAGCCTATTTTGATTTTCTCCTTCGCTCCTCTTGTTTTTTTCCCCCTTTTTTAAATTTCAAGGGCGCTTTTAAAAATAATTTTCTAAAAATCCGTGAGATTATAAATAATAAATAAATAAATAATTTCGTCCATAAAAGTAAGTTATGGGATGCTATGAACTTTATATCTGACTCTTGTCATTTTGTCGTGTTGCTTGAGCGCGTCCAATATCTGACGTCGGGGATGAGAACACGTGGCTACAGGGCGTGAGCCAACGTTGTTTTTGAGTGGGTCCCGCCCGCCCGATGAGACGTCAGACGTCTCCTCTAAAGGGGTAATCATCATGTTCTTGAGGCGGAGCTGATTCGATGACCGGGACTCGTCTTGGGCCGACTCGTGCAGGGCCCAGTCTTTGGATCAAAGCACCCCCCACAGATCGCCACGTGTCTACCAGGTGATTGCCCGTCCAATGAATCGATTTTCTTTTCAGTATCCAGTGTTTACTATGAATTATTATTATTACATTTTTACTATGCGACTGCAGACGCGATTCCCAAGTTCGCCCTCGGCTGGCTCCCTTCGATTTTGGCTGCTTCGTCCCGGTCTTCGATTCTTCGTACACTTCGGCCTGATGCGAGAAATTCCCCAGCAAGGACAAAAGTCAATAGACAAGGAAAGTGGATCCCCACGCGTCTATTTGGTGGCAAGGAAAGCGAAATGAGAAAGAACCAGCCAAGAGAGGAGCTGGGGGACGAGAAATCAAAGGAGAAGAATGAGTCACCCAACCATTTCAAATCATAAATTGTAAATAATGAATAGCCCATGAGATTAAAATAAAGGGCAGGGATAAATTATTGATTAATAATAATGATGATGATGAAGAAGAGAAGAAGAAGAACGCTATAGTGGGTTTTGCTTTTATATGATTTTGAAGCACCCCTTTGTCCTATGTGACGGTGGGGGAGGGGAGGGAGCATGTGCCACGCACAATAACATGCACATCCTGCCTTGATTCTTACACCTCGAAACCCTTATTTTATGCACCCACAAATGCACGTACCTATACATATATTCTTCAGTGTTTTTTTAAGTGTACGTGATTCGATATTTAAATTGAGATTTGGGTGGGATGAATGCACTAAAATAAGACAAGAGGTAAACTCCCCACCCCCTATGCTCGATTGTTCTCCATTGTACTTTTGTCGTGATTGTACATGAAAAGAAATCCAACCTAGTCTACGTTTGAAAGAAACGCATGGGATTCCACCAAAAAACAAAGACCGTGTGTTCATTGGCACTTACACGTATTGTCGATCGGTAGGAACTACAAAAGTCAAACTACAATTTCGTTTCAAGATAGCATAAGGGAATGTTGTCTTTTACCGGTAAATGTCTCTATTTTCTTATAAATAATTCAACAGTATTTATCAAGAATTCTATGAAACAAATTCTCATTATTAAAATTTATCTTAACATTTATTCAATCTTTTTCTCACACACTCCTTTTTAGACCATAAAATCTCAATCACCATCAAATTGGGTACGGACCTCTCCGATATATGTCTTGTCGTGAATACACTTGAGAGGTTGTTGCCAAAGACAAATGGGCACGTCCATCTTCTTTCGATAAAGACGACGGATGAAAGAAGAATACGTGAAATGCAATGCATCTGCCCACTGAGTCGAGATTTTTGTCTGTTTCCTTTAATTTCTTTGACTTCGTCTGTCTTCCCTTTCTTCTTCTTCTTCTTCTTTTTTTTTCCCTTCTATAATTTCCTTAAGAATGGAAGAGGGCAAAGAGAGGTGGGTCCCCATTATGTGTTTCTCTTTTTTTCTTTCCTTTGGCTTGTAGTGACGTTTTTTCGACAATGGCATTTAGTAAGTTAGGTCAACAACCAGGGACAGCATTTGGCTTATTGTGCCATTTCAATGCCACCGAGGAGAGGAAGAGTTTTCCTTCCTATGTACGATATCTCCCATATTACAAAATTCAACCAATTTCGAATAATTTGTAATGGGTAGATAAAATCTCATAAATCATGAATTTTTTTCCTTAATATCGCGTGGGTATGACCAATAATATCTTATTTCATCACTATTATCAAATATGAACTGATGATCAAAATATAAGAACAAAATATATTGAGAGAATTTCTGCACTTCATATTTATCTCCCCACCGTGTTTGCTGTGTCATCTTGTCGTCTACTTGGGCTTTTGGTTATTCAACATTTGTCCTCGTCATGAAATCCAACTAATTGAGTCTTGTCAGGGAGTTCGAATAAAAGCGACCAGAAAGAAGACAATCGGCTGATGCACATGAACAATGATACACACACACACACACACACAGATATATATATATATATTATATTTGTGTGTACATGTGAAAAAAATTTAAGATTCAAAGCAAATTGGAGAAGTATTGAGAAATTTCTTTGACCGGAAAACCACGTGATAAACAATCCATCCGAATAAATAAATAAATATATTAATTGCACTAATAGTGTAATTAATAAAATCAGTAGCACTGAAGAATGATGTAAAATTAAAGGAAGGTATTGGGTGACACAAATGGAGATATCATAGTATAGGATTGCAAAGAGTTGGAGAGGAGATGAAGGTATAAAATCGAATTGAGTGTGAAGAGAGGCAATATGGACACGTAAAATGAGATATTTGAAGTGATTTAATAAGTGGAATTAGTTTGCAGTTATTATGTATACTAATCATCGAGAAGGTAGGCAAATGGGTATAAAAATCCATAATATGTATCCTAATTCAAATTGGTTTAAATGGCAATTTCGAAAACTAGAAATTGAAACCAAAACGGTCATGAGTTTGCTTGCTGATAGTGATGGAGATAACCAACATTACTATCGACCAAACGACGTAAATCAGGAAAAAGAAAAGAAATCCTTCCCTCGTCCATAGTACATAAATGTGAAATTGAATTAAGTGAAATGTCAACTATTTCAATGATAAAATATCGTGATAGGATGAAATATGTGTGCAAAATTTTAAATAATCTACAAGGTCGTAAGTTCGACTTTCTGGCCGGCAACTTTGATGATATCAACCATGTAGAAATATTACACAAAAATGTATCCGAATTCATGTATAAAAATTCAATGTCATTCAATTTGACAATGGTGCTATAGCCAAGTTCGGACAAAATAATATAGCTGTAAATTATTTTGTCATCTTGTTGCCGACCGCGACATTAACATTACATTAATCTGTACAAGCTCTCTCTCTCTCTCTCTCGCGAGGGTTGATAAGAGTCGTGCTGTCCTCCCACTCGAACCATTTTTGTCAAGACTCTGTGCAAAATTAAATGTTAAATTCCATCACCTTGTATTAATGGGAAGGAACCAGTTCAACCAACATTAATTTAACTCCTTGTCGTTTCCTCCGACTTCCACGAAGGGAGTATATTTAATCCAGGTTATGAATCTGTCAATCTTAGAATTGGTCATTTCATTTCATGCCTGGTTTGTCGACAAAGTCCTCCCCTTTGAAAATTCCTTCTCCTCTGGACCTTCCCAGATGATCATTTTCATCCATTATAATAAGGTATTTATTACCTAATACCATGGACATTGCATGGATCCATAGAACTCGGTCTCTGTAGATCCACATACATGTAAGTAGATGTGTTGGGTGTCTTACTAAAGAGGCACATGCGTGGGATGTCTTGTTATGATTTACGTCCCCTGAATATGTTACATATTATGTTAGAGGTAAACGCCCGAGTCGGTAGCGGTTGTTAGTTTGAGTTAAGGTGTCAATTTTACTCTCCCTGTCTCAGGAGCTACCATTGCTGCTGCCCTACGAAAACCTTATTTCCGACGGAGAAATCAGCGGCGGTAGGGTTTGGTGGTCTCCGCCGAGGGTTTTAGGCCATTACTGCCCCCCGTTTCAGCGAACTCGTCTCTTGAGCCGGAGTCAAGGCTCCCGTCGCCCCAAGGAAGGTCATGACGATCCGTGGTAACAACTCCTCCTCCTCCTCCTCCTCCTCGACAATCAGCACCAAAGTGATAAAGCCCCCACTGCCCACAATTCGGAGAATTTGTCTCGTATCAGGTCTATCAGATTCGACAGATCGATGTGGGTGGCGAAGTTTGACCGTGGACGAAATGAAAGTTAAAAATGATGAAAGCAAAGATGATAAGCTCGGGGACTGTTCCACGGCATTTGATTAATATATACATACATATGTGTGTGTGTGTAGATGAGTGTTTATCTATGGCTTTAAATTCTAGCCAAGCCCTTTTCTTACCGCAACTTGCACTTGGCCACTTTTGTGCTCGCTGTTCAGGGCATGTAGAGAAATCCATGTTCACTGAAAGTGAAGAAAGACCGAATGATCACGTTCTTCCTTTGAATACACAATCACCATGTGGCAATCCAGTGCAATGAATAGAATAGATAACTCTCGGTTGACAACTTCGATTTGTGCACTCTTTGGCCATTGTGGAAGAAAACAGTAGAATATTGATCAATTTCATCCGATCGAGCACCAGCACCGTTTCTTTGAGGCACAGACTTGACTTTCCCTCCTGCTCATATCTCAAGTTGGTATTTTGTGAATTGAGAAATTCAGTCATTGATAAGGGTTTAGTACATCATTCATATCAATCAAAACTGATAAAAAAAACCTAATTTTCTACTTGCACAATTAAACCGACCAAGTCTTTCTTTTTGGCCATCTTTGTCAGAAGCAAGTTTAATTGACAGTATTAAAAGCAATTAGTGGCTTATTCATTAACCTAAACAATTAGAGATAATCAACACAATTTGCTCCGTAACTTTAGAACTGAAAAGACCGGTTTCAGCTTTGTGTTTATGACTCCTTTCGGTCCTTCCTACAATTGAATATGGTTTGATTTATTCACCCTGGTGGGTCTTCGGGAAATCCAGTGATCATCCATAAGAATCCACGAAAGATCATCCCAATTAAAATGTAAAATATTAAGGAAAAAAAAGAAGGTGACAATAATAACATAATAAAAAGAGGAAAGTGAGATTTGATATACTGATATTATTTCTAGGCTAATAATTAATGAATTATACGTTTGATTTTTATTATAAATTTTTTCACACTTCTTTATTCCCCTTTTCTCCCATTAATTTTTTTTTTATATTTATGCCCACTACATAATTTAAAAGGAAAAGGAAAAGAGCGACGGCGGTGAGAGAGTGGGACGACTTCGGTTACTGTCATATCGCTCACTATCACCATATTAGTAGAATTTGATAAGGGACAAGATTAGGGCTAAAAATATTGAATTTTTTTTTATATCGATAGTGTCTGGTATCGTATTAATCTAACGGATGATGTATTGTATAGTCTGAAATCCACCAATTAAACCTGATATACCGACTATTGAAAGTTTTGAATCCTGAACCTGATTTAATGCATGTTATCAATTTAGCAGCGAGTCGTCGCTGTCGAAGGCTAAAAACATCGAAGTGGCTTCACCTGTTTTTTTCCCAGAGGACACAGATCTGCCTCAATTTCACTCCATCTGTGACTGTGAGTGGTGTGAGACGTGGAGAAGAAGGAGACGGATAGATGATTAAGAAATGAATAGTCATGGAAATGGACCATTCTATGTGGTGGGGGTCTTATTTTGGTGTAGTTCCCTCCTCTGATGGCAATTTTACATATCGAGAGTGCTACATGGCACAATTAAAATATGCTAAATACAGACAGGAAATATGATACAATATTATGAATCTTTTTTAAAAAAAAATTGAGATAAGTATACATCGAATCCGATTATCTTCAGTAGGGTTTTCCACGGCATCTTTACTCTCCTCTTTCCCCTGGTTTTTTTTTTGGGTGGGGCTTTCCAGCTACCAGCGTGCACCATCCAGTATGTTGGAGCCGATGATCCTCTGATGATCCATACTCGAGCAGGGTCTCAGTCCACTGACAGTGAAAACTTTCTCGATCCGGATTTACTCGAATACAATGCTCGAACGCAAGGTCTTGTTCGATGGGAGGAAGAGATGTGGAATTATCTTGACCAACACTTTATCGGTCCCCTTTCCTCGTCGATTGGTGAGTCCCTTTTTTTTTTTTCTTATAGCATACAAGAAACATGTGAAGAAAGGGTCTGTTCCTTTGATGGAAATGTGACAAGGATGGAAACCCACTGGCCACTAGAAATCAAACTTGGGGACAGTCGTTATCGACGGGCGACTATATCATGCTACTTTAGGGTTTATTCCACTATAATTGTGTCTTTTTTTTTTTTGTTTACACACACAGATAATATAGCTTGTCATCTTCCTCAATTTTAATTTAAGCCTGTTTGAAGTAATGCCACCCAAGAACGCAACGGTTACTTGGCGTCTCTTCAAAATGGATCAATAGATAAAGGTTTTATTGGTCTAAGAGGATGTGCTCTATCATGTATAGATCGAATTTGGAAAATCATGTATAAAATCTGCACACGGCTGTTTTGTTATGTGGATCGGAGCTGTCGAATGTGGAGAAGGCGCATTGGAGTAGTTGAGATTGACATGGATAATCGATGCGTCGAACCCACAAGGTCAAAGTGTCCCTGAATGTGTGCAGGTGTCCGCATTATTAAGCTCAAGTAACTGAAAGAACAGGCTAATAATGTCACAGTTAATACGTAACACACTTCAAACTAGACGATTGGGACCCGGCACGGCCGTGGTCCGATAGCCTGACCGAGGTCCGGTCCGATAACATGGTGCCTGAGCCAGGTGCTGTCGGGCCAATACCTTATCTTGTAGGGAGGGCTGACCCGGCTAGATAATTTTTGGGCCAGTTCACTGGGCCGTTGAATTGACGTTTTCATCGTTGGCCCGGCCTAAACGTCGATCTCATCCCCTCCCTGTCGATTCCCCTCCTCCTTCCTCCTCAACCCAATCCAATCCTACTCGACTTCACCTCTCTGGTAGACCGATGTCTGTTCCTGTCTTCAACCTTGCACCCGACCTCTCGGTCTCAAGGCTCTGCCTCGGTACTCGCCCCTCACCGGCAAAATCTCTATCAGTGTCCTTTTTTCTTATTATTTTGCTTTTCATGGTCCTACCGAGGTTATCTTCCCACTGCACAGGCACGATGACCTTCGGGGAGCAGAACTCGCTCCCCCAGTCCTTCCGCCTCCTCGATCAGGCCCTCGCCTCTGGCATTAACTTCTTCGACTCCGCCGAGATGTTAGCCCCCTATTCCTCCTACTTATCTTCAGAATTGCACTTTGGATGGCATATGTTGCTGCGTTGGATAATGGGTGGACCCGTATTTGAGTTGCATCTTCGTTTCACAGGTACCCAGTTCCTCAGCGGCCAGAGACTCAGGGCCGAAGCGAGGAGATTCTCGGCAGCTGGATCAAAGCCCGGAATATCCCTCGCGACCGCGTCGTCTTGGCCACAAAGGTCTTTTCTATGATAGAAAGAACTGTTAAAGTTATACTATTTCGGTTGTCCATTTTTCCTCATGCCATAAAGGGATGAGGTGTATTTGATTTTTGCTTGACAAGATATGTTAGTTACATAAACCCACTGTTCCCGGAACATATGAGAACAGTAATTAATGTCTTTATATTTAAGATATTCGTGCTCTAATCTTCTTTTCCTAAGGCTGCGGGCATTGATAGATTCTGGAATTGTCAATTTATCAGAATTCTCTAGTACCCACAGGGAGTTTGTTGCCCAAAAGTGGCCTAGTCGCATAACCTGCCTATGTTTCTCATGAAGGTGAGTGGCCCATCTGGGCAAATGGAGTGGATTAGAGGAGGACCGAGTTGTTTGGATTCAAGAAACATATCTGAGGCTATTGAAAATAGGTTAGTTTTTCCATTTGGCCAGTCAACAGGTTAGTTGATATCTGCTCCGATCAGCATCTTCCCTTTCATTAATTCCACTGCAATGATCTTTTATTTCTGTTTGTACTGCTAAAATGCCTATGTTGTGAATGCATTCTCCGCTTAGCTGTCCTTGTGTCAGTTTGTAACGGTTCCATCAATGTATCTGCTCTGATGGTTCATTTTCCAATTGCAGTTTATCGCGACTGCAGACGGATTATATTGATCTCTACCAAATTCACTGGCCCGATCGGTTTGTATGTCATTGCTTCCTCTAGTTTTCTGTCTTAGAGAAGAATATTGATTGATAGAACAACTTATGGAATAAAGAGAGAGAAAGTGCATATATTTGTGGTCAGATTGTTGTGTTGTTCTGATCTGATTCATCATTTCTACAGCTATGTACCGATGTTTGGAGAATTTGAGTATGATCCCACTCGTCAGTTTGGCTCAGTGAGTGTAGAGGAACAACTTGATGCACTTGGTAGGGCTGTTGTTGCTGGTAAGGTTGGTAACGTGGCACTTTGATTTTGGTTTCAGTGTGTAATTTTTTTTATTGTTTTTAAAATAACTTAACCCCAATCTACGGACTGGAACATGTTATTGTAGATCAGATATGTGGGACTGAGCAATGAGACACCGTACGGTGTTATGAAATTCCTCAATGTCTCTGAAAGAGTTGCTTCCTATCCTAGGATAGTCTCAGTGCAGGTTGTATGAGTTTTTTTTTCCATTGATTGCCCTGTCTCTCTCTTTCAGAAACAATTGTCCTAATTTTTAGCTTATGATCTTTTGTGTTAGAACTCTTACAGCTTGCTCTGCCGAACTTTCGACGCAGGGATGGCCGAGTGCTGTCATCATGAAAGGTATCTATCGGTCTGTTACACCATTGTCAGCCAAGTAATGATGGAAGTTAGTTATCTGTGCTCTTGATTCCTTTTCCATGGCCTGCTTTTTTCATGAAGATGCAACCTGCGTTGTGTGCATAATAATTGTACTTCTCATTCTGACTGCTGACAGAAGGGGATACTTCATTTTTATTCATTCAGGAGAAGGGGATATCTTTTTATTGTGTATTTTAGCCAAAAGATGGTTAGATATTAAGTTTGATTTTTATTGCTGGTTAAACGCTATATGATTCAATGGGCTTGCTTACTCTTAGAATAAAGTGGCACCTTATACTTTGATTGGTTCCTGTGAAAATTGTTGGACCAACTCTTTTCTTTCCCTCCCTCATGTCTTATGCTGAACCTAACAGGGTCAGCTTGTTGGCCTATAGTCCACTGGCGATGGGAATTCTTTCTGGGAAGTACTTCTCGCCCGACGGTGGCCCACTGGATGCTCGGTTGAATCTCTTCAGAGGTGATTGCCACAACATCTCCTTAAAATCGATAATGTTACTACCTGAACGTTGCTTTTGATGCATGCATATATCATCTTACAGGGAGGTACTCCGAAGGGGAATCAAGATACAATTTATCGAATAGCGCCGTAAAAGCAGCGATCATGGTAGGTGGAGACTGTTCCGATACGTTCTGTGATGTTTGCCTATTCGGAGATCAGATTTATGTGTCTTAATTCTCTTTGACTTCCAATATATACGTATATATACACACACGCGCACACATTTTAGTTGCTTGTAAATTGCCGGGGCCTTTTCCTTCTATAGTGGATTGATAACTGACAGTCATGAACTCTGTTTTTCTTGCAGAAGTACCTGAATATTGCCGGAAAGCACAGTATTCATCCCATAGCTCTCGCGATAGGTATTACACCTCCTCGCTTGTTTGCTTTATTCATCCCATAGACGAAGGGTCAATAATCTAAACCCTGGAGTAGTCAGTCGTGAGTGGAACTCGAATTGTTCACCTGGATAAAATGAGCAGACCCCGATATAAGTAGAAATTATTGGGTACTATTCACTCCACAGAAGCGACTAGACCACAATGAATTCTGCAACCAAGACACTACGATATGTAATCCGTGACGTGAAATGAGATTTACTGCTGGCTAATGAAGAGCAGCCAAGACTGTTGTCTAATTTTTAACCCATCAATCGCGTTGCCTGATTAATTAATGTGTGACTGGTGTTGCAGGCTTCGTGCTGAGGCATCCTCTCGTAGCAAGTGCTGTGTTCGGGGCCACCAAGCCTTGGCAGCTTCGAGAAGTTGTCAACGCATGCGGTGCCGAGCTCTCCCCTGAAGTAATCTCCGAGATAGGTCGGGTCCATGACGAATTTCCCAACCCATGTCCATGACAACAACTTGATCTCCTTTTTTTTTTTTTAGTTCTTTTTAATTCCTTTGCTTCCCTGTCGTCTCGGCCTTAACAGTAATAATAATAATAATAAATGCCAATGATATGATTTATACATAAATCTAAAAGTGAGAATTGTTATGTTAATGATAGTATCACTGTACTAAAATTTATTTTTAAATTGATGAAATAATTACATTGGCTCGACGTTTAAATGCCAATGACATCTAATTCGGGTTAAAAGAGAAGTTAGATAGTTATATTTTACTCTGAATCATGGTTACATGGTTCAGGGCCTCGCGCAGCCTTCGTGCTTTGCCGTTCGCAAAAGAATAAAACTTCGGCTAATGTAACTGATTTAGAATTCACCATTACCAGCCTGTCGTGTATGCCCCAATAAACAAAATATAGCATAGCATTAAAACGCGTCACTGTGTGCGCATTTAGATGAGGACGAGCATCTAATGATGGCCCCCTATAATTGTTGCACGTCATGGGAAAGTGTAACGAACGAATCTTGAACTGTGTTCAAGATGCGTTGGGCCAATAATGGCTTCTCACTTAAACTCAGACGCGGTTTCCCTCCCAGGTCTTAAGTTAATAATAGCAGATTGCATTGCCATTAATCGCTAATAATTCCTAGTTTGAATATGATAAAACTTTGATATAGAGACGATGTTCCAACCAAAATACACTTAACTAAGAGACAGGATTCGAAATTGCAACAAAAAGTCGCATACTGCAGACAGACTAATACACAGACAGGAGTAGATTTACGCCAGTGATCCTTCCTAGCTGAACCCATCAAAAACGAAAAGCATAAAAGAGACCTGGAAGGAGAACTCACATCAGATTCTATGTGCCATGTCTTGAATCCAATGTCTCCCACGGGAAGGTGACGAATGCATCACTTGGCTCCTGCAAGAGCAAAATCCTGAACGGTCAGGGCTCACTTTCCTCAGAAGAGACTTAGAATCAGTCATAATCAGAAACAGCCTTCTTAAATATAGTTGTAATCTCAACAGTTTGTAAGTCGACTGTCTTCACCCGATGCTCTTGAGGCAGTTGGATTGTTCCGAGCCTTCCCAGTTTCTCCTGTTCGAGCCTGACTCCTGTTCTCGTCTCTTGAGACCCTAAGGGACTTCAACTTGGACGATGCCCGGATGGAATGGATTAGAGGGGCTTCATCCTCTTCATTATCTTCTTGTCTGTCCTCGTCCTGTGCGTCTTCATGGTCAGAAGAGCTGATTGCATCCTCTTCCTCGCTTGAACCATGCCCATCAAAGAGTCTCTTTCCCTCTATATTGCGCTGCTTACGGGGACGGCCACGGCGTCTTGCCATAGCCCCTTCCTTGTCTTCTGCTAAAGAGAAGAAGCGCATTCAGGTGACATAAATTGTTATTTGTGATAAAGAAAAACAATAATTTGTATTCCGTAACCAGTACGTAAGATTAGGTTCTTCCAGTTGAATCCTTAGAGACTAAGCCAAAATCAAATAGGGGAACCAACAGAAATCAGAATCTTCACGCAACTTATGTTAATATATACAGGTGCAGTCAGAATAGAAGCTTATCGACTCATGGATGGAGCAATATCATATCCAAGCCATTCAATATATGTACTCATCTTCAATGCAAAATTTAGAGAGCAATTAACAGAAGCAATATCAGCGGTGAAAAGGAATTTTTGTTTTCAGTGGAACAATAAAAAAGAACTAACACCATAGGGATAAAAACAGCTTCTTCCTTACGCTGGAGGACATGAAACCAGTTCGAGCCAAAAAAATAAACACAGAATGACACAAAAATACCTGGAAGACCTTCATTCTTCAAACATTTTTCTTGAAGGCTATCGACAAAATTATGATAAGGGCGCCAGCCACTGGGATCCTCATCAGTGTTCACATTTTCAGTCCGTCTCTGCACATTCTTCAAGCTATACCAGCCACAGAAATATAATAGAGAGATTAAGCTTTAGAACAATGTCGAGGATAAAAAATAAGCTTCTCAATTGCAACAATTTTGGAATGCCTCTTACATGTCAAGAATGTCAGCATGAGGCAGCTTAGACACAAAATGGAGCACAGAACACTCCAGGAAAGAAAGCTGCTTGGGAGCATCAGAAAATGCATAGTCAATCCCATCCCTCACGATTTTCAATATCTCCGATCTATGCTTATTCCTCGCCACACCGATGAACATAGCAGAAAGCCGAGATGAAAGGTCCTTACAATCTTGAAAAAGTTTCCCAATGAGAGATTGGTCACCATCTCTTGAGACTTCCACCATGTAACGAAGATAGGCCTAGTCAATCGGAACAAAAGATAAAATGTGGACCAAGGAAGTGAAAATGAAATGAAGCAATAATGTTATATCAGGGCAAATCTTCTAAGCTGCTATTTCCCTGCCAGATGTAATAGCAAATCGTTTATTGGGTTCTGCCTTCACACTTTCATTCTTTGCACATATAATCTTGGACAACATATCTAGTTGATTCTCACCTTCTCCCTCCATTATCAAGAACGAACCATGATAGCTAGTTACCCCAAACAGTTGGCCATTAAAATGAAGCAAGACCACTGAGTGCAAAATAGACTGCCAAGAATGATAAAAGCACAAGATTTTTTGGGAGAAAAAGCACATGATCAAAACTCAAAAGGCTAACTATATGAGCATGTCATAGCACAGATGGGGAGAGTAATCAATAAAATGCAGTTTCCAGGCTTACAATCATGGAGTGTACCTTTTTCAATGCTTCAAGTAAAATATCAGAGAGATCATCATTCTTTTTCCTCAAGACTGTAATCAGATGCTTAACAATCTCAGCAACACTAGCTCCATGCATCACGTAATGGGAAATTATATGTGGTCCAAGATACTCCTGCATTAAATGAGTAACAAACATAAGCACAGTAGACAATATAACAAGATGCTAACGTATGTAACAGCAAAGACAAGAATAGCATCATGTGGAATCCTGCAGGTTCTCATACAGTTTGTATTTCCCACTCACAAAAAGAAACAAAAATTCCCCACCATATAGTATTAAATACATATACCTTAGGTACTGCATCACCAGCAACCAGTTTTGCAGCAGAAATCATGACTGCATCTCTATTTGTCTCCTCAATGTATTCTTTGTTTCCATCTTCCTCTTCTGCCTCATCTGCATAACCATGCAAAACTTGCAGTTATAGTTGGAAATTTACATTGTGGGGACAGTGGCTGCTGCTTCCGCTTCATTCTTTCTTTATCTAGTCTATGTTTAGTTTGAAAATCCAATAAGGTCCAACAAAATAAAGAGAAAGAAATACTTGAAAAAGTTCATGCTTTGTCAATAACAAATACAGGACTTATACCTATATATTCCAACTAAAATAAGATTCCACAAATGAACATAATATGTTTTAACAATATCCATGACATCACCATACCCAAAAAAACCAGATCCAGAACAGATGAATAACTACAACAACAATGGAAAATAATTAATGAACAAACAATGTCAACCCTGAAAAGATCAGTTACAAGTATGATCAGGACACACGATACATCAATCATCAATAAAACATATAATTCAAGCAATCCTTCAACCCAAACCTAGTGAACAGGATAAACGATTTTCCTTTTGAGCCAACAACTAGATAGCAAGTATTAACTCTAGCACCATTAAGAGACCACAAATATTCCTACCAAGATATCATGGCGATGCATCCTATCCCTTCAGACAACCAGTCACCTATACCATGGATACCCCTCGAAGATGGCAACTATTAACTGCCATCTTGGCTATCATTCAAATTATAATCAACTCTATTCCTTAACATGATCACACTCACCTAGATGAGCAAACCATAACAGTAAGAGTCAGTGGAAAAACAAGAAAATCTTCACCTGAAAATATCAAGCTGTCTTTCACACAGTTTCCAGAACTTCTGACAAACAGATGCATCTGGAGAGTATCCTAATCTCTCCAGGTTTGTTGAAGAAAATGTTCTCGTCCGAAAAAGAAACCATGACTCAGCAAGTATGGTGCAAATCTGCATCATACAGGACAAGAGCATGCTAAGTATTTTCCTCATAAAAAATCAGGTGATAGATCAGAGAAAACATACCCTGCACGCCAGCCGATTATTGTGTTTTCTCACTTCGGCAACTGATGGTTCGTTAAGAAAGAATTCAAGCCGCTCAAATAAGATATTCCGTCTAGATAATAAAGTAGAGACAGCATCCACAGACACAGTTTCACTGGGACGTCAAACAATGCTGTGCAGAGACCAGGGCCACATGCAAAATACATATTTGAGGAGCAAAGAATTGATAATCTGAAATAGCAACAGAATTTGAAGTGAATACATTTAATAAAATGAGTGCACATTCTTAGAATTAAAGATATTCAGATAACACAAGAATTGTACAAAAAATGCCTCAGTAAGATCATTATTTCAATGTTAGAAGTACTGCCTGCCTTTTTTTCTTTCCATTTCCTTGAAAAGGGCTAGTGCGCCTAACACTACTGGAATCGTACAAATGTCCCTTCCTCCTCCCCTTTTTTTCTCGTTCCTCCCCCTTCTCCTTTTCTTTCTCTCCCTTTTTTTTTTTCTTTTTCCCTTTCAACTTTTTTCATGTGCTTGAAAAGTAACTACAAATATCAAAAACCATTGTTTAGTGGGCCATTTGCCATACCTCAGTATCAATGTCTTCAAAGTGGTTGAACCACCCTAGAAAAATCCTCATATAAGCTTCCAATAGGTACATTTTCTCGATAACTGCACTCTACAGTCGTTTTAAATTTACAGAAGGGAATACTACGTCATCACTTATCCTGTAAAGATAACAGCCTTAGCAATTTAGTCCACAATCACGTACAAAAAAATTAAGAAAAGGGAGAACGTGACAAACGAGATACCGTCTAGTTTTAAATTGGAAGGATTTAATCTTCTCAATAAGTCATCTTCCAGTTCCTTTACTTGATTGCGGCAAAATCCTGCAGCTCCCCTCGGACTTTCTACTGAACAAAAGTTGAATAGCTTTCACACAAGATCTGAGGCAGTCTTTTCTCACGATGTTTAAAGAATGCTTCTTTCAATATCTTAAGCATAGTTTGAAGTTCTAAAACCAAAAAAAAAAAAAAAATCAGTGCTGAGACCAAAGATGAACTTAAATACCAATTGGACACAAGAAAACATGACACACCTGCCTCCTGCCTCTTGTAGAGAAAAAAGCTCCAGATTAATGTACAATAACCCTTCAGAAAGAGAGAACGTTTGCCTATATCAGCAACATGATTTGCGCAAGAGCTGTGGGTATTCTTGTTCTTTCATTCATTGGCCAATGCAGTTATGAAGTGTCCTTTGTGTCTTTTGTTGTCAAATAATGTCGTGAGCGATAATATTTATATGAGTATGTTCGATACATGAAAAGTTTAAGAATAGATGTAATTTAGTTTTCATTATAATGTAGTACATAACAATAAGAAAGCGTCGATACTGCAGAGTGATAGAGTAAAGCAGAGATATAGAATTGATGCATTATAAATTATTCGTCAGTGCCTGTTTTCATGCTTATGTGTATTTTTTAGAGTGAAGATGAGTCATTACGGACCTTTGTCAGATATGCGAGAACGTATATTCTCTTCATCCGCTATTCAAGATTGCGCTTCTTATTACTGAATTAGATGAACCAGTACTTTCGCCTCTCTCTAACGGAATAATATATTAGGAGGGTTAATACAATTATGAAAGGGGCGGGGCCCCTTGTGCGCAGCCTAATGCTTTGTTGCATCTTAATCTAGTCAAATACTATCTCTGTGTGATTCTCATCATAACATGGTGAGATGAGGACCATTTCACAATCCCATATCGACAACTATGGAATGCTACCTCAATCCACTAATAGTATAACCCAACGCAAGCTTCCATAAGAACAATTTTTTATTAATGAAAAATGTCCATCTAAAAGAATTCTTGTACATAACCCACAGGCTTTAGCAAGGAATGACAAGTACAAGAACCGATAGGAAAAAAACAATGAGATATTAAGAGATACTTCCATGTCACTTGTTTAATTTCCAAACGTAACCTTATTACAGACTGTATCTACAGGCAATCCAAAAGCCATTTATATTGTTGAGCATTATGCGACAAAGAGAGCCGATTAAAAAGATGAAGTCTTTGTGTATGGAAACCAGCCTAAATTCATAACAAACAGATGTACAGAACAGCCGCCAGTACTGTCAAAGGGAAAATGCCCAACATCAGATTTTTATCTCCAAGGACTTTTTTTTATTTGATAACAACAAAAGAATCTAAAGTAGTTGCTTAAGGTTAAACCACCGAGTCCACAAGAAAAAAATATCTCAATCAATGCAAAAGCAGCAAACCAATTTTACTCATAGCCATCCATGTATTCCAAACATTCATCGCATCACATACCATACTTAAAACTGCGATCAGCTGAAAAACTCCCTAAGTATCTGCCCAAAACAATTCTACCAGATGACTTCGGAACACTTACTGCCATCCACTGCCTAAAAATGTCATTAGTTCATATGTGTTTGAATCCACCACCTTTATTTAGTGGACCCAAGAGATGCAATCTGAGATAGAGGTTACCTTTGAGCGCGTTACTCATAAATTTTCTGCAGCAATCAGAGATCATAAACTAACCCTCCCTTATGCATGCCGTGATATCGGTGAATCAATATAAGTAAATCATACAGGGACCCAACTCATCATCAGGAGCAGCTACTGCCTGCAAACGATCAAGTCATAGACATGATCTCATAATTATAATGTTTTTTTTTTGAAAAAACTTAGCAAATAGCGACCAACCTCAGCGATGAACCAGAGATTACGAGGATGGATGGCCTGTACTGTATGTATTGAGCGTGCACCGTGTATATATAGTCCTTTTACAAATTGGGAGCTCGTTATGGCAGTCTTAGGTGACAAGATCCGACAGTATTTTAGTGATGGAGATATTCAATGTTTGCATCAGTGCTCGGAAGAACTATCTATGAGTGCATATTTGCTGAGAGTTTGGGAGTCAATTCTTGCGGTAAATATTATCGTCTTGACTTGGTCAGCTATGATGTTCATCCACTTCACTAGGTTTAGAGGAGTCTTTCGTGCAAGCTTGCAAGTACTAGTAGACAGCTGTTTTCTCGTGGACTTAATATCTCAGAGTCATTTCTTACATTGGTTTGCTAGATAAGGTGGTATCACTCTAGATGTTAATGCTATGTTGATAATAGTGTGCACTATTCTCAACTTACATGATGATTGACGGATGTTGCAAGCATGTTAAAATTGTTAAGTTTATACTGATCATCTGGAGAGCTTTCGATCTATTTTTTTATGTGGGTAGCTCAATGAGCAATTTGAATGACTGTGTCAAATAATAGATCCTTGTCTATTTATATAGATCTAGATGGTTGTGTATTGGTTCGGTGTACTAGTCAGATGTGAATGCCATCAGCACCGAAGATTGGGTCTCTCGTAATTCTGAATAACATTCGGTGAGTGTTGGCTGATCTGATAAGTGTATCTCAATCGATGCGATCTAAAGTTAATATAATAGAAGAAGCATGTGAGTCATGTATTTTTTTGGTCTTATAAGAAGTGCTATTGCGTGAGTGATGTTTGAGTTTGCAACAAGAGAATCAGTGTGTTGTTCTGTCATTCTCCTGAAGTAGTTCTACTCCTAGTGTAAATTTATATTAGTATTTATCGCATCTAACTGTTTCTCCTTCTAGTCACTGTTTATCTAATTTTTACTGTGTGCTTGCTTTTATGCTTCTGAATTCATTGTGTTATGATTTGTCTAATGACTTTTCGCAATGTTCGTATCTGTTTTTTTTGGTTTCCGATGCTATTCGTTCGGTTTAATCTTTAACTTTTTGCAGCATTTTTCTATACTGACCTCGTGGTTGAGTTTGTCGCGCGTGTGTTTATACCAATGATGAGTGGTTGGCTGTTTATGCAAATGCTTTGGCTTATATAAATATTTGGGTGTTAAGCAGAGTTTGGAGGATCGTGCGCGGTATTGTAGAGGCTAAAATTGCTCGTGAGCAAGTGTATAGGATTTATTTGGTGTTTCATTGAGTAGCTTATGTCTTAGCATGGACATACTCAGTGAGTTCACATATATATGGCCCCTAATTTATAGTACATTTGTGTCTTTGTTATGTGTTTTGTCGTGGTAGTGACTTAGAACTTTTGGAGTTTCATTTCGACGCCAGAATGACGAACATAACCATGACTAAAGCCAATGAGGAATTAGTCTTATAGACACCAGGTGCAATACTATACATTGATCAATTAAATAGTGGCTTCCGTTTATATTATGCGACTCTTTATTGTCACCAATGTGTGTTGTCCATGAGGAGAGCCGACTTAATGTCTTGAAATTGTCTTTATTATTATAGTTCTTTCTTTTTCAAGATACTCTGATAAATTCGCGTCAACTTCCCCTAATAATTTTCAGTTTTTAGTTTCTTTACTTCGTTTATCTTTATGATGATTTCGGTGTTTATGCAGAATAGTATATCATGTAAAGATGGTTGCTCTATGGCATTTTGATTAAAAAAGAGAGAGTTAATAATAGATTGAATCACAACCGTGTTTTGGCGCAAATGATGATTGTATCGTGTATGATCATGTACACACAGTCATCAATCATCATTTCATCCATGAGATCTTACATTTTAATGTAATATTTTGCTCCCACAAGGCCGCTTAGATCAAGCTAGCTGAGATTCTTGCAAGTGAAAGAACAAGCACATAAATACAATGACTTCTAGAGTTTATCCATAAGTATACTATATGTTGAAAGTCCCTGTCGAGTCTAACTAAGAAAAGGATCTAAGGAAGTCTTCTCGCAAAGATTAGTCAGTGATACCTATCCAGGTAACCCTTATGCAAATTATATATTTTCACATCTATGAATGTGATTGCCAATCTCCATTAAATGGAAAACACTACATCATATACCGGCAAACAACATGTCAAAAGCTCAACCATTGCAGGTTTTTGAATCTGCTTCAATCTTTTCAACCCAGAGCTTGACAGAATGAGTATGACCCTGCCATTTCCTTTTATTACCTGTCTTGGCAGAAAACATATGTTGTTAGTACAGAGAACCAGCCGAGCTTNTGCACAAAGAAGCCGCTCTAGTTTTTATGCATCTTCACAGGTCAATCTACCCTTGGATTCTCATCAATAACATGGAGATGATACATTTCCAATCCTATGACAAATATGGAATTGCTACCTCATCCACTAATAGTTTAATAGCCAAACGAAGCTTCCATTAAGAACATTTTTATTATTAATGAAAAATCCATCTTAAAAAGAATTTTCGACCTAACAAGAGCATTTAGCAAGGAAATGACAAGTACAGAGAGATAAGGAAAACAATGAAGATATAAGAATAGTCCATTGTGCACTTGTTTAATTCTCCAAAACGTAGACCTTATTACAGACTGGTATTTTACAGGATCAAAATGCATTTATATTGTGAGATGTATGGCAAAGAGAGCGATTAAAAGATGAAGTCTTGTGGTATGAAACCAGTCCTAAATCATAACAAAGATGTACAGATACAGCGCCTAGTATGTCTCAAAAGGAAAATGCCCAACTATCAGATTTTTTTATTCTCAAGGACTTTTTTTTTATTTGATAGAGCAAAAAAAAGGAATCTAATTAGTTTTTTATGTTATTTTATTTTTTTTTTTTTTTTTTTTTTTTTTTTTTTTTTTTTTTTTTGGTTTTTTTTTTTTTTTTTCTTTTTTTTTTTTTTTTTTTTTTTTTTTTTTTTATTTGTTTTTTTTTTTTTTTTTTTTTTTTTTTTTTTTTTTTTTTTTTTCTTATTTTTTTTTTTTTTTTTTTTTTTTTTTTTTTTTTATTTTGTTTTTTTTTTTTTTTTTTTTTTTTTTTTTTTTTTTTTTTTTTTTTTTTTTTTTTTTTTTTTTTTTTTTTTTTTTTTTATTTTTTTTTTTTTTTTTTTTTTTTTTTTTTTTTTTTTTCTTTAACCAGAGTCACAAGGAAAAAAACATATTCAAGTCAATGCAAAGGCAGCAAACAATTTTACCTTCATAGCCATCATGTATTCCCAAACATCATCGATCACATACATACTTAAAACTGGATCAGCTGAAAACTCCCTAAGTATCTGCAACATTCTACCAAGATGGACTTCGGAATTACTGCCATCACTGCCTAAAAATGTCATTAGTTCATATGTGTTTGAATCCACATCCTTTATTTATGACCCAAGAGTATGCAATCTGAGATAGAGGGTTACCTTTGGAGCCGCCAGTACTATTAAATTTTTGAGCAATCAGATGATCATAAACTAACCCTCCTATGGCATGCCTGATATCTGGTGGATCATCTATAAGTAAATCATACAGGGGACCCAAGTCATCATCAGGTAGCAGCTGATGCCTGCAAAGATCAAGTCATAGACTGATCTCATAATTATAATGGAAAAAATCCCTAGCAAACCCACCACCCACTGAACAAAAAGGAGATGCCTATATATGTACTCACCTTAAAAGCTGTTTTACAAGGCCTATGGCACATACAGCCACAGATATATCAATGTCATCAGCAAGCTCAATCATGCGGTTGGAGAATCTCTCAGTAAATAGACCTAGACTTGGCAACATTGTCATCCACTTCATATAGATTTTGCAATGCAATGAACAGACGCTTTCTGACACCAGCATTCTACAGGTGCAATAAGGAACACCAGATAAGGCTTATGTTGTAATATGCACTATCCAAACATTGAACTGCAACATATTGTTAAGTTTTCTACTCACTTTGTCATTTAGGGTCCAACCAAGATACTTCAAATAAAGATCTGCAAAAACAATGATGGGTACGACAGAATCCACACACCAAGTGACTCAATGCAAGACATTCGGATGTTGGGGTCTATATCCCGATATCGATGCACAAATAACCTATAATAAAGAGCACTGCTGAATTAGCATAATCATTGCGGGTTGGATTGAAACAAGAGACTTGTGCAGCCAAGATTCCTACCCAGTAAATATTTTTCGCATCATCTCCTCTATCACTGTTATCTTTTCATGTGTGCTGGTCAATCTTTTATTCAATGATTCCAAGCGAGGTCCATCAGTTCTTTTCTTCTTTTCAGCATTTAACTGCCTCTGAGTAGTTTCTCGCTGTGAACCAAGTGCTTTAGCAACTTCTATAAAAGATGTAACAAGTTGGAGACCCATGAGTGAGGCTACTTGACGGTAGATTCTGGGAGGAGTGCTGCATAGCATGGAAACTCAGAAAGTTCACATTAAGCCCCTAAATAACATATTTGCAGTGACTGAAACTTTATGTCGGCAGAGAACTAACCATGACAAAGCAATGATGTAGTCTATGCACTTATCAAACAAGACTTGATCAAATAGTGGCCCGTTTTGACACTCTATCACCAAGTTGTCCCAGAATGCCAGCAGATTGTCTTTGAAATTCTTAAATTCTTTCTTTTTCAAACTCTGATAATCCTCAACTTCCCCCTAAAATTTCAGAGTGATTTCGGATCAGATATATATCATGTAAAAGATGAGCACAATGATTAAAAAAAAAGAGAATAATGATTGAATCAAACCTGTTTGGCCAAAGAGACGAGAGCAACAACAACATCATCAACATCAGTTTCATCAAGATGCTCTTCTTTAATGTAATATTTTGCTCCACAAGCCTGTAGATTGCAAGCTAGCTGAGATCTTGCAAGTTGAAAGAACAAGCACATAAAGTACAATTGGGACTTCTAGAGTTTATCCATAAGTATACTATATGTTGAAAGTCCCTGTCAGTCTAACTAAGAAAGGATCTAAGGAAGTCTTCTCCAATAGATTTAGTCAGTGATACCAATCCAGAGTGCCCTTTGCAAATAATTATTTACATCTATGAATGTGAATGCCAATCTCCATTAAATGGAAACACTACATCATTACCGCAAACAACATGGTCAAAAGCTCAACCATTGCAGGTTTTGAATCTGCTTCATATCTTTCAACCCAGAGCTTGACAGAATGAGGTATGACCCTGCCATTTCCTTTTATTACCTCTGCAGAAACATATGTGTGTTAGTCAAGAGAACCAGCCAGCAAGTATAAACTGGACGTTGACATAAATGAAACTATCTTAACATGTTTAAGATTGAAGAAACGTGCGGAAAGCACTTTTTCTTGCACTAAGGCTCACAAATTGATCTTGCCGGGGAAAAAAAAGGCTGACAAATTGAAAGATTCCAGGATTCTAAAGTCGCTTGGAAACATACAGCAACTTACATTATACATGATGCAGCATTGAAAATTGAGTATAAAGAGCAGCTGAAGGTATAACTAGAGAAAATCGCCTACCTCAGACCATTATCAGTTAATCATTCCATTTGTAATCGACAGCGCCAGTAATTTTGAAAAAACGATAGAGAACTGACAAAAAGGAATTTTTTTATAAACCACCTATCAAGCTCTGCTCAGCCAAACGCGCAGAAGCTTCCGCAGTTCTACTCCGCTTCGGCTGTGGACGCAGCTCCTGGAAGTCATCAGGGGAACCCTCGCGCTCGGGGCTGCGATCTGTCGCATCGCTGGCTCTGTCTAGCTGGTCCTCACCCGCCTTGCTCTCAGCTGCTAGCGCCTGAGCCCTGGCCCTCTTCTGTTCGACCAAACGCTGTGCCAAGTTAGCAAGTGGAAACACCGAACTTCACAGAAAAAACACACACACACAGAGAAGGCAAAGGCAACAGAGACGAGGAGTAAGATTTGGACTAACAGAGCGGCGAGTCGAATTTTCAGCTTCCTCCATGAACGAAATGTCGTAGCAAAGGAAGAAATCAAAGAGAGCACGGGGATTGTTGAATCTGAGAGTGGGAGAAGGGAATGGTTTTGCCCTAACTTCTCCGGGAAGAGAGAGAGAGAGAGAGCAGAGGGGGATTGGGTTTGCCCGCCAAATGATTTTTTCCCTTTTTATTTTATTTCTCCTTTAGCCAAATAATAATTATTTTCATATTATTAAGTACACGTCCAATATTTGTCATTAACTATAGTCAACGATCAAGCTAGGGCATTCATAGTCCAATTCAGCCTAAAAAAACATAATTAACTTTTTTTTTAATTATACTAACAGTAAATCATCTAAAAAAATTATCTCAAATTTAAAAATTTTCTATAATACCACATGATTCATTAATTATCTCAAATGTCATGTAGTACATAATTTTTTTTTATAATATCATAAAACATAATCAATCATTTAAAATTTTTAATTAAATCACGTAATAAAAAAAACTGCAAAAAAAATACCACATCTGCTATTGACAGGATAATGTAATGAAATTAGATTTCATGATATTATAAGAAATATTACATACCACACTATATTTGATGATTAACTAGATGTGAAATCACCTAATTTCACATGATTTTTTTGCAATTTTACCTTATATTTATAAGTATTACATTGATTTTCAAGATACACGAAGTAATAAGCATAAAAAAGAATTTTAAACCATAAAAATTCACATTGAAATTTGACTAATTCACCATAGGAGCTTCATCAATTGAATATGAACCGGTTATAATCTAGCCGGTTTTCTGAGATTAGGATCGGTTTGGCTCGGGTAGCATCCTGCCATCAATAGGGTGAGGCTGTAAATAAGTAAATAATCTTGAAGGGACACTTGGTTTCGGTTGATCTTATGAAACAGGAACAACTTATTAGTCCAATGCAGGATCTTCAAGATACACGATTGATTTTCAAGATACACGAAGTAATAAGCATAAAAAAGAATTTTAAACCATAAAAATTCACATTGAAATTTGACTAATTCACCATAGGAGCTCCATCAATTGAATATGAACCGGTTATAATCTAGCCAGTTTTCTGAGATTAGGATCGGTTTGGCTCGGGTAGCATCCTGCCATCAATAGGGTGAGGCTGTAAATAAGTAAATAATCTTGAAGGGACACTTGGTTTCGGTTGATCTTATGAAACAGGAACAACTTATTAGTCCAATGCAGGATCTGTATTCAGTGTGTACAGGTAAAGAAAGCATCCGTCGCCTATGCAGCCCTATCCTCTGCCTGCTTTAAAAGTAACTCTCGGCATGCATCTGCGTCTCTCTTCCTCGTAGACAAGGGTCACAAATATGTCAACAGACCAAAGGGCAATGGATATTATACTTTTAACGCCTGCTATTCCTTTCGCTGGTCTTGCATTCACCCAGAGCATCTCAAGAGCTGCAGGCCACGGACTCGATTAGTAGCTTGTACCCGTCGGGCACAGGTTCCTGTCTGCTGACACACTCTGCTAGTGCCGGGACATCGGCATTGATATCCAAGAACCTTGCCAGCAATAACAGCAGATGGAAATCAGAAATCCGCTTCGCGAACAGAAGGTTCTTTGTTCTGTCAAGGTGGTTCTTCAGGGACTTGGTTGTGACTGGGACATTGCGGTTCTCTATGGGAAAGGTTGTTGAGAGTGGGCCCTGCATGATAATTGGAATTCAGATAAAACATGAGATGGAGACTGGGAAGGAATGATGGACTAAAGTAGGCAAGAGGAATTCGTGATACAGCAAGAGGAACAACTTTAACTTGCAGAAGACCTCGGTCATCATCAGTAACTTATCCCAAAAGATGGTCAGTCCCCAGAGAAATATCAGAGGAAAGTACACAAGAAATTCAGACAAATTAACATGAGATTTCGAGTTCAAGCCTGAAGAAAATCAAAGAAATAATCACCGATCTCCGGAAAAGACCCTGTATTTGCTGGATGACAAAACAGATAGTTTGAGAACACAACTATAACTACATATCAGAACTGTAGTTGTGTCCCCCTCATCACACCCTGGCATGAGAAAGGAAAATCCAGGCCAATTTTAAAGAAGATATAAAGCCAAGAGAATAATGAAGCAAGAAAAGACATCAGTTGAACCAAAGGAATAAACAATCCAATTTAGGAATCTCCAAGAGGAGACATGATTACTTGATGGTTCACTTTCCTGACACCTAAAGACAAATGAAACTAGAGAAAACAGAAGAACGTTGAGTGTAGTACCATGCACTATGAGATTCACGAGTAGGTATATAACACAAGATATCTACAAAGGCATGGCTACATGTGGCAATCTTGAAACTGAATCCACCAAAAAAACTAGATTAAAACTGCAAGACGTTAATACTAATTTCTGATTTTCTTGACAAAGGTTTGTTCCTTCTCATGGTTGAAGATATACAGTACAAACAGGCAAGTTCAAGATGCATACAGACACCAGATTCTCGGTACTAAAGATAACAAAGTAATGCAAGTGAATAAAAATTCATCAACTGTGTGAGCTCTGATACTATACTTCATCTACAGTTTCTTATATTGATTTATATACATTACACAATGTTCTTTCTCATATTGTCTTCCAATAATGAACTTTTAGGCTTATTGTGTGCAAGTTTAGGTCTAGCTTAATTTCCTTGTTGCAAGTAAACCCTTGCTCTCTAGACCACCCTCTACACTGGCCTAACCTAGCATAGTTCCTACTACAGTAGAATCTTCCATAGGTCGTATCATAAATGTAATGAGAACATAGACAAATACAATCTTCCGAGATTCTCCTACTTCAATGCCATGGAATGAAAAGATGATCGAGTTCTAAAAATGATGTAGGTCACCACATTCTGCTCACTTGTCATTCCATTCTATCAAACAAACCACTGAAGTACCAAAAGCACTATGAATGCAAATGTACTTTAAAAAACAGCAAAAGCTTCAGATAGGTTCGCAAAATAACCACCCAAGAACAAACATTTTAAGTCTAGACATCCCAAAGCAGCAACGAACAATAAAAACTCAAAATTCAGTATGATGCCTATCATGATAAATCAAGAGAGACAGACGATAGAGCGTAAATCAAACGCACTTGATGGTCAAAGATCTTCACAACCACCAAGAAGAAATCATTGTCAACCTCCCTAGTATCCTTCACACCAACAACCACATCTTTCTTCATCCTTGAGATCTTCGGGTCCATACCCTCCTCACCAAGCTCGGTCTCGAACCACCCTTCCTTCCACAGCCTAATGGACATATCGCTCATCTGGAAGGCCTCAAAGTGGACATCAGCGCCACCATCCTCGTTTACCTCCAGCTTAACAACAGCCGTCACCCACTCCTTCAACCCGCTCTCAGCATGAAATTCAACTGCCTGCAGTACCTCACGATTCAACAACGTGTAATCTTTCTTGTCTTGACTCACCGTCTGAGTGAAAATAAACCCTACCCTCCTCATCCCGAGCCCAAGAGCAATTGCCTCCACCAGCTTTTCCTCATCCGGGTCTCTGAAGAAAACCAAATTCTCTTCGCTCCCCTGCTGTGGCGGCTCATAGATGAAGTGTACTTCGACCTTCCCAACCTCAGACACTGTTCCATACATGAATCCCCCTCTCTTCACCGCGAAAGCAAGGGTCTCATTCACATAATGCTGGAACATATTGGCGCAGTCCCGATCAAAGGACACAAGTTCACAGTGAGGGTTCTCCTGTCTCGTGACCCGCATCTGCTTCGCGATCAAGTCATCCACAGTCATCCTCCGTCCAAACGAACCCGCAGGGTGGAAGGCAGGGCCAGCCACGGTCCGCTCGATCCCGTCATAGTACACATATACGAAGGAGCCGTGGGAGAGATTGAGGGCGGAGAGAGGGGTGCTGGGGTCGGACATGTCGGTGAAGTTAGAGAGGTCGGAGTGGGTCTTAGCTAGCAGGAGGTTCTGATTCGTGGAGAGGGTTTGGTGAGTGATCGGGATTCGGAGCTGGGACTGAATTAGGGTTTTCAGGTGGCCGATTGTCGCATTCGGGTCGTCGACTTTCAGCCGTTCGAGGCCGTCCCTGGAGCGAATTCGGAGCATCATCGTGTAAGGGGGTTTGTGGCGTTGGGGGAAGAGGAAACGGGGGGAGGATTAGCGAGGCTTTTGAGGGGGGTTGAGAAGCTGAATTGGGGGACTCTAAGGTCGCCGAGCCATGAGAGGAATCGTGGCTGGAGTGGCAGGGAAGAGTGACAGAGCAGAGAAGAGTGACAAAAGAGGAAACCTTCCTTTAACCTCCGCCTAAGGTTTCATGGCATTGCTTGTAGTGTTAGCATAGCTTCAAGTATTCTCTGTTCAAAACAAACTTAGAATTGTCAGATTTAGATATGATTCGGTTAATTTACTTAATAGATCGATTTTATTATAAGTTACCATTAGGTTAAATATAAATCGATTTAAAATCATTTATAAATGAGTTAGTTTAATTTGTTTGACCTATAAACCGTTCATTTTTTTTTAATTTTTTTAAAAATTATTTTAAATAAATACTTATAAATAGGCTGCTTATTTTTAAAAATACCGTGACTTTCGAATTTGATTTAATAATAGTAATTTAATTGGTGAACAGTATTTTGATCAATTAGATAAGCATTACTTTGATGGGATGTCTCGCCCATTTGTAGTAGTTAATTTTTCAATCAATTATAAGAGATTGCGACACTTTACGGATAGAGAGTTATAGTTCACGGTCCGGGTCAGTTCAATAGGTCTATATTATTAACCTGACTTATAACTACCTCTCAACTCAATAAGAGCATTACGGGCTAGATTAGGGGCGGTCCGGATCCAGTTTCGGACCAACCTGCCCGTTCAACAACTCTAGCTACAAGTTGGTACTCAACAGTGTTTAACTTTTTTTTTTGGCCTCTGTAGTGTTTAACCTTTTAACTATCCAATCCCACATATATCCCATAGATTGCTGGCTGGATTCGGTTCGGTTGGAAAAGAGTTTGGAATTGTGATATATTGTTTGCCTAAATCAACGAGGACTCTGTTGATCCACAGGTCACATCCGATGTTCATGAATTAGCAATTAGCGTGTCGGGTACAAAGATATATCCCAACAATTGTAACATCTGACGATCAGATTCTCCTTCCTTTCAATTTCGGGTAATGGAACGACAAGCATTTTCGTGCATCAGAACAGTCGGGGTTATCAAAACCCTTAATCCTTATCGATAACCTAAGTTCTTCATCTGTGGTTGCAATCTTTCTGCTTCGTCTCTCGCAGCAGTTCTCATCTCCCGTCAACCGTGCCGGTCAGCTCTTCTTCTCCTTGGCTCGGTCTCTCCACTAAGTACCAATTTCTAGTCTACACAGTTGTACGCTAATCGAGCTAGTGTGGTAAATTTATATGTGTGTGTGTGTGTGTGAGAGAGAGAGAGAGAGAGAGAGAGTATTCAGGCTCTCAGAGCATCAGCTTATTAGTATGGCCTTCAAGGACAAAGAAGCAAAGGCTTGAGGGTTAGCTAATCAAACATTTGTTTAGTAATTTTTCTTATGGATGCAGCTGGGTGCGATTGATTGATCGATATGTGATATCTTGGTTGAATTGTGTAGATGCATGTAAATATTGTCATAAGTCCACCCCTATAATAAATAGATCCTCACGCTTCAAAGACCGTGGAGGCATAGCTCGTGACTCAAAGATTACAGAGTCATGCATGCAAAATTAAGGGATCATCACGGTTCTAAGACCGTTGAAATTATTTTACAATAATTGGTGAATTATTTGTGGTTCAACGACCATATAGTATATTGACGGAGCTCATTACTCAAAAATCATAAGAGCTCAATATGAGAAACTGTTACTTACGGCTCAAAGACCGTAAGGATATGCAATTCGTGCTTGTGATTCAAATATTGCCAAAGTTCAATATCTTACATATATATACCAAATGATATAAGAGTATATGAGCTTAACTATAGGATTAGTGGCAGGATCCTAAGCTTAATGGGCTCTCCTAACCTTTCTTATAGGCTTGGAATACAACACGACCCGTCATTTGTTTTATCCAAAGAATGTTTGATAAATGTCATCTTTCTATTAGATACATAACACTTGAGTTACTATAAATGTTGGGGAGGCTTTTGGAAAAAAAAAAGGGACACTTGAGAGTTATGAGCAATTGGAGAGAATTCTTTAATTTTGCTTGCCACGTTGTACTCCAGCTCACAGGGATTGCGCATTCCTCCTCTTTAAGCCATCTCTATCTTACCCCTTTAGTATTACCTGGTACAATATCTCCTCTCCACTCCCCACTTACTATAAGAGACCCCTCTACAAACTGCGCGGCGGCACATTGAGGATCATCGTTAGAATTATCTGACTAGCATAGTTTGCTTCTATCATTGGAAATTAAGGTGTACTTTTGCTAGTGAACCACAACCACATTACGTTCCTTTCTGCCGTAAAAAAAAAAAGAAAAAGGAAGAGCAAATGTGGGAGATCTTAATCGTTTTCCATGTATAACTTATCAAACAGGAGAATTGAGCTATAAGGTTTGGTATGATATTGTGATGCTCCCTTCATCCATACCCACACGACCCTCCATAAACATGCCCTAAAAAATGTGCTATTTGCATATGTTTTTTTCGAAGGACAGTGCTCTCTCTTACAGCACTTCATACCATAGTTTTTAAAACCTGACCGGGCCGAGAATCGGTGAAGGCATGGGTTCATGAGTTCATGGGTCGGATCGGGGGTTCAATAGGTTGAACCGTATGTTTAATAAATAATATTAATAATATAATATTATTAATAAATTTATATAATATCATAATTTGAATATGATTTATAACAAAAATTATTAATATAACTATTATATTAAATAAAAGTTTAATATAAAATATAAATATAAGTTTAGTAAAATAAAATAGGTATATTATAATAGATTTTTGTTTTTATTTTAATTTTAAGTCGGCCGGTTTTCTCACAAGTTCAATTATATTCACTGTTGGACCAGGAACCAGCCGGTTCAATTGAAAATTTTCTCTTTAAATGTGCAATTGGATTTTTTTTAGGAACCGGACTGGGTGAGTGGCCGGTTTTCGGTTGAACCGGCTGGTCCGATCCAGTTTTTAAAACTATGCTTCAGACCTTGAGTGGTGCTGCACTGACAGGAACGCTGGCGAACTCTGATCATTCAATTTGTCTTTCATGTTTGTAATTAAATATGACATGTACACACTTTAAATGCAGTATTATTTTAGACCATTTCATAGATGTCATTTAATTAAAAAAAATTAGACAAGGAAATGTATGTATATGTGCTTTAAATGAAAAGATCGCATGGTAACCCAGCCCAATATGACACGAAGTTAGATAGGTTCGGAATGAGTATAAATATTAGAGGTGGCAAATCGTACCGGCCCAGTCTTATCGTGCCGGGCCGGCACGGCACGATAAGGGGAGGGCACGATAAGGGCTGGCCCAAGCACGGCCCTTTAGGATATCATTCCGGGCCGGCACGGCACGATAAAACATGGGCGGCCTTGGCCTGGCCCGATAGCCCGATAAAAAATTTCGTTTTGATCGTAACTTATTTAAAACTACAAATAAACTCACAAATGAGATTTTTTTATCCTTCAATATTGTCTAATTATCTAATATTTTTTTTAAATAGCCCTAATCGGGCTATCGTGCCGACACGGCCCGGGATCATCGGGCCCGGCACGCCCGATAAAATTATCGGGCCATTCCGGCACGGCACGATAAAGCTCCGGCACGATAAGCACTGGCCCAGCACGGTGTTATCATGCCGTGCCAAAATTTGCCAGGTCTAATAAATATATTTCATATCTAAATATGTTGAACCCATATAACCGGTTTAAATAAACATGGTAATGTAGGTTGGACTCATAGTTTTAAAGAGCTGGCCGGGTTCGATAGGGAATCGGCCACTCACCTGGTCCGGTTCTCATAAATAATCTAATTACACTTTAAATTAGGTTAAATCCGGTTGAACCGGCTGGTTCCCAATCGAACTAACGAACCCAATTGAACCAGTGAGAAAACTGGCCAACTTAAAATAAAAAAATATCATAATGTACTTATTTTATTTTACTAAACTTATATTCATATTTTATGTTGAATTTGAGACTAATATAATGACTATATTGATATTTTTTTATTATAAATCATAGTTAAATTATAATATTATGTCGAATTATTAGTAATATTATATTATTAATATTATTTATTAAACATGCGGTTCGACCCATGAACCAATACCTTGACCGGTTCTAAAAACTATGGTTGGACATGTGTAACATGATATGAATGATTAAACCCATTTAACTAAATATATTTAAATGTATATTGAATTTATTAACCAATTTAATACTTCTAAGTGTGTATATATTGTATTTATCGTGTTAATTGTATTACACGCGTGTTGTGCAAATGATATATTTAGATACATTTTAAGTTATACGAGTTAAACGGATTGTGTATTATCAACCTATAATTAGGCAGGTTACGTTCGGGTACAAGTGGCAAAATTTGGCATGTCTCAGACACGGCACAAAAAGAACTGTGCTTGGGCCGATATGTTCAAGCCACCTAAGAGATAGTGCTGTGTTGACATAGCTCGAAAATAAATCATGCAGTGCTCGCATGGCTCGAAAATAAATTGTGTCACGCCAACACGGCCTAAAAAAGAAACTTGTTAATATGAAAGTACAAAATTGAATTTTACAATAAAAGGAAAATATGAGAATAATTAAAAAGTGATTAATTATGCATAAATAATTATATTTGATAGTTATTTTAATATTTTATTTAAATTAATACAATCAGTCAATTATATTATAAAAAATTATTTTAAAATACAAAATAATTTTTATTTTACTTTTAAAAAATAATTATTTAATTTTAATTTTAAATCTTATAAATAAAAAATTATATCAGTAAAATTGTAAGTTAATTAGACTCAAACTTACATTAATTAAAATCTTTAGATCCATCGTATCCTACCGTACACACCATATGCACCTCATCTATGCTAATACTGATCCTCACCGAATCCTCTTCATTCTATGGCTACGATAACCCTGTGCTCGAATGGCGCTAAATCATATTAATTTCAGATAAATAGTCGCTTGGTTCGATGGGAGTTGGCTTTAGGGTTACCAATCCTACCACCGGCTGCTGGCTCCCTGCATGCATGCACGGGCTGAGATTTCTGGGGGGTGTCCGCTCGCTCGGGGTCTTCACCAACCACGAGCGATCGGATAGGAAAGCACCGGAGTCAAGGGATGCGTCTTCCGCGGCACTTATTCCCACAACGGACTCGGTAGCTGTGGTTACGGATTCAATTTGTTCGGATCCATAAGCAGCAGTGGCAATTGTCACTTTGGCTTCGGGGCTTAGGGTTCCTTTAACCAAGTTTACTGCCAATTTCTTTCTTCTTATAATTCGATTATCATGTGTAGCTTAAATATTTACACCTTTTGGGTTAATTATGTACAAGGTGGTCTGCCATTCCTACGACAGATGATCGTTGACTTTTCTCCCGTTTTCCCATGGCAAGTCTGCCAGTTCGATCCGAGGCGTGGACGGACTTAGAAACCCGCAAACTTGATTGATTAACTCGCTGGTCAGTCGATTTTATTACCAGTATCACATAATAAATTATTATATAATTTTTTCCTTTTCAGATATTGATATGTATGTATATATATATATTGAATTTTTTAAAAAAAATCTAAAAAATAAGAATCCCTAAATATATAAATCTCAGTCTTTTAAATACATAAATATTTATTTCTGAATGATTTTCTTGATAATAAACTCATTGGGTGTCACACATGAATGTTTAGCACCTAATCAATTAGTAAAATTCTCGATTATATGATAGACTCATAAAACTAAAATGAGATAGAAAAAATGAGGAATAAATTAGGAGTACGAGAAATTTTACAATAAGAATCAAACTTATAATATCTTAATTATTAATGAGAGTACGGTATAATGTGTTATACGGTACACCATCAATCACCAAATTTAGTCAAGAGTTTGGCATCCCAATCCCTACTAGCATTTTGTCTTTTGCATTCCGCATCCATATTAAGCGTGAAATTTCTACAAAAAGCATATAGAAAATAACATAGTTGAATTCATTCACCAATTAGTTTAAATCTTGGGTGAACATGATCTCTTCCGGGCGCTATTTAACATGGTAGGGTATCCCTTTAATAGGCAAATTAATAAACTTCACGTGGATCTTAGAAACGAATATTCAGTCCAACTACTACCCTTTTGCACCCAGTCGACAGGCAGAGCTCCGCTTATATTCAATCAGACCGCCCAATGTTGCCTAGTCGGTTGGCTGCACTTCGCTCCTATCCAATCGGTCTGTCCGATCGCGCTTGATCAACCGACCGGACTCCGACTTACGGTCAATAAGTCGGTCAACTCGACCGGTACATATGCAAACAGCAAATCCCCCTCAGTTAGGTTTACGCGTCCATTTCCAGCATACGAGAATCGTACAGATAGATGAGTTATCCAGATCATTATAAATACCCGTACTACCACACAGGAGAATTTCCATTTGTGTCACTCTGGGCTCATCAGGATGGCTGACCTCGGAAAAAAAAAATCCAGGTCCACTCCACCCTCCGATCAACGAAATTGCCTTAGCAGCCAGAACTGCCTCAAGTTGTATATAACCATAATTCATATACGTGTGTCTATATATCTATATATATATATATTATATGCATGTCATATTCAACGTCCCGTTTCAGGCCGAGCTCCGAGTGCGAAGTTCACGATCGTATGCCATGTTCATGGAAAGAGATTGGCTTTGCAGAAGGAAACTCGACGGTCGATATCGACGCCAATTGTCGTGCAAACTCATGGCAATGAGGTTGGTTTTTTGTAATATAAATATACGTGTGCAGTAATTGTTTGCTTCTTCTGACTTTGTTACATCACCGTTTAATTCCTCTCATTCAGCACCGACGATGCGACCGCTGAACCATCTTATACAATTATCTAGCGGGCGACTTACACAAAAGATGCCGCCCACGGCTTCCCATTTTCCCAAGAAAATATCCATGGCAAGTTACATGTACCACGAGAGACATGCCACATATAAGGGGGGTTAGACCGACCGGTTTCACTTGGTTTCGGGGAAATTATCGAACGTTTAGCTCGGTACGTTAAGGTTTCGAAACAGTGTGCTTTTTTCATCCAAGTGAGGCTCAAAAACCACGGAATTCATCGTCTCTGAAGTAACTCACCCTAACACCAATTTTATCGATGCGATTGAGGGGGGAAAAATTGCTCGAAATGTCTCGATTCGAAATGAATTTTTTTTTTTATGAAGAATCATTCGCGTGAATGGCACCGTTCAACGGAAAATGAAACCATTCTCCGGCTTGTTGTAGTAAAGTAGGACTTGCGCTTATGCCATGTGCATAACATGGGTGAGTCCGTCCACACTTTTTTTAACAGTCGAATCGGATAAATTAAAAATTATTTGATAAAGAAACAAAACCTAATAATGCATACATCCATTTAAAAATAACATCCACATTATATTATATTTTTATTAGATTTAAAATTATATTATTTTGCTAAATTTAGATATTATTATGAATATTTTAAAATTTGAAATTATGGTATTTTAATTTATAATAATTAATTATATATATTATTATTATTCTTTATTAAATATATGGTACGACGTATGTATCCGTGAAACCCATATCTTAACCGTTCCATTCCGGTTTTAAAAACTATATTGCGAATAGAATATGTAGTTGAACGCTGGAGCTTCCTTTCTCAGTGGCTTAATTCAGGTCAAACCCAAATTGATAAGAACCCATTGTAATTATAAATAAAAGTGGGGGGCAAAAGATAAATTATTGAGCTTTCTTCTGACCAAATAAATTAATGGGCTGAAGAAGCCAACTTAAGCTCGTCATCCTTTTGGTCTGAGGTCTGACCTTATTTTCCGCCTATTTTCTCGAGCAAATATTATGCAATATCGATGGGATAAATAAGAGGTGGAAAATCGAAGACCCGATTCCCAATTTTCACTCATCTGATTTTAAATATCGCACGATCGAAATGGATGAAACAACACTAATCCAAAATTTTCCATGGCCTCGTTTGCATGCAAAACCACTCTTTTCTCTTGGTTCTAAGGGTTATATACGTGCAAGATTGATAACATTTTTTTGTTAATTTCGATATTAACTCATAAGTGATTAGGCCCGTTTCCATTTGAAAGTTTAAGTTGATAGGTGACGGTCACAACTTTTTTTTTCATTTAATCGATATGGAATTGCATATTTCAACACTCGTTCTTACGTAGCAACATGATATACTTTGTCACATATTATTAAACACCCGCCCTCAACAAACTATCTATAAGCCGGGTATTCTTCTTTCGATCTCGGATGAGCGAGACAATCGACCACGAGTCGGGAAATTTTCTTCGATACTCGGGCTTATATCAACTGATCACGAGTCGAGCTTTCAGACCCAGGTCGGGCGAGGTGCGAGCCCATTAACTCTAATACTATGTTAAATTCGCTGTGAGCTCATAAGGGATCGGACCTATTTCCACTTAAAAGTTTCAGCTGATAGGTGACGGTACCTAATCTTCTTATAAGCTCACAACTTTTTTTTATTTAATCGACGTGTGATCGTATATTTCAACATTTTCCTTAATCATCCCTAAAAATCTAATATTCGGAACAAATGATGGCTCACTAAATAATTAAATAAATTATTATTATAGTAGAAATTCTATAAATCTGCCCTTTTTTGCACTCGAGTACTATATTTTCTAGAATGACTGTTTCATTCCCCGTGTTTGGTTTGCTTACGTTATACGGTCTGTCATCAATTTTTCCGATTTAAGTGTACTATACAACCAAATACATATGATCAAAACACATATTTGAAAATATACAGTAATCAAGTGTTAAAAAATTATGAATATAATTCTTGCATAATTTTGCCAATCAAATAGTTAAGGAAGATGTTCATATTATTAATTTTCGAGTGGGAGGTGGGATTTCTATAAGTTGTGTCGTAAATAAAATTTCTAAAAGTATTGTAATTCTCATGAAATTAGCAGGGGCAAGTCTTGCTCGATGAGCGAAAGAGTAACCGACAGTTGTTAAGGTTCGAATTACTATTCAAGCTGTCGGTGATTAAGGTACATATAGTTATTTGTAAGTAATTGCTAGTCAAGTCAACCACTGCTTCCTGGAACATCGTGATGACGTAGAATATTATTGTAGGGCCTTTCTATCCAATTAATCACTGCTTATTATAACTACTTTAATTTATATACTGTTAATGAATATATATATAAATCCATATTTTTTATACAATAAATACCGTTTTTTTTAAAATTAATGTTAAATGAACATAACATTAATTTAAGCAAAATTCAAATTCTAAGCTATCTGGCAACTATGCATTTTTGGTAGTCCGTCCTTTGAATGTTTATAATTCGAAATCAATTTATCCACCACGTCTCTTCGAGCGTTGACATTTATTTCCCGTCACGTTGACCAACAACGTTGCTGGGGGCCGGCAAAAGTTGGCGATTTGGCTCGTGCCAGCCACTCCCTCGCCCCTTTCCATTTTTCCTAAAGAAACATGCGACCTTCGTCGTGCGCGTGGTAATGATAATCGAGAATTTACTGCATAAAATTGACCTACAGAAAGTCTTCCAGCTCGGGCCGCAACTGCATTGTAGCTTATTAGATCAGATCGTGTGAATAAAGAATCATGGATGTTGGCAGCCTAGTGGTTCAAAACTCACTTTCATCCGGCTTGATGGGCACCCGGTCACATTTTCAAATTCGCCCTAGTGCTCTTGAACCACTTGCAGTATATTTCTTGAACTATGTTAGGCTTTCAATGATGTTATACCTTTGAGATCAGTGTTCAACATTGATTGTTGGTTCATTTAATATGTTTATGATTTGACACAAAAGCCAGAGCATTAAGTAATGGGGCCACACGGTTCACCATTAGACATGAACACCGCTAATACTACTTGAGCATTATGTTCACGATCAGACACGAACGCCACTATTGCTACCTTCGCTTTTGGATGAAAAAAAATGGAAAATGATTGTGTGAATAGATGCTATATTCTACTCAGTCGACATCAACCACGTGGTTCGATGGTAAGTAAAATTATCGACACGAACATAGCTAACCCAAGACTGATTGCGCATGTAAGTTCTTCAATTCACAGTTGCCCGGGCTCTGGGATTATAGGCAGGCATCATGGATCTGGACTCGGACTCCATGTCTGCTTTGGGATCGCGAGAAGAACGTATGATGATTTCGTGATTCGGTCCCATCACGGCAAATCTGACAGGATTGATTATGAAGCAAGCACTATTAATTTTACTCTTAGTTTACGCGTAAATTAAAATTATGCAATTTGGCACTTGTAGAAGATAAGTACGTACGCGATCACCCAATAGTACAACGACTCCCATATGAATTAATTATGCTACAAAATGTTATCATACGGTAGTACACTTCAACCAAATCCATACGTAGCGCATACATAAACTACGTTGCATGCACGAATACTCAAAATCGGAATTTTCATCATGGCATTTTTTAATATGATATGGGTATCAAATGGAGAACTAGTGCGATTAATCAATCAGCTTGCTCCAGCTTCATCTTCACTATATATAGACCCGGTCACAGAAGCCAATTCCACCGTGCCTTCGGAGGGATTCAAAACAGGGAGGAGGAAGCAGAAGTGCGCGTAATTAGTAGGGTTTGTCATTAGGGATTTCTGGGGGGGAAAAAGGATGAAGAAGATCAGTTCGAGGATTCTTGTGTTTGTGTTGGTGACGGCTCTTGTGAGTGTCTGTAAAGGTGGTGATCTTAGGAAGAAGTTCTACAAGAAAAGCTGTCCCAATGCTGAGACCATAGTCCAGGACATCACCTGGAAGCATGTCGCCAACAATCCTGAACTCGCTGCCAAGTTCCTCCGCATGCATTTCCATGACTGCTTCATCCGGGTGAGTTCTTCAGTCGTGTGAATCATCAGCTTAACAGGTCGAATCTAACATTGTTTAGATATATAGATATTCCGTATACGTGTATGTCCCGTTGATTTATTTCACTTTTGCTTTCCTAATTAGTAACAGCTTCATTGATATAATGATCTAGGGATGCGATGCCTCCATTCTGATAGACTCAACTGCGGGCAACACAGCTGAGAAGGATGCAGGTCCGAACCTGAGCCTGGCAGGCTTCGATGTAATCGAGGAGATTAAAGCAGCTCTCGAGAGTACTTGTCCCAACACAGTATCGTGTGCTGATATTCTGACACTCGCTACTCGGGACGCCGTCTCTTTCCGGGTAAGCTTCTGCATAAAAAGTGGAAAAGGGGATCACTGTTAACTCCTTTTAGAATAAACAGTTATAGAAATCACGAGATCTTCTGTCCGATGTGCTTTTGCAGTTTAAGAAACCAATGTGGAAAGTGCTGACGGGAAGAAGAGATGGGACAGTGTCGTTAGCTTCTGATATACCAGGGAACCTTCCCTCCCCATTCTCCGATTTCGCCACTCTCAAGAGCGGCTTCAAAAGCAAAGGTCTTACTGTTCATGACCTTGTGGTCTTATCAGGTAATTACGAGGATCCATATCTATCCATGCATCCATCCTCTATACAATGTTGTGCATGGTTACGTTTTTCTTTCTTTCTTTCTTTTGTCTAGGGCCAATGTAATGTGTTAAATTAAGTGATTGATGGATTAATCGCAATCTCCCTTCTTAAAAACATTAGGGGGGCACACGATCGGACTTGGCCATTGCAACCTGTTCAGCTCGCGGCTCTACAACTTCACCGGGAAGGGCGACCAGGACCCATCCCTTGACTCGAACTATGCAACCTTCCTGAAGGGCATCTGCAGCCCCACAGACACCACCACGACCGTCGAAATGGACCCAGGTAGTGGCACCAACTTCGACAACAGCTACTTCACTGCCCTCCTGCAGAACAAGGGGCTCTTCATCTCGGATGCTGCCCTCCTCACAAACAAGGGCGCCCGCAACATTGTCAAGGAGTTGACCAGCCAGGCCAAGTTCTTCACCGAGTTTAGGCAGTCGATGAAGCGGATGGGAGCAATCGGTGTCCTCACGGGAACCGCCGGGGAGATCAGGAAGGTCTGCGGAAAGATCAACTAACTAATCTGTTCTCAAGTAATTAGTTACGTTGAATATCGCTTCTTTCTTGGGAGCAATTGTTGTATGGAATAGAATAAAAGGAGTAGCTACAAGATTATGTCTCTTCTTAGCCTCGACTGAGAATATGCTCACTGTAACTGTAGTGTGGTACTGTACGTATTCATTTATGTATTTGAATAATTTCAATGCAACGATAATCAACAAAGGACCATCACCTTTTTCTCCTTTTTGGAATTCGCATCAAATTCTGAAAACTCCAATAAATAATAACCAATCTAATTTTAAATTACATCAGTTCAATTGATAAAAAATAAAATTATTTTAATTTATGAAACTCAAATATGGGAGTTATCATTCATACAGTACTATTTTTGGATTTCCTTTTATATATTCCTTAGAAACAAAAATGTTCTCTTGTAACTAAATGTATATAGAGATCGGAGCTTTATGGATCCGGCTGTTGAACAAGAGGAGAATATGTAGGATCTTGTCTCATCTGAGTTACGACAAAATTCGCATGAAGAGTTCGGAATGTCTGACCAGCTTTGGATCCTGTGTTTTGCGGGGGAGTTTGTCCAAGAGAGCTAGCCGATAAAAGATAGTCTTGGTATGTGGCCTGGAAACCACGTGGCGGCGTGGTGCCATTCTACGCGTCTTCTCTGAGGTTTTAGGTCCCCGTGAGCGTGTGTTGTTGAGAAATTTGGACTTCCACCACACTGAATAGAAGCTGCTGAGGAAATGACCACATGCGAGCTTACATGACTTGCAACCTCCATTGCTTGAGGGTCGGTAGAGCGGGGCCAATCCCCCAACCCATCTTTAAGAATGCGAGCTACAGCATGCTTTCCCTCTGTGATAAAGTGCAGCTAGGGATCCTAGTCCCGTCCAATGTCATACCAAAATGAGATGTTACTTCCCGACCTCACTCTCTAATTATGTAGGGCCTGGTATCTTCACAAAGCCTCAAGATTTTTCACCAATTCCACTAGGCATTGACAGGAATGTGGATTGCCCATATAGATTCTTCTTAGAGCAAGTAGTGCTTAATGCAAGCTGCTAAGATGGATCTCGAGTGCATTAGCAATTGCCATAAGCTTTTTCTAGATACTTGCCTTATTCCATACGTCAATATTCCTCAGGCCCTACCTTCCCTTCACTTTTCGGATGACGCAACTCACAACTCCATCTTACACTGCCTAATTGGCATTGATAGATTCTCCTTTCTATAGAAATGTACTCCATATATCTGTTGCACTCACCTCGAGACCTGCTTTGGCAAAATCAAATACTGCAAAGGAGAGACATGAGATGTAATCTCCCAGAAAAGGAAAGGCTTTTGGAGGTCCAGGTTGAGCTGCAATCTTCTATATCAAGGAACTGCAGTCTATGGACGATAGCCTTGTTGATATTTGGGGAACCCTAAGGTAATGAGTCGGCAATGCCCCTCTTTTGAATCTCGAGCGTGATTCCAATTGCATAAACCCATTTTGTCAGCATTAAGTTTGAAGCCTAAGAGACGGTAAAAGGAATCTAATACTTCGTTAAAGACATCAAAGGATCTCTTAGAACAATCAATGAGGACAAAGAAGGTTGTCAGCAAAACAAACATGCATAAACCTGATACCCTTACATTTATAGTGGTATCTAAGGTGGCCAGCAACTGCAGCATTGTCAGCATCTGCATTATATGTCCATGGATAGAATGAAGAGACAAGAACTGAAAGGGTCTCCATGCCATAGTCCTCTTTTGCCTTTGAAGAACCTAGTTAAGGATCCGTTAATGAACAACGAGAACTATGCTGAGGTTGTGCAGTTTTGAATCCAGCAGGTCAATTGAGTGGGAAAGCCTCTTGCTTCCAGCAGCATATTGGCTAATGATCTCCAATCAATAGCGTCAATAACCTTATGTAGGTTGACTTTGACAGTCCCTCGTGGCGATCGACCCTTCCTCTCTCTAATAGTTCTTGATGAGCTCATAAGCTAATCAAATGTTATTGAATATCCTTCTGCCTTGTACAAATGTTGCTTGGCAAGGATTCTTGTGATGCATTTCTAATACCATATTACAACAAGAGATAGGTCGATCGTCATGGATGGTCTGATTGTTCTCCTTTTCTTGGATGAGAATAATGCTGGCCCCTTGATAGCCTACCGGTTCTAATCAAGTGTTAGACTACATGTACACAGAGTTTTCCATTTCAAACTAGCTATGCCGCTTGAAAGAAGTCAACATCGAATCCATCCCGCCTTGAAGATTTATCTCTGTTATCATACGCAAACATGAGGTAATTTTGGTCTCTTTTGAGATTCCAAAATTGCCCTTCTAGCTTATTTATTTTATAATCCCATTCTAAAAATTATTATGTAATTTCATGTTGGTAACTTCTCGCCCGACTTCCTCATATTGAGAAAGGGAGGAGTTTGGTTCAATTTTCCCTTCTAACTAAACCGTCCGTCTCATTTTCCCTTCCGCAAGGGAAGAGGACATCACGGGCTCCAATTGTCTTCAAGATGAGTCGATGAAGGAGAAACATAGGCACGACCATTTAGGAGAATAGTGGTAGTCTAAAACGGCAAAGAGGGAGTCCGAATCTGTACCAGTCAGTTTGCACTCGGGGCTACCATTTTGAGAGCATAGGAACTACCGGTAGCCGTTGACCGGGAGAGGGGACTAGAGATGTTGCAGTAAATCTTCCCCTCTTCCAAATTTTAATCTTCTACTGATCAAGTGGTTAATGTCACCTCATTAATTTTACTGGAGGAACCGAAAAATGGATCTCCAAGTCGATTTGGACTGAGGAGATTACTTCGAATTTTTGATATAGTTGGCCGTCCACGCCCAACCAAAGGTGTCTCTGTACTTTTTCACAATTCTACTCACTGTTTTTAACCGTGCAGAGCGCCATGGGTGGTTGCTAGTACTTCTTCAAAGCAAACATGGCTTCCTTGATTTCTAGTGGTGTTAGCATCAGCAGCCAATGCATTGAGCCTCTCACATCTGCACATTATGTCGGGAGTATAATGAACTTAATTGTAGTTTCATAAACCCTTTGTTACGGTAATTAATGATGCACATCAACCTATATAGAAAGGAACCTAAGGGAAATGGAGTTAAAGTGACATGGTTGCAAATGAAAATTGAGCATAGGATCCCCTAGAAATCACATCAAAAGCAATTCCATCTTGCTACTACCTCGCCGAACACATTTTCTATGTAGTTTCTTAATTTTTGCTAAGGAATGTTTAATTTACATCAATTATTGGCAATATACAAAATATGCACTAAAAAGCTGACAACTGTTACATCAGTTTTTGGTAGCCGTCTGACTGTTAATTCTTTATTCATATCCAATTATCCAGCGCTTCCATTTGAGCACTAACATTTAATTCATCCCACCTTGACCAATACTATTCCGAGAATGTGGCAATTTGGGATCTGATCTAGCTTAGATCTAAACTAGCGAATAGAAGCTTTGGTTGATGACAGGGGTAAGAGAGGGAATACGGAAGATTTGGTTGAACTAGACTTCGTATCCGCTTCGTTAGCTGACACGAGAGGAACACACGGTCAGGTTTCCCGGTCAATTCGGGCTAATCCCGTGGATCTCACGAGTCGATCACGATGCAGGCATCGTTTACTAAATGCACTAAAGCTAGAACTATGCAATTTTGCACTTGTTACATAACTTGAGTATACGATGTTCGCATCCATTGCACAAATAGAAACTTTTTATAAGCAATAAGCGGGATTGTTAATATCGAATTTCCACGTTGGCATTTTAAAAAATTCATGGGGGAAATGAAGTGGAGGATTAGTGCGCTTAATTAATCCACTAATCAATAAATTTTCTCTAGCTTCATCCACGTATAAATAGACCCCGTCACAGAGGCCAATTCCCTCGTGCCCTCGAATAGAATCAAAAACTACTAGGAGAGGAAGTTCTGTTCGTACATCGGGGTTGCATCTAGGGTTTTCTGCCCAAAAAAAAATGACAGCTCTTTTGATCGATTCTATTTTGATTGCACTAGAAAGGAAATGTTTTATTCATTGTGTTACTGAGTTATCGAACTTACGCTCTTCCAACATAATAATTCAATGTACTGATATTCAATAGAAGATCACCATCTCCCTGGCATAAATTAATACTTTAAAATTTAATAAATCGTCACTTATATTTAGATAATCTATTATAATTTACTATATATATATATATATAAATATAGATAGATTCAACCTTTCTGATATTTTTTTTGTCGTCGGTCCAATCCACCACTTCTAGGGTATATAGTTATGTATAAATTGGAGTTGGGTTGTTTCCGTATCCAATTATAAATAATTTTAATTTATAATATTCGAAAACCGAGATTTGATGAAAGAGGGTTGTTGTCATGGATGTGTTGAACGTTTGCTTACATGTTTATTTTAGTCGGAGCATCCTGTCGAGAGTAGTTTAGGAACTTTATCAATAGTTTGGAAATCATTGTTTTTAAAACCGGACCGGACTGAAATCAGGAACCGTGTAAACATAGGTTTATGGGTCGAATATGGGTTCAATTGGTAGAATCACATATTTAATAAATAATATTACTAATAAGTTTACATAATATCAGAATTTGAATATGATTTATAACAAAAATTATTAATATAATAATTATATTAAATAAAAATTTAACATAAAATATAAGTATAAATCTATTAAAATAAAATAAAATAAATATATTATAATATATTTTTATTTTTTTATTTTAAGTCTACAAATTTTTTCACTGGTTCAATTGGGTTCATCGGTTAGACCGGAAATCAACCAATTTCAATCGAAGTTGACCCCATTAAAAATACAATTAGATTTCATTTATAGAAACTAGACCGAGTAAGTGGTCGATTCCTAATTGAACCAGTCGAATCGACCGTTCCGATCCAATTTTTAAAACTATGTTAGAAATACATAATTTCGCTTATTTTTTAAAATTATTTTGAATTTTATCACTGAATTAATTGTATTATTATTATTATTATTATTATTAAATGTGTTATCATGACTGTGCACCTGACTGTGCAGTGTACGTACCCAGTTTCCAAGTAGTTTCTCTTTGTTTTTTCGTAGGATTGTTTAGTTTCAATCAGTCATTGACAATAAATGAAATATTCTTTAATTCTTTTTTACAAAATATACACTAAAAGATTCAATAAATTCTTTTAACCTATCTTGACAACTGTTGCTTGATGGTTATTTGACTGTTAATTCGAATCACTTCCAAGAAAAAATGGAAATTACGCTCGTGCCATTTTTAATAGGTTTTTCCATCCTAGCGTTGGTCACCATGTTTGTTAAAAATCCGAATAAGAGGGGTAAATTTGGCATTGGCTAAGTAATGTTTGAGATACTCAACAGATATGATCAATAATAATAGGTCATAGGATTGAAAGTTCTTTCTAATACTAAATATCAACTTGTGCTGCGTACAGTATAATTTTCTTCATAACATTAACTAGAGCTACTGATTTGATGCAGTTAAAGTAAACAGACATAATTTTCGTTAAAGCAGATCGGGTATAAAATCATGAAATTTAATTTAAATGTATAAGTCGATTGATATTCTAAATTAGAACATATAAACATAAAAAAACACAATACGCTATAAGTTATGATTTGTTTTGGGTAAATACGGTTCTGAAAGTAACTTTACAATTTAATGTTTACTTCGATCTTTTTCGTTAATTAAATTTATATCGGATAAGTATATTTTGAAAATTACGAAAATGAGATCAACTATTTCATCTCTTCACTTAAATAATTTTTTTATTCAAAATCTAATTCTTGTACCGTTTGTATCATTGGAGTCGTGACTTGATGACTTTCACTTTCCATAATAACTATGCATATAGTTTAACAGTTTTATCTTGTCAGAAATATCGGAATATTGTATGGACCCTCCACGAAAAAGTCAAACATATACATAATCTATTTAAATTTAATTATAATATATGACAAAGTGTAAATAAAGTATGTTAAACTCCTGTGTTTACCGAGAATAAAATATAAATGAAACTATAAATTGGTTCCAAAATGATATATGAAACCTAGGGTACTGTGTACATCTATATAAAATATAAATTTATGGTAGGGTTTCAGTAAAGTATGGATATCAGATCCAAAACTCGGAATTGTTGATATATAAAATAGGCCCACCTGGGTACTGTAGATGAAGATAGGATATATTATCCGATCATCCGTAGATTAGACGATTATTTTTTGGATTTAGGCTCAGCTCGGCATATCTCACAAGTTTATTCTCATGCAGGCAAGGTTTACACAAACATGAACAGTATACGTATACGTATCTCATGGTGCATATGTACATCAATTAATTATAATGCAAACTTCTCTATACGTATGACATATATGCATATATATTATGTATAAACTTCGTGCACATGCGACAACCTTTTTTACTAATTAGCAAACCGTGGGAATGACAAATTCGAATTTTTATATCATGGCATTTTAAAAATGACGAGTGTGGAGTGGAGGATTAGTGGGATTAGTAAATTCGCCAATCAATCAATTTCCTCCATCTTCATCCACGTATAAATAGACCCTCCTACTGTCTCCCCCTCGCCCACCAGTGTAGAGATTTACAGGAGGAGGAGAATAAGGAGAAGAAGAAGAAACTGTTTAAGTAGGGGTTGGCATTAGGGTTTTCTGATAAAGAAAATGAAGAAGACCAGTTCGAGGATTGTTGTGTTTGTGTTGGTGGCGGCTCTCGTGAGTGCCTGTCAGGGTGGTAACCTTAGGAAGAGGTTCTACAGGAAGACCTGTTGCAATGCTGAGACCATAGTTCGGGACATCACCTGGAAGCATGTCGCCAACAATCCCGAACTCACCGCCAAGTTCCTCCGCATGCAATTCCACGACTGCTTTGTCCGGGTGAGCTCACAAGTCGTGGTATTTCATGTCTGTACGTATATGCGTGTTTTGTTCTATACGAATCATCAACTTATCTGGTCAGGTCTAATGTAGTTTTTTAGATGTATATATCTTCCACATACGTACGTATATGTCGTTTTGACTTAATTCAGCTTACCATCACTTTCATTTTACTAATTAGCTACAGCTTTCATTGATGAAACGGTATAGGGATGCGATGCCTCGATCCTGATAAACTCAACGGCTGGCAACACAGCCGAGAAGGATTCGGTGGCGAACCTGAGCTTAACAGGCTTCGACGTTCTCGAGGAGATTAAAGCGGCTCTGGAGAGTGCTTGTCCCAACACGGTATCCTGTGCCGATATTCTGGCCCTTGCTACTCGGGATGCCGTCTCTTTCCAAGTAAGCCTTTACTTCAAACAGGAAAAAGAACAATGAAAAAAGAAAAAAGATTCCTATTAGCTCTTTTTTGGAATAAACGATTATGAAAATGACGGCATCTTCTCTCAAATGGCTTTTGTAGTTCAAGAAACCAATGTGGGATGTGCGGATGGGAAGAAGAGATGGGAGAGTATCATCAGCATCTGACATAGCAGGCAACCTTCCCTCCCCATCCTCCGATTTCGCCACTCTGAAGAGCAGCTTCAAAAGCAAAGGTCTTACTGTTCACGACCTTGTGGTCTTATCAGGTAATCCGTCGCTATACTCTCCAATCCAACGGTCCTCTATAGATTACAATGTTTGCGCATGATTAGGTTTCTTCGTGAGTATATTGTGTTAAATAGGTAATCGATTAACTAATTGCTATTCGGGTCAAACATAAATCAGGGGGGCACACGATCGGACTGGGCCACTGCAACTTCTTCAGCTCGCGGCTCTACAACTTCACCGGGAAGGGTGACCAGGACCCATCCCTCGACTCGAACTACGCCGCCTCCCTGAAGAGCATCTGCAGCCCCACGGACACCACCACGACCGTCGAAATGGACCCAGGTAGCGGCACCAACTTCGACAGCAGCTACTTCACCGCCCTTACGCAGAACAAGGGTCTCTTCATCTCGGACGCCGCCCTCCTCACCAACAAGGGCGCCCGCAATATCGTCAAGGAGCTGACCAGCCAGGCCAAGTTCTTCACCGAGTTCGGGCAGTCCATGAAGCGGATGGGGGCGATCGGGGTCCTCACCGGAACTGCCGGGGAGATCAGGAAGGTCTGCGGGAAGATCAATTAGTTTGTCGTTCAGTAGTAATGTCGATTGTTTGGTTCTCAATTTGGGTCGGTTGTTGTATGGAATGCAATAAAGAGTTGTGTGACGATCTCATTTTGGCATCTTGTTGAGAGGTTAAATCTGTTCGTTGTAATTGTAGTGCTTCCAGTTCAATATGTGCGTGTTGATTTATGGGAATGAGACTGAATATCTCAATGGAATGATATACTCAACAGAACTTGATCACCGCCTCATCTCCCTCTGCTTTTCTTTCTACGTACAGTTTGTATTTATATGCAATTATAATATGACCACTGCATAGACAACCACAGCAACATTACCCTTGAGTGTAACAATTAAGAGATAAATAGTTCAATTATTATTATGAAACTCACAACATTCTTCTATTTTTCTCTTCTCATATTTTTTTTAATAAATTTATGAGTTTTGTATATAATAAAAAAACCACTATATGTTGTGATTCAGGCCAACCCAGTTTATACATGTACCGTTGTGTGTATGGATTATGAAATTCTACGAGACTCGTGAGCTAAAATTGGAGGAAAAAAAATGAAATATGTATGGGAGGCATAGTTTTAAAAAGTCGAACCGCCGGACCCATTCCCAAAATTAATCCAATTATACTTAAAATATGGTTAGCTTGGATTGAACTCGCCGATTCTCAGTCGAACTAGTAAACTTAATTAAATCAGTGAAAAAATTAATTGATTTAAAATTAAAAAATAAAAATATATTATAATATATTTTATTTTACTATATTTATATTTATATTTTATTTAAAAATAATATAATAGTTATATTAAAATTTTTTATTATAAATTATATTATTATATTATCAATATTATTCGAAAACTCAGAAACCATAACTTAATTGATTTTCAATTAATCTATTTTAAAAATCATGATTGGATGGGAAATGTGAAGTATTTCACGAGAGGGGAGATTAATTAATTGCGAGTGGCTGTCATGACGTGCGGTCAACCAACGCAGAGCGAACAGTAAGAAAAAAGGTGTTTGGCGGGGCGGATAACTTAATAATAATAATAATAATAATAGTTAGTAATAATAACAATATTAATATTATCATTATTAATGATTGAAAGCTTAATAAAAAAAAATTGGGGTTTCTTTTGAGTACCATCCCCATGTCCTAGGGAATGATGGCCAAGTATGAGTTTTTTTTGACAGGGATAAGGTGGCTGATGTGGCTTTATATATATATATATATTTAAAAAATGAGATTTTATATTTAAATATTATGAATATGGAAAGTTTATATTTTTGATGGATTAATTTTATTTGAATATTAATTACTTGAAATTTAATGAATTCTTGGATTAATTTTTTTAAAAAATTTCAATATGAGATGGTTGTATGGAGATACAAGTACTCGATCTATAAGGTGTATCACTAAAAAGTAAAACAATTTAATTAGTTTTTGTCAATATGTATCATCGTGCCAGCATATTAAGAATTTCACAGAAGTTGTCTGCTTATCACAAAAGTCGTGTCTCGCCACCTGTGTTACTTGGAGAGACTAAACGGTGCGAAACAAAAGTCAAAAGATTTATATATATATATGTGTGTGTGTGTGTGTATGTATGTTTGTGGGTGTGTGTATGTAAACTAATGCCACATGCCATGAGTTTGTTGGACAACCGGCGTTGACATCGCTCATTGCAGACGATCCGGTAACTTAGTAATATGTTGAAGTAAATATGAATCTTGCGAATGAAGGAATCCACAATTAAGAGATTTGTCAACTGGTAGACTGATCCAATTCAAACGTTCGTTACTTAGACACCCACTGAAAATCTGAGCAACGCTGATGCTTTATTTATTCCCTTTTTTTTTTCTGGGTAAAGGGAATACTCGTTTGGCTGTAATGCGTGGAAATTTTATGCACTTGAATTAGGTGCTTTCCTCCGACTACTTAGGGACTCATCTCCTCAGGCAGCCATTATCCAAACTGTTTTCGAAATCCAGTGTAACAGTTCTCTCAGTGATAGCTCTACCGTTGAACCTTCGTAGCAGACTCATGCGGCAGCCTCAGCTGAGAAATAGGCTCAAGGCATCAGCAGAGCAGCCGCAGTATCACCTTCTGGTAGCCGCTATCCTTCGTTTTATTCTTTCCCTTCTTGCCTTTAACTTGCTCCACTGTTTCACTAAGTAAACTTTAAGGTACCCTTCACCTTCCTCGGGGCTAAGTTGTTCATGGCGAAGCTCTTTCACAACCATAGTATCTGAGGCTTCTTCCATCGTGCTGGAGATATTGCCTAGTAATAGCCAACTATAATTTCCCTCTATACATTATAGAATTTCCTCTGTTAACATTTGTATTTAAGGGACATGTCTACTGCACATCTACTCACGATTATTGCTTTCCATGAAAGTCATTCATGTGCACTATTTGTTGAATTAATTTCAACTCACTAAAATGCGAGGAATTCTTCCATTCAACCTCTTGCCTTCATGGGATCATAAGCCCCTTCAGAGCGAATGCGTACAACTTCTGCTCCCTTCATCTCTTAGCCGCCTCAACCAGCATTGCTTCATTAAGAGTCTCTAACTATTATCACCTAAAAACGTCCTTTCACCTCTCAGCCTTCAATATCTATAGTGTTGTTGCTCAGTCTATGTCAACTGATTCTTTGGCTCTCATTACCCAGAAAACATACCTTCCCCTCCCATCTCATTTCTATCCTATTCAACAGCAGCGCTCAATGCATTGCCTTCTTCTCCATTGAATATAGCAGTCAAACCTAATAGCTGCAATACTATTTCTAGAAGGGCACACTTCTTGAGACAGAAGGTTGAATTCTAGCCCCAAACAAGACAAGCCAAATCTGACAGGTTTGCCCTCACCAGTCTGATGCTTCATGTATGGGTGGAGATTGGCACTAGTCTCCTTGATGCCGCCACATCGGACAAACTCTGGGATCACCTCGCAACCCTCTTAGCCATGCTGATTTATCAGTTTTCATCTCAAGGTGGGCTACGTGGAAATATACATGTGCGAAAAGTACTATCTCGTCATGTCAAATGAAATTTATTGTTTCTACCATTTTGACAAAGGTAAAATTCATGTCTGATGTATAAACAAAATGTCGAATCAGTAATTCTATTAATTGATCAAGTTGATAAATCTGATGGACGAACTGTAGATGATATCTAAATGAATTGTACCATCTGAGGCTGCTGCATGAGTCTCGTGCAACACGGTTCAACCGTTGAGCTATCACTAAGAGGACAATTACATGTCCTCTTTGTTTTGTTTTCTGTAGCAGCAGCAGAGCCTTTGCACATAGAATGATTGAGTTGGCATAGATCATTTTATTCATTGTGGTGGATTGTGTTGGTAGTTCTGGAACGGACATGTGAACAATACATTTATTTGAACTTATAACAAGTAAAATAAGCTGATAGATTTCGAGCGAAAATTGAAAGGAAACAGAAGAAAAGCTCAAAAGTTCATCCTCCTTCGTATCTTGGCAGCCTTCACGGTCACAACAACACAAACCACGTCTATGGTTTCTTCAGCAAACCTAAAGTAGGCAGCTCTCCAGTCCATCCTCAGCACAAGAGCCACAATGACTCCCCAAAACCCTGTCATGAAGCCAAGTGCTATAACACCATATAATATCATCTTATCTGATGAATCTGATCTGTCCTCCTCTTTTACTTTGGTTGAGGTCTTTGGAGTTTCTGCATCTTTGTCACCGGGGCATCTTTTCTGCAAGGGATCCCCACAAAGAAGAGGATTCCCTGCATAGATGGAATGATCAGACAAGTATAGAGTCTCCAACTGATTTCCTTTTGGGATTCTCCCAGCGAAGTTGTTGTTTGACAAGTTAAGGTGGCTCAAAAATGTCAGAGCTGAAATGCTCTGGGGGATTGTCCCTGACAAATGGTTGTTTGAGAAATCAAGAGATTCTAGCCGCTTCATATCACCAATCTTTTCTGGAATTCTTCCAGAGAGAAGGTTATGTGAAAGATTTAGACCAAGTAGCCCAGTGAGATGTGTGAGCTCCTCAGGAATCGACCCAACCAAATAATTACCAGAGAGATCCAACGCAACTACGTATATTAGGTTGCTTGTGTATTCAAGCTCTCTTCCTTTTAAGTCCTCCAACATTTGCTCCTTACTCCAGTCCGTGGAAGGAGGAGGAGGAGGAGGAGGAGGAGGCATTGCAGTACCCTGGTTATACCGGGAAGGAGGATGAGTAGAATCAGACATCGGACCTTTAATCATACCAGTGATATAGTGTAGACATGGAGGAATTGTACCCACCAAATTGTTGAATGCCATGTCCACAATCTGCAACTGAGAAAGATGACAGAGCTGTTGAGGTATCCTGCCACTAAATCGATTATGCCGCAACCTCAGAATCTTCAATCTTTGAAAGTTCTCACCTATGCATACAGAGAGACTTCCTAAGAAATTATTCTCCCCAAGGTCCAATACTTGCAGGTTTGTTAGGTTTCCAAAAGTCGTCGGAATCACTCCGTGGAGACTGTTGTTATTAAGATGCAATGACATGAGTTGATTGAGATAACCGATAGAGTTCGGGATAGGTCCAAAAATATCATTGGATGACCAATTTATGAAAAGGATACTTTTAGAATTCCCCCAACAATCAGGAATAGTTCCTGATAGTTTATTTTTTGCCATATCTATTTCCCCCAAATATTTCAGGGCACATAAAGATGCCGGTACTAGCCCAGTTAAGAGGTTATTGTTGAGAAACAGATAAACTAGCTGTGGTAACTGGACACCTATATTGGGTGGAATTAATCCCGAAATTAGGTTGTGGGAGAGGTCTAACCAATATAAGTTTGGGGGCAATGAGGAAATTGGTCCAGTTATCTGATTGTAGGACAGCTCCAAAATAGATAAGCTCAATGGGAACTCTGGAATTGGTCCAGTTATCTGATTGTGGGACAGATCCAGAGTATATAAGTTCGATAGGAACTGTGGAATTGGTCCGGTTATCTGATTGTAGGACAGATTCAAAGTAAATAAGTTTGATGAGAACTGTGGAATTGGTCCTGTTATCTGATTGTGGGACAGATCCAAAATAGATAAGTTCAATGGGAACTGTGGAATTGGTCCAGTTATCTGATTGTGGGATAGATACAAAGTAGATAAGTGCGATGGGAACTGTGGAATTGGTCCAGTTATCTGATTGTGGGACAGATCCAAAATAGATAAGTTCGATGGGAACTGTGGAATTGGTCCGGTTATCTGATTGTGGGACAAATCCAAGTCTTCTAATTCCATTCCAGTCCCTGGCCAACTAGGCATATCCCCTGAAATTGAGGCATTGGAAAGATCTATGAAAGTGGCTCTCCTTTGAGTTTGTATCCACTTTGGAAAATTTTCCTCGAACTTGTTTGACCTCATGATGATTTGCGTGAGTTGGAAAGGAGGCACCCAATCAACCTGTATCCCAATACTGAGATTGTTACCCCCGAGATACAGTCCCTCTAAACTGAACAAATTTGAAAAATGAACTTCTGAGACTATCCCACCCAATGAATTACCGGAAAGATCCAGCCATTGCAGCTTTGAAAGTTTGCCGAGGCTTTGTGGGATTACGCCACTAAGCTGGTTCCCTGCAAGATCCAACCACTGAAGAGACTGTAATTGACCTAATGACTCTGATATGACCCCCTGCAACTGGTTGGACTCAAGAGATAACCTTCTCAGATTTGTAAGATTCCACAACCAATCAGGCAACTCGCCTACGAGATGATTAGAAGAAGCATCCATCATCTCCAGATTAAATGCACAAAATCCAGTGGAGCTCCCATTGTTCATCTCACCGTGGAAATCATTATACGTGAGGTCAAAGAACCGTAGGTGGTATTTGCCTTCTAGTAATGTTAAGAATCCTCCTTCAATATGGTTCAGGGAATTGGACCCAAGATTCAGATAAACAAGGCTCTCGAGATCAGTGAACCACATTGGAATCGAAGTGAAAGAGTTGTGAGATAAATCAAGATGGGTGAGAAAAGTCATGTTCTGAAGTGCACCTGGTATCTGGCCCCGAAATTGATTGCATGAGATGTCAAGGTGTCGAAGATTAGGACTCAAAAGGAAAGGGCTTTCAAAAGAATCGAAGGAGTTTCCTGACAGATCAAGATAATTTAGAGTAGACATGTTCTGGAATAGGCTGCTGGGAATATGACCCTGAAATTTATTCTCAGAAAGGTCAAGGTACTGGAGATTGCCAAAGGAAGAGTTATTTTGGGGTCCTCCGACATGATGAGATAGTTGAGGGTTATCCATGCCCAAATATGATAATGCCAAATGTACTAGAGAGGGAAGTGACCCTAGTACCTGCATTAAATCGTGCGCTTTTCCTAGTTGCAAATTGCTCATGTCAAGGTACTTCAAAGCCTTGAGGCCAGAGATCCACTGGGGATCACTTAGGAGCATGGGAGCATTATCATTGAGATCGAGGACTTTCAAGTGGGTAAGATTTCCTAAATCATTTGGAATGGTTCCAATAAAACCGACGGCAGAGAGGTTAAGGAACTGAATAAGTCTCATGGAACCGATGAATTTTGGGAAGGGAGACCTTTTTGTGATTTGGAACCCACTGAGGTCAAGATAAGTCAAGTATCTCAGCTTGGAAATGTTGGGGCTCAACTCAGATGCAGAGAATCGCTTCTCTAAGGTTTGGTTTGGAGGAATCCAAAAGAACTGATCCAGAAGCCTCCAAGCTGTTGGAGAGGGAAGCAACTCGAGCTTGGTTACATGTCCGCTCTTTGGATCACATGCCACGCCTGTCCACTCGCAGCAGTCCTCCATTTCCCATGACTGCAGCAAGTTCGGTGGCTCAGCATGAAGACTCTGCTTGAATTCGAGGAGCGCCAGTCGTTCTTCTTCTCTACAGAGCAATGTAGTGTTCCTGCAGAAACAAGGCCACGTTGAGGTGCATAAAATGAACATCACATTCAATACCATAAAACACGGGACACGGTGTCCGATCCCCATTATCACGATGTTGGCGGATCTTCTCTACTTTTCTGCTTGAAAGATGTACCTAACAGCGTGGTACTTATAAGGTCGAATCCATGAGCTATTAAGCTAAAGGGAAAGGGGACACTTAATCATCCATCTCCATCACTCGTCCTTTCCTCTTCTCCACTTGAGAGAATTAAAGTGCATGTAAACAAATTTACTTGATCCCATGTGAGTCTCTCGATGGAGAAGTCACAACTCCTCAGACATCTCGGGTCACTAACACAATTGAGGATCATTTGCATCATTGCACGGTATATTTTTCATAAGGCTCACTAAAATTTAGTAAAAGAAAATATAAATCTTGTATGGTCATATTAAAGAGTGGGTAATCTAACTTGTCGGAAAATAAAAAATTGCCGGACAGTTATGATAGTTATAAAAGTATAAATAATCTAATCTAACACTTGTTTTAACATAAAGTTAACGTGAGATCATGCTGTAAATTTATTATAATATGAGATTGTATTAGTCAAAATTCTATAATATATTTAGTGAAATCTTTACCTTCAAAACTCAGAAAATTTTAAAATTTAATCAACATAATAATTATCATGCCAAGTCTTGCTAAACTTACAATAAACTTCGTATTTTTTTCCACTACAACATTATTTAAGGGAAGGGTAAAAGAAAGGATTAAGGAAATAAAAGATGATAATTAATAAAAATATAGATGAAATTAGTTAAACAATTATATAATATTTTACGGTTGTTTTTAGTCAAGAGGTGATTATCCCCTCTACCCTTAGATCCATTCAAGAGTTTTTTTCTCCCCCAGATTTCTAACTTTTTTTTATTTTTTATTTTTATCAAATCTTAATTTTTTTAAACAAATTTTTATAACTTCATTATAAGTAAAAATTGAACAATTTTAAGATGTTACGCAATATTAAAACTTTATCACTCCGATTTTTGTAAATAAAACTAAAAGGCAATAAGATTTTCTTATAAATTGAAAATTGTAACAAATTTGATTTAAAGTGGATTCAAAAAAATTAATCTAATTTCTGTAATTTTCTGATCATCAACATATACCATTATAAATATTTCTTTTATTGCAAATAAGTATTTTGATTATTTCAATTCACATATTTAAATTACCCAGAATTAATTCAACACTTGATTATAGTATGCGTGCAATTTGTGGGCTTAATTTTTCTCTTAAACACGTACCGTTTGATGGGACGACCCGTGCTATGCGGTTTATGTTTCTTTGACATTGTGGAACATGGACTGGCTCATTCGTCAAAACAATTTTACTGGGACCTTTACTAGGCTCTCCAACACGGCAATATGCCTTGTATAAAAAAAAAACTCAATTAATTCATTTCATTGACTATGTATGCTACATGACAAACTGAAGGGTTGATTGTCCATTACATGTAGACAAATTGACTTGACCTGAGAGTAAGTCGTCAACGGAGAATTTAGATATTCTCTTGACGTGATAGACCAACACGATCGAGCATTTTCTATGAATCTTCCTCCCCACACAACCCCTGGAAATGGACTTGAACTTTCCCATCTTTTGGGCCATGGATTCTCCTCACTGATTTAATATAGAAGAGCTCGGTTGTATCGCATAAACGTCCGGGGAACCTATTTCTAGGTAAAATCTCGATTCGATAGTTTGGTATGTTTGTGCATAAATTTGATATGTTTGTCATTCTTTATATTTAAATTTTATATGTTTTAAAATAGTTCTTTTAGTTATATATATTTGAATTTGTAATATATTTAATTCCTAATTTTAGTAGTTCATTGCCATTGTATTTAAAAGTAGTACGTGACATAATACGTAAGCATAATTTCACCATGTTATCAAGTCAAGTTAGTCAAATTTTGCCATGCCAGCATGTCATGATAGCAATTTATTGTCATGTCATTATGCCATATTAGTAGATAATAGACATGTTAGCGTCGAGCTGGTATTTCGTGCCAGCACGGACTTTTCAGGCCCGAAAATGCTAGCCTAGGCACGAAATTTTTGTGTTTTGGGCAACCCGGGCCCGACAAGAATTGTATAAATAATTACTTTTTAGAAATAAATTTAAATAATTTATATTTTAAAATAATTTTTATCATATAATTAATCGATTAATTTAAATAAAATAATCAAATAACTATTAAAATATAATTATATATGTATAATTAATTACTTTTATTTTTTTATAATTTTCTTTTTATTATAATTTTTTTGTACTTTTGAGACAGGACGGTACAATTTGTTTTCTTGTCGTGCTAGCACAACCCAAAAATAACAGCCTGGAAACGGTTTTTTCGTGTAGTGCCTGGGCCATGCTTTCAAGCTGTGCCACTTTTTGCTAGCTCTACGTTAGTGTACAATTAGAATTAGAATTCAAGTATATTATAAAACAAAATATATATGATTGAAACAATTATCTTCAAACATATAAAATTTAAAGGTTAAGAAAAATAAACATATAGAACTTACACTATAAATGTCCTATTTTAAAAATCTTGACACGAGTTTGTACGAATAACCGCCCGAGTTTAACTTAAAATATCGACTCAAGTTCATGTAATATTAAATCTGGTAATATAATTACTATATTATTTCAATAAAATCTCTTGATTATATATATATACACACTAAATAACTAATTGAAATAATTTGTTATGTATTGCATGTAGACAAAATGACTTGACCCGAAGTGAAGTTGGCTGTTGCCGGAGACTCCGAGCTTATCCAATGTTGTGGACCACATGATCGACAAATATAGTCGTAAATTTTCTGCAGAATGAGTACTCACGGAAATAGACTTATCCTTTCCCCCAACTTTGGGTCATCCATAAAATGGCAGTATTGTATATGGTAAGTATCAAATTTTATATCTAAGGTAGAGAAATAGTAGAGAGAATGATATAATGTGACAGTTTGAAAGTCAAATATACGAAAGTAATTAATAATTATTTGTTGACTTACTTAAGAAATTACATTAGGTTATTTGCTTATTTATAGTATCACAATAACAATAATATTTGGAAACAAATAATACTAAAATTTTATAAGATTATTTAGATAAAATTTAAAATATTTTAATAATATAACTATATAATTTATTTGACATTTAAAAATATATTTTCGAAACAACAATAATATCAAATCATCAATACTTCCCATCAATATGAGTATGTAGTATTATGAAAGGGTCATTTTGAATATCAATCTTCGTTATAACTCCGGTCCAAATCAAACTCCGAATACAAAGCAATTAACATCTGTATGCAATATCTATTTTATATACAACAAGTAAAATGGTCAAAACCCATTTTACATACCACTGGTAAAGTGGTCAATACCTTGCTTAATGCACATTTATATTTTACCATGGACTAATAACGATATATATCCCACCGGTATAGCGACTGCAAATATGCATACCTTCAAATGCTTGAATTACTTGGACTGTAACTTATGCAATGAACTTGTTAAGTTGAACTTACTCTAATATTATATCAAATTTTATATATGAGGTGAAAGATAAGTGGAGAGAATCATAGAATGTGACGGTCCGAAAGTCGAACATACAATAGTAACTAATAATTTTTTATTAATTGACTTGAGAAATTATATTAGATTATTCATCTATTTATAAACTTGCAATAACTATAAAATTTGAAAAATAATAATACTAAAATATAATAAGATTATTTAAATAAAATTTAATATATTTTAAAAATATAAACGATATAATTTATTTAATATTCAAAAATATTTTTCTCTAGTAACGATAACTGCAGTAGGACAGCTTGCTGGCCATTGACTCAGATCACCCATACTGGCCCGTGTAGTCGATCGAATGAAGGATCTAGGAATCTAAGCCGTTGCCGTGTTCCATGCGCACCGGAAATTTGGGCTCATGGCGAACTTGACTCCGGCAGTATCAATAATCATCACGAAGTGACAAGCATCTTTGATTTCCATGGCCAACATGTTAGCTGGCACTTCAAATAGGATTTTGAATTTCTACTGGACGGTAGGGATTATAGTTGATCCATAAAGTTTTAAGTGATGGGAAAGTATCTTATATAACAATTTAATCATGTCAGTGTATCCTTGCTATGTTTTATTTTCATATAATAATTAAATTTAAGTGTCCATCCATTGGGACTTATCAATAGGCGCGTTCAAAGGAACCAATCAAATTGAACATAACCAAAAAAAACCAAACTATACTATTTTAATCTCTAATTATGTGGTTTTTTTAATTAAGAAGAGGTTAGATTAATTATCTTGTTATCGTTGATTCATTGTTCGTACATTTAATAAATTAAACATATTTTTTGGATGATGCTCAAATAAACCTAAAAAGGGAAAAAAAACTCTTTATGGTTCGGTCTTTTTTTCTTTTTTGGGTACATTTCTTTTTTATTCGATTATTCATAATAAAAATACGTACAAAAGAATAATAATTTTTATAAAAATCTACTCAAAATCCACCTAACAAGTGATGGCAGTGCACACTCGTAATATTCGAGAATCGGCTGAGCCAATGGCATCAGGCAATAACGTTTTTGTAACAAAATTATGGATTTTCATTATATAAAAATTGAACAATTTTAAGATCTTGTATGGTATTAGAACTTTGTCACTCCTATTTTTGTAAAATAAACTAAAAGGAAACAATATTTTCTTATAAATTGAAAATTATAACAAATTTTATTTAAAGGGGATTCATAAAATTGATCTATTTCTTTAGCTTCCTAGTCATCAACATATACCATTGTTCTTTCGTGAATGAATACTTTTAATTATTTCAATTGGCATGTCTAAACTATCGAGAGCAAACTTAAGTGGTTAGAGTAAGTATATAATTTGTGAGTGTTTCATGAAATTATGGGTTCAATTCTCATATATGGTAGCTATTTGTCTCTCCAATATCTCAATACGTCTTCTATATGGAGCCCGATTATTTCTTCTCATTATCTATGCTACATGACAAACTTAAGGATTGATTGTCCATTACATGTAGACAAATTGACTTGACCTGAGAGTAAGTCCGTCGTCAACGGAGAATTTAGATCTTCTCTTGACATGATTGCCCTACACGATCGAGCATTTTCTATGAATTTTCCTCCCCCACACAACTCATGGAAATAGACTTGAACTTTCCCTGTCTTTTGGGCCATGGATTCACAACACTGAATTAATATAGAAGAGCTTGATTGTATCACGTAAATGAGGGGAACCCATTTCCGGGTAAAATCTTGGTTCAATAGTTTTTTGGTTCACACAATTTTTAATTTAAAATTTGAATTGATATTAATTTATTCATATTCAAACTGAACTAACTCATTAATTCTAAACCTCTCCAAGTGCGAGAGGTCACACAGGATGAGTAAATCATCATCTAGTTGGGATATCTGAGATTGGACATGTTTCTGCTTATCAGTTAATCTGCTGGTGATCTGCGTGGGTCTAGAAATACACAAGAAAGCCAAATCAAAGGTGAGGTGAAGTTCCGATTTGGTTGTCCAATGCTTAAATTTGTGTAGTGCGCTGCAAGTGATAAGTAGTTGTAGTAGTAGTACATAAATGAATAGTTGGTTCTCTTCTTGGTAATTATTCCGGAAAATTTCATATATTTATCATTTTTTACACTTGAGTTTTGTATATTTCAAAATAATTTTTTTAATTTGAATCTATAATATATTTAAGTTCTAATTTTAATAGTTCACTACCTTGATATTTAATAGTATCACGTAGCATGACATGTCAATATAATTTCCCCATATTATCTAGCCCAATTAGTCAAATTTTACCACGCTAACATGTTATGTTAGCAATTTATCATTATATTATTATACCCTAGTAATTGATAATGGACACATTAGCATGTTGCTAAAATTAGGACTCAAGCAATTTTGTAAAATAAAATATATAGGATTGGAAGAATTATTTTTCAATATATAAAATTCAATTATCAAGAAAGATAAACACATAAATCTTGTACTATAAATGTTCCGTTATAAAAATACGAACAAATGTTTGAATGAATAACTGCTTGAGTTTAACTTATAATCTCAAGTAAAATTCAGGAAATACCAAATCTGGTTATATAATTACTATATTATTTCGATAAAATCTCTTGATTATAGATATATATATATATACTAAATAACAAATTAAAATAATTTGTTATCTATTGCATGTAGACAAACTGACTTGACCCAAGGTGAAGCTGGCTGTGGCCGGAGATTCGGAGCTTATCCGACGTTGAGGACCACATGATCGACAAACATAACCGTAAATTTTCTGCAGAATGAGTACTCACGGAAATGGACTTATCCTTTCTCCCAATTTCGGGTCATGCATAAAATGGCAGTATCGTATATGGTAGGGACAGCTAGCTGGAAATTGACTCGACAACCCAGAATAGTCCGTATATTTGGGTCGATCGGATGAAGGATCTAGGAATCTAAGCCGTTGCCGTTGCCGTGTTGCATGCGCACTGGAAATTTCGGCTCATGACGCACTTGACTCCCACAATATCAGTCATCACGGAGTGACAAGCATCTTTGATTTCCATGACCAATATGTCATATGGCACTTCAAATAGGGTTTTGAATTTCTAGGGAGACGGAAGTGACTATAATTGACTGAGAAGCTATAAATGATTAGAAAGTATCTCAGACAATACAATGATTAGAATATATCAGTGCATTGTTATTATCTTTATTTTATATAATAATTAAATTTAGGTGTCCATCCATTTAGACTTATCAATAGGTGCGTGCGTTCAAAGAAACCAATCAAATTGAATGGAACAAAAAAGAAAACCAAACTACGCGATTTTAATCTCTAATTATACAGTTTTTTTTATCAAGAAGAGGTTGGATTAATTCACTTGATATGGTTGATTCGATTGTTCATATATTTAATTAACTAAATTAAACATGCGTTCAGAATTATGCTCAAATAAACCCAAAAAAGGGAAAAAAAACTTTCTATGGTTCGGTTCTTTTCTTTTTGGGTAGCTTTTTATGGTTTGGTTACTCAAAATAAAAATGTGTACAAGAGAATAATAATTTTTTTATATAAATCTACTCAAAATCTGCCTAATGAATGATAGCAGTGCCCACTCCTAATATTCAAGAACCAGCCGAGCCAACAGCATCAGACGATAAACACGTGTTCTCGAGCACCACATGTGCTTTGTAGTAGCGGCAAGCGGCTCGATGGAAAGAACTTTGAAGGCTTGGGCTTCCGCTCGCGAGCGGCTTTCGGGCCGCAAGAGATCCAGGAGGTGAAAGCAGAGCAGAGGGAGGCCCTAGTCCCCGAACGTGGGGTTGTGATTGTCCTTGTAAAGTGGAGTTTGAGCCATATCCATCAGTTATTCAAACATAGGTTGAAGTGGGTTTGCGGTCTGGTAGACTCTCAACACAATGTTAATTTGAATATGTGATATAACATGATAGAGCTAATACGAAGATAGACTATTCATATTGTACAGAAATGATGAAGATCGGGTATGCCGGGTCGTTGGGAAAATGATGACCTGACATACCTGTTCCGTTTACTTGCCTATCTCAGTTGGGTTGGCCAAAACTTGAGGATAGCTAGTTGAAAGCAGAGGATGGATGGCATGAGATCTTGGGCATCCACTCCACCACCTTCGAGATAATCGTCAATTATCACCGAAGTGATCTGAGTGCTGTAATTATCTGCTCAGTCTCGCCGTTGAAACTTTCCTTACTCCTGACATTTCATCTTACTTTTTATTTATGGCAACCTTCAGGGTAATTGCAGCACTGACATTTTCTATGGTTTCTTGGAGAACCTAAAGAAGGCAGTTCTACAGTCCTTTCTGAATAGCAGAGCCCCAACGACACCCCAAAACCCAGTCATGAAGCCGAGTGTTGTGATTCCATAAAATGCGATCTTATCATATGAAATTGTTCCATTATCCTCTTCTTCTTCGATTAAGGTCCTGGGAGTATCAACTGCTTTGTCACCTGGACATCTCTTCCGCAGCGGATCTCCACATGGTAGTGGATTCCCGGCATAGATAGAATGATGATACTGGTAAAGGGTATCCAACTGACTGCCTTCTGGCTTTCTTCCCGAGAAATTATTATTGGACAGATTAAGATACCTCAGAAATGTGAGAGCTGAAATACCCTGAGGGATTGTTCCTGAAAGAAGGTTGTTGGAGATCAAAAGCAATCTTGTATGGAATGTTTCCTGTAAGAAGGTTAAGGGAAAGATCAAAAGCAAGCAGCCTAGTGAGGTGTGTCAACTCCAGAGGAATCGTCCCAGTCCGATTATTGCTGGACAGGACCATGCATACTTTAGGTTTGTCGTACATTCAAGGTCTCTGCCATTAATTGCCTCCCACAGTCGCTCCTTATTCCAGTCGTCCAATGTTTCAGATGCCGGAGCAGAACCATCATCAACACCAACCTCAACAGCTCCACTGGAAATAGAACTTCGATTCATGCCTGTGAAGTTGCAAAAACATGAGGGAATCGTCCCATCCAAGTTGTTAGCTGCCAAGTCCAAAATCCGCAACCAGAAAGAATGGCAGAGTTCCTTAGGCATTGGTCCAGAATTCTGATTGTGCGATAGATCCAAGCATTCTAATTTCATTTCACTACCCAACCAACCTGGCATGTCCCCTCAAATTGAGGCGTTCTTTGTTTGCATCTATTTTGGAAATTATGCCTCAAATTTGCAACGGCTGGCAACACAGCCGAGAAGGATTCGGTGGCGAACCTGAGCTTAACAGGCTTCGACGTTCTCGAGGAGATTAAAGCGGCTCTGGAGAGTGCTTGTCCCAACACAGTATCCTGTGCTGATATTCTGGCCCTTGCTACTCGGGATGCCGTCTCTTTCCAAGTAAGCCTTTACTTCAAACGGAAAAAAGAAAGAAGAAAAAAGATTCCTATTAACTCTTTTTCGGAATAAACGATTATGAAAATGACGGCATCTTCTCTCAAATGGCTTTTTGTAGTTCAACAAACCAATGTGGGATGTGCGGATGGGAAGAAGAGGTGGGAGAGTATCATTAGTATTGTGGCTCTTGTGTTACTTAGAGAAACTAAACGGTATGATGCAAAAGTCAGAAGATTTATAAATATATATATGTGTGTGTGTGTGTGTCTGTGTATGTAAACTAATATCATATGCCATGAGTTTGCCGGACAACCGGCATCCATGATTACGAGATATGTCAATCGGTAGCTTGACCGGATTCGAATGTTCGAAAGTTAGACACCCATTAAAAATCTGAACAACACTAATGCTTTATTTATTCACTTTTTTGGGAAAAAGGAATATTCGTTTGGCTGTAATGCGTGAAAATTCTATGAACTTGAATTAAGTGCTTTCCTCCGACTACTTAGGGACTCATCTCCTTGGGCAGCTTAGTATTTGGGGAGCCAAAATCTCTTCTGGACATGCGAATAATAGGTTAAGTCATCTTTCTCGTTGAGCATCCTCCACTAACATTTATTTGAACTTATAACAAGTAAAATAAGATGATAGATTACGAGTGAAAATTGAAAGGAAATAGAAGAAAAGCATCAAAAGTTCATCCTCCTTCGTATCTTGGCAGCCTTCACGGTCACAACAACACAAACCACGTCTATGGTTTCCTCAGCAAACCTAAAATAGGCAGCTCTCCAGTCCATCCTCAGCACAAGAGCCATAATGACTCCCCAAAACCCTGTCATGAAGCCAAGTGCTATAACACCGTAGAATATCATCTTATCTGATGGCTCTAATCTGTCCTCCTCTTTTACTTTGGTTGAGGTCCTCGGAGTTTCTGCCTCTTTGTCACCAGGGCATCTTTTCTGCAAGGGATCCCCACAAAGAAGAGGATTCCCTGCATAGACGGAATGATCAGACAAGTATAGAGTATCCAACTGATTTCCTTTTGGGATTCTCCCAGCGAAGTTGTTGTTTGATAGGTTAAGGCGGCTCAAAAATGTCAGAGCTGAAATGCTCTGGGGGATTGTCCCTGACAAATGGTTGTTTGAGAAATCAAGAGATTCTAGCCGCTTCATATCACCAATCTTATCTGGAATTCTTCCAGAGAGAAGGTTATGTGAAAGATTCAGACCAAGTAGCCCAATGAGATGTGTGAGCTCCTCAGGAATCAACCCAACCAAATAATTACTAGAGAGGTCCAACGCAACTAGGTATTTTAGGTTGCTTGTGTATTCAAGCTCTCTTCCTTTTAAGCCCTCCAACATTTGCTCCTTACTCCAGTCCGTGGAAGGAGGAGGAGGAGGAGCAGGCATTGTAGTACCCTGGTTATACTGGGAAGGAGGATGAGTAGAATCTGACATCGGACCTTTAATCATACCCGTGATATAGTGTAGACACAGAGGAATTGTTCCCACCAAATTGTTGAATGCCATGTCCACAATCTGCAACTGAGAAAGATGACAGAGCTGTTGAGGTATCCTGCCACTAAATCGATTATGCCGCAACCTCAAAATCTTCAGTCTTTGAAAGTTCTCACCTATCCACACAGAGAGGCTTCCTGAGAAATTATTCTCCCCAAGGTCCAATACTTGTAGGTTTGTCAAACTTCCAAAGGTCATCGGAATCACTCCGTGGAGACTATTGTTATTCAAATGCAATGACTGGAGGTCATAGAGATAACCGATAGAGTTTGGGATATGTCCAAAAATATAATTGGACGACCAATTTATGAAAAGGATACTTGTAGAATTCTCCCAACAATCAGGAATAGTTCCTGATAGTTTATTTTTTGCCATATCTATTTCCCCCAAATATTTCAGAGCGCATAAAGATGCAGGCATTGGACCAGTTAAGAGGTTATTGTTGAAAAACAACACTTGTAGCTTAGGTAACTGGATGCCTATATTGGGTGGAATTAATCCTGAAATTAGGTTGTGGGACAGATCCAAAATAGATAAATTAGATGGGAACTGTGGAATTGGTCCAATTATCTTATTGTGGGACAGATACAACTTAGATAAGCTCAATGGGAACTGTGGAATTGGTCCAGTTATTTGATTGTCAGACAAATCCAATTCTTCTAATTTCATTCCAATACCTAGCCAACTAGGCATATACCCTGAAATCGAGGCATTGAAAAGATCTATGGTAGTGGCACTCCTTTGAGTTTGTATCCACTTTGGAAAATTTTCCTCGAACTTGTTTGACCTCATGTTGATTTGCTTGATTTGGAAAGGAGGCACCCAATCATCCCGTATCCGAATATTGAGATTGTTACGCCCGAGATACAGTACCTCTAAACTGAACAGATTTGAAAAATGAACTTCAGAGACTATCCCACCCAATGAATTATCAAAAAGATCCAACATTAGCAGCTTTGAAAGTTGGCCGAGGCTTTGTGGGATTACGCCACTAAGTTGGTTCTCTCCAAGATCCAGACACTGGAGGGACTGTAATTGACCCAATGACTCTGATATGACCCCCTGCAACTGGTTGGACCCCAGAGATAATGCTCTCAGATTTGTAAGATTCCACAACCAATCAGGCAACTCGCCTACGAGATGATTAGAAGAAGCATCCATCATCTCCAGATTAAATGCACAAAATCCAGTGGAGCTCCCATTATTCATCTCACCATGGAAATCATTATACGTGAGGTCAAAGAACCGTAGGTGGCATTTGCCTTCTAGTAATGTTAAGAATCCTCCTTCAATATGGTTCAGAGAATTAAACCCAAGATTCAGATAAACAAGACTCTCAAGATCGGTGAACCACATTGGAATCGAAGTGAAAGAGTTGTGAGATAAATCAAGATGGGTGAGAGAAGTCATGTTCTGAAGTGCACCTGGTATCTGGCCCTGAAATTGATTGTGTGAGATGTCAAGGTGTCGAAGATTAGGACTCAAAAGGAAAGGGCTTTCAAAAGAATCGAAGGAGTTTCCTGACAGATCAAGATAATTTAGAGAAGACATGTTCTGGAATAGGCTGTTGGGAATATGACCCCACAATCCATTCCAAGAAAGGTCAAGGTACTCGAGATTGCCAAAGGAAGAGTTATTCTGAAGTCCTCCAACATGAGATAAGTGAGACATATCCATGAGTGAATATGATAATGCCAAATATAGTAGAGAGGGAAGCGACCCTAGTACCTTCAACAAATCATGTGCTTTTCCCAATTGCAAATTGCTCATGTAAAGGTACTTCAAAGCCTTGAGGCCAGAGATCCACTGGGGATCACTTAGGAGCATGGGAGCATTATTATTGAGATCGAGGACTTTCAAGTGGGTAAGATTTCCTAAATAATGCGGAATGGTTCCATTAAAACCGACTGAAGAGAGGTTAAGGAACTGAAGGAGTTTCATGGAACCAATGAATTTTGGGATGGGAGCACTTTTAGTGATTTGAAACCCACTGAGGTCAAGATACGTCAAGTATCTCAGCTTGGAAATGTCGGGGCTCAACTCAGATGCAGAGAATGGCTTCTTTAAGGTTTGGTTTGGAGGAATCCAAAAGAGCTGATCCGGAAGCCTCCAAGCGGATGGAGAGGGAAGCAACTCGAGCTTGGTTACATGTCTGCTCTTTGGATCACATGCCACGCCTGTCCACTCGCAGCAGTCCTCCATTTCCCATGACTGGAGCAAGTTCGGTGGCTCAGCATGAAGACTCTGCTTGAATTCGAGGAGCGCCAGCCGTTCTTCTTCTCTACAGAGCAATGTAGTGTTCCTGCAGAAACAAGGCCACGTTGAGGTGCATAAAATGAACATCACATTCAATACCATAAAACACGGGACACGGTGTCCGATCCCCATTATCACGATGTTGGCGGATCTTCTCTACTTTTCTGCTTGAAAGATGTACCTAACAGCGTGGTACTTATAAGGTCGAATCCATGAGCTATTAAGCTAAAGGGAAAGGGGACACTTAATCATCCATCTCCATCACTCGTCCTTTCCTCTTCTCCACTTGAGAGAATTAAAGTGCATGTAAACCAATTTACTTGACCCCATGTGAGTCTCTCCATGGAGAAGTCACAACTCCTCGGACATCTCGGGTCACTAACACAATTGAGGATTAGTGCATCATCTGCATCACTGCACGGTATATTTTTCACAAAGGCTTACTAAACTAAAAATTAGTAAAAGAAAATATAAATCTTGTATGGTCATATTAAAGAGTGGGTAATTCAACTCGTGGGAAAATAAAAAAATTATCGAACAGTTATAATAGTTATAAAAATATAAATAAACTAATCTAGCGTTTGTTTTGACAAATATTATGTTGCAAGTTTGCTATAATATGGGGTTGTATTAGTCAAAATTCTATAATATATTTAGTGAAAATTTTACCTTCAAAACTCAAAAAAATTTAAAATTTAATGAACATAATAATTATCGTACCAAAACTTGCTAAACTTACAATAAAGTTCATTTTTTTTCCACTACAACATTATTTAAGGGAAGGGTAAAAGAAAGGATTAAGGAAATAAAAGATGATAATTAATAAAAATATGGATGAAATTAGTTAAACAATTATATAATATTTTACGGTTGTTTTTAGTCAAGAGGTGATTATCCCCTCTACCATTAGATCCATTCAGGAGTTTTTCCCACGACGCCCACGCCCACCACCCCCACCCCCCCAACCAGATTTCTAACTTTTTCTTATAAAAGTTAAATACTAAGTTCTTTTTGTATATATTTTCATCAAATCTTAATTTTTTAAAACAAAATTTTAGAACTTCATTACGTAAAAATTGAACAATTTTAAGATGTTATGCGATATTAGAACTTTATCACTTCAATTTTTGTAAATAAACCTAAAAGGCAATAATATTTTGTTATAAATTAAAAATAGTAACAAATTTAATTTAAAGTGGATTCATAAAAAATTGATATAATTTCTGTAACTTTCTCATCATCAACATATACCATTATAAATATTTGTTTTATTGCAAATGAATATTTTGATTAATTCAACACTTGATTAGAGTATATCTGCAATTTGTGGGCTTAATTTTTCTCTTCAACACGTACCGACCCGTGCGATGCACATTGTGGACCACGGACTGGCTCATTCGTCAAAACGATTTAACTGGGACATTTGATTGATGACGACATCTGGTAACGAAGTATATGACAGCTGAAGGGAGCTTTATCAGTCTCTCCGACACGGCAATACGTCTTGTATATAAAAAAGAAACTCAATGAATTCATTTCATTAACTATGTACGCTACATGACAAACTGAAAGGTTGATTGTCCATTACATGTAGACAAATTGACTTGACTTGAGAGTAAGTTCGTCAACGGAGAATTTAGATCTTCTCTTGACATGACTGCCGGATACAATCGAGCATTTTCTGTGAATTTTCCTCCCCACACAGCTCATGGAAATAGACTTGAACTTTCCCCGTCTTTTGGGCCATGGACTCTCTACACTGAATTAATATAGAAGAGCTTGATTGTATCGAGTAAACGTCGGGGAACCCATTTCCGGGTAAAATCTTGGTTCAATAGTTTTGTCATACGGGATGAGGAAACCATAGTCTATTTGGGATACCCGAGGTTAAACATGTTTCCGTCGATCAGTTAATCTACTAGTGATCTACTGGGGTCTGGAAATACACAGGAAAGCCAAATCGGGGGTGAGGTGATGTTCCGATTTGGCCTCCCAATGCTTAAATTTTTGTAGTGCGTCGGCAAGTGACATGTTGCAGTAGTAAAGGAATGAACAGTTGGTTCTCCGCTCGGTAATTATGTGGAAAAATATATAACTCGCTTGGTTATAAAATATAAAATTATATGTGCTTAAATTTGATATGTTTATCATTCTTTATATTTAAATTTTATATATTTTAAAATAATTTTTTTAATTACATATACATATTTGAATTTGTAATATACTTAACTCCTAATTTTAGTAGTTCGTTGCCGTTGTATTTAAAAGCGCCATGTGACATGATACGTCAACATAATTTCCCCATATTATCAAGTCAAGTTAGTCAAATTTTACCATGCCAGCATATCATAATAATAATTTATCGTCATGTCGTTATGTTACATCAGTAGATAACGGACCCGGTAGTGTAGAGCTAGTAATTCGTGCTATCACAAACTTTTCCGGCCCAAAATTGCCAGCCTAGGCATGAAATTTTCGTGTGTTTAGGCAACCGGGGCCTGGCAAAAATGGCATAAATAATTACTTTTTAAAAATAAATTTAAATAATTTATATTTTAAAATATTTTTTATCATATAATTAACTGATTAATTTAAATTTTATATTAATTTAAATAAAATGATCAAATAACTATTAACATATAATTATATATATAATTAATCACTTTTTTAATTTTTAAATAATTTTCTTTTTATTATAATTTTTTTCGAGCACAGTACGGTTTTTTCCTTGTAGTGCTAGCACGGCTTGAAAATAATAGTCCAAGCACAGTTTTTTCGTGCAGTGCTCGGGGGCTATGCTTTTGGGCCGTGCCACTTTTGCTAGCTCTATGTTAGTGTATAATTAGAATTATAATTTCAATATATTATAAAATAAAATATATATAATTGAAAAATAATTTTCAAATATATAAAATTTAAATGTTAAGAAAAATAAACATGTAGAACTTCACTATAAATGTCCCATTTTCAAAATGCATTCTTTGAGCTTGCATCCATTTTGGAAATTATGCCTCAAATTTGCAAGATCTCCTGAGGATACGGCTGATTTGAAAGGGAGCTACCCAATCAGCCTCTATCTGAACAATCAGATTGTTATCACTGAGATGAAATTCATTCAAACTAGATAAATTAGAAAAATGAACTTCGGAAAGTACTCCTCTGAATGAATTACCAGAAAGACCTAGATGTTGCAGCTCCAAAAGTTGTCCGAGGCTCTGTGGGACTGGGCCACTAAGCGGGTTCTCTGCGAGTTCCAACCACTGGAGGGACTGCAATCCGCCTAGTGACTCTGAGACGAAACCTTGAAAGCGGTTGAACGAAAGGGATAAGTATCTCAGATATGTCAGATTCCATTGCCAATCGGGCAACTTGCCTTCAAGATTGTTATAGCTCGCATCCACCACCACCAGGTCATTTGCACAAAGTTCAGTAGAGTTCCCACCGCTGATCCCTCCTAGAAAATTACTCTGACTCAGGTATAGGAACCTGAGGTTGCATTTGTCTCTCAATAATGGGTAAGATTCCCCAAATAATAGGGACTGCTTCCGTTGAAGCCAACTGTGGAGAGGTTGAGGTGCCGAAGTATAATTCTGGGGATCCGCAGCCCACTGAGGTCAAGATAAGTCAAGTGACTTAACTTTTGCAATGCTGGGTCTCCGGCTCATATGCGGTGAATGGCTTCTCAGAGGATTGGCTCGTGTTACTCCTAGAGGATGGAGATGGAAGCAACTCGAGCTTGGTTATGGACATGCCCACCCTCTGGATCACATGCAAAGCCTGTCCATCTGATGCAGCCCATCATTTCCCATGGTTGGAGCAAATCTGACGCGTTGGAATGAAGACTTTGCTTGAATTCAAGGAGAGCGATCCCTTCGAGGAGATGGAAGCACGTTTTTCATAATATTAGCATTGTAAGCACGATTGTTATATTCCTTAACTTTACTTAATGAGAACTTATTTTACCAATATGAAAAATAATTTTTCCTAATAGAATAGAAATAAGAACTCGCGAGAATTCCTCCTGGACAAAAGGATACCGGTGGAATAGGCGACAACTTCGGCAGCTGTCATCAATAATTTAGAAGCCCAGTAGACAAGGACAATGGATCAGAGAGTAATTTTATGTTGTCGCCGGATGGTCGGACCGGTCCGGCTGCAGCCTGTGATGACTGTTGCCCAAGTCTGTCGGTCAGTCTTCAGATGACTCAATTGGAATAGTCCCTATCTAAAAATCCCGTTAACTGTTTTCTAGTTTACTCGAAAGTTTATATATATATAAACGTAATTTTCGGGCAGAATCTATTTCCCATTTTATGGTCGGCAGCTGGACGTCGGCGCCACCCCTGTCCCGTTTCCTTTGTTGCTGCTGTTATCTCTCTCTTTTCCCTGTCAGATGTCTCCCTAATGGTCAGAGGAACCTCTCTCTCTCTCTCTCTCTCTCTCTCTCTCCCCGTGAATCAAAATGCTATGCAGAAGATCAAGAGCAGCCATTTTCGTTGGACTAAGGTTCCTCTGTCTTTCCTGTTTTCTTGGTGGATTTGATCAGTCACACGATGTGAGCTTTTGACATAGTGTATGAATCGATCGATTTGCAGGACCCTTTTGGGGCATAATGGTCTGATTCCTCAGATTCAAAGCACCGTCGGTCGGAGATTCTCCACTCACACTGCTGGGTAAGATGCATGTGTGGCTTAATTTTCTGTTTGATATTCCATTCATTTGTTCAAGTCGCCCTTTATTCGGCAAGCAATCCTTCAGTACAGCTTCAATGGGAATTCCGAAAACCCAAGCTAGGTTTATTGGTTGACCTACCGCCTTCCCAGTTAATTGGAATTCTTGTTAAAGTAGGATTGGTATTTCTATCATTCTTAACATCGTTGTCTTCAACACCAGCCCTTCTACATTTGTGACCATTTTACGTCGAGATAGTTCATACAAGATGTCCGACAATTTATGTCTGGTTTGTCTGTGGTTGGATCTGTCCCAAGCACCTTGGCTGTCCATTTTCCAGATTAATCATTTGATGAGTGGTTTTGTTAGCCCATCTTCTCCTTGAATCTGACATTGTAGCAAGCTCGAGGGCAAGGTAGCGTTAATCACTGGAGCAGCCGGCGGCATCGGTAAGGCGACCGCTGCCACTTTCATCGCCAATGGGGCCAAGGTGGTAATCGCCGACATCGACAGTAACTTGGGCCAGGAGACAGCTGAGGAGCTCGGTCCCCAAGCCCGTTTCATGCCCTGTGACGTCAGCAAGGAGGAAGATGTCTCAGACGTAGTTGACTTCACGGTCTCCCGGTTCGGCCGCTTGGACATCATGTTCAACAATGCCGGCGTTGCCTGCAGGACTCCGGCGAGCATCGCTGATCTCGACCTGGCCCACTTCGACCGAGTCATGGCCATCAACGTCCGAGGAGTTGTGGCGGGGATCAAGCACGCTTCCCGAGTCATGATCCCGAATAAAGCTGGGTCGATCCTGTGTACGGCCAGTGTCACTGGTGTACTGGGTGGATTGTCCCAGCACACCTACTCCTTGTCGAAGTGTGGTGTAATAGGGATTGTGAGATCGGTGTCATCAGAGCTCTGCAGACATGGGATCAGGATCAACAGCATCTCCCCATTTGTGATCCCGACCTGGCTTGTGATGAGTGAGATGGAGCAGATGTATACTGGGGTTGGGACCCGGGGGATCATCGACATTATCCACCATGCTGGAGTGTTGGAGGGAACAACTTGTGAACCCATCGATATAGCCAATGCGGCACTCTACCTTGCTTCCGATGATGCCAAGTATGTGAGCGGGCATAACTTAGTGGTAGATGGAGGATTTACTGTATTCAAGAGCCTAGGCTTCCCTGCACCCAGCCAAGTGCATTAAGATTTTTGTAATTGAAAAGCTGCTTGGAAGGAGATTGTGCGGAGTTATTCCTCTTGGATCTATCTATTCTCAACAAGAAATTCTGCAATTTATCCAAGTATTCAACTATATTTGCCCCCAATGTCTAAAGTTTTTGATTTTTTCGGAAGCTTTAATCTGGTTGAAACATGAACCGATTTTCTGACAGTACTGTCATTAATAATGAGCCTTCTTGTGATTATTAAGTTTGGAGTTAGGTGCATTCTTGTATATGCAGAAGCACTTGTCCAGAACTTGAAATGCAAAAATCTGCTCTCTGATTAAGATCAGGGAGCGTCGAGGGTGTTTTGACATCAGTCTGAGTTTTGCAGCTACGTAGTACTTCTTAGTCCGAGCCATGATTCATCATAGGACTACTCTGTAATCCCATGACATTTCATGAACATACCATTCGGTGGGGTTAGAACCAGCATTGGAGATGCCTTCTCAATGGCAATTGGATTTCCATATAGTAATGCCTAAAGTTTCTGCTTTTGATACATAGAGAGAACATCCTATGACATCTGTGTATCTTATCAATCATCAATTCTCAGGTGTTACAAATGTCATATGCATTGCACATCCTAACCTGAACTTCTTGTAATTCCAAGCTGTCGTATACTTGTGAGATTTCCCACCATCACACATAGCAGACAGAGAACAACAGGTGAAGATCAATATTCTAATTCGTTGCGTAGAGGATAAAAGGTAGCCTAAGGAATTGAAAAGTAGACGAAGGAATGAATTGAATACGAGAAAACCCGAATAGCTCCACAAGTAAGTTCAGATACAAAAGTATCTGCAAATACGAACACGAACGTTACCACATCACTCTGGAAAGACATCACGTTTGTCTATAGAACATTATGCAGGATTATTCTAGAAGCTGAACTAAGATCTTAGCAGGATTTTGACCAGGGGAATCTTGAGTCAATCAACATGGAGTGTTTATCAGGCAAACAAGCATCCTTTGTGCCAAGGACAAGAAATCCCTGCAAAAGTATCATTTATCTGGGATCGATCTATATTGAAAATCTTCACACTTTTATTCCCTGCACATCATGGAGAACATCACGGGCTGGAGGGAGATGGTGAGTGGACGAAAGAAGGTGATTGACCCGGATTGGCAACTTGTAGTGAAGGGAGCTCAGCTGGAACACTAATGTTGATGCCCACAGTCCTTATCGTTATCAACTTATTGCTACTGGGCTTCTCGGCGATTGCATCCTTGTCATCTTTCACATTAAAAGGTTTTGATTCACAAATCAACTTCTGCATTGAGTAGCCAATTGGTTTTCCTGCTTCCGACATCTGTGCTCCACTTGAACCCTGTGCACGGACTGGTTTTTTCAGTACTGGCTTCCTGACATCTTTTCCTTTTTCTTCTTGACCTTGGAAGAGCCCTATCTGTCCTCTCTGTTGGTGCCCACTTATGGACAACGCAGGTCCTGCAAGAAAACAGTAACGTTGAGTTGAATCATTTGACACGAAAATCTTGAGGTTAGGTGGAACTTCATCAGTAAGTACCACTTTTGACAGAACTAGGAGCCCCAGCCAAAGATAGATCGGGCGGGCGGGCTCTCTTCTCAGGAGATGGAGCTGAAGCTTGTTTCCTCTTGGCAGGTTCTATGAGCTAAATATTCCAGGGAGAAACTCTTGCAGTATGCTTACAGATCTCCACTGGGGTATCCCATTGAACCTGAATAAATTCAGGGAAGAAACTTGTGGAAAAGTAGACTTGGAAAGTTCTAGTTTATTGCAGACAAAGGAAAAAGGTTAGCATTATCGATACTTTGAGGCATCGCCATTTTGAGCTGGGCCACCTGATGTGATCTAAGTCTTCAATCTTGATTACAGTACCCTTAAAGCTGTTAAACCATAGAACTGATCCAATGAGAAACGTTGACAAAGAATTTGGAATGAACATTTGATGCTAAGGTGTGTTATTGGGTTCGTCTTGCAGTTGAATGAAAAAAAACTTTGACAACTCTCACCATTGTTCCACGCATTCTTCACTCTGGAACAGCATCCGGATTTTCATGCCGATAGAGAAATAATTTTTGATGGACTTCATATATTGACTAAGGAGAATAATGAAGGGCGAGGAACAAGTCCTGGGTACAAAACTTCGCAGATCACTCCTATTAATTTCATACTAATCTCTATGTTGTTTAACACTTTCCAAGAACAGGAGTTAAATTTACCATGGACGACAGTAGACAGTAAACATAGTTCCAGTGGAAGCTGCATGAATGGCATTTTCGAGTATTCCCTGACGCATAGTGTGCACTGATATGACAGCAGTTGTACTCTTTTGACTTAACCTTGAGCAGCAAGTCCCAATTCTGATTTTCCCCGTTCACTCCTCTGCAGAATGAAATTCCCACCATCAAAATATGAAGTTATAAAAGAGCAAGATATCAATTAAGAGAGAGTAGACCTAATGAAAATGCATGTGTCCCCTGGAACGAGCTTCTTTGCAGCCACAAATGCATTCCAACCGGTGGTGATCTGGTGCTTCTTGGGCTGACCTGTGGAGAATACTCAGAAACGTGCAGATGAATGCTAAGATTAATTAAGAAAGAAATATGATTTCATGTGCTAGTATAACATAGCCAGCCGGACTGTAAAGCAAGAAGGGAATGTTGCTAAATTCTTCATCTCCATTGTTGAATCCCATGGGGAGAAAACTGGGAAACTACTTATGTGAACGATGTTTTTGGTCATGAGATGTTCTTTGGATGCGTTTTCCCTTTCTCTTCTGTGCTTTTGAGGAACTGAGGACACTGGAAATCAAAATTGTTCATCAGAAACCGTTAAGGTTAGCAAGGTGCTTGAAAAACAGCAATTTGATTTTCACAGGATGAACATGGCCCTTCAGTTTGGGAATTTGGATGTAAGGTTGGACATACCGCAATATATCTGATGGAAGTGCCACTCCTTCCCTTGCAAGTCCTTCGTGACCAGCTCCTGTCTCGGAATTTCCATGGACATGTCCTGCAAAACACAACAAATGTGTGAACCGTTTGCTCATTCTATCTTCATCAAACATCAGTTTAAGATCTTTAGTTGGAAAAACTGCAGAGAAACAGAACTTCAGTCACTTTGCTAACAATCAGTAACAGCAGATGAAAGTTCGAGTTTTCAAAATTTTTAGATTGTAAGAAAATGGAGAAAATGGCTCTAACCAAGGAAGGGAAGCATTCATCCGCGTCACGCTTTGGAATGGTGAAGCCTCCATGGCCCCTCATATCTGATGGTGTCAGAGTCTTGCTAAAGAATCTTCCACAAACCAGTCGATGTGCTGGTGAACTATTCCTCTTACACCAAGCCAGCTCTTCTTGCTGCTAGGATTGACATAGAACATTAAGCAAAAGCTTTATGGCAATTCCTTTCCTTGATCGAACAGATTCAGCATTCTAACACATGATAAAACTAAGATCCTTCGAACCCCAAGAAAATTTATATTTCAGCAGTCACTGACCATTCTCGCAGGAAGTAATGTGATTTGCACAGTGACCTCGTCTGTGTGGGCTTCGACCTACAGAACGTGTTGATTATCGGGTAGAAATTTGGGGGCATGGTCATTGGGTAGAAATTTAGGGACAGACATGCATTAAGAGTTTTTGTTCAAAAGTAAACAAACCCTGTGAAGAGCATGCATGACCTCGCAGAGGATCTTAGAGGGCATGTTGTACATCGGCGTTTCCATTTTACCATCCTGATTTGTACATGCCTGAACCTAGTACAAGCTCCCGAAAGGGGGGAGGAAAAGATTCATCATTTAGAACCTCTTGAATCAAAAAGCGGTCCTGTAGATTATGCGATAGAAGGAAGAAGAGTAGGACATGTGAAAGATGTTATTATGGACAGGCTATAAACAATCTTCCGCACGAACAAATGCTTTTAAGAGCTATAGGGAGAGCCGAACCTGCTCGATGTGCCCTTTAGGAACGTAAAACTGTCGACCTGCGCATAACTGCCATAGTTTTTCGAACAACTCATCATTGTTCGGACCTGTAAAGAGCCACAGAAAAAAAAATTTTCAAAATCAGTTCTGCAGAACGACAGATATAAGTGGCGAGTAACAGAAAGAGAACGGAAGGTATAGGTGACTCGAAATTGAAATGGAAAAACTACTTCTGAAGTTCATAACCTCACTGAACTTGCCCAAATCCGAGTACAAAAGAGTCAGTGGACTATTAGTTTTACAGAATCATTGCCCTTATGTTGTGGCCATAAGTGATAAATACATGATGCTCGCTGCCATTTAACTGCACTGATATCAAACTTTCTCAGCATCACCACACCACCGAATTGGATCCGAACAACAAGATCACGAACTATCACAATTCACAATTAGTCTAAATCTGCAGTAAGGTTGCCAATTTTACCCATTTTGTTGGGCAACGGAGATAATTAATGAACACTTAAGAAGTTTCTGGATACGGCGAAACCAGTTAAAGTGTCGGCATCTGCATTAGGATGGATTGCAAGACTTTCTTGAATTTGTGTTCCACAGGTTTCTTGTAGACTTGAGTGTTCTTTTCCCAAGTGATGATCATCAGTCTTGACATATGATAGCAAGTTAAGAAAGACACTATAATTAGATGAACATAACAAGGCTACCCCTATGAGGAGGAGACCCACCCATCACTCGCCATCAGAATCCCATTTCCTGCACATTCGAAAGATTGTAACAGAGAGACCAAGAAATTAGACATCACCTACGCTGCGATTGCCTTCTTCGCATGTTATAGTCCCACTCTTGGCCGCACGAGTGATCAAGCTCATGTCGTTGCTGAGGGGGATCGAGAGCTCGGCCAGAGCGCTACGACGATGGATCGACCAAGAAACAGCGTGGCTTTTGACAACGTCTTATAAATATAGAGGGGGAGATCTCAAGTGGAACAACAGTCCGATGAAATGCGAAAGGATTCTGTTGCAACGTTTATCTCCATGAGGGGCTTTCGTCTGACTTCGTATCATACTGTCGGGAACTATCGGAACATGAGAAAACTCTCTGTACTTAGGGGAAATGGACTGAATAATTCGTGTAGGGCATAGACGGAGGAGGAGCAATTTACAAATTCCAAACCGTTCAGTGAAATCGAGTTTCATAGAATCCTACACTTTCGGGTGATCTTGACAAGGTAGATATTTGCCCTTGTTTTTACAAATAAATTTGTCACCCATCTTTAAGCACGCACCTACATTGACAAAACGTTGATACCGAATTTACGTAATGATCGGTGTCTATTACTGATGCGCCTCTTGCCGCTGCGGTTCTTTCGGTCGATAACTACGAGGATGGTGAGGGAAAAACGTGTACGTTTTTACATGGGGCTTGCAGGGGAAACCGCAAGCATGCTCTGTCGCCTTCGATGCATGTGGCCTTGGCAATAATAATATATTTGTCGCCTTGTTGCTGGCGGCAATTTCAGGCTTCTCCGCCCTGCAAACCCTTCTCTCCCCCGTAGAAATTCTTAACATGAATCGGGTTTAGCTCATCGTCCATAGATTGAGGGCTATGAATGGGGGGGTTTTCTTCTCCCTTGTTCCTTATGGTATAGGAATGCGTATAATCCTATCAACTTCAACTAAATTCAAGATCAATACAATGTCCTTTTACAGTGGATTGATGTATAATATCTTTAATGGTACACAATAACATCACGTTTTGACTTGCAAGAAAAAAATTTAAGCTTGAAAAATGGGGACACTACCCGCAACCAGACAGAGTCTTATTATGTTTGACACTATGCCTTCATCATCACGCTCTCATGTCTATCAAACTGAAGCAGAGGACCACTGGTATGTCATTTAATTTTATTGAAGCGGGTTGTATTAATCCAGCTAGCAAGAGAACGATAACCAGGATTCGGATGTGCACACCTTCGTTTCCTCGGATGAACGCGGACAGCAAGCTCGACCAAATGGCCTCCGGGACGCTCTCTGGTTTACCGCAAGAGCTGTTTGATATCGTTTGCGACGTTGACAGCATCAGCAGCCGCTCCGTAGAACCCTCTCCTCGACAAACCGACGCAGTACAATCCATTCTTCCCTTTCCAGTGGTTCGGGAAGCTCTGCTTACACATCCCGTCCTCACCTAACAGGAAATCGTCTCCCTGCAAATCGCATTCCAGGGAAGGGGAGAATCTTTTTTAAAAAAAAGGATGATGATGATGAATGAAAACTAGATACGCCATCAGTTTAGACTGGACACAGAGGTCTCAGAGTCAGGCATACCTCGAGCCATTTGTTGGTGGATCGATTGAAGCCGGTGCAGAATACGATCGAGTCGAATGGATGAGATCTTCCATCCTCAAATCGCACAACGTTTCCTTCAATGCTCTCAATCGCCGGAAGAACCTGCAGAGAAATCATATTGTGGAGTGTCATTCACCCTTTGTTAGCACAATCATTAACCAAATTAAGGAAGAAAGATTAAAAACAAAAAAGAAGGAAAAAAGAAGCTTTCACTTGTTCTCAAGTCGAGACCAATACTAATTGTACTCGATGTGGATACTAATGAGGACCGGTTGACCCGACTCCAAGTTATGACGGGCCAATTAGTCTGGGTTGACTCCCGTGACCGAGTCCCAATTATCTGACCGACCGATTCCCTAAGTCGAACTTATGACCGAAATCCCAAGTCGTGAGTAATAATACAGCCTCTTCCTCGGGAAAACAAATTCTTAACTGCTACTACCTTGCTGGTTGCCCTGGTCAAGTTGGACAAGGCACCACCCTCCGATTTCAAAATGTCAATTATTTTGGTCAGACACCACGTCTGGCACAACTCAACGCCAGGGTCTGCCTCTCTTCCTTCATCACGTTTCCACATGGAAAGGACAGTCGAATCCCAAAATAGCCAATGATGTGAACATTCCTATTGCAAAGGGAGACTTCTCGTCCTCGTTTCACCTTTCCTTATTGACTTCTTATGTTCATTGGATAATAACACAAATTCTCACCAAATGAATAAAACAAACATATCAATTGAGACCTCATGTCCCCATTAAAAGAATAATATGTAAAAAAAAAAATCAATTTGATCTGATTTACAGTACTCAAGAGGCATTACTGTAGAAAAATAGTGTCGCCGGCATTGAAGGCCGCCAGCACGGCTTCCCCGGCACATCTGTCAGGATCTTATTGGTAAACTCTAACTGGACATTGTAATGCAGTGAATAAAAATAATTAAATTTAATTATACTTATATTCAATTTTAAAAAGAAAAGTTTTAAAAATTCAATCTTCATCGATGTTTATCTTGAATCCTCTAATTTTTTTCCCTTCCTAACCTGGGCCCTTGCCTGCCTGCAGAGACCACCAACCAAAGGACAAGTACGATCCAACCTTTCAATCACGAGTAGGACCAACATAAAATTTCGACAGCCATAATATGATTCACTTGTCGGCACAGGAAACATGCGAAGATGATGCGTACTCGAGGGTAAAAACTGTGCTCGAGCTGTCAAAACTCCGGCCATGGTCAACATTGATCGTTCAATAACGAAACTGAAGGAGCAGTTAGTGTCAATAATTGATCTCCCGGTTCATCTTCGTTGGAAAAAAATTTGGTGGTTATCTAAATAGTAACTTTGTTTATTACCTGAATTTCACCGGATCTTATCTTCTTGCACGTACCCACATCGATGATCGGGTACTTGCCGTACTTGAGCTTCATCAAGAAAGGGCCCTCCGTCGGTCTCCTGATTCCATATTTTGGCATGTCTCCATACACCAGCTTGCTGAGAAGAACCAGTATCGAGTCCACCAGCTCGGCCGATAGGTACTTGAAGAGAACGAACGCCGCCGCCACCATCGGCCGAGACAGAACGTGCACCTGATGTACAGGGTAGAGTGTTAGTAATGAGCTCATACTGTTAACATGGCTTCAGCATTAACACTGCCCCCTTACCGGGCTTCGAGCGACTATGGAAGTCCTTGCTCCATGATTCGCCAGGTCCAGAGAGATCTCCATGCCGGAGTTCCCAGAACCGACAACCAGGACGCTGGTGTCCTCGAACTCCTTCCCTGATTTGTACTGTGTAGAGTGGATGACCTTCCCCGGGAAGGAACCGAGGCCATCGACCTCCGGCACAAACGGATTGGTCGTCTCCCCAGAAGCCACCACCAGGAACCGGCAGGAGTACTCCTCCATGGCGCCGCCTGAACTCAGGTCCCTGGCCATTAGGCGCCACTTCCCGGCGTCCCCATCGTAGACCGCAGACTCGACGGACCTCCGGTAGATCGGGCTGATCCCGAAGTGGGCGACGTAGTCTTCCAGGTACCGGACGAACTGATCCTTCGGCACGTAGTCGGGGTAGCCCGTGGGAAACGGCAAGTGGGGGAGCTCGCAGAATTGCTTCTTCAGGTGGAGGTGAAGGCGGTCGTAGGCGTATTTCCTCCACAGCGAGGCAAAGCAATCTTCCCTCTCGAGGATCGTGTATGGTAACGAGAGGCGGCTGAGGGAGGCGGCGGCTGCGATACCCGACGGCCCGGCTCCGACGATTATCGCCGGCTGGTCGTGCATCTTGGTGTAGTCTTCTTCTTCTTCTTCTGCCTTCTTGGCAAGCGGAGGAATCGGGTTAGTCGGCAGTCGGATGGATCGATGGCTTCAATATATACTGAAAAGAGCTGGGAGGCATTATGTTGACTTGGCTTAAAAGACAGAAGACACGAAATATGCGACCAGAGTTCATTATTTTATTTCCTATAAAATTGATTAAAAACAACGGAAAACATTAGACTTCTTAAAAAAAACTATTTCTTATTCCAATTCTTTCTTAATATATGTAGAGCAAAGATGTATAAATAATTATTTCTTCTTTAGTCCAAAATCGTTCATCCACGGTCTCATGGCCCACAGGATACCAGCGGAGGACCCCGAATTCCGAAAATGTCTTAAGCCATAGCTGCCTGGTGCCTTCATCAACTTCTTCCTCCAACAACAAATTCACTTGCAGCTCCAATGATTGCATCTCCAATTTTCTCGCTGTTATTTTATTTTATTTTTTAAAAAAATTCTATGAACATATTTTATTTTTTAAAACTAGTTAAAGCCACTTTGGCTAAAAAAAATGTCACCTAGATGTGCCAACTAAGCATTTAATAATAATAAAAATAAGGAATTGGCTTAATTTAAGAACAACATAAAATTATATACTTTTATTTTTCAAATTCTAAAGGTTTGGCTTCTTTTGAGAAAAATTAACAAACATCCAAGAAGAAATCACGTATTTATTATTTTTTTAATTATATAAGAGATTTATAAATTTAAAAAGATACCAGAAAAGTATCACAACTGATACTAAGTGAAAGAAGGCCGCTCGTATGTCTATGCAATAATTCACACGCATGCACACAATGGGAATTTTTGGATTCGTTATTCCGGGTTGGAACAAGGCAAATTCACCGTTGGTCAAAGCTACTCATTAATGCTTGGCATTGTTCATTCCTAATTCGAACAAGAGATAATGGATTGGCTTTGACCAACTCGTATTGGAATAAAATGTTAAGTGGGCGAATCAATGACCGTGGATCTAGCTGACAAATTTATTTAGGGGATAAAATTTAAAAGAAAAAGTAAAATCAGGGCACTAAAAAAATTGGAAAAAAATATATGATGATTCTGTAAAATAAAATAAATTTTATATAATGTGTTCACACTTCTTTGATAATAAGAGAATGGTGCCCTTATATCCATTAGTCGCTGTCACAGTCTGCTCCTGTTAACGCTCAACCATGCGCACATCCAACCAGAAGTTCTTCAAAATGTCCCTTTTAGCATTAAATTAGCATTAAAGGGTGTGGGTTGATGATGATTTATGCTCTTTTCTTATATTCAAATCATAGTTCTTAAAACCGTTCAAGGTAAAGGTAGAGGTTTATAGGTTTATTGGTTGAACCGAAGTTCAATAGGTCGAATTGCATGTTTAATAAATAATATTAATAATATAACATTATCAATAAATTAATATAATATTATAATTTAACTATAATGTATAATAAAAATTATTAATATAATCATTATATTAGTCCCAAATTTAACATAAAATATAAATATAAGTTCAGTAAAATAAAATAAGTACATTATAATAGGTTTTTATTTTTTATTTTTAATTTTAAGTTAGCCGATTTTCTCACCGGTTCGACTGAGAACGGTCGATTCAACCGGATTTGACCTAATTTAAAGTGTAATTGGATTATTTATGAGAACCAGACCAGGTGAGTGGCCGATTCCTAGTTGAACTGGTTGAACCGGCCGGTCCGGTCCGATTTTTAAAACTATGATTCAAATCTTATTTTTGATGTGATTTCGAACACCATTTTTACTTGGCATCACACCGTCTCCAGATCCACAAGACTTCCATACTGTCTATCAATTTGCTTATGTCCGACTTTCTTCGTCAAACAGCTTGCTTGTCCACACCATCTCTCTCATACAAGGCACACACAATGCCAAATCACAGACCAGATATTATCTGGCCATATGAATATGCCATCGAAATTCCTATAAAGTTGATAGGGACCCTTCGAGATTTTCCTTGCGTTAGAAGCAAATCCTCCGAGATTTCTTGGGTTGATATTATCATGGCTACCAAACTCCCTTTAGATTAGTCAATCTCATAGAATGGACCTTCTCCCAGCGTAGCTCCGACTCCCACGCATTTGAAAGTTGAATATTAAATCGTGCACCATCATCTCATATAAAAAAGAATTATCACAGTTTTTTCTATGTGTATTTTTAATCATATGAATTTGTTCAAATGATTCGATACTAAATTTATTAAACAGATTTTTGGTATGAGTAGTGTTGTTAAAAGTGCAGTTCAGGCCGGTTTAAAACGGACCTGGAACAATTTGACCCGATTATGGTTTGACCTGTTTGGTTAATGGGCCGGGCCGGTTTGGCCGGTGAACCGTCCATCTTTTTAATTTTAAAAAAATTATTTTAAATTAATATTTTTAATTTTTTTAATTTTAAATTGACTTGACAAAATCCGACCGTTGATTTGTAGGATTTTGGCGGTTCGGGTCAGTTTTCAATGGTTTCGTGCCGATTTCTAAACGGTTCCTAGCTGGTTTTGGGTCGAATCAGTAGGGTAACAGTTGGGGCCAATTATGGTTCAACGGATCCATATTTCGGAACCGGCCGGTAACCCCCCCAAACCCACTCATAATGGTTATGGGCCAAGTTAGGAGCGGTTCGTGCTGGTTTCGGGGTTTGGATAGTCCAGTTACGGGCCAACCCGGCCAGTTTAACATCTCTAGGTATGAGTTTTGCTAAATGAAAAATAATCCATATTTTGAACAATGACTTAGCACACTTCCATAAACAAACAACATTATTAATAATTATTGAATTCGTTATAAGTACATAAGAGATCGGCTCCATTTTTACTTAAAAAAGATAACTTCATGGGTGACGGCACATAATCTTCCTATAAGTCTATAGCTTTTTACTTAATTGTCCGATATATGGTCGTGTTCCCTACACCCGCCCTCACGTATTAACGTGACTCACTTTGGCACTTGCCATTAAACACACGCCCTTGTTCGATGTGAGATCATATGCCCTACTCCGACCCTCACGTGGTAAAGTATGGCTTTACTTTGTCACGTGCCATTGAACACCCATCATTGACATCTGTTTATGAGCCATATATTCTCCTTCTACTCTCAAATGAGGAGCTAGTCACGAGTTGGGCAATTTTCTTGTATGCTCGAACTTATATCAACTTACCACAAATCATGTTTTCGGACTTGGGTCGGACATGTTTACACTTAAAAATTTAAGCTAATACGTATTAGTATTCAATAGTTACGATCATGTATTAAAAAATATATAGGAAAATCTTAGATATAGAATGGGGGTGGATTTACCATATATTAGCTTAAATTTTTATTATATATCACATGGAAGACAACATGTTAAATTTTTATATGACATCATAAAAAATTTATTAATTGAAATCTCAAGTGGACCGACCCCATGGGAGAATTCTCTGTAAACGTGAACTCTTCTCCAAGTTTGCAAGTTAATTAGTTTTTATTTAAAAAAAAAAAGAATAAAAAAAGCCCATAGTCAAAAGTCAAACGCCAGCCATCGATCATAGAGTGAGAATTTCCTGGTTTATCTCGTTGTATCACGTTTCCCTTCCTTGATCCTTCCCAGTTAGCTGGTCTACCAAGTCACCGTGCACCTTTCATCTTATAATTCTCACCTCCACCACGACATATCGTTCTCGAAATCTGTCTATATCTTATTTTCGTTTCCTGGACACAATTGCGATTTTATCAACTTTTATTAGGATCAAGAGTCGGTTCACACCGATGGAACTCTCAATTTTCTTTGTTTCATTCATTCGTACGTGTCGTTTTAAACTTACATGAACCTTTCTTGTAGTCGGAAAAGAAGAAAGGAATTGCATGTCAAAGGTCAACAATCGTGGGCAAGTAAAGTGAGTCGACAACCATACCTACATAGGCAAGGAAACCAAGGTCCATGTGAGACAGGAAATTCTGCACGCGACCTCTCTGATGCTGCAGATGAGATTCTCAATTGAGTTCCTACCGATGAATGGATTCATCGAGATTAGGCTGCTCGCAAGCAAGCCATTGTTTGGTCCGTAAATTCTAGGTTTTTGCTCAATCTGAAATAGGATTAATAGTGGAAAAAAAATCGTTGTATTATAAATAACTCTTTTACTTATGTGGAGCGTTCGAGTTTCGCTCAACCAGTCCCCCCCTGTGCCATGCAAGCACCGTATTTACCGACATCGTGGGTCGATGGAGACATAATTTGTACATGTGGCCCCAAACATATGATGACAACAATTCCTTACGATGATGTATCTATCAATATTCATTGAATTTTGTCACCAATTTTATGTTTTCCCAAGTTCCATGATATTCTTCTCGTTTTGACCTACAACCAAAAAATTACTATTAGGCTAACAATACTCGGAATCAAGAGGAAGGTACATGTAAAAAAAAATAGTTTTTTTTTATATACACACACGACGGGCACAGTAGAATCTGGCAGCACGTACTTTACTAAGCTCTGTACGTGACTGCCAAACCCAAGCGTCTGTACGGTCGAGAGTTACAAACTGGCATGGCTCCAAATCCTTGAAAGAGGGACCAAGAAGCACCCGTGAACTGTCTCTACTTTGGCTCATACAACTTTATCCCCTTAAATCAGAGCCATAACATTCCATCAGCCTGCCGGACGATAAGATTTTAAGGGCATTTGATACCCATAAAATTCTTACAAAATGGACCAAATCTCCCATGCAAAACAAATCCGGGCTTTAACTTGTCGTATGGAATGGATTCAGTAGTGAGTGTCCAATCGATCGATCAGCACAATCCATTTCAATGGAAACTTACATATATATATATATGTATGTATGGATTCAATTCATTTGCCTTCAATATCCACATTGGAATCTTGGAGGGTATCTAGCTGCCCATCATGGAATATGAACTAAAAGGCTCAAAAGTGAGGAAGTTCCATGGGGACTTTCAAGTGTAATGCATTCATCAAAAAGAGTCTATAGAGGAAAAAGATAAAACAGGACATTGTCTCATCCTCCTGTGCACCAGAAGCAGAAAGCCACAAACTGTACCTTGTCTCGTAGCACAGTAAGCTGTTGTTGCCTCGAAAACGATAATAGAAACGGACAGATCCCATTCATTTCCTCCTCCATGAACACCATCCATCCAGCCAGCCAGCCCCCACTGCCGAAAATTATCGTACAGAACCGTGAGGAGCTACACATAGAATCAACCACAATTTATGAATTCAAGAAGGGTTCGAGGAGGTTCACCTAGTGGTACCCGATTCATGGTTACATGTTGCAGGTAAGTGAATCAGGCAGACTGTTAAGAGATGAGGTCATGTTATTAATGAACTAGCTACTCGTGAACTGTAGATAGATATTCAAATTAGCAGAACAGGAGTCGAAAATGTTGACCAAGACAAAACGGAATGACCTCACCGACATAAGTTAGTCGAATTAAATTCGAGTCTTTGAGAATTTATGCCATTAAAAATCTTTTGAAGTTCTTTCGCCTTACCCATTTCTCTCACTTCTACTGCTGATGACCCTTTGTAAAACTTCAATGACTCACACCACTCTCCCTATCATTCCCCAATCACTCACATTCCCTTCAAACGCACACCAAAGCTCTCTCCCTGAGAAAAGGAGCTGAAGATTTTACTTTCATCAGCCATTTATTGATGGCTTCCTTCTGGTCACTCCTAGGAATGTTCATTGCAATCGTAGCCCCTTCCTCTGCCACCCATCAACTGCACTACATTTCCACCATCTCAGCCGCACCGGCATCCTTACCGTCGTCCCCGCTCTTGTCTCCGGTGACAATTCCAGCAGCTCCATCGACTCCACCAGGCAACCCGGAGCCCCACTCTCCATCACCGGCATTGTCCCCAGACATCTCCCCTCTGCTGCCCTCCCCCAAGGGTGAAGCTGCCACACCGACTGAGTCCTCGCTGCCCATAATCCCCTCGAGCCCGAGCCCGCCAAACCCCGATGACGAGGCTGCTGGCAGCCCCGTGTCGACGCCCCTCGTTCCTCCTGGGGAGGAGTCTGCCATTGCCGAGTCGGACTCAGTTCGCGTGGAAGCTGTCTCGTCCCCAACAAGCTTCATCCTCTGTTCTTTGGCAGTTTACTCCATGCAGTTTATTGGGATGTAAGACAGAGTTAGCATTGTTGCTCTTATGGTTCCTTACATTAATTTCCTCCCCTGGAAAAAATATATATTAATAATTTCTTTCCTAGACAATAATATCGATATTTTTATTACACTTTCTACTCTTTATTATTTATTTTCCCTTTTTTCCTCATATTTTCTGATACACATACAGCATGAAAATCTCAAGTAAATAATTGTTCATTGCAGCCTCATGTTCTTTATCCCTTTTGCATTAACTTGCTGTGCCTTCGCCATTCATTATCAGCAAGTCAGGTCAATTACAACTATTAATTGTGATAAAATTAAATGACAATCATGGATGACCCAATTGGTCACTTGGTTTGTTCACTTTGTCCCTGTTTATTCAATTGAAAGATATGACACACATGAATACTTCCATGAACAATTGAATCATGTAAACCTCTCAAGCAAACTTCTGAAGTTCAATCCATATCCGTTGCATCTGTTTGCCCGATAACTCATTCGTTTGGAGATATTGGACGAGACATAAGCTGCTACCTGAATTCGTTTAACTTTCCACTCAGATCTCACGTTTTGATTCGTGAAATGAGAGTCAGAATGACCAAAAGACTTATTAATCCATACACTCAGATTAAGGAAAAGCCAAATAAAACTCATATCGAATGACAATGTCTAAATGTTACAGATCACTACCATTACATCAGTTTATACAAACCATTAGTACTCCTATTACAGATCTGCAAAACTCACTCCCTGCAAAGAACATGCCCCGCAAATACATCTACAGATACATACACATTAATATCAATAATTATATGCTAATACTCCTAAATGCATTGGTTTCTTCTGCGTTTCCCTACAGAGCGACAACAGCTGCTGGAGGATTCAGGAAAGACCCATTGAACAGCTTCCTGAGGAAACCTCCCTTAACCTTGATGCTGTTGATCTTCTTCACCTCAGTGTTGACCCTCTTCTTGGTCTCGCCAATGGCGGATTTCTTGAGGGTGACGTTCTCCTCCTTTAGCAGTCCCACAGCTAGACTCAGCTGCCTTATGACCTCCCTCTTCTCCTCGTCCTTCTGCTCCAATAGCTCCCTCTGGACCCTGTTCTCCTCCCTCAGCCTCTCAATCTCCTGCCTTAGCTTCCTCAGTTCATTTCCCTCCTCAGCAACCTGATTGGCTTTCGTAGCTCTTGTGATGTGAGCATCCTCCCTGTGACCTGAAGCTCGAGGTGTTTCCCTTTCCGGGGTCTCAGATCCATCATCTTCGTCAGGGTCGTCAACTTCCGACTCGGCAGTCTCATCATGGTCAAATGTCTCGGAGTAGCTATCATAATTCTGGTCAATGATGCCAGTCATCACGGGCTTCTCCAGATGGGATTTTTCACTGGAGAAAGGGGAGCCCAGAGTGTTCAAGAGGCGGATTGGTGTCTCGGACTTGATCTGATCATAACGCTCTGCAAGTGACCTGTGGGCACGATAGAAGTCCTCGACCATGCCAATCAGCTCCGGCCTTTTCTTGTAGTACATCTCCGCACGCTTTGCAAAGGAATCAGCATCCTCTTCAATCACTGCCAGCATAACTTTGGTTTTCTCCTCGAGTTCTACATAGCATGAGCATAACCAAGAAGCCAACATTAGAAACTACAGAGATTCAATCGATAAATACAAGAAATCAATCATAGGGACCACTTGAGCTGTCAAACTAAAGTCAATTGGCCTGTGATTCCATAGAAGAATTCAAAAGATTTTGAAAGATAAACAACTTTCTGAAAGCAAAGGCCACATGAAGTGGATACAAATGAAAACTGACTTCCAAGAAAGATATCAATTAGAAAGGAGAACTACGGGCCCTTGAATTAATGAGCCCAAACAAATTTTCTAGAGAAGCAAATTTCCATTGTGGAATTCCGAGTTTCCAAGAAAGAGAAATAGAACTACATCTTAGCAGTAAATTAGTATGTGTCACGAAGTCATTGCAGTTACAGACGTAAAGGGCACCAAACTGCAATATTAAGGGTCTAATGCACAAAACATCCAGTGGTTCTGCACTAAGCGTACAATGAGGAAAAAGTGAGTCCTCCAGTTTCATGTTGGGCACCACTTGCAAGAAACATAAGATGTCTAACAAAACCATAATTTGCTTGTGAGGACCCTCAAAAGTATCTACTTCCCTACTGCAAGAGACAGGCATGTTCAGGTGTGAAAAATGCATGCATAGGGAAGAACTAGGACATTGGAATGCCTTCCACCATTGCCAGTGGGAGGACCTTCTGCATCCCCCAAGCTGCTCAGGGTTCTTTAGGACACAGAACAAAATTCAAGGCACAAATGTCTTTTCCGGATTTCAGTTTTCAATTGATACTCTGATGCACTTAATAGTTTGAAGCATCAATGCTTATTTCTGATAAACTATTTTAGAAATATATTTCAAAAACATTTTTTTAAAACATTATTTTAAAATGCCATCTAGAACATCTCAGAAGTCTGTTTTCTGTGTCTCTGATAACAGTACCAAACACGCTTTAGATGTCCTCCCAGTTTGTAATCTCATTTCCTAGACTTTCAACTCTATGATCAAAGACCATAAAGGTTGCCTTTGCTAAATATTGTTGAGCCTGCTGCATAAGAATGCTAATGGATCCTAAAGTTATACACAAGATTCATTTCCTCTTCTTAAAGAAGTTAAGGTTCCACAATCTCATCGCTCAAGTCTCCAAAAGGTCAGCATATGCAAACCAATCGATATAGCAAAAATCCCCAAATCCCAGCTAGATATTACATATCACTATACCATGTCTGTCAAAATTTACTGTTTTGGTTTTCATATAGAAGCACAGGATAAGGTAACAAGTGCCAGAAGGACATCATAAAACAAGTTTTCCAATGAGAACATGAAACTTTTTCCAATTTCTATGCAAACTTTTTTTCTTATCAGCAAGGGTAATTCATTAAAATACCATAAATGGAAACTTTAAACGGAGAATATATCATATTTCTAATGAAAGAACAGAGAAGATTAAAATTTATCTGCAACTGAAAGGCCTAATGGTCCTGATGAGGGAGGACCAAGTGGGTATCCAGAGAATTGCAATATCATTCAACTATAATGCCCCCAAACCTTAACTGCCGATAAAATTAATCTTTCTTTCCCAAGGATGCTAGAAACACTGTAGCCAAATTATGCGAATCTCACTGGATTCTTTTATGGGAATAGTAACTTCTCCTTAAACTTGCAGTGATTTCTTTTAACCACAAAATCTCCCACGGTAAGATTACTATCTATTTATTTTCTTTTGTTCTTCCCTAGAAACTCAAGGTGGTCCCCATCAGTGCGAGATTCCCATTCATAAACAAATGCTATGAGATACTCAGATCTGATAAAAAGATGGAGAAAGAGGGGCGGAAAGAGGATAAAGAGTTCCGTAAGTGATAATCGAACTAGAATATCTTGCCCCTAACGGAAGACAATCCAACCAATTTCTCAATGATCTCTCTCTCTCTCTCTCTCTCTTACTGATAAAAAATGTGCCAAGACCCCACCAAACTCTCTTTACAACTACAAGTCCTTTTCCAAGTCACAACTACTACAAGAAAAAGCATGCACATGAAAAGACAAGAACACCAACAGTTCAAAATTCAAATATAAACAAAAAGGTGACCACCTCCCAACGGTCAAGAAACCAGATCCAAGCCAATACTCGTACAGCACCTAAAGACCACGGGACAGGGGAGGTTTAAAACTGATGCACCAGGTTGACTTAAACTCATAAGCAAGTGGCAATCACTGACAGATCGGGATATTATTCGTGGGAATTGAAGAGGAAACGAAGTGAAAAAAGGGATCCCAACATTTCAAGCAACAATTTACGATTTCAGTGTAAGCCTAATTGAAAAGGGCACGGATATTAGCAGAAAACATAGAAGAATTACCAGAGAGAGTTGATTGGAGCCATGGAGATCGCTTCGCACTGCTGTGATTGTCAAGCCACCACCAGTTTGATGGTGTCTGCTTCTTCGTCATCATTATTCCAACCATTTCTCTTGTCTTCTCCCTCTCCTGCTCACCTGATAGACAGACCCACACACTCAAAATCCAGAAGCAACCAGATTCTACAACCAAAGGCCCAGCTTTTTCTTTATTTAAGGGGAGAGGAAAGAGGGGCAGAGAAAGACAGTTCAAAATTTTTGTTTCAATGAGAGCCAGAGTCAATGAAGAGCCGCGGCAGTCAAAATCTAGAAGAGGGCGCGGTTAAAAAGTGAATCTTTTTTGCGAACCAAGAATGGTAACTCCATTAATGGAAGGAAATACGTAGCAGGAAAACTGCCTTTCAAAGAGAGATGACTGATATAGCCCTCGAGGCCCGAGCGGGGAGGGGGCGACCCGCGGAGAGGAAAAGGGGTCAAGATGGTCATTTTACCCACCACCTTCCCTCCAAGGTCGGGGAGAAAATCGAAATTATGAGTTTTCAAGAAATAGACATAATTTCCATACCATGCAAAGCTTACGGAAGGGGAAAGAGCATTATACCCAGATCTGCTCAAAACCTGCAGGTTTATGAAAGCATTGTTCATTTGGAGCAGGTAGATCGCACTTGACCTGACCAAGAGATCAGAGGCTCGTGTCTCAACAGTCCGCGTCTGTTCATTTCCCCTTTCTTCGTATCTTTTCAAAGATTCATATACCTCTTCGTTGATGAAAAAAAATATGCACTCTTCCATACCAAATGAGGCTTAAAGAATGGAAAAGGACATAAAACCCTTCTGCAGGAAGACCTGCAGGTTTCAAAGGGCACTGTTTCTTCCTCTCTTTCCGATAAACATTCACAGATTCAATCTCGCCGCACGACATGAAGGGGTGCCCACGAATAAATCAATGAACGACAATAATCCTATTCGGTTCTTCTTCAGCATGCCATAACTTTGAAGAGTGAAGTGAGTACCTGGCCTACAGGATTGAGTCTGACTCGGTATGTCCTCCTCCTCCGGGACTCCAAGTGGGTGGGAGCGTCTTCCTCTGTTGGCTTCACAGTGAGTGCTCATTGCAACTATCGAGCTTTATATTGAAAGCCTTTCCCTCAGTGGACATCTTAAGTTTAAAATAAATAAATAAATCGAAAGGCTACCTTGAGTTTCAAAATTTTTTGTTCCCATCTGTTCAAAGAAGATTATTATTTTGTTTTTTCTCGTCGAAGCTTCCACCCAATGACCGCGTGCCACGTGTTGGAATATACTCATTTTATGGGTCAGATCTAGATGAAACCAAAAGGAAAGGGAAAAAAAATCAACATGCAAAGCAGCGCGCGTCAACTTCCACGTCACCCCCTCCAGCCACCGCCATCTGTCTCATGTCGTGCCGTATCTAATTGAGCTTGTCTCATATTTTTTTTTACTTTTATATATATTTTATTTATTAAATAACTTAAAAATATTTAATTTAAATATAATTTATTTAAATACAGATGAACATGATAAAATTTATTTAACTTATATAATTTAAATGTATTATTTGCAAGATTAATATAATTAATATAATAAATACAATATATACATATTTAATTAATTTAATTTAATTATATTTTATTAAATTAAACAAATATAACTCACATTAACATATTTATTTTAAAAAATTATATAAATTCAACATATTTAAATATTAAATATATCTGTTAAATTCAAATAAATCTAATTTTACATTCACATGTTTATTATGGTAAAAAAAGCGCCACCATTTACGCATTTTCAAAAGGATGATGCCAAACATAGGCATAGCTAGCAGATGCAGTCTATCAGGGGCCGGATTATAAATTAATTGATTTTTTTATCTGATTTTCATTAGAAAATTATGTACTCATTCAAAAAATATTTTTCCTCTTATACCCTTCGGGTTGTCAACTTCGATCCATAGCTAGAAAACAAGTATCACAACATTTTTCACCCAAAAAGGACAAAAAAGGCATAATATAATTTTGACTTTTCCTATGAATAGTGTCTGGGATTTTTATGGTTGTTTTCCAACCATAGTTCAAATTTGAATTATGGTATACCAATTTCAAATTTTGAAATTTTTGTTTTTTGTTTTCCTTTTTTCCACTAACATATTCTACGTTAACTAAGATAATCAAACGTACGTGAAGATCAACATGATTTTCAAACAATTTTAACTATTGAGAAAATTGAAGAAAAAACATAAACTTTAAATAAAGATAGAGTGAGAAAATTCGTAAAGTAAACAAATAAAAACAGGGAATCCTCGACTTTATTTGGGAAAGACATTGGAATTAAGAAAAATCTCTAAAAATATTAAAATTTTGAAAAAAAAACAAATGTAGGAAAGGGGAATATAAGAATTTTTTTTAAAAATATGTTAACTGTCTAATATCAAACAAAATGTACGAACAATGTGTCAGGTAATTAACAAAGTTCAAGAAAGATCCAAATTTAGATAAAATTAAAATATTTAAATATTTTTTTATTATATAAATAACATCGAACTCTTAAAAAAAAAATAAAGAAATATAATAAATCTCATAATAAAAATTAAATTTACAATCTCTTAATTATATTAAATGCATTTTTTTAAATGTTTAAATTTTTAATAAAAATACAAAACTTGTAACAACGAATTTCCAAATTGTCGTCCGGCTACAACACTCAGACGGTCGCTCGCGTCTCCAATTAACTGAGATAAATAATTTAAAGAAAACTGAAATCTGGAAAATAAATAATAAAAACTTCACAAAGGAAATTAATTCTACATCACAATTTAAAGGAAATAAATATTAAAAGAAAAAGGAAGGCATGATATAAAAAAAAATGGAAGGCGGCTGAATACGCGAAGAAGAAAGTAAGTATTTCTATGTAACAGTCATGTTATATCTATTTTTTTTATCTAATAATTACTAGATTTACTAATTCTTTTTAGAGTGTATTCAATATTCTTTTTAGCACTTTAATAACTGGCCGACCACACCACTTCAACATGTCACATAATATATCAATTGCATAATATACCTTCTATCACTTGTACCCGTTTCAGAATTTTTGGCCATGTGGAAACAGTCTCAGTAGACGCTCCCCCCGGGTTATAACTTATACAGCCAACGGTCGACTCATAGAAAGGAACCTTCCACTTCCACCTCATTACGATATTATTATTATTATTATTATTTGTCGTATGGTCTATACATCCCGTATTTATTTATTTATAAATAAACCGGGGGTTTTTTTAAGTTGGAGCCGATTTGGTAAGGAAGGTAGTAGATTTTTTTTTTGTAGTTTTTTGGCGTGCACAATTCCATATATAAAAACCTAATTTGATCGAACTAATTCATATTCAAACGGATCAAATTCATAGTCGATCAACGGCTTTTGCAATTTATCGTACACTAAGTAGGATGAAGAGGCAGTATATATTAAACTATATCAAACTGATGGGTATTTTTTATTTTTGATAATTAACGCGGAAGCATTGTGGAAAAAGAGAATGAATTCCGATCTCGATAAACATTCGAGTTGGCAAAGGCCAACAGAAGAGATTAGGGTGATGGCTACGACGAGAGGTCAGAGGACGCAGCCAGTGCTCGTAATTTTCTGATAATTTATATGCTCAGATGACGGCTAGCATCATTGAATGTCTAAGTTTATTATTTGGTAGACGTGGAAGCTATATATGTTATTGTATTTTGCGATGATCCCAAAGCCCAGGCAGTACAAGATGAAATTCGAAAGTAGAACAAGAAAGAGACATGCCGAAGGCCAGACAAGACCAAGATCAGGCCAGCTTTATGCCACAGCACCAGCTGATTCCCGATATCGCAATTGTACCGGCCGAGCATTCATTCTGCAACCTCTTGAGAAGAAATATAGATGCACAGCGGTCGAAAAAGCGCAGATCACACTTTGGCGGCCGCGGAGCCATCACCGAAGTCGCAGGTTAGCACAACGGTTCCCCCCGGCCTGGCGGCCATCTCCTTGGCATCAATGCTACCGATCATCACCTCCTTGCATTCTATGATCGTCGGTGGGCTATCGACTGTGCGCCGACCAAAGCTCTCTGGCAGGACCAGTACTTTATGATCTCTGTACAACATGTACATCGTCATCTGAGCTATCCCGAACGTGAAGCCGAGCACGTTTGGTGTCTGCGAACACGTATAAGGCACCAGCTAGATAAGAGAGGGTGGAATGAGCTGTGTGATTGATTCCTGAACTTACAAATGTTTCATACTGATAACAATTCCCATTGTGTACATGTCAATATGAACCGCAGAACGACCCGATTTCTAGCCAGTTAATTCAGAGTTCGAATATTCCATGGCGGAGAAATGTGGTCGATCAGTGAAATTGCAGAAAAAATAGATTGACCTTAACATTTTCATATGAGATATTGCTGTTAATTATATAACTTACTGCAACGAAATAATCTTTTATCAGGAGGCCGTAGAAGAACCACATCACTGCAGAGAGAGTCAGGAAGAAGGATAGCCAGAAAGGCATGAACTCCACGCTCTTCGTCCTGATTACCATCCTCTGCATCGTAAGACATTTAAATTGACAATAAGATACTGATATCTATATATATATCAATTTTTTTGGTCTGGTCTTGCCGATTTCGAGGGGGAAAATCGATTTTTTTTCTGTCGAAAAGAATACAGTAATTTGCACTTTATAGCTGTATATGAAACAATCTATTGATTTACTACTAACCATGATACTGAGAGGAGCCGCGAAGACGATGAGGGAGAAGATGGCGCAGATCCACCCGACAGCAGTGAGCCTTTGGGAACCCTCTGTTAGCAAGTACGTTAGAACGACGATCAACCCGTAAGCTCCTACGTTAAACCCTAACAATAGCTTCCCACATTTGATCTGATAAAAACAAAAATTCGAATTCTTAGTTTATAAGCTAAGTAACTGATGATAAATAGAAGATTAGACATAACTATAAATATATATACATATATTCTCAGATAATTTTCTTTAAATTAAAAAAAGAGTAAATCCTCTCACATAATTTTTCCATTCACAAAATTCGGGTAAAAAACCTAGGGAACCGTAATTAAACCAACTAATTACCTTGCCCTTAAATATGTCCATCCATAATTAATTAGAGAATGGGAAGGCTTCTGCAAGTGACCGATCATACCCATGAAATCACAGAAGCGGCTAAAAGATTTTACAGACCGGAATACAAAAGTGACAATGATTCGGTTGGGAGCTGAACCTTGGCATCCTTGGAAGCATAGATCATGAACATGAGCAGGTACACCGATTCAATGGCAAATCCGATGCAGTTGATGGTGATGAGAAGGAAGGCCCCTTCTTCCTTGAGGAAAGCGTAGTACAATAACAACATGGCGCTGAAAAGGGCCACCGAATATGGTATCGAGTGGAAATCTTCGGTTGACTTCTTCCTAAATATCCGATAGAACGTTGGCCTGATATAAATATGTTCACCCAAAGAGAGATTAGTTACATTAACGACCGACCTGAATCCCTTTACGGCGTTTTGCATATTTTATCCGGTGAATGAAAAGTTGCTCTCGATAGGCATTTTGAATTGAGACCCATGCCCATGTAACAAATGCCAAGTATGTACTGTAACTAAGACGACGGGGTCAATGGATTCGATTTATGAGTGAGACAGGTCAGTCAAGCTGCACATACAGTGGCGCGAGGTAGACGAGGATCGATAAGACATTGCCTGCAACACGATGAAAAAGGAGGAGCCATGCTTAGTCATCGGAAACATTATGCAGAGAAACACCCACAAACAGCAAATCGGATCAGACGGAGGACTTAATTCCGAGTAAAGAGATCAATTTACCGAGAACTCCAAACACGACAGCTAGATTTTCATTCGTCAGGCTCGCCATACCAGTATCAGTATACAGCGATAAGCTAGTGAGTTACGGGTCTCTTGATTCTGAAGATGAGCTCCTCCGGAGGGAACTAAGAGCTCATAATGATAGCCGTTTGCAATATCGAAAGTATATATATAGGCTAGGCTCGCATAAATATCTGCAGGCGTGGTTATGTGTGATCGAAGTTTTTATTCATACATGAGTTGGGATCGGGCGATGGTGCAGGTAACTAACATTTGGTACAACTCGCTTTTGGCGGGGTTCCTCGGGCTCCCTTTCTGCATCAAGATAGGATAAGGCTTTGATTTGGGTTGTACGGCATCGACATTTTTAGGGCTTCTCAGGTTCCAAGAGCGAAACGATGGTGGGTAAGGGAATGGGATTACATTAGAAATAAACTAAATCACTGGTTACAAATATGGCTTAGGTTTCTGCTTTATTCTTTTTCTTCTTTATATGCAGTATCACATCTCCATGAGGTTAATTAACTATCGATTAATGCACTCTAGAGTTTGTTAAAACCTGAGATTTTTAAGTAAGGAATCAAATAATGAACCATGTAGACCAATAATGCATATTCATATTAGATTTTTTTTGTCATTTTATTTGGTTTGATAGGCAGATTATGGTCTTCTACTACGTACGCAGTTACTGTGTTGCTTACCTTTGATTTACTCGAAGGACCCATCACAGGGAATGTTGCTTACCTTCGCAAGATGTTGATGGAAAAGAGAAGTTGGACGCTGGAATTGGTTTCTTTTTGTCAGCTTTTATTTGGCAAACGTATCACTTCCCCCCTAAAACAATGGTTCATGTCTAAATATATAAAATTGACGTGTCTTCTCTCTAAAATAAGGTATTGGATTTGAATCATGCGGAAAGAAATGTTTTATATAATAAGAGTTTTATTCTCTTAAAAAATTGACTTGATTTAAATATGAATAAGTTGGAATTCAATATTTTCTAGATACCAAATGATTTATATATATATATACACATAAAAGGCCCCATCTTTCCATGTTTTTAATTAAAAACAAGTTTCGATTTTATACAGATAAATCTCAAAAAGTCAGTTATTACCGGGTCACACTTTCTTCGCTTTGCACTATCTAATATTTGGAATCTAATAGAACCCAATTAATATAAATCTAAGCTACGATTATAACTTTTTTCAATCATAAATTACCTCCATAAGGTAGCCCCGGATGTTTTACTTGGAAGCCAGAAATTCCTAATTATTTGAACTAAACAAGAATGACAATATGCACTCATTGAATGATAGATGCGCGGTCCAAGTGTCGTGATTCAGATTTTATACATTGTAATCGATTACGCAACAATCAACTTGTTTCGTATTAAAAGGAAAGATGAAGAATGAAGAATGAAAATGCCTTGTTCAAAGTTTCCATTTTTCACGTTCTTTTGGGAATTTGAAATACCTACTTTAAGTCTGCACAATTGGAGCAAATCCTAAATGGTCTTACCTTACTATATTCTTAAAAGAAAAAAAAACAATCAGATTAATGTAATGTAGAGTAGATAAGGCAATTATATGAGTAATTAACAGATAATTACTTATGATCACATTTTTATTAGTGGTGTCTAATGTCACACGATAACACAAGATAATCGAAGACTTTTTCCCTATGATTGTGAATGAAGAAATCCGCTGGGCTAACAAAAGATGGTGCCATTCTCCCAGCACACCATATGCAATTTCTCTCCTAGTTTGCCTTCCCTTTCCTACGGCAGCTTAAGCTCACAAATCGTAGATGAAGATTACAAGTTATGACCATTTCAACACAACCATAAGATATCAGACCAAAACCAAATTGAGAAAATTAAAACAAAACAAAAACCACAATCATAAGATCTGTCATTCATCAGCACTCGACTTGCTTACAGTCGGACTACAGTTGCGAGGACATTGTATGGATCATCGGACCCATCCAGTGAGATATTCAGATTCAAAGTCGCTAGCTTAGCTAGCTAGCTGATGACAGGCTCCCATGCCCACTAATTTCGTCCGATGGAGAGAATTTGCGTGCGAGAACGTCGCATCATATATAGATATCCGAAGGCATTCTCATGGGCATGAAGCTTATGATGCCAACCTAACAATGAACATCATAAATGGCAATTAGATTTGTGGAAGCAAAGAAACAACGGTGTCTCTCTCAACCGCAGCCCAACCTTGAAATCGACCCGACCTATCTATGCAGTAGCCCGCAAAATCATCCGGGAGATTGCAGAGTTGGCCTTGGAACCTAGCGATCTCTCTGTCAATACCTAAGTATCGGCCGGCCTCGAAGTCTATCGAGAAATTTAAGGTTAGACGAAGGAAATATGAGGCACTTGTGTTATGGGTCGTTGTTGGGTCTCGTTCACTTGCCTCTCGTCTTGTAAGGAAGACCTAATCACTTGAGATCGGATCGGTTTGGTTACGAGTCATGCCTATCTACTTGGATCTGGGTCGGTCCTCCCACTGACCAGGTCGGGTCAGAAGGAGCTCTCGCACCGATGAATTCATTGTTGGTCTCCATCAAGGTACGTATACATATAGCTTAGCAAGTGTCGATACCAATGGGCCTTTAAAATGGTCCTCTAGATGGATCCGACCCACTTAATAGTATATATACCATTGCATATGAATGGGAGAAAAACCATATTATCTTATAAATTAAAATATATATATATGAAAAAACTTTATGAAGTTGATAAATTGTATGTATATATATGTATGTATGAGAGGAGTTGGTGAATTAAGGGATGATGTTTCTTTCTACATTTCGAATGAATTTTTCATAGCAATCTACATATAAATATTTTTTAAAAATTTTCTATAAAAAACTTTATCGTAAAAAGTGTGACCTTTGTGAGACTCCTTTGTCTCCTCTCTCATTCTCTTTGTATACTTTAAATTTCTTGACAAGCAAAGCAAAATACAATGCACCAATAGGGGAATTTATCGGTTTAGAATAATATATGAAATATAGACTTTACAACGAACGAATAAAAATTAAGTAAAAAAAACCATATATTAGGCAGTATATAGCATGAAATAATATTTATGGCAACCATGCATGTGATTAACTCTAATTATCTTATTTTTCATAATTTTATTAATAATTTCTCACATTATTTAATAATTTCATCACTTTTAGACTCCTTTTCCTCGGACCGACGGATTAAATTATTAAAAACCCAAAGGCTCGGAGACCCGACACCGTCGAACACGCCTCATCAATGTCCAAGTCAAAGCCTGCATTCATTTTTCCTATAACTCTCCCACTGCTAGCAAATGATTTTGCTTTTTTTAATTATTTTTTAAAATAAAGTGTAAGGATTGACTCATACCAATCAATAAAATTTATAGTTTTATCATATAATTGATACGTAAATATATATCTTAAGTATGAATTAATTAGGGCAAATTGAATTTATGGATATTATTTGATGTGCACTCTTATATTAATTTATAGATATAATAATGATTATTTAAATTGATATTTATGATTAAGTTAGCTATAAGGACATATATACATATAATTAATAATTTTCTGTTGGTTTAGTGGAGAGACATTGTTATTGGTTTATCAATCATGAGATTGTAAATTCAATTCTTATAATGAAACTTCTCGTACTCATTTACTCTCCGCTTTTCTTATTTTATTCTAAACTCATGAGTCTGATACATAATCGAAAAAAATAATTTTTTTAGGTAAAAAGCCGTATTTATGTTATGTGGAAGTAGCACTTTTGGGTTTCGGCCGATTCAAGTGGATAAAGCTCGATCGGTAATAGTGCTTAAATCACAACATTGAGAAATCCATATTCCCTTGGATCGACTAGAAGATTAACTAACTCTTTTTTTAGATTATTCTGTCAACAAGCATTAACTTATCAATATTGCGCGTGGTTCAATGCACCCCATTTGGTATTTATAGAAACACGATTGATTCCAACTAATTCATGTACGATCGAGGTAAGTTGCTCACCGATGAATAAGGCTCTCACGGGTCATGAATTTTCTCCACTTATAATAAAATCCGAATCCGATTGATACCTTAATTAAGGAGGAGAGACGGTTTAAGCATTGGATATTAAAAATGCTAGTGGATTAAGCTTCTTCATAAATTTGTGTACGTGCGAGTTCATAAGCTTACATTTACATTTTAATTAGAACCATATGGCCCTTGCATCTTTGAGCATCTGCTTGAGGCTTCCATCCAGATGGAGGGATATCACATCCTTGGCCGATCCGACGTATCTCCCGCCGATAAACACGGCCGGGACCAAAGGGTTGCACCCGAGCCCTCTCAGGGCCGACTCCATCTCCCTGCCGCTCGACTCCTGGTCGAGCTCGTGGATCGCCGGGCTGGCCCCGAGCTCGTAGAACAGGGACTTTATGCTGTGGCACATGCAGCAGGAGCTCTTGGTGAAGATCACTGCCGCCTTCTTCGACGCAAGTTCTCTTACCCTGTCAGCCATGTGATCAGGTCGCCGGGGTTTCGGGTCAAGCACCAATTAACTGGACCAACTGATCTCGAGGAGAAAGGGGATCTGCACTGCAGCTTCTCTCGACTGCTGGGGGGAGCTCGAGCTCTTGATGAGTAATTCGAAACACACTGCGGTGAGGAAGTCAGGAATAAGCTATCCGATGTGGAGTACGAGGGTTCATCGATCCATATTTATAAGGGCATTGCGCTGTGATGAGAATGGCAAGCAGTATCGGATCTATCTATTACACAAAAGAATAAAGAAAAAATATATTATTTAATGGATAATGTTAGACTGTGGGATCGTCAGAAAGTTCCTTTCAGATATTTGTTTGGGTAAAAGAAATGCGAAGAAAATATTTGATATATTGATAATATTATCAATTCAATGTTTAAGAATTTTAGGTTTTATTTTTATTTATTTATTAACTCATATTTTTTATATAATAAACAAATATAATGAAAATCAAGATATCATATAAAATTCACTTATTTTATCTTCTTTTCCTTAAATTTTTTTAATTTCGCACCTAAACTCGTTATTTTTTTTAATTATTTCCTTAAATTTCACCCACTTAAATACATTTTCTAAGCTATTACACGTCCGAAAGTGATTGTGGACTATACTGATCTTGACTGTACATTTCTAGTCTTCATGGGATGTCTTCAAGTCAAAGAGGAAACAGTACTTAAATAATTGAGACACTTTCGGCCTGTGGAATTTGCACCGAAATTGAATCGTCTAATTGGTAATAATATTTTATATGTGGCCGACTATGACAAATATTTATTTATAGATATATTATTAATTCAAATTTTATTTTATTTTTTATAATAAGAGTACTTTATCATTTGTTTATATCGATGGTGGTGTCCAATACTGTATCAATTAACCAATCTACCAAATAGTGTATTATATAGTTTGGAACCGTTAATTAAACTCAAAATACTAACTCTTGAGATATTCAAATCTTAAATATGATCTATTGTTATTATCAATTTATTAACTAACCACACCTATACTTTTTCATTAATTTGTTGTGGGGGTGGGTGGCGAGAGGAATTCTATTGGGATGATAAAGAATAACACCTTTTATGCTACTAGGCATAATAAAATATTTTGATATATTACAAATTATTTTGATTTCGTGTTTGAGGGAATATTATCGTATTAAATTTCATATTTTAGATTGCATATCTATTTGATCGACTTGTTAGTACTATTTTGAAAGATCGAATCGAATCGGCCATGAGAGTAGTAGAATTCAATACGTGGCCGATTGTATGATGGGATGTCGGAGTCGTTGCACCAATTGATTAGGCACTCTAGTGAGTCGACATTTGCGTGGATATCTTCCGCGCACGACCCAGCAATGCGTTTTGCATGTATTCGTTGACCGTTTGACTTAATATTCCACGGGGTGACGTGTGAGGTGGCCAACGGGACGAATGTTGCGTCATGCTGCTTTGATGTATATGTGTCGGCTGATGTGGATCACGACTGAGATAGATAAGATTCTGTCCAATTCTCCCACGTACCGTGTTCTTCTTCTCTCTCGATCTCTTATATAAAAATTCCATGTGTACGTAATTGATCGAAAATAAAAATGTCAATGGCCGGTTTTTGAATCGATTGAGAACATCATTCTTTCGTCTGATCACTGTACAATAATAAGATTTCAATGTACCATTTATTCCCTTCTTCCTCTATCCCTTTCCGGCCTTTAAATCGGCTCTCATCCATAATAAATTGGGGAATAGATGCTTACATATCCACATCCATGTCATGCATTATCGGGTTCGTGGATAAAAGCAAGAACATGTGAGAATCCGAATCGAAGAGGCAAGTGAAGTGGTCGAGAGAATATGCCCGGTGTCCCCAAGATGATATGTAGAAGTACATGTTGTCTCTGTTCGTGAGTCGTAATCTTGGAGAAACTTGCACGCTAAAGCGATTCATGGTGACGGTGCAGCGCAACTTGTCCATGTGCACACACAGCACCGGGGATTATGTCATGGGACCAATGCGGGGATCAAATTTTTCTGTGTCCCACTGGCGTTGACAGCTCCGCCTACTAACCAACCCTCACTCGCAACCAGGTTTTGATGTCACCAAGCACACGATCATACCACAACAAAACGAACACGAGCAATATACAAAGGGAAAACTCCATTTGTATTCACAATTGTACAAGTATGAAAAATCTTTTATAAGCGCAAACTCACTCAACTTGTCAAGTATATACCTCACAACCTCCGTGCCACTTATACTCCTCACTAGATATATCCTAAACTTGAACCACTTCGGCATTACAAGGGTAAATGGGACTTACTCCCCACTCACCGCTGAGTTACAACTTGCAATAGCAACTCCATGCTCTGCCTCCCATGCTTTCCCTCATGTTTCCCAACTCTCTCTAGCTGTTATCCTCAGCTATCCTCTCTAAGACGCTTTAAGACCTCTGTGGTTTCTCTTATGAGAATTCTGGATTGCTCTCTTTGAATGAGATTAAACCCCCTTTATATAGAGATGCTTGACAGACTAGGTATGACAGCTGATATACTTGAATCTCTTGATTCTCTCCATCATATATCAATCTATTCACCTTGCATTGTTCGACCAGCATCGACCCCAAGGCCACGGCACTTGCCTCCAGGCCACCAAGTCCTTGCTCCGCACTACTCCACTTAATTGCTTGAGCAAGTCTCTTATCCAGCTTAGCCTCCTAACCACAAACCTTCTCTCCACGTGCCCCGCATAAGCACGTATGCGCTTCCACAGTCACAAGGTACAACCTATGGTACACATTACTCCGGCTTATAACTCATAGCCGTAACAGATTCCATCCTCGAAAGGTCTGAATCCACAGGATGGATGGATCGTGTCGAGTGAGGATGACAATTCCCATCTCTAACTTGCTATATTTGGTATGTGAGGGAAATTGACGCATCCCTAAAATATGTTGGCTGAGCCAGTCCAACTTTCTGTCAAATTATCACATTTGAGGACACTGCATTACAAATTAATTAGCTAAGAAGGCATTTTGCCACGAGTTTCTCATGTGCATCTGCCATTTGCTCTTCATATTTCAAGAACCAGTATGAGACTTCCAGATAGCATTATTTTTGACTTACGAATGAAATGTTTAATTTCTTATATTGAGTATGTTCTCAAAATGATATCTGCAAAAAAGGATAGAGGAGAAAGATGGCAGATGGAGCCTTCTGCAGATGGAGTCAGATTCTCTTAGCTGCAAGTAAGTCTTGTAACAAGTGAGGCAAACGCATGTGCAGACTATGTTGCACAAGAAGCAAGAAAGAGGATGTGCCTGGATTCCTGGGCTGTGGCTTCATCGTCTTCTTATAGGGACTTAGTTGAAAGGGATTTGTGTGCTGTTACTGTTGATGCTGTGAATGTTGATACTGTTAAAAGCTGATGTAAATCTACCTGAAAACTCTGTATTTGAGAATGGTTGAGCAATAGAAGGATACGATGTTTTCTGCGGCCTAAGAAAGAAAAATTCTTGTAAGTAGAATCATTCATACTTCTTGATCTCCTATGCTGAAAAATAAAACGGTGTGAATGGAGAGAAATTCCTGATCTGCACTGTTAGACCCGACCTTCGTCTGCTTTCGCCTCTTTTCTGTCAGTAATCGCTCTCGGCGATCTCACCCCACGATCTGTTCTTCTGTTGCAGCCGCTGCCTCGCTGCCCTGTTGAAATAGAAAGTGGTGACAGCTTTCGATCTACGGTTTAGTAATTTGCACATCGAAATCGTCCCGGGCTAATTATTGTGTGAACAGATTTAAAAATCTGTTGCTTGCTGCTGCAGTTTCAAATCCTGAGCGACCATGTGCTTTCTGACTGAAGCCCTTATTTGTCTCCTCCTTCCCTGCGCTGCGAGGAAGGAAGGACAGACGGGCACGTGATGTTGATTTTTCTTTCTACTCCCAATGCAACAAATATGAGACCTCCTTGAGGGTGTGGGCTGCAAGCCAACATATTTTCAGTTCTTTCCGAGATTTGTCGCCTGGAAGTGCACTTATGCACTACAGATGTGTTTCATCCTCAACGTGAATAGCAAACAATTCCCTCGCCTTCCATTGTTATAACTCGGATCTTAGTTGTAATGGTTCTCAATCGGAAAGACCCACAAGCTGTGCAGGAAGCCCAGAACCTGCAAACTCAAGAATGAGCCCAGAGGAGTGGCCGTAATCGCCTAGACAACAATACCATTTCCACTGTAGAATGTTTCCCTCGATGGAGAGTAAGCCACCCCATTTCTCACTAGAAATTTAAGCATTGAATGCACACAAATTTCCCCTGTAGCCTCAGCTACGAACAAGAACAGCCCAGACGTGAAAGAGAATGGTTTCAAGATGGAGAACACCCGATAAAAGGAGGATTTACATCCATACAACAAAAAAAAAAAAAAGAATAATCTTCACAAGAACTCACAATGACCTTTAAATTGTAAGAAAAAATGCCACGGTAAACATCTTAAACCAACATAAAAATAGGTTCTTTTTCACTGAATTGCATAAGATGGGGCTCTTTTTGGCCGAACAACATAAAATTAGGTTCTCCATTGAATCGAACCTTTTCCCATCTGAAAGACTCCAAGATGAGAAGGGCAAACAACCGCCCAACCAAGACAAAGATCAGTACTTACCACAGCTCAAAAAACTGAAATAAAGCTCAAATCATCTAAAAATCAATGTTCTATTATTTGCACAAAAAATATAAATAAGGAATATTTCATCTAAGATCTGGGCAGTAAACAATTGGATAACTTTAAAAAAGCGAAAAAAGGATTGGTCGGAAAGTAAAGATGGGAAAACATGCGACCATTGATCAGATAATTGTAGTATGGTGTTTGGAGTCGACACGATAAGGTTCCGAGCAGGATATCATCACATCAATGGCCTCTGGATCGTCGGACAGCCACTCCGTCCATTCAAGGGACGGATCCACCGCCCCGGTCCACCGTTGGATGGGAGAGTGGGTCCGGTGGATCCACGCCCCATCCAACGACGGATCGGTGCCCCAAAGCCGTCACTTGAAAGAAAGGAATTCCGGTGGTGGGGGTTTTTGGAGGAGGGATTGAGCGCTCAGAAGATCCATTGGAATTGTTTCCCATCATTGATCCTCAGAAAATAGGTAGTTCTCAGCATCATCGCCTCAATCCCCCCATCCTCTAATCAACCAAAAGAATCAAAGCATAAAAGAACACAAGCTCAGAGACAAGTAAACGGACACAACCCCTGTACGAGGTGAAAAAAATGATGTCTTCTATATAAGGAGGGTCGGGGAAATCCTAGCTAGGGTTTCTGCTTCTGGGGTTTTGGCACGGCGCGGAAGAATGAGAAACCGGGCTGGGCTGATCCGGGCCGGCCCATCCCATTAGATTTATCTCCTCGGTGAACATTTGGGCCTACGTTGAAATAGGCTTTGGAGATTGCTCTGCCTTTGCTATGTTCACTACCTGTTTTTTCCACCCACTTTTCTGTTCCAATATCTCTGGATAATGCTTCATCCATCTTCTTGACTGATGTCTCGTGAGATATATTGATTAACTGCAGCTCGGCTGGGATTTTCTTTTCGAAGCTGAGCGGTTATTATCTAAAGAAGAATGAATCATTTTCATGCTTTACTAACATGCCTGGATTTTGTGGGTCGAAGATGGTTTTGTGGACTACCTGGAAGTTTTAAACATGCATATGGCAAAAATTCGAGAGATTCGGCTGCAAATGACCTCTCAGATTCTGAAGATGACAAGCAACTCGAATCACCAATTGAATCTCACTTGAAGTTCCTGGGTATGGATATTCTGATCTTTGTTAAGTGGCTTGACTTCAGATGTCCTTCACGAGGGGCTGCCAACTGGTCTTTCTCTCGGAGTGGATTGCTACACTCTTCCTTTTTGGGTATGAGCAGGGTAAAATTTGATCCTCTTCATCTTTTTTTTTCCCATTATTATCCTACCCGTCTATTGACAGCTAAGTCTATCACATACTGACATTTAGAAGAGGACAAAGGATGCAGTTAGTGATGAATTGAAGTATAGCAAGAGTGGAGGACAGCAAAGATCAACCCAAGTCCATGCATAATGATGGTGTCTCTGTTTGACTGTCTTGCACTCTGTTCTTTTCTTCTGACATTGTCAATTCTTGAACATTTCAAGAATCCTTCAATATCTAAAAATCCCCTCCACCATACAAGACATGCCACTCCTTGGAGGGATATAGATGCTCTAGCTGGCTGGCTATTCCTAATCCTTCAGGGTAATAGTATGTCTACAGCTATCTCATATTAATGTAACCAGAAGCATCTATCCCCTGAGCTCTCCTCATCCCATCACATCCTACAGCCTCGGATCATTCGGGAGGCAGCAACAGGTCATGCACATGCAGAATGAAAAGGGAAAGAGAGCTGGAATTCATGAACCAATCTGGATACCAGTTAAAACACTGCTCTGTAATACCCATTTTCCCTTGTTATCCCAATGAGACTGCTGCTGGTTCATAAACTTAGCATTGCCTTGCTTGAGATCTTTGCTTGTTGAAAATTTGAAACTAATCTGATTCAATGATAACGTTTTGTGATTCCATTTTTGGTCTATGTAGCAATTTTGAAACTACACTAATCGTTAACATTAAGTACAGACTGGACTGACAGAAGCAACACAACCCTTCAACATTAAGAGCAAAAAAATCCCAGTTAACACTCGAAAGTACACACCACAGCTCAGAATAGTATGAGTTAAGCCAACATTATCATGATTATCCTACATCAATGATTCACTATTTGTAGATGGCATTTCGTAAATAAGGATAAAAGTCAAAAGAACAATTTACATAACATCCGCCCAAGAAAACAAACATGTTGCAGACTTCTGGCAAGGGTACTATCGTCACACCGGCGGTGTCTGAATCATCGGAGAGCTATTCCGTTCCTTGAAGGGACGGGGCCGGCGTACCCGTCCACCATTGGATGGGAGAGTGGGTCCGCATGGGTCCACACCCCCATCCAACGGTGGACGGGTGCCCCGAAACCGTCCCTTCAAAGAAAGGAATTCAAGAAATCCGCTCCATCTTGCTCCGGCTCACCATCGCCCTCGTCATCACCGTCTGACCCTAACAGAAGAACGAACTCGGAGACAGGAAGACGAAGAGATTAAGAGAAGGTTTACAAGCGGAGGGTGTCTTCGGCTATATAAAAACAGGGAAGGGAGAATCCGGGCTAGGGTTTCGCACGGCGTAGAAGAGAGTAGGAGAGAGGGCAGGGCTTGGGAGGTTTGGGCCCGGCCCATTAATTAGATTTATCCTCACAGGCCCATGAAGGAATAGGCCTTCGAGTCTGGATGTTAAGAGAAGTTAGACTCGCTAAGGGTGTTCAGTAAACAGAGAGACTGAGCCCTTGAACCGGACTGTCGAATCCTGTCAATTTTAGATTTAATCGACTAAATTGTCTTAATCGTCTAAAAAAACCAGCTAATCCATTAACCGAACGGTAAGAACCGGTTTTATATTGTGTGGCATTCTGAGATATAACGGATACGTGCTGGACTTGATTGTTGCTAACCGAACCAAAATGGAATCCGGTTTATTGCGGTTGGCAACGGTTTCTCAAATCGGACAGATTCATCGACGCTTACTTATCATACTTGACCCACACTCTCGTTAGGCCCAGTTGGATATTGGGCCTCCTCGGCCCATTCACTCAACAATGAAAAAGCACTCCAAATTTTCAAACGGCATTCTGCACGCTCGTATCGTCGTACCCCTGTGTCACCGGGGCTGAAGAACGCACTCACGATGTGGCGGCAAAATCCTTTCCCGGGAGCCGATGATTCCGACCAGAGCTTGTCCGGTACGCTGACTCCTCGGAGAAGTATTTCATTTTAGAATTTACGTTCTCCTACTCTAATGTCTGCTGATGTATTTCTGCATACTGGTGATCCCGACCAGATGATGAAGAATTCGACAGGGATTCTTCAAGAAACTGCGTTTCATTGAGCGGTTGTGCGGACAAAAAGGTCTCCACCCGAGTTTTCTTTTTTTCTTTCCCCAATTCTCCCTGCTGATTTTGATGTCTTGTTTTGTAAGCAAAATAAAGGGTTTATTGTTTATAACAAAGAACCTCCCACACTAATCTGATCTACAAAAAGCTGTAAGGTGAAAACTTATAGACCCAAAAGGAAACGAACTCAGCATAGGGAGGTCAAGATATGGGAAAAATAATTCTGCCTCGAATTGTACGTATGTACTCCATTCTTAGCCGTATCATACAAGACATGTTGTTGAGTATTCCACTGGATGTGGCCTGTTGATTTTGGTAGATTTTTCTGTTGTGAGCTTGTCACATTTATTATATATACGCAGTAAAAAGTTGAGAACCTATAAAAGATGGATTCTACATATTTCCTTTTCGGTATTTAGAAATCGTTCAGATGGTTTCCATTAATGGATTTTAGGTTGTTCCGTCAGCGTTTATTAATGAGATTCTGCAACTTAGTGCTTTGAAGTTCAAATGAATTTGCTCACGATTTAATTGGAGTTACTGGAAACCAATGAATTTTGATGTTGGAGATCTTCCTTGAGGCTTTTGTTTTTTCCTACCATCTCTTCTGTTTCCGCTGTGCTTGCTTTGACAAGGGTAATTACTGAAAATGGCCAAAGATAGGGTAGCATATAGCAGCTAGTAGTGGTTTTTTGACAATTTTGCATAATGCAATGGTCCTTCTGCAACCTTGATAAAATTCTGCTGTATGATTTTACAGGAGGGGTCACAAATTCTATCTCAGCTAGAAAGACTTCAAGGTGCCACCAAACTTTTTCTTTCTGACACTATACTTTCACTCCTTAAGATTTGCAGTTGTTGGATCTTTGAAATGCACGTTTGGTGGCAACGACTTGTCTATACCAGTGTCATTACGAAGCTCTTATCTTTCAGTTCTAGAAGAATGGCCTTTCTATGTAGTTTTTTCTGACAAAAAAACTGTTTATGATACAGGTGCAAGCAAAATTAAATCTGCGATGAAGTGCGATCTGTCAGTAAAGGCAGGTGTTAAAGATTTTCTCGTTTTTTCACTTTCCATGAATCTTAGGCATGGTGAACATAGGAGCTAATCAATGATGAAAATTTTACATAACCAGAAGCCAGCAGGGTTTGACCCCCTCAAGGATGAGGTTGAGATCCCCAACTCTGGGATTGAGGGTGGCTTGTTCTGCTCTGTGAAGGGGTCACCTAAATGCTGCTTAGATGAGGAGATGATTTCTGATGATGAGGTGGGTAGAGATCTGGTTACAACTGATATTACCGATTCTGATATCTGTTAACTTCATCTGAGAAAGAAGAACAGATAACTTTTAACTGCTTATGTTCCACCTGGTCAGTTACAGACTATGGAGAGGTGATTGTAGCATTTTACACTTGTGAACATCATGGACTGATTGTGGTTTTTTCTTCAGGATGACAATGTGCTTCCAAAGTTTTCCATCACATCCAGTGAAAAGAAAGGTGAATAAAAGCTGTCCTTTCTGTATATGAAGCAAGTGGTCATGAGTCTGCTGGGTGGAAATGCTTCAAAATCACCATTGCATCTACTCTACTCCAAAAAATAAAAATAAAACAGTCTTCTGGAGGTTATGTCTATCACTTGTAGATGTTTTGTTGTCTCTTTTGCTGCATCAGTAGGGGCCTTGATGGACTTTATCACTTAGCGCTTTTCAAGAGCTACTTGACAAGAAGAAAATAATTAGCTCCTAAATATTATAATTTTATGATCAAAACACTTGATTGGATCAATGGTCTTAAGAAATTCAAATCTGCACTAGTCTGTTTAAAAAAATGTAATGTAACAATCTGGGCCATCCTGCTCAACTTTACCTTATTATGAATAAACATGTTTGTTGTTTTAGTATCCATGATGAAGACCTAGAGGCTTAAGCTTCATGAGATGCATTCTTGCCTCCCTTATACATTTCCCTGTTCAACAATGAAACTATTTTCCTCTTTAACTAGCATTCAGTGTTCTAATGAAAGCACTTTGGTTGCAAAGTATATTGATTGGATTTGATAATGATGCTATAGTTTGAGAGAAGCCCCATCCTCTGTAGCTACTTCTCATTCTTTTGCTCTTTTCTTGCTTTGTTTACTTTCATTTTCCTAGTTTTTGTTCCAATATCTCTCCTTTTTGCTATAGTCAATCTTCTTGGTTGATGTTTTATGAGAGACATTAATTAACTGCAGCAGCTGTGGAAGGAAGAGCCAAGCCAAACTTCTCTTTGGGCTGTTATCTAAAGAAGAATGAATCCTCTTCATGCTTTCTGACCAGGCATGAATCTCTTGTGACAAAAATGGTATCTGAACTACCTGAAAGTTCTAAAAATGCTCAGGACACAAATGCAAGAGGCTCAGCTGCAAATGACCTCTCAGATTCTGAAGAAGAGAAGGATTCTGACTCATCAATTGAATCTCATGTTGAAGTTCCTGGAGATGGGCATTCTGAGCGTTCTATGGCTGAGATTCTAGATGGCCTTTGTGAGAGGCTCCCAACTGGTCTTCCAACAGAATACAGCCAGGTAGTTTGCCTTTTTTTTTTTTTTTTTTGGCATTTGCATATATAATTTATCCCACCATCTATTTGCAGCTAAATCTATCACTTACTAAAGTTTAGCAGAAAAGGAGGACATGGGATGCAGTTAGTGATGAAGAGAAGTATTGCAATAGTGGAGGATAGTGAAGATGAACCTGAGTCCATGGATAGTGATTCTCCTGGTGAAGAAGAGGTCTCTTTTGTCTGGTGGTCGTCATGCACTTTTTACATTTCCCTCAAATTGTTGATTCTTTAACATTTCTATCTTCTTCTACAGAGAAACTTTCAAAATCTAAAAGTCCCTTTAGCAGAAAACAAAAGGCGAACTCTAGTAGATTGTTTTCAGGACATCCTAGATGCTTCTCCTTGGAAGGATAGGGATGCTCTACTTTCTATTTCCAATACTTCAAGGTAATTGTTTGTCTAGAGCAATCTAATATAAATTTCTAATCATTAATTCTCTGACTTCTCTTCATCCCATTAAATCCTGCAGCCTTGGATTATTTGGGAGATTGCAGCAGGTCATGCAAAATGAAAAGGACAGAGAACTGGAATTCATGAACAACCTGCATACAAGTGAAATACCGCTTTGTATAATTTTTTTTTTTTTTAGTTTCTTATACAATCATTCCTTGGAATTATCTACACCTGAGAAACCCTTAAAGTACCTTGCTTGACATGCAGCATTTTTTTATCTGTTGTTCCTATTTATTTCATATGAGATTGTTGCCTAATGGAAATTTTTTTCACTTTTATAAGTTAAACTTGTACCATTGAGATTAAGAAAGGTTTAGAACAGAGCTCTGTGAATTGTTTTATATTGGATTTCTTTTTCTTATTCTTTCCTCAGGTGGAACGAGCTGCCTCTATGTCCTTATTCTGTCAAGCTATCTGGATGCAAAGTTGATATTATGTCGCTGTTCACTTGAGAAGATATCTGGGGTAACTTTTTTTTTGGGAAATTCATTAATTTTTGCAAATGCTTCACTGGTACCTCTACTTCTTTCTCATACAATGCTCAGTCCATAAATAGAATGAACCAGATAGCTAAGATGCCATTGGTTTTCCAAATGAAACATGATGTCTCCACCCAAATGATGATGTTGGCTTGCTTGAAAATATCAGCATGAAGTAAGAGTATTACATTGTTACTTTTCAAACCAAAATGATTTCAATGGAAGATTTCCTGTAGTCATCTTTGCAGTAGGATCCTTAGAAATGACGAAGTGTGGGTCTCAAAGGCACAAAGTTATTTCATATTTTATATTCGGCGGATTGCTATTTTCCCCATATTTATTCTGATACTAATTGTATCAGCCGAGATGTTTTCTGGGTTAATTGGTCGCAACTATCGGGAGTTAAAAACTAACTTCTTTGGTTTTCTACAGAGACTGCTAGAGCAAAACAGCCCTGAATCAGTTTCACTGTGGAGAGGAGAGAAGACAGTTATATTTAGTTCAAGAACTTGTAGCAATGTAGACCTTGAAGTTGGGAAAGTTATTTGCATCCATCCTCCATGGTATGGATTAACAAAACTCAGCCCTTATTCTTTATCTTGCCTTATCACTCCTTCTGATTGAACTAAGATTGTCAGTAGTATACATTTAGAATCCGTACACATCTCAACTATACGCCCTCAAATGGACTTACCCAAGAATTGTTACTCTGCATAATTTGTGGGTGTTTATTGGGTATTCCTTGGTCACTGCATGCTCATGTACTTATGTAACAAAATAGCATCATTGGCACTAAATCAGAATAAAAAAGTGTAAACTGGTTATATTATTCATTTGGAAAGCTCAAAATCGATCTTCTGTTCATGGTTTTGAAGGAGAGTATGATTTCATTGTGTGTTCCGCATTGCCATCAGTTTTAACTTAAGAACCATGAATCAATTATTGGAAGTCTGAAGCAGTCTGTTCTCTCTACAGGAAGGAGATTCAAGTTGAGGGTGACACTGAGAGCATTCTCTTGTGTAGATGCTTTTCCCAAGTCCCATTTTGACTTCAGATTACTTGGTGAAGGAGCCGCAAGCTTAGGCTTCACTTGATTTGGTTTTCTTGACTTGAGTTCGATCACTCAAAGGTATTAGCTATCCAAATTTTGCTCTGTATGTAATGGTCATGGTAGGTTCAAAGTTGTCTTGGCGCCCCCTACCTTCTGCTTCAGCTATAAGATGGGTCTCCAAAAATAAATAAATAAATAAAACCTACCACCCTGTTAGCACCCATAGTAGGAAACCTACTTCTGAAGCATCAGGTGATATATAGTCATATACCGTACAGGTCAGATGATCTGGTAATACATCTTTCAGAATCTCTGCCTTTGTTTTGGGAATCAATCATCTGTCTGTCGAAGTTCTTTCGGTTTGCTTGCGATCTTTGGTCGAGGGAGAAATTGTAAGATATTACATGATTTCACCAATTATATTCTTCTTTTTTTTTGGGTTTCTTATCTCATTTCTTTTGACCATGTTCTTATTGCTCTCATTTTGAGTTTAAATCCCTGATCTGGCTTGCATGGAGATATGTGGGGGTGACAGTTAAACCATCTGTCTTGGATGAGCAGTGGTAATGAGATTCTTACGACACGAGCTTTAATAAACAAAGCAATTCTCTGTAAGGTCGTGCTAAGAGTAGTTAGGATTTTTAGAAGAAGATGATATTCGTTTGATAAGATTAGATTCTAAGTTGCTGAAGATGAAGAAGCTGAGTATTCTTAACAGAGTAGCTGAAAGAAGGGTTAACTAACTATTGGGGTTGGAGTGTATCCTTCACTAGTTTTTACTTACGAGGCCTCTCATCTTGCACGGCTCCTGGTTGATAGCGACCTTGCGTCCGTTGGAGTAAGTCAGAGAGATCAAGCCACCTTACAGCTTGGGAAGAAAAGTCAAGCGTGGCCTGGTCCAATGTCTGGTTTTCTCAATTAATCTAAATATGTATATATATATTAAATTGGGTTAGATGCATTTAAATAGCTGATTTTTAATTCAACTATTAAATTTAATTAAATTAATAATTAAATTGAGTGGATTAAAAATTATTTAAAAAAACTTAATTAACCACGCTACATATTAAAAAAATAAATATTGATATTATATTATATTTTTTATTAATCTTAAATTTATATATTATGATTGGTATTTTAAAATTTAAAATTATAAATTGGTATTTATGGTATCATCTTTTAACTTATAATTATTAATTATTATTATTATTTAGTTAATATATAATTCAACCAATTAAATTTTTGATTTAACTCATAAATTTTTGAAATAATATCTTAATTATTTTTTAATTGGGACAAATTTTAAAAATTATGTTCATTAAATCAATTCTCATGAAACCAAAAGTTTAATTTGAAAAATGAAAATTGGTCAGTCGTCGCGTCGGCCACAAGCAACGACGCAGACGCTGATGATGTCGAGTGGGTCCTCGAGGGAAAGATCCTCTCTTGATTGCCTCTGCGCCCCGTTTGGGTCCCGCAATTTTTACACTCGAACTTAGCCTCCAATCAACGAATCTCGCGTCTCACTTTATTAATTCCCGCCGAGCGCAAACGTATCCCGCCCTTTTCTCCTCGAAAGACTGAAAGACCCTTTGCCTCCATCGAGCCGAAAGCACACCGCGTCTGGGCAAGAAGGTCATTTCACGACGCTCCATTCTCGGCCCATATCTGTCGCTCCTTAATTCTCGAAAACGACCCCTTGGATCTTACCGATTTGCCCTCGGCTCCTCCTCCTCCTCCTCCTCCTCCTCCCATGGCTGCTCTCTCCGCCGTCCCCTCCCCTCCGTGGCCGAATCCAAGCCCTGCTAGCTCTGATTCGGGCTTCATCAATGGATCCGAGCACCCCGATGATCTAACCCAGACCCTCGACTCTCTCTCGTTGCTGCCTCCTTCAACGGACGAGGACTCTGATTCTAAACCTAATACCGACGGTGATTCATCAGCCAGCAGGCCGATCTACTTGCCTACGTCCTCGCCGCCGGATGTCCCAGCTCCGCCACCGGAGCTCCTCCAGCTGTCGTTCAATCAGGATTATGGCTGCTTCGCAGTGGGCACCGACCGCGGGTTCCGTATCTACAACTGCGACCCGTTCCGCGAGATCTTCAGGCGGGACTTTGGCGGGGAATCCGTCGGCGGTGGGATCGGTGTCGTGGAGATGCTCTTCCGGTGCAACATCCTGGCTCTTGTTGGTGGCGGCCCGAACCCTCAGTATTCCCCCAACAAGGTCATGATATGGGACGACCACCAGTCACGGTGCATCGGCGAGCTGTCATTCAGGTCGGAGGTGCGGTCGGTTCGGCTCCGGCGGGACCGGATCGTCGTCGTCCTGGAGCAGAAGGTGTTCGTTTACAACTTCGCGGATCTGAAGCTGCTGCACCAGATCGAGACGATCGCGAACCCGAAGGGGCTCTGCGTCGTCTCTCAGACGGTGGGGTCACTGGTACTGGTGTGCCCTGGGCTGCAGAAGGGCCAGGTTAGGATTGAGCACTATGCTACGAAGAGGACGAAGTTCATCATGGCGCATGATTCAAGGATTGCCTGCTTTGCGCTCTCTCAAGATGGGATGTTGCTGGCAACAGCTAGCACGAAGGGGACTCTGATTAGGGTTTTCAATGCTGTTGATGGCACTCTGCTGCAAGAGGTATGTGTAGATTCTTGTCATGGAGTCACTTTTTAGCTTTGGTTGAATCTCTTTACTTGTATCCTACCAAGAACGACGCGCATCTTTCTGGTTAATTATGGATAGTTTACTTCACGGTCGCTCACTGGTTGTTAATTTTGCTATTATCTCAGTTTATTGTTGGAGAGCCAGTGTTTGAGAATCGTTGTTATTTGATCAATTGAATAGCTAGCTTTTCCTTGTCTACGGCTGCATTAATCTTTTGAAAATTCCTATCCTTGATACATGCAAAAGATATTATCTGTCTATTATGTTGATGTCTTTCTATAACTAGGATCATTGATATGAGACTTAGAATCAATGACTCCAAGCATGATAGATAGCAAGTCAACGAGATAGCTTAGTATTCTGGCTAAAGTGAAAGTAGGTTGCTTGAGTGGTAAGGATTAGAGACAAACGCATTAGTGATACAACGTTTTGCTTTAGTCAGTGCTTATACTCAGCTGAGGAGACTACCCCTTTTCCATTTTGTGACCGAAGACTGTTTGGAGGATATTGTCTCCTAATCAAAAACAGATGAGGATCTTCTTGGCTTTGATTGATGTTTCAGTTGATTTCTGTGTTAATGCAATATGAGCATTGAAGTCCCTAAATTTGGGGGTGCTGTCTCCCTCTCCCCCTTCCCTCCGAAGATCTTAATTTTATGAATGCATGACTCCACGATGGATATTGTGGGTCATTCTTAGTAGAACTTCTTGATTGCATCAAAAATCATGCCTCCTGTTTTTGAGGGAGATTTTATGAATTTTCTGCTGTAAAGAATCTCTTTTTCCCCCCTGACAAGTGAGCAAATGATTACTGCTGATTTCTATATCAATCCACTTGTTTTATGCTCATTGCAGGTGAGAAGGGGCGCTGACAGAGCAGAAATCTACAGTTTGGCATTCTCACCAACAGCTGAGTGGCTAGCTGTTTCAAGTGACAAAGGCACAATCCATGTCTTTGGTCTCAAGGTCAATGCAGGATCCCCTGTTGCTGATGTTTCACGAAATTCATCAGAGCCTAGCCTTTCTCCTGTACCATCTGGCTCATCTCTCTCCTTCATTAGAGGTAATATTCCTGCCATAAATGCACTTTTTGCTGTCTGAGAACTGATTCATCCCTTCCTCAGCTGCAAACTAAAATTGCCATCCAAGCATATTGTATTCACTGAACAAGTTTCATGTATCATTCTCCCACATCCACCTCGACCTGGAAACATATTCTAGTGATAGTGCGAGATATTTCAGATTATTTAACCTGAAAACATTTGTCAAAATGAATTTCTGATGGGGTGAGCAGATCTCTTTTCTCTTCTATGGGCAATCCATATCTACTGTGTTGTGGGCAAGTTTTCAAGAGTTTGGACCTTTAATTCTTTGAAATTGGTTATAGAAAACAGTCCCTAGAAGAGGTGAGATTTGAAGGTCCAACCAAGCCAGAAAGCAAGCAGTAACACCAAAGCAAGAGTTTCAAAAGGGAAGAAGGCTCAATGATGAGCAGCTAGATTTTTCACTTTCAGTTAATGAATGTGGCGGGAACTTGCTTAACAAAATGCACAGCACATGAAAATCATGTTAGTTGGCAAGAGTAAAATTTAAAAATAAATAGTGATATTGCTGCTTGTTTTGCTTTCTTTGGATTTGATCTGGGCTGGGCTTGCTTTAAAATTTAAGCACTTTTTATAATTTACAAGATCGGCTAACTTATCTGAAAAGTAAGTCTTAGTAATGCATCACATGGAGCTGCTTTCATGCATACTCATTCAGTTTTGGCACCAAGACTTGTTTATTCTCGGGAGAAACCACCGGTAAAGTTCCAATAGATGGGTAGATAGAAAGCGACATTGGATGCACAGCCCTAGATTAGTGAACTGATGGATTATTAGATTGTTGTTTGGCCAGTAATTCTTCTCAGAGTAGTCGTGATGAATTGCTTATTTTATCTGCACTTTGGTTTTCAATTGGTCTTCTGGTGCAGGAGTGTTGCCAAAGTATTTTAGTTCGGAATGGTCAGTTGCAAAATATCATTTACCAGAGGGATCACAGTACATAGTAGCTTTTGGACACCAGAAGAACACAGTCGTCATTCTCGGCATGGATGGAAGGCATGAAAATAAATTTCTAGCTCGTCTTTTCCCTTGAATTAAATTTAAAACCTCACTGCTGTACAAAATACGAGTAATGTTTTTGTCAAGCATGTTGCTGACTTGCTGTGCAACTGAAATGCTGTGCAGCTTCTACCGATGCCAGTACGACCCCTCATCCGGTGGGGGGGAGATGACGCAGCTTGAATTCCACAACTTCCTGCAAGAAGCCACCTGATATTTTGTACGATTACTTATTATTAATTCTATTAATTTCTTAACTCACCTGTACAACGTAATTGTCTTTCTTCTTCTACTCTTTAAGCTGGCAACTTCTGTTGTATATATACTTATCCAACCTTTATGTGGAAAGTTGGCTGTTGGTTCTATGAATGAGAGGAGATTGTGGGAGTACAAGCTTCTGTATCTGTTCTCTGTCAATGGTTTCTCTTGATGCTGATGGACCTATTGATATTCTGAGATAAATAAGTATTTAGAGCACCTGAATAGTTGCTGTGATCATGGTTAGCTGAAGAGATCTTATTGGTAATTCTTTCATAATTTTTCTTGTGCTATGAAATGTTTATAAAATATTAAATAAAAATTCGCAGATTATCACTCTCTTTTTTTTCTTTGAATTTCAGTCCCCTCAGTAAATGTTCTGAGTGTGATCGTAGACGGTGAGCAGTACGGTGGTTCAACTTGCAAAAGCGCGTTTGCTGAACATAATGATGTGTCCAAGGGTTGCTTTCTGGGCTAAAATTGCGAGAAATGCCCTCCATATTTAACTTTTATACAATCAAGTCCCTCAAGTTTAAAGTTGCACCCTGTGCTGGAGTCTATCTTCTATGAAAGTCGTTCATCGGGTGGCAACTATAACTTGAGAGGCCGGCCGGCCGGCCGCCACCTGTTCCATGGTCTCGATCAAGTGTTCTCTTCTAGACGGATAATCTACGACGGGCAAAGGACGGCAACACCGTCAGTGAACGGGCCATACGTATAACCCTTCAAAAGTCCATTCAAAGTTGGCACAAGAAAAGTCAAATTCAAAAGAGGACGACTACTTCATTAGTAAACTAAGGGGTAAAAAAAAAGAAAAGAAAAGAAGCTCCCGATTGTCAGTTTGTAATTCAATATATTAGGTTTATGCTCGTATTTATAAATTAATGACAGCATTTACATTATATAATATATCGTTTGATAAATTAATCGATTATTTGTTACAATATTAGATATATCGATATCAAAAGAAAAGAAAAACTAAGAGAAAAAAAGGGCAAATTACTTCTCAAAAGCGTAAGCCCATCTACCTTCCCTTACTTTCCTTCATAGTATATATGTAGGCATGAACTCTCCATCTCTCCCCCCTGTACCATTTTTCCTCATCGTCAACCTCTCTTTCCATCTCTCGGAGCTTGATTAGCTATGGCGGGTCTGAAGCTTCATGGGCTACCGATGTCATCGTGCACCGCGAGAGTGATGATATGCCTCCACGAGAAGGGAGTGGACTTCGAGCTCGTCCCCGTCGATGTCTTCACCGGCCAGCACAAGCAGCCTTCCTTCCTCTGCAAAAACGTACACACAGAGACAAAACCTCTACTCTACTTATTTTCAGTGTCCTTCCTAATATTCGATCTGATCACATGTATTCAAATGGTGTCTACTCTAATATCCCAAGCGAGGAAAAAAGCTATGGAAATTACCTGCAAGCTATCAGCCTTATGGGTTTTTATTTTCTCATTTATTATTAAAAAAATAAGTAAAGGTATAAAATAGTACGAAAAATTAGGTAGTAAGAGATACATCTATAATAATAAGTAAATCATCAACCTATTTTGCTAGAAAAAAAATTGTAGCAATTCTTATTGAAATTTCATATATGTGTATTTACATGTATCTCACCATAAATATATGTGTGAATGTATATGCAGCCTTTTGGTCAAATCCCTGCCCTAGAGGATGGAGACATGACCTTATTTGGTATGTGTCCCTTTCTTGACTTTTCCAATAATTCAATTATTAAGTGGATCGTGAAATTTTATTAAGAAAAAAATCGATAAAATTACTTGTTATAATGATTATCTTTTTAATTTAATAATTAATCAATTATAAATTTAATTTTTATCCTAATGCTGAGATTTAGACATCTAGCTGCTTGTGGCACGGCCCTGGCCAGCCTTACCGCGTTAAAAGTCGGTCATATCATGTCACTGACCGGCGCTTTGCTATCAGGAAACTAACTGACACTATCCATCAATTCTTGACCAGAATCCCGGGCAATCACGGGGTACATCTCGAACAAGTACAAGGACCAGGGCACCGATCTGATCCGCCACGGGAGCTTGGAGGAATCGACCACGGTGAAGGTGTGGGCGGAGGTGGAGGCCCAGCAGTTCAACCCCGTGGCCGGCGCGATAATCTACGAGGTCATGGTCGCGCCGCTGTGGGGCAAGACGTCCAACCAGGCTGTCATCGACGAGAACCTGGAGAAGCTTGGGAAGGTGCTCGATGTGTACGAGGTGAAGCTGGGAAAGACCAAGTACCTGGCTGGGGACTTCTACAGCTTGGCCGATCTCCACCACATTCCCTACATGTTCTACTTCATGAAGACGCCGTGGGGCGCCGGCGTGGTCAATGAGAGGGCCAAGGTGAAGGCGTGGTGGGAGGATATCTCCTCCAGGGATTCCTTCAAGAAGGTGGCCGATGGTATGGTGATAGTTAAGTAAATGGAGAGAACAAAAACTAGTCTAGTTATTAGATGAGAGTGAAATTTGGGGAGAGAAATAACTAAGTGATATGCAGTCTTCAATTTCTGGAATAACCGTGAAAGCACTCTCTGGTGCTGTCTCGTCTGGCCTTGCAAGGCCTTGTTAGGATTTGATCTCTCTGGGCTGAGAAATATGGTCTATGCTATTTGTCATTTTGCTGGAAATCAAACCATTCAATAAGTGCAAATTTTCACTTGACCATGACATGCAGATTCTAACCCGCTAAAGCTTTAGAGAATCATTCGTGGTTAGTACTGTTTTCCATATGGACTAATAGCACATCAGTGATACATGACAAGAGAGGCAAATCTTCCATATGGATCCATATGATGTGTACGTATGTTATTGCTTGACTTAGGGTTGCTCATGATTCAATTCAGTTTAGCGCCAATCCGTTAAAGTAGTTCAGTTTAGTTCTGGCACTATATCTCTTAATTATAATCATTTCATAGCCGTCGAACTAAATTGTTTTAAACCGGTTTTATGGTTCCGTAAATCGATTCAAACTACTTTTTTTAAAATAATTAACAAATTAAATATAAACTAAATCAAAACCAAATAAAATACACATAGAAACACAAGACAATGAATAAAAACATAAAAATAACAAAAAAATATTAAAATCATAAAAATTTTAATTAAAGATAAATTAAACATACAAAATTAAGAATAGTTAATCTATTTAAAAAAATTTTAGTATGAAGCGATGGAAAAGATGTTATACAGTAGTAAAGTAACTTATATCTAACTATTTTTTAATTTAAAAAAAATTTCTAATATATTTATATTTTATTTTGATTATATTTAAATAATTTTTTAAGAATATGGTTCTGCGGTTCGAACCGGTTAATCGGATAGTTTAAATTTAGTAACTAACCGCACCTCTTCACCTTAAAAAAAATCGCATTATATAAAAACCGGTTTAGTTCGATTCGGTCCATGGTTTGATCCGGTTCTCTGATTCTCCTTCCATGTGCAACCCTAGCTTGATTGGTCTTCCATCAAGACTTCCCACCGAAGATTGGGAAAGCCAATATATCCTATCCCTCTATGTGTGTGTGTGTAGGTCCTCAGTTTAATTATTAATTAACGATTTCATTAACTTGCCAAGGAAGTGTCATTACCACGAGGCCGCCTATAACTCACAGCATATCGGATTCCACAGCCAACCATGTGGTGGGGGTTCAGATGGTTGCTGCGTTGAATGATTCCTCCTCGCGGGCCAAAATTGCAGGAAAATGCCCTCCATATTTAAATTCCGTCTAATCAAGTCCCTCAAGTTTCAATCAAGTCTTATCTTCTGGAAGAAGAGCCGTTCACCAGGTGCCGGTTGTAAGAGGGGCGGGACGCTGGCGCCGGCTCCACAGTAAAATTCGAGTCTTCCCGTTGGGTCCGTAAGGGATCGGGAGGTTCTTCAATTTCAAGAGTCGATCAAGTTTCTCATCGGCGGGGCCGAATTGAGAAAACCAATTGAAGCAGCACCCAAATCCAAATAACGTAAAAGAGGAAGCCCATGCGACATTGTGCTAATTTGGACCGTAGAAGCGGGCGGCTAAGCCTTTTAGTTTTAGGTTTTGGGTCACTTTCGCCATGGAAAGTAAATTTAAAAAATGGAAAATAAAGTATACCATATTGATCCACATAGGGGAAGTATTAGTGTAGGAAATGCTTTCGATTAATGGATCATAGGCTAATCAGCACGACCAAGTTAGTCCGAATCGAGAATTGCGGCTAGAATACACTCGTTGATTCCGAAGAATACAAAAACGATTCGAAGAGAAAATATTAGAATTATTATTCAATTCAAAATATTATGATATTCGAGCTATTTTTTTCTTTTTTTTTACATGGTAGAATATAAAGGTAACCGGAAATATTAATTTTGGGAAATAATTGATAAGTATACAAAATCATATTTATAGAACATATCTAATTCTACTAAATAAATATATAGATTTTTATTTTATTTTTTTGTTTATGATAGTGCTGAGTTTGGCTACTTGGTGCGGCAATGCGTTCAAGCATTGCTCGATCAAAGTCATTATGAAACCCTTACTAACATGCATAGATGAATGTTGTGAACGCAAGGTTTTAAAAAATCAATTATTTATTATATATACGTGGAAAGTGAGAGAATCAATCAATCAATTTGTCGGCCTTAAGTCATCGTTAAGAAATTTCTTACCGAAATTGAAATTAATCAAAATTAATAGACTTTTTGGCATAATTAAGGGCATGTCATTTTTCCCCTTCATATAATTAAACACTGTCTCTCTCTCTCTCTCTCTCTCTCTCTCTCTCTCTCGTAACATTTTCCTCATCAACCTCTCTTTCTGTCTCTGGAGCTTCGTTTGCAATGGCGGGGATGAAGCTTTACGGGCTGCCGAAGTCGCCATGCACAACGAGGGCGACGCTATGCCTCCACGAGAAGGGAGTCGAGTTCGAGCTCGTCCCCGTCGACCTCTTCACCGGCCAGCACAAGCAGCCTCCCTTCCTCTGCAAGAACGTACGCTTATATATGCACACAGAGAACTCTTCTAATGAGAATCAAAGTTAAAATTGCTTAGTTTCAGGTGGAGGATAACGTCTTACATTAGACTAGCTCTCTTTGAATTGAAATTTCTCTCTTTCTCGCGCGCGCACACACACACATATGTATATCTCACAGCCAACATATATGTACCTGAATGTATGTCTGCAGCCTTTTGGCCAAATCCCAGCGCTAGAGGATGGGGACTTGACTTTATTTGGTATGTTCCATGCGTCCCTCTTTTAGCTTGTCATATTGAATCGTTGAGTAGATCATGAAATTCCATTCAAAACTGGCCATCATTTCACCGACTAATCCACAATCCTCCACTTTAAAAAAAAAAAAAACTAGAGTCACGGGCAATCACGGAGTACGTCTCGAAGAAGTACAGGGACCAGGGCACCGATCTGATCCGCCACGGGAGCTTGGAGGAATCGGCCATGGTGAAGGTCTGGGCCGAGGTTGAGGCCCAGCAGTTCAACCCCGTGATGAGACCAATAATCCACCAGTTCTTCGTCGCACCGATGCGAGGCAAGACACCCGACCAGGCCGTCATCAACGAGAACCTGGAGAAGCTCGGGAAGGTGCTCGACGTGTACGAGGAGAAGCTGGGAAAGACCAAGTACCTGGCCGGGGACTTCTACAGCTTAGCTGATCTCCACCACATGCCCTACATGTTCTACTTCATGAAGACTCCATGGGCCAGCGCGGTGGGTGAGAGGGCCAAGGTGAAGGCCTGGTGGGAGGACATCTCCTCCAGGGTAGCCTTCAAGAAGGTAGCTGAAGCCATAGAGAGAAAACTAACTAATTAATTGTGTGAAAGTGAAGGCGCGGTGCTGTTTGGGAGTATAAATAATAGTAATAATATTTATATGACGCGGTCTCTTGTGGAACAATCTGTCAATTGCTTTCTGGTTGTGTGACTTTACATGGCCTTGTTCCTAGCCGCTCCTACACTTGTCTTGCGCTGAATGTTGTTTTCTCAGCCTGCTAGTCTTCTCTCTCTCTCTCGAGTTGTTTAACCGGCAAGTCAAACAATGCGCAGTTGACAAAGATATTTTTCTTGATTTTAAAGTATAAATAAATTTAAACAAGATTAGGTAAGTATTGAGTAATGAAATCTCATATCATGAAAGAAAAAAAAAAAGGAGAGGATGAGACTGAAATCGTGAAGTGTCTCATATCGAGTTTTTGGGTTAGATATGATGCTATATATTATTATTGTAAACCAAATTTAAATTCTACTAGGTGTGGGATTAGATTGGGCATCCCGACCAAGAATGGTTAGACTTGATAGTTTAAAGAAAAATGCTTACTACTTAGTGAAACTAAAGAAATTAGGTTGAACTTATTAGCCTTCTTGTAAAGAAAAAGTCTGCTTGGTGCTCGCACATCCATATGCCTTAATTTGATAATATAGGATCGAAAATACGAGCAGTGTGTTGCGCATAAGTAGGGCGTTTCTAAAATGATTCGTGTCAAAATTTTGAAACTACAATTCAGGGAATCCCATCTTTCGGGTGGAGAGTTAGGGGCTGGAATCATTCAATAATCACATGAACACATTTTGATAAGGTAAAATTATAGTGGAAGTCTTATATGTTTTCTTCTTCTTTTTTGCACTTGAACGGTATATATCTCAAAATATCTCTTTTAGTCATATATGTTTAATTATGTAATATACATGAGTTTTAATTTTAACGGTTCACTGAAGAAAGAGTCATAAGCCACGAGCACAATAACACTCACAGATATCGAACTACGCATAGTGGAGGATGCGTATCGCATTATACGACTATTGCCTTCATATCTATCGTGTTTGCATTGCTCCGTGGATCAATACAGAGAAATGTGATTCTCCCAAATATTTAAGTGGGGGAAAAGAACAAACAAACAAGGCAACATCACTCAACAATACTAAGTGCCAAAAGTAGTGTTAATCGATCGCAATCACTCTCCATTCATTTGAGCGACCGCTAGTTCTCGGCTCAACAAATATCAAAACTCTCAAAATGTATAAATTGGTTGATATGATTCGGTTCAGTGTCTTTTTTCCTTAAATAAAATCTCATGTTGTAGTCTTGTGAATAGAAAATTTTATTTTGGAGTACTTCACCTCTTAAGTGGGTCATGCTGACTTGAATATAGATTAATCAAACTCCAAAATGAATTTGTGGATATGAGATAACCCATAAGGACTTCTACAGCTTGGCCGATCTCCACCACATTCCCTACATGTTCTACTTCATGAAGACGCCGTGGGGCGCCGGCGTGGTCAATGAGAGGGCCAAGGTGAAGGCGTGGTGGGAGGATATCTCCTCCAGGGATTCCTTCAAGAAGGTGGCCGATGGTATGGTGATAGTTAAGTAAATGGAGAGAACAAAAACTAGTCTAGTTATTAGATGAGAGTGAAATTTGGGGAGAGAAATAACTAAGTGATATGCAGTCTTTAATTTCTGGAATAACCATGAAAGTACTCTCTGGTGCTGTCTCGTCTGGCCTTGCAAGGCCTTGTTAGGATTTGATCTCTCTGGGCTGAGAAATATGGTCTATGCTATTTGTCATTTTGCTGGAAATCAAACCATTCAACAAGTGCAAATTTTCCCTTGACCATGACATGCAGATTCTAACCCGCTAAAGCTTTAGAGAATCATTCGTGGTTAGTACTGTTTTCCATATGGACTAATAGCACATCAGTGATACATGACAAGAGAGGCAAATCTTCCATACGGATCCATATGATGTGTACGTATGTTATTGCTTGACTTAGGGTTGCTCATGATTCAATTCAATTTCACATCCATCCATTAAATTGGTTCAGTTTAGTTCTGACACTTTACCTCTGAACCATAACCATTTCATAGTCATCAAATCGAATCGTTTCAAACTAGTTCTATAGTTCCATTAAATAGTTCAAATTGCTTTTATTAAAAAAATAATTAACAAATTAGACACATCTCAATCAAAACCAAATAAAATCCACATTGAAACACAAGACAATGAATAAAAACATAAAAATAACAAAAGGGAAAATATTAAAATCATAAAAAATTTTAATTAAAGATAAGTTAAACATACAAGATTAAGATTAGTTTATCTATTTAAAACGAAATTTAGTATGAAGCGATGGAAAATATGTTATATAGTAGTAAGATAACGTATATCTAACGATTTTTTAATTTTTTTAAAATATATTTCTAATATATTTATATTTTATTTTGATTATATTTACAATATTTATAATATTTTTTAAAGAATATGGTTAAGTGGTTTGAACTGGTTAATCGAACCGTTTAAATTTAATAACTAACTGGACCGTTTCATCTTTAAAAATTGCATTATATGAGTTACGGTTTAGTTCGATTCGGTTCGTGGTTTGATCCGGTTCTCCAATTCTCCCTCCATGTGCAACCAACCCTAGCTTGATTGGTCTTCCATCATGACTTCCCACCGAAGATTGGGAAAGCCAATATATCCTATCCCTCTATGTGTGTGTGTGTAGGTCCTCAGTTTAATTATTAATTAACGATTTCATTAACTTGCCAAGGAAGTGTCATTACCACGAGGCCGCCTATAACTCACAGCATATCGGATTCCACAGCCAACCATGTGGTGGGGGTTCAGATGGTTGCTGCGTTGAATGATTCCTCCTCCCGGGTCAAAATTGCAGGAAAATGCCCTCCATATTTAAATTCCGTCTAATCGAGTCCCTCAAGTTTCAATCGAGTCTATCTTCTAGAAGAAGAGCCGTTCACTAGGCGCCGGCTCCATGGTAAAATTCGAGTCTTCTCCTTGGGTCCATAAGGGATCAGGAGGAGGTTCTTCTTCAGTTAATGGGACTGAAAAGAGTCAAAACTGATCGATTTCAAGAGTCGATCAAGTTTCTCATCGGTGGGGTTGAATCGAGAAAACCGATTGAAGCAGCACCCAAATCCAAATATCGTAGAAGAGGAAGCTCATGCGACATTGTGCTAATTTTGACCGTAGAAGCGGGCGGCTAAGCCTTTTAGGTTTTGGGTCACTTTCGCCATGGAAAGTAAATTTAAAAAATGGAAAATAAAGCACACCATATTGATCCACATAGGGGAAGTATTAGTGTAGGAAATGCTTCCGATTAATGGTTCATAGGCTAATCAGCACAACCGAGTCAGTCCAAATCGAGAATTGTGGCTAGAATCGACTTATTGATTCTGAAAAATACAAAAACGACTCGAAGAGAGAATATTGGAATTGTTATTCAATTCAAAATAACCTACGTTTGAGCTTACTTTTTTTTTCTTTTTTATAAGGGTAGAATATCAAGGGAACTGAAAATCTTAATTTTGGGAAACAATTAATAAGTTTACGAAATCATATTTATAGAACATATCTAATTCTACTTAATAAATATATTGATTTTTATTTTATTTTTTTGGTTTATGATAGTGCTGAGTTTGGCTACTTGGTGCGGAAATGGGTTCAAGCATATTGCTCGATCAAACTCATTATGAAACCCTTACTAACATGCATAGATGAATGTTGGGAACGCAAGGCGATGGACTGAATTTTATCCACTCAATATATCACAATATTATTATAATTCTAATAATATATCATAATATTTTTATTTTTTAGAGTTATTAAATAAAAATGCACTCAACTTCCACTTAATACCATTTTTTTAAAATTTTTAATTTATTAAAAAAAATTAATATAATAATATCACTTTAAACTTAATAAATAAAAAATTATATATTTAATTTTTATCGTAATATTTTTGATATCTTTTCATTCACATCTCTTCCATCATATTCTAATATTATAAATTTCATATACAATAAAAAAATTTTCAGTAGACTTCATAGACAAAAAATGTTGTAGCGCAAAAATGAGTTGTCGTGTCGGTTTTTAAAAAATATAAAAAAATTAATTATTTATATATGTATATATATATATGTGGAAAGTGAGGGAATCAGTCAATCAATCAATTTGTCGGTCTGCAAGTCATCGCTAAGAAATTTCTTACTTAAATTGAAATTAATCAAAATTAATAGACTTTTTGGCATAAATTAAGGGCATGTCACTTTTCCCCCTTCATATAATTAAACACAGTCTCTCTCTCTCTCTCTCTCGTAACATTTTCCTCAACCTCTCTCTCTCTCTGTGGAGCTTCGTTAGCGATGGCGGGGATGAAGCTTTACGGGCTGCCGATGTCGTCATGCACAACGAGGGCGATGCTATGCCTCCACGAGAAGGGAGTCGAGTTCGAGCTCGTCCCCGTCGACCTCTTCACCGGCCAGCACAAGCAGCCTTCCTTCCTCTGCAAGAACGTAAGCTTATATACGCACGCATAGGCAACTCTTCTAACGAGAATCAAAGCTAAAATCGCTCAGTTTCATATCGAGGATGATGCCTTACATCAACTAGCTCTCTTTGAATTGAAATCTCTCTCTTTCTCGCGCACGCGCACGCACACACACATATGTATATCTCACAGCCAATATATATGTACCTGATTGTATGTCTGCAGCCTTTCGGCCAAATCCCAGCGCTAGAGGATGGGGACTTGACTTTATTTGGTATGTTCCATGCGTCCCTCTTTTAGCTTGTCATATTGAATCATTGAGTAGATCATGAAATTCCATTCAAAAATGGCCATCATTTCACTGACTAATCCACAATCCTCCACTTTAAAAAAAAAAAAAACCAGAGTCACGGGCAATCACGGAGTACGTCTCGAAGAAGTACAGGGACCAGGGCACCGATCTGATCCGCCACGGGAGCTTGGAGGAATCGGCCATGGTGAAGGTCTGGGCCGAGGTTGAGGCCCAGCAGTTCAACCCCGTGATGAGACCAATAATCTACCAGTTCTTCGTCTCACCGATGCAGGGCAAGACACCGGACCAGTCCATCATCGACGAGAACCTGGAGAAGCTCGGGAAGGTGCTCGACGTGTACGAGGAGAGGCTGGGAAAGACCAAGTACCTGGCCGGGGACTTCTACAGCTTAGCTGATCTCCACCACATGCCCTACATGTTCTACTTCATGAAGGCTCCATGGGCCAGCGCGGTGGGTGAGAGGGCCAAGGTGAAGGCCTGGTGGGAGGACATCTCCTCCAGGGTCGCCTCCAAGAAGGTAGCTGAAGGCATGAAGTTTGGGGATAATTAATTAAATTAAAAAAGGAAGAGAAAACTAGCTACTCAATCGTATGAAGGTGCAAGCGAAGTGATGTTTGGGAGTCAAAAAAATGTTCATGTGATGCTGTCTCTTGCCGAACAGTCTGTCAACTACTGTCAGATTGTGTGTGACTTTACATGTCCTTGTTCATGGCTGCTATGTCTCTCTCTCTCTCTCTCTCTCTCTCTCTCTCTCTCTTACCTACTAGTTTTTTTCTCCTTTTTTTTATTTTTTGAGGTTTTTTAACCTGCAAGTCAAACAATGCACAGTTGAAAAAAATATTTAAATTTTGTTTTCTTGGCCTCCAAGAAAAAGAAAAGAAAATAAGATGGATAAGTGTTGAGAAATTGAATATCATTTTGAAAAAGAGGTATTAATATGATTAACTTGACCTTTGAGTATACCTATCAGTTTGGTCCGTGCTGACATAGAATGAATCTATTATCTCGAGTGGCCCGAACATTCCGACCGGGTGGCTCGGGCCTAACACGAATCACACAAATAATCTCTTTTTAAAATAAATTTGAATAATTTATATTTCAAAATGTTTGTTTATAATATAATTAATTAATCAATCTAAATTTTGTATTAATTTAAATAAAATATTAAAATAACTGTTAAAATATAATTATATGTGTATAATTAATCAATTTTTTAATTTTTTATAATTTTTATTTTTTTTATAAAAGTTATTTTCTTATTTTTCGGCCAACAAAATCCAATCTCTCAAAAACCCAAAAACACCTATTCATACACAATTTTTTCATGTCATACTTGAGTCATGTCAAATTTTGGCCACCTCCACTTTTGAAAGGTTATGAATGAGCTTATCACTCTTGCAAATCCGATCTAAATTCTAGGTCTTTGATTGGATTGGGCATCCGGAACAAGAACGGTGAAACTTCATATTTATTAGAAGTTGAATGGTCCAGTAAGGATAGAATTAATCGCAACAGTGAGACCACACAATGGAGTGCAACTTACTGAACCCTTACATCCCACTAAAGATTTAGAAGCTACTTCACCGGGTCGTATAGTGGTAATAACATTTATAATTTGTATATTCATTTGATAATTACATTCAACTGTATACATATTTGCACTTTTTTACACTTAAATTATACGCATCTTAAAATGATATTTTTAATTTTATATATATTTAATCATGTAATATACTTGAATCATAATTTTTAACGGAATATTGATATGATCGTTATCTGTGCGTTTTGCATAATGGCTTGGCAATAAATTGCCGACACGCTAGATCGACGTGGCAAAATTCGGTTGGTGTGGTAAAAAAAAACGCTAGCTTGTCATGCCACCCATCAGTGAATCATTAAAATTAGAATTCAAGTATGTCATAAAATGTAAGTGAAATAATAATTTTGAAATATATATAGTATAAGTGCAAGAATATAAATATAGATATAACTCCCACCGTAATTTTACATATATCAATGTGTATGTGTGGGTCCTCAATTTATTATTGAACCATTTCGTTTACTTGCCAAGGAAGAGTGTCACCACAACGAGGCTGCGTCCTCTTGGCATTCAATGGGTTTCACAAGCAACGTTGTGGTAGAAATTGCAGGAAATGCCCTATATATTTAGATTTTACCTTATCAAACCAAAACTAGAGATGTTAAATGGGCTAGGCTAGCCGTAACTGAATTGGAACCGGACCGTCCAAACTTGGAACATGCTCAGACCACTCCTAACCTGGTCCATAACCGTTCTTATTGGGTTGGGGGTGATTATGCGCCAGTTTATAAATATGGACCCGTTGAACCGTAATTGATCCGAACCATTTCTATGATGAACCGACCCATAACCGTTTAGAAACCAGCCAATAACCCTTGAAAACCAGTCTGGACGGTCAAAAATCTTACAAATCAACTGTCAAATTTTGTTGGATCAACTTGAAATTTTTAAAAAAATTAAAAAGATAGACGGTTCACAGGTCAAACCAGCCCTAACCATTAACCGGCATGTTTACAAACGGTTCCGAGCCGGTTCATATTCACATAAACTGTGAATTGTAACTGAACGGCCCATTAAGCAAACGGACCAAACCGTAGCTGGGTCTAACGGTTCCAGGCCTGTTTTAAACCGGTCCGAACCACACTTTTAACAACACTAACCGAAACTATATATAATTTTGTGGAGAGTGTGTTATTCGATTCATATTTTTAGAATTTTCTTGTTTAGTACGAGAATCTGACTTCTTACTTCCGCTATCACATGATAGTGAGGCAGTGACACATCATAATTTCTTACATTAAAATGATGAAACAAGATCTCTCGTGTGAGTGATTGTTATATCGACATGTTTACTGACATCATTATATATATGTCGACGTGACTCGAGTCGACTCGACAAGGGTTTCTCGTGTATTCCTCTCGTATTAATGGACTCGTGGGATACTTGCAAGATTTAAACTAATGAGGGGATCTTCAAAGGTAATCAACTTCACTAATTAGGATTATTTTGCAATTAACAATGATTCGGCCGTGCATTTTGGTGGGTCGTCTATTCGATATTCTATATATATATATATATGTCATAATTATTAACCTATTAAATACTATATTCATGCTTATCTTTTTATATTCTCCGAATATCAATTGCCATTTTGATTATTGACACAGAAATAGGTTGATTTTCAATCATTTTATCTTACATTTTCCTTAGAACAAACAGAATTTTAAATTCGAATATTATGAATGGAATATCCGTATCGAGAAAATATTATTTTTTAGCTAACAAATCCCACTCGGACCTAATCGGTCGGGATCTATAGATTTTCAATTACCAAGTAGTGCACTCTAAAATGAAATGTACGTTATTTTACCAAAAAGGACGCATCGACATATACAGGCAATCTGAATAATGGTGGATATTTATGTCAAATTGGTGGTAAAAAAGGTACTAGAGACCAAACCATAGCGTAGATAAGCCGAAATTGTCGGTGTACTCTGAATATTACCATGGGAGTTTGTTTCCATGTTTACAATTTTCCAACTTTGCCACCTTCCTTGTATAAAATTTCCAAATGTACAGAGACGATCATCGCCTCTGCAACAGTATCAGGATGAACAACAGTGATATATATATATATATATATTCGGCTAGATAAGAGTTTTCAGAGCTTCGGTAGCAATGGCAGGGCTGAAGGTTTATGGGCTACCCATTTCACCGTACACCGCCAATGCGATGATATGCCTCCACGAGAAGGGAGTAGAGTTCGAGCTCGTCCCCGTCGATATCTTCACCGGCCAGCACAAGCAGCCTTCCTTCCTCTGCAAAAACGTACGCACGCACATACGAGTAGAATGGTGCAATGATATGCAAATGTTCATTTTCTTTGAGAAATTAATTAGAACTCAATGCTTTAGTCTTTCTTCTTTTTTTTTTTTTACTGTTTTCTGCTGTCTCATATAGTTGAAATTATGTCCAATTCGGTATGCGACTTTTTTCCCTTAAATAATTTTTTGAATACAAGTGCTATGGATGAGCATATTCATATCATGAGAACGAATATATATATATATATATATTAGTGGAATAATCTAACTTTAGAAAAAAAATAGATAAAATGGAAATTTTTAAATCAGTACTCACACCAATCTGCCCAATCATTTTCAATTTCTCGCACAAAACACTGATTTGATTTGGCTGGAAAGAATTACGGCAGTATTTGTCGAGATGTCACATAACAGCCAATATATATGTGATTGTGTGGCTGCAGCCTTTTGGCCAGATCCCAGTGCTGGAGGATGGAGACTTGACTGTATTTGGTATGTTCATATATATCCTCCTCTTAGTTTGTGTTGCTGAATTTTGAGTACGTAGATCGTGAAATTCCATTAAGAAAACACAATCGTCTCACTGACTAATAATCCACAAATTTCTCTTACTAGAATCACGGGCAATCACGGAGTATGTCTCAAAGAAGTACAAGGACCAGGGCACCGATCTGGTCCGCCACGAGAGCTTGGAGGAATCGACCATGGTGAAGCTGTGGTCCGAGGTGGAGGCCCAGCAGTTCGACCCCGTCATAAGACTGATAATCTTCCAGTTCTTCGTCGCACCGGTGCTGGGCAAGACACCGGACCAGTCCATCATCGACGAGAACCTGGAGAAGCTCGGGAAGGTGCTCGACGTGTACGAGGAGAGGCTGGGAAAGACCAAGTACCTGGCCGGGGACTTCTACAGCTTAGCTGATCTCCACCACATGCCCTACATGTTCTACTTCATGAAGACTCCATGGGCCAGCGCGGTGGGTGAGAGGGCCAAGGTGAAGGCCTGGTGGGAGGACATCTCCTCCAGGGTCGCCTCCAAGAAGGTAGCTGAAGGCATGAAGTTTGGGGATAATTAATTAAATTAAAAAAGGAAGAGAAAACTAGCTACTCAATCGTATGAAGGTGAAAGCGAAGTGATGTTTGGAAGTCAAAAAAATGTTCATGTGATGCTGTCTCTTGCGGAACAGTCTGTCAACTACTGTCAGATTGTGTGTGACCTTTCATGGCTGCTGTGTCTTGCGCTGACTGTTGTCTCTCTCTTTTCCATACTAGTTTTTTTCTCCTTTTTTTTTATTTTTTGAGGTTTTTTAACCTGCAAATCAAACAATGCGCCTCCAGAAAAAAGAAAAGAAAATAAGATGGATAAGTGTTGAGATATTGAATATCATTTTAAAAAAGAGATACTAATCTGATTAACTTGACCTTTGAGTATACCTATCAATTTGGTCCATGCTGACATAGAATGAATCTATTATCTCAAGTGGCCCAAACATTCCGACTGGATGGTTCGGGTTTAACACGAATCATACAAATAATCTCTTTTAAAAAGTCTGTTGTAAAGAAATTAGCTTGAACTTATTAGCCTTTTGTAAAGAAAAAGTCTGTTCGGTGCTCACACATCCACATGCGTTAATTTGATAATATATATAGGATCGAAAATACGAGCGGTATGTGCATAAGTAGGTTGTTTCTAAAAGGATTCGTGTCAAAAATTTGAGACTAGATTCGACCCATTCGGAACTGTTTGCAACCCCCTTTCCCGACAACAAATTATAAGGTTAGGCAAAGAACATTTCGATAGGATTAAGAGAGGGCCAAGGTGAAGGCCCGGTGGGATGACATCTCCTCCATGGTTGCCTCCAACAAGGTGGCTGAGGGCATGAAATTCGGGGATCGATGAGTAAATTGAAATAGTTAATTACATGAAACTCTGCCTAGGGTTTGCCTCCAATTTCAAGAAGTCCAGTTTACAGCCCTATTCTTATTTATAACCGAAAAATATTACACGCGTTTTTATAGGAAGAATGCAACAAGTGATAGTGTTAGAATGGCCAAGGAACAATGTGTGCTAATGAAGTATGGCATACGGCCCCATTTTTCTCTTATAAATAAGAGACAACGGGTACCTCTCCGATAGAACATTTGTTACTCGTGCCATCCGATTCACTAATTGTTCGTGGAATCCCATCTTTCGGGTGGAGAGTCGGGGGATGGAATCATTCAATAATCACATGAACACATTTTGATAAGGTAAGGTAAAATCACAGTGTATTGCACTTTAATTATGCATATTTCAAAATATTTATATCATTTATGTATGTTTAATTCTGACGATTTGCTCAAGAAAGAGTTATAAGCCACGAGCGCAATAACACTCACAGAGATCGAACAACACAGAGTCGAGGATGCATATCGCATTATACGACTACTGACTTCATATCTATCGTGTTTGCGTTGCTCCGTGGATCGATACAGAGAAATATGTGATTCTCCCAAATATTTAAGTGGGGGTGGAAAGAACAAAGAAACAAAGCAACATCACTCAACAATACTAAGTGCCAAAAGGTAGTGCTGATCGATCGCAATCACTCTCCATTCATTTGAGCGACCGCTAGTTCTCACCTCAACAAATATCAAAACCCTCATAATGTATAAATTGGTTGACATGATTCGGTTCGGTGTCTTTTCCCCTTAAATAGGATCTCGGGTTGTAATCATGTAAACAGAAGATTTTATTTTGGGGCACTTCACCCCTTGAGCGAGCCGTGTTGATTTGAATATGGATTAATCAAATCCCAAAATGAATTTGTGGATATAAGATAGCCCATAAGGAAAAAACAATGAGCCTCAATCCGCTCTCATTGTACAACATTTTTATTTGTTATAGTCCTTGGCCTAATAATCAAGAGTTTGTATGTTTAATTTTTATTATAGAACTTCCCATACCCATTTGTTTTCTTCTTCTCCTGTACTTTTCTAAACTCATACCTCGTATATAACCGGGAAAAAAAACACACACACACACACACAAAATGCATTGAGGATTTTATCATCTGAAAAAGTATAGATTTAAATGATATATTTGTACATATATGTGGAATGAGAGGACTTGATAATTGTCCTCTAAAAGTAGGGCTCGAGTCCAAAAGAACAAACAGTAGCTAAGTATACGGATCCCAATCGCAAGTGAGGGGGCATGAATTGCCAGCCAACCCATGCGCACGCACATGTCCTTTAATGCGAGTTAGTACTAATCAACCATGTTGAAAAAGCCTCGTCGCCAGAAAGTGCATGATGGAGGCCTAGTTCGCCCTGTTGTGAGAGGTGAGTGCTCTTGCCACGTCCACTTCCGAGTCCGCCTGGAGGATGAATTTTCGAAATCCCCATCTCCAAGCTATCTCTAAATTGTCAGTGAATTAAGTCATGGTCTGGGCAAGTTGGGCTGTCGTACGTGTAAAAAGATGGGATATGCATGGAGAGGTTCAGTATGAAGAATATATACATATATATATTGTGTATATAATGTCATATGACAGTGCATATAATCCTCTTCAAAAAGAGCCACTTTTTTTCCCGTAAACTCAATCATATATTTCTAGAAATTAAATAGCGAATGACTTGCTTTTCGTGGCGGGGGGTCACGAGGGAGTCGAACGAGTCTGCTAGTGGTAGGTTTGTTTTGTAGACCATTGCGGATAGAACTATCAATTTGGGCCGTGTCAGCAAAGGCATGAATCTACTGTCCCGAACAACTCAACAACTCAAGAGGTCCGAAAATCTCGGACTAGACATGAATATTTCGTGTTTCAGACCGTCTTAGTCCACCGCAAATCACACAAATATTTTTTTAATATTGTTAAAAATTATATTTTAATATAATTAATCGATTAATTTAAAATTTATACTAATTTAAATAAAATATTAAAATATAATTATATGTGTATGATTAATCGATTTAAAAAAAATTTTCCATAATGTTATTTTCATTTAAAATTTATTGTTATATTTTCTATCTGTCACAATTTTTTTGAGCCGTCACCACGGCACGGTCTCTGAGGCGGGCCGAAAAATTGGTTTAGGCACCGTTTTCTCGTGCCGTACTTTTGGGCCACTCAAAATTGTACCACCTCTAGGTGCGAATGACTCCTGCTCGGTGCTTTTAGACGTCCAATCGGTTGAAATGCCAACGAAATCAATTATTAATCGAATTGTTCTCGGAACGAATTTAATTGTATAGTACACGCTTTCTTTGGGTGTATCAAGAAACAGTATGCACGCATATTAATTATCAGAAATTTTGACCCCATGTAGTCCCTTTTTTTTTTTTAAATCAAGGTAAACTAGTAAAAGGGTTCTTGAACTCCGGACTTTGACTTGATCTGGTCGAATTGCCTCACCAACCTGCAGGAAAGAGACATGATGCAGTCAATCTTCGGGAAATTCAATACAGGTGGCTAGTTTCTGTCGGTTGAGGAATCTGACCATGCATCACCGTCAACCTCCGGAGCCTCAGCTGCGAGTCTCTTCACTGATTTTTCGGCTGTGGACGGATTTCGATCCAGGGTGAAGAGCCCCCCCGGATGAAGGCCGCCCACCAAAGTAGCCAGCTGCAGCTGAGTTCCTCAATCAATAAAGGGTAAATTGATGGGACCACTTATGCAAATATTGAAACATTAACCTCTTTACTTTCTTGTATAAATTGTTATGCCAACCTGTGTGTTTGCTTACGCGATTCTCTCTTTATTATAAAGCATATGACAATCAAGAAGGTGGCAGAAAAGGAAAAAAAAAAGGAATAAAAAGGTTTAACAACTTAGAATAAAATGGAAGATCGATTCTTCTCTTAAAATAATCCGAATTATTCTACACCATTCTATCCTAATTTATATGATTTAGTATTTTTTTCTACTTAAGAAATTTCTTAAATTTATATTGAGCATATGAAAATTGTATGATCCAAAGGGTTTTACACATAGTGGGCAAGTCTAACTTAAATCCAAATTATTCATCACACTAATGAATCTTTAGATGTTAGTGAGTGCAAAACTAAAAAATATATAAATTAAAAGATTTATTTTAAGAAAAAGTGAAAGGGGGAGGATGTTGCCATAATTTGTGCAACATCAAAGAGGGTGAGGAAAAGGCCTTTTACTAAAGTTTACACAAAAGGTGAATAGATCCCAACTAAAGGAGATATCTTAATGGGGAAGATCAAAGTGTGGTGCTTAATACATGAAAATGGGTACATCAATCGAGATTCTTTTCGAAATTGGTGGGGTAAATTGCTGTGATTGTGTTCCTCCCCATGCAGGCTTTAATTCACTCGTACCATATTGTATTCATACACATGCAGCCAGTCCCCCGTCTGAAATATATCGGTCCCAGAACAAAAATTCCATTAAAACTGATGACCCCATCGAGATATAAATAATTGTAATAGAAAGTAAAAAAAAATGGAAATCCAGTGGTTTTCTTAGTATATATATGAAATCGCACCGAGAAATCTAATAAACTCGGAATAATCTAGGATCGATCTATCCCGACCCGAAGGGATAAAACTCTCTTAATCATAAATTTTCTTCATCTATAAGATTAAATTTTAAAGTTCACTTAGAACATGGCATGCACCCATGTGAACCAACCAATTAACTTATTCATGCAGATGGCATAACATTTTATTTATGCCTTGAAATGATGTATTGATAGATGATATGTCCTATATCTATGTATATTGGTGCCTTTACCTCATTGAGCTAGCTACACCCACTCACTCTCACTCTCCCTCTCCCTCTCCCTCTTCCCCTTTGGTCTCTTCCACTTCTCTTTACTTCCAAAACCTTCCTCAGCCTCTTATATGTGTGCTTTTGCGTGAAGATGGCAACAAAGACAGCTGAAGGAGTCCCAGGAACCCTAAAACACCAGGTTAAAATTTATTGATCGAAATACGTATGTGTAGCATATCAATATGAGAAAAAAAAAAACAAATGTCCCTCCTGGAACTAATTGACTGTTTGGGCTGATTGTTTTTCTGTCGATTGACAGACATGGACACTGAAGGTCCCCATCCACTGTGGAGGCTGCGAGAGGAAAGTCAAGCGCATCCTTCGCGGCGTCGTCGGTATGTGCTTGCTTTGTTAGACTGTTTTATACTCAAAACGCTGTTGCCAGTTTGCTTGAAAGCTCCGCATAATATCATCCCAATAGTACTAACATGTATGTTGTTGATGAACGATACGCGTTGGTCTTAGGCGTCTTTACAATAAGTGTCGATTCGCAGCTGGACAAGGTCACGGTGATCGGAGACGTGGACTCGGAGACCCTCATCAAGAAGTTGGTTAGATCGGGCAAGCACGCCGAGCTTTGGCCGGAGAAGAACGAGAAGAAGCCTGGAAAGTCGAAGAAGAAAGACGGAGACAGTAACAAGAACTCCAAGGACGGTGGTGACCAGGGAGCTGCCAAGGGCAAAGCTAATGAGAAGAGCGATAAGCCGGCTGAGAATGAGAGTCCCATTTACAGCAAAGACAGTGATGACGGGGGCGAAAATAACTCATTGGAAACTGATGGAGAGGCTGGCGACTCTAAGCCAGCCGGCAGCGGCGGCGGTGGCAACGGTGGAGGGAAACAGAAGAAGAAGAAGAAAAAGAAGGGGCAGAATGTAAATGCTGAGGCCTGCAAAGATGCTCCAACAGGTACTTTGCTACTATTCTTCTTTCATTCATGGCTTTTTCAGCAGATTGAATCTTATCTCGAGAGAAAGCTTTTACAGGTTCCCAGCCCCACACGGCCTCTGCAGACGCTGTTCCGGCCTCGGCCTCCGCTTCCTCAAACATAAGCCCACCTGATCGCATGACGAATGCGTTTCCTCCACTGCCGCTCGCTCATCATTATGTACCGCCCATGTACGGACTGAGTTACAGCTCAGCAAATCCGAGCGCCGGCACTTCGCACTATTACGCCTCTCCCATGAATCATCATCATTCGTGTTTCTACTCGCACCAAGTTGGGCCGTACCCACCACCCGAACCAATACAGACCTACCACGATGGTGACAACGATCCTTATTACGATGACGACGATGAAGGTGGATGCTCAATTGTGTGAACAAGCATTAATTGGGAATCTCAGTTGGCTGTTAAATTTTGTGATGATATGCATGTATGGTGCGCCCCTTAGAAAGAAACTCATCATCAATATCATGTACCTAAAAATGAAAGGAATTGGTGTCTGCTTTTACTTTTTTCTTTTTTCTTACTTTGGTTTGCTTAGTTAGATGAGTTTCCTTTGTGATGCTTTTTCATTGTTTAAAGGGTCCAATAGAAATGTTCCTTCTTGGTTCACACGTGGATGTCCTCCCATCTTACTGTATAAAAATCAAATCTAATCACAATTCTTCATTCGTCTAATAGGCATTTTTTTTAGGGTTTTAAGACTTGTATTTTTTAGGGATTTGGAATTTTTAAGGGGGTTTTCTTGCGATTCTATGGGGGTCTCGTGTAGGACTTATGGTTTAGGATTTCTGTGTCGAAAAAGTCCTAGGAAATGCACGGGGAATGACATTTTATAGAGAAAGTTATTGGGCAGAACAGGGAGACGTGGAGATCCATAAATTTTCAATAGTCCCATCTCACAATTAATATTTAGTCTAAAATTAACAACAAACTGTAATTATAATATATGTATGTTATATATTGGCTCCACTGTGGAGATGGACACAGGTTGCCATCGACCTCTCCTCTGGGACAAGAATCGGGGATTCAGAAGAGAGATTCCATCATGCACAGGGATGTACGTACCTGCAACGTCGAGCATCCGTTCGAAGCTGACAAGGCACAAAGGCCTCCAACGTTCGCGGTCTCGCTCATGATGCTATCTCAAGGGACACTGCCCACTGATAAATGGACACCCATCGAGCCAAATGGTCCGGTCTGATGTGACCTAATGGATTTCTTTTTCCTTCAGTCAATAAATAAATTTATTACAAGGAAACAAAATCCATGAATCGGAATCCATTTCTTGTACTAATGAGAGAACTAAACATTATTCAATTTTGTATTATCAAATTAGTCCGCACATTGAGGTCTCGTTCATAGCTCTCGTCGATTATGGTTAACTTTCTCGTGTCATTATCTTATCGTTCCATGGATTATCACATTGGAATCGTAGCTCGCAAATCAAAACCATCCTGATTTTTGTCTTGACGCCGATTGACCCTTGAGCGATTCTCAAACCTGAAAAAGAAAATTGATTTTAAAAAATTGAAGTCGGACCATTTGGGGGGAAAAGGAAAAGAACCACAATCTTTGCTGATGTGTCGCTTTCTCATGCGTCTTGTGGAGGTGGCTTTTAAGAGGTCACCCTGTTGAAGTTTACCCCTTCTTTATATGAAATATTATTTTAAAAAATTAATTATCATTTACCGTAATAATAAACACTAATTCACGACTTCTATAGAGAATTACTTCAGATTTTTCCACCCGAAGCATTCATTAATTTGATTACAAATTCAAATTTCTCATTCAATAAACCATAGTTTTAAAAACCAAACTAGGCCGGTCGGTTCAACCGATTCAACAGGGAACCAACCACTCACCAAGTCCGGTTCCTATAAAAGACTCAATTGCACTTTCAAAGAAGTTAACTCCGGTTGAACCAGCCTATTCTCAATCCGACTGGTGAATCCAATTGAACCCGGAGAAAACCGACTGACTTAAAATTAAAAAAATAAAAATATATTATAAAATATCTATTTTATTTTACTATATTTATATTTATATTTATATTTTATGTTAAATTTTTGTATAATATAATGATTATATTAATAATTTTTGTTATAAATCATATTCAAATTATGATATTTTGTAAATTTATTAGTAATATTATGTTATTAAATATGCAATTCAATCCATTGAACCCCAGTTCAACCCTTGAACCTATGCATACATCTGTTCCCAGTCTGGTCTGATTTTAAAAATTATGCAATAAACTGTGTTCATCTTTTTTATACCTAACTCATCCTTAAATCCTTTAAGAATAGCTAGGGATGGCAACTAAGGTCCGCCCCGCAAAACCTGACCTATTTGGATCCGTCCCGTTTGACCCACTTTAATAAATATTTAAAATACTTATTATTTCATTTTTAATAACTTGATTCTAACAAATTTTATGATATTTACTTTATTTCACTACAATCGCGTGAATGTTAATTACATTTATTTTTTATTAAAATATGTTATTATTATTAACATGTAGAGTTAGATTGTACTTGACACTGAGTTTAGCATTATTTTATTAATTTTAAAATAATTTGAATCATAACATGTTGCGGCGGGTCCAACCTCGTACGGGTCGGATCGCAGGGTGGGACGGGCCTAGGTGTCCAGATACCCGCCTCGCCCCCCACCCCATTGCCATCCATCCCTAGGAATAGCTCGAAAAAATCTTTGGTCCCAGAAGGAAAGAATACCTAACATACCTTACATTTCTCGCTCGTCCTCCACGCTATTGGAAAAATGACAGAAAATAAAAATATAGTTGGAAGTGAATTAAGCAGTTGTATGCAAATTAAATGATTTTTCTAATCCTAATGCTTTTTTTCCGTAATTTAATTAAGTTTTATCGTAATAGACCGTTAAATCATATTGATATAAAGACATTAGATTAAATATCAAACTTTGCAATAAATCCAAAACAAATCATAATTTCTAGCAAGTCATTCCTAAAATAAAATCTAATCATAACAAAGATGTATAGAAATTACTTAACTAGAACAAATATGATTTTGTTTGATTCTCCAAATAATAATAATAACTTGTTATAGTTTTTGGTCCAAGTCAATGAACGGCTTCTCTTTTGAGAGTCGTATATGAAGCCTATGCCGAGCACATCTCCCTCGATCATGCACAGAATTTCTATGGGTGATCCGCTTCATGAATCATGCATATATGGAACAGATCACAGGGATTGGAAAATGAAGACCAGAACAACTTTTTTTTTATATTTTTTTTACTACATTAAATATTTATAAGTATAAAATGATACATAAAATTTTTATAATAAAAATATATGAAAATTTTTATAATAAAAAATAAAATTACGATATTTTAATTATTATATCAATATTATATCATAGAAAAAGGGAAAAAAACCCATTATCAAGACTCAGACACAGGAGCACGTGCTTGCCCACAACAATGATAAAATCGAACCTCTCCACCTCTCTGTCCCTCATTCTTGTGCTCTTATTATGGGTAACCACCAATGGCCAGGAATCGCCACCCAGCCCTAGGTGCGGACTGCCCATCAATGCGAGTGACGAGGAACGGGTTCGGTTCGCACAGAACCTCGAGTTCCTGGAGGCCGAGTTCTTCCTGAGCGGAGCGCTGGGCTCTGGGCTCGATTCTGTCGCACCTTACCTCGCCAAGGGGGGTCCGCCTCCCGTCGGGGCACGGAGAGCCAATCTCGATCCACTCACTCGACGCATAATCGAGGAGTTTGGGTACCAAGAGGTCGGTCACCTCAGGTAATTAACAATCAAATCGTCACTTCGTATTTTACCTGTTCACATGCAAAAGGAAAATATTCCTCTCACCATATAAGATAACTATTTTGACTGACCAAATTATAATCTTTTAAAATTTTCTATGACAAACGAATTTATTCTTTCCGATTTTCATGAATATAACATCATATATATGCAAAGCCTAGTGGGTATAGTTGGCATCTCAGAGGGTTACATGCGCAAGACGACGGAATCCGACGAAAGCCTGTGAAATACTCTCAAAGGATAGGAATTTCGGAATCCCGCTCAATTGATTATCCATTAATATAAGCATATTTCAGGGCAATATACACGAGGGTTGGTGGGATCAGACGACCTCTACTGAATCTCAGCGCCCAGAATTTCGCAGCGATCATGGACGAAGCAGTGGGATACAACTTGGTGCCACCATTCAACCCTTACGCCAATTCAGTCAACTACTTGTTGGCTTCCTATGTGATCCCCTACGTTGGATTGGTAGGTTACGTGGGAACAATTCCAAACCTCTCCAGCTTCAACACCAAAAGCGTAAGCACCTGCTTAATCAATTATAGATATAAATATCATTGCTCTAAGTAGTATGAATCAATAGAGGTGGTTTATCATCATCTCCTTTTGCGCCTTTGAATGTATGATATCAGTTAGTCGCATCTCTGTTGGGCGTCGAGTCGGGCCAGGACGCGGTGCTGAGAACATTGCTTTATGAGCGTGCAACGCAAAACGTGGATCCATACGGCATCACGGTGGCAGAGTTCACGGCCAGGATCTCCAGGCTCAGGAATCGGCTCGGGATGTGCGGCAACAAGGACGAGGGCATCATCGTACCGACCCGACTCGGGGCTGAGAACCGCACCACGAGCAACATCCTGTCTGCGGACTCGTACTCCGTTTCATACTCCCGAACGCCTCGGGAGATCCTGAGGACCGTGTACGGAACTGGGAACGAGGCGAGGCCCGGTGGGTTCTTTCCTAGAGGTGCGAATGGTGCCATCGCTAGGCGGCTCCGCACCTGAATAATTACTGAGTTATAATGGTGCGTGCATACATATAGTACACAATGATCATGCACGCAGTTAAAACTTACAAATAACAAGTCGCATGTAATGTGACCAACTCGGACTATAGAGATCTTTGTGTCGCGCCCAATGCCATGATCATAATAAATAATGAAAGTTTTATGATAATATAGTATCATACAACACTGTATAAAACAGGTGGAATATAGAAACTGAACACATTCAACATGCGGGGAAAAAACAACACGTCTTTTACCTTCACCAACCGGTATTCATAATCAAAATAACGATGACTGATATATGCTGAAGCGAATCGGTTTACATAAAAGGTAAAACTTTTCAAGCACACATGAATTTCCTTCCAACCCTGTCAGGTGTCCCTGATCATCGGAACTGCTTCCAAACCGACGCGAGATACTTTCAACAATCTCGGATAGTTCCATTCATCCCATTTCATCATGTTGGACTTCTTCTGTGGGTTTCTTCCTCGTTTTCACTCTCCCTCCCTCGAGGAATTCCGCCATTAAAACGCCTCTTCAAGCTTCGTCTTCATCCTGTTACGTTCCTTTTCTCTTCTCCCTTCCCACGCCCAGCTGTGAGGCTCCTTCCTCACCAATGAGATTCATCCTGAACTGGGTCAAGACCCATCCACCTAATCTCGGCATGTACTACTAGCTCTCGATCTAGGCGTCGATGTTCAATAGCCATTTGTGTTTTTACTGTGTGCCACTAATCTCACATGCGTTCTTTTTCTTGGTTGAGCTTCTTTTTGCCTTCGATCTTACGGGTACTTTCTCTCGAGTCGGGCTGAAATTCAACTATCCAAACTTAATCAGCACGTTTATTCGTACGATATTGAGAGATTCACCCAATAAAACCTCCTGATACTCGCAGTAAAATAAATAGGCAATTAACCCTTCAGTATACTGAATATACGTATCGAGTGTCCTTATTTTATTTTAATCTTTATCACAAGGAGTTTGTTTTATTGAAATTCATAGATTCCCCGCAAATGATTCCTTCCATTTCATGCTCCTATTGAGCTATACGCCCAGTACGTCTGCAACTCGGCATTCAGCTAAGGAGTCGCCTAGCAATGGGGCCATTTGCACTATGAGGTTAGAACCCGCCAGGGCCTTGCCTCGCTCCCAGTTCCGTCAACGATCCTCAGGATCTCTCGAGGCATTCCAGTGTATGATATGAAGTAGCCATCCACGGACATGGATGTTGCTCATGGGGCAATTCTCGGCTCCAAGGTAGAGTGGTATGATGATGCCCTTGTCCTTGATGCCGCACATCGTGAGCCAGTTTCTGAGCTCGGAGATCCTGGCAGTGAACTCTGCCACTGTGATGCTGTATGGAGCCACAGTTTGCATCACGCGCTCGTAGAGCAACGTTCTCAGCACCGCGTCCTGGCCCACCTCCGCGCCCAAGAGAGACGAGACTAACAGCATGGACAGCAGTCCGACTACCTATCATTTTATTTTATCTTTTTTGGGTGAAAGGCCGCAACATTGACAGTGTGCGGAGTCCACGAACAGCATGACGACACTGAGAAGAGCTCACCCAAGCCATGCAAAACTACGGAAGAGATGCATGTGTTCAACATCAATGTCCGGTTTTTCTATGTGTCTGTCTTCCATCCCAACTTCGATTTCGATCGATCAGATAAGTCGACTATGATGTTGGGAGATCGCATCCCACTCTCTTCATCATACTTTGTATTAGATTTGCACGGATTAATCACATTTTGAGTCACCGTGTTCTTATACTTGCCGTTGCCATACACGCACAAGGGATCGGTATAATTCCATTTAATCTGTGAATTTCGTATGCATTAACATGGGAGTAATGATACAATAAATGATCATATATATACATGTCGTCATTGATTCGCCACTACAAGATGAGAATAGCGGGAGTCGACGAATCAGATGCGAGAGAGGATAACATGATTGGGCTTGGGTTCTTGTCGGGCTCCACACAAGTGGGATCACATTTACACCAAATTGCATTCGAAATCGACAGGTTAAACTGAGCCTATCTATGCGGTTACAGAGTCTTGGAATAAGAACCCATTGCATGCATACTACGGTGGGGGTGTCCGAAGATCCCTTCAACTAACGATCTAAATGTTGTACTGAAGGGATATCTATACTATCTCAGCTCCTATCGGACCTCCGATCGATCTACTAATAATAATAAATAAATAAATAAAAACATAGGTACCCATGTGCAAGAAGGGTTAATGTTGATCGAATTCGATGTCTCCACACACTCTACCAAGCAGTTTCGAGGGGTGGAATTAAAGGTAAAAATAGTTAATGATTGATTCATATTTCCTTTCACGGAAGCTTCAAAATAGATACCCTCAATCGAGAACAGATATAAATTCCAATAGAAAAAAAACATATACTGAATTTTCATTAGAAAAGCCGATGATGATGTAGAATGACATTAGAACCGCTCATTCCCAAAGCTACCAACGAGGCATCGTGTAGGGAAGGTCCGGTGTGATTGTGACCTCCATTGTCATTATATCATTAAGTAACAGATGATCGAACTTTGGTTGTCTCTTGGCTATTTCACCATGGAAGATGGAATCATAAGCCTTCCTCCTTTCACCCTAAAATATGGAAATATGGTGCTATTAAATTATAGGAGAGTGTACACGATTTTTGTATAGAAATTTACGAGATCTTACTTATATACAAGGTAATAATATGTTCAAGTTAATATTACATAAAATAGGGGTCCATTAATGGTCCAAAAAACCTCAACCCTGGCCTTTTTGTCAAGATCTGATCCTCTTTATGTTAATTGAAAAAAATGTCACCCTGATTTTTCCGGTTCACATGTGATTTTTTTTTTATTATATAGGGGATATGAGCTTATAGAAATATAGGGGGAAAAGAGTAAAATGAAAGAATTTAAAGAATTTTATAATAAAAATAAAATATATCTTAATTATTAAATTAAAAATAATATTATAATTTTTCCTTTCTTCTAGTTATAATTTAAGAAATATAAATAAGCTAAAGCTCATAGCCTCTGTGATCTAAATCTAGCCAAAAGAAAAAAAATATTGAGCTCCTACCCCGGCTAAAAATGGCGGACGAGATTCCACTCCTCACCGATGACCAGCCACTAGCCCCCGAAGAGAAGCCCCTTCAGACAATGGACTCGATAATCGAGCAGTGTATAGGCGAGTTCGGGTGGGCCCAATTCGCTCAAGCCGGGCTGGTGTCCCTCTCGTGGATCTTCGACGCCCAGCAGACCTTCATCAGCGTGTTCACTGACTCGGACCCCTCGTGGCACTGCACCGACCCCACCCGGTGTGAGCGCGGCTCCGACCTTTGTGGACTCCCCAATGGCTCTTGGGCCTGGGAAAACGAGGCCACAGGGCACACCTCGGTGGTGTCAGAGTGGAGCCTACAGTGCGCGCCGCCGTTGGTGAGAGGCTTGCCGGCGTCATCCTTTTTCTTGGGTTGCCTCCTCGGCGGGCTAATCCTGGCCACGCTGGCCGACTCCTTCCTCGGCCGCCGCAATCTCCTGATGCTCTCGTCCTTCGGCATGGCCATCTCCAGCCTCCTCACTGCCTTCTCCGGCAGCATATGGACATATGCTGCACTCAGGTTCTTGAGCGGATTCGGCCGGGCTGCCATTGGGACATGTGCGCTGGTACTGTCGACGGAGCTTGTGGGAAGGCGGTGGCGCGGTCCAGTGGGGCTGGCTGGCTTCTTCGGGTTCACGCTCGGGTTTCTTTCGCTTCCAGCAATAGCATACGCCAATAGGGGCCGGCCGTGGCAGAGCCTTTACTTATGGACCTCCGTTCCCGCGCTTTTCTACTGCGTGTTAGTCTATTTCTTTGTCAGCGAGTCTCCGAGGTAAAGCACTGGAAGAAACCCTTATGTATGTACAAAAGATATACATACATATATGCTTCTGATTTTGATTACCCAAATTCACAAGGTGGCTCCTCGTCCGAGGCCGGAAGGAGGAAGCTCTCCGGACTTTAAAGAGCATGGCCGCGCCGGAGCAGCACTCCCGCTTGACCACCAGCTTCTTCTCCGCCTGCCTAGAGAATGACTCCGACCCTTCTGCAGCCCCCGTCGACCTCTTTTCTGTAATGAAGCTGCTGCTTTCGAGGCGATGGGCCCTCCTCCGCCTCTCCTCAGCGACCGCAGCTGGGTTTGGGATCGGGATGGTCTACTACGGGATGCCTCTGGGGCTCACCAACCTCTCCTTCGACGTTTACCTCAGCTTTGCCTTCAACGCTCTCTCGGAGCTCCCTTCGACGCTGGCTGCCATCTTCCTTGTCACCAAGCTCAACCGGAGGCCCTCCCTCCTTGTTCTGACGACCGTGAGTGCGGTCTTCAGCGCCGCGGTCTGCACCCTACGGGGCGAGCTCTGGGAGCGGCTCCGATTGGGTCTCGAGCTCGGGTCATTCTCGGCCTGCTGCACCGCTTTCTGCGTGCTGCTGGTTTACGCCTTGGAGCTGTTCCCGACCTGTGTGAGGAACTCTGCGGTCTCGATGGTGAGGCAGGCGACTGTGCTCGGCGGCACCTTCAGCCCCATCCTCGTGGCCGCCGGGAGGGCCTCCGGCGGGGCCCTCTCGTATGGGGCGTTTGGGGCTGTGATCGGGTGCTGCGGGCTCTTCGCAGCCTATCTGCCGGAGACTCGTGGTGAGAACCTCGGCGACACGATGGAGGATGAGGAAGTGAAGATGATGGAGCGATCCCAGAAATCAGCAGTAAGTCTTGCATTTGAGAAATTTTAGTGCAGCTGGGTTAGCACTTAGTATTCCAAAGTTAGTAAGGTAAGTCTCTTATCATTGTGATGTAGTCGAAACATATGTCTGTGTGTTGGCAGAACTCTTTTAGAGAAATCCAGCAACTTATTGCCACGTGATACAATAAAATAGCTGGAGCCACCGGTACTCTCAGCTGTAGAGCTTGTTCCACGCCAAGCTAATCCTAACTTTTTTTTTTATTATTATATAAGATATTTATAAGTATAAAATAAATTAATATAAAAAATAAAAACAAGAAAATATAGAGTATTTCATGATAAAAATTAGACTTATAATCTTTTAGTTATTAGATAAGTATAATATTATTGCACCAAATTCTTTCCCTCCTGATCCCACCAATTAAAACAGTGATTATTCGCCAAAATGAGAAGCAGTGAGAGTGGGATAATATTGAAGTGGTAAAAAGGATTAAATTACTTGGTCTGAGCCTGGCATTAATTAGCACAATTCACTTGGTACATGACTGAAAAATACGGTTTGGTATAATAATTGTATTCTTAATTTAATAATTAAAAGATATAAATTTAATTTTTGTCATAAAATTTTCTATATTACCTTATTCTTTTTTTCGCTCCGACTATCATATTTTAAATTTATAAAATTCTTATTTAATAACAACAAAGTGCTACATCAGGACAGGCAAATCTCAGTGAGTGGGATTCAGGCAGGGGGTTATCACCCTACCTCATCTGTCCCATGTAGTTAAAGAAAAGACCTTCTCAAGAAAGAGAGAGTGAGAGAGATACGGCATAATGGATAATTCTTACCTGTAATAGTCTCATGAACTCATCTTCCCAATCTCAAGGATCATCATATAATTGATGAAACATCAGTAGATCATCAGATGTAGTGATTTTTATTTCCAAGTTTTGATGCACCTTTTGTACATTCCTCGACAATGTCGATACTGACAACATTTTTAGTTCATTTTTTAACATGACCGTAAAGTATTCTCGATATATTCACTAAAATAGTTATTCATTTTAATTAGATGTGATAAAATTTGACATGACTTGGATATAGCGTGAAAAAACCATTTCTAGGCCGGTATTTTAGTGCTATTTGGGATATCGGGCTAGTACTGCATAAAAAATACACGGCCCGAAAAAAATCGTTCCGATTTTAAAATACGAAAATAAATTTTATAAAAAAAAAATTATGAGAAAATTTTAATAGTTATTTCAATAATTTATTCAAGTTAATGTAAATTTTATATTATTCGGTTAATTATATTATAAAATTTTTATTTAAAATATAAATTATTTAAATTTATTTTTAAAAATTAATTATTTGTGTGATTCGTATCATGTCTAAACCACCTGAAGCACAAATTATTTGTGCTCAAGCTGGAATTTTTGGGGCCACCCGATACGGTGAGTCATACAAGCACGACCCGATAGTAGATTCGTGCCATGCTGGTAATTATTTTGGTCTATCTACGCACGAGAAATACACAAAGAGGACTGCCCTTAGATAAGCCTGAATGGAAACCACGAACAAGTATAATTAATTGGGAGCGGCATAGCTGCAGCCTGGCTCTAGATCACTCATGCGAGCTCGACATGACCAGAGAATGAAAAATTACATTAGATCATCGAATTCACTCGGTATTACTGATCCCGAAGACCGACAAGACAGTGGTACCGTGATTCTTAGAACCAGATTTACGGACAGCAAGGTGACTTTCTATTTCCGGGGGATTCTTATTGGTGTTCTCGGGCGTATCAGTTCTCACGTGTACAGCCTGATGCGGCTGCTGATCGGCTGGCGGCATATGGGGCAGCTGCGCAACCTCGGGCCGCACTCCCTGCAAGTCTGCAGTCCATTTCATCACAGCAGCATCAGGAAGAGAAACAACGGCGAAGGAAGAAGGTAATAGACCGGGATGAAGATTCTGAGCGGCTCACCATGTGACCACAACCGAATGCCATGTCCTTCCGATTCGTCAGGCAAATAGGACAAATCTGTTCATGAGCCCCGACAAGAGTACTCAGTGAAGATGTATTCGCCATACCGGGCATCAGTTAGGGAGCTGCAGTTCGGTTTAATTATGAAGATGGGTATTAAGTTGTCATCATCAGTATGTCTGCTGTACCTGGTTCTCATCATCCGCTCTGGTGGCTGAGGGGTTGCTTGGCCCACGGGTAATGGCGGGACGATGACCGCGAAGAACTGGAGGAGGACGCGGAGTTACCCTCTTAGCTTTCCCTGTTACACGACTTACATTCCCGAACAGGACAGCACTGAGCTACAGTAAGTACTAAAAGAACATATGTATTAAAGAAGACGAGGCTTAACATATGGTCCGTACCCGAGAATGCCAAGTTCCACGGTTGCTTTATACTGAAACGGGATCTCCATGAGAGCTGCCAGAGCAAACCAAGCTTCCTTCTCTGATTGTGTTCCACTCCTTGACATGATCTCGGTAAAATTCACAAACTGCTTCCACGAAAAAAGATGGTTCAGTACCTGATAAATTATCTCCCAGTAAAACTTCTTGTGTCAGGTTCAATACCTGAAAATTATCGAAATCACGGGCAGGGATCTTGTCGTCAAACTTCTTCATGTCGTCCCACGGTCCATCACCCACTCCAACAAGGACTATTGAAAGCGGATACGAACTGGGATTGAAGTGCGTTGAGGTACGAGTTTTATCAGTTCTGTGAAGAATAATACTCATTGATCTGTCAGCGGAATTTTTCGCTATTTTTCTTTCTCAACAGTACCTTGCTGTCACGATTGATTTTATTGTCTTTTCTTCTTGCGGGCTCAGTTCTCCATCCCAAGTATCGACACTTCTTGTAACCTGCAATAAGAAACCTGAACTTCATGGTGGCACATGTGAGCATGCATCGCAAGAATGAAACTCTAGCTTTTCTGCAGGAGACTTCTATGACTTGTGAGTTGGGGCCAAGTTCATCTAACTAATCCTGCACATCAGTTTACAGGGCCATGCCAACCAGTCTAAAACTATCTAAATGCTGAACTTAGTCTTTTTTGGAGAGCAAACTCGAGTTCTGGTGTATGGTCGCATAAGCTTTTTTACTTAGTGGCAATAAGAAATGGATTGTGAAGTCAACCTGGCCATCTGCAATAATGACCAATACGTGGAACTGCCCACGACTCCTCTCTACGATGTCCACTGCAGCCTCAACCACTGGTGCATATGATGTTGGACCTGAAGCCGATCGGCATAACATCTCAATTATGCTGAAATCAAGAGCAAAAGGGGAAGCACAAGAAGAAGAGAAAGGATAACTGACCTGAAAGTTTCAGATTCGGAACAATCTGTTTGTAGCAGGTCAGAACTTCTTCGAATCCGTGGCAAGGTGAATGATCGCTGTGAAAGCTGAACACCTCTTGATCGTGAGTCGTGGCTGCAGTAGGGACGGAAAACCCGATGAAAATTGCAAATCCACGGAGGAAGTAAAGCGAGAACCTGAACGAAGTCTTGGAGAGTACCATCGCCAAAGCCAAAACAGGGGATTAGGTTGTCCTCATCGAAAAGAGCCAGAGTCTTGCCAATTACAGAGATGGCGGTCTCGTAAGGATTTGGCGTGTCCCCCATGGTATGCAAGCTCCGGTTTCTGAATGACACTTTGCCTTCAATAAGAGCATCAATGCACCAACATGGGAATGTAAGTAGTTAGTTAATCCATCACAAGTGCTGTGCTTTCATCGTAAATATTCTACACACAAGACATCATACATGCATTCAATAACTTTATAGAAGGCAGACGAGACTAGATCAATTCAATGAGGAAAATTATTACTTCTAGATGACAAGCCTACGAACCTGTCCACTCATTGCTTTTCGTAAAGTCGATTCCGACAATGAGGTTAGAGGATTCCAGTCCGGCTTCTCTCAATGCAGCGGTTACCTGTAAATGTGACAGGCCATTGTCAGATGCAAAAGAAGTCAATTTTAGCATTGGAAAGACGAAGAGTTACGGCGTAAAAGGTAGAAAGACGGATGTGTTTTTCAGAACATCAACAGGATCAATTCAACGATATGCGGACAAACGTCAAAGCAATGTCACTCAGTGAAAACCACCGTTTCCATGGCGGCTGTTAAATGGTCTTCCGACAACAGAGAATCCCAGTAAAAATTTTCTAATTCGGACGGTCTCATTGTTCAAGTGCTAGCTTTATTCAGGGACCAAGATGAGATGCCCTTCAAACAATGGGCAACATACAGAGACTCGAGGTTCCATTAGTGGCCTATAAGCCTTTGAAACATAGGTTGCCGATAAGCTTCTAGAAATACTATCTATGATCATGCAACACTAAAGCTCCATTCAACCAAAAGCAGAAGAAAGAACCAGAAATAAACAGACTGTGAAATAGAGGCATGATCATCCTATAACTCTTTTTGGGTCAAATGGGACAGCGTAGTTATATACCCGAACCCCAAGCAAGACACAGTCTCTCTAAATCATCAAAAAGTGCATGTTTTTCCATCAAAAAGTTAACTTGAGCTGAGAATGAGAATTCTCGGATAAACTCCCCCAGAACACCTGATCAAGGGAAGTGAAGTGATCGGCGATGTACGAGTACTTCTTCTTTGTGGCATTCCTCCTGTGGTTACGGATCTCTTCCTTTGACCAGGGGCGTTGGGGCGCAGGCGAGTTGGCCTTCGCAGTTGATGACGGGGTGCTGACATGGATGTGGTGCTTGAGGTAGGAGAAGATGCCACCCATCTCATTTCGCTATAGCGGGGGAGAACCGGAGGAGGAGGAGAAGAACAAGAAGAAGGAATCAGATGCTTTCGTAGAGATTAAGTCTAAGAAGATGAAAAAGATGCTAAAGGTGAAAAAAGAGAGTGTGACAGTGGAAGAGTGGAAGCAAGGCAGGGGAAGGTTTCCCGCCAATATATATATATATATATATTTTTTGGGTTCTTGGCTAAGGCCGATCTCTGTTCCTGATAGGTGCTGGCCGATTGGGAGAAGGCACCATTCAAGTAGTAAACTGAATTTGGTACCGGCAAGTGTATCTCATCAGCACAACCGACTTGGTGCCAGCTACTGCTTCGAATCATTCCCGGAATGGTCGGTTTGCTGCCTGTCTTTCAGTGGGGCATAATGGGTTTCAGCAAAGAACAGAACCACATCTTGCTTATGCTCGTTGGCACGAAGCGAATAACTCAACGATGGTATACTCAAGTCCGAATCAACCATCTTCTGTAATGTGAAAACATCTTCATCCATGTAGAAGCTTTTAATCTGGGACTCCATTGCTACCCTACTGTTCTTAATATAATGGAACAAAACTCAAGTTTAACCATATCAAATATGCCATTTTGTTGGCAAATTCCAATGAGAAGATAAATTATTAAACAGGATAGTCTATTGTTACATAAGTTCAATCGGGTTTAGACCAAGTCGGTTCTTTTGGTACTTGGATTTCTCGTGTTTCCATAACTTTAAAGACCAGTTAAAATTGATACGAGCCCCACAAATTGGGATTTTTCGTGTCAAATTCAGTCATTTTTTTTAAAATTTATTCTTAGCTTTTCCGATTTTTCATTCGCACCATGGAGTCCAGTCCAGGCCAGGAGAAGAAGGGTGGGGGTAAGAGGGGAACTTCGTGCTTGGGAGTGGGAAACCCAAAACTACAATCCATCTCGGACCATTGCCGAGGCTGAAGAAGATGACGCAGGTACCCGTTGCAGCCCGACTGACGAAGTCAGTTTGCCGCTCTTGCTTACCCCCCGCCACAACTCTTCATGAAATCGCTTCATCCCGCCCAAAAGGTCCCTTTTTTTCTTGCTTCTTGGACTGTTCTGTTCTAGAGCTTCGTCGTTTCTGGAGATGGGGTTCTACTTGAGAAATCCAATCTTTTCGTTTAACCCTTCTTTTATGTGAAATTACTCGGATTTTATTGTTTTAGCTGCTGGGTGTGAGTGAATTCAATTACTCGATCTCTTGTTTCTGTTAGTTCTTTGGCGTTGGTCCATGGAGTAGAAGTCGATTCTTACTTGGGGCAAGACGGTCTTGAGAAACTTGAGGTATGAAGTTGGGGGAGAGTGCAGAAAAGATTCTAGCTGTTCTTATGGTTGTCTTTGTTTTTCTAAATTTCAGTCAGCTATTGCCCAGTAGACTCAGTTGATGTCTGAATCTGAGATGTTGTTTTGAACCCCGAAAGTTGTAAACCTTAACAATAAATGCGACCTGATTGCTCATCAAAATTCAATTGTCAGTGGTTCTGCTCTATGTGCTCCGACTAGGATTTCTGGACTTTGCAGTTTCAGTTCCTTTCAGAAAAACCATATTCATGCTGATAATTGTTATTTAAATTTGTGTACCATTGGATCTTCTAGGTGTTGCAAAGGTTGTACTTAAGAAGGGCAAGACACAGATTTTTAAAGATGGAAGCCCAATGGTGTACACTGGAGCAGTTGACCGAATAATTGGTAGGCCGCCCCCAAAGACCGGAGACACAGTTCTTGTGGCTGATGGAACGGAGAAATCATTTGCGTGGGGACTCTATAATTCAGTTTCCATGTTCTGTGTTCGACTCATGCAACTAGAAGAGGAAGCCACAAGGTAGTTACCCTGATAAAGGACTTTTGAGTTTCTGCGGTCATCTCACATTTGCTTGGCGAAGTAGTTTTTAAGAAGTTAATGCATTTCGTAGGGATCCTTCATGTGTTCTGGACATGGAAAGATTGCTACAGAAAAGAATTGAGGAGGCTGTTGAGCTTCGTCGAAGTTTGGGGCTCCCATCAACCAAAACAAATGCCTATCGTCTTGTCAATAGTGAAGGTGATAGGTAAGAAGAGCAAGGCAAGTTATTCTTCAGTATATGGCTGTTTCTCTTTCTCGAATTTTGAGATTATCATATATCTTGGATATAGTAAGTCACCTCAACTTTAAGATGGAGGAATGGGTGATTACATTTTGTTAAAGCTTTGAATGAGCCTTATTATGGACAGTTGTCTTACCACCCACACTGTTTCTCTTTACTTTGAATTTTTGCCTTCCCACAGATTATCGGGATTGATTGTTGACATCTTTGGAGATATAGCTGTAGTAGCGTCATCTGCAGCCTGGGTTGAGAAGTATAAACCAGAGATAGAAGCTTGCCTGAGAAAAATTGACAGGATCGGTCACATAAACTGGAGACCTTCTGTTGAAATCCTAAAAGAGGAAGGACTAGAAGTGTCCAATTTCAAAGAGACGGATGCATATGTCTGTCCCAAGAGAACAAAGGCTAGTAACCTCACACATGCAATTTTCGTTTTCAGGAGTTATTTCCTTGTGACTTTGCCTTAAAACATATTGTTTGAAAACACTTGCAACTCTTCTTGGTCTGCACGTGCATGATAGAACTGCTTGATCTGCAAAATTACTGTGTCTCACTGACAAGAGACAATTCTCATAATTTTTTTTTAAGACTTCATCCTATTAATACTGCTTATACCTACCATCTTTAATTTGTGGGTGATGCAATGATTTAGAGGCATTTTTCTGTCTTATTTTACATCAATGACAGCTTGATGCAGGTGATTGAGAATGGGATTTCTTATGCGGTTTCAATGGAGGGCCAAAAAACAGGATTTTATGCTGATCAGCGTGAAAATCGGGAGTTCTTATCAACAGTCTGTGATGGTAAAAGAGTTCTGGATTTATGCTGCTATAGTGGCGGGTTTGCTCTGAATGCGCTAAAAGGTGGAGCTTCCAAGGTTATTGGTATGATCTTGCTATCCTCTCTTCTTCTCACATTACATATTGGGAAAAAATGGTGAAGGAACTCCTTTTGATCTCTGTTATCTTCAACTTCACCAGCTTAGGGCTTTAACCCCTTTTATGATGAGTACCTTCTCTATAAGATTCTGCATATGAGGAATTCATGCATTTTCATTAACACTTAACAACTCTCTGTTTTTATCAGGTGTTGATACTTCCATGCCTGCTCTGGAGCTTGCTAGAGAAAATATTGCTCTCAACAACCTAGATCAAGGAAATATATCATTTTTGAAAGAAGATGTGACCGAGTTTATGAAGGGTGCTTTGTTAAGGAATGAATTATGGGATGTTGTCGTATTGGATCCTCCAAAATTAGCTCCGCGCAAGAAGGTAGCTCATCAAAAGGCTACTGTACAACTCAAAATGCTTTTATCTACGGATTTCTTTAGTGGTTTTTTCTTACTCTTGTAACTGATACACATTTGTTCATTTTCTTTCATCAGAAGCTATTGTATTGTTAATTTATTTCTATATTAAGTGGAATATCCAGAGAATGAAGTCTGTGATCATTTTCTTAATTTCTTGAAATTTTGGGGAAAAATCTGAGACATTTTCTAAACTTTTCCAGAGCTATGGAAAACAAAGAGTGGCATTCGTTGTATATTTTTCTTCTTTTCTTGATAGTATATGAGCCTTGGGGAAAAGGAATACTTTGTGCTTCTGTTGCTGCACCTTAATCTAAGTTTCTTTTCAGGTTCTGGCGAGTGCACTGGGGATGTACAGAAACTTAAATTCGCTTGCAATGCGTATTACGAAGACAGGCGGTCTTCTTATGACCTGTTCTTGCTCAGGAGCTATGACCCAGAGCGGAATGTTCTCTCGAATACTTCAGGCAAGTTCTATCCCCTTTTATAGGAACTTACGTGAATCATTCTTTAACTACAACTTGACTATACCAATAAAAGAAGAAACGGAATAATCTTAATGAGGAATTAGTTTGAGCTGGGAGGTTAAAATGCAGATCAACATGACTAAGAATCTGTCGGTGACTGCCCTTCAGATACATTGAAATTCCCTAGTTTAGGGGCCGTATGGAAATGTTTCATCAGAATCATCTTTCTAGCGTTGCTTTTAGAGTCTCTTTAAGAACATTTCCTTGTTTACTAAGCCTGCACCTGTGATCGATGACCATGTGGCGTGAGGCGGTTGTGGTAGCTGCTATCATTGATAGTGGATGCGGCTGTTTGGTGGAAATTTGTATTATATTTACAAAAATATTCTTATCTATACACTTGCTTTGAGAAACACTTTCTAGGAACAAATGTTCTGGAAATTTTCCTGTTATCAGATGAGAAGTTCATATCCATTTATTTCCAAGCACCTTTCTTGGTTTCTCCAACTTTGGTATTAACAGTTCAAACTGGTCGTGTATACTCTTGTTTTTCTCTTTCCATGATTATTATCTCCGGGCACTTTTTTCATCCTCTTCTGATGTAAAAGCCCTGTCTTAGAAGATATGTCTTTCCTACGTAGGGTGCTGCACTTACGGCTGGAAAAAGAGTGACAATTATACGGAAGGCTGGAGCAGCCTGCGATCACCCGACTGACCCATCCTACCCCGAAGGTGAATACCTCTCTAACATCCTCCTGAGAGTTTCGTGAACATACCAGAAGATGACTGGTTTGTTGCAGTGAATTCCAGATGTGCTTTGTAAATTATTTCAAAGCAAAGTCGTATGTCATATGAGATTGATCTTAATATGTCTCTTAAGAGAGAATCCAGATTCAGATTCTTCTTTTAGATGCTTTTGTTTTTTCTTAAACAGTTTTGGATGCTGACGAAGGAGATGATCTCCATGTCTGAATACCGAAAAGCATATGATCTTTCCATGACATCAACAATTGACACTGGTTTTGTGTGCTAAACTAGCTTGAAGTCGATGCGGCCGGTAACTCTAGTATTATCGAGGCTCTGCAAGCGGATTAATGATCACAATATCATCTGGGATTGGACTTTTCCCTGCTTTCATTTTTAAGAACCGAAGCTGCGTCTTCTGTGCTACAGGTCGGGGGAAGTTCCAGCCATGGTCGCTCCTTGGCTCATCGAGCCTTCGTGATTCCATCGTGCATCGTGATTCATGTACCATAACACCACCACTTATCTTACAGGTCATATCATTGCCCGTAAGAATACCTCCACCTTCAACGGACTCGTACGCGGAAAACTAATGCCGGTTGGGATGCATCTAATGTGAACGCATTTGAATTAAGATCTCAAGCATTCTTACGCATCGACTCCCCCACCTTCAGCAGCTACTGGGATGTCTTCGCTTTCATCCATAGTGGTCTGGAAAATCCTTAGTCCCACCACAACGACGACTGAGCTGTGGAGTCTGGAGGTCACCTCACTGCACAAAGTCTCGTCCATGGTACCCCTGTTTTAATTCAAGGGTCCCCCCTCGCGGTATTGATTGACAAAATCAAACAGTATTACTTAGTATAAGGAAAACGTAGATTGAGACAGTTGAACTATTGGTGGTGGTTGGGCCAATGTTGACGTCCGCCCTGCTCCTTGCCCTTCTTCGATCTGAACCTATGAAGCCATCAAACTCGATTCAAATCACACTGTTAACCCTCATCAAATCGGATTATTATTTTTTTCCCCCTATATCACATTATGTAGAGTGTTCATCCTCCATGGAACTATTTCATAGAATTTAAGGGCCACTCTATAATTTACTCTAAAAAATTTAATCTTGTTGAAGCCTGTATCAGTTTTTTGAGCTCGTTGCATGAGATCGATTATATCAGAGCTTGTAATGGATTCTGAATGCTCTTTTAATAGTATAATAGAGTTTGAAATCGTTATATATATATTCGTTCTAAAAAGTTGAATCTTAGCCGCACGATTTATTATTCATTACTTCATACTGCTACAGCTTGACGCGGCATGATCCTCATGGTACCCCTCAGATTCGGGTTAGATACATGAATGGTAAAGCAAGTTCAGGGAAAAATAAAATAGAATGATATAAAGAGAATTTTTTGTGTTCCCGTTGGTACAAAATGTTATAAGTGCATTCTCCCTTAATATAAATCATTAAAATCATAGTAACCTCGTTCTAATGAGAATATCAATTTCTTTAATGGTATAAAAAGTTAAAAAAATATTGTAAATTAGTATAAAAATGAAGTAATATTGATGTGAAATTTTACGTAAAAAATAATTTATAATGTGAAATAATTTTATTTTATTTGATAATATTCATTCGTAATATTAACTTTATCCAAAAAGTTAATTGTGATGCCTTTGATATCCCTGAAAATAAAGCCAAACTGATCTTTTTCTTTCATTATCCCCCATTGCTCCTTAGACCCACAATCCGTCATCAAAGCAAATTTGTATCCACCATGACCCCGAGTTGACGGGTACATGAACAAATTTAAAATATTTTTATAATTTTTTATACTAATAATATTACAATGATTTTTACTCTCTGTATTAATGGAAAATATATTTATAACTTTTTATACAAAACCGAACACCCAAAAAAAAGTATTTTTGTACTAATTTTTTCTTTTCCTAATCTTAATGTGTGATTTGTTTAATTAACCATTTCATGTTCACACACAACGTGGGAAACCCCGAGTCCGTCCTTGATTTAGACGTACGAGCGACCGCCCCAACTCCTCGTGGATCGACCTCTCCCTACGTGCCGGTGAAATTAAGGCAGTAAGTACCTTGACGTCGTACTGTTTATCTGGGCATGTGGTAAATTTGGCAGCCGGAAAGATTTTTACGATTTACGTCACTTTCGGTGAGATCACTTCCATGCATAGTTTTAAAAACCGGACCGGGCCGGCCGGTTCGACTGGTTCGATTGAGAACCGGCCACTCACCCAATCCAGTTCTCATAAATATTCTAATTACACTTTAAATTAAGTCAAATTCAGTTGAACCGGTCAGTTCTCGGTCAAACCAGTAAATTCAATTAAATCAATAAAAAACCAGCCAACTTAAAATAAAAAATAAAAAATAAAAAATTATTATAACGTACTTATTTTATTTTTCTATACTTATATTCATATTTTATATTGAATCCGAGACTAATATAATGACTATATTAATGATTTTTATTATAAATCATAGTTAAATTATAATATTATGTAGATTTATTTGTAATATTATATTACTAATATTATTTATTAAACATACGGTTCGACTCATAAATCCATAAACTCATACCCTAACCAATTCTCAATCCGATCCGGTTTTAAAAAGTATACTTCATGCAGTTGCTTGTGTACGGAGTTACTCGGGTCGGCGGATTCAAGAAAGAGTATAAATCTGCCGGTACCAAAAGAGAGAAATGGTCGAACCTAATCTTGATAGCATGCGCACGAATTTCTCTGGGCTCGAGCACCCACCACGACCACCTCATCTAAGTGACCCCCAGAGCATGATTGATAATCGACTAAACTGTGAATCCCATCCCCTTGCAGTATCGTCTTATTGATACAATCTATCTGGTCGAGCGTTACATCAGAGGCCAAAGGCACTGACTTAGTCTCCTCAATATACTATCCATTTTATCAGCGATGCAGTTACGAATATTGAACGTGAATATTGAGGAGGTTACCGATAAGGGTAAGAGATTATTAAAGGGGTGTCGTTTTTGCCAATCCGGACGTCTTGTACATAGAACCTATCGTGCCCTTACTTATTATCACATGTTCGAGTCGAGCCGAGTCGATCTATTTTATAAGAGTCTCTCATCATATATTTTCCTTCATTCATATGATCCGAATCGAATTCTTAATTAAGCGGAATAATCGTCGAATCATCTTGACGGACTCGTATTGATTTTAAATGTTATATTTTTGTACTTCTTCGGCTTTTGTTAAATAGAATATGCACTCTAATGGGCAAAATCACAGTTTTTAAAATTAGACCAAACTGACTATTGATTTAGTCCGATTTTTAAAATTAAGCCAATTACATTGTAGATACGATTGACTCTGGTTAAACTAGTAAGTTCCCGATTGAATCGGTAAACCTAATTAAACTAATGAAAAAACTGACCAACTTAAAATTTTAAAAAATAAAAATTACTTTAGCGGACTATATTGAGGATTTATCACTATAAATCGATGTCAAATTATTGTATTATATCAGTTTATCGATAATATTATATTATTAATATTATTTATTAAATACATAATTCGATCTATTGAACCCCGATCTGACTCATGAACCTGTGCCTTGATGGGTTTCTTGTAGGTTTCTGGTTCAATCCAATTTTAAAAACTATGATTAAATCTTCATGATTGTAGATTTTTTATTCATTAATCATATCTAAAATAAAGTTAGTATTTAAGAGAAAAAGAAAAGGAGGTTTGCGCATTGGGCTGATTAGTACGTTACACCGAAAATAATTTTAAAAAAAGAAATGGAATGTGAAATAAAATTAGAGAAATAGTAAGAAATTAGCTATTGAGTGTCCAGACCACGAGACGCTGCCGCCTGAAAAGTCAAGTGGCATTTTCGTAGACACGACCCCATCAAAGCCACCATTTTTATAACGGAAGTAGCTGATGAGTCAATGTCATCTCCATCGTGAGAGCCCTTTATAAGAGACCAGCTCCACGAAAGAGCGAAGACACGCCATAAAAAGTACGAGCTCATATAGCTAATTCGTGGATCACCGATGGCAGCCTCGTCGCGGTCCTCCCTCTCCTGGCTCGCTTTCTGCTTGTTCGCCTTGGTCGCCCTGACTGTCTGTCCCAGCACCGAAGCGGGCGGCGGCAATGAGATCGTCGGGTGGCTGACTTCCACGAGTGGCAGCAGTTGCGACGGCACGATCGCGGAGTGCCTGGGCACCGAGCTCGAGTTTGACTCGGAGAGCAACCGCCGCATCCTGGCCACCTCGGACTACATATCGTACCAAGCGCTGAGTGCCGACTCCACCCCATCGTGCGGAGCCGGCAACTCCTACTACAACAATAACTGTCAGGGCCAAGCGAACCCCTACAACCGTCCCTGCTCGAAGCAAGCGGGCTGTCGTGGCTGAATGAGTGTCTGCTTCCTCTCCTTGTGCTCTTGTACTCTGGCTAAACAAACGTAAAGCTCTGTTCTTTAGTTTCTTCGGTGTGTAGTAGAAAGATGTGGCATGTTCAAATAACCAATCCCGTAATATTCACGGGACCAAGTGTTTTTGTGTTCCCGTGATGGTTTCAAATCTGGTATTGCAAAGAAAATGTCCAGGTCTGCATCAATTAGACTTGAATGAACGAACATAAACACGTAACTGAGATTTGGGAGAGAACCCAATTGGTGCAACAAACAGAGGATACACAGAGCGGATTCCCGCAATGATCTAGAGCTAGCTTGAGCTCCAGAGATTCTGCCAGAAGGTCCACAGCCATGGTAAAACCTTTTGTAAGTTGGAGGTTAAAACATGTATGCTATTTGAGGAGTTCATAGGCTAGAGGACCACACGGGAATTAAACTAATTCAAGAAGAATGTGACTGGAAGAGACCCATAAACATGGCAAAGAGAATATCCACCATATATACTAGTACTGGGTAAGAATAGCGTACCGCATTAGCCAGTCATGCCTCAAACTGCTTTCTATATGGATCATTGGATGACAGAATTAGATCGAGATGTAAAAGGAATAGTGTACGATGTCCTGAAATTACATCCCCTTCCCACTAGGCGAAACCAAACTTGTTCCTTTCCACAAATCGGGTACAACTGATCTCACTAGATTCTAACAGGTGTACAGAAGTTCAATGAGCCATAACTACAAGAAGTTAAAAGCTAGGTAACTAAGCCTTGATTTAGTAATTACAGAGGGTTCTCTCCACTAACGATCTGAAGGATCTCAACAATGACCACGAACATCACATACTATTATGGCCATCGACGTTTAGTCCATAATACTTGCAAGATCATAACAACTGATCCTAGCATGCCTCCTCATCAGCATCATTGTCCATCATAGAGGGCAAAAATGAAAGTAAAAAGATACCAGTTATGATTTATTAGACTTCTAGATACCAGTTATCGCGCAACAAAGTAGAAAATTCAAGGTTTAGCTCTTCCAGTTTGTAGAAAAGCGAAAACATTTAGAGTACCTATAGCAGCTTATAGCACTGCCCCATGCAGGTTATTACAAAATCAATGGCTAATCAAAGTAAAGGCAGTGATAACAACACATTTAAGGTAAGAAATCAGGACGTACCAAAACTCTGGACAAAAAGAAAGGGCTTGCTCCAGTCTGCTAAGCATGGAATGATAAGCAATCCAGATTTCAAAACTTCAGGCTCTTATGCTCACTCCAGGGTTCTTCTCACGCAGAAGTTACTATTCTCTGTCTTGTGCTCAGACCAACAAAGAATAGGACAATGGCAGCAGTATGTATTGAGAATTCTTTGGATCACTAACCATAAAAAGGGATACCTTTGAGATCCATACCGTACTTACTAGCTCTATACACCTACAAATCTAGCTTCGGTATCGCACTCTTGTCTGTGCTGTCCTTAGCATCGAGCTGCAATATTTGCTCCTACAGCCATGTTTGGTACAAGAGAATGAAAGCGGGAAATGCAGTACAAAATACAATTGTTCAATGGGGCAGTTCAGCTCTACCTATTCCTATTTTCTCACCCCAAATGGGATGTAAATTTCTTTCTACTACCTCCGAAGAACTTCTCGGTAACGAAAACCAAAGGAACCTCGAAGGTATAAAGTGGCAAAGTTACCGCATATAATCAATGTTGAGAAGACAACAAGAAGCTTTAATGTTCAACTATTTGCTGCCTCAAGTATCACATTGCAGTGATGAACATGCCAGACTTATATAAACTGTGCTTCAAGCCTAGCAGCATGGTACATAAAATAAACACGTAACATACAGGACCTAATTTTTGTAAGATTCACACAGAAAATATTATCTATTTACCTATTAGAGACAAATAACAGAATTGGAGAACTAAAGAATAGCTTGGTTTAACATACAAGCAACCTGGAGATGGTCTTATTTTATCATTCAACAAGATCAATTCATCCCTTTCCTTTCTAAGAGGATGACACCTTAACTGCCTTGAATGCAGGGTGAAGCAAACCGAGCCCGTCCTTGACTTCTAGCGGATTGCTCATCTCATTCCTCACCTGCTTTACTCGCCTGCTCGCAAGGGATTTGTGAGTGAAGCCATACATCTGAAGTATTTGATTGTCTCCAAAGTTGAATGCCCGATCCATCTGCTTCAAGCACCTCTCCACCGGGTAGTCCCCAAACTTTCCACAGGGCTTGCAACCCACGAAGTGAGTCACAAGCGGCCACCGGTGATCACCCAATCCTGGGTGGTAGTTTTCCATCATCTCCTCGTACCGGTCCACCAAGATTCCCCAGTAGCCGTGCAAGTAGTACGCACTCTCAAGGTAAACCTTGTCTCCCCACTTATCCCTCTGGGTGGCCAACAAGTAGACCATGGCAGACTGATCATCAGCCTCGAAAATGGGCCGGTCCTTGAGCTCCCTAGTAAGGATCTTCCCAGCTTCCTCCCGAATCTTCCCTTTTGGGCCCATTGGTGCCCAGGCATCGAGAATGTCCAAGCTCCACTGACAGTTCCTCAGCAGGAAGCTCCCGGTGTTGAGCCCGATCCAGTTCTTCTGATCGTACACCATCTCGTTCCACCCGTGCATCACGAAATTGGAGTCCTTGTATCGCTCCCATGGAACCTCGAAGGCCATGTCTGTGAACATGGCATCACTGTCCATCCACCAGAGGAACTCAATCTCCGGATGGGACAACAGGAGCTTCCGTATCAGGGGCAGCTTCGCCCAAAACCCAGCCATCTCGGCATCAAGAAGGGCCATGTTGTAGAATATATCGATCCCGTGGAGGCGGCAGTAGTCGATCTTGTTCTTAATTGACTTCAGCAGATAGTGGTCCCCGACGGGGTTCTCGCAGGGCTTAGGGGATGAACCCGTGACGAGGAGGACCCGCGGCTTGCCGGGCCCGATGAAATTGGGGAACTGGGGATTAGCCTTCAACCACATTGCGCGCTGCTCGTCCCAGTCGGAGATCTTCGGACCAAGGGAATAAGCCTTGCTGGGGTCGGGCTTCTCGTCCGGCCCCTCATCTTCGAGTATGGCGTTGATGTCGAACTCGATGTAGCTGTTGGTGTTGGAACTGGAGGAGCTGGCGGAGTCCGAGTTTTTGGTCTGCTCAGGCTGGACCTCCTCGAGGGCGCGGCGGTGCTCGATGCTCTTGCGGGAGGAATGGATGAGGTTGTCGCGGATGTTGATGAAGTCCTGCTCCGGGGTGCCGAACTTGCCGGCACCGATGGTGCCGCGGAGGACGACGACGGTGAGGAGGAGGCAGATGACGGTCACCTTGCAGTGGCGGAGGGCCCGCTGCATCCTCCGCCACCGGTAGGCTCCGATGCACCTCTCTATCATATCCCAACAATTAATCTCGGCCTCTCCTTAATTATCAACCTCACCTCTGCCACTAATTTATATCCGTCGCACTGTCGTGCGAACCGGGGGAGGGAATCTCCGAGGAACGGAGTCAGGATGGCCGGTCGGAGATGGTGGAATGCGATGATCGAATCCGAGATTCGGCTGTAATGGCCGGAAGAGAAACGCGCTTAGTTTTCTGGTGCGTCCAAATGGGACCGAGACGGACGGAATAGAAGAGTGAGTGAGTGAGTGGTGGAAGAGAGAGAGAGAGAGAGAGAGAGAGATTGAGATTTGTTGCCGACAAGACACGCTGTCTTAACGAAGGCATTTAGTATTATTCTTATCCGAATTAAGAGAGTTTTTCCCAATTTATTTTTTTCTTCTTCTCCGTTGTAAAAGGAAAAAAAAAAAAAACAGATGCAGAACTGCAGCCATCCAATTAAGCTCAAGAACACATCCCTCCGAGCGTGCCCAGCAGCCATTCCATTCTGGCGCAACTGTGAATCCTATGAATTGCATGAATTCAATGTCCCTTGGTGCATTATCTATCTTCCCCTTGGCCCTATGGTTGCTCAGGAAGCCTCGTAATGAGTCCTTATTTCGAGGATTGCAGCGTCCTAATAATCACTGCCTGCCTGCAAAAGAAAATAGCAGAGGAATTCTACGCTGTCACGCAACGAGAAACAGAGGGCTTCCTCTAAGGCACAGCTGACAGTGCCATGGGAGCTTCCACCGCCGGCATGGGCTAAATTGAATACCGATGGCTCCGTACAGTGCAGTCGCGGATCAGCGAGTGCGGGAAGAGTCCTTAGAGGTGACGATGGAAGACGGACAAGAGCATACACCGGATCACTGGGAGTCCCAAACCGTCGGGTGTTGGACCTTGAGGAATGGCCTCTTGCTCGCCGGGGGCAGGGATGTTCATGTTGCGGTCCGGTTCAGTGAACCGTACCAAATCTTACTAAATTATTAAAATGGTTCGGTTCAGTTTAGGTACCATACACCCAAGTCATAACCATTACATAACCATCAAACAAAATTTTATTAAAAAGATTACATGGTTTAGTTAACCGATTCAAACTATTTTTAAATAATAAAAAAATTAACATTGAATATAAATCAAACCAAAATGAAACAAAAACCACATTAAAACACATGAAAATTTTTAAAAAAATAAAAACAGTAAAAAGAAAATATTAAAATAGTATAAATTTCAATTAAAAAAATCAACATACAATATTAAAAATAATAAATTTATTTAGTATAAAATAATATATATATATACTATATAATAGTAAAAAAATATCTAACTATTTTTTTAAATTTTTTTAAAAGTATTTCTAATATATTTACATTTTATTTTGATATATTTACAATATTTAAAATATAGTTCAACACTTCAAATTAGTTAATCGAATTATTCGAACGTATTAACTAACTGTATTACTTTATCTTAAAAATTACACTATATGATAACCGGTTCGTTTCAAACTAATTTTTTAAATTCGATTTAGTTTCGGTCCACGGTTCGATTCAAATATTTGGTTCTCTTCGTGCATCCCAACCAGGGAGCTGGGCATCCAATCTCTAACGGTACGGTCGGATCCAGAGCGTGTCGGCGACCTCTTCTTACATAACTTGATAACATAGTTAATCCGCTGCTGAAGCCAATTATTCCGGATGGCCGGACAACTGGCATGGACATCAGGAGCTCTCACCCGACTGAGACACGTCGAGGAAGAGGCGCACAGAGTGGCTCACAGTAAGGGTGGCGTCAGACCTTCTGCTAGCTAACGTAATCGGACGCACCACAGGCAGACTAGTGGTGGAATGGATGGATCCTATTGTAGAGACGTTAAACGGGCCGGTTGGGGCCCGTAACTGGGTAGGGACTGACCCGTCAAAACTTTCAACAAGCCTAGATTGCCCATAAACTGCTTTTATTATATTAAAAAGTGGTTACATGCCAAATTCAAAAAATAAGCATGTTAAACCGGAATCAGTCCGACACGCTTTCTCTTTGAATTGGCTTGAACCAATGCAAAATCAGTCTGGATCACCAAAAATCTTGTAAATCAATGGTCCGATTTTTGTCGGTTCAATTTAAAAAATAAAAAAAAAACACTTATTTTAAATAATTTGAAAAAAAATTATGAATTGCTCCAGGTCAGTTCATATTTTTTTTGAACTATAACCTATAACTAGACCAATTTGTTATACTTAACGAGCCAAATTATAGCTGGGTCAAATTGTTTTATGCACATTTTGAACTGGCTCGGAACAGATTCAGACTGCCTATTTAACATCTCTACTATGGTATGTAATTCAAGAACCATGTAGAGGGTCACCTCTTCGTGTCTTTACGAAAGTTCCATTTAGATTTTAAAAAAAGGACAATTAAGCTCAAGAACTATATGTACATTGGAACTTTATTAAAAAATATTATATTTTATTACAAATATTTCATGCGACTCCGCTTGCTCCACGTGTCTTCTACAAGTCGATGGGATGTAGGACCGCCCCTAGAGTTGGGCTCACTTGGCCCATGGGCTAGATCTTAGCGGCCCAAAACAAGATCATTTAGGTTCCTCACAGTCCACAAATTTCTGTTGACAGCTTGGGTTCAATGCCAGTCGTGGGTGCGAAAAGGATCAAATGATATGGTATTTAGGATTAATTCATATTTTCAAACTTGATCGATGCACTTGGGGTAACCCTCTTTATAGATGAATATTTTCCCTCCACAAGACTCGAACATGGGATCTTAGTTGAGGGAAAGAGATATCAAATTATCTTAACTAACTTATATTGATTATTAACCGGAAGATTTAATCAAATAAGAATACTCGGTATAAAAGAAAAAATATATATATAGTGAAATTATATAATCTCCATTGATACATAAAAGAAATAATAAAGAAAATTCTTCATTAATCATTATTTAGTGCCGGTAGTTAGGATGTCTGCTAATTTAATGGGGCCTCTCCATCCGTTTACCATTTTACCCCTCGAATGACTTCTCATTTTCTAAGCCCGCCCACTGCTGCGGTCACAGTTTTCCCTTTGGCGGCAAACCGGCGAATTGCCTGCCACTCTATCTGTGTACACGTTTGGTGACAGCACCGCCTTCGGCGACCCCATCAGATTACTCGAGCGGCAGCGTCTCCACCCTCACAGCAGACCACCGAGCTCGCTGTCACTGGGTCCGGTATTTATGAAGCTGGGGCTCCAATGGAGGCGGCGGTAACCTCTGCTTCCCCATCCATCAGGCCGATCAGTCGCAGCGCCGTCCACAAGATATCCGCCGGCCAGGTTATCCTGGATCTCTCCTCGGCCGTGAAGGAGCTGGTCGAGAACAGCCTCGACGCTGGGGCCACTAGCATAGAGGTCGCCCTCAAGGAGTACGGGGAGGAGTGGTTCCAGGTCATCGACAACGGCTACGGCATCTCGCCCGCTAACTTCAAGGTACCCTGAGAAGAATCTTCGGTCCCGCTGGATTTTGTCGTGCTTTAGCTTATTGTAAGGAAAGGATTGTTGTTGCTACATGTAATTTTGGCTTATGTTTCACCTTGTCTGGGCAGGATTCATTGTCGCTTGTCTAGTTATTACTTTCATTTTCTGTCTGGGCGTCTGTAGGTTCTTGCGCTCAAGCATCACACGTCAAAGCTCAACGATTTCCCTGATCTACAGTCTTTGACCACTTTTGGCTTCAGAGGGGAAGCACTCAGTTCACTTTGTGCTTTAGGGAATTTGACCGTCGAGACCAGAACTAAGAATGACACTGTTGCCACGCACTTGACTTATGACCATTCAGGTTTGCTTACAGCAGAGAAGAAATCAGCAAGGCAAGTCGGCACAACAGTTACTGTGAAGAAGCTGTTTTCTAATCTGCCAGTCCGCAGCAAAGAGTTCAGCCGAAACATCAGAAAGGAATATGGGAAGCTGATATCTTTGTTAAACGTGAGTCTTTGATTTGTTTCTTGTTGTTTGAAAGATAGTGCTGCAATACATTGTATATTTGTGCATCTAGTAGTTATCAAAGTATTGCCTTGTCCCTGTGGCAAGCGCAAACCTTGTGCCTATTATATTATCCATTATCATTTTTTTATCAAAAGAAAAAAAAAGTATGGCTTGCATATCTTCACTACTATTTTACACAAGCAAAGTGGAGAGTGCAATCTATGCTTGGTGATAAGAGATATATCTCATATAAAATCATGTATACAGTTGCTACCTTAGAAATTTACAGTGGCATAAAATTCTAAAATTTTTCTGAGGATAGGAAGGGGCTGATAGGACCATGCTTGTTGCCCAGAGTTACTTCCAATAATTTTAAAAGTATTTGTTTCTTAGATTTCACTGGAAGAGATTTTCTTAGTCTTTCTTAAATGACATGATTGTCTAATAAGATGGAGCTGACTTATTGGATTGGAAAGCTTGGACCTTTATGATAGATTATAAAATTCAGATGCAGGATTCACCTCAATAGCTTGTAGAAATAATAGCTTTGACCTTTCCAATGAATCCATAATGAGTTTATGGATTCACCTGTCATTCTATGAACTATATGCTTCAGTGGATACCTCCATGAAACCTCCTTTTCATTTTTATACCTTTTACTGGCATTCAGTGAATCCTCATGATACAATTCCATAGAGTGGGTTTATTATTGAACAAATTCAAAACATTCTGTTGACAACTCTAAGTATCTTGTAACTGGAGCAGCACAACATCTTTACACATGGGGGTGCAGCACTATTGCCTGTTGTGTGCTAAGTCCTCATTGTCAGCTTCTGTGATCTCTCCAAGCAGCTAGGATCATAGCAACTTTTTACCCTTTTGTATTAAACTGTTGTCAATGTTATTTATTAGGCATATGCCCTTATTGCCAAAGGAGTTCGGATTGTTTGCACCAACACCATTGGAAGAAATGCGAAGTCTGTGGTCCTTAAAACTCAGGGAAGAGACTCTCTGAGAGACAATATCATCACTGTGTTTGGTATGAGCACCTTTAATTGCCTGGAGCCAGTGAGCATCTGTATATCAGAAGGTTGCAAGGTTGATGGTTTTCTTTCCAAGTCAGGACAGGGCAGTGGACGCAATCTGGGAGATAGACAATTCTTTTTCGTAAATGGACGACCAGTTGATATGCCAAAAGTCAGCAAGCTTGTGAATGAGTTGTATAAAGGTGCAAACTCTAAGCAATATCCCATTGCAATTATGAATTTTACATTGCCGACTGGAGCTTGTGATGTCAATGTGACTCCTGATAAAAGAAAAGTATTCTTTGCTGACGAAACCTCCATATTGCATGCTCTAAGAGAGGGTCTACAACAAGTTTATTCATCAACTAATGTAAGCTATTCTGTTAATAAGGTTGATGATTCTACCACAGAATCAGATACGCCAGACTTGCATTCTCTTCATGAGAAATCTGGTTCTTTGACCAAAGATTCAGAACCAAAGATGAGCTTTTCTGAAGAAATTCCCAAAGTTGGGCTCCTTACTGATGATCCCCAAAAGAAATTTGTCAATAGAACTGACACCTTGCCTGAATTGGAACTGCTAAATCATCCTGAAGTTGAAAATTTGGTCAGGAGAGATTTCACTCTTAGAGTTCATGGTGCTTCAAAGGTTGAAGATTCTAATAGCAGGGGAGTGGCTGTCATATCTCAGAACGATGGAATTAGGATTCATCAAAGTTCTTTGATCCCCACAGATCCAGCAAAGAGTCCTGTTGCTCAGAGAGAGTTCAATAGCCGTCCAAGTCGTGTTCAGTCTTTACTTGAAAGATTTGTTACAGTAAGTAAGAGAAAGCATGAAAGCATTAGCAGTACAATCTCTGAGTTGCCGATTCTAAGACATAATAACCTTCATGATCCATTGGAGAGGACCAAGTCTGATATGGATGATGTGGCTACAAAGTCCACGGTTGGTCATGAAAAGGATGGTGCTTCTGCTGAATTACTTGAACTTGTTCCGTCAAAGTGTCCTAGAACAGAAATCATCTCTGACGAAGTGAGAAATTGCAGAAGAAGCACAAATGGAGAACATCAGGTATGTGGCTGTATTTTTGCTTTTATACTCTTATTTTCTTCTGATTTATTGGAAGATTCTCTTAATAAACTGTAAGCACCTTTTTACAGTTGAGAAAGGATATATAAAGATGGCAATAGATTTCCTTAGGCTGGGATTATGAACTGCACTGAACCACCATTTTAGGTCTATGATTATCATAGCAGTGGGAGCTGATCCTAGAGTACTGGCTATTTTTGTGAAATTTTATGGTCATTCAGCTTCAGATACCGGCTAGATTTTAATCTCCATGCCTGTCATTAGATGGATTCTCTCTGTGGCAGGAATTTGCAGAGCAGCAGAGAGCAGTACCTCTTAGGGATAAGGTCTCGACCTGTAAGGTTGCTGAGAGCACAGGAGAGGATGATCTGTCTGCAAGTAATTCTTCTCAGTCATTAACAGTCTCAGATATTGAAGTCCCTTGCTCTAGTCAAAAGATATTTTCCAAGCTACAATTTTCTTTTGAAGACCTACTGGCACGGAGGAAGAAGAGGTTGTTAAGATTGCAGTCCAGTGGCTATACATCTCAGAACACGAATCCAAGAAGGTCTATTATATGCTGTTAGATATAAATCTCTGTGAACTTATGCTATATTTCTAACTTCAAAATTGTTGATGGTCATTTAGCTGTTACACTGCTGCAACACTGGAAATTTCCCAACCAGACAATGAAGAGCGAAAAGCAAGGGCATTAGCTGCAGCTACAACTGAACTTGAGAGGCTATTCAATAAAAATGATTTTGCTCGAATGAAGGTTATGGTCATCTCTACATAGTTACTAAATATTGATGTCTGCGTGTTTCATCTTGTATCTTTTGTTATGGTTATACTGTCCTGTTTCTGTTGTGGCATGTCATTGCCTGAATTTCTCTATTATGATATTAAATTGATCTGCTTTAAGATAATGTTATTGCTTGTCCTCCTGCACAGGTAATAGGGCAATTCAATCTTGGATTTATTATTGGAAAGTTGGACCAAGATTTATTTATTGTGGATCAGGTAAAACTTGTATATATAAGCCCTCAACCTCTAAAATCAGATTTATCTAATATTTTCTTATTTTAATATGAACCTGAACCTGAAATCTCATGATTAGACAGGGTTATTTATAAAATTCCACTTCTTGCAGCACGCAGCTGATGAGAAATTCAATTATGAGCAGCTTTCGGAATCAACCATCTTAAATCAACAGCCTTTAATGAGGTGAGGAGTTCAATGAATGTTGCTGGATTGCTTCTGCTGAACCTTTTAAAAGCCTGATGCTGAAGCAGGCCATCAATGATGCTGCATTACTATTTGAAATGTGTAAACATCTTGGATGGTTTAATACTTGCAACAATAGTGATTGATTTATTCTTCTTGAAGTGTGTCAGCTTCTGGCATTTGCCTGATGTTAGGATTTTACGGTGCATTCTTCAATTGTATTGCTACAGAATTGGCATTACAAACAGTCCCGAGAAGTATAACTATCTCTTTAGCATAGCTGCATAGCTCATATATGACATCTGTATTGCTTCATGCGACAGAGGTGGATAAGGCATAAAAATATTGGAAAATCATTTTGTTTTTATCCTGAGAATCAACCCCTTGTTGAATTCTCACATGCAATGTTCACTTGAAATTTCTAAACCTTCTATTAATGTGATATAGGCCTTTAAGTTTGGAGTTATCTCCTGAGGAAGAGGTAGTCACATCTATGCATATGGACATTATCAGGTGCAGCCTCCATGACATCTGTTTTCTTACCCAATCGATTGCAGTTAAATCCATCATGCTCTCTCGGATTGAATTGAAGAAAATTGTGAAAATGAACTTTCCTGGGTTTATGATTGGTCATATTCTCGAAATTTTCTATTTGACATGCTTAGTAATTTTTCTTCCTGTTGATGGATTATGCTAGTCTCTGCTAAATCTCAGGAAGAATGGGTTTACTCTGGAAGAAGATCCACATGCCCCACCAGGGAGACATTTTCGACTGACAGCTGTTCCGTTCAGTAAGAACATAACCTTTGGAGAAGGAGGTATTCATTTCTTCTGCTAACTTTAGTATTGAAGCCAAGCCAGTGCTTGAGCTGTTAAATTGCTGCCACATAAATATGGCATTAAAATTAGCTTCTATATGAAGTCACCAACTGCCTCAGTTTCTGTGGACAGATGTCAAGGATTTGATCTCCACTCTTGCTGATGTTCATGGGGATTGCTCGATAATCGGATCTTACAAGCTGGACACTGCAAATTCCATCTGCCCTTCTAGAGTTCGTGCTATGCTGGCATCACGTGCTTGCAGGTCATCTGTCATGATTGGAGATCCTCTTGGAAGAAATGAGATGCAAAAGGTAATTTACATTCTGCTCATTCAGATCAAGGAGGCTACAATATATGGTATGTTTCGTATGAGGAAAAGCTGCTGTGCCATAACTACTGAGAGTGTCAAAATCTTAGCCTGGATTTCATCATACAGTTGATATGCTGTGAGGGTTAATCATTGTTCAGTATATGGGCTTCCCTTGTATGCTGTTTGAGTAAGGAGATCTGGGGAGAATGTCAAGCCCATGATTTGGGATAAAATCTTAAGGAGGGAGGAGAATTTGGAGGGACAGGAAGCTTCCTTACAGTCGACACACCATGGCTAGAGGTGTTGAAAGAAAGTACAACATTGTTCAACAACATTCCTCTTGCTTCCTCTCCCAACTTCTCTCCCTCAGTAATGTCTTCCAAACAAAGTAGTTCGTTTTCCTTGACTGTTCCTCCCTCTTGCTCCTTCCCTTTGCTCTCCATTCCTCACCCTTGACAGAATCATCCCGACAGGTTTTTAACTCTCTCCTTTATGTCTATGATGCCACTTTGCTAAGAAGACAGGGAAACATTTAGCTATGGACTAATTTATTTCACAATTGATCTTCATTTCTTTTCCATCCTTATGTTTGCAAAATGTGTCTACTGGGAGCACTTTGTGCTTTAGGCTCTGCGACACCTGGAATCCCGCAGGTGGTTGGTTTAAGGAGCGCAGGCAGAGATGTAGCTACTTGTTTCAAGTTCGACTTACTGAACATGGGATTTCTTTTGAATGCTTGCAGATTCTCGAGCGTTTGGCTGAGCTCAAGTCTCCCTGGAACTGTCCTCACGGAAGGCCCACCATGCGCCACCTGGTCGACTTGAGCTCCCTTCATAAGAGGTCAGACGAATACGTCTCTGACTAGTTCTCTGATGAACTGGCCGACGGCTGGCGCCGATGGCTCAAGATTTTGATCAATTTAAAGCCCCTCCTTTTGTAATTTACGTTCCCACTAACGTAAACAAGAATGATGTCGAAAAAGCAAAAGATCACGCAGTGCTGTCATTTCATGATTCATCTCATTCTTGAATCTCTCCATGCTGCCCTGGGCTTGGGACTGAGCTTTGTGCGAGGTTAGGTCCCTTCTGTTAATTTTTCGTGACGCATTGAAGAAAATGGTGCCGCGGGAGAATCATCTTTGGTGGCTCGACTTCTTCTTTGTATCACATAAACATCGGAAAAATGGTGCGATGTCGCGCATCTTCTTCTGTATCACCGATCAAGAACAAGAAATCCATCGGGCGGTCCTGACAGCAGAAATGCAGAGACACGTGCACATAGATAGCAGTTGAGAGCCATCCCTTTCTCATATCCTCGACAAGCGATTGCCGTATTCCTCAACTAGCGCCCCGAAGAGCAATCCGCGGTCGAGCAATGCGGATGGTCTGTCGAATTCCCTTGCCTTCCCGGATCGAGAGCAGAGACCAGGGAAGGCTACGTCAATAAAATCCTCAACAGAGCACAATCAGATCAAGCCTCCTCTCCTCTCAAGCAATGTAGACGGTATGTGCTGGACCGATTGATTATACGGTCACCGTCTCGAGAGGACAACCTTAGGAATTTCTAGGTAAGACGTAATTCATCGCTTTGGTTGTACCATTCAGCAAGTCGTGTGTGACGATGGGATCAGCCTTTCTTCACCTATTTTTCCCCCGACGAAGAAATGTATATGAAAATAGTATTAAAATTAATATATATATATTTGTCCAAATTGTGCTCCCCTTCTTCCTATCATGCATTTTATTTTATATTTATTCATGGTAGCATTACATATTTCTTCTCTTTATATTAATGGTATCTAATATTATAATAATTAACTAATTATTCACCCAATGTATATATATATATATAGTTTAACTCTACTATTAATCTTTAAATATTAATTAAAACTTTTTAAATCTTAACTTAATTTACTGTGTATATTAGTAGTAAAGTGTTATCACACAGGAGAGATTAGAAACTTGGGAAGAGAGCAAGCGAGAGACCTAAAATTAGGGTTTAAGCCCATTAAATAAGTCTCGAGCATCTCATCTGCCTCCATCGGTGAGCGGAGAAAGTACTAGAGGTTACTTCCCACGCACAAAAAGGGGTGCTCTCGCAGTGTGTATAAAGTTTCTCTTCTGTGACGCTGCTGCTGCTCCCCCCATCTGCCTTCCTACACTTCTAGGGTTTTTTCTTCCTGAACTCACTCTTCCCCCCTTTTACTGACGACAGGATGAGGTAAGCACCGTCCGTTCCCTGCAGATCCTCCTCAATGATCAGTCCTTCCGTGTCTTTCTTCCATATGCTCAGTCATCTGACTGAAAAGGGCTGTGTCGTTCTTATTACCGATAATGGGCTCCTTGAAATACTGTCAAGTTGGGGTTTCCCTGCGGTTTAAGGAAGTGGGTTATTTATTTCGCCGGGGCTTCTCTCATTTGTGTGGGTGATTCTGTACTGAATCAGGGCCTTGTTTGTGATTGTCGTTATCTAAATCACAGTGCTTGTCATATTAACCCCAAGGAAATCAACGATTTGTGGGTGATTGTGAATAGTATCTTTCCCGTCGAGGCTTTGCTCATTTGTTTCCATCGATTGGCCATTTTGGGTAGACGCGTATAATCGAGGCATTTGTTTGATGTTTCTCATATGAGATCCTGCAATTTGTTTCTGTGGTGACTTGTGTATTGGTTGGAAGAGTCTGTTATTGCTATAACTTATCACCTGATGTACTATTCAAGTGAGGGGTTGTGAATTGAGGTCAAACCGTCACAGGGTGCTGTTGATTTAGCTAGGAAGGGTTTGCTCCACTGTAATGTAAATGGGAAAGATCCGTTCTTCAGTTAAGGTCGAGATGGGCATATTGATTGCCAATAGAAGATATTGTTCAGCTGTGTTATTGGGAGATGATCTCTCTGTGTCCATCAAGTTCTAATGGACCAAAGTAGTCATCTATCTGTATTTGTTTCCCTAGAGCCTTTGGGCCTTTCTATATTTCCTATGTGGAAATATATGACTCAGTGTGCCCTTTGCTTATGCATTTAGAACAAATGGTGTTTGATTGAAATCGAAATCATACAATCTTTTTGCAGCCGGCATCCTGAGGTGAAGTGGGCCCAAAGGAAAGACAAAGTCTTTCTTACTGTGCTATTACCTGATGCTAAAGATGCTAAAGTGAATCTCGAGCCTGATGGCATTTTCACCTTCACTGCCAAGGGTGGAGCAGAAAATCATGCCTATGAGCTAAAGCTGGAGCTCTTTGGCAAGGTTAATGCAGAGGTGAGCCAAACCAACACTGAATCTATATTTGCTTTATAATCATCCTGTGCTAACTGCTCGAGTTCTATATGTTGCTTCACTTCAGGGGAGCAGAATTAATATTGGTGTAAGGAATATATTCTGTATTATGGAGAAGGCAGACAAAGTGTGGTGGAAGAAATTATTGCGTAGTGAGGGCAAGCCACCACACTATGTCAAAGTTGACTGGGACAAATGGGTCGATGAAGATGAAGATGACAATGGTATGGCTATGAATATTTAGCATCTTCTCTCCTTCTGTTTCTGGCCTAGAAGTCCAAGTTTCTGTTGCCTGATGCAACATCAATGTCTAATATATGTGTTATCAGGTTTAGGAGACATGGGTTTGGGTGACATGGATTTCTCGGTAGGGTTCACTATCATGATTGGCTTTCAGTTTTGTTCTTTTCCGTCTCTGAGCTAATTGTATGTCTAATCATATGTGTTGCCTTTTCCCAGAAATTCGGTGGAATGGGTGATGACATGGGTGATGACTTTGAAGATAGTGATGATGAAGGTAAGGAGCAACATCATGTGCTCTGTTAGGCAGGACATGCTCCTGCTTTAATTGGCTCGGCAATTCATTTTTAATCAGGACTCTTAAGTTTTGCACTTCCTGCTTTGAAGGGTTACCAATTGATGGTGCCCTCTTATTATTCGCACATGGTGAGCAGGCATGGACTGGGAAAAACATGAGAGAGGAATGTAGATCAGGATTTACATCACTCTAAACAGGAATATTGTATCTTGACTCTGGAAATGTGATTATAGAGAAAGAACTATTCAGTTGAACATGCAATTTGTAAAGATTGCTAGGTTGGACTAGTTAAGGCCACCGAAATGATGGGATACGCATTCTTCTGTTCTGATCATAATGCCTTTAATATGATAATATATTTGTGAACATATAAATAATGTTATGTACTTGTGATCTGATTGTGCATGAAGAAGTTGCAAAACCAGCGGAAGATGAGGGAGCGGAGAAGCACAAACTTGCTGAAAAGAAGGCTGAAGCTGCTGATGCTACAACCAGCGCATAATATTGTCTGTCACGAGCTCATGGATGGAGTTATCGGTTACAGAATATTCATAGGGTGGCTTTGGAGAATTTCTGGTGTGTTTTGCTGTTTGTGGACGTTTTCTTCCTCTTCCTTGAACCGTTATGTCCTAAAAATTTGTCTCACAATCTCAGGGTGACAACTAGTAGTATCTCTTGAACATCATGTGTTTCAGGCTGGATCCTCGTGGTTTTACAGTTTCAGAATAGTCCTTGCTGATTCTTATCATGCAAATTACTATCCGAGGATTGAAATTTTAGCCAGCCATCTTGGTGTGTTCTTATAACAATTGTAGGCAATCGCCTGGATCTGTGCACCCAAAAAAATTCCTTTTAATTGAAAAATGTCTAAAAATGAAAAAATAGGGGAAGATTGCATGTTATTACCGTTTGAGATTCTAGATCTCAATTGAAGTCATGCTGCCATAGCTCTATGTACGACAATTTGATCAAAAGCTGATCTAATGGTCTTATGCTTTATGTTAAAATATGACCAAAAGATGTTCTTTTTGTGACCCTTATCACGTGAGGCCTGACCTTGTTGGCTGATCGAGATGGAGGCCTGACCTTGTTGTCAATGACCTAGTCAGGTGTCCAACTAATTAGCTGGAAGATTCATCCCCTAGAATCAAGTTTGCCGTAGGAAGATCTCATGTCAGCAGTTGCGTCTTTTGCTTGCCTGATTTAATGCGTTAACTTTGCCTTTTCACTGTCGAATTCAATGCTCAAAGATCTTCAGATATGAAACGTAAATGAAAGTAATGTGACAGTCGAAACGATGGTAATGTAGCCGTTGAGAGCAGTCCCCAACGGCTAGTTTCCCATAGACGCACCTTCCTCTTTTAAATTATAATCCCAATCCACAAATGCAATAACACAGATCTCCCCACCTGATCTTCTTCAATCTCTCTCTCTCTCTCTCTCTCTCTCTCTGCGCTTGATTTCTCAGGAGCTGAGGAGTTCAAATTTGCTCGTGGACTTTGGAAAGGTAGGGTTTTTGTTTCTGATTTCGCTCTTGAACTCGTATTCAGGTTAGCTGGAAACTAAGAAACAATTTTTGAGGTAAAATTCGAAAGAAATCAATCGAACCATAATTTTGAATCGTCTCGATGTCTCTGAAATAGGTTTAGTTGTTTGGTTTCAGTTGTCTGTCTAAAGTTACTGAATTTCGGAGAAAGCCTTGAGATTCTGCGAAGATGAATGACTTGATGACCAAGTCCTTCATGAGCTATGTCGACCTCAAGAAGGCGACCATGAAGGAGGAGATGAAGGACCTCGAGGCAGGGCCTGGCTGCGGCGACGGCCTCGAGATGGCTGCGTCGTGCCCTATGGACACAGACATGGGTCTGTTCCTGCAGGAAGCAGAGAAGGTGAAGGAGGAGATGGGTGTAATCAGGGACATCCTCGGGAGGCTCCAGCAGTCAAACGAGGAGAGCAAGACTCTGCACAAGCCCGAAGCCCTGAAGTCGCTGCGTACCCGGATCAATTCCGACATCATCGCCGTCCTGAAGCGTGCTCGTGCCATCCGGAGCCAGCTGGAAGCGATGGACCGGGCGAATGAAGGGAATCGTCGGCTCTCAGGCTGCAAGGAGGGGACCCCGATTTACAGGACAAGGATCGCCGTCACGGGCGGGCTTAGGAAGAAGCTCAGGGAGCTGATGATGGAGTTCCAAGGCCTGCGGCAGAGGATGATGACCGAGCACAAGGAGACCGTGGGGAGGAGGTACTACACTGTGACCGGAGAGTACCCCGACGAGGAAGTCATCGAGAAGATCATCTCGAATGGGAGCGACCATGGGGAGGAGATGTTCCAGAGGGCGATTCAGGAGCACGGCCGAGGAAAGGTTATCGAGACGGTTGCCGAGATTCAAGACAGGTAAAACTGTCCAAATGTCCATTTTTCAACCAGTAGGGGAAACTGTGATTTCAACTTAAAGCCTGCTGGAATGGTACAGTGTTTATCTATCAAATTGTCTCCAGGTGTTACTGTTGAGGTTTCCGGTTGTGTTTCTGTTCGGATTTCGATTCCCTAGGACAGCAATGCTGAGAAGAACAAAATAACTCGAAACTCTCAGTAGCATCTAGTATGCATATTTCTGCAGTCGAATGATCTTTTTTGTCGAATGAATTAACACAGGTACGATGCAGCGAAGGAGATAGAGAAGAGCTTGCTGGAGCTGCACCAGGTGTTCTTGGACATGGCGGTGATGGTGGAGGCGCAGGGGGAGAAGATGGACGACATCGAGCACCACGTAATGAGTGCCTCCCACTACGTCAAGGACGGGACGAGGGACCTCAAGACGGCCAAGAACTACCAGCGCTCCAGCCGCCGTTGTATGCTCCTCGCTGTCGTCCTCCTCCTGGTCATCATCCTCGTGTTCGTCATCCCCATCGCCACCAGCCTCAGCCACTCCTAGCCGAGAGGCCTCGGCCGACACCTCCTTCATCGGCCCAGATCTGGTTCTTCTGATTGAGATCTACTGATGCAATGTACTGCCGCTCACTTGTGAGTGTGAGGGTGGCAGTGATTGAAGCAATTGGTCCTCTGATTTTGGGACTGCGGCGTGATCAAATGAGCCTCCTGTGTAGTAGTGATATTCTTTCCATTTCATTTTTGTCCTCAAAATTTCTAGGTGAAGCTTGTGGAGATCTTCCTGGGTCTAAAGACTAAAGAGCAGCACTGTGTGGTGGGTCACACCAGCCTGTGGCTGACACTTCAAATTCAAAAGTAACGTGCTGGTTTGAGAAATTTTGATAGGGGATTCAGATTGGAAAAATTACTATTATCCTTTTTTTTTTTTTACACTATCATGTAGAACTAGTCAAAATCCAACTCGAAATTAGTCTATCGTTGGCCCGGGATCTCTGAGAAAATTCTCATCAACTTCCAAACTTGAAATTCAATCCTTAAGTCAAAATCTAGTGAGAGCACAACACTAGTTCAATCCCAAATTAATTATTATCTATCTACTATTAAGTGAAGGTTAACCAAGAAATTATTTGATTTATGGATATCTCGGTCTCAGGCATCCTCCGAGTTCGAGGAGACCCAAGTAGAAGAAGTGCGTATGTGTAACATATGCTTCTTAGCTAATAATAGTGTATGAGAAGGATATTACCGTAAATACACACAAATTGAATGGAATATTCATTTCCCTCTTATCTAAATCAGTACCCAGAAGTGCACATTGGAGATATTAAACATGCTGAGTTGACCTGTAACCGACCCATCAAAATTCAAAACAGTCCAAACCGGTCACAAACCAGGTATGTAACCGCCTTTTATTGGGTGTAGCATATGCTTAGATAATAATAGTATGAGATGGGTATTACCGTAAATACCTAGAAATGGAGTGGAATATTATTCATTTTCCCCTTAATCGACCAACCCATCAAATTTTAAAATCGGCATGCGCAGCTCCCAAACTAGCATGTAACAGCTTTTATTGAGTTGAAAGACGGTTATTTATAGAGTTTAAGAAATCAGCCCATTAAACTAAAACCGACCTTCAATACATTTTCTTATTGAACTGAATGAGAAACCCTTCGGAAATTGGCTAAAAACTATTGTGAAATCTTCCCTAACTAGGTCACCCATCAAAATTTAAAATCAGCATGAGCATTGCTTCCAAACCAGCACGTAACATCTTTTATCAAGTTGAAAGACGGTTATTTACCGAGTTCAAGAAATCAACCCATTGAACCAGAACCGACCTCCAGTATATTTTCTCATTGAACTGATACAAAACCTTTTGAAAATTGGCTGAAAACCATTGCAAAATCCTCCCTAAATTAGGTCGGTCATGTTTTTGTGAACTGTGGTCAATAATCGAATCAGTCTATTGACCATAATAAGCCAAGCTATAACAAGCCGAATAGTTTTAGATCCATATTGTAACCGAATCAGTTAAGATTTTTTTGAACCATAATCAGTAACCGAACAGACCTGTTTTGCTTAACTTAACATGGTCAAAAAATTTCAGACCTATGTTGAATCAGTCTAAACCGATCATTTAACCTCCGGTTCACACACCGAATAAATTCTACAGTTGAAATATTTTAAAAAAAATCCTAATTTATTTTTCTATAAAGCGGTTAAGTGCCGACCAAAACTATATATTAAATAAATAAATAAAAGCAATAATGCGCCGTCCTCGTCAGGAGCACGCTTCTCTGTGTTCGCCGCTATCAACCAATCAATCATTACACCCAACTGGCAAACTGGACAGGTTCCTTCTCCCTCGAAACCTCTGATCTCTATCCATCCAACTGAACAGAGTTACCGTATACATACCATCGGAAAGAGGCGAGAGAGAGAGAGAGAGAGAGACACTACTAGCTTGAAGCGGAGCTGCCATGGCGGACGGGGAGAAGCAGGTGATGGTGGTCGGGGTCGACGACAGCGAGCACAGCACCTACGCCCTGGAGTGGACTCTCGACCGCTTCTTCGCTCCGTACGCCCCTAACTGCCCCTTCAAGCTCTTCATCGTCAACGCCAAGCCTTCCCCCACCTCCGCCGTCGGTCTCGCCGGTCCCGGTAAGGCGGTGATTCGCCGCAGACCGTCGTGATTCCTAATTTTGATATTGACGATCTTTCTCCTCTTCCTGATTGATGCTTGGAGCGTTTGATCAGTTCCCTCTCTGATCTGATGCGAAGTTTCGCGTGTGCTCAGGAGCTGCGGATGTTCTGCCGTTTGTGGAAGCTGATCTGAAGAAAATTGCCGCCAGAGTCCTGGAGAATGCTAAGGAAATGTGTACCAGTAAATTGGTAAAGATGTCATCTGCTTCTTCTCCCTCTGAAATTTGGGGGTCAATCGTCACTAGAATGCTAAGAAAAAGGTTAACTGGGAATGGGATACGGTCTCTTATAGGATCATCACAGTATTAAACATGAATCGAGGCGCTTAAAGCAAGTCTCGACGAAGTGGGAATAAGCGAGGATGATTACTACACCGGCTCTTCACGTATAAAACTGGCAAAAAAATCGGGAATCAAGATAGCACTTAAGAAGACGTATAAAGTTAGGGAATTTGGCGAGCGCCCGTTTTAGTACAACTGGTTTTCATGGTCAACGAGGAGAATTAAGAGAATTTTACGAAGACTGGTAGATATACTTGAATAGCAGTTCCTGACAGAAGTGCAATTGATAAAGGAGAAATTGGTAGTGCTCTTCTTCCATGTCCTCCGGGCTGATGCACAAGTGATGTCCTTCTGCAGGATGAATGAATTAGTGATACGCGTGAATCCTTTCTATGATTTATCATTTTCCAAGCATTGTGCTATGATTTGGCTATTGGCAGGTGACTGATGTAGTGCTGGAGGTGGGAGAAGGGGATGCAAGGAACGTGCTATGTGAGGCTGTGGAAAAGCACCATGCATCAATGCTTGTTGTGGGCAGCCATGGCTATGGAACTATAAAGAGGTAAAGGAAGAAGACGGTAGATTTACGAGCGATTATAGGGGAAAACAAAAGTACAAAATTATCTCATCATCTTCTTGTATCAATCAATAACCTGCACTTCTTATGATGAAACACTTTCTATTAACATGTGAAGTCACCAAAATCGGCCAAGTTTATGGATGTTGTCTGTTTCATTGAAAGAACCTGGTATAAGCTCAAAACTACTTAATGCTGTTAACCTGAGTGAGGCTTGTCGAAGCTCTAACAAAGTGTCTCGTTTATCGGCAGGACTGTTCTGGGCAGTGTGAGCGACTACTGTGCTCATCATGCTCACTGCACGGTGATGATCGTGAAGAAGCCTAAGACCAAACACTAGGAGTCGCTGCTCGCGATCGAGGCCAGCGAGACGTGCGTTGATTCTATTTAGTAGCTGGCTATCGTCGCCTGCTTATTGTGGGAAACACGTTGTGCTCTTGTGATGAATAAGGAAAAAATCCTGAACTGTAAATGCTAAGTCTGGTTTGTGGAAATAAATGCTGCGATTCTGTGTGAGCGGTGCAGCCGGTTTCTGGCCGGCGGACAGGCTCATGAAAGTCGATGCCCCCTTCCTGAGGCTCGAGATTTGCTCTGTGTACTCTTGATGTGGGTTGTGATTGGCCAGACATATGTTCCATCTTCATTGAGGTCTTGTCTTCAGATCGCAACTTAGCAACCATGATTTTCATTTCTGCATCATTATTTCTCTGCCAAGTGGGCCAAGTGGGACAGATACGCATCTCGAATCACAAAAATCTCAACGATTCACTCTCCCAACAACAGAGTCACGCTCTGTCCGCATTAGACCTGTCAAAAACGGCACATCACGAGCACTGACATGAAAAACCCGTTTTTTGGGTCATGGTTTTCAGGCTGGTAGTACTGTTTAAAAAAATTGTTCCGAAAAAAATATTTATAATAAAAATAAAAATACGAGGAAATAAAAATAATTAATTGTATTTTAATTTTTAAATTAATACAATATTTAAATCCATCTATCAATTGTACATGTAAAAAATTATTTTAAAATATTGAATTATTAAATTATTTGTTAAAAAATCATTTTTGTTTGATTGGGGCTCAGCTCAAGTAGCCAGAAACAAGAAAAATTCGTGATTGAGCCGAAGCCTTTTGGCTAACCAAGATGGTAGATAGAGCTTGCCAATACAATCCAAAAATATCATTGTGCCAAAACTTGAAAACATGAGGTGGAAATTGTGATCTCAACTGATTTCAAATGCCCTTCAGCCTCAAGAGTTTGGTATAACCCAATCAACATCACATAAATCTCAGGGATGCCAAGCCTACCACTCTATAGTGCAGATTTGTCAGTCCATCTATCCGAGTCCAAATGCAAATACTCATTTAACTCTTTGCAAATCAGTGGCGTGGGATCGTCACCCTTTGTCCCAGCCATTGTAGCAGGTGTCACAGGGCACTAGGGGAATGATGACTTGACATCATACTCTAACCAATTTCATCAGTATTGTGGATGAACCGTTAAGTAGTAACAATCTCGAAAGACAGAATATAGTCATCAATCAACATGATCACTACCTCGGAAAACCTCCAAAACTACTACAAGTAGCTGATATAATTCCAAGTTGACAAACGAACTAATATGAGTGCATAAAGGAAATAAACATTGTGCAAAAGTTCACCCCTAAAATACCCGCCCCCTAGCATTGTTTGCAAGCATTCAAGAACTACAGCACTTAACTAATACGCTCCATCCTTGTGAGGTCCACAATACGATGCAAGCATTGTATCTTCCAAGTGACTCTGCAACCTGTGACACATGCATCGTATCTCACCTGCAAGGAACAAACACTTGATGCATTAAGACCCTGTTTGAGTCAGAATCACGGAACATAGATTGCCAATGACTAACAAGAAATCACACAATATTAAGCCCTATAGCTAGCACAATAGTTGGGATCTTTGTTTCCAGAGTAATGAAGGACTACTTGGCTGACCATCAAAGGTGCAAAAAATATATCCAATGAGCTTTTGAACAACATATGTTTCAGCAAAATGTAAAATCCAAGAACAACACAAGCTACACTTGAAAAAGTGTTCTCAGCTAAGTAGCCTCAGAAGGAAAAGTCAGACCGAGACAAGCTCTTGCTCCTGCTTCCACTCCGGTCCGGGCTACGACTCCTGCTGGCACTTCGCTTCTTTGGGCTTTTGCTCATTTGCTTTTCATGCTGCATTATCAAATGTTAAACCAAAAGTGAGAAAAAAAACCCATACCAAACTAAAATGTTCCAACCAATACAAGAGTACCTATATCTACAAACAAATTAATGCAATGGAACTTTACATTTGGAAGAATGAGATGGTCAATTTTCAAGAAAAAAAAAACAGAGGAGAAAACAAATTTTAACAAGAGATATGAGAAAAGAGAAGTGACTGTATAACATTGGGACCACTTACATAAGGCAATGGAGATCTGGATCTTGAGCGGGATCTGCAAAAGTTCCAGAAACAACCTAATTTAAAATCCACTCGTCCCTTTTAAGAACTTTCATCCAAGAGCCTTGATTCCTCTCCCATGTCAGACTTACCAGTTCACAAGGAATTTAAAGCCATAAATCTTTGTCACTCAACAAAAACTATATCAGGCCCATAATGTAAATAAACATGAGCTAGGATGCCAGGGTGGAACATTTATAGAAAAGTTTAACTGTTAATAAAATGTAAAAGAAATGCCAAACGAGGAACATTCACCCTCAAGTACCACAACCATGCAACAGGAGTGCAGAGAGAGGATCCTAAAGCTTGGCCAATTCCTGGAGTAGACAAGACAATAATAATGTTTCTACCGCTCAGTGTAGGTGACCTCCAAATCCCAATGCAATAAGTTCAGAGAAATCGAGCTTTGCTATTCCAATCCATGATCTCTTTTGTCCCAAATCTAGCACCCATTGAGATTGCAATACTTTTACATTAGAAAAGACGCATGAAGCTGTCCAAAGGTGTCCATCTAGAAAACACCATACCTCCACAACCAAAAAGTTGCAGGCAACTGGATCATATCCATCAAGATCCTAAAATCCAGTCCCCAGTTTGCCGCATATATCCATTTCCATATCTATAAATAGACAGAAAAGTCATTTTCATACAGTGAACTTAATTTAACAATTTGCACAGTTTAGTTACCCCCCAAAACAAGAGACAGGAAATGCTGAGAAGTCAAAATAACAACAAAAGTTCAATTAGTCACTCCAACAAGAGCAAAACAACCATTTCCTTGAAGGTTCTTTACTTGTCCAAAACTTATTTTCAGAGAACACGTGAAATACTTGGCCGGTACTAGTGCACCAACATAAAAACAGCACAAAATGAGTAAATAAATGTAAGGTTTGAACTACAAAGCACAATCTAGAGAGAATGAAATTCCTCCCAACTAACAAGTAGAAAGATAAGGTCAATCTCAGAGTAGATATTTGAACTCCACAACTTCAACATATATATAAGTGATAAAAGAATGCGTTAGTATTCACACAAGGCCCAGCAGCCTAAACTACACTTCACGAATTCCCCCACCCCCAACCGCTCCTCTTTTTCTTGCTTGTTCTGTTGGCAAGCTCAATAACAGGGCAGAAGATAGAAAAAACAAAAGGCCAAATACTAGCACTAAAAACCTTTTTCAGAAAAACAGTCCTACAGATTCCTTCATTTGCATTAATATTTATATGTAGCATTAATGCATAGACACTATCGCAGTACAGTACGGTATACACAGCCAGGATAGACAAATGGGAGATGCTGTACCCTGGTGGAGAGCGGGACCTCGATTTAGCTGGGGAACGAGAGTGTGACATTGAACGAGACTGGGCAGGTGACCGTTTTGAAGATTTGGGTTTTGGAGACTTGCTACATAGCAAATGAAGTTAAGCATTGAGAGGAAACTCTAGAAATGTAAAAATAAAAACTAACACAAACAACATAACAAGACCTTGGGCTTCTGCTCCTACTGTAACTATGACCACGACTTCGGCTGCGACTGCGACTATAGCTTCGCCCTCTCGAACGAGATCGACCACGTGTAGGACTAATAGATGAGCCCCTCTTTGAATCATACTCCTTAACCTGTTAGATACACAGTCAAAAGTAAAATATAGTCCTTAACCTGTTGGATACACAGAAATGACCAAACACCTTGCATCATGAGAGGAGAAGACATACACGTATATATGCCCGAGAAAAAGCATTTCGAAACTCAGAATCATCGAGTTTCTTTATCTGCATAAAAGCAATACACTTCTTCATGCTCATACCAATAGTAGACATGGGCTAACCCGATCTGTCAAGGAAACAAGTGTTCCAAAGGACTTACTGCATACTTCATGTCATCATAGCTGGTATAGTCCACAATGCCCGTTGTGCCTATTAAACAAATGAAAAAAATAAGCACTAAGATAAAACAAAGAACTCTAGTCAAGCAGCTCAAAACAGACATAAGGAAGGTAACTTCAAGATTTGTAACTAATGTAATCAAACTTAAAAACAAAAAGATATAAATCATGAAAAGATGGACCATTAAGAAAGAACATAGGAATGGAAAGGTCATGGAAACCAAGACCCCAGATGGAAAAGTTTAATACTTTAGCATACATAATTTGAAATTTATACCATTGCCATCACGGAAAACTTGAGAAAAACAGACATCGCCTCCCCGGCGCATATGATCCTGATAAAAGTAAGAATAAATTATAACTTCACTAAAGCATATACATGGATAAGAATCTAGGCTTCCTCAAGATCTGTGATGCCAAGAATGACTACAGCCAACAGAGTATGATTTCCCTAAGAGAAAGATCATCGTCACCTTGAGGTCTTGCCATGAAGCCGAGGATGGCAATCCAGTGACTAGTACTGCACAGTGACACAAAATATTAATACTAAACAATAAATATAAAACAACAAATACATGATTAAACAGGAAAAAAAACAAAGGGATTAAAGTGATAGAAACCACGAAATTCTGAGCGCCTTGAAACTCCACGTGAACCACGACTGCCACTGTAACTACTATAGCGATCAGATGAAGATGAGTATCCACGACCACCATGAGCAAGCTCCACCTATTAGGTACCAAAAGAAATACATGCAAGCTAAAAATATTGTTCATCAGCCAGTAAGAGAATGGTCCAAGTTGGGAAAATGTAACTGACCCGTAATCGATGTCCATCAAAGTCATAGCCATCACGACCATGAATCGCATCTTCAGCATCTCGAGCATCTTCAAACTGACATTAGAGTACTTTGTGGATAGTGAGGAACAGAAGTAAGCAAAGAGAGACATATCAAAGGATTTTTCCAACTCACCTCAACAAAGGCATAACCAGGGGGCCTGGGAGGGATCTTCAAATCAATCTGAGCAATGGGTCCGTACTGCAATAACAAGAAAATTTTTTAATTGAAAAAATAACAAGCGAACTCAGATAAAGCAGTCTTTTCAATTGTGAATTATTGGTGCGAGGAAATCCATTTTTTTCTTATTTGCCTAAAATATGAGGAAGTGCAGCTTGACCTCTGAATACACGGTACTACTTCCCAAAGAACTCAGTCTACTAGACACATCGTCTACAAATTTATTTTCCCAGGAACAAAGTAAAAGATGGAAGATACGTAGGAAATCCAATTTCTAATTACCAACTCAACAGTCGCAACAGATGGAGCAAAAGAGCCCTGAAGACTGATTTCCGCCTAAATTTGAGTCAATCAAGTCCTAGAACTCAACGGATCGTTATTGAGGAAACCGAAAATTTTGCTACATCAGTCCAACTCAGTCCTGTCAATGATCAGAAACCAAATTCACATGGTCCAACTCACCTTTCGGAACAAGTCGTCGACTTCCCTCTCGCGAATGTCTCCTGGGAGATTACCGACATACAGAGTCCTGCTCGCTCGGCTGCTCATGTTGGCTGCAACAAAACGAAGACATTAACAATTCATCACGAACATTACAAAGAGATAAGTTAAACAATCGCATGGAAAGAAACGATGCACAAATCAAAGCCGAATCATCACTTCACGCAGCATGATTACCGAGATGTCGAGGCAAAGAACGAACGATGTGAGAAGCTCTTGAGGGCTCACCGGTGCGACAAGTTAGAGATAGCGAGGAAGAGGAAGAGGACGGAAGAGGCACTTCGAGGGTTAGGGTTTTGTAGGAGATGAATAGGCTCGCCAGGTAGGTTGAAGAGGGCAAAAATACGCTGTAGCGCGGTGCACGCATTTAGAACGGATCGAGAGGGGTGGAATTTCATTTTGCACCCTACAGTCTCACAATTTTACCATTTAAGGCCCACAAAACTAAATGTTAATCTTAACGCACCTGAGGTCACGTTTTGGTACGTGAGAAAGTGATTGGTCACCAATTTGGGGTTAAATTAGTAGTTTCATTACTAAACTCATAAATGGATGATCTAATGATTGAATTCTAGGTTGGGAGGGTTGACAGAAATTTTCTCAAAGATCCTGATCCGACTACAAACTATTCTCGAAATACGTTTCAGTTTGTATAAAGGTACTGCATGATGCAAAAAAAAGTGGCTAGTCCAACAGATATGAGCTCAAGGTGGCTGCCCATAGAGAGAGAACATGTAGAGTCGGTAAAATTTGGTACGGTTTAAAAAAATTATGTCGACTCGAAAAGTATAAGAATAATTGTTATAATGAGAAGAAAATCACAATAAAAATTAAATTTTTTTACTTATTATATATAGATAATTATATTTTAATAATTATTTAAATATTTTATTTAAATTAATATAAAATTTAAATTAATTAATTAATTAATTATATCTTAAAAATTCATTATAAGACTTAAATTTCCTTTTAAAAATAGTTATTTGTATTATTCAGGGCAAGTCCGAACTGTTCGAAGCATGAAATATCCATGTCAGGGCCAAGATCTTTAGACTGCCTGAGATGGTGGGCCATATCGACATGGCCCAAGAGTATATTCGCGCTAAGATGGCATGGTCCGAATTGACAGGTGTACGGCTCTCCACTTCACAGGCCGATCTCTTCCTATCAAGCGACTGTTTGTGATCCAAACGGAATCTGAGTCTGAGTTGCCGCAGTGAGTATCATGTTCACCCCAGCCGTTGTCATATGCCCGGCAACAGAGATGCTCGGGTCCTCGCGCTTGGCCGAGTTCCAAAGTTCCGGCACCTCAAAAGAAGGGCCAAGGAAGGGAGTTCCACCCTTTTAACTTACTAGCTGAGGCTTGTGAATCACTCGAAAGAAGCACGAACCAGATGGCACAAGCAGTTCATCGGGATCTTTCGTTCCGATCTCAGAGCGCTGCTGCTCACCCTACTGATCAACTTCCATTACATTATACAGATTCCTCTTAATGATTTCTAGATATGATTTCTAACCAGTTCCAGAAAGGTTTCTCAACTGCAAGGCATGATAATTGGCACTGTACCGAGTCAAAGAACTCAAAGATAAGGGGATCCAAACATCTGCTCTCTGATAGCTGCGAAGTATACCAATGGAGAGAGAATTTCCATCTGCAGTTGCCTTAGAGGTCCTGGCAGTTCCCCCCTCGAGAAGACAAAGCTCTTAGGGATCTTGTCGCCAGTCAGTCACATGATCAAAACATTTCCAGGTCTCTTTCTAACAATTGGCTTCACGAACGCCTCCTCCTTTTTCTGATCAAATTCGAACTGCGATAAGTAGGGGAGCCATCAACATATTCAACAGAAACACTACTCAATTTTCCCATGTCTCATTCCTTTTCACAGCTTTTTACTACTTAGAAAATTTTCTACCAAGCATATAATCACATAACCAAGTCAATGAAGAGTTATCTATAGAAACTTGAAGCGGTATGAGTTAGCATTAAACTAAGCCATTTCGGCCTTTTTAATATGACTGGAGAGGGGACTGGAGACTAGAGCAGCTGCTGTTGTCGGCGGCCGCCCGAGGAGGCTGATAAATTCAAAACAAAAATCGCGCCTTTTTTGTATAGCTGGGCCAGAACTGGACCTTTGAATGCGATCAAAAGGACTGGAAGGAAAAAAGGAAGAGGAGAAATTGACTTCTCACATACCATATCTCCGTTTGAGACAATGCTGCTATGGGACAAGATAGTGGCAACCTACGAACATCTCGACGACTATCTGCCACTGTACAGAGTTCCACGCCGTAAAGTGCAATTCTCAAATCATAAAAGTGAATATACCATGTGGTTGATGAACTATCTCTTGCCTAACATTCTGTTTCTTACAAAGGAAGCGACAAAACTTTTTGATTAATATAATATAGTACAGGAGATTGCAAGAATTTCCTCGTCTCGCAAAGCTTTTCTTATCCAAGAAAATCAAGCCATTTGTCATACTAGTTTGCATCATAACAGACCATCCAAATCTACTGCTTGAATTATCATGATGTGAGATTCTCAGTTTCACTTTCGCCCCCTCGAGCCTAGCTCAGGCAAGAGCTCCCGTGCAAGCAGTAGCTGGAGCATTGTCGGGTTTTGTTGTCTTTGCAGAGTTGTATTTCCGAGTGATAAATCTGAAATGATCAGAAAAAATCAACCTCAGAAGGACAACATCTATGCAGATTTGCCTTCTTTTTTTTTTATCACAAAAAGGATAAGCGCACTATTTGCGTACGAGTGGTTTCCCAGCGAGAGGAACAAAATAAAAAAGCAACTGCCCAACTTAATCGAGCAAAGGTATTCCAGCTAAAATCCCAAAATTTTTCCAATGCCAAGATCATGTAAACCAAATATATAATGGCCTTTTCCAATTTACCTGAAGAAATCCCTCCACATCAATTCATAAGTCCAACAGTCCAATCCAGCACCAGATGATGAGCTGCAAGACCCATCTTTCTGCTTTGGTGCCACGGAAAATGCCCTGTCAACCATACAAATTGCATATTAGAAATATTATCAACAGGACTATAAAATGAAAGAGAAAGGAGGAAGTGAGACATACCCAGAAGCTGCTTTCTTAAGCTCATGGAAAATTGAACGGGGAGAGATGCACCCACTTGTCAGCCACGGAGAAATCTTGCAAGAAAAGTCTGCCCCATAAAAGCTGTTGGAGGATCCCTTTTTCCCTTGAGCTTGGCTCTCCAGTGAATACTTCTGGAGCCTCTCTATTGCTTTGGTCTCCCCGCCCACCAAAGAATTATAAGCAGCTGGCTTTTGATTCTGCAAATGAGAACAGTTGTCAATGACAAAGAGCTCTGCTAGAGAAGCTCTCTTTCATGTTAAGGCCTTGGCCTATTCCTTAAGGACTAGCACATCCCCCAAAGATCAAACAGTGAGCAGCATCTTAACCAATTGCAAGAATGATAAGAAGTATAAAGACATTCATGATAAACCTCTCCAGCAAAAAATAAAAATAAAACACTATAACTCTCTTGATGCCAGCTGTCCCTATTGAACAAACCCCTCAAGAGTCTTTTATGATCCATCATTAGCAACTGAAGCCTTCACTTACTCTTTAACTCCATCCATAGCACATGTTGATACCATGTCAGAAGTGGTCTTTGGAAGGACTATTAGGTCACTGAAACAGCACAGATCATACAGTTTTATTCATTGTCTGTTTAGCTAATTCTGCACATTTTCTTCAAATGTTCTTCTAAAGAATGTATCACAAAGGAGTCTTCTTAAATTCCAAATATCAAGGATGATCAGGAGCTGGCAATCATCTCCAGCAACTGCTTACCGATATATGTTGGTTGGACAATCAGTGGTCAGAGGTGCAATCTGTGTTTGGTGACAAGTGCCAGAATCATAACAGCAAGATTTCTGTTTTACAAAATTTAAAAGAGGTGTTTCCTAAAACATGTTAAAAAAAAAGTTTATATAAAACTTCAAGATATGCCTGGAATGAGCTTCTTTGGTCTTAAGAAAGCAAACAGGTTTTTAGAATCATTTCCAAACAAGCCACATCTTATTTTGACACATTTGTCTAAAGCAACACTAACAACCAGTTCGCTTGTTAACAACATGACCATGATTTGCTCAATCCAATATGAAACTCCAGCAGAACGTCAGTTTTTGTTAGTCATATGTGGCAGCAAGGGCTGGGGGCATCTTTTTTTTATTTTCCTTGCTTGACCTATATTTCTAATCATACCTCATAAGAAAATTACAAGCAATAACTCCACACTGAAGATTGAGCATTTACGGAGAAAGAAGAGTAGATTTAACAAACCTGAGCCATAGTAGCACTTTGATTGAACCCCAAATCTACCAAAGAAGGTATGTCCCCAGGCTCGACATCCCCTCTCTTAGGCAACCCCTTCAACTGATCCAAGGCATCAATTGTTTTCCGAACCTCTAACCCCTTAACTTTTTCCCTGAAGCCACAATAAGTAGTAGGCATATCCTCCAACTTAAATGGCAAATCATCAACATGGAACAGTGAACCACCCCAGAAGTACTTCACTTCGACTCCTTCTTCCTTCATTGCAGACTCAATCCTCTCCTCTGCCTCAAACTCAACTTTGGACACCTCCTGGTGTGCGTACAATGCATCAGCTCCAATTGCCTTGGCCATTTCCACAAGAACCTGTTTAGTAATTGAGACAACACCCAGTCATAAGTGCCATAGAAAATTTGACCGGAAACTTATATAATCTTGCACCATACTCTCCCTACAAATGCATAAATTGCTCAGCACAGAAATTGCTCCTCCTTGTTAATGAGGAGGCAGCATTCTATATTCCGATTCCAGCACCATCCATACCATTCCTCTTCATCAAACATGGAATAATTTCTATTAACTGAGAGCAACAGGCATATCATTCAGGTGCAATGCTCTAAAATATCTATCAGAATCCTATTTCGTATGCTGTGCTCACTGAAACAAGACAAAAGACAATCATACAGACACGCTAACAAAGGAGCTCTTAATCGCGCTGTAGCATAATGATCCACTCTCCCTACTCTATGTTACACAAGGACGAAAAATGAAGGGAAAAAATTCAAATTTTCATAAAGGGGTTGCTAAGATGAAACCTCTTCAGGCCTCCCGAATCTAACTATGAGATCCGACCCGCGAGACCTCAGGTTCTCGCGGAGGTTGGAGACACAGCCCAGCAGGAACTTGGCGCGGTAAGGCCCTGTCTTGTCGAACCCAGATGAGGATCTCCCATAGTCTCGGGGGTCGAAGCAGTAGACAGGGAGGACAGACATAGACTCATCGTTGGCGGCATTGAAGCACTCGTTGTCGCTCAAGCGGAGGTCGCAGCGGAACCACATGATGGATGCCCGGCGGATGGCGGCGCCACCTGGCGGGTCAAGGTGACGACGGGGGACGAGGGGGAGAGGGGCGTGGAGGGGTGTCGGGGAGAATGTGGTCCTCAGGGAGGTGAGCTTCGGAGGTGGGAGGGAAACGGAGGAGGAGACAGAGAGACGGGAGAGAGAAGAGAAGGAGGGAGAGGAAGAGGGCTTTGTCGGGAGCTTACGGGTGGCTTTCTTCTTGGCTGGCGAGTGGGGAGGGGAGAAGAGAGGAGAGGTTGCAGAGAGGGAGAGGGAAGAAGAGGCGAAAGGGACGGTAATGGGAAGAGGGTATTGGTGGGATTCGGATGGAGAAGTCTCCGAGGTTTCCTCTGCGATTCGTGCGTCAGCTAAGGAAGCCATTGGAGTGTGGCTCTGAGGGGATGACGATAAGCCTCGCTCGTTTCTTGTGCTCTGTTTTTCTCCAAACGCAGCTCTGATGCAGCGATGACTGATGAGTGACACCTTCCAACTTAACGACAGCATCTTCCTCTTCTACTACTCGATGAAATGCGTACACCAAGAAGAAATTCAAGTTTGATCCCTAAATCTTTGGTTTTGTCTCACTTTGCACGGCCTCCTCCCCTGCCGAAAGAAATACGAATTTCAAACTAATTCAAGTTTTGTGTCATAAGGATCCACGGGAATTATTAGCATCTTGAGCCTAGAATAGTTATTGTAAGTATACTCATCCATAAGACTGGACATGAAGACAAGGTTGAATCATCCCCTTATGTTTTATCTTCCGGGTGGTGACATCTAGAGAGTGTATTTGAGGAAATGACCTAGCTGTTCCCTTCAAATTCGAAGCACCAAATGGAGGAGAATGGGCAAACCTCTTCACTCCAGAACCTATTCATGGACAAGAGATGGATGGAGCAAGATGATCATTATAGCTTCTCATCCAGCTGGGCTAAGTGTTAGTGATCAAAGCCATAAATCTATTGAGGGGCAAACGGCTCTTAAGCAAAGATCATTATTCATTCACAAAACTTAACGAAGACGTGTTTAGGGGATAGGCGTCGAACCATATCAAAAGCCCACTTTAAATTCAAAGTAAAGGTAGATAATTAAATTCAACTATGATGATACACAGTAATGACCAAATAACTGTATCCCACCAGAAAGTACTTAGAGAAGGCTCAGACTAATCTAGGTTACAGATCAAATCCTAGAAGAACACCTTCAGGACAATGAAACCAACAGAAAATGTACCCGAACGCACTAGAATGGAAAAAGCTTCTTTCCTCTACTTCTTGGCATAGGTGATCAACATCAGGTTCTGCGGTGTCAGCTTGAAACCCTGAAGGGCCTGCATTGCAACTGTGGACTGCATCTCGTCTGTGTACTCAACAAAGGCAATCCCAGGCTTCGTCTCAACCATTCTGACTTCCTTGAAGCCGGGGTATTGCAGGAAGAGCATCTGCAGCATCATTGGTGTTGTCTCATGGGGAAGGTTCTGCACGAATAGGATGTTGTTTGGTGGGGCTGGAGCCTCAGGAAGTTTGGGACCTCCTGGGTAGGGTACTTGAGATAGCTGCATAAAACAGGAAGTGTAGATGATAGAGAGATCTGATCTGAGGTAATATCATTGGTTTAAATAATACAAATAGAACTAAAACCACCAGTGTTCGATATCCAGGAAAGATGCGAGTACCAAAAAAATAAGGAGAAAACAGGAGTAACTCATTTCCATCACTCATGCAAGTGAGCAATAGAAAGTGAATCAAACTGCCTTGAGACTAGAATAGCAGACTACTTGACTAGATTATTTTGTGCAAGAGATGGGCTTTTTGGTCAAACTGATCAGTCTTAAGATCAGGAGTACTCAGCTCAAGAGACTCAATAAACTTAGTAAGTTCTCCTCATTTGCAGAATACCAAATGTTTAAAACTTGCCCTTGTTTCCTAGTTATTTTAGCTCAAGTCAAGCGAGAACAACGTCAAAGTTTTGGGCTGTCCTCATTTGGTAGTTACTAAAGAAAATCTAGATAGTATTCACGAAGGTCATGCTTGTTGATAATGACTTTGAGACAACCCAGAGAAAAAAGAAAGAAACACCACTGAGCTCAAGCCAGGTCTTGTGCTACTAAAGTTTCATGAGCGCTATAAAGTTCAAGCAGGCAATAGTTTTCTTGCCTCCATATCTAGTTAACAGCACAAGATAAGATATTCTCCAATTTTCATCTGTGCGGCCAAGTTCTCGCAGCAACCAATTTATTGGTATACTTGGAAGAAATCAGGATCTAACAGACATCTCTGGGATAAGAATAACATATATATTAGGAGGTCTTACAGGTGGTGCTGCACCATAGGCACCAGCATAAGCAGGATTTAGACCAGCAGCAGCAGCATTGGCATCTTGTTGATCCTTCTTTTTCTTGCCTACGGCATAATGCAATACTTTACGTCACAGAGAGAAAATTAAACAATAATATAAATTAGAGAAATAATCCAGCTGGACAAACAGTTCAATAAATCTGGTTAACTGCTTCTCCAGAGCAAGTTTCATTTTTGGGTTTCTCACCACAATCCTTTTCTACTTTTCCTCAGTGTTTCTGTTAGCCCCCAAAGGATACAGCACCCAAAAAGAAAAATCAAATTTATAGCTATTGAGATAAGTTTTTACCTCTCTCATCATGTCTCTTCCGTTTTTCTCGTGGTACAAAGGTACCATCAGCCTTCGCTATTATGTCTGACTTTGTCTTTGCATATTGTATTCTCTGTCAAATGGAAAATGGGGCAAAAGAAGTCATCTGCAAATTTCATCCCAAAGAAAGAGAGAAGATCCACATGATTTGATGTATTAAAGTAGTGCATGATACCGCACCAAGTTGAAATACCACAAAAACAAAAGCATCCCGCCAAAACTAATATTTGAATATCTGTCCTTGGCTCAAAATTCCAACTCATCCCCATTAACCAAAATCATATCCCTGAACTACTTTAGTCTATTCTAACCGAACTATTTGGGTGTCCAGGCCATCTTCATCCACTCTTAAACTACCCAGGCAAAAGTGACTAATAAACTTACTCTTTCCACAGACAATGTCAGATCAAGATTTTCATGAGAAGGTAAAGCAAGAATTAGAAAAATGAATCCAGTCTAAAAATAAAATAAAAAAAAGAAAAAATAGATAGAAAGGTAAGCTCTTTGCAAATCTATCAGTCATATGGTCTTAATTGGAAGAAACTGGTTAAAAAATGATATTGTGGAATAAAAAATCTTTCTAGCTAAACTTTTCACCCTGAAGAAATTTACAACTTGGTCAGAACCGATCATTTCAGAGTGGTAGAATTTAACTATAATCTAATTGCAATGAGCTAAATGAATTAGACATTCACCCAGCAATTAATTAAGCATATCTCCCTGCATCTACCTCAGTAGGCAAGTAGAGGAGCATATTTCCAATGATTCCTCGCTTGAAGGCTTAATATCATCACTATCATGAAGGAAAAGAAAGGGATTTCTTTCCTCCTAAATGCTCACCACGACACATCACACCTATAGTCTAAAGGAACAAACTTCTGAATTTCACCATGTAATTCTCCTAGAAGCCTCAGCTTTTGATACTGTTCAGTTTCAATCAATCTCCCCAGAACCCTAAATTCTTTCCCATTCCCTCCTTCCATTTAGAAATTAATCCATATCGCACCCAAGCAAAAGAAAAATCGCATACCATGGGCTTATCATAGAAAGGGAAGTCCTGCATTTGCCTGAGAGCATTAGTAGCAGACTGAACATCCTTGAAAACGACCCAAGCTTGGCCCTTGTGCTTCAGTGTCTTGAAGGCCAAGACGTCCAGAATCTCCCCGAACTGCGAGAACACAGCCCTCAGCGACTTCTTCAGCTCTACATCACAATCAATCGCCGGCTCCGTCTCAAAACCCTAACAGGAAATGCATACGAACACAGCTTTCATGCGGAGTGTTAATAGCACATACCGTCCATCTTAATCTTCTCATTGAGATTGTTGATGTAAATGGTCATGTTGGCAGGGATCTCGGTGCCGCCGGTGACCACCTCCGCCATCGCCGCCGAGCTATCTCCCACTCACGGGTTCGTCAGTCTCTGGTCTTGCAGAGCTGAATCGACTCGGATGAACCCACTGAACCGAAGCCCCTGGGGTTTTGGCCGCCAGGGTTCTTATTCTATCTTCTCATAATTGCCAACATAGAAATTTAACAATAAATCGTCTATTCTTAAAATGTTTTTAGAACAGATAATTTTTTATATGATGCAATAATATAAAATTAAATAAATTTAAGTTAAATACTGATAAATATGTGTAATTTAATAAAATAGAATTAAATTTATTTAATTAGATATATTTAAACATAAATTAAATATGTTAACCTGTCCATAATTTTTTTTATGAGTACATTAACTTATTTAAATTGTTTAAGTATTATTGATTGTATTCAAGTTTATTTATTATATTTTATCATGAACATCTATTTATCATAATTTTATTATAAATATTTTAATCAAAATTTTATTATTATCATATTAAATGTATTAATTATGTATATGTATGATTGATATATATTTAAATATACCGACTTAATATTGCTAGTAGACTTTTTGACATGAACTTGTTAGATAGGGATGGCAACGGAGTGGGTCTGGGTAAAGCAATGTTATGACCCAAATTATTTTAAAAAAAAATTATTAGAATAATGCTAAATTTAGTGTAAAATACAATATAAATTAACATATTTATAATAATATAAATTAATTAAAATATAATTAAAATTCACATGATTGTAATAAAATAAAGTGAATATTATAAAATTTATTATAATTAAGTTATTACAGATCAAATTATTATTATTTTAAATATATATTAAAAGCAGGTCATATAGGTCATGTCGGATTTGACTCGGCCCAAAGCAGTTCAGGTCTTGCGGGGTGGATCACTATTGTCATCCTTATTTAGACACAATATATCCAAACATAACACAACATAAATCGTCTTCTCCAATTATTCTTAATCTTATCAAATAAAAATGTATGAGATATAAAACATTAATAACATGAAACTGGGAAATTTGAACATCATTAAATATTATTCTTATTATTTTCGTCTAACTCATAATTTTTAAAATTAGACTAAATTGATCAATTTAACTAATTCGATCAAGAATAAGCCGTTCACCCTGTCCGATTTATTGAATTAATCTAATTACATTATAAATACAGTTAACTCTGGTTGAATCAATCAATTTTCGATTGAACTGACGAATTTAATTAAATCGGTAAAAGAAATGATCGGCTTAAATTTAAAATAAAAATAAAACTATTATAATCTACTTATTTCATTTTATTAAATTTATATTGATATTTTATGTTATACTTTAAATTAATATAATTAATATATTAATATTTTTTATAAATCAACATAAAATTATTATATGATATTAATTTATTAGTAATATTATATTATTAACATTATTTATTAAATATATACTCCTACTCATTAAATCATAATTCATAAAACTTATATTTTAACTATTTTTTTATCCAAACTGATTTTAAAAATTATAATCTAACTAATTATCTTTTTACTCAATAATAAAAAAAGTAATTTATATGATTTTTACAGGCTTTTACCGGACGAGGCACCAGTGCCACACTGGCCGCCAACGCCACGGAGTCTACGAAGAATATTCAAGTCCGATAGCGCCGAAGCCGAAGTAGACTCCGTCAATCCCAATTGACCGTTAGATCAAGTGAAAGCCCAATTCTATAACGCCGTCCATTCTGGATACGTTCTCCCCCCACTTTCCCACTTTCCTCTATGACGCCGTTAACGCCTCTTTTAACGGAGCAAATCTCGCCTCCAACGGCGATCCTTCATCGCTCCGCTCTTTCAGGCGCTCTTAGCAATTCCCGACCACCTCCTCCGTCTCTATATTACTCCGCCTCTCTTCTTCCACAGCACATCATCGAACCTTCTGCTTCTGCCTTTGTGTCGATTGGGAGGAGGAGGAAAAAGATCTCTCGGTCACTGCAGCACCGCCTGATCGCGCTATCATGACACGTTCTCTCAAAGGCATTAAGCTCGTCTCATCTCTGGTCCTCGATGGAGTTTCCACTTCTATTTCGAGGTTAATTCACATATCACAATTCCGAACTCGCAACGGCTAAATTCCTCCATTTTCTCCCTAACAGAGGAAGGCTCGTCACAGCGATCGACCGCTCTCAATTCCCTTCTTTTTTTTTTTGTTTTTTGGTCTCGGGAGGGGATTTGCGGCGGCAGCGGGGGGAGGAGCTTCTTTGAGCAATACCGTGAGGATCGGCAGGGCAAGGGGAGGCGCATCCTCGAAGAGATCAGGTGAGGAGAAGGCAAGGTCCGTGGAGAACTCGCCGTGGGGACCCGACCCGAAGACCGGATACTACAGGCCTGAGAGCGCTGCAGCAGAGATCGACGTGGCAGAGCTGCGAGCGGCGTTGCTTGAGCACGGCCCCTAAGTCCCACCATAATCCGAACAGTTCAAGGACGACAACCCCTGCGTTCCGTGCGGGATCGAGAAGATAATGTGAGGTGAATTGAGCTGATGCACCATCCTATCTTGTGACAGTGTGATTCATGCATTTGCCAAGAGGGGAACGAACTCCGACTGTCACCAGGTTGAGGAAGGGAAAGAGGGAGGAGCCAACAACCTCGGCATCCGATGGTGAGAATTCCTTTACAAGGACAGGAAACCTAAAACTTAAATCCGACACTTAAATTAATTAGAACAGACAACACCCGCTAGAGTTGTGACAATTGTTAGGGGTATGGGTTGTGCTCGATATGAATTCTTCTTTATTTCTTACCAGAATCAGACTCCGAAAATTTAGTGCAATTTTGACCCAAAGAGATCAGCTCATTGGAAAATCTTACGACAAAGATTCTTTCGGCCCAATGGTATATCCAGATTCTGGAAACACTGTGGACACGGGCAGATCAATTCTTGCGTTTCGACCATTCTCTGCAGAATCTGCTCTGACCATACAAAACAACACGACCAGAAAAGAGCTTCGAATCCTCGTACACGTCATTATTGAACACAGGTATTATTATGGACCTTCGCTAGGAATTTACCTCAGAAATGTTGGAAAGTGGGCAAAAGCCTCAGTTAGAATTTTTTGATGAAGTCGTGGATGTGGGCGGTGACCTCATCAGGCTTCTCCTGGTTGACGAAGTGAGCCACTCCTTCCATCACGACCACCTCTTGCAGGAAGGGCACACACTTCTTCAGGCCACCATTGTTGATGTATTCCTTGGCGCTGGGAGTGTGATAAGTGACGTCAAGGTCCCCGACTATGAACTTCGTCGGCACTTTGATTTGTAACCCTGTAAACGGTGCTGTAAGCTCCCAATTTCTGCAACACCAAAAGAGCAAAAAGAGGGGGTAGTTGTTAGTCTTGTCAGGTTAGCTCACATCAATAACAGCCTGTCTGTAGTAGTTGAATGAAAGGAAGCATGCAATTCTGTGAGTTCGGAGTTTGTATATCACAAAATTCCATTCCTATAAAGTTCCCTGTTTCATCCGAATTAACATGATGACATCTGTACATTGTTGTTAGGAGAAATTCTCATGACAATGTTCGGTTGTCTTCCTTTAAGGCAGCTGCAAGTGCAACCAGAGGATATCCTCGTAGAAAAGCCACATGTTTGTAGGGGAGAACATATTTCCTCATAGAAAATTGGAAACATGGCAAGAGTTAATAGCTCTGGTAGATGTCACAAAGTATTTAAGAGACCCAAAGATGTCTACCGGTTCATTGCTCGATAATAGTTCAGTCCTCCAGTGAAGCCCTTCTCGCTAAATTTGCTGGCATAATAGTTTACATCTTCCTCCGAGAGCCAAGATGGCAAGGCAGGTGGGGACCTGGTTGCTAGGTCCGAAAATCCGAGTTCTTTGGAAATACAGGGTGGGCATGGATTACGAGATGCTAGAAATAGCTTTATGAGATCCACAGTATCAGCACGTGCAAAATCTTCCTCCATCTCTCCAGGCACCTACAAAGGAATGTTAGTAATGATTCACCTACAAGGAGCGTTGCTGCATTATAGTATTCTGCAGAAATCATAGAAATAAGCAGCTACAAAGAGGTAAGCATAAGGATATTCATGGTCACAGAGAAACAAACTGCATATAGAAGTTAACAAGTCATGGACAGTTTATTATAATTAGAATACGTCTTAAAGTAACCAGTGCTAAATTTCTTATGTACAGAGCTCCTGTACGAGGCGAGCTAGTAACCATGGAGAAGATCCGTGTCCGAGCCAATTTTTCAGCTTAGGCATATTACTGTTATGCTGAGAACTGATTCTTAAAACCTAAGTACACCCAAATGAAGAAGCATCTGTAGCTTACCCAAAAACTATTTGTTTAAGCTCTCATTTTTAACACTTTGTTTTCTATTAAATGAATAATTTTACCCCATTCTCCTGCATAAAGTGTTCCCTTCAATTTGTTTACGACAACTCGGAGGCCCTTAGAATGCTGAAGCAAATTGCTTCCAACTCATAACCTGAAATTTCAAAATTCCTCTTCAGTTTGAGATAGTAATTTCCAAAACCCACCATTTACCATTAATTAGGACTACCCACTCCAGTGATTTAACTACATACAGGTAACAGTTTTGTGGAATCTTACTTACTCAAGAAACCTGGGGAGATACAGATTCCTTTACCCTTCACAGCAAACTCCCTGACATGGCTATGACTTATGATCCAAACCAACAGACAAGCTAATTCACACAGTTTCCATTGCCAAATACAGTGAAATAACCAGATTCCAATTTTTCTGAACAGAAAAGAAATAAATGATCTACTCTTAAACTTTTAGGAGTTTTCTTTTAGGTTCTATTTCAAGTGTTTGAGTAGTTCCGTGATGATGTTAACAGATTAGGGGTAACCTAGCAACAAAGAATAACAAACAGTAAGAGTAAACAGAAAAAAGTCAGTTCATTGAAGGGTTAAACATTAGTAAAATCGTTTCAAAACTTTGCATTCATGAGGAGGTTCGCTTGTGCCCAGAGAGGCATTTAATTCAGAGCAACATAATAAAGTCTAAAGGCCAAAGTCACTACCAGCTCAGGCAGTTTGGGCTGCTAATTTCAGACAAATCAACAGGAGCGATGGATTGTAACAAATCACCTAGTAAAAAAAAATGCAAACACAAGCTCAGATCAATCAAATTATACTGCAATTGACCAAACCTTTCGGTTATCTAGTTTAAAAATAGCCTGAACTTAAACAGGAATTTGGCTGACAAGAATTGTGGAAGCAGTTGGAACTTTCTCATTATCATTTTGAGTAACACTCAAGGCTCCACTGACCTGAAACCTGCAAATATAATAGTCATCCCCAAACAGAGCCCTCATCCCATCGACAGGCTTCAGGTTGGGGTTCCTGGGTTGGAACACGATACTCATGTTGACCAAAGCCTTCACTCTATCGGGCCGAAATAGGCAAAAGTACCAAGCGATCGCGGCACCCCAGTCGTGCCCCACCAAGAAAACCTTATCGATGCCCATCGAGTCAAGAAGCCCCACAAGGTCTCCTACAATGTGGAAGACAGTGTAGGACTCGGGCGAAGGCGGGGCATCCGTGTCACCGTAGCCACGGAGGTCAGGAGCAATGGTTCTATAGCCGAGCGCTGCTAGCGACAGTATCTGGTGGCGCCATGAGTACCTGATGAGAGATTGATATAACAATCTCAATCCACATTTCAGTGAACAAGAATGTGTTTTGTACATCAATTTCGACAAGACTGCTATTCTATCTGACAACAAAAATTTGCCGGAACAGAGAAACAGAGCCAGCCTTCATTTCTCACGAAGATTGCCGACAGAGGATGCATTTGCGAATGAGAACCTACTGCTTGCATCAAGTCGAAGCCCGATTCCGTCAACTTCATAATTGACCGTATACCAAATTAAACCGTGATACGCCACGAATTATCCAGGCTGGAAACAGTACCAGAGCTCAGGGAAGCCGTGGAGGAAGAGGATTGAGTCGGGTCCAGAGCCGGCGGTGGCAACATGCATGTTTATGCCGTTCGTGCGGACGTTCGTGTGCTCTATGTTCTCCATGGGCCTTTTTCAGGATGAAAGCTCCAGAAAGCTCGATAGATTTCAGGCAGGGGCTTCTCACAGGCAGAGGAGATGGCTGAGAGGTTTCACCGTCCGTTACGGTCAGCGGAGACTGGGAGCAGCCGAAGCGGACCCGAGAGGACAAAGTAGAAGAAGAAGAAGAAGAAGACCAAGACGAAGAAGAACGGCGAAGCTGACGATGAACGGATCCCACTTAAAAAAAAGATAAAATCAAATATTATCAATGTTCTGTTCTAAGAATATTGTCGTATCTTCTTTCGGGGCATCGGTATCCGGCCGCCCATCCATCTCGATTAATCCGGTCCGAACCGAGTCGATCCTCTCGACCATTGAGCATAGAGGAAAATTGTAGAAACAAAAGGCAAATATCTTAAATTTTTTTCTGAATTTATTTTTCACCTATTACTTTTTTTCCTATTTTAATTGTTCTCATAAAGTAAATTCTCGGGGAGCAAATTTCATAAAGTAATTCTTGGATATTTTCCGTTTTAGCTAATTCCCCCTTTTTTTCATTGTACCCATAACCCTCTATAAACGTCACCAACACATATGTTATTGTAAATGGATTTTTTTTATATCAATAATATCTAATATAATAATAACTTACTAATTTATTAAATAATATATTATTTAATTTAAGACTTATTATTAATTATAGATAAAATTTTTTGAATGTAAGAATCCGTGAGGAGTTTAAAAATTAACTCTTTGTCATAAAAAAATCCTCTTTTTTGTTTATCTTGTAATATAGCTTTTAATTTTCTGTTTTAAATTAATTACTTTGGCATAATTAATATATTTAAGAAAAGCTGGAAAAAAATTAATGGTCTTGTTGGTAAGTCTCATGGAACGTGTGTCTCGGCATGAAAATCTTACTCGACGCGTCCAATATCACATTTCGCAGGAAAAAGTGTCATTATAATTATGATAGTTGTCAGGAGAAATTACTAAAAAAATTATGACATCTTCGAAAATTATCTAAAAATATAAGTGACTTTTAATATTCATATATTTGTACAGTTTTGCTCACGAAATAGCATAAATATTAACTACATTAACTTTTTCTGTTAATTACGGGTAATAAATTGACATATTTTTTTGGTACATGACAACTATCACGTACCAAAGGCATGCATGCGGCACATGGACGTGCCACCACTCAACGGCTAACGGAAAAAATAATAATTATATTAGTAATCATGATATTTTAAAGAAAAAAACTAAATAACATATATATTTTATATATTTAGAAGAGGAAAATATCGTATTTGTTTGGGCAATTTCCCAATCGATATTATGATTATACTAAGTGGAGTAACCTATTTGGACTGTAGGACTGTAGTAGTATTTTCCAAAAAATATCGAGAGTATCTTGTCTCGGCTGCAATCAAGTTCTAGCCGTCCGATAGCCAAGTCTTCCTCGGTTCGGATGGACTCCAAGATTTTTGAGACGTTTTGGTACGGTACAAGTCTATTTTTAGGTTATGTAACAAAGTTTGGACCAAAGTTTTTAAAATTATATTGGACCGAAAACTGATATAAGTATAGATTTATTGGTCAGATTAAGAGTTTAATAAGTCGAATTGAATATTTAATAAATAATATTAATAATATAATATTACTAATAAATTTATATAATATTATAATTTAAATATAATTTATAATAAAAATTATTAATATAATTATTATATTAAATAAATATTTAACATAAAATATTAATATAAAATATATTTTTATTTTTATTTTAAGTCGATTAATTTTCAACCTATTAGTTTAGTACAACCTAAAATCTTCTGAGCGTCAGACCTCTAATTTAATGTTGGGGAGAATTTTTGTGCATTGTGACTTGGGGGGCCCAAGCTAAGTATTCGAATAACGTGGAAAAAACTTTCCAACAATAATTTTCCTTTTTATTTTAAATACTCGAACATAAGTTGGATGCTCCGCGTCTTCACAAGAAATTACAAGAATATCAACTATCGTTAAGCAGTTAAAGTTGAGCTGGCCCAAAAGCACGAAATTTTTTTTGTGCCGTGACAGGACCAGTGTTTTCTTGTTGTTGATTTTTTGGGCCGTGCCATCCAGCTTCAAAAGTACGAAACTAAATTTTTATAATAAAAAAATTAAAAAATAATTTATTATTTTATTTAAATTCACGTAAATTTTAGGTTAAATGATTTAATTATATTATAAAAATTATTTTAAATATAAATTATTTAAATTTATTTTTAAAAATATAATTATTTATAAAATTCATACTATAGTTTTAAAAATCGAACCAGGTTGGCCGGTTCAATTGAGAACTGGCTATTGACCTGGTTCGGTTCCTACAAAAATCCAATTGCACATTCAAAGAGAAAAACTCCGATTGAACAGGTTGGTTTCCAACCCGACCATGAACTTAATTGAACAAGTGAGAAAACCGACCAACTTAAAATTAAAAAAAATAAAAACATATTATAATATACCTATTTTATTTTACTAGACTTATATTTATATTTTATATTAAATTTTTGTTTAATACAATAGTTATATTAATAATTTTTGTTATAAATTCTATTTAAATTATGATATTATATAAATTTATTAGTAATATTATTTATTAAATATACGGTTCAATCTATTGAACCTCCAGTCTGACCTATGAACCAATGCCTACACCGATTCCTGACCCGATCCGATTTTAAAAACTATGATTCATACCCAAACCGATATTTCAAGCCTTCTTATTTCTCATACCATACCAAAATAACCCAAAAATTTCTTACCGGTCCGAATGGCCAACTCTAAGTCAAACCAAGTCTGTCAAAGGGAGTTTTTTACGATATCAACTGTTGAATAATTCAATAACTTCATTGGATGGCTCACAATTTATAATAATAACAAAAATCCAATGACTCAATGAAACGACTGAGTTTTTAACTTTTCCTGGGATGTCAAAATCGTCTAATGAAATTCATCTCCTTTTTGTCCTTTCAGCTCGGGTGATTTTCCTTCCACCACCAAGGGATAGAAGATAATTTAATTTGCCCGATCACTTTTATATTTTTTTAATTTTTTTATTAAGAAAAGAAAAGATGATTAAAAAGACAAAGCACAAGAAGGAATCTTTGCCACCGAAAACGACAAGCACTGTTGACTGGTAACTTCACTTTGTCAGCATTATTAAATTCTCACTCCAATTATAAATAGATATAAATCATAAAAATCTAATTATTATATATAAAAAATATATGAAAATAAAAAATAAAAAAATATAAAAATTTTTATAATAAAAATTAATTTTATAATATTTTAATTATTAGATCAATAAATAATAATATAATTATATTATACTTCCTTTTTTTAACATTTTTACTTAATTTAATGCTAGGGACAGCAAGAAATCCGTTTTTTTTCTTGTCTTGTTTATTGGTGGTGGGGGGTGGGGTCTGCGGGGGGTGGACAGGTGGAAGTGGGCCACTCATGATTTGACCCCTTTGCGAGGGGAATGAATCCAGGAGTCCTCACCGGGGGCATTTTCCAGCTGCGCTGCCCCCTGTTTTCCTCTCTATCAGCTCCACGACCCGACTTCAGTGATCTTCCAATCGGGTCCCTTTCGATCCATCAATTCGACCCGAAGACCAAGAGGATATTATCGTGGCCCCGGTCAAATCGGCATCGAGTAAGCACGTTTTATCGCCGAGAGCACGAGAGCTGGGCGCACCCACGGTGGCTCGCACTTCGTGGGAGGGCCCTAAATTCATGTCTCTGCACGGGAAGATGTGCAGATGGGCTGAGGCAGTGGATCTCATCTCGGTCGAAGACCAAACTGACACGTTGGAGGACCGGAAAACGCATGAAACGGAGAGAGGATAATGTTTTGTTTGTATTAATTGCCGGTATTCAGTTGTATTTTGTTCAGCTGACTAATCCGGATCGCTTCAAGTCGGTCCATTTAAGAGGTTAAGAGCTTCCCGCTGTAGGTGGGACTCGAACTCGAATTCTCTCATTAGGATAATGAGTGCCGAATCACTCTGTTATACTCACGGTGGTTAGGAGAGAGGATAAGGTTGGTGAGAGGGGCAGGGAGGATCATAGATTATCTTAGGCAGAAGACTTGCAGGAGCACGAAATTTCTAGTTTCCCTCTATGCATTTCACGAAAAATAAAATTTTGATTAATTAAATATATTTACACACGCTACTATCCTATATTTAGTAATCTAATAATTCCTGCTAATTCAATTTCTAATAATTTTTATTAATTTAACTACAAAATTCTTATAATTATATATTTTTTATTAAAAAAATCTTAATTTGTAGAGTTTTTTTTATTAAACATGAGATATGTGAAACTAAATAATTAGATAAATAAATGAGTATGATAAATTATACGGTCATAAATAAATCTACAATATTGTGATTATTGGATAAAAATAATATTATTATATTAAATTTTCTTTCAATATAAATAATGCCCTAATGTACCATATTGCTGCAACATCAATTGTCTCCTCCTTTCTCCACATCCTTCCAATCTCTCTGTTTGGTTCCCAAGTGTCGACATAATAGTTTTTAAAATTGGACCGGGCTAGGAACCGGTATAGGCATGGATTTATGGGTCGGACCGGGAGTTTAATGGGTTGTACCGCATATTTAATAAATAATATTACTAATAAATTTACATAATATCATAATTTGAATATAATTTATAACAAAAATTATTAATATAACAATTACATTAAACAAAAGTTTAATATAAAATATAAAATATAAATTTAGTAAAATAAAATAGGTACATCATAATAGTTTTTATTTTTTTAATTTTAAGTCAACCGATTTTTTCACGGGTTCAATTAGGTTCATCAGTCGGACCGAAAACTAGCCGGTTCAATCGAAGTTTTTCTCTTTGAATGTGCAATTGGATTTTTTTGTAGAAACCGGACCAGGTGAGTGGCCGGTTCCGAGTTAAACCAGTAGAACCGGTCTGATTTTTAAAACTATGATCGACATAATTCCTTGACATTATCACTTGCATTTAACATGGTCATTTTGGTTAAACTGCATTAATAATCCAGTTCTCGAAACTTATGCGGAGTCAACTCCTAAGGACCCTAATTAATTTTACCACATGTATGACATATTAACTTTTTTATCCAGTAAAATTACCAGTAGAGTTGACTGGTAGAAAAAAAAATGCAACTTGATAGATTATTTTGATAATAAAATTAATTCATTAACAAAAATCTTAAATGTAGGTGTAGTTGGTGAAAGATAATTATAATTATGTGAATTTTATTTTATTTAATAAACCAAGTAGACTGATAAAGTTTTGCAATAAATATAAATATAATAATAATAGTTATTTCAGTCCTACAGGAAAGAGAGAAGGTGGGCAGATAAGATGGAAACCCGTCGACTCGGCACATAGGAACCTTCTTTTCCCCTTCCTTCCTGTACTTTGCCTGCAAAACCATATCCATATAACGCTCCCTGTGCTGCAGAGATTCAGAAACCATCAATTTTCTTGTCTCGTCCTCCATAGCCGATATATCTCGCGAAAACCAGAAAGCTCATCGACCATCTCCCCTATGGGCGAAAGCAGCAGCAGCAACAGCAACGACCCGCCTTCGAGTTCGGCCGAGCCCTGTGAAACATTTCGCGGCTTTCGCGGCTTTCGTGGCAGCGACCGTGATTGTGTCAGTTATGGTCCCGGCTACGCTCTTAACGTGAAGGTAATTCTCTGTAGCTTGATCATCATGTTACTCGTCATCATCGTCGTCCTTGGATTACACACCTACGCCTGGTGGCTCCAGCATTGCTGCTGTCGCCGCCGCCGCCACCGCCGCAGCAGTAGCAGGAGCAGCAGCCGCCACCAGGACATCGCAGCGCCGCAGGGCGGCCTGGATGCGGCCGTGCTCAAGTCCCTTCCCACCTTCACTTTCAATGGCGCCGGCAAAGACCAGGGTAACCTCGGCGACTGCCCCGTCTGCCTGTCGGAGTTCGAGGACGGGGAAGCAGTCCGGGTGCTGCCCAAGTGCGGGCATGCCTTCCACGCGGAATGCATCGACATGTGGTTCCAGACACACTCGAACTGCCCCATTTGTCGAGCCCCTGTCCAGGCTCAGTCTGACGCAGACGCGGCATCAGAGGACCCAGCCGCCATTTCGTCACCCGGCCATGGAGATGAGAATGAAAACTCGAGTTCGAATGATTCTCCGGTGGAGCTGCTCAGTATAACCGTGGAGACGCCTCCGTCGATGGAGGAAAGGTTTAAGGGTTGGCCGGAGGAGCAGGGTTCTGGCTCGGACGGCGGTAGCAACCCCGCCAAATCACCGTGTAAACCCGGTTTATCCATGAAAAGGATTTGGAGTGTATAAATTTTGAAGCGTGTTTTCTGTCTCTTCCACTTTCTGAATACAGACCGAGGAGTAAGGACTAATAGCTTCATGCAGCTACTGTTTATTCCGGGCGACGTGGCAAATCTTTTCGCACAATTGGAAAGTTCAACGATTCATGTTCTGCATTGTCTCGACAGGTTGATCTTGTAGTTCTGGTGAATATCTCGGTCCCGATATGATGAATAATAACACGAAGGACAGACTCGGGAAGTTTCATTCTCGGCTGCACAGCCATCAGCTTGTGCTACTGAATGCCGCCTCGGCATATCTGACTCAGGCACGCAAAGAGCCCGCTTGTACTTCGAATTGATTGATATTCCCGCCGCACGGTTGTTTGGGAAGAAGAAGATTTCGACTCGGTGACTATTTCGAATCTTGATCCACTTCAACTGCAGTGGTCAACTGTTTCGATCTCAATAAACCCATCCAAATGAAGAGATACAGCACAAATGTGATTTATAATGCGATAGAGAACGAGATCCCCTCAGTAAGTCAGTGTCCACTGGGTCCCGGGGCATAAAGGAATGGTCCAACGGCGTACAGCTTCGTCTTCCCGTTACCTCTGCGGCGGGAGTATGACGAGAGTGAGGCCCCGGAGGCTCCACGGTTCACGTCGGTCGGGTGAGCGCAGGACGCATCGGGAGACGAGTGGAGGAAGGCCTTGCACTCCGAGAGCCTCCAGTTGTCCTCGACCTCCGACGGCGAAAGGGTGGCGAAGAAGTAGCCATTGGCATCTGTCGGCCCACTGAGGATCACGAAGGTGCCGTCTCGTAGCCTCGTGTATCGATCGCAAGGCACGAGATTCTTGCGAGTGCCCCTTACGAACATAAAATGGAGAAAATAGCACATCTTATGGCTTTGGTCACTCTAGTTAGATGAACCGATTTGTGATAACAATACAGAAACTAGACCAGAGTCGACTTCAAGTCCGGATATAGTTTGCCGTCCGATCGGGTCATCCCAGTAGACATGATACACACAAGCATACATATACAAATACAAGATATAAGAGTACCTCCGAGAGGGGTGAGCTTGGTGCCTGATCTGCAGTAGATGATCCCTTGCACTCCAATGATCGTGGAAAGCACCCTCTGCTTGTGGTACTGCGGAGGGCCGCCGGGCCTCTCCAGGCTATCTGGTTCGTAGCCATAACCCGAGTCGGCAGCTTTGATAGGCATCAACAGTAAGAGCATCATGGCCGCTATGGAAGTCATCCCGGGAAGAAGGAGGCGGCGATCGCGGCCATGGCTGTTGCTGTTGCAGGCCATCGATTGGTGGCGAATTCTCGAGGCAAATTGGGTTGAAGGCACGCAGAGAGAAAGAGGAGGAGAAGACGATCTCCGAGGAGGCTTCCTTTAAGGAATGGATTGAGCATATACTGTGGCTGTCAATGACCATTCAATGGGATGGGACGCAGTGTGAAGGGAATAGGGCGGGCGTGCGCGTATACGGGCATTAGTGGGACGCATCAAATGGAGGCATTGGAGGAGATGCTTGGCCTACTACCGACCTTTAAGGTTTGATTTGGTTGAGCATTAAAAATCTAGTTTAGTGGCCATAAATACATTCGCTCGACAATTGCTTACTAGTGGTATATTAGATTTATAAGAATTTTTATTAATCTAAATTTATCTGTATTTTTAAAAAAATTATCATATTTTGGATATAATATCATAAATTAATCCATTTTGTATGTAAAAGCTTTGTTAATTATATGACATTAATTCGGGCTAGTCCACATGGCCAACTATCTTGGGTGGCACAAACATTCCAGCTCATGTACAAATATTTTGCATTTTAGGCGGTTTAAATTTGACCTGAATTATATAAATAATTATTTTTATAAAGTAAATTTAAATAATTTTATATTATAAAATATTATTTTATAATATAAATTTTATATTAATTCAAACAAAATTTAAAAATAATTATTAAAATATAACTAAATATCTGAAACAACTCCAAGAATCCTGATCCGAGTATAATTTTTTCAAGTTGTACTAGGGTATACTTTCATACTGTGTCAAATTTTGATAGCTCTAATAAATTACTATATATTATGACGAATTACGACCATATACTATAATATGAGATCAAATTCCGCTGTAATATAAGGTCACGGCAACATTTACACATCAAAACATGCCCCTGGTGATAATGTGTTAGTTTCTATTGCAAAGTTTCCAAATGGGCCGAAGCGGTCGGCCCAAAGTTCTTATGAAGGAGTTTACTAAGTGGGCCTGAGGCCCAGCTCAGAAACCCCGCAGGAACCCGAAACCACTCTGACCTCCGCAAACGCTGCGGGGTAAACCCTAGGCATATAAGCAGCGCATCTGTCTTCCCTCTCAGAGCCACACCAGTCTCTCCTCCATCAGCAGCTCAGCGTACATCTGTCTTTCGAGAGACAAATGGTTTCGCTGAAGCTCCAGAAGCGGCTCGCTTCCAGTGTCCTCAAGTGTGGCCGTGGCAAGGTCTGGTTGGATCCTAATGAAGTCAACGAAATCTCTATGGCGAACTCCCGTACGATTTCACTTTCTTATTTTTCTGTCTATTTTTCGACGTTCACATCATTTGATATAGAATTTCTACGGGTTTCTGCATTGGCATGATTCGAAACAGTCGTTGTCCGCTAAATCGCGTTGAAATGATTGTGAGAAGAAGACTTTAGCTTACAATTACCGAGGACGTGATTGAGCTCCGATCTATCCTGCCTAGTAGTTTTTGACTGAATGTAGCGCTGTAGAAAGTTTCCAAGTAGAGACTTGGGAGCGATTGGGTGGTTGTGGCGGCATTAATTGTAAGTATGAGTTTTAGTAATATCTGCTTTTTGCAGAGGATAAGATAGTTTAGAAATTTAGAAGCGATATTAGGTTTGAATTTCTGGCTTTACGCTAAGAAAATGATCTGCACGCATGAAGAAATTAGTGAAGTTAAATTGTGTTGAAAGAAATTTATGGATTTATCTATCAGCTTTCAAAATATTGCGATTTCTTTGACTGGCCTGATAAGTTACTGCCTCTACTCTCGTATCGTATGAGCTGTATCTTCCAGTCTTATTGTCCATTTGCATTGGTTTTGGCAACACCTTGAAGTCTTATGAATCTGAAGTTGTGATGCTATTTTAGTTGCTATGATCAATTAGGATGTGCTAAGATTTGAATAATCCATGAGTTGATTTTACTGATAATTGTTATTATACATATGTTTTCTGCAGGCCAAAACATTAGGAAGCTAGTGAAGGATGGCTTCATCATCAGGAAGCCAACCAAGATACACTCTCGATCTCGTGCACGCCGCATGAAGGAGGCCAAGAGGAAGGGACGACACTCAGGATATGGTAATGTATCTTTTAGAAGTTTGGCCTTATGGTAATTGGCTCTTTGTATTTTTGCCATTTCACTTTATCTTTACAGGCAAGTAGTTAACCTGTTGTTTGGTTTGAATTGGTTCTTGATCCATAGGTGAGGCTTGAAACTGAAAATGTTTTTAATGTCGGTTTTACCAGCTCATGATGGAATTTTCAAATTCAGCCCATATGGGAAATAATGATAAAGTAAATCTAATGAATGTTTGTCAATATTTTTAAACTCAGGTAAGCGGAAAGGTACAAGGGAGGCAAGATTGCCCACCAAGGTCTTGTGGATGAGGAGGATGCGTGTTCTCCGCCGCCTGCTCCGCAAGTACAGGGAGTCAAAGAAGATTGACAAGCATATGTACCATGACATGTACATGAGGGTGAAGGGTAATGTTTTCAAGAATAAGCGAGTGCTGATGGAGAGTATCCACAAATCTAAGGCTGAGAAGGCAAGAGAGAAGACCCTCTCTGACCAATTTGAGGCAAAGCGTGCTAAGAACAAGGCAAGCAGGGAAAGAAAGATAGCCAGAAGGGAAGAACGATTGGCTCAGGTCAGTGTTTTTAGTCTCAATTTATAAATCAATCAAAATGTTATCAATTGATTCTTCAAAGAACATTTTGTTATTTGAAGTTCTGAAAATTTTCTCATTGTTAAATGTGGACAGGGGCCTGTTGAGAAGCCCGTGGCCCCTCCACTGGCTGCAAGCCCAGTTGCAGTGTAAGTGAACACTCATGACTTCATAATGCTTCTGGATTTTCTTATGCAAAATAACCAAGAATCCTAAAGCATCCTTTTCTTTTGGTAACTGTGTTGGATTATCGCAGGGGAAAGAAGAGTAAGAAGTGAGGCCTGTGATGAACAGATGGTACTGAAGGTTCATACTAATTTTGGTCTTCATCGTGTCTTTTGACTCTCATCATGTTAGATTAAAAAGTTTTGCTTTATTTTTGCATCTTCTGTTTTCTCTAAGAACCTATTTCTTCTTCATGTTGGAAAGAAACACCGCTCAAAGATATCAGTACCTTTCTGTTCAGATTCTTCTTTCAATTATTGTTGTTGATCAGCTTTCATTTTTTATTAGTACTTTTGCTTGTGATATTGAGATTGAACCAACTTTTAGCCATGATCGGGCAAGGGGTTTCTTTGGATATTACTCGGATTATATATATATGTGTGTGTATATAGTAGGTTTCTCTTGGAAGTTTTATCCAGGAGGTTTACTGGAATCGTGCAGTCTCTCCTGTGACTTTCGGGTGAATCTCCATGATTTATACTCTGCATCTACAAAGTCGGAGAAGAGTACTTGTTATTATGTACATTTTGATGAACTTTCCCAGTAAAGCAAATTGAGCCTAATTTCAAATGCCTATTAGTGGAAGGATAACTCTGCATCTACCAAACAACAGATGGCTGATGGCAAAAGCTGGTCCGTCTGCCAGGACCTCTGATTTAACCGAGATGAATTATTTATTAGGTATCAAGTTACTGGTATTGTTATCACCCTATGTCCAAGCATTAATGAGTGCATTGTTTATCTGGAACATAAGCGGGAGGTCCTGAGGCAATGCAATTACCATATGCCTGTGGAAGAGGACTCTGGGTGATTGATCCATGAGCATGACAGGCTGCTGTTGCTGACTCATGCTCTGCGTGCCCCCTCTAATACTCCTCTCGGCCACACCTGCCCGAGGGGTGAAGGGTTCCTGATGGAAGGCAGCCCCGTCTAGTTCTCGATCCCTCAGGTGCTCACGTTAGTACTGATGCTCTTGTTGCTACTGGAGATGACGTCGCAGTAGTTCAGTGAGAGGTTCCAGCCCGTGTTGATGGGGAACCTGAACTAACTACGGATAAGTGAATCCGTCAGCCAACTTAGTTTTCGTTAGGGCGACGCGGTGGCTTATATGAAATTGAACCACTGACCTTAGACATTGGACAGTCAATCTGGGCCTCAATCCCGGTCCTCAACTATAATTTTTAAAATCGAATCGGACTAGTCGGTTGAATCGGTTCATTTGAGAACCGGGTTGGCACCGTATTTGATTTACTTAACTAATTTAAATGCACTCTAAATTTAATTAGATCAATAAAAGTAGTTAAACTTAATTGCATTGACAATCAAATAAATAGGGCAAATTAAAAAATTATTTTAAAAAAATTGTCATCAATTTTTAATGCCTATTAAAAAAAATATTAATATTTTATTTTATTTTTATTAAAAGTAAAAATTACAACTCAGGTATTATAATAAATATTTTAAAATTTAAAAATAATATCTTATAATAATTAATTATATTATATTATATTATTTATTAAATATAGAATTTAACTATTAAATCTATAATTTCATTAATGAATTTTTACTTTAATTGATTTTTGGTCAAGAATTATAAACTCATTCTCTCTTCCTAGTATCCTGCTGAAGCCTCAGGACCATGGCCATCCAACTTGGAGCATGGTGAACTTGAGATCAGCTTGGAAGCTCAGGAATCGTAGATCGACCGGATAGATCCATCAATAACGTTAGATAAGGGGAAAAAAGTTGAAAATAAGGAGAAAAATTGAACTCGCAGCCCCCACCAACCGCGGCGATCAGGATTATTCTTTTTCCTTTACTATTTTTTCAACCTTTTTCCCGAGTTTGTCTTCCACACGGCTATTTCTTATAGGTCGACGTGGCGACTGGCTGACCTTCCCTCGGCCATGTCAGCAGCCTCCCCCATCGTCAGATACAGCCACGGACCGCTCAAACTCGAAAGCCTGACGTGATTCTGATTTCCGTTTTCCCTTTTCATTTTTTTTCCCCAACTTCAATTCTCCATGGAAAAACAGAAACCAAAATCGCTCTGTCAGTCTCCCTCTTGACTCTTCCTCCATCCCTCTCCTCCAAATCTCAAAACCCCAGAAACCAGAGACAGTTCCCAGACATGGCCTCCTACTCTCACCCCTCAAAGTCAGCTCTTCGATGGTAAAGCCTCTGATACTTTGAACCTTCTCCGGGAGTTCCATTCTATTGGTTTCTTTGATAGGTTCCGAGCTGCAAGTCTCCGTCCCTTTCCCTCTGATCTCTCAATCGAGCGGAAATGTCCAACTCGGGCGGTTTCGCAGTCACTCGGACCCATCCCGACAGCCGTTTGTACCGCCCGCCTCACGTCCGGAGGCACCAGCAGCAGCAGCAGGTGAGGAGCGAGGCAGCACGAGTCGGCTCAGCCGACTCGGAGCCCGTGCGGACCGACTCGGAGGAGTCTGCATTGTCGCATTCCAGGCTCAACTCGGTCTGCTCCGCCTCAACCATTCGGAGCGCTGATTTGACTCACTTGGATCGGCTCATCGAGTCCGTCACCCCCTCCGTGAGGGCTCACCACTTACATGAGGCAGGTTCCTTCTCCTGAGATGTACCGTGTGCCTCACCCTATGGATGCAAGCGATGTATTGAAGAGTCATTAGTTGCAATGGCGATGACATAGGATGCCACCGGCAATTCTAGTCAAATTAGAAGAAAAAATGAGCAAATTTGTGATCCATGTGATTGATTTTTGTGTCTTGCTATATTGAAGCATGAACTCAACTAATCCTTATCAGGGTTGGGCTTTGATGTGTTGACTGATATTTGATTGGTGAGAAATAAGAGAAATTGTTCGACATTTAATCCTCTTGTGATGCTATGGGCAGAAGTGGGGGAATTATTTGGTGATGAATCTTATCTCACGAGGGTTGTTCTGTTTTTGCTCGTAGTTGGTGTCAGATATTGGGAAAAAAAGAGAACAGTTTTGCACGTCCTTTTTTTCCAGGATTTGTAAAATTCTACATTGGATGTTTTGGGCACATGTGGTAGTGTGATTTGGTTTCTTGGTTTGAGTTAGTCACAATTATGATGACTGATTCTTGGTTACTTTTTCCTAATATAGGTTTTATGCTTTGACATGGCAACTTGTTTTGATCCTGTTTTGTTGTAGTCAATAGCGAATCAGATTCTGTTGTTGCTAGCATAAAACTCGCGGCATTTGTTGTATCTGATTGTGTTTTGGCATGAGTTTTTGGTAATATTCTGGTTGAATTCTTTTAGGGTTTCTTCTCATAGTTCATACATCTGTTCAGGTGAGAACAAGAGGAGAGAGAAGAAGAGAATCTGATTTACGACATTATTTTTCACTGGATGACTTGTGGGAAGCTTTCAGAGAATGGAGTGTATATGGAGTTGGAGTGCCCCTGGTATTAAATGGGAGTGAACCTGTCAGGCAATACTATGTTCCATCTCTGTCAGGAATACAGTTGTATATAGATACACATAGAATGAGGTAACCACAATCTATTGTCTATACTTATGTTGCTGTGTAACTGCCTAGCATCACTTTCTTCTCTCTGTCTTTTGTTCTGCTCCTACATATTTTTCTCCCTTGCTTATTGAGTCATGTTTCTGCTCCTGTTTTTGGCCACAACTGATTGCAGCTAAATCTTTGCTTCCATTTTGACCCTGGGTACTTGTGATAGAAAGAGATTAAGCTTTAAGTGAATGGAAATTGCATGACTAGTGAAAGAAGGATATGCTTTCAAATTCCTGCAATTTGAGGGTGGTAGATATTGGAATGGAGCCTTGAAGTCATGTCTATTTGACAAACTTCTTTTGCTAACATATTTTATCTTTAGGCACATGCCAAGTTGTTTTAATAGCCATTTTGGAACTATAGTAGCACATTTATGAGAAGTAAGCTTCATTTTGAAGTCTTTTAAGAGTTGGACTTTGTGGATCCTTACATCTATGTGCATTAGTGTAAATACTAGTACACTTCATGCTGTACCTTTCTCTCCATTTATGTCCATTTTACGATTCAACTTGATGGTTTTCCATGAGCCACTTCTATAAGGCTATGTTTTGTTATCAGAATATATGGTGAACATCATTGTTGAAACTTCCCAAAACACTGTCAGACAATATCCATTTATTAGTTCTCCTACAATCTGACCACCCACTTCACATTTAGGTCTATCCATTCCTAATTTTATCTCTTCTAATATGTTTGCATATCCACCATATTCTAATGTCTCTTCATCTATGTTTTACTGCTCTCAGCTCTCCCCTAAGACTTGAGAGCAATTTGGTATTCTTGCATATACTTTTTCTAATATTAGATGTTGATATGTCTATTCTAATTGAATCCCAGGAGATTCATATGGCTCCTAGTGTAACTAATTTTTAGAATGGTGAGATGAAAATGAAAAGAAAAATTTCTCTGTTAATCCAATTGGGTTGGTGTGGTGATTAAATGAAACTTCCTTGGAGAAGATTCATATTCAAGTCAATGTGAAGCCATACGGGAGGATTTCTCCTATTTGGCCACCTGCACAGCCTGTGTGGCCGGACTTATCCATCTCTTGGGCTTGAGGTTTTCACATATATTTTGTGGATTAGTTGGGGAAAGCCCGGACTCACCTCATTATTGGAGGAATCAAAAGGGGAAAAAAAATCTCTACGGTCTACCCTATTATAGCCTATGTACTTTTTTTTTTGCTAATTTGTTTTGGAATTTTATAAGAATTTTTTTGCCTCTACTTTGATAAGCAGGGGCAGAACTTGTCTCCATAGGATCAGTAGTGGATAGTTCGGACAACATTTTAATTTCTCATCTCCTCTTAAATATATTGGCTTTGTGTAAAATAAAATCATCTTTCTTGTGACTGGCATACATGTATTTATAAAGAAGTCTATCACGGATCCAAGTTCAACTATAAACAACCCCAGAAATACATAACAAAATTCATGGTGTGAAACATGAATCATATAGCTCCTATTGGATGATTATATTATTCAAGCTACTTTTCTGGTATGAAAATAGTGGATTTAGAACACGCTGTCAATAAATAAAGTTATTTTTATGGTTATATTTATGATCTGTTCTGCAGGAATATCACTGAAATTTAGGCAAAGTCTTGAAAAAAATGAAAAATGTTTCTAATTTTCTGCAGTTCTGTATCTAGGTAACTGTTAGCCACTTGTCCAACTTGTATGGATAATTCAGCAGTTCAAGCATTATTGTCCCACTATCCTGAGAAATCAGCCCATACAATTGTTATTTAACAATTCGTCAATATCTTTCCCCTTTAGAATATGTGTATTTTATTCACCACATTTCTTGGTATACATACTGGACAATAATTCAATGCCTCTCTTGTTCTGAATAACCAGGAAACCTGGGGAAGATAGTGATGCAGAATCCTTGAGAGAGACGAGCAGCAGTGTAAGCAGTGAATATGAAGCCGAAAGGAAGGGAAATGGTAATATGGATGGAATAAAGAGTCAGACTTTTGTGAACACGAACTCTCAAAAGATGAACAGGCTTACATTAAGGGATAGTGAGCCTCTCAGGAGTTCTTCAGGTGACAAGGCAGAGGTTGGTAACTCTTCAGGAGAGCTAGTCTTTGAATATTTGGAGCAAGAACAACCTCACCATCGCAAGCCTCTTTATGACAAGGCAAGTGACTGCTAACTTGTTCAGTTGAATCAGATGGAGATGAGCCTTATTTGTCTTAATTTCATTGCTATTTAAATTTTAGTTACTTAATTGTCTTTACGTTCCCTGAATTATAATTCCATACATTAGGTCTTGAGTCTTGCCACTCTGTTTCCCGACCTGAAGAGTTATAGAAGCTGTGATTTATCACCTGCAAGTTGGATCTCTGTTGCCTGGTACAATTGTTTCCTCCTCTTTCTATACGCCAACTTTTATTTATGGTGTACAATGATGGTTCATTTTTATGGAAGACTGCTCATTAATTGCAACCTCCCCAGCCAGAAGTGATAAAAGGGAAAGAAAAATGAAAGTATTCCTGGGGTGCGCCCTTGTGGTTTGTGAAGAAAATGTCACTTTCCCAAAATGTATGACGGCAGTAAATATCTCTGTGTTGACTATGTCACCACTCTCTCAAAATGTTAATGATAGTGAATTTCTGTGATTCATTTATGTTGCTGTTCATAAAAATTCATGGCAGTAAGGGCAAGTTGAGATGGTTCATAAAAACCTAGGGGCATTGAGAGGTTACAGACTGTGCGGTGTATTTTTAGACCACCTTCAAATTGTAGGGTGCAAATTGAAGATAAAATTTTCTTTCATGCTTGCTTAGAAATCTGCAATTCTCATGAAATTATATTTGAGTTCTCATCAATTCAATTTCCGGGAGCAGGTACCCTATATACAGAATACCCGTGGGGCTGACTCTGCAGAATCTCGATACATCCTTCTTGACCTTCCATCGTTTGTCGACGCGCACAGCAGGTATGTTCATACCTCTCTCACGATCCGTTTTCTTGGTAAAATTATCTTACATGAATCCATCCTCGTTGTAGTAGATGTGAAGAACCAAGCAGATATTTGATTGTATGAACAGTTCCACTGTGCTATAATGTAATCTCTGGTTCTTGCTCACTCCATATTTCCTTGGAAGTGATCGCCAAAGAATTAGTCTTTCTTTGATCTCTGGTTTTAGGCCTCAGTGAGTTAATCTGTTGCAGGCAAGGTAGAGCCGCAACTCCATGTCCCTGGTGGCAGAAAGTCCTATGGGCTCGATTCATCCTCCAGGTTCTCTCTCCCCGTATTTGGCCTCGCTTCCTACAAGTTAAGGGGCTCAAGCTTGTCCCCGAACAGCACCTACGAGTGGCAGCGGGCGAACTCCCTACTGCAAGTTGCTGACGAGTGGCTCAGGCGGTTGCAGGTCAATCTTCCTGACTACCAGTTCTTTGTCTCCCACAATTCACGCCCGAGATGACAACTATGCCAAGGCAGCATCTGCTATATAGGCATTGAAATATTTAGGACATCAAATTTTTGGGAGGAAAGATGGGATAGGATATACTCCTGTGCTTAGTATTCTTGAAAAGGGCTTTCCTGTTTGTTCGGCCACACGAGATTAAGGCGGTTCGGCTTTCCTTGTTCTGCTGCCTGTTGTACTTACTGCCCTCGATACACTTGTAATTAGTTACCCCTCACACTTCTCCCCTTGCAAATTTATCAGTTAAGACGGGGAAGATGAACAAATTTTACGGATTCGACCTCCGGGGCAGCTCTCGAGATTATTTCCTTGGCCGAAGAACTTTTATTGATTTGTAATACAGGGAAATTTTGAAGTATCTGCTTCCATGCTCTGATGGGTACTCTTCATCAAGCAACAATTCGGTACCTGCCTCACACACACACACACACACTTCGCAACGTCAACATGTTGAAGCTGGGCCTTTGGGGGCCCATGATTGCCCAAACTTGTTGCTGATGGGCCTTAAGGTTCTGGATCAAGCCCAGTAAATGTTTGGAAGTATGGGCCCCACTGGGTCGGCTGCCATCCTTCGTCTTCCGAAAAGGGTCGATCACAAGCAAGCATCTCAATCTCATCTCATCTCATACCGTTTTACGGCAGGTGCCAACAGAACTAATCTTCAGCTCACGTCGAGGCTTCCAGATGAATTGACGGCCTTCGATTGTAAACTTTGACTCCGAACTATCACAGGTACTACTACTGTAAGGCCACTCTTCATGCTGCGCCTAATTGACGAAGCACGAGCAATAACAAGTCAAGGTCGGGAGTATGACGACTAATCATCTGTAGAACATGTACATGGGGGCAGTCTCGAGCATTATGATTATTCCAGAATTCGCACCGTACCATGTTTACGAGTCACCGGCAAGCGACCAAAACCGAGGCTCCTCTCTTCTCGAGAATCAATAGATCACATGGCTGTCTCTCGCCCCCAGCATAGGACCTAGGTCGAGGTTGCTCCAGCCAGGGAGCAGACCTCAAGATCCCCAGCCCGGTATTTCGATTTCAACGGAGAAACCTAAAACTCACCAAAACTTTGAATCTTTCTACTAAATTCACCGTCCAGCCGAACATAAACTACCGACGACGACGATCATGGCGACAGTGATACACAGAAATGTTCCAAATCGATGAAAGAATATAAAATGAACCTACCCAGGCCGTCGCCCGTATCAGATGGCTCCTCCGGCGATGAAATCTTGCACATACAACCCAGACACCAAGAACCAATGCGGAACCATAGAATGCCCGCCCTATAAGGCCAAACGCAAGACCAATCGACTACGCTGTACCAACAAATGGACAGATGCGTGTGTACAAAAATGAACTGATGGTCCACGACTTGGGCACCTAATTGCAACCTTCTTTGTCTGCATGTGACACTCCTGCCTGGGGCAGACTGATAATAAACAAGAACCAGACCGGGTGTCGGTGCGTCGGGCAATAGAGAGGCCTCGCCAGAGTCTTCCCAGATGATCCAATCTAACCACTGCCCAAATGATTGAGGAAGCTTACATTAGCATGAGACTAGAATATGCATAAAACAAACAGATGCTGTTACAGTCGGTTGGATATCTTGACTCTTCTTCTGTGAATTTCAGAAGGGAGCAGGTCCCGGAGGATAAGTTGCCAAGTCACAATCAGTAATAGGATACGATAATGAGTGCAGGAGAACCCAAGCAAAGTGGAACCAAAAGGAACAGCACAGCTCAATGCAGCAGAGTCAAGCATGTTCGTTAAATTACAAATCCAAACGGAGTTTGATTTAATCATCTCGACAGAGGCCACAGTAAATACAGCCCTGCCTGCAATGGTGGGGAAGTTACCACCATTAAAGAGGAAGGAGTAGTTCTTCCAATTTTAATAGGATGTTCGAGACCAAAAACCAAATTAAACATGGAAAAATGCAATTTCTAACGTAAGAAACAGAATAACTGAACAATTTTTCTTTAACTTTTGCATCTTCTTTTTGTTATTCCTAGACTTGGGTTTGGATACTTGTTGCACCCAGTTTGCTTGATTTGCTCAGGAGAATGTGGTAGGTACCACAAGAAAGACACCTTCAATTACATAAATCTCTATATTGGTCAGATGACCGCTACAAGAGGATAAGAATATGACCACCAATTAATCAATAAAGAGACACAAATGGAAGGTAAATTCCAGGGTCTTCCCTAGACCAAACAGCACAAGTTAACTTCTTAAATAATTGGCATACGTATACATGTAAAACATAAGATGTGCAGTAAATGATATTGCCCAACACGGGAGTGTAACATCAGCGTGACACAAGCCCTTGTAGTATGTGTTTATGATGCGAATAGCAGTATCCCACTAATTTCCTCGCTCAGAAATGCGTACACTGATGGATCTTACTCATCAAAAGTTCTAAAAAAGTGCATAGATCAGAGAAAGATTGCCAAGAAAAGCATCCTTCAACAGTCAAATTAGACTCTGCAAATATGATGGCACCACTGACCAAAGCACGATGACAAAGCCACAAAAAGATGACCCCAACAATGTGAAGTCCTCAATAACCTCATCGATCCATTTCAATTATCCAATAGTTGAGCTTTCTCTAAAGTCACATATGCAGAAGTGAAAGCAAAGGTCCCATTTTTGAGTTCTGCCTTTCACAGGCCAATGTGATTGGGACCTCAAAGGTAATTTTAGGCATATTGAGCACGAGCAGAAGTGAGTACTTATCACACCGATGCAACTTCATTTTTCAAAAATTCCCACGTATTTTCAAAGAAACTGATACAGAATTATTACAAAACACCTGAAAAGAAAGCCGACAGAACCACACGAAATGTAAAATCAAGCAAACAACATGCCAATAATGATCACAATTTTCAGGACAGCGAGCTAGCCAAAAGCAGGGCATAGATAGCAATTAGTAAGCGGGAATCAGGATGAACAATGTCGTCAATAATCATCAAATTATTTATCCTTCTTTTGTATGATCAGTATCAAATCATTTATCCTTATGCACGAAAGTTTGAAAAGAGCGATTTAATTACCCGTGACGCCTGGTCCAGTAAAAGAAACGGTTGTACGATTCGGTGTTTCATCGCGTCTTTCCGTGCAAGTCATAGGGTGCCCACAGTAAATCCAATGGGCAGGGCTGATTCGAGTCGAGGCGGAGCCAGGGCTTGCCGCTGCCTGACCAGTGGAGCAGGCTCACTCTCCCCGGATGGAGGTCACGACAGCTGCCCCTCACGTTATCGCCACCAAGGCCGTGCTGGTTCCACCGGTGCTCGATGGGCGCCACCTGTCCAGCGAAGACCAGCAAGAATGGCGGTAATGACCCGAGCTCGTAGATACGATCCCTTTTCTGGATCTCCATCCACCGCTCTATTCTCTTCGTGTAACCCAAGCGCCTCCAGCCGTCCAGGTCTATCACCATCACCCCTGTGTTGAAGTAGCATGGCCGCCGCCCAGCGAAAGTGCTGGAGAACCGCTTGCTAGACCAGAAATTGGCAGTGAAGTACTTAGTGAAATTGGCGTGACAGTATTCCGGAGCTCCGATCGTTCTAGACCCCAGGGTAGTGCGCCAGAGCTCTGAGATGTCGTCTACGACGACTAAGTCGGAATCGAGGTATATGACTCTATTCACGCAGGGCTCGAGCAGATTCGCCAAGTAGTTCCTAGCGTAGTTCAGCGGCTGCTCCAGGGCTTGCCTCACGGAGGTCGATATCAGGTCCCGTACAATCTCCGGGTCGAAGTAGTAGACCTTGAAATTCAGCTGCGGGAAGTTGGAGCTCACCAGGTTTTCGAGACTGACTTCCGAGACTACGAAATGGAAGAAGACACTCTCAGGGCACAACGAGTTCAGCAGCACCGAGTGCACGGCCGCCATAGAGCCGCGGAGGTACTCCACGTCGAGAGTGATCGCTATGTGTACAAGATTCGGATTGCAGACGCCGGTGACATTAGCATCGAAGCCGACGCACGCGGCGGCATTGCGGAACGGTGCTGCTCTCCGGAACGAAAACCGGTCAAGCGAGTGGTAGGGTGAGACAGAGAGCGGCAAGTGGAGGTAAGACCTGTCGAGACTGGATGAGCGTATCGCCAACGCAGGGGGCAGCGACTGTGGGGAAGGGGAGAGGGCGACTAGCAGCAGCGCGGCGGAGAAGAAGCCAGAGACCCGCCAAACCCACAGCATTCTCACGCCGTACAGCCCCCTCCGCTTCCTATTCTTCGACTGGCAGTGGAATCGGTCGGCCACGATCGACATGACCGCATATCTGGCGTACGCTAGCGTGGCTTTGACATCGGCCATAGCCACAAAATGAAAAATCAACAGAAGCCGAACCTCCCTCGACGCTCCACCGCCGTACCCAGCCAACCGAGAAATGCAGCAGAGCTCACTCCATTGTCCACTCTCTCCCTTCCTAGCCTGCTCCACTCTTCCTCACTACAAGTCGCCGGCGTTGAGGCGAGAGAGAAACAAGCACATGAGAACAGCAACTGAGACTAGAGAGAGAGAGAGAGAGAGAGATCACTTCACCATAGCCAGAGCTTCGATTGGCGTTTTTCCACCTTGGACATCGACGGCCGAGCTTATTGCTGAAATTTAATAATTAATTATTTATATTTAGATTTTGCCAGAAAAAATAAAGTATTTATTTATTAGTTGGTATGTGTATATATATATATGTATATGTGCATAGAAGGCCTTTTCCATTTTGGCGAATCTTCCAATCGGATGAACACGAATATTATGTATTTTATGATCATTTCCTGTTTTGGAAAATTTTCTTTTATTCATATTCATATCAATTTGAAATGAATTTAATTTTTCTTTAATATTTTTCTACTATAGCCTTGTTTTTCTAATATAATCTGAATAATATTTAAAAAATTATTATATTGTGACTAATATGGATATAAATTGGTTCATCCAATTTAAAAAATAAAAATTTTCTAACGTAAAATTTTTATATTCACAATATTACCTTACTTAAAAATATATATATATCTATATCAAACTATATTAATTAACTTATATTAAATTATGGTAGTTAATTAACATGTTCATCTTGATTTTTTTGAGCACAACCCATTTATTAGGATTAAATTTCTTTCACTCAAAACTTTGTTCAATTCATAAAACTCAAACTTCAAATATTATTTATAATGAAGAGTGCCAGGTAATATCAATTAATCTATTTAATGTTATTTATCTTTTTTTCGTGAATCAAAACTAGCTAATATCCATATTCCTCATTAACTTAAATCCTAATAAAATCAGATTTTTTTAGAGGATTAATAATATATGCAACTATGAGGGTAAGATTTTTTCAATATAACCAACCGTGGGCGTAGTAGATTGGTTCGGCACTCATCATCCTAATGGGACTACGGCGAGGAGCTTTTAACCCCTTAAATGGGTCGACCCGGGGTGATCCAAATTAGTCAACTGGATAATGTCTATCTGGATACCGACGATTTATACCAATAAAAGATTTTTTCAATATAAAATTTTAACATTTACAATATTCGAATATATGATTTATTTTTAATAGAAGAGATACCGAACAATCTAAATTACGAAAAATAAGTAATAGGTTATTGGGTTGTTATCTCCATCCAAGTAAATTTGAAGTTCGTGTTTTTTACAATTGAATATTCAATTATCGCTTTGATGAGATCCAAATTGGAATTTATAGTTACCAGATTATGCCCTTTTTTATTACTTTTATTTCTCCTTATTGTGCACGTGTAATTGTGTGTGTATACGGTATGTGATCTATGTATACGGTATGTGATAAAAGCCAGGGGAGAGAAACTGTGGGTGGAGGGAAGCAGAGAACAGCTGTAAATGTCTGTGTCCGAGCAGGAGATAGATAGATTGACTCTTGTCTGTTGTCTACTGTCTGCTGCTGCGCTGTACGAAACGTAATTGAATAAAATAAAATAAGAGACAAATGAACCTACACCCACCTGTCATCAGATGAAGCTGTCCGGTGCGTTTTGCTATTTTTAATCTTATATATATTTATTATAATTAAATTTAACATAATTTAAAATAATTATTTTATTTTTACATACTTAAATTTATAATACACTTAAATTATAATTTTAATTATCCATTAATATGTCACTTAATAGCATAATATGAAATGATACGTTAACATAATTTTTGCTACATTAATAAAATTTTGGCACAAAAGGCAACAACTTATTACCATATAAAAAATAACAATTATGTCAATAATATGTTAGAATTATGATTTAAGTGTATTAAATAATAAAATATATTAGAATGAATGAGTCTTTTTTAAATATATAGAATTTAAATAAATATATATATATATAGTAATTGGAAAAGAGTTTAATTTTAGTATATATAAGTCGTGGGTTGATGCATTTTCGTCCCTGATGGCATAGTTCATGTGCTGCATTGATACGCACACATCTCTCAAGTTTTTCATTGTGTTATCCAAAAATTTGCGTGATCTGTTCCTTTTTTTTGTATAAACTGTCGGTATTCAGTTGAACTTTGTCTAGTTAACTAATCCGGATCGCCTCGGGTCGACTTATTTAAGGGGTTAAGAGTTCCCCACCGCAGGTGAGACTCGAACTCGAGTCTTCCCATTGGGATGATGAGTGCCAAACCACTCAACCACGCTCACGGTGGGTTGCATGATGTGTTCCTGCACTCTCAAGACAACCTCATTAGACCATGTATCATATTCACTAAATCCCAAGCATCTGAATAGAAAATCACATTGCTGTTAAATTTTAATTTGACAATATAGTCTAATAATATATTATTGATCGTGTGTATCTACTATCTAATAAGTTAATCCGATTAAGTAATCTAATTAAGTTTATAAAATAGGGTTTAACAAACAATCTCTAAGGCGTATGGATCAATATGCAAAAATCATAAAATAATTTTTTATTTTTATGATTGGTGAAATTAGAAATTAATAAACTAAAAGTACTTATATGCAATTTACGATTATGGTCCTTGAGACGTACGATAAAAACAGCTCTTTTGATATCCCATTAATCAATGAAAGATAGAACGAATCACATAAATTTTCCGTACACTTCTAGAAAATTTATACCAGATCAATCACACGAGTTTCATTTATAGATTCAAATATATTTTCGTTTATATTTAAATATTATTTTTTATTTCAGCACATATAAACTTGAGAGTATTTATATTAGAAAAAATCCAACAATTGCAACATTCATTTAGAGCGGCTATCGAGGATGCTAGCCCGTGGGCCCTTGCTTCCGCATGAGCTGGTGATGGGGCTGCAATTTTTCTGGTGCCAAGGCAGCGGTCTGGTTGTCTCCCACTTCACCGCCATGCCTTGATATCTTTCTTCCAAAAGAGACTGGTCCGTCCAGCTGTATTTGGAGCATCCACAGAGAAGACCTCCTCAAACCTACAGAGCTTCTACGCTTCTCGAACGGTCGGTCAATCCTCCAGCGTCTCTCGATTTGGCATGCTGAGCCGGTTCAAGTTTCTCTCTCCACCGTGGCCTGGAGTTGATGGGCCTCGAAAACTAGGTCTACAGCATGCAGCACCAGACTCGATGGGGTGTTGACCTCGATGCAATCCAAACGGAGAATATGCAAACTGAGAACGTTAAATTTAAATCAAAATTTTGAATCGCCCACTGGGGACCTGGGGAGTCTGGGAACAATGCCCACTGTCAGAAAGTTCAAATCGTCCACTTGGGGCCTGGGGAGCCTTGAGAAAGTCCCGCCGTGATGAGTTGCTCAACGGCACGAAGTTCACGATTACTGAGAGAGAGAGAGCGTTTAGAGACAGATGGTGAGGCATCCTCCGGCTGTTGTTAATTCTAAAATTTTATTGCATGAAATTCATAAGTTTTTTTAATGTAATCAAAAAAATTATAATACATTTTTACTCATTAGTTAAATATATTACTAATTTATTTAATCAGATTATTCATTTAGTGTAAATGAATTATAAGTTGGACGACAACACCGTCCTGTCGGATGAGGAGGAGGGTTGATATTTAGCAAGTGGGTGTCTTCAAATCAATAAAATATGGAACCAAATCAATTTGGAACGAACAAAATATAACTGAATTTAAACTAATTATCTAACAAACTTTTCTCATAAACTTATAACACGAAGAAATAAAAAATAAAGAAATATAAAGAATTTTAAGATAAAAATTAAATATATAATTTTTTTATTGTTAAATTAATAGCGATATAATAGTATGAAATTTTATTTTTTTAAAAAAAATTACTTAAAAATATACCAAATAAATCTGAGCATGACTTAGAAAGCATGAAATCTTTCTTTTCATTGAGTCATAGACAATTTTTAAGCAATGGCATTCGTTGTCATGTCGCTCAGCTTAGGAACCCTCGAAATGAATTTGTCGATAGTTGCATGGATAATTACATCGATCGAACCCATACGTGGATTTGCAATGTAAATGAATCAGCACATGCTAAGTACTAGCAAGGTTTCTCTTTTTGTTGTGTACGGCAAATTTCAGATACGGTGAAATTGATCGTGAAGGCAACATACGTTTAATCTTTCTGTTTAGTTTGCTACCAACTGCCGTGAACCGATCCACGAACCATCTCGTTTTGATTCTGAATCCTCATCTGTTCGTAGAACCGGGCGATGAACTCCTCGGCCTTCAGGTCAATCATATCGTCCCCGGCATCCACATCGTGATCGTGAGCATCACCGCCCCCAGGACTGCAGCCTCCCTCGCTCTTCTCAAGCTCCTGCAGGTTCAAGGCGGAGGAGTACCGGCTCGTGCTCCCATCGGAGGCCGACGAGGCCGATGCAACGTCCTCATACTGCTCACTCCGACTCAGGCTTGCGCCAGGAAGCAATAGGGTCTCGGCGGGCTGAGGCTGGGGCTGAGGCTGAGGCGGCGGGAGCTGGGCTGTCGCCGCCACGTGAGGAGGAGACTCGCCCCCCTTTGCGTGCAATGGCCGCATCGACCCCACGACCTTGTTCAGCATCTCGGCGGAGGCCGTCGCCACCTCGACCTGGAGGGCGGCCTTCGATCTCTTCCTCGAGCCTCTCCTCCGCCACACGAACAAGGCCACCCGGAGGATGCCCATCGCCCCACCATGCTTCTTCTTACCCGGCGATTTCTTGTCATCGGCAAGGACGATAGTGGTCCCCGAATCTGGCCTGGGCTCCATTCCGAGGGGGGCTAGGAATTGATGATCGATGACCAACCTTCGATCCTACCTAGAGCTCCCTCCCTGCAAAATGCAAGGGGGAGATGGAGGGAGGAGGACCTTGTTTGCGATTGGCGAGACTAAAGCTATTTATATGTGGGTGGTGGTGAGAATCTTTGCTGTCTTCTAAGATGTATATATATGTGTGTGTGTGTGTGTGGAGGACAAGGTGAACGGGAAAAAACAAGGCAGCGGCAGGTAACCATGACAGAGAATGTTCATACGTTCAAAGGGCACTGGCTGTTAAATGACCAAAGTAGCCATTCCGATATTCTATAATTAGGGCTAAGTTGTAGTTCAGTTAGATCTTACGGTGCAAGAGCAGGTGGAAGGATGGGGGCGGACCGTGAATTTGCAAATACTGCAGGGGCAAGTCAGGAAAATAACTTCTTGGGACTATAAATCCCATATAGAAAAACAAAATTTTAACAATATACTACGCATGAATGTCCATGGTCAATTTTTAAAAATTTTGAAGATGAAGATTTAGTGCGGTTATGAAAAATCTGCATATTAGTTAGTTAAGGGTGGGTACGCACACTTGACCAGCCGAATGAGCCAAAATTCAGGTATCTACGTCTGGTGTTCTAAGGCACCTAACAAGCTATATATAGGAAAAAAAAGTGGAAATTCTCAAAATATAAGATGATCGGCATAAGTACCTATTGGTTGAGAACTTTTAATATGAGAATAACAATTTAACTGAGTGCTAATTTAAGCTGGCATTTGGGGCATTGGCAAAGTTGTGATTGTCAACGCAGGTGAAGAGCACGTTGAGCAGGTGAGCGGGGGGGAGCAGGTTGAGGGACAACGTGGGTGAGCGATGTTTCAGGCAGGGAAATCGGTTTAAGGGACGTGAGCAGTTATGGTGCTCTGTCATCTCGTCTCCTCTCCTCCAGTTGAACTGGTCGTGAGTCGCCTTTTGCAGTACAATTTCATTTTGGGCTGTGGTTAGGTGATTAGCTGGTCGAGTCGGGCCGAGGCCCGAGCAGGATTCAGGCTGTGGGGCTCGTTCTTTCCAGCTGAGGCCGGGCTGGCTCGTTATAGTCCAATCTTAATAGGCTGGAGGAGGCCGAACCCAGTTATAGAGATGCCGATCTAATATTTTTGGTACTTTTGGAAGATCATCCTGATCCCTTCAATCCACCAAATAATGGAGTTGAGCAGTATAAATGATGCATATTCCTGTCTTGGAATCCCGAGATTATGGCAACTCCTGGTCGTGGGTCATGTTCGAATCTCACGACGTCGATTTATTATTCCTAACGATATCTCAAATGTAGCCTCCTAGACGATGGGAGTGAGTTACATTTATCAGAAGAAGGGGAAGTGGGGCAACAGGTCGAGCTTAAATAAAGGGTGTCGAAGTGGGATGAATCGGATTGAGACATGAATTCACACGGTAAACTCTTCCATGGAAGAAGCATACAGAGCATCGACTAGGAATCGTATCATAGAGATTTGCTGAATCATAATCTTTTATTGATACAAAAATGGCGAACAGCAACTGCACTCTGCTTCAGATCGATTGCTGAACTCAACGGAAACAAGGTAAAGCTTGCCCTTCTCAAAAGAACGCGCAGAATCCTGTCGACTTCCTTCTGGGCATAACCAGAACCCTTTTCTCCCTACAATTCTCAGTAGCTTTCGGGTAGATCTTCCCATACCTAAATGGGGGACAAAATCACAGAGACGAGATAATAGAGTTTGAGTGTCTGACATACAGAAAATTTACGCAAGCGAATCACCATCGCCACACACTCTGTTTCAGATAATACCTGGCAGTATAACCTTTGAGCTTGTTAGCGATGACGGATTTCTTCTCATCGCTACTAGCGGCCACAAGCTCCTCCTTCGCCGAAGTCTCCAAGCTTTCAACTAACTACCCCAGCCCCAGCCTGCCGAAAAGATTTAACCCCATGAAGTAATGAAGTAGGAAGCAGAAATGGCACCAGCCATTTTTTGGAGAAATATGCATACACTCGCCCTTCGAGGTCTGGTTCCATTCTTCATATGGGCTCTCTTGTACAGTCTTCGCAACAGTCCCCGCCTATCAACTGACTCCTTTGGGCTCGTCACTGAGGCCCCGTTCACTTGAGCTCTCTGTATATTGGGGCTGATGCTGTATCCTCCTCTGCTTCGGTTTCTATAATCAATAGGCATGAATACGATCCGAAACTAAAATTTGAGAACGGATGAAAATGAAAATTTGAATCAGATATGATATTATCTGATTATTTTTTAGATTCTTTTTAATTAATAGTCCCTGATATTATAATAATTAATAAATCTATTAAACTATACATTATATAATTTGAGACTTAAATTTTATATTGCTGAATCCTTCAGAAGCAGATTATTTTCTAAATTTCTGTTGGGCTGTTTTGGCTCTATTCATTAAATATTCGTCCTCACTTGCTGAGAGAGAGAGAGAGAGAGTGAATGGAGAGAGAAAACGGGAAAATGGCAAAATTGTCGGCGCACGGTGCACGTTGAAGCTTGAGGTATGAACGCTGACGTGGCCAATTTCCATCTGATCCATTCCCGATACTACTGGGGACGAGAGGCTGGCGGCAACGGTGTGTAAGTAAACGCCACGTGTGGACCCTGCCGTAGATCCCGCTGTCCCTGTACGCGTACACGTAGGCCGTAGCTGGACACTACCCCCCCGGCCATGCGAGATACGGAACCTAAGCTCGACACGAAACGCTGTCGTTGCAGTGAATGTCACGCCACGTCTCGTTCGGGTTGATTTTCAAGGCAAGCCCAGCACGTTATTCTTGCCCTTTTCCTCATTCTCCCAACTCCTAACGACCTATTTTTTTGTTAATAAAAAAATAATGATGACGAAAGAGAATTTCCTATATTAGTATTATTTTTAATTTCTTAATTAAAATATTATAAATTTATTTTTATTATAATATTTTATATACTTCTTTATTTTTTTTATATATTTTTCATAAATTTTAGAATTCTCTATATAATCAACAGAAATAATGATAATAATATGAGCCGGTTCGATTCTAACCTCCTTAATCACTTATAACTTTATATATTATATTTATAATTTTTTAAAAAAATTATAATTTCTCTTCAAAAAGTTACAATCTACTTAGTTAAAAAATTACAACTTTTTTTTTTATGTTGAATGATATAATGACTAAACAGTAAAATATATATTACGAATTGGTGTAAAAAAATAATTTTCCTTTTTTTTTGTCGGCAAATAATAGTTCTCTTGATTCACTTAAATTTGGTCTGCAAGGCACACAAACAATAAATTATAGGAAATTTATAAGAGATGAATTAATACTACGAAAAATCTCATCGACAATCCTAATTATGTAAGGAGTTTTTTTTTTACAATATGAATCATAATAAATTTAATATATTTTTAGTAATTAATTTATTCCGACACTTTTTTTTTAAGAAAATGAAATTATTTACAGTCGAAAGACTTTCTCGGAAGGGAGGGAAACCGTTGAAGGTTGGTCAACTATTAGCCTACAAAAAGCATGCATTGCCCCCCGATCCTCTCTCTCTCTCTCTCTAAATCGATCGCTACAAGTAGCAAACTGGAAGGAGGAGGATCGTCGGATTCAAAGATTGTGCTTGCATTGTAGTACATACATCCTCGCCGACGCTTTCGCCGTCTTTCTCGCCAACCTGAAAATCCTCCACCCGAAGCTGCAGATCCCAGCTGCTGTTTGTCGTCGAGGGACTGCTTGAAACGGGAAAGAGGGAATTCGAACTCCGACGGCCCGTTTAACGGGGAGGAAAATTACTAGATGGACGGTTTGTGCCTGAAACCGGGGATCCACGGCGTGGCCGCCCCTCCTATTTCGCTGACGGGAGCCTTCGAGGGTCGTACGTCGATGTGCCACGTCAGCGCTTCCGGGAGGTCCTCCGCGGACAGGTCCAAGGTGGTGGCCGCGCCGCCGCTGCCCCAGAAGTCGTCTCCCTCCACGTCGTCGTCTCCTTCCCCCCCTCCTTCAAGGTTCTCTTTTAGGTACTACGGCTGACCCCGATGATCCCGGAGAACACGATTCGACCCGGCAAATTTCTGTCTGAGAGAAACTGTGAAAAATTTACCCTGCTTACTACGAAATCGATGCTATTTCAAGAAAATTCTTGAGGCAATTTTTTGGAATTTGTTACTGAAAGATTCTTTGATGGCCTTGCTATGGATAAAGGCAAAGGATTTGCTTATCTCAAGGATTTTTACTTTCAGGTACCCTTTGAGGTCTCTGCGGTTTGGATGTAACGGCCATGGAGGCAATGCAGGCAGAGGGACAGCCGTGGACGACGCCGTTTTATCCGATAACAGGGAGAGTTCTCATGCCGCTGATGTTGCAGTTGTTGACGAGGCCGAAAATTTAGTGGGCCTAGAGGGCCAAAACGGAAACTGGGTGTTGAAGATCCTCCACCTGAGGACGGGGACGAAGGACGAGGAGCATCAGGAGGGGGACAATAATGGTGAAGGTATGGGTATATTCGAGAAGGATTTGGTTGCTCATGAGGAAACGGATTGTTCTCTTGGAGATGATGAAGTACTGGAAGATGATGGCGATAATGAAGAGGAATGGTGTGGCGCTTGCCGAGTTGATTTTGATGAACAAGAGAAGGAGATCGAAATTGACAGGGATACGTTCTCGAGCTTGCTGCACAGGGTCTCTCTCGATCAAGCCAAGCTCTATGCTAAAATGGCTTACTTGGGCAACCTTGCCTATACCATTTCTGAGATCAAGGTACACTGTTTAACTTTACATTCAACCCAATCTGCGATATTTCAGGGCTGATATTTTCTTCTTTTGCATAGATTTAAATATTTCACATGTTGATCTTTTTGAAAGTTTGAAAATGAACTGTTAGGTGCATGAATCCCTCTTAATTAAGTTCACTTCATGCTTCTCATTTTTAGCAGAATCTTTTCAGTGCGAACTCAGTCTGGTGACATGGGTTTTGCAGGGATAGATTAAGGTTTCATAATAATTAAATTTGGATTTGAACCTGGGGACATATTGACAATTCGAGGATCCTTCACTATTTGGTGATTTATTGTCATGGCTACTTGGAAGAAAAATTGAGTTAGTCATGACGTTCTGCTACATTTGCTTTGCCGCCTTATTAACACTGAAGAATTCTTTTTGTTGAAGCAAATCCTGGGAATAAAATTGTTCAAAATTTGAACTGTCCCTTAGAAATTGTCTGTGGTCTTCCTGCAAATGATTTTCTTATACCAGAGGCATAATTGATTCTGTGCTTTTGCATGGAACCCCCATTACCATGTTATTTTGTCATTAATATCATCCCGATTTTCCATCAATCAGCCAGCAAACCTTTTAAAAACCTGTGGCCTGCAATTGGTCACATCATCAGTGGAAAAGAGAGGGTTAGCACCATCCGAAGTTCAAGAAGAATCACATCTAGCAAAAGAAACGGTAGTAGATCAGCAGGAGGAGAGCAGTGGCTACCGATTCAGTGCTTCTGCTGCTTATCATGCTGCTGCTTCTGCTGTTTCTTACATGCATTCTCAAATGAAGGGTATGCTGTCTTCTACACCATCTGATGCAGAGCCGGACCAAGAATTACCCATCGAAAGACTGGATGGAGTTGACTTAATGAACTCAGAGATGGCCAATTTCATGGCTGCTACTGACTCTGTGACTGCAGTGGTAGCTGCTGAGGAGGAAGTGAAGCAGGCTCTTGCTGATGATCTTCAGTCAAAATATTCATCGCCTTGTGAGTGGTTCATCTGTGATGATGATCAGAGTAGTACAAGGTTCTTTGTCATTCAGGTACATCAGTCGATACCCCATATTTACTAGGCAACAAAGGCACAACATTTGTTTGTAGAAAACTGTGTAATCTTGTTTCTAACAGAGAGCACATGGAAAACTTATTCTCTATTTTCCAAATAGAAAATAGATTTTCTAATGGTGCACTTTTATGTTGCAGGGTTCAGAATCATTGGCTTCCTGGAAAGCAAATCTACTGTTTGAACCCATTCAGTTCGAGGTAAATGCGATCATGCTTGCTGTTTTGTCACATTTTTGTGAGTTACTTCTTTACCTTGTTTTTCTATTGTTGAAGAATTGTATTCAACTGTTCTCATCATTCTTATCAGTCATAATTTCAGTTATACTTATCCCTACTGCTGAAAAGAGATTGAATAATTAATGATGAGAGCATACATGCATCAATTGTTTACCTTCATGAAGATTTGTTATATATCCTATATCTAGGTAGATTGACATATATTAAGCTCTAAATTAAGTGGCAAACTTTCTTCCAGGGATTTGACACTCTTGTCCATAGAGGCATATATGAGGCTGCAAAAGGCATGTACGAACAAATGTTGCCCGAAGTGCAGGCCCACCTAAAAGCCCATGGAGATCGAGCAACCTTCCGTTTCACTGGCCATTCACTAGGGGGAAGCCTCTCATTACTTATCAACCTGATGCTTCTGATACGGTGTGAAGTGCCCGCCTCTTCATTACTTCCAGTCATAACTTTTGGCTCCCCATCAATTATGTGTGAAGGTGATGGTTTACTTCGTAAGCTTGGGTTGCCTAGAAGCCATGTCCAAGCGGTCACAATGCATAGAGATATTGTTCCCCGAGCTTTCTCTTGCAGTTACCCTGATCACGTTGCTGAGCTTCTCAAGGCCATCAATGGGAATTTCAGGAACCATCCCTGTCTTAAGAATCAGGTCAACATTTACTTTGACAGCATTCACTTCAAAATGAGCTTTTTCTATGCAAATTTCCTTTTAGAAAACATTGACGACTGTTGTGCTGCCATCAATGAGCATGTCCTCTGATGAGTAATTTGATGCCTATGTCCAGCCTGTTATGCCAAGATAGAAAGGAAATGCATCTTCTCATTTACAGTGTGCATCTGTTTCATGTTTGTTTTTACTTTTCGTTTTTGGTGAAAGTGTGTTACTCTTTATTAAATAAACTGGACCATTGTTAACTTAGTTTTTATTTTCGGGGAAAAAGAATAATAACGCTGAAAACTAGTTGCTTTTTCAACTAATATAATGCTTTCATCCCTTTATTACAGAAGCTCTTGTACTCTCCAATGGGGGAGCTTCTGATTCTACAGCCCGATGAGAACTTCTCCCCTCACCATCACCTCCTTCCTTCTGGCAGTGGCCTCTACCTTCTGAGCTGCTTGCTCTCTGATGTCTCTGAAGAGCAGAAACAGATCCGAGCTGCTCAAAAGCTCTTCTTCGACTCTCCTCACCCACTCGAGATCCTTAGTGACCGATCTGCCTATGGGTCGGGAGGAACCGTTCAAAGGGACCATGACATGAATTCCTACTTAAGGTCTGTGCGTGCAGTAATAAGACAGGAGCTGAATCGTATCAGGAAGGCCAGGAGAGAGCAGAGGAGGAAGCTCTGGTGGCCCATTGGTGGGCAGTGCGACGTGAACAATGGGATTGTCCTCGATAGGACCATAATGTCGGTCCACTCGGGACAGCATCTGTTTACTTTCTCAGGCATAATAGGGACCAGCCAAGAATCTCTTAAACGGTTCAGTCAGTTTGTTTCTTCTCAGAGGATGCATTTAATCATGGTGCTACTGCTCCCCGCGAGGTTGTTACTTCTTGGGGCCTCTAGTGTGATCAGCTTCACTTAAATAGTCTAGTGGGTCTCATCGAAGCTCAGCTTGGGTGGCAATTCGTGAAGGCATACGTCCGCAAGGTTATCTCGATTAGGTGATTTGATTCTTTATTCATTGTTAGGGAGCCATTTATGCTTATTGCTCAGTGAACCCTGTGGGAGGAAAATAGAATCTCTATAGAGACGGATAAATCTATTGTAAATGACACAAAAGGAAATTGAATGCAATTCAGACTATATTTGTGTCATGTAATCGATTTTTCTTGAGAAAAATGTTCACTCTTGGGGGTGAAGCACATTTTCTTGGAAATCTTATCAACTCATCCTGTTCTGCCGTATTCATATTCTTGTCTGGAGAGTTAGTTAGTTGCATTAACTCTCTAGCATGATGCGCGGATTTTAGCTCATTGCCTGCCGCCCCTCAATTGTGGTTGGTCGACCTTGGCACTGGGCCGATGAGCCGCCCGCTGGTATCTACCATCCCAATGAGATCATTCTGCTCCATTCCGGCGTAACAGACGTAGTGAAAGTGGAAATGGGGTTTGTCCGATGTTTGAAGAAGTTGACGGAATCAAAGTTGAAAACAAACTGAAAGCGAGACCCTTTATCATTGGCTCAGTGCTGATGAAGAAGAAACAGATATTTAGCCTTAAGGTGGCGCCTCTTCTTCTATCGTGTGGTCGGTATTCTGTCCAATTATGGAGGCCTCCAATCATTGAGATTTGACTACAAACGATGTTCCTTGCACGCGGGGGATTGGCAAGACATTGTTATCCTGATCTTCCCTTTGAAGATATTTCCAATTTTAAATGATTCCATCTTTCCGTATGCGAATTAAATCAGCTTGCTCAAATCTTTCAACAAGAACAGTCAGCATGATCTTTCTAGCCTATTATTGGCTTCTCACCGCTCGACCCAGATGATGTGGCGTTGCGGTCGGGATGCGCTGGCATGTCGTGGGGGGCTTCCGTCTCGGACAGGGCTCGTGGAGCACGTGCCCGAAAAAACCATGGTCACGTGTCGAAGTTAGGCAAGAGTTGAACGTCGAATGTAATGGACAAGAAGGTCTGGGCCCGCCGGAGAGATGATGCAACCATAGTTTTTAAAACCGGACTGGGCCGGCCGCTTCGATCGGGAACCGGCCACTCACCCGGTCCGGTTCATTCAAAAAATCCTTTTGCACATTAAAAAGAGAAAAAATCTGATTGAACCGGCCGGTTCCCGGTCCGACCGGTGAACCCAATTGAACCCATGAAAAAACCGACCGACTTAAAATTAAAAAAAATAAAAACATATTATAATGTACCTATTTTATTTTACTAAACTTATATTTATATTTTATATTAAACTTTTGTTTAATATAATGGTTATATTAATGATTTTTATTATAAATTATATTCAAATTATGATATTATGTAAACTTATTAGTAATATTATATTATTAATATTATTTATTAAACATGCGGTTCAACCCATTGAACCCCAACCCATTGAACCCCCGGTCCGACCCATGAACCCATGCCTACACCGGTTCCCGGCCCGGTCCGGTTTTAAAAACTATGGATGCAACACGTGATGTTGTTATAACTGGGACAAAACAGGAGCTTGTCCCAGCCAAAAAGGCCTTTTGTAGTGACATAGAGCCCCTCTTCAATGCCTATCCATCCAACAAGGCAAAAAATGTCAATGGCACACGGCAGTGTTCGGTTCGGATATTTTCATACTTTGAAAATATTAAGATTATCTTTCCTCAGATCGCTCCATTACATAGGGCAAAATGCATGAAGGGAAGCATAGTTTTGAAAACCGGACCGGGCCGGCCGGTTCGACAGGGAACCGGCCACTCACCCGGTTCGGTTCCCACAAAAAATCTAATTATAATTTAAATGAGGTCAAATCGAATTGAACCGACCGGTTCTCACTCGAACCAATAAATCTAATTGAACCGATGAGAAAACCGATCAATTTAAAAATAAAAATATATTATAATATATTTATTTTATTTTACTAGACTTATATTTATATTTTATGTTAAATTTGGGACTAATATTATAACTATATTAATGATTTTGATTATAAATTATAGTTAAATTATAATATTATATCAATTTATTGGAATATTATATTATTAATATTATTTATTAAATATACGGTTTAACCCATTGAACCCCCGGTCCGACCCATGAACCCACATATTAACCGGTTCCCGGCCCGGTCCGGTTATAAAAACTATGAAGGGAAGCTTTTCACAGAGCGGATTACCAACAACTTGCGAAAATGTAAAGATCGGAGCATTTTCCCGACTTTAAGAAAGAGATGGCATCAGGGCTGCAAGCTTGTAACTGTGAGCAAGAATGCATAGATCCACAGAAAGAGTTTTGAGTTCGGCAGATGTCGACTGTACCGAGTACTCCTTGATCTTGTAATTCTCTTAAAAAGACTCACATCGCCTAGGCTCCGGCTAGGCTCAATATCCTATGGGCTTCCCAAGGCCCTTTTCGGAGTCCGGTCGTGAGGAATCGTGCCCGCGAAACAAGTTCTCAGTTTCGGCCATCCTGCCGTAGCCCAGCCGGCATGGCATGCGGGTCCATGAGTTCAAGGCATTATGATACCGAACACTGCCCAAAATCTCGACATCATGAGCAAGTGCTTGCATGGAGGGAACGTCTTCTGAACTGCCTCGATACATTGGGACGGGACAGGCAGTGCTGAGAGAATGGAAGGAGCCCTTACGTGTAGCGTAGGCCGGCTTCATGGGCTGCAACGGCGGCCGCTTGGGGGCGAGCAACGAGAGTTATGTGGCTCAAGAGATGACTTATGGACTCGGACTCAAATGGGCCTTTGGCGGATGAGCTAGGAGTCCTCCTCCTTAGGCCTTGGTCGGAGTATGCTTGACCTTGAAACATAGCACTCCATATTAAAACATGGCACAGTACAGCGGGAAAGAAAAAGGGTAGCATGGAGCAGTGATGATTCTACCGACTTCGTGTCCGTGAAGTCTACCAGGAAACATGCCTTTTGTCAGAAACTCGTCTTGTCTCTTCATTATGTAAGCTGTCAGATCAACTTTTTGTGATGTGAGTTCCAGTAGAAAGAAAAAGTATTTGCGAGTACTGACAGAGGGAAAATATGGCATCTTCAATGACTGGAGATTGATGGGATCGAAAGCTAGCTATACACTGCTGGATGAATAGATCCAATCACTACCTCCAAGATTGAGAAGAAATCTGCCGGGCCAAGTTACAAGTAATTAACTCAACTATAGGAGTTGCTAGAAGTGATAAAGGAATGAATTGGGCGGGTGGGGTTGTTGTGTTGTGGTGGGTGGTGGTTTGGCATGTATTCATATTACCAGTAGAAATAGCGGTAAAAAAGCAACTTTTCAGAGAGAACCACAGTTCCATTCCACAGTACAATTCATTGCCACTAGTAAATTTCACAGAGATACACAGTCCCACCTCCCAACGGAACATTACAGACATGCAACATCATCATCGCCACCATCATCATCGTCAAAGCCTTAAACCAAACCCAAAGGCATAATCAAACCAAACAATGTAATGTATTGTTGCAGTAGAGCTAATCAGGAGAGGATTATGAAACATACATTTATCCTACTTGATGTACTGCGAGAGCCACTTGAAGCCATCCCCGTAACCCATCTTCCGGACAATGCTGCACATGAAGACCTCAAGGGGCCGCACATTTGTATCCGTGAGGACCACCTTCCCCTTGCCAGTGGTAAAGTTGGTGAGGCCAAGGTGGTAGCGGAGCTCATCCTCGGATGCAGCATAAGGTATATCAATCTTATTGCCAAGGATAAGGAACGGGACATTCATGAGGGCATCATCTGAAAGGAGGGCATCAAGCTCTTTCTTTGACTCTGCAAACCTCTCCTTGTCATAGGCATCCACGAGGTAGACCACAGCATCCACCTATGAAGCATTGAGTGATATCATATAAAGATCATAATGCAGAATGCAATACCTAGTGATGGCAAATTAGAAACTTATGCATCAGTTATCCATTTGGTTCTAGAGAATCCACCAACTTCTTGTCTTTAGGAGCAGAGATACCTTTGAAAAATATTCTCTAGCATTTAAAACAACTTCATGTTTCAAGTGAAGAAAATAACTCTGGGATCCTTCGGCATACACTATTCATCCTTCAAAGATGATATAGTAGGAATGGTAACACAAAACTATCCATGGAAAGATGTAAACATCCAAAAAGATTTGCGTATGCGAATTGAAGATGAAATTAGCAAATCCAACTTATTGGAGAAACCTAGTTCACCCAATCGTTGTTATGTTTAACAAGAGATTTCAACAAGCAATCACTCACTGTACCTTGGCATAATAATCTTTCCAAACCCTGCGAGCAATCTGATGACCACCCAAATCAAAGGCCTTAAATTTGATTTTTCCAATACTCAGCTCTTCTGATGTTGGGTATTGGGTAGGCTGATGCTGCACTAGCCTCTGAAATTGATGCCCGAATTCAGGATCAGATGTATTTACATCATCATGCAACTGTTTAGAACTTCAAAATTTTTAAATTGAGTTTGAGATTAAGTTCAGGCTATCACACAGCACAACAGCATTTGCATATACTGTAAAAATCAATTTGAATACTCGAGCACTGAATAAACCTGCAGCCATAACATGTTATTTTTCTGGGAAGAATAATCGATTTAAAATAGGACCCATATGTAAAAAGTACAAGAACCATCATTCTAAGCTCAGGTTCAGCTCGTAGATCACAAACAAGAATTCTATAATCATCAAATTCTCCCAGAATTATAACTCTGATACATTTTCAGGTTCCTCGTTTTTGAAAGTAGCTATCAACCTTGCAGTCTTTAAAGAGCAAACTCCCGTTTCTGCTTCCATAAAGGCAAAAGAAGGAAATATAAAGACAAAATTCTGCTAAGCAAGCCGATTAACCATGGCCACAGTCAAGCTTACAACAACTGTTAAGAGTATCAGCAAGACAAACTGTCCATAATATGCGCTGTTAGTTCACTTCTGGAAGATCTAGTTCGCACTTCTTTCTATTTGCAGACCTCCCACAAGAATTTTCTTCTACGAGAGCCAACACTTCTCCTAACCAACGGAAAGCAGCCCTATCACATGTTTGAGAACCATACCAATCACAAAGGTCAACCATCGCAATTCGTCAAAACGGTCGGATAAACGGGGAGGACAGGAGTAAGAAACCTCGTCCTTGAGCATGTGGAGAAGGGTGGTCTTCCCAGCATTGTCGAGGCCCAAGAACAGGATCTTGGCCTCCTTCTGCCAGAGGCCTAGGGAGGCGAGGACTCCATAGAACCAGTCCAGGAAAAACATGGCGCCCCCAAGTCCCACCTGCTTCTTCTTCCCCCTCCGCTGCAAGGAACCTACCTGCCGGCGAATTGAACTCAGAATCTCAAGAAGAGGAGAGAGAGAGAGAGCGATGATCGACTGCCACTGGGAGCCGGATCGTCTAGCTTGCAGACGCCACAGATGATCCCTCCACCGCCACTGCTTCAAAATTGCAGCGATGGAATCTCCGCAGGTTCTTAAGAGAGAAATTAATGGTGGCGTTGGAAGGACGGAGAAATATCTGCTCACCTCATAAAATAATATTTAGGGGAAGAACTCAAAACTCGAATTTGCCCCTCATAATGTCATCATAATAGCGAAAATGCCCTCAACCGGAGCGATCTCTTAGGGTGAGTTCCAGACTCCGCAGTCGGCGCGAGTGCCTGAAAAGCACGTTTCAGAGCTTCATGAACCAACCAGCACTCTCCATCCATGGCCGACAAGCAACAGAGATATACTCAATGACCTTGTGGGATGCCATTGCCTGCGACTGCATTCTGGCTCGATTCTAGTCTGAGTTCGTCATATGGCCGTACCTTGCGCTGTGAATACCCCCCAACCAATGACCGACGTTTAACTCACAGTGTATCCAAGACCGACCTATGATGATGACAGGTGCTGGAGGAGAACAGGAGGGACGTCCTGGTCTCCAGTGAAACACCGCAGCCAACACCGTATTGGATGATGAACAGCAGACACTGACCCTCAGACCGGAGTCTCCGCGCTTTTCACTATCCCCTGGGAAAGCATTCTCTTAACTTTGAGCTACAGTGAACCCATATTTTTCACTGGAAATCCTTAGTCCTTACTGATGGAAGCCTTTAGCGATCTACTCCAAGAGCTGGCAATTTCTGGCCCGGTCCGATAAGCCTAGGCCCAGGTCCGGTGGCTGATCGTGCCAGTCACTTATTAGGCCGGATTGGCACGGCCTGATAGCCAAATTATTATTATTATTATTAAAAAAAACTATTATGTTAAAAATAAAAGTAACACTCTTAATCTATATATAGTATATTTTGACTATATCCATCTATTAGAGTGTAGATAGAGGAAAAAATGTTAATTAATATGAGTTGAGTTTTTAATAATTATTTTAAAATATCTTTAAAAAAAATTCACAACGAAAGTGTTTAGCGGAGTGGATCGGTGACCCGATAAATATTTGGGTCATGCTGCCAGTGCAATAATATACTGGGCCGTACTGACCCGGTCCAATTTGCCAGTTCTACCTACTCCCACGAGAAGTCTACTCTGATCTCACTTGCCAGGTGCTCAAGACTCTTATCAATCTTACTTTACATGAGTTTTTAGGTGTCATATGCAGTTGTTCGATATTCAGAAATTAAAATTTCAAATATATATATATATATATAGTTTAGCAATAGAAATGGATAGTACATTACTGAATTATGAAATATTACCCTTATTTATGAAAAATATAGGTAGAAAATTGTCACTGTTGAAAGGCGCCTCTGAATGTGCATGGAACCAAAAACTTTTGGAAATTGAGGACATGTGCTAAAGTAGGCTTGGCTGCAATTGTCTTGGCCAAATCTACCTACCATCCATAAATTATTGGATCTCAACTAATTTGTATTTGAATCAAGTCGTTCCACTATTAAAACCCTGCTAATGTAATTTTTTTTAGTTTACAAGATTTAAAGGGGAAGAGATTAGGAGTAGAGATGATAAAATATGAGGTTCGGGTCAATTTAAAACGGGCTTAGAATCATTTGGCCCGATTACGATTTGGACTATTTGCTTAATGGGCCGTTTCGGTTATAGATCACGGTTTAGTCATATATGAACTTACTTGAACCGTTTATAAAAAGACTGGTTTATAATTCGGGCCAGTCTGACCCGTGAACCATTCACCTCTTTTATTATTTTTTTCAAATCATTTAAATTGATCCGATAAAATCTGACTATTGATTTGCAATATTTTAGCCGTCTGAGCCAAGTTGCAATGGTTTTGGGCCCAATTCACACAAAGAAAATGTGTTTGTCCGGTTTCGGTTCAATGGGCCTATTCCTTTGACTCGGCCCGGAACCATCCCTCACCCCAATAAGAGCGGTCTATGCCGGTTATGGGTTTTGACGGGCTGGTTTCACCTCACTTAACATCTCTAATTAGGAATTACATCAACCAATAAATATATGTGTGCGAGCGCGCGCGGGCCCCCCTTCTGATCTTCGCATCCAAAACAATTAAAGAATTCTAAGAAGAGATTAAGGGTAATAATTAGCCAGCTGTAATCCGCAGTTAGATGGATACTTTAAAAGCGTATTTGAACGGTCACCAAACTTACCATTTGCGCAGTGAAAGCTTTTCTATTATGGAAGGTGGCAACAAGTTGCCGCAATCAAACTTGTCTAGAAAAGGGCCCCTCTGGCTCTCCACTGGACCTATGCCAGCACTTGGCAATCCATCTCCCTCTTCCATTCCGCCATCGATCTCTCATTTCTCCGCCCCTTCAGCCAGTATTGTCCGATCTTTGTTTCTTGGTCTCCATTCCGGATTTCGTTGTTCATTGTTCCCCCAGCTTTTGCATCCATCAGCTCCTTGGATCGATTCAGTTGTCGGGCTTGCCTGCATCTTCGTGATTAGGGATTTTCTGTGGGGGTAAGAGTCGGTTCCCGGTGATCCTTCCCTGCATGCAGCGTTGATGTGTTTCGCCAGGCCAATGCGCCGAGTCGGTGTCCTCCACTCGTTCTCTGTAGTGTTCCTGTATTGGTTCTACGTTTTCTCGTCGTCTAGCTCTTCCCCTTCGTGCCACTGATTCGAGAATTTCATCTTAAGTCTCATGGGGAACCCTTTAGTTTTATCGGAAATTTTGGAAGCTTTCTTTCTTTCCCCCCTTTTTTTTCCTGTAGAAATTTCGTTGTAGGGGATAGATAGTGTTTTCTGAGAGACATCTTTGAGAAGAGAGCGAGAGAAAAAGGAAATGGCTTTAGCTCAGAGCCTATCGAGCTCGGGTTCGGATTCTGACCCGAGCTACGCGATGCTTGATGATAAGAAAAGGAGGAGGATTGAGTCGAACAGGGAATCTGCGAGGAGGTCCCGGCTGAAGAAACAGGAGCTGATTGGTGATCTGATAGGGCAGGTGGCCCAGTTGAAGAATGAAAACAATCAGCTGGTCCAGCGCATCGACAACGTGTCAAGGATGTTCACCGAGGTCGAATCAGGGAACGATATCCTGAGGGCACAGGTCATGAAATTGACGAATCGCTTGGCTTCCCTGAATTCGGTGCTGCAGATCATGGAGGCAGTCAGCGGGGTCGCTATCGATATTCCTGAGATGCCCGATATTATCATGAAGCCATGGCAGCTCCCGAGCACTGTCAAATAGCCGATTATAATGGTCTCAGTCGACATACGTACGGGATGATCTTTCTTTCTATCACCCAATGAAGAATGCTCCCAAGGTTTTCTGAATTCTCATTTTGTGTCTATCCAGGATCTTGCTTTCTTGCTGCCATTTCTTTTCGTGTTTTGGCTTTCCTGGGTTAAAAGCTGAAGGTAGTTCGAACATGCTACTTGAACGTTGGTACATTTGGGAAAGCTGATTGAATGTTAGCAGATTTCATCCGTATTACAATGTAGGACAATATGTGAGAATGGATTGGCGATTGATTGCTCATTCGAAGTCTCGGGCTGATGCAAATGTGTGACCTTTCCTGATGAAAGAATGGGGACTTGTTGGTCTGCCTTGAACGTTGACATGTTCTTGCGTTAGGAATGGAAAAGAGAATGAAAGTGGAATTATCTAAATAAATGAGCTATATAAGAGATTAATCAGTCAGACGGAAGACTACAGTCCCCGTGTCCGTTACCAGATGGAATATCAAGTTAGATACTGCAGTGTTTTCGACGTGGGGCTATAGTGTCTCTCTGAATGATCAATTTAGATGAACGAGAAGCATCTGCTGCATGCATTTTGGGTGTGATTGTCTGGTGTTAAAAGCTCACCAGCTGACCTTTCCTTCTGGCTGCCAGCAACCTTGATCAGCCTTGATGTTTTTGGGTATGAGGTATGGGCAACTGCTTCGGAAACAAGGCAAAGGCAGAAGGCCCAGTAATCGTTGTCGTATCACCGGAAGCTCAAACCTCGGTCAGAGGTACCATGTCGATTTAAACACTGCAAAATGGTTACTCAGAATTGTGGGATGTGCATTGCCGTAAAATGGTGACCAGAACTTTTCTAGCATTCATATTTGGTCATTTGGTGGCATCCAAGACAACTCAGATTCTACGTAAGACCAAACTTTTGTAGAATGAACCATGGAATGCCTCGATGAAGTTGTCATGGAAAGAGTAGGTTTTAAATTTGAGTTCCGATCAGTGAAACAGAGCTAAGGTTCCATCCTCTAGAGAGGGAATCGTGTTACTCCACCTTGAAGTTGGAATTTGATCTTCTCAATGCGCTAGTAGGCCACACGAATCATGACCAAGACACGAACGGGATCACTTTGGGACATCTACTTTCATGTTTAACATTAAGATAATTTCGACATTTAACACTTGATCCAAGAGCTTGATGGCAAAAGATCCATCCACGCTTTCAACCACAACGTTGATGCATCTTTCTATTCCCCTCACACTGGTTTTTCTCCTCCTTGTTCACAGTCGAATAAGGTTCAATCGGTCTAATAATGAGAATGCTGCCAGCCCAAAATTTCATTTCTTACCAGCCCGAGGCAACTTATAAAGCTCGTCTCAGAACTAATTCCCAAGTCCTCGATTCTATAGCGGCTTTGGAAGCAGATACCTGTTTTTGCACCTTTGTTTAAATAAAGGGTTTTGGAGGGCATGCGTCTCTCTACAGATCCATCCTCTCAAACCAACCAATTTTTCTGCTCAAACCGAAGGTCAGAGGGGAATCATTCGTATCCACGATTAAGCATGCCAACCAAGCGGCTTCATCCATTTCAGTTTTGGCTCAGACTTCACCAAATATCATTCTCATCTGATAGCAGGGCATTTTGGTTGAGCAGCTAATCCTCCAGAGGGGATTGTGCTCCAAACAAAGGACAACTTGCCATGCAGCATTTTCGGGAATCATCTCCTTGACCTTCCTTGATTTGAAGCAAAAACAAAGTTTCAATTCCAACTGAGAGACTTGGAGGAGGATAATCTCCCTCTTGAGTCCTCTCCATCCAAACAATGCCTAAGGTACCTTCGCAAATCAAAATTAGTCTTATCTGTTGATGGGTGCACTTTGATATAAAGGAGTTTTGATTGGAAGAATGAGAACAGAGATGACAGTCGATAATTTAATATATTAAGCAATACCATTTCCATATTCACAGCAGAATAGCCAAGTTTCCTAAAGTTCCATGTATCAGTTCGAAGTTGTAGAGACAGAAAGAGATTTCGCAAAGGTTGTGGCCCAGTAAGAAAATAAAGAGAACTCTTGCCAGTTATTCAGAGAGGAAAAACTATCATTTGGGCCAGTTAGAGCAATTGTATAACTTCACATAGTTTCACTTTCAGAAGCGAAAATAGAGTTCAAATATCCCCAGAAGCTCATTATTCAAAACGTCAAAGGCAAAGCCTGCAGTAGACTCATCTGGGTACCGAAGGAAAGACAAAATGAACAGGCTGCTGATGAGGTTGCCCGAGACAGAATCTGAGACTTCACTCTTCCTCGGCTACAACACTGATCTCACCTTTCTCCAGCATATCATAAAATGCCCTGACTTTCCTCTGCTCGTTCCAATGGTGCATTTTCCAGAGGCTGCCAGCGGCCAGAGCAACTGCAAATCCCATCAATATCTCCTTGACAACACTTGGTCCCTTCAAGGTGGCATGAGCGACTTTGTGGGCAGCCATTTTTTCCCTTACGCAAGGATGAGTAGAACCTAAAACCAAAGATAAGGACGAAAACAAAGAAAAGCAATAACTCTGATCACTTCTTTGATCAATGTGAACCACCTCGATAAGATGGAAAGTAATCTGGGCAATCTCCTACACTTAATTCTAAGTGTGTACTTGAGATAAAATTTCTTAATCGGGTCCTAATTTCTAGGTATCAGAATTGACTGAGCCGCCAATCAGCAAGCATAGATTATCTTCTTTCAGACACGAACTTTCCATAAAAATACCGACACGTGTTGGTAGAAATGGCTCAGATTCAGTGAGAAAACCACGGTTATGAAAGATTTACTTTTTTTAGCCAACAGGTGGTAGGCAGGAAAAATTGCCATAATAATCAGAAACATGAGTAAAATTACAAGCTTTCTCAACAGATCAACCAGATTAACACCAGACAAATCAAATCGATAAACGGGACGACGTACAGTCGAAACCCCAACATATATATGATATTATCTCATCATCCATCTTTACGAGCATCGCAGTTTCGATGATTAGCACAGCGATAAACAAACAGCGGGAAGAGATCAGCTACAGATGCAGAATTATAATACTGTGTCTATTTATAGGTCAAACTGCGGCGCACTACGAACCGCTGAAGGCCGAGAAACTTGTCGAGACCTCAAAGGCAGGCGAATCTCAGAGATGAAGATCGAGGATGGATCCAAGGGGAAATCGGATTAGGTCTTACCTAGGAGGCAAGGCCACGGCGACGGCGAAGGAGAGTGATGGAAGAAGAAAGGCCTCCGCTTTTCTCCCGAGCTGGAATGAGAGAGAGAGAGAGAGAACGCAAACGGCGACTCCTTCCGCATTGGGCCATCCGGTAGCCTCTTGATATGCGCCACGTGTACCCTTCCCACTAGCAATTTATCTCCGCACATACATGAGCCGGGAGTATGGGCCCATGCAGATGGCGCAGATAATTTGATAAATAAGACGTCGTGGATTGATATTTATTATAATATTTTTTACATTTATTCATTCTATTTTTACTTATTTTTAAACTTATAAATCTCTTATATAATAAAAAATATATAGATTAATAACCAGATTTCATTCATGGGTAAATAGATCAATCAATTGACCGTGTCATGACACCACAATATGACCAATCGATCCCAAAACACTGAAACTAAAAGATGAGGGACCAGAGGAACAAAAAGCTAAATTATGCCTCGATGTATGTCTCTCATATTTGCCTACTAAAAAAATGGAAGAGAGAGACATAAAAGATTAAAACCACAGCTACAACAACAATAATAATAATATGAGTAGGCAATGATGAGCGATACGGGGATTTCCTTCATTGGCGAGGGAATCTAGTACCTACCGCAAATTGTGACATCACCGAGCTTAGTTGTTATTTGATTATGGAAATATATAATAGTGATAATAATAATAATAACAATAATAATATATTATAAATTTAATTTTTATCGTATAATTTTTTGTACTCGCTTGTTCCTTTCTTATTCGGACTATTCTAGTCACTGGTTGAGTGGTGAGAATTATGAGCATTTTAAATCAAGAATTCAATATGTTGTGAATGTAAGATTTCACCGATTGCACCGTGAAACTTTGTCTAATTACACTGCAACAAATTTTGCCACTGAATATTGCAATCCGAGGCTGGAGATTACGCTGAATTTTACAGGTAAAAAAGGAACACCTCGTCGTCACAGGGGGCAATGCAAAAGAATGGAAATTGCCGGACGGAAGGAAGTCCAAGGAAAGCTCAGACTTTGTCTTCATCTCCGACGATGCCATCGCCGTCGTTGTCTTGCCTTCTACCTCCGATTCTCAACCTTTTCAAGATCAGAATCATGCCGACCCACATAAGAGCTTTAACAACCTTGACCACTCCGATGGTCAGGGTCAGGTAGTACAGCCACCATCCCACGAAGTCGGCCGCTCCGAGGCCCATCAGCAGCTCCCTCTTTACCTCCGGCACGATGATCAGTGCCTCCACCTCCTCCCTCAGCCGCCACCACCACAGCCCCCCGAGGCCGGCTGCCATCGCCGCCCTCTCCCACCATCGCTCGTCCCTGTGGCCGCCCAGGACTGAGCTGTCCACCACCGGCTTCACGACCAACCTGGCCCAGTGCAGCATGGTCTCGTGCAGTCCCAGGAAGAAGACGACCCTCCCCAGGAACCCACCCTCCCAGGTGTCGAACCTGGGCCCTCCTTTGGCTGCTGAGCTGACAGGTTCTACGCCAATGTTCCCCTCTATCCCCAAGAACACACAAATCTGGAGCGCGCACAGGACGACCCAGGCGGCGTAGAGGCCGGGCCCACGCACCGCCCGGCCGCCGCCCGACAGGCTCCCTGTCAGGCATTGCACGAGGGTGGCCGTGCTGAGGAGGGACAGGAGGGAGAGGAGCAGAGTCGGGTTAGTGTCTAGGAAGAGGGAGAGCATGGAGGAGAGTGGCCCGGAGGGAGCCGCGGAGGAGAAGTTGGAGAAGTAGCTGTTGGAGGAGAGCCTGGCGAGGAGGAGGAATGAGAGGGGAAGCAACAGGCTGAGGAGAGTTATGGTGAGGAGGTGGAAGGGCTCCCTCAGGAGCTTTGATGTGCTGCTTAAGGGATTCTTCTTTGCTGCCTTCTTCTGTGTCCATAGAACCTCACAGCCCATCATCATCATCTTCTTCTTCCTCTTCCTCTTCCTCCTGTAAATATTCTGCTTCAGAGCTTGAAGGTCAAAAGTCAGGGAGGAACTCTTGAGGAGGAGGAAGATGGAAGAGCTCACAGGGAGGGTGCTTGTTATGAGACAGGGTTGGTTGAGTGAAGAAACAACATAAGTTGTTGCCACGTCCATTGACAGTTTTGTTCTCACTGGAATTTAATTAATTATGTTTTAGTCTCCAAGAAACAAGACTACCAAACAAGTTCACAAAAATCTTTCCTCTTGTGAAGGGTATTACCATCGGTTTCAGAATATCAAGTTCAATTTCACATAAGTCAAGTCTTTCATTGCCTTTTCATTTCACTTCCTCATGTCCCGTTTCGAATTAATGGCATCTTTCATGATAATAATAATTACAAAACTTTCCGTCATGTGCCCTTATGGACGTGGAAGGACAGCCAAAAACAGGGAGTTACGGATTCATCATCTTTTGCCGTTGATGATCTTGGGAAGGCAATTTAACTCTGGTGGGCAGCGGTGATGAATGGAAGTCGTGCAAGGTGATGGCAAGTAACCAGGTGGAAATAGTCAGGTGATCACTGGAGGCCACATAGATTGCCGGAATATCAGATCTTAAGAAAACATTTCGCTTCACCATGCAGGTTTTGAGTAAAGAAAAGAAAAGATGCAGAGTTGTCTCTGTCAAAGGTTGGAGTAAATTGATTAAGGAACCAACGGAATAGCTTCGAAGTTCAACAAGCGTTTCTTGTCGAATAAAATGTGGACAAGTGAAAAAGGCAGCAGTAAAGACCAATCAAATTACTCTCTAATCGACAGTAATTATCGGAACCAGTTGATGATTAACACTCCACTCCGGGCACTTCCTTATGCTATGTGTGGCAAGATTTGATCGCTGAAGAATTCCTCAACCACAGTGGATTTTCAAATCCCTGATTTTGTTGTGTAGTTGCAGAATGTAGTTGAGCTTCATTCAATTTCAATATAATTGCATTTGAAGGGAAAACAAAATTGTTTCACAACAGGAACTATTACATTAGTGTAAACTTGCTACAGAAAAACCAGATTCGGCAGGCCTTATCTCCATCCTATTTCTTCACCACCAATTCCGATGTAAGAGGCCATCAAGTAAGATCCCATTGGAAGAGTCTTTATATTCCCGGAATATTCATGCCCTTCATGGGAATGCGCCGTGTTGCTCAATTTCTAGAGACTGATAATATCAAATTTCTATCTAGATGAATAGAATCACTTAAATCAGAAATGCCTCCAATTGACAGGGCAGCATCAACTAAAGCAACAAGGATATGAGCAATTTCTCATACCAATTAATGATGGGCTGCTACTTTATATCAGCAAATTAATGATATGATCAGTAGCCATACAATATCCGAGACTTGCAAGAATTATATCACTATTAAGAACTCTCATATTAGGACTTGCCTGCAATAAAGGCAGAACAAATCATAGTATAGCTTTGACTGCAACCTTTGGCTGAACAGCCTTGTAACACTGAAGGCTGCAGAGAGGGAGCTTTGTCTTTGAGTCACGGTACTTGTATGGGTTCGTGCATGAGGGCCCAGCACAGTTCTCACGAGGGGGAGGGTAACTGCACATCGTGAGCAATCTCTCAGATGCAATTCAGTTGCCTGATTATCTTTGCATTCCCAAATTCTTATGAGTAGCATACAAATTGACATGGGGCAAAATGTACCTGCAGGTTTTGGTTTTGAATATTTCAGGGAGGCCCATCTCATTAGGGAATATCACGACAGTCCCGCTTGGGCCCATTACCGTTCGGATAGTGTTTGATGAGAGCATTGATGCATTAGCAGCTTTCTCCTGCAAAAGACCACACAGATGTTTTGCTATCAGTCATACACCGTCTCCTGCAACCATAGGGTGTGGGTTGGGCTGAAAAATCTTAACGATGAAATGTTGTTGTTTTATTGGGAAAATGATAGAAGAATATGGGAATTCCAATTAAGTATTTAGTACCTCTGCCAGTGCTTCTTGACGCTTCTTCATCTTCTCCTCACGCTTCTTCCTGTTGGAATCTTGTCCAAGTATTTTTCTTATAGCCTCAGCCTGCAAAATGATTCAGATTGAACTGAGACCTTCATGAAAAATGTGACTTTAAAGAGCAACAATTTGAAGAAATCCATACCTCTGATTCTCTTGCAGCCTTTTCATTTTGTATTCTACGTCTCTGTGCAGCCTCAGCCTTTTTAAGCTGCTGTTCAATTTCTGAGAGTTTTTCTTTTTGCTCTGCAATCAGCAATAATATTTAGAAATCAAGTGAATGAAGAATCACAGTAAGAAGAAAAAAAATCATAATAAAAGAATGGTTAATTCATACTTCTAGGTGGAGCAGGAGGCAATCCATTTGGGAACTCGATCAAACTAGACCCCATGCCAACGGAGGCATCTTTACTCGACTGCAAGGCCCGTTGACGCGTAGTAAGAGTTACTTCCCGCCTATTATTATCCATCAAATAATCAATGGATTCCTTCTTTTGCTTCTTCTTCTTCTTCTTCCCTTCAAGGTCACCATCAGATCCTGTTTCTTCTTCTTCCCCATAGTCAGCGTCTTCGGAAACACTATCAGCTCTAGACTTCCTCTTTGCATCTTTGCCGGCTTTGAATGCGCCTTGCCGTTCAATATCAGAAACACTAGCAAGCTTTCGTGGCTTCCTGCCAGAATCCTCATCAAATTCCTTATGTCCTGTACTAATCCTTGAGGCTTTGAGCTTTTCCAAGTATCGAATCTCATCATCTTCATCATCGTCAAATTCACCCTCCATTACTCGTTTCTTAGGTATCCTCCTGCTCTTCCGAACAGGTTCAGACCTTTCCCCTTGCTTTCCTGCTACATTCTTTCCAGTCCTTTTTCCAATTGAAAATTTTTCTCTCCCAAAGTGAAAGCCAAATTTTGAGAAATCTTTCCAGGGAATGCCCTGCAACCCACTCCTCTTATTTGAAGGGGAATTGACATGATCCAAAATTCCCTGTCACATTAATTTTATATAGAAAAATATCCTTAGATATAAAAGTTCCATAGAAGCAAAACAAGCAACCTATTTAAAATCCCCAAATAATATAAACAATGAATTAAACGCCAGATAGCCAGAATAAAAGCCCTAAAGTTGAAATCATCAGAACACCATAAAGTCATCCATGAACTAATCAGAATAAGTACCCTAGATGTTAGAGGAATTGATCAAATCCTAGAAACAACATCAGTAAAAAGGAATTTATGGCAACAAAATTAACGCCATAGAAATTGAATCCTAATTTTGCTTGATAGCTGTTGCTATTAAGCAATTACCTTTTCCCAGTAATTCATAATCTCATGACCATTATAGCAGTTGGAAACCAAAACAGTTGGGAAAACATTGCACAATAATACAAAAAAGCCCAGGATGAACCATGAGTACCTGAGCATTCTGCTTGACACTTTTGGGAGTTCCAGCCTCCGACTCACCATTTGATGCAGAAATTGTCCGAGTAACACCACCAACTTTCAGCTTTACCTTTTTAACCTTGTTTTCATTTCCAGATCCATCAAGAACAATTCCTGATTGTCCAAGGCTCTGATTCTCACCATTCTGCCTGATAGAACTCTTCCAGTTTGCTGGAGCAAGTGCACCCTCACTAGATCTTTTTTCAATAATCCCAGCTCGTCCATGCTCATTATTGTAAAATGCATTGAATCCTCCATCGTCTTCCTTATCATTACTGAGCAATTTCTTAGCATCTGTTCCCGCAGAAGAAGAGACATGCATGCACTGATTGAGATTAAACTCCTTTCTCTTGAAGCTGGTCTCCCCATTGATGTTTTCATCACTGGAGCCCTTGCTGGCATCATCAGACGGTGGTGTTGGTGACAAGGGTGAAGGCTCATTCCCTTCATCATACGAGTAGGGATTAGGTCGTCTACGATGGCTTCTCCTCCTCCTCATTGCACCCCTCAATACATCAGAATGGTTGGTTCCGAATTCTTCCATGCAGGAGGGATCTTCAAGCATGTAGCAACACGCTATATGGAACAAAGAGATAAGAGATAGACATTAGCAATTAAAGTGATTGCTCTGCGAAAAGAAGATGCAGTTCCAAATTTATAGGAGAAACAGCCATCGACAACAACAAAAGAAGAAAAAGAAGTTGGTAAATGAAGTAACAAGGCAATTATTACAACGACAAGACCAAAAATTCTTGCCGTAGAGACGTCCAGTTAAAAGAGGAAATTAGCGAAAAACGTCTCAAGAACATAACTTTCTGGTAACATGTTCACCAATTAGTACCAAGCAGGAGTAGGGGAAAAAAAAAACTTACTCTCGTAGATCAAAACTTGCCCAACTAGAGACCTGAGGACTCTCCAAAGTTGAAAACTTGCATAACTTCCGACAGAACAAAGGCAACCAAAACCTCGTACGGCGAACCCATACGATCATACAAGAACCATTATCGACAACATTATGCAAAAAACCATACCATACAATGACTCCCCAGACCCTAAAGATAACACCACCAAGAAGCACAAGAAATCAAGACAGATCGCGAAACAGGAAGACAGTCGCAATTGGCGACAAGGAGAGCGCAGTCTCCGGCAAATCAGAATACGCGACTCACCGGATCAACAATCAACGAATGGAGAAAGCCCACAAGAAACCCAACCGATCCTCCGCGTCTTCGGACGATCGTGGAGAAGAAGCAAGCAGGCAAGCAGGCGCGACAAGAAAGGAGAAGGAAACTGGGAGGGGAAAAAAAAAAGAAGAGAGAGGAGAAACTTGAGCAGCAGAGCGCGAGCACGAGCCCAGAGAGGAAGTAGTAGCGGGTGGAGAAAGAGAGAGTGAAAGAGAGATGAGGTGAGAGCAATAGAAGACTGAGTGGCTGGAGAGGTGTGGTGGTGGGGGGATTATTAGGGTTAGGGATTGGGCGCGCAAGTGTGGAAGAAGAGGGAAGGTAATAGTAATGCCATGGTAATGGTAAGGAGTGGAAATAACAACCCTGGCGGTGTCCTCCTCCATATTTTTGCTATCGCCACTCCTCCGACGCCTCCGCTCTCTCACTCTATCTGTATGTCTTTATTCGGCTCCGTCGGGAGTGCCTGTAGCAAAAAATTTTCCGAATCTCCTTCGCGCTCTCTCCGTCTCTTCCTTCGACGGGCTCTCGTTTGCATTTGCTTTCCTTCCCACACTGCAATTTAGGCGTAGGTTAAGAGCCTGCTCCCCAGACCGGCGCACGTTAGAATTCGCGGGTACCCACTTCCACGGTCGCCACGTGTCGCGTGAGAAGGGCCGAATTTTAGAAAAGCACCCCCCCCTGAATCTCCTGAATTTGCTATGAGGTCCCCCCTTTGTCCAACTAAGCCCGTTGGTTGCATAGGAAAAAAGAAAAAAGATAATTGGAATTTTCCGAAAATAATTTTTTATTTGAATATTATAAATTAAACAATTATATAACCGATAAGATTTTACTTATCCGAGAACAAATATAACTTGAACTTTAGATTTAGTCATGATTACCGGCACTTAACCTGTGCCCGGTAGAGTACGTTGACCACGTTGACCTCATTAGCTTTCGTTTGATTTTTCCATATGAGCCGTAGTCATCTACCCACTGCCCATGGGGAGGACTTTTCCCTGGACTTCATTGTTTTTTTTTTTAACATTCCCTTTATTTCATAGTTTTCAAAATTGGTCCAAGCTTATGAGTTCTACTAGTTTCACCAAGAACCGGTTAATCACATCATCTAAATTTACTTAATTAATTTAGATGTACATTAAATTGTCCAATTTTTTATTCAAGTGATCTGATAATCAAACCAAATAAATTAACAATCATTTTTAAAAAGCCTTACCAAACCCAAAATTCATTCAAAAAATATTAATATTTTATTTTATTTATTATATTTAAATTTATAATTTAGGTTGAATTTAGATATTATAATAGATATTTTAAAATTTAAAATTATAAATTAGTGTTTACTATATAACATATTAACTTATAATTATTAATTATATTATTATAATTATTATTTATTAAATATACGATTTAATTTATTAAATCCATAATTTAACTAATGAACCTATATCTTAACTAGTCCCGATCCATCCAATTTTAAAAACCATGCATTATTCTAAAATTTTATACTGAGTATGATAGTCAATCTATAGAACACACATACTTATTCCCACTATTTCTTCTTCCCTCTCTCACTCACTCTGTCGTTTCTTCAGTCGGGTCACACGGAATATCACCAATTAAAAGATCTCAATTTGCATAAAACCTTCCTCCAGAAGGCTTTTGAATCTTGAAAAGTGCCATGTTGAATCCAGAAGAAGAACCCAAGGTAACTTTCATTGACATGAATTCAATGTAATAAGCTACAACTTACCGAGCGATCCATGTGCAGATCCATCGGTCTCTGCGTACAGGAGACGCATACAACAGCATAGAAGACATCCCCCAGAAACTATCAACCAACACGAACAGAGAATCACAGCCACTGAACCCAAGGCTAAGGCTCTATTGCTAAAGAAAACCAAAACCGTTTCATGTCCAATAAGGGGCTCAACCTCCAGAATTTTACTGTGCACTGGGTATATTTCACAGCCACTGTGACCTTTTACGATTAAAAATTTTAATACATTTTCGAGTTTATAACAAATCCAGTCCCATCGTCCAAGTGGACAGGTATTTCCCCTGCCTTCAGGTGCCTGCTTACCAAGGTCAAAATCAGCAACTGCAGCATGGAAATTATTCTCAAGCAATATATTGCATGCTTTGAATTCCCCATGATGACACAAGGTTGTTAGTCCTCATTCAAATAGGGAAGCCCTCTAGCAGCATTAAGTGCAATCTTCATTCAGGTATCCCCATCCAAGCGACAATTAACTCCCAAGTGACCTAACATAGGCCAGCTAGTTCACTGCATCAGAGTTTCAGCAATCCTGAAAATGTTTTGAACTAAACTGCCACTTTCAACACTCCCGAATAGGTTCCAAGTTAACAGCGAAGCCAGTTCACTTATTGTGCAACTCAAGCACGATATACATTGATGGTACACCTTAAAACAAGTTCTGTTTTTAAGAAATTCTCAAAGCACATCATAACAGGGCATAGGTTCTGGTTCCAAATAATTATAACACCTAAATCTTCTTTTATAGATAATGTGTACTTCTGTGTCTAGCCAAAGCGCCTTCTTACAAGTTTGAGCTTTTTAGGTGCGCCTTCTTATATGTTTGAGCCTTTTCCAAAAATTAGTGAGTGAAATCGGTGCAAAAATCTCCACCAACTCAGAGAGCATAACAAGAAGGAAGCAAATCAGTGCAGTTGGTCAAATTACAAAAAAACAAGAACCTAATTAATCACATTGCTTGAAGGAGCAAATAGGTACCTGGAAATCCTGATCAGGTTTTTTTTCCAATGACACCATGAATTACGTCTCAGATTCTTCCATGGAAATTCTGTTTTTTGGGTTACTTCACCATCTTCATGGTCACAGACGAGAAGGTTCATTCATCCACTGATCACTTCAAAATGAAGTGAAAAATTCGAGCTCTACTATATCCAAGCAGAGACTGCTAACTAAGTTAGTTGCTATTAGAAGCATGACAGTGAGGATGGAATTAATATTACCCTTCAAATAAGGGGCGAGGCAAGACAGAAAAGTTCAGTTTCCATACTCCTACATTCACTGTAAAACTCTTCTGTTGATTCTCAGATCCTGGTAAACCAAGACAATATCAAACAGTACATAACGGAATCAATTAAGACCAATGAATGGATGAAATCAAACTAAACATCTACAGCCTTACCAAAATTCCATTGTTAAAGGATGGAGAGAGAATGAGAAACACTCTCTCTCCTCCCATTGTTTCACCAATAGTCTTCACAAGAACAGGCTCCATCCTTAAAGTGATGAAATCTATTGGCATCCCTGACGATGATAACCCTCTCTGTAATCTTTGATACGAATTTCGTCCAACTGTGGCAATCCAAACAGACTCTGAGGTTCTTAAAGATCCTAATTTCTGTCCCAGGCTCAGTCTTGATTAAACCAAAGGCTATTGCCAACTTCTCGCTATGAATCTTCATGATTAGCTCCTTCTCTTCCTCTTCCACATCATGCAAGGCAGTCACAGTCTCTGGCTTATAGCCGGCTTCCAATATTTTCCCGGAAAGCTTCTCAAGCATTGTATAAATTGCCTCTTTTTGAGGGTGGCAATGGTCCCCTGCTGTGAACACATAAGGAACGTCACCAATCTCTATTAAGGTAGCACCAGGAGTTTTCGCCAAGTTCTGCTGCTTCACAACTTGCCTTACTGAAGCAGCCTGTGTATACTTCTTGTCTACCGATAAGATGTTTGAGAGCAACACACGGTACCCAACATTCTCAGGGTCCAATTTGAACAATTGCTCAGATGCTAGCTGTGCCAGTCTTGTATTCTTGTGGATCATGCAGGCCCCCAGTAAAGCACCCCACACTGGAGGGCCTGGCTCCACTTTCATTGTCTCGATAAAGTTCAATGCGTTCTCCAACTTCCCCGCTCGACCAAGAATATCAACCATGCAGGCATAGTGCTCAGACAAGGGCTCAAACCCAAAATCATGCACCATAGAATGGAAGATCTTTTGTCCTTCATCCACAAGACCCGAATGGCTACAAGCATATAGCACAGATAGAAAGGTAACTGCAGAGGGTGCAATCCTGGACTTCATCATTTCATCAAAGAGCTCTATGGCTTCCCACCCTTGCCCATGAAGACCATACCCTGAGATCATAGAGTTCCAAGTGACCACATTCTTCTCAGGTGCATTGTTAAATAACTTGCGAGCCTCTTCGATGCTCCCACACTTGGTGTACATGTCAATAAGAGCTGTCAAGACATATAAGTTGGAAAGGAATCCCTTTCTTCTTACCAGGTCATGGACCCACTTTCCTAGACTGAGAGATCCTAGTTGTGCGCAGGCGGAGAGAATGCTAGTCACAGTTACAGGATTTGGATCCATTCTAGATACCTGCATATCTTGGAAAAGGGCAATTGCTTTTTCTGTGAGGCCATTTTGTGTATAACCCGATATCATGGCATTCCAAGAAGCTAAAGTTTTTTCCTTGGATTCATTAAATATCAGCCGAGCGGGTTCTATCTCATTCAATCTGCTGTATGCAGTTGTTAATGCAGTTGAAACAGCTGGATTTGAGAGGATACCATACTTCACACAAAAGCCATGAATACAGCAAGTCAGGTTTAAATGACCAAATGGGTAGAACACTGGAATCAAACCCACGACTGTGCTCGAGTTGACCTGAAAATTGAGTTCAAGCAATTCCTCGAACAACCCGAGGGATGATTCACTGTCCGCATTGGTAGTATATCCAGAAATCATTGCATTGTAAGTGATTAAATCAGGCCGATTAATCTGCTCAAACAACGCCTTTGATGTTTCCATGTCACCACATTTTGAATACAGAGATATCAGACCTGTCAGCACATGAACATGAGAACTAAACCCAAGTTTCAATGCCAAGCACTGGATTCCCAATCCAACATTCAGCAACTGCAACTCTGCAGTCGCAGGAAGAACAGACGCCACTGAGGTTTGGTCCAACCGGACCCCACTTCCCGCAGCCATCTTTGCAAAGACACTAATCGAATCCTCGAAGCAGCAGTTCTTAACCAGCCCCGAAATCATGGTATTCCACAGAACGGTGTCTTTGCTGGGAATTCGGTCGAACACCTTCTGCGCCAGCTCCATCCTGGAAAAAGTGAAGTAGAAGTCGACCAAGGAGGACCCGACGAACAAATCAGACCCGAATCCGTCGACGACAGCCTGTGCATGAAGCAAGGTCCCGACTTTGTCGCATGTAAGCCCCGAACAAGCCGAGACTGCGAATGCATAAGTGAAGTTGTCCGGCCGCAAGTAAGTGTTGTTTCTCAAGTGGATGTAGAGAGAGACTGAGGACAATGGAGAGCCGCAGTTCGAGAACCCTCTTATGAGGACGTTCAAGAGGAAGAGGTCGGGCTTCGGGACGGAGAGGAAGAGAGCACGGGCGTACGCGACGGCCTTGAAGTCGCAGAGCTTGTGGATGAGCTTGGTGACGGTGGAAATGTCGTTCTTGTAGCCGCTGACGACGATCTGGGCGTGCGTCTGGGCGAGATGGGAGGTGGCGGAGGAGCTCTCGAGGAGGCGTAGGAAGGAGTTCCGGTCGAGTGGCGGGAGGAACGCTCCTGCGAGGCTCCTGCAGTTCATCTCATCAGACGCTGTCGTTTGGTAGTCAGTCCATCCTGAACTCAGCCAACGTAACCCCTACCAGGGAACGTTGTCGTCCGACATGCGAGTCGGGTTTGTCTAAATGCCTTTATTATGAGTCATTAGATTTTTTTTTTTTTTTATAAACTGATGGTATCCAGTTAAATTTTATTCAATTGTCTAATTTAGATCGCCCTGAGTCGGTCCATTTAAAGGGTTAAGAGCTCACCACCACAGGTGGAATTTGAATTCGAATCCTCCCATTTGAATGATAAATGTCGAATCACTTCACCACGCTCACGGTGATAATTATATATATTTTTTTTCATAAACGGATGAACCTTAAATAATAAGATAAGAAGATATAAAAATATAAAAAAATTATAATAAAAATTAAATTTATAATATGAGTACCCTTTCTCGTAATTACAAATCTTTTGATAAAACCACTAAAGATTATGCAGATAGGCTTCCCTCGTTTGTATAGCTTTTCTTGCCCGCTTTCACTTCTGTCTCTCTCTCTCTCTCGCTGCAATTTCAGGTGCAGGTTAGGGCATATGAATTTTGGAAAGTTTCATCTTGAATCAATCCAAGAAGAACCCGGAGTTGATTCCGTCGATAAGAATCCGAGGAATTAGCTTACAAGGCAGCGTGCAAATGTATACAAAAGCTACACCTGAGTCACATGGGAGACGCATCCGCATCTGCGTAAAGGAAACACGAACAGCAGCATGCAACCTCAACAAGAGCTCGCACTGCGACCCCCGAGCCTATTGGTTGAGGCGAAAGGAACCTAAAGCTCAGTTGGTAAAGAAAACCGAAACCATTTCATGTCCAGCAATGGGTTTAACCACCAGAAATCTCCTGAACATTGAAGTATATTTCACAGCTACTTTGACCTTTGCAGTGGAAAAAGTGCAGGTACTTGTACTTCCCGGGTATATATAGCAAATCTAGTCCTAATATAAGTGGTTCGTCAGATTTTCCTATAAGATGTTCAAATCTGATAGAGATCAGTGCGAGATCTGTTTCCGTTCCAACAAATCGATAAGTTTTCTTCGAGAATGTTAAGGTTGTAAATGGATTTGAAGTAGATCTCAAAGTAGGGGAGTTTTCTGGCAGCAAACCATTTAAACATCCTCAGCTTCACATACAAATGAAAGAAATGACAGGAAAAAACCAACAAACTAAATCTATCACCGTCCTTCGTGAAGATCTTCTGAAAAAACTGCAGTTCTAGAGAGGTTATCATTATCGAAAGTGCTGAAGCCAGAGTAAGGACCTGAGGAGAAGATTGAGGATGTCCCATCAGACTCGAACGTAGTGGATGACTGCCTCATGTTTGGTCTCGTATTGGTGGCAGACTGTACTGTCGCATCTGGATACTCCATAACCCGCTGGACCATCTTGAGGGATTGAACCACTTCACCCATTGTTGGCCTCTGGCTTGACTCAGGAGCCACACAAGCCGCTGCAATTGTGCAGACACGAACAAAGTCTTCCTTCGGGTATTTGCCTCCAAGTCTGGGATCCACCAGCTCGTCTAACCGGTCCTTGTCTCTGAGAATCGGTCTCGCCTGATATAGTGCACACATTTCATATTTCCATACAATAATATTTCATGTACTTGGCACCATGTCTCTATTTGAAACTGTAAAATTCAAACAAATAAAGCAATTGAAGCGGAAAACATAGCTCAGATTTCATATCCTGTTTCATTTACCTTATTTGGATACATGGCCTTGTGTCATAATCTATATAAATCATAAATAAACATACTACACTTAGTCTTAGCCAAAAGGCCGAGAAAGGTATTAAATCATAAATAAACATATCTCAAGAATAAGCTGAGATTTTCAGCAGGAGCAAATCTTTGAAACTACGGGAGTAATTGCCTCCCCTGGGACCCTCTAGTTTCATATTGTATATAAGCTGCAAATTGCAGAATGCTTACTGTGAAGGGGTTAATATGAGAGATTTGTGGTCAAGTGCTATATTATCAAGAATAATGTAGACAAAAATGAGGCGCATGAACTAACCCAAGTGACAAGATTTTCCTGTCCTGAAGGCTTTGACATGTCTACAGGCTTCCGACCAGTAAGCAACTCCAACAGTACAACTCCATAACTGTAAACATCGCTCTTCACTAGCAGGTGACCGGTCATTGCATACTCAGGGGCCACGTAACTGCAAAAAACAATCCCCCTTAAAATGTGAGACTACTTACACCAAGAAGATAGCGCACAGAGAGAGATGAGCATATCCTGACCCAAATGTACCCATCACCCGAGTGGATAGGTAATTTCCCCTGCCTTCAGGTGCCTGCTTAGCAAGGCCAAAATCGGAAACTTTAGCATGGAAATTATTCTCAAGCAATATATTGGATGCTTTGAAGTCCCGGTGGATAACACAAGGTTGCGAGTCCTCATGTAGATAGGCTAGCCCCCTAGCGGCATCGAGTGCAATCTTCATCCGGGTGTCCCAATCCAAGGGACAATTAACTCCCAAGTGACCTAACAAACATAGGCATGTTAGTTCACTGCATTGAATTTAAATCAATCCTGGAAATATTTTGAATTGAACTGCCAATTTCAACACTCCTTTCAACAAGCTATGCTTTAAGAAAACTCAAGGTGCACATAGTAACAGTGCACAGCCTCTGTTTCCAGATTATGATAACACTTAAAACTTGTTTGTCTGTAATGTCTACTTCAGTCTCCAGCCAGGCTTACAGGTGAGAGGGACAATCAACATAAAACCATGTCTGATGTACCTTGACGGTGCACCTTCTTATAAGTTTGAGCTTTTTCAAAAACTAGATGGCTATGAGAAATCAGGACAAAATCAGCACCAGCTAAAAGTAAGATCATAACAAGGAGGAAGCAAATCACCATGAAGCCAGGACTCTAAACTTCCATTTGGGATGAGCTCATAGCATAGAAGGTTCTGTGAAGAGTCAGGGCTACTATAATAACCCACAAGTTTGACAAGATTACGGTGATGGAGTCTGCTTAACATTTCAACCTCAACCAGGAACTCCTTATCACCTTGTTGACCTCCAGTAATGAGCCGCTTGATTGCCACAGCTGTACCATCACTTAAGACACCTTTGAAAACTCTACCAAACCCGCCCTCTCCAAGTATACTAGATGATGAGAAGTTATTTGTTGCTTCCTTAAGTTCCTCATAGGCAAGAATTCGAGTACTTGATGGATGGGGATGGGAAAGAGAACCTGCTCGAGGAACTGCATCCACTGTCCCTGGCTTCACTGAAGAGAAAAGCAGATCAGTCATTCATCATTCTACAGAGATCCTTGTTTTTCTTTTAACAAAAGCATTTTCTGCTAAGCAATATCACACTTTTAAGTTCTAAAATGAAGTCCACGAAAAATTGCTGCCCATTATCCCCCACAAATTCAATTTGAGAAGAGCCATAAATTAAAAAAGAAAAGATTTTTCATTTACTCTTATTATTCAATTTCAAGGAAGCAATCACAGCCAAGCAGGAGGAACACATTTGATGTTATTTCAACAACTGAAGCAAAAATAGAGGAAGAATTCTATGCGAGTGATTTTCTTTGGGTAACTCTCACTCCATACAAATGATAGCAACCATAAAAAGCTTGTGTTTATTTATATTGATGCATCTACATACCATGCCTACTTGTCAATTAAAGCATGAGTAATCAGAAAACTAGATCTTAAATCCAACCTGATGTGGACAAAGGAAGATTGTACATGCGCTTTTCCTGTTAAAAATGCATGCACACACTAGAGCAACCACAAAAGCCTGACAGATTTGAAAAATGTAAAAGGCAAAATTTCCAAGAATGCATACCCATTGAAAGATAACATTCACTTAAACCATCTAATATCATGATTTATACAACATAATTTAATATGTAAATCATGACAGTTACTATTATAAACCTATCAGACTCAGATTGCCACCTGAACTGTATATTTATACCAGAAGGCAGAAATTTATTACCTTTCTGAGGTAACAACTAATTAAATAATTGCCCAAAGAGAATCAAATTCATCTGGTTCATGGGTAAATTCCTAGGATCCAGTAAGACTGTCAATTCTGAGTACATCTTAGTCTTAAATCACCGGGAGCTTATTATTCACAATCCATTTTTTGACCAGATTAAAGGAGAGTAGTAATAATGGCAACCCAGCCACCCATTACACAATCTATAGTCCATAATTAATGACATAAAGATACGTACCAATATCCTTATCACCAAGTTCTTCAGATGCCTTAGCATTTCTCCTTCGGAATGTGCATAGGCATATGATTACCACAGCTATAGCAAGAACAATTGCAATCCCAGCAGCAATACCAATAATAAAGATCAGATTGGAGTGGCTTCCTCCATCTGAGGTCGAAGATGACCTGGCATTTGGCTGATGTGGTTGTGCTGCTATAGGTGATGTTGCCACAAAAGGAGCTGCATCATTGGCAACAAAAGAATTTACAACAAACAAATTAGAGACAAGGACAAAATTTCTCTATGAGCAGAAATCTACCACTATATAGAGAGAACTACTAAAAATCATAAGAAATCTAAGAGCCAGGAGTTCTAGCATTGTTTAATATTCCATCAAGTTCAATCCTTCTTTTCTACGTTTTGTATCCTTCCAGCAGTCCTCTATTTTTTCTAGCTTCTTTTGTCCATTAAGGGAACATCTGATCCTAAAACATGCAATTCTTTAAACTGTAGTGAATGCTGAGCATCTTATAAGCACAAGTGTGCATATTCAGCTAGAAAACTAATTTAGAAGGAAAACAAATATATTGCAGCAAGAAGCTAGTGCATCAGAAAAATGCCAGCATTACCTTGAGAGATTGGAGGTGGCTTGAACCAGGTGAAGTTGAGAAGTTGATAATCACCAACTAGCATTGGGCGCAGATGGACTTTATGCAAAGAAAGGGAAGAATTTATTGCAGACGCATCACTTGCAGAGAAGCTCTTTCCCGTGTGAGGAGTAACATCCATTGAGATATTCAAACTTGACAAGCTAATCATATAAAAATTTATCAGCTCTATCTGAGACACCCGCAGACCTAGCTGGGAAGCAAAATCCACAAGAAAAAGATTCCAATCTGGATTCTGGGAAACATTCAGAAGCAAGAGATCGAGCTTTATGGGATAAACACAGTGACAACCTTGAACACCCCGTTTTGACACCATGTCTGGTTCGCAACAATCTGGAGGCAAAAGAAAAGGTCAAAAACTGCTGGACTATGAAGAAACATAATTAGTTTTAAAAGTATAACTAGAAGTATCAAACTATATTAAAAATGACTAGTGCACATATGATAGTTGAGCTACAATATATCAGCAAATCTTTCTTCACTGATAAACCCAACCACAGAAAGAGATACAAATTTATAGAAGGGAGTAATTAGATATGATTATGATGCAACTTACGTGAGACATAAGGCGACAGAGGAGGCTCAGCCAAACCACCAGGAAGGGCACCAGGGCTGTACTGAGATGGGGCGATATCTTCTGAGCTAGCAGGTGCAGACACCAAACTGCTCCTTTTCATTGATGGTCTGGGCAAGTGAGAACTTTCAGGTGGGTGACCAGAAGTGAACAAAGGGCCATAGTTAGGTGAGTGTGCTGGTGATATGAGAAAACTAGGTCCCGGCACACTCAGAGGAGTAACATGTTTGCTCCATGTTCTGTATAGTGGTATATTAGCGGGCAGGGGAATATTAGTTACTGCTGGTAAAGTCATCACAGTGGCTGGAGAGATTGGCGATGCTTCTAACAATTTAATTAATGAACTAGCATCACAGAACGAGATAATCCAAAATAAAATAGCCCACAGTTTCAGCCGGTAGCATAGGAAATTTGTCAATATTCCTGCAAATAGAAATCAAGCTAATTTTAAATATGCCAGGAAAAATTCTCATAATGACAATAACAACCACAGCTACTCCTTGCTCAAGTAAAATGTTTGGGCCAACTAAATGGTGAGATGGCATGCTTCTTTTAATATTTATTTGCCCATTTTATTATTTGGACCGGGGACAACTTATAAAATCTTAGCTGCTTGAAGCTAAAGCATTCTAATGCAACCTCTTGCCAGAAAATGCAAGGCATTCATTGATATAGTATCCAAAAGATGAACTGCTGATTAAGACAAGGAGCAGCATTAATTTATACTAAAGCATTATGGACAAACCAAAAGCTCCTTTTCCCTAACTTCCAGCCAACAGCAGTTTAGAGGCACTTATTGCCAAGAAAAAAACTATCCACCCAGAAAGGCACAAAGGCCACAAAAAGTATAGTAGCAATCCTCTTTATTTTAGTAAGAATATACCAGAAACCCCATATCACGCAACATAATTGCACCCATACAAGTGACCCAAATTTAGATACAAAGATTGGATTTTGACAAAATTGCCATATACAGCAATGGGAGCTCTATCAGTAGGCGAAGAAGAAGTCGGTCAGAAATAGAAAGCATAGATACTAAGTGTCGAACTTAATTTCAATAACTCATGGAACCTCAAGAACAGAAATCTCAACCGACGACGACAAAGCCACTATAAAAATGAAATGCAGCAGCAAGAAGTTTAAAGACTCAGCAATTCAAGGGTGTGAAAGCTCCAGATGGAGCTGGAGACGAAACTTCAACTGATCCGACAAATTTTTACTCACCAAAAGAATAAATAGTATTATCAGAAACAAATAAGCTGTAGAGTGGAGTTAGACAACAAGAAACACAGCAATTTAAAGTACCGTCGGCGGAGAAGACTCCGTGCGCCGACATCGCCGACGCTCGCCCCGACAAGGCAGCACCTCAGATCTGCGATCAGAAACCGATAACGGAGCCGGAAGAAGCACTACAAGGCCAGACGGCTCGAAGGTGTATTCACTGCGCGGGGATCCCAGAGTAGAGCTAAAGCCTTAAGAAACGAAGTTCGAGAGGAGTCCGCCGGAGCTGACGCTCCCATCGCCGAGCTCACCGGAAGGTTGAGCTCGAGGGAAGCGGGGAGCAGGGAGCGGAAGGAGGCGGCCCGGTAGTCGGTGCGCTGAGCCGCCGGGGATGTTCTCCGGCTCTGGTTACCGTCGGTTCTCTTCTCCGGTTGTGCCGATGGCAGTATCAGACTACCGGTCAGTTGTGAATGGGAAGAGTAAACAGGCACTATGCAGGGTAGGTCCCCTGGTTACGGTTTTTTTGTTAAATAATCATTTTGGTTTTTTTTTTCTTGGTGAGATTAAGCAATGGCGTTTGCGCCGTGTTTGGCTCTCCACGTATTCGGACTCTGCTTTTTTATGAGGAGCGCGTGATGGAGCGTGACGGGACTCTCAACGGAAATGTTCAGACTTAACGGTCACAAACGACAGAGACATCCATTCAATTAAATTTTACTTAATTTTATATAATTTTTATTACATTATCTTACTCCCATTCCATCTGAATTCTTCCACATAATTATTCTCCATTAAATTTTCCAATTCCTTGAATTAAAATTCGTAAATCGCTAATTTTTAATTTAATTTAATTCTCATTATAAAATAAACTTAAAAAGGAATACGTGAAAAATAAAAATAAATAATGAGATACGTGTGTCTTTCAAAAAGGAGAATTTATTGAAGGACCATCTAAGTTTGCCCCATGCTCTCTTGATCGATTTAAATTGATTCTAATTGTGCGTAACGCTTAGAGCCAACATGGGTACTAGTTATAATTGAGATCGGTCATAATCTTCCCTTCTATATGTTTGAATAAAATCCATGCATACAATCAAATAATCAAATTAAGAAGTCTTATAGAGCTGGTTTACGTTATAATTCACATGGTAGGGTACCATTTGGAGCGAGCAACGATGTCTTCTATTACACAAATGAGATGATTTATCATATTTAACTTTGAATTTTTGATCCGAAATCCAATTATGGTTTTATATATATTATTCGATTACCATAAAGCTCGGTTGCCCAGTTTCAATTAAATTTAAAAATTAGATATGTTCTAATAAACTAATTTAGGGTCGAACTAATAATTTTCTCGATGATCCAAAAATCGAATTTTAAGTTAGAAGAGTTGATATTAATTTTTTCAAAGATTCTTATAAACCAGTTTAAAGATATGGTTCAACTAATATAGAGATATGATGTGATAAAAAAAAGATATACTCTCTGAATCTTATAATGGAATTCATAAATTTAATGTAACATCATCCAAATCTAAAAATTTAGGGAATCAATCCTATAGAGCACAACCCAATCGTTGTCCTGCGCGTCAGTGCCTACGCCTTCACTTGGACGGTGGGATCAGGTTGGGGGGAGGATCATGCTGATCTGAACGGTGCAGGTGCGTTGGGGTGGTTCAGTGGGGAGCGGGTGTCGGCACAGTAGAAGTTTTCCTGGTAAAAGGAAAAGGGCACGAGGGAAATTATTTCACGCATGAGGCAACGACCAATCACGATGTTTTGTCGGTTTACGCTATTATTATTTTTTTCCGGATAATTCTCCTTATTGCTATAGATTGAATAAAGACGTTCCACAAATTGACCATCAATCCACACAGATTCGTATGTAAGTAATGTTTGCATCAAACCGGCTAAACCATGGTGGTTCGGGATTTCTCTCTTGTCGTTCGATGACTCCCTGTTCTAAGATTGCACATAGAGAACTTGATTGAACAGCAAAGTGAACTTAACTGAATTCAAAAATCGGTTCGATACAAAATATTTTTATATAATACGATTTTTTAATGTGAATCGGTGAACTAGTTACTAAATTTAAATGATTCGATTAACCGATTTGAACTTTTAAATTATAAAATAATATATTTAATTTTTTTTAAATTTTAAAAATAGTTATATATATTATTTTATAACCGTATAATATATTTTCTATAATTTCATACTAAAATTCGTTTTAAATATATCGATTAATATTCATATCATATGTTTAATTTCTCTTTAATTGAAATTATTATATTTTTATTTTTTGTTATTTTTATGTTTTCTTTCGTTATTTTATGTTTAGAAGCGATTTTCATTTGATTTAGATTTAGTTTATATTCAATTTGTTAATTTTTAGCTTTTAAAAAAAATGGTTTAAATATGTTAACTAAACTATATAGCCGGATCAAAATAATTCAATTCGATAATTATATAATGGTTATGGTTCGGCGTATAGTGTTCGGATTGAATCGAGCCAGAATAACGGTTTGACAAAGTCTAAACTGAATTGACCATAAGCATCCCTACCCTGCTCAGCGATGTTTCACACATGACGATGAAAACTATAAGGATCATCCACGTCGATCGGTCGGTCGGTCGGTCATTCACACGTGATGATGCAGATAAGTATGCACGATGAGTTGGGGAATGCCGTCAACAAGATGTGACTTGAATGGTCAGGTGATTTTGCCTCTCTTGTTTATAGCTTGTCACGGGACCATAAGATGTAGTCTCCTTAAATGTGTGAGCCCCGGCGAACGTGACCAACTCGGACCGACTATGACACTATTAGTGGTTCTTTTTTTTTTTTGTATAAACCGTCGGTATCCAGTTGGATTTTGTCAAGCTGACTAATCCGGATCGCTCCGAGTTGACCCATTTAAGGGGTTAACAGCTCTTCGCCGTAAGTGGAACTTGAACTCGAATTCTCCCATTAGGATGATGAGTGCCGAACCAGTATAACACGTTCATGGTGAGTCCCTATTAGTGGTTCTTCATCAGCCATTGAACAATTCAATTTGATAAGCCTCGCGCTCCCTCGCCCTCGCCCTCCCTCTCGCTCTCGCCGAGACTAAAAATAAAACAAATTAATTTAAGTATTTAAATGTAAATAATAATTAATTTAACCTCCGTGTCAGATGGCGCGACTCGGTGTGCTCGGCTCTCCCGGAGACGATCTCTGTAATCTGAACGCGGAATGTTCGCTCGTCCCTCCGTCGAACGGTGATTTTCTCTGCTTCCTCCGATTGTGCATTGACGACAAATACTGACTATATAATCTTTGTGATTTCTGGCTCAAATTAGCAGTTTGATTCGAAAGGCCTTCGTAGTTTCTGGTTATAGGATTTTTTTTGCCATCGCTGGAGCTTCTGACTCCCTCAATTTTTTTACATCATTTTCTCTCTTCCTTTAATTCCCCGTAAATAATCGTTTATCCTGTGGTGCTGGAACGAATTGAGAAGCTGCATTGTCATTTTGGACAGGCGATTTCGTTCAACAGTAGGATGACGAGTGATTTCTCGCATTTGACATTAGAACTTCGCTCTTCCAGTTCCGGTTTTATTGATCTTTATTTCGTGCGCACCTGCTTTTCTAGTTCCCCTGGACATTTGAGCTTGTTGGCGTGTGTTAATGATAAGCAAAGTAAATAAAATTAGCCAAAGAAGTTAAATCAGGAGCTGCGTTCTTCATTTGGAGCTCAGGAAACTGATTTTATGGATAAATTATTTGTCGTTTTCAGTCACCTTATGATATTTGAGGTCTTGATATGAGAAGAGAAGAGAATACATGGCTTTGCATATTCAGCTAATGTCGTTTATGTTGCATCAGTGACAGGGTTCTTAATCTTGTGGGTTTCGTTCCTTTACATGTATGAAAAGGAGCTTGGACACTAAGATTGTGGCATGGATTCCCTGAATTCGAAATTCACTGAAGCTGAGGTTGATCTTGAAAGCGGTGGGACAACCTTCAACGAAGATTCTCCACTGAATTCACAGAAGAAAAAACATCTCAAAAGAGCCTTGGGCGGAGTCCTGATATTTGATGCTTCATCAAAGGGAGAATTTGGTGTAGATTCTTGTGGCAGTAGTTTTAGACATGGCAAGGATGTGGAAGAGAGTTTGAAAGAAAATAACAAGGAAAATATCCCCTTTTTGGATGGGATGTATGCGCAAGAAAAATGCACCTTGACCAACTCCAGGAGACACCCGAAGCCACCAAGGCCTCCAAAAGGTCACCTGCTTGATGTTGCCGATCAGAAGTTAGTTAAGGATACTGCTGAGGTTGCCATGAGAAAACGGTTGAGGATTGAACACATGAAAGCATCAAAGAAGGCTAAAGCAGCCCCTTTATCGAGGTCATTTTCAATCAGCAGCATAGGTGCAATGATCATCACGGTTCTCTTCTTCTTTGTAATTATCTTTCAAGGTATGGTGGATCTTTCTGTTTTTAAATGTACTGCTTTAAGGCTATGTTATTTTCATGCAATTCTACATTCTTTGGATGAGTATGGTTGATTCATTTTAACAGGCTATACGAAATTAGTTTCTGGTATAACTGGTGTCTTCTCCAAGTTTTTTTTGTTTGTTTCTTCTCATCACAGTGCTAATATTGTTCATTACTTCCCTTTCTATGTTTTTTTTATCCTTTTTTCGGATAAATGAATTTCCTTTTTATGTAAATAAAGAGGAAGAGAAACATGTTGTGTGTCACCGTAGAATGAAGCTTTTCTCAAGGTTAAACCATGACTCTTCTCTCGTTCAAATAGCGGAACCATCACATCAGTTTCCCATGGCAATAAATTTGTTCTCATGTTGATTTTATTGTATGCAAAGAGTGAAGATAGAATGCACCAGCAATCAATGTCACTAAATTGTTTATGGTATGGATCACATTTTATATTCATGTGAGATTGTTGAACACTGGAGTGATAGATATTCTCGAAGAGTTATATTGGATAAATTGAGATTAAAGCACTTTACTCGGGGTTCATGTCTTCTCTAGTGGTCAAAGAATGGGTATCCACTTTCAGTTCTAATTACGTGACTTTCTGCAGAGCTTTGGCCAGCTTATATTACTTGTTACAGAAGCTTTCTGCCACAGTTGAGTGCTTAGTCCATGCCACTGTTCTCTGATACTTCGAGTTATGAGATTTCGCTTCTATTATTATACCCATAAGTTTTAGAATATTGGGATTATATATCGGATCTTGTGTTATAAATGCACTGGCAGGAATCCACTCCAGAAATGATCAAAGGCTGCAGGGCTCTCTCAAACCTGATGCTCCGACCAGTGAAAGTCTGATCTCAGTTCATCATTTAGATAACCTTTCTCCGGGTCAATGAAGGATCTCTGGTTCCAAGTCATTGAACTCTCCTTTGTATGCATTTCCCTCTTATCGTGTGGCTGTATCACGATGCTTCAATGTTCTTTTTCTGCTTTCTAATTGCATATTGATTCTTCCTTTTCTGCCCGGTTTTACAGTGTTGAGAAGAGTTGTGTCTCCGATTTGGGTTCTAAAGAAGCTTCAGTAGAGTAGCAGAATGGTATGGTTTCTGCAACTAGTTTCTTTTCCTAGTCAGAATCTGATATAATCTCTCTCCCCTCCTCTATTTTCCGAGCTAAAACCGAAGCTCGTGAATCGGTTCCTGTTTTGTACTTTATATATTTTAGTAGGAGATTCAGTTTTCTTCTTCTGCTGGATGTAGGGGATACAGTTGATAAAGAAGGTTAGCCTTACTGGCTCTTTGCAATGCATTGGTGGGCCAATTCGAGTTAGGAGCAGTGACAGATCCGAGACCCACTAGACTATGCCCGAGCTCAAAAGTATGGTTGAGTTGCGCAGAGTATCGGTTTCAGGGATCCGGCTCAGCTTGAAGTAGTCAACAGCCTGGAGGAGCTCATTCAGCCTGCGCAGCAACAGATTTGAGCTCAACTTGATCCTGGAAAATCCTAATTTCTGTCCAGTGATCAACTAGACAACTTGATTAAGAACAAAATTGTACCATCAAAGTAGTAGTTCGAATAATTCAATTGTCTTTTGTTTAGCTGGTTCGATTATTCGAAAATTCTACACACGTGGCATGCTTCCTCTTTTAAGTAGAAAGTGATTACAGCATGCCAAAGTGCAACGCTAAACGTGAAAGAGAAAGATAGGTCTTTCCTCATCCCGTTATGGCCTTTTTTTTTGTTTTTTTTTTAAACTTAGTCCATGACCACCAATTAGTCCAATATAACTGGTTATGTGTCGGTTTTGAGACGGTCTGGACCGGTTCGGGCCAAACCACCCTGTTTAACATCTTCTCGACCCTGGCCTCTCAGTTTTTCGAACTCCATCCACTTAATTTCTCTGACTACGCAAACCAAAATATCTGATCTTTCTGTGGTGAGTTCATGATGACCAAATACGGTAATTACGACTTCGAATTTGCAATTTGAGCTCCAGATGTGCGTGAATGTCCCACTAGCTAGCCTCTTGACGAATGTGAAGAGCCCACCCGCATGACCATGGAAATCCTATATGTACATGCTTTACCCACATATTGATCACCTCCTCAGCGCCCCTTCCACGGTCAAAATCTACACGCCCAATCACGGTGAAATCCTGACCATTGCTATAGCTAAACCCGTCGAGGGCCGACCTAAAAGGAAAAGTTTAAGAAGAAATCACTTTTGGGTCAAGATTTGATGAGCTACATAACTCGACCGCTTATATGGTCTTTGACCTTCACGTACCACACCCTTAACCTATATATACCATAGTTTTTAAAACTGGACTGAATTGGTTGGTTCGATTGGGAACCGCCCATTCATCCTGATTCAGTTTTCAAAATTAATTCAATTATATTGTGAATGCGATCAACTCCGGTTGAATTGACAAATTCCTAGTCGGATCAGTCAACTCAATTGAACCGGTGAAAAAATTAATCGACTTAAAATTAAAAAAGAAGAAACAAAAACATATTATAATGTACTTATCAATGCCTCTTTTTTTTTTTTTTCTCATTTAGTTGTTACACTTTCCTTTGATCGGTATGGAGATTTTTATCATGACACTTACACATTGAATTAAAACATAATAAATGATTTTGGCATAGAACGAGATGTTTAAAATACTCGTCATTGAATAATTTTGATTTTAATCATTATTTAGTTTATTCACATTTAATTATGTAGCACTTCTTTTTATTAGTCATTTGGATGATATATTTATTTTATTTTACCATATTTATATTTTTAATTTTAATTTTAAATTTGTGATAAATATAATAATTATATTAATAATTTTTTTATTATAAATTAATTTCAAATACATAATATTATATATATTTATTGATAATATTATACTATTAATATTATTTATTAAATATAAAATTCGACCCATAAACTTATAAACTTATATATTATCTATTCTCCTATTCAGTCTGATTTATATTCTACACCATCCTCCCACATTCCGAGGCTTGGCTTGTCAACATTCTTTGAGCAGCCCATCTAATTGAAAAGATGAACCCCCAAGAATAATGGGCTGCGGCATTTTACTCAATTCACGGGCCGACCTGTTAGTGGTGGTCTCCGTCGAACACGAACACTGGCTAAGCTGTATGTAGCTGTAGACCGAAGTCCTAAGCCCCGATATCCGATTCAGCAAAGTTCACCGAGAATCGATCGATCACACTTTGTTTGGGGAAAACGGCAAGATGTCCAATGAAGAATGGCGATATTTCGATGAACGAAAGCGTAAGTCCCTTTTGTGCTGTCTCATAAAGCCTGACCAGAGGCGATCGGTTTTACGATAAAGTCGGACTCGGGGTGTACGAGTCGGTGGTTGTTGAAGAAGCTCTGCCGATCTTCGGGTGTGATCTTGGCTTCTACTTGTTGAGATCGTACAATGTCCTGTTTACTTGTCTCCTGTACTTTCTGGGTTCTTTGCCCTCAGCACAATTGAACTTTGAGTAATCATCGAAGGGTGGGGGGAAGTTGGATGACTCGGTGGAAACCCCAGCTCGCAGTGGGCGGACTTTACCTCCTCAAAACCCAATAGGAAGACTTTGTAACCAGGGTTAGGGTTAGATCAACCGATGATACTGCGGTCGCATGGTAAGAAAATGTTTTTCGGTAATTTAATCGTGGAGATTTGTAAGATTTAACATATTTTCTGTTTAAATGAAATATATTAGGGTTGAAGTTTATGGGCCTTTGAGAAATTCACAATTGATAGCACTTTAGCAATTTTAGTGAACTAATTCAAATCAAGTTTTATCGATTATTATACACTAAAATTTTAAATATTAGATAGTTGTAAGTAAAAATAAAATGATATTTTTATATCAGTAAGTAATATGTGGTACAATAATAACCGACTTTCAAAAATTTCAAATTTTAAGTCTGAACTATTATAACCATAGATGGCATGTAAAAATGAAACTAATTGAATCGTCCTCCGACTTTCTTCAAATGTCCTGCGTAAGCAGTGATGTCATGTGTTCCAGTCGCACGTTTACTCGAGCCAAGTCATCGTACATTGAATAACCTGCACTCCCATTTCAAACACGCGTCGGAAAATTAGCAATCCACGATTGGCATGGGCTGATTCACGTGCGGTCAAAATCGCCTCCATTTTTTTTCCTCTTCTTCCTCCTCTTTACGTGGAAAAAATAGGATATAAATATTTATAATTAGAAGAGTTTTACTAATTAAATTAGTTTAAATTTAAATTAATTAAAATTATATTAGTCCGAAAATTATATTCACATGATATAATGGGCTCTATAATTTTGGAAAGATGATGAACCGTTAATCCCACATTGGGTAGGCAAAGAAAGCTAGCAACCCTCATGGTTTCCTAAGTAAACAACACTCTCTTATTAAAAGAAGAATTAAACTCATAATCTTATAAATTATTCATAATTTATTATACATTCCATATATGTATTAGAGTGGGCCCTCATGGGTTAAAAAATAAGGCTTCATAATAAATAATGGAAGAAAAAAAATAGTTGTCTTATTTCGCATGAAAGGCACTGTAACAAGAGCCAATTACATGTGATCATTTCTTCTATCAAAAATCTCACGTGTGTGAGAGAGAGAGAGAGAACCTTAATTAATTTTCGGCCACACATAATTTCTCCTTTTGACCCCCATTTCTTTTTCGATGTTTTCAAAGTTATCCTGCAAGTCCACTTCTACCCATAATCTTTTCTCAGTCATAAATAATATTTACGAGTTGGTAAGGCGATAAAAGGAAAATGAAATGAAAAGGATCTATGATCTGTGTAATTTGTACGATGGTAATATCACTCCATAGAAATTATTATTTTTTCATTTCTAATATAATTCGTTTTTCAGTACGTGGAAGCGTCACGAAAGCAAATTCATCCCTCCAGGCTACAGAAAGCCTTCGTTGTACAGAAAGCCTACGCTCTCTTCGTTCCAGAGGTCATCCCACAAGAGTGACTCATCTCCTCCATCCATTGACCACATATAATCGTAGCTCTGATCCGTATCGAAGCCTCTGACATGGGTCCGATCGGAAAACCCGGCGGCGATGCCGTGGCATGGATCCAACTGGGTCTGCAAATGTCCGTCGCTGATCGGTTTGTAACACTCCGAAATATCGGAACGGGGTGAGAACTGGGCGTCCCAGGAGTCTGTCGATGTTGCGCCTGACATCTCGGTCACGGTCTGGACATGTGTCGTCGGGCAGTCCTTGCGGTCGGGATCGTGGACAGCTTGGGGAGTCGTCGGAGTGGGATGCTGTCCCGGGGTTCGTCCCGATGAAGCTCGGATTCGCTCCATCATCCGGGGCATCCACACGTGACGCATCTCGTCCCTGAACTGCTTGCTGTTGACGTCGCACTTGAGCTGCTTTGCCTGCTTCTGCACCCTCGTCCGCCAGTAGTTCTTTATCTCGTTGTCTGTTCTTCCCGGCAGACACTTGGCTATCTTTGACCACCTGCCATGTTATAGATAACTAAGACTCGAAGTTCATGAAAATCGTCGTGATCGCATATGTTCGATGAGGAGAGATATCAATTACCGGTTGCCCCAGCGCAGATGGAGGTCGAGAATCGTCAGCTGTTCCTCCAGCGTGATGTTTCCCCGTCGGACATCGGGTCTCAGATAGTTAAGCCACCTTAGCCTGCAGCTCTTGCCTGTTCTTTTCAATCCTTTTTTTTTTTTTGGTTCCAGCGAACAGCAACAACATTAGACTTCAGGAATAGGCAAAATCTGGGCATATAACGCGCATTGCGTCCAATTTAGGGAAAGAAGAAACAGCATATGAACGTGTTGTTATCGATTTAACAGCATCGACTGACCAGCTAAGTGTGCCACAGAGTTCCAGCGGCCTTCTCCATGAGCCCGGACATAGTTGATGAGCACAGCGTCTTCTTCATCAGTCCAGGGGCCTTTCTTCACGTCACCTGCGCCGAGCTGATCTCCTTCAGTCATCTGCGTCACGAAGCCATCGGCGAACCCTTGTACGTGACCATCCATTAGTACAGCTGAGAGACAGGAGTAATCGATGAAAGAGTACTACGGGTTTCAGACAAGGAGGGTTATATATATAGAGAGAGAATGGCCTCCGTTCACCTTCTCCTCCTCCTCCTCCTCCACCTTCTTCTTCTTCTTCTTCTTTTTTTTAAATAATAATTTTTTTCTTGAAAATCTGTGGGCCCAAAGGAGAATGGGAGTTGACCGTATTTTTATTGCATAGAGAATAAATAAGTCGGTAGTAGTAGTAGAATTTCGAGTACGTCTATACGCACTAACACTAGTTTTCTTTCTTTTTCTTTTTCTTTTTCATTGTATAAGATGCCAATGAACTTAAAATAAGGTTAGAAAATTGGGTATGAAAATTATCGAATCTACAACTTTTGATTATTAAGACATGAACGGTATCACTGTACTAAATCTCATTTCTCTGGTACTAATTAGACCAATTAATGAACAAATAAATCTAGATGGGGGCGACGAGGAGGGAGGTAATATTCCTTCTCTGTTAGTCCATTCATGTGAGCAAGACTTCCCCTTGGAATTACGCAGTCGTACTGATGGATTATCTTAGGGCTCTCCACACGTCCATTACCATTCCGTTAAACACATTGGCAAGTCTAGAAGAAGATTAAGTCTAATGCATACTGGATAATCGTTTTTTTTTGTTTTAACTACAATTAATCAAATTATTCACAGGTAATTCTAATCCAAGCATACCCCATCAATAGAACAACAAGATCCTCTCGACTTAGGTAAATTTTTATTTACAGTACTCGAATACGGAATGCATAAATTCTGCTGTGGAAGAGGAGGAGACGCCACCCACCATGGGCGTAGTAGAGTGATTCGGCACTCATTATCTCAATGGGAGGACTCGAGTTCGAGTTCCACCTGCGACGGGAAGCTCTTAACCACTTAAATGAACTAATCCGGGACGATCCGGATTAGTCAGTTGGACTTTGTCTAACTAAATACCACCTATTTATACAATAAAAAAAAAGAGGTGGCGCCCAAAAGGAGTTTAATACATGTGGGAGTTTGACCCTTTGACCGTACAACCTTTTTGCACTCGCGCACAGTTGAGTGCACTTTGCTTGTAAACTTGGAACGGTTGCTATACATGTGGACAGTAGTCTTCCGGGGCAATTTTGACTTATTAATTTTTTGCTTATTAAAGTATTTTATTCAAATATATTTACATATAACATGTCCTTGTCCAGATGAGTGCTCACCTATTATTAGGAATTATTATCTAATTATTTTTTTTCCTTCAGGATATTTCACATTAAAACTACAAGCACATAGAAATCCCTAGACCTCGTAAATGAGGAAAAAAATAAGGGATTAAATCTATCGATACATTCATTCCGTTATTGATATATGATTAAGATATTACAAATTCAATTCTTATCGGTGAAAATTCCCTTACCTTTCTCAAAGATGGAGAGGTATTATCAATTTCAAGTGTAAACCGAGCAGAAGTTTTTGTTTTTATTTTTTTGATTCTCTTATTGTTTAATCACATCATGTTGCTGATTACAATTAGCAGCATAATTAGATAATCGATAGGCCCGATGCTTCCTTATCCTGTGAGAGACCACTAAATCATATCCCGGTTGGTTCGCAACTTAGTTAATCAATCCCCGTGACGTTACCAACATAATATTAAATGGATTCCCCATAATCCCATGTGATGTGATCGGGTCAAATCGATTATTCCTAGTCCTTTTCACTGCACACAAGTGGTAAGAGATTTATATAATTCATTTTCTATCTCATATTATTAACAATAGAGAGGAGTAGGTAAATAAGAGAAAAAAGTAAACGAACTTTTTCAATTAAATCATCTGTTACTTAGGAACCCATTTGGCTCTTATCAATCTTAGTTCGAATAGGATCGGCTCACATGAGTAACGGGTAAATTTTCACGACATAAATTATCTCAATTCACCTCGTGGTGGTAAATGGGGATGATTGATTTATGGAGGGATAGTAAAAACGGTGCATCAGGTCACTGATCGACCCGAGTGGCACTCTCCCAATAAACTGTGTTTTTCTTAATTAGCCTGAAGTGCTCTCTTGCATGCACCCTTTGACTCCCTATCTTCGTTTTGCTCCATTCTCTTCGACTTTCTCATTTGAGTGTCGGGGGATCTGTCTCATACCATCACCTCCCCTTCTGATTCCCTCACGTAGGTGGTGCCCCCAGGTCACCGAGTGAAGACCCATTGGACGTCGGTCGAGGGTCGGCACAACCCGCGGATACAGATCGAGCCCGTGTCGGGTCCGAGTCAACTAAAGCCTTATCCTCCACGGTCGGGGCTTAGCACTGCAAGGGAAATCTTCCTAGAATTTTCCATCACCACATGTATGCCGAGGATCCGAGCATGGAACAGGATTTGTCTGCTGATGGTTTTGTCACTGTCGTTATTCAGTCCAATTGGCACTTCCATTCGGCCAACAATGACTAAGAAGTTGTCAGCAAAACAGGGACAGAATGTCCACGTTCACACCCCTGAAATTCAAGGGTCCGGTTAGGCGTGCCAGAAAGATTAAGCTAATTCTTTGTGCTACAGAGGGAGGGAGGGAGGGAGAGTCAACGCCCAGCTGGATGGGTTGACTTTCTTTGTATGTATGGCTGAGTCATGTGATTGATCTAGAAGAGGACGAGGTAGACCAACTATAGACATGGCAAGTTGTTCTTTGTTTCTCTTGCTCAACTTGGTGGGACGGTCTAAATTTCTTCTCAACGTACGGTGGGGATAAATGATAATTCACAGATCCATACTTAAATACTCCATTTTTACGGTATAATTTTAATTTTGGCCATTGTACACGATAGGATTAATTGAATAAATAACGTGTTTTTCAATAAATTAAATTAAAAAAACCATATGTTGAATAATTCCAGGTGAAGTGTCTTGCTATTCAATTGATCAACAAGAACAAAAAGGCAAAAGAGAATCGTAGATGATGGGACGATCAACCCACCGAGAACCTTTTGACTGCGCTTTTTCCTACGGCAGGAAGATAATGGGTGAACAAAATACGTATACATTCACTCTGGTCATTAAGATTAAAAATTATTTCAATTAAAGTCAACCATAGTTGATGGGAAAGAGAACTCATGGGACCAGATTTTGTGATAAGGATGAACTGCTGGCAGCTCTGTTGAGGAGTAACTTAGAATAATACAGGATGTATTATTAATTTTTGAATGGGGATTTGATTCTATAATGAAATTAGATAAAATTTAATACTTGATTTGACTGATTTTTTTTGAATAAGGATGGATGAATTATTTGAGTATAAAATAAATGAAAAATATATGTAAGTGGGGAAAATTTTTCTTTTTAGTGGTAATTGTGATTTTTATAGTTAAGTAATTATATTTTTTAAGGTGATTTTATAATTTCATCCATATTCATTACTTTTTTTTACTAATTTGATTTATATTAGTTAATAGTCTTTTTGAAAGTTTTAAAACGAGACCAGCAGCCCTTCACCAAATAATCTACTTATTTAAGAAGGACATTAAGGTGATAAATAAATGATATAATATTGTCTAAATATGTATTATGAAAAATTTGAGGATATTAATTAACATAATCTTAATTCGAACACCGTTTGCATGGAACAACACTGAAGTTAAAAAATGTACAAAGGATCTTTTCGAAGCTATTTAATTTGTATATCTCAATTGATTATAGTAAATTCAAAATTGCTACTTTCAACCATTCGGAATAGATTAATTAATGATCACAATCAAATCAATTGAGACAAACCTCTTGCTAATACATATACCCACATTGTATATATGTGTGTGTGTGTGTTTGTACCTTCTTCTAGTGAAGTGAATTATCCATCGAAAAACAAGTGAAAAGAATCTAAAGGGCTAGGCTTTTTAGTTTCCTCTCTAGAGCTTGATTCCTTCTACTCCCCACTGGGGGACTAGAGAGATAGTTTGTGCTTCTGTGTCAGAAAGGCCAACAAATTAAAGGTGAGAGAACCAAATTCCCAACTTCTTCTTGTCTAACTTAATTGCTTTTCGACCAAAATTTGAAACCCACCAAGGCATGACCAAAATTTCAGCAAGTTTTGGTCCAATGTATCGAAGAGAGTCTAGCCGTGCACTTGCATCTCATGTCCCTCGAAGCTTATTGGAGTGCGATTTTCATTAGATTGTTGAGAAGTCGATGGAGGGTTCGGTAAGCAATGACACTTACTGTATGCGCTTAATTTTTATGAGCACAATATTCCATGTGAGCAATTTGTTTTCCTCTTTTCTCATGACAAACACGTTCGTGTATGACCCTAAGGGCAAAAGATTCCACCTTTAATGATCTTATTTTTTTCCGATGCAGTCACGATAATATTTAAAAAAATCTAACGAATCCACGGCTCGTGCTTGGATTAGAGCTGAAAATAACTCCCCTAATCACAATTTTACTCTTTATTCAGACATGATGATTTTATTTAAAGGGAAAAGGAGTTGGCGAATTTTTGAACATTTCCTTTCATACTATATGTGTAAATTAAACTATACACTGACCCTTAACTTGGTAATTGTGGCTAAATTTCCTAACCCCCCACCCCCCAAAAGGGAAAATGATACCATTTACTACGTCAAATAGCACTGAACTGGAATGTAAAAAAGCTAGTTAATTTATTCCATGCCCATCCAAAATTAGAACCAAGTAATTAATTAATTTGACCACCCAAAAAGCTTGTGTTTTTGCTCAAGATGATGCTCGATAGAGAAGTTTCACTACACGAGCACAGTGAAAAAGGTTCATCTTCTCCCCTTACCCAACTGGTCAAAGAAACTGTGGCAGGTAGCTTATATATATATATATATATATATATATACAAGCTCGATAAGTGAGTCCACGAACCTGCATATTCAATTCCTCCTTTGCATATGTGCAATCGTGATCGAGACCACATATACACATGCTTCCTTGCACTTACTTTAGTTTACAGGTTCATCAGGCCTGCCTTTGCAGACGCAGATAGAGATCCCGCTCTTGTGGTTCTCAGTACTCGGTCTTTGATTAGAGGATTCTGCATTTTATCGAAGAAAAGCTCGAACTTTCCGTGAATCGATATCTTCTCATCTCTTGTTCCGATCAGGTCCATGCATCCCTTCACAATTATCGAAAAGAAGGAAAAGAAAAAGAGCAAATGAATAGAGAATTTTGCATGTGGTAGGAAAAAGGCGAGTTAAGGAGGCCGGTGAATAGATGCAACAGAATATATACACGAGATAACCAGAGGCATGGCACAGTGACTCGGTAGTGCTAATCGCTTTGCCAGTCAAAAGGAGAAAAGGAGGGATTTTATTCTTAATACTCTATTTTATAATTGCAATTTGAATGAGGGATTTGCAAAGTAAATTATCATTCGTCCATATAATGCTGAATTTATTATTATTATTAGACCGACCGAGCTAATTTAATCAGATTGGTTAAGATGGTTCGGTGCATTTTGTTCTCCTGCAAACTCACTCAAATCTATCTCTTAATTGAAATGAAGGAATTAATCTCTCCCCATATCGTTGGGGAATCATGATATAGCCACGACTCTATGGGCTGACACCCGTGTGCTCCCATTGCATAGAAGCATCGTTTGACTGACCGTATCTTCGAAAGGCATTCCTCCATCGGATAAAAGCTCCACCCGAAACGCACTTTCGACATTCCTAGAACCGGTCCTTCCCGCATCTTAATTTATCTCTGTATGTAAATTTAGAGCGGATAAGAGGAATAAATAAGCGTTAAAAAGTGCATCCGGTAAGAGTTGGATCGAAGATCTGTTCGTCTCAAGTCGAGGGTGATGCAACCGCACGAATCATCTTCCTCCTCGGACGTGGGACCAATGTGTTTATGATGCAATGCATGTTACGTAATTTGGGCAGTGAGCACTTACGTAGGTGCATGCACCCGTGTCCCCCGCCCAAAGTATGCTCCACTAATAAGCTCTATAGATTATCCCAAACCGAACGTCTCTTACCTATCGATTTACGAGGATATTCCAATTTAGAAAGTGCTCCTCCTCGCCTTGCCACACGTTCCAATAGAGCTGGCAATTCAGGTGGGCAAGGAGTTTTCGAGCCGTGCCAGCCCGGCACAAATCTAGTATCGAACCGTGCCGGCCTGAAAATGCCGGCTCAGGTGTGAAATTTTCGTACTTCGGGAGGTCCATGCCCGGCGTGAATTGTACAAACACTCACTTTTTAAAAAAATAAATTTAATAATTTATATTTTAAAATAATATTTTTTATCATTAAAATTATCATTAAAATATAATTAAATCACTTATTATAAAATTTACAAGCGAAACGGAATACGGCTGTTCGTCCACTATGATCTCCGGGCAGAGCTACTCGCTCGAATCAGTAAATGCGCGAATCCACCGCTGTCCTCCATCGATTCTCTCTCGATCTTGTTATATGATAACACATCCGATTGTGAGAGTTAGGGTTATCAGTTAGGGCATATTTCTCGATCTCGTGATCAGCTTTTTAAGTATTCATCAACTGCAACTGGATGTTTGCCCACTTGTCTTCCTCGCATCGGGCGGCTCGATATTTCACGACCTGTTAGTTTGTTCCCAGCAGCGGCGGCGAGACCTTCACTCATCTGGGTCTTGGACGGGGGACTGGGTGGAGGTGGCGGTGCAGTGACAGTTCGATCGTACCGTCAAATAAGAACATCTCACCTGTCTCGGAGCCATGGCATAATAATACGATTCTACATATGGCCGCAATACAGGCACATCCACCTTCTCCTATTTTGATTAAAATAAATTCATATTTAAGAAAGAGATTTCATGTGAAAGTTTCGAATTTGATTTTATTAGTACAAGAGAAGTGATGAATCGAAGATAAATTGGTTCGTCTTCGTGGGTTTAATCAAGTTCTGAATTGAGGTCGCGGGCCTTCCACTGCACACTGGTCAAGTTCTGCCGGTGCTATAAAGAAAGGGAAGATGAAGAGTATGCGCTGCGTTTGAGGCGGGGAGATGAAGATGAAGTCTGGGTTTCCGGGCGGCTTGCTCGGGCGTGTGGGTGGGCAAGTCGATGACGTGGATATCGTAAATTTAGCAAAATTTACACCTCGGATTGCACGTATGGCCCATGTAGACACAAATTAACGGACGTGTAGGAAAAATAAACGCTGTCTACGTTCACGTCAGCATAAGAGAAACGGCAGCTGACTGATGAAACTTAAATGTGTTACCATCGAAACATGTGGAACTAAAAAGGTTGTTTTAAAATATATGTGACTAAACTGTAAAAGAAAAATTACAAATATACTAACTTCCCCTGCAATTATCACTATCATTTTCTCCTAAGTATGATTATTTAGAATTTTTATAAGTAATCACGAGTAATTCAAATTTAAGTTAAATCCTTTTATTCAATCAGAAAGTGCAGTAAATTATAATTTTTTATTTATAATACTTAAATATAAAATTTTATTTAAAAAATGGAGATAAAGTGACTTTGGCCATCTATTCTACCTTGCATCTCCAAAAGCCCCATTTAGTGATAAGGCAGAGGGAAGATGTCCAATCCTGAATGTGAATCTTGAGCAAAAAATTAAAAAAAATAATCTTAAATGTGAATCACGGGCTGAGAGCTGACATTCATGTGACATGATCGGAGGGTGCTCGGATTCCTAGAGGGCCCCTCTGTCTAATCAATCCAACGACCAAACGGATATTAAAATAAAAAAAAGGGGTTTGGGGGAATAATGTTGGGAAATAGAATAGAATAAAATGAAATGCTGCGTTTGACAATTGAGATCGGCGTTCGAGATGGTGAGTTGACCAACAAAATGAAGAGCAGAATTCCATTTTGTCTTCATCACCCATGACACGTAGGATTTCAAGATTTTTCACCCCGAGTCAACCCTTAGAGAAATGGGGAAATGTTTGGAGAAAAAAAAAAGAAAAAAGAATGTGAATTATAAAGATTTATTGTATTATTATATCACTTTTTTTTAAGCAAAATTTTATATTTAAATTTTATAACGGAGAATATTTATGATCGAGAGGAGCCGATTGGACTATGATGTAAATTACGAAACACGGCTCGGTGTGGAGCCGCCCTGTCTAACTTGTCGGGTTCTTGAAGACGGGGAATTCACTTGACTTCCAATAAATTGTAAGAGTGCAGTGCTAAGAACAACTGTTCAGGCCTCTAATATGGGCTTGCCTTCACAAGATTGGGCCGGGCCTAGCCGGGCCTAGTCGGGCCTACCTGCCCCAAGATGCAGTCCCTGTGGGCCTAAAAGTTCTTCTCCTCACTCCCTTCTAGCCCATCAATCATCATCTCGTGCCTAGTGTACTTCACGTTGGTAAAAAATATCGCACGCTTAGACCAAAACGGCTCGGTTGAAATCGTCTGAAGCTTCTGGGCTCGAAGAACACCTACCTCATATTTGCTTAAAATAGTCGGGACCCATTAAATTTTGCAGCCACCGGCCACACGGTCAAGAAGTATTATGGCTCTGACGGGTCAAGATGGATCTTATCATCCTACGGTTGGATCTTAGATCTTCACTGGTCCGTTCTGACAAATAGTAAGATTTGCCCAGGGGACACAATCATCCTCTCCTCTCACTCACCACCCACTCTGAACGTGATAAAATAATTCGGTATTCATCATTTTAATAGAAATATTTGAGTTCGAATCCTATCTATGATGGAGAGTTTTTAATCTTATAAATAGACCGATTCGGGATGATTCGGATTAAGCAGCTGGACACAATCTAATTGGATACGGCGGTTTATAAAAAAAAAAAACAATCATCCTCTCTCTACACACATGGCAGCCGGACAGCGGCAGACGATATGAGATGTCTGCCCTTACATTTAATCGTAAGATGACTGGAATGTTTTGGCCGACAAAAAATGGTTACATAACACGATGTAAGTATCACAATTTCTCCATATATGAATAAAAAGGTATATTACCAAGAAATTAAGCAAAATGTTATAATATTTTATTTTCTTATTTAATTAATATCACCTATTTTTTGGTAATAGTATTTCACAGTTAAGATGGACAATTATGATTAATTATAACTTACCAATCATATTCAAGTAGGAGCATCGATGTATCACCTTATTTCTCTTATAAATATAGGCTCCTCTTTATTCACGGGGGAGAGGAGAAGAATAGAAGGGAGATGCGGAGACATGAAAAAACTCTACAAGTATTAAAACTCTCTAGAAACTTCTATATTCGAATAATTAAAAAAAATATAATATGTAGTAATCCGATCAAGTCCAAAGGCCCCCACGATCTTCCCTTGATTGAGAATAAGCTGCTCTAGCCCTTACTCGAGACCAGTATTAGATTTGGCAGATCAAGCTTGAAGGCCCCAACGATCTTCACCTTGATCTAGAACACGCTATCCTAGTTCTTATTTGAGACCACTAGTAAACTTGGCAAATCAAGCCCAAAGACCCCAATGATCTTTCCCTTAATCGAGAACACATTAATCTAACCCTCGCTTGAGACTAGTAGTGGATTTGACGGATCAAGTCTAAGGGCCCCGATGATATTTGCCTTAGTTGAGAACACACTATCTCAGCTTTCATTTGAGACCTTTAGCGAATTCAACAAATCAAGTCGAAAGGCCCCACCGACTCCACTACCAAGAACAAACTATGAAGTCCTCATTCAAGACAACGTCTGAACTCATCGAATCAACCTCACAAGCCCTCCAATGGTTATATCTTGATAAGAAAACATTATATCCATGCCTTGATTGAGATCCAAATAGAAAAGAAGAATTAGAGGATTTATATATATATATATATGTATTACAAAAGATTTTATTGGGAATTGTTTCCCATTAAATAACATATAATTATTTGTTATCATATTCTTCTTGTCTCGATTTTGGAACTCAAAATTTGCCTCATACAAATTTCTAGTAGGCCTCGAGAGACAATCTCTAGTTCCATTGAGAACTGCTTTGTCCTAAAACAGAAGACTATGGACTTAGCACAACAAGAGAAGGTAGCATTAGATGATGACACAACCAGAGTTATTAAAATGGACGAATCGGACTGGTTTTGGGTCGGTTCAAAATTGACATGGAATCGTTCGGCTTGATTATGATTCACCCATTAAGCTAATGGGCCGGTCTGGTTATGAGTTATGGTTTAGGGACATATGAACTTACCCGAAACAATTCATAAGCGGGCTAGTTTACGATTAGTACTAGTTTGACCGTGATTCGTTGGTTTTTTTTCAAGTTATTTAAAATGAATATATATAATTTTTAATTTTTAAATTTGAATTGACAAAATCTGACTGTTAATCTGTAGAATTTTGACTGTTCGAACTAGTTATGGTTCGAGGCTAATTCCTAAATGATTCCAGGCTGGTTCAATTCTTCAGACTTAGCTTGTAATCACCCCTTAACCTAATAAGAGTAGTTACAAGCCAGTTTGGAGGAGGTCTGGCCGATTACGGGTTTTGATGAGCTGGTTATGGGTTTTGATAGGCCGGTTTTGGGCCAAATTGATTTGTTTAACATTTTTAGACACAACCATAAGTTCCATGGGGTCGATATTGGAGGAACTTGAGTCTCCTCTAGCAACCATCGCTTTTGAAAGTTTAGAGCCAGTTACAATACATGCTACTTATTCGTATCATTATTAGAGATATTAAATGAGTTAGACTGGCCCGGAACTAGACCGTCCAAACTCGAAACCAGGTAGAACTAGCCCTAACCCAGCCCGTAATCGCTCTTATTAGATTAAGGGACAGTTATGAGTGAGGCCAGAAATATAAGCCTATTGAATTGTAACCAACTTGGACTGTTATCTTGCTAAACTTGTCCAGAACTATTGCAAAAGCGGCCCGAATTGTCAAAATCCTACAAATTAACAATTGAAATTTGTTAGATTAATTTAAAATTTTTAAAAAATAAAAAAATCATTTAAAATAATTTAAAAAAATCAATGGTTCATAGGTCACCCGACCCAAATTGTGAACCAACTCGCTTATAAACGGTTTTGGACTGGTTCATATATGTTTGAACCATGACCCATAATCGAATTGACTTGTTAAGTAAATAGGTTAAACCGTAATTGAGTTAAACGATTCCAAGTCCTATTTTGAACCATCTTGAAACCAGCATGTACAGCCTATTTGAACAACTCTATCCATTGCTTGTTACAGGTTCTACAATTTGCTTGACAGTAACAAACCAGGTGTCGACAAATGTGAGGCCTCCTACATATGCTGTTGGAAAAAAAAAAAGAAGAAGAAGAAGAAGAAGAAGTTGACCTTTGTTACTAGATAGAAGAGGGTTCCGTGGTGTGTTTCACATTGGTCGCGGGACAATCAAAGGAAAGATCTCACATAACTCCTCGGACAATTCAAAAGTTAGAAGGCGCGTTACCTCAAAGGCATCAAAAGTGAAAAAAGCATGCATATGGGGGCATCCAGTGATAGACAATAACGGCTTGCGGTTTGGGCCCATCAATGGAGAGTTATTGAAACATCGCATCACTTGAAATAACTAAAATAAAGAATTTTGAATTATGTTATACCTGGATCCCTCACAAGGTCAAGGGTACCTAGGTGGCCTTGAGTATATTAGTTGAGGTTCAATCACCCAAAAAAAAGGGAAACCTCAGGCTGAGACACGTTTTCCTCCTCCACCCAAAATATGAACACACACCATCACCTGCGGCTTGATCACAACATCTATGTAACCTATCCTTTGTGCCTCATTCAGCACGAACACTCTACCTCTTATAGTGCAACAAGGGGCATAAAAATATAATTTTGAGGCATGCCCACTTTACATTCAACCAAATCGAGTCAAGCACAAGTCTCGAGGGGACATTTGTAGAATGCAAAAAAATTTTAGCCAATAAAAATTTGTCATATCGCTATTTTTTAAAATATTAAGTATCCAATTAAAATATGGTAATATTTCAAGAAATTTAATATCACAATTTCATGATATATCAATCAAAAAAATATATATCTAGAAATTAAAAAAATCTGTAATATTTCCTTTTTTCTCATTCCACTAATATTACATAAAATAAATTTATGTAATAGTATATTACAATTAAGATAGAAGATCAACTAGTCAATCAGATTTAACTATGAGAATAAGACGTCACCTCATATCTCCCTCAAGTATAGTGCTCTTCCTCATTCATGGGGGCGAAGAGAGAAGAAAAGGGGAGACGCGAAGACCTGAAGGAGTTCTGAAAGTTTCAATACTCTCCCAGAACTTTTTCCAAACGCTACTAACTAAATAATGAAAGAAATCCGCTATGGAGTTGTCAAATCAAGCCCACAAGGGTGAGTAGTTACATCGTGAATGAGAATGCGCTGTATCAGCCCTTATTCCAGACCATTCAATGGATTCGATGGATTTATCCCTCGATCGAGAACACCCTGGTCCAACCTTTGCTCGAAACTGGTAGCAGATTTGGTAGATCAAGCCTAAGACCTCGGAGACCTTCACCTTGATCAAGAACGTGTTGCCCCAGCCACCATTAAGTTCACTAGTGGATTCGGCGAATAAAGTCCAAAGTACCTAATGATCTTTTCCTCAATCAAGGACACACTATTCAACTGACCAGTAGCGGATTCCACAAATCAAGCTAAAAGGCTCTGGCACTCTTTAACTAGATATGACAACATGCTATTTCAACCATCCTTTTGAGTCACGGATGGATTTGACGGACAAGCCTAAAGGCCCTAATAATCTTTTCCTCAATAAAAAAACACACTACTTTGAGACTAGTAGTGGATTCAACAAATCGAGCTCAAAGGTCCCGGTGACTTCACCTTAATCATGAACACGTTGACTCAATCCTCGCTCGAGATCACCGAAGGATTCGAGGTTCAAGCCCAGAGGACCCAGTGACTTACAATCAGTCCACATCCAAGAACAAGCTGTAAAGTCCTCATTGGAAATAATAGTCAAACTCATCGGATGAAACTCACACATCCGGTAATAATTCTATCTTAATTAAGAACACACTATCAAGCTCTTAATGAGACTAAATAGTGAAAGAAAATTAATGAATTTTTAAAATATTTTTTTATAACATATTCTATCAAAAATTATTTCTCATCAAATTAATATATAAAATTATTTATAACCCTATTTTTCTTTATCTCAAAATTTGAACGTTATCACAGGGAATAACCACCGTCAGCTTTTCTCTGCTTTCTCTCTCTCTCCCTTGTGAGCGACCTATTTCTCTTTCTCCCTCTCATCATCATTGCGATCTGACCTTTGAGTGTGAGAGCACCGAGCCAACCGCCCATCCTGCGTCAGCTTTTAGAATGATCAGGTAAGTCCATTATGGCTCTCATTCTATGCACGTCCACTCGAGTTAGAGTTCGAGTCCTGATCAAGCCACCTTGAGCAGGTACGCAGGACTCGATCGCCCCCAGCCAAGTTTATTTGATACATATATATATATATAATCTTCCATTTCTCGATCCGAACCGGCTAAATCATGACTTTTGCTAGATCACAGCTCGTGAGTCAACGAGCATACGAAGAAAGTCATCTCGTACAACGGAGAACAGTGGTTTCGAGGATTAGGTAAATTGATAAAATGGATACGCTCATATGCAAATATACACACCCGAAGAAGGGCCTGAAACTGCGCATTATGCTGCTAGGAGGTTACACTATGTTCAAGTCCATACATGTCGATAAACGTCCCATTGATATCATGGCTGTCGGATGAGTTAACCGAATCGAATCCGAACCTTTACTTAGAGACCTGACCCTGACTGAAATTAAAAACCTAAGGAAGATTCATTGGAAATTAAAGGATTTTACAGCACATGAGCAGCATACATTGATTTGAGTTCCTTTTTGCTCCTGGCATTCTTCCCTGCCACTAAAGCGTCAACTTTAAGTCCAATGGGTCTAGCAATTTTGATTTGCTCTCATCTTCCTCGGTCGTCTTCTTGTTTCGTCTCTGGTCGACCTCTCCCCCATTGCTGACCGGAGCCGAGCTCCCGGAAGACTTATTACTGGCTGCGAACGCTACCTCCGTGTGGAAATCCTCCCACTCAAACTTCGGGACCCAGCTGCCGCTACTGCTGCTCTTGTTTTCCGTTCTCCTCCTCCTCTTCCTCCCTCCTTCTCCTCCTCCTTCTTCCTCCACCTCCTCCTCCTCCTTCCGGTCGTCCCTCGCTCTGATCCGATCAAGGACAGCCCGCGAGTCTCTTAACCGCTGGATTAGCGCGAAGAACTGCTCCACCTCCTCCTCCATTTCTTCCCCTTCCACCCCTCTCTGGGTCTTATTCTGAGCGGCTTCCATAGATATCTACGAAGCCAAGTCCTCTCAATTTTCTCTCAAGCAACCGTGAAATTGCAGGGAAATTTGGCAATTGACCTTTCTTATTTTCTCCACGACGGATGCCAAAGATTGGTATATATATATATATATATATTGAAGGAGACTGACGAGGTGGGTGATGGCGTCATTGGTTGACGCGTGGGAATGATGTGAGATTATGGGCTGATTCCGCTCCCTTGTGCGGCCATTTTCTTTCCCTTTTTTTTGGGTAAATATTAAATGACGTATAAAACTAGTCAACAAGGCATCTGTTATTTTTTGATCGGTGCAGACTAAGGTAGGTGCTAGTCTGGCGATTCAGCTGCCCGCCCTCTATTTTATGCTTATTCGAGAATTATTTAATTATTATAAATAAAAATATATATAATTTTGAGAATTTTATAAATTTTTGACCGTATTAACTGGGCTATAAATTAATCAAATTTATTGAATTTTACTTAGTATACTATGTCTATTTTAAAAAATATAAATTTTATTAAAAAATAAGACCCATTAAAATTACAATATCATTATCCATAATAAAAAAAATTCGATCATATTTTTTTACTGATAAAATCTCTTATCAGATTATATTCTTATTTCTTTATATTTAAGCGTGCACCCACGAGCCAGGACAACGTCAATTTTAGCCTCTTGTTGACCCCACATGCCTAGCCTAGCCGCTCGGCTGTCTATTGTTTACAGGCTCTTTAGCTCCTACGCCGGTCCCTCTGAAGCCTGACGGGGTCAGACTTCAGAGCTCCCCACCCAAGGTGATGACGTTTATTCGATGACGTCATCTAGTCGAGTTGTTGGGACCACTCATTAATCAGAATTGCCCGCGTCACGTGTTTGACCGCTTTGCAGCGTGCGTCTCACCTTGGGAGTTGGAGCCACTGTGCTGTGTCGGTGGCAACCACTGGTTGCGCACCACGTGGGCGACTCCAGGCTGAAAAATCAAAGCATAGCGATGCCGTGCAGTCGGGGAAACTACTGGGCTTTTTCTCAATGATATATGACTGTAAGTCTAATCTATATAATAACTCATTTAAAAACTGAATTTTATAAATATTTTAAGGTTGAAATTTATTTAATTATAATTTTTTTATTTATAGGGTTCGAAAATCTTATATTAAATTAATAAATATCAAAATATCCTAGCCAATTCACCGCCTCACCGTTAAATTAGGGCATCTTGACGGGAGATGATGGCGATCTGCTAATAGATGAAGAAGACGGAAAATGATGTAGCAAGTCTCCGAGTCGACTTAGTGAACGTGACCTATGACAATGGGAACCTGCACCTGGAAGTCACCTGCGGAGCCCAGCCCCTACTCCGCCAGAGGACCGGCGATGAGCAAGCCCCGATCCGCCCGGAAAACCAGCGAATCTGCCTCAACTCCCATCGACCTCCGATCCTCCTCTCCCCAATCCCCATTCTACGACCCTAGCCCTGGCCTGCCAGGACCCTTCCGATCAAGTTCCTGATAGCCGCAGCATCCCACCCCCACGGACTCTTCAAACGACCATTCAAGAGCAACCCTCCAAGCCAACCTTTTTCATGAAATCCTTGTGTAGATTCCGGTTTCCCATATGTAGCCCTAATCTCCCTGACGAAGTTCCCCCTCGATGTTATATCATTCACATAAATATGACCATTTTTTACTTACTCACATGGGTTACAAATCTCCACAAGAACCACTTAATTCCATTTTTTTACTAATTATAAATAAGAAATTATATGCCCTTTATCAAGTAAATCATATAATGAGTATAAAATATTTTATTAAATATAATATTTTAATATAAAATTTTTAAAATATAATTTTACACTATATATATCTTTTAAATATATTATACTTTAAAATATTTTATCATTTTCAACCACCACCATTAATTTTTAATAATATTAAGTATTTACATAATTTTTTTAATAATATGACTTGTCAATTTTTATGTAATATAATAACTCAACTGACAACTTTATTAATTTATTTTTTTCTTATTATTCCTTTCCTCTCTCTCGTAATGTACTATTCACTCTCACTCTCTCTCTTTGCTTTTTCCCTCACGTAAGACTCTCTCTCTCACACTCAGAGCTCATTGTATCATTTTCTCTCTCTTTGTCGTTGCCCTTCTCTCTCTCTCTCAATTATGGAGTTGTCGCTTCTAAGATTTCAATAACACGACGGGTTTCGGCTTGTGACCGGGGAGGAAACGCTGCCGGGGAGGCTCGCATTCGTCCTGGGATTGCACGAGACGATGCTATACCGAGTCAGGGTGGTGGTGAAGCCGGTGGTGGATGAGTCAGTCATGAGAGGCCGCAGGGATGAGCGATGGTACAAGAGAGAGGCAATGGTGACAGTTGAGAGGGAGGAGGTGGAGGCAATAGTTATCATGTCAGAGGTGAAGAGAGAGCTGTTGATGGGCCTTGGGGTAGTCAACTTTGTGGGTCGTTGGCTGTATTATTTTTGTTGAACCATTTTAGTTGGCAAAATTTGCATAGTTCCCCCCAGGAAAAATTTAGAGTTGTTGAAATTATTAATTGCCACGTCGAATCCGCCCAACTAAACAAGAGTTACATCATAAAAGAGTTATATATAATTAATTTATATCGTAAAAAATTAATATAATATATTAAAATATGGTATATTTAAAAAATTATGTAATGGGAAGCTGCTTTTTAAAATTTTATGTTAAAATTATTGTATAATTTTTTCCCTTCATTGGCCATCATCTTTTCCAAGTAGACTAACTGTAGGTGGCTCATATAGTCAAAAGTTGACAACTACAATAAATTCATTTAATATTTATATATATACCATCTTTTATTCTATTAAACACTTTAATCTATTAATAAAAAAAAGAGATGGTAGACTAAAATATCCGACAAAATGATGTAAATGTTAAAAAAGTATTATTGAGATTATCAAATATTAACTCATAATAAATTTAAATCCTCAACTGTTAATTCACTTAATCTCTTCCTTGCGGTCCCTATCTTCCTTCAATGGGGGCCCGTCGGTCAGGCGAATTGTAGTGGGGTACGTGCATCGGCAGCTCTGCCCCACAATTATTTGCCTGGTTTCCAAATATTCCAATGTAAACCCTAATGTTATCATTCCTTAGCGTTAGAGCAGGCATGGTGTAGGGGTCACACGTGATCTCACCGCTTCCTTGACCACCGGTGGAATTGTAAAATATTATTTAAATTCAACCCATTTTATATATTTTTGCTAAATAATTTAATACCCCTCTCTTTAAACATAATTTTTAAAATTGGACCAAAGTGAGAATTAGTATAGGTATAGATTCATAAATTTATGGGTTGAATTGAGAGTTCAATGATTGAATCGTATATTTAATAAATAATATTACTGATAAATTTACATAATATCATAATTTAAATATAATTTATAATAAAAATTATTAATATAAAAATTATATTAAACAAAAATTTAACAAAAAAATATATATTTAGTAAAATAAAATTGATATATTATAATATATTTTTATTTTTTTAATTTTAAGTTGGTCGATTTTTTTACTGGTTCAATTAGGGTCACCGATCAGACCAGGAACCAACCGGTTCAACATGAGTTAATCTCTTTAAAAGTATAATTGGATTATTTATAAGAACCGGACTAGGTGAGTAGTTGATTCTCAGTTGAACCGGTCGAATCGGCCAGTCCGATCCGATTTTTTAAAACTATGTCTTCACCCCTTCCCTTACTTTGAGTTCTTTCTGTCCCCTAAACGTAATTTCTAAATCCGTCTTTCACTTAGAGGATCAAGCATATTTTACAATATATATATATATATATATATATATTGGTCGTGAGGTCAAATCGATATTCATCCAAGGGAAGGAACTGACCACATTCGAAAAACTAATGGCATGTCGTGACAGATATTCTTCCACGTGCTCGAATTATGCATGTCAAAACCATGAACGTGTAATAATACCTCGAAAGTAATCTTCAAATTGGATTCAATGGTCGCCAACGGCTTCCCTTACCAATTTGCATGCATGCACAGCCCAACACGTTTTTGGATTGTCTCAATAGAGAATAAATGAATAAAAGAATAATGTTAGATTCAACGTCGTCGTCTCCCACGTGCTAAGATAATTACATAAAGGGATAACATTACTATTGGCTTTTACAATTTTTATATGAACTTAAAAAATAGAAAATAGAAAAATTAATAAGTATAGAGTATTTTATAATAAAAATTATATTATATTTTTTAATTATTAAATTAAAAATAATATTATTGTTCTGAAAGCCATTTTCTCATGTGCATTTCATGACTCAATTCCACGCGAGCAACTCGATCGTAATACAAGGCGGTGAAAAAAAACACGTTTTTAGAGGAAATATATAAACTAGGGATATGTGACGGTAGAATAGCACTTTCATGGAAGGTGTTGCCCTCCAAATTTTGGCAGGATATGACAAGCCTCGGAAGTGATTGTCACTAAAATTTAAAGCACTTAAATCACCAGGTGACACTCATACAATTAATTGTAACCTATTTATTAACTCAAGTTTCAATCGTGGTTGCACCTTAGAAATTAAGCTATGTAGTATTTTCATCAAATTTATAAGAGTGATTGGCTCATATCTAATCAAAAAGTTTGAGTTGATCGAATAGTGTCATCAATTTCCTTATATGTTAGGATTTATTTATTCATTATTTTTATATGAGATTATATTTCTTAATATTTGCATTCACGTGACAATGTGGTATAGCACATGTCACATGTCATAAACACCTACTCTCAATAACTATCAACGAGTTGAGCGTACTTTTCTATGCTTAGACAAGATGGTCAACTAATTCAATAACTAGTTGAGTTATTGGTCTCAATAATTACCACAAGCTTTGGTGCATCTCGAACTTATCAATAACTAACCTCAAACCTTCTTTTGGTCTCGGGTCTTGGCGAGATGTGAGTCCACATGATAATATGTTCTGATACTATGTAAAATTTTCACCGGACTTATGAGAGTAATATGCTCATATCTAATTCAAAAACTTAAGTTGATACGATGGTAGTATTCAGTCTTTTATATATAATAATTTTTCTTATTCATTTTATTGATATAAAATTATATTTCTCAACCGAACATGAATTCCATTCATAAAAAAAAAAGCTCAGAATCAAGATGGTATTAGGAAGAAATGTCAAGTCAAATCACGACCCATCGATGTTGGTTTCTTGCATGGCGTTCCGGTTCGAGCGTCGACTCTCGCCACCCACGAGAAGAAATTAGCGGTGAGATCGTGAGACGAGGCCTGGCTGTCCTCGCAAAGCAATTGGATGAATTATAAGGGAAACCCTACGTCGCATCGCACCATATAATGGACGATTAATCGGTATGCATTGAACTCAATAATAGTAAGAATGTGGAGGACCGACCGTCCGTCCATAAGGAAGCTCGACGTGGGTCCGCTTTGCGTACGGAACACGTGTGATCTCAATTATTCTTTTGATGGGATTTATATATTGTTGGATAGGAGAGTGCATTATCCTAAATTGCCTATCTAATGGTTGGATAATCACATCGATCTCTGGTCTAACCTGTTCTTCAACTCCTTTTTTTTTTGAACGATGAGTTTATTTCGTGGCTTAACCATAAGTGCAAGTGAACTATGTTGAATTTCATGCGTAAGTATGTGTATCAGTTGTTTGGTCAGGTAAGCTCCATTATGTAAGCAATCGGGTTGGTTTAGATGATCCAGCAGCCGTGGTCGTGGAGGAATGCATTGCCCCTGTCTTTTTCTTAAATAAAATAAGTTAAAATTTTGATATTACTATTATTAGAAAAACATGTTTTTAAAGATATTTTAATAATATAAACTACTTAATTTATTGATATTCAAAACATGTTTTCTAATGGTGAAATGGGTAATTATACTTTTATGATTTCATTTTATAATTTTTAATGTGAAATTAACCGATACTTATCATTGAGCAGATGAGAGAAACCGAAAGAAACGCATACGGCGGTTTGATTTCTTGATGGCACATTATACAGTAGCACTCATTCAAGCAGAACACGCTTAACAACAACCAGACTCGCTAATTCAAGCCACGGTGCGAGGGATCGTAGCATAGCAACAGTCGACATCGGCGTTATATATCCCGTGCTTCGTAGACTAGTACACTCTCGGACCATCCTAGCTAGAGCGAAAGCGTAAGGTCCACGCTCACCTCTGCATCTCGACGATCATCTTCTGATCCGGCTTTCCTCCGAGCTTCCGAGTCGTGTTTTAGGGCGATCTGGGCACTCGTGCCGGCTCTCGGGTCGTCGTGTAGGAAATCTTCGAGCTCGAATGCCGGTTTCCATCCGGAGGCGGGTCTCGCAGTTTCTTTGAGCTTCGGCACCTTACTTACAGCGCTCCTACCACCCTCGGTGACGCCGGGGGGGCAGGTTGAGAGACGACTCCGAGCCTCTCGCATCATCCGGATCAGGGTGAAGAACTCCTCGATCTCCTCCTCGTCGTCGGCTTCGGCAGGATCGTGCGGAATCTTCCTCTTTTTAGGGCAGATTCTATTCGATGGTTCCATGGGAGCTCTCGTAAGGTAAGCAAAGCAAAGCAAAGGGCCCCAACAGCGTTGCTCTTACTGAGGCTGCTTACTAGGATGCCTCTTCCCTTCCACGGACCAAGCAGAGCATGGACCGCATTTTATGGTCGCGACCGATGGTTGTCGTACAATTATTTTTCTTGAACAGGTCACATGCAGTGGTTGAAAACGAAGTAACAATCCTTCCCACACGGTACGACGAAATTATTTCAGGATCATCGTCACAGCCATGACGTTGTCAATCGCAGTCGCATCGGTCATGCTACGCCGATGGGGGCCGGGATGATGAGCATTGATCGGTGATTTCGTGTGAGAATTTCTTTCTTTCTTTCTTTCTTACTTGCTCACAGAAGGAAGCTTAATTATTGTACATGTAATGATTACTTGCATGGAAATTAAACCCATACTCATTTTAATTCCAATTCGCGCTCTATCGAGTGTGTGAGAGTTTTTCAAGAATGGTGCTCCCTAAGGTATACCCGTTATTCTTGATCGTGTGAATGTGATGAAATTTTTCGTCAAGTGTTTCTTTATGTCAGGTCAGTACGTGTACTCCGCCAATAACTGCACGAGAACAACGGCTGAATTCCGGCTGTGGGTCATGGCGGGTTCTGAACTGCCGAAGTGGGGTTGAATCGGTCGATGTGAAGTGACAATTGACTAGATCCACTGTGCTGCGCATCTCAATTTCGTAGCAGGCTCCCCGAGACGAGGATTAAACCTTGTTCTTGATCAGAGATGGCTGAAATTCCCTCTTGAAATCATGCATCGGTACAATTGTTTTACCATCTCAGAGTGTAGAGGCATGCTCCTCTCATAATGCAATGAAATGACGAGGAAATGGGACTCTGGCCGATCATTGTCACGGGTGTTGCAACAGTATTATCTAGAGAACTAAACACATCATTACAGCCTAAGCAGACAACTATGGTCAGTGACAAAGTTGGTTATCTATCTTCCTGAAAACATGAAGCAGAAGCATCAGAGCTCTCTCTGAGCCGACGAGGAGGAAGACTGAAAAAAGGAACAGATAAGCACTGAAACAAATAAAATAGGAGGTATAGGGGGATCAGCATGACCAAGAGAAACAAAACATTTGAACACTAAGAACCGATGCAACAATTTACTCCTCTACAGCAGGATCTCGCAATCTTCTGCAGCAGCAGGCAGAGATTCTTTCTCCCTATGAATAACCGGGACCTGAACTCGTCGTAACTGAGATGGGAAGGGCACTGCCCTCTCGCATGCTCGGGGATCAGCTTCGATCATCTCTGAATTCACTCTCTTCAGTTCTGAGGACCAGTAACAGCAGACGTGGAACTTCAATCAGCGGGATGAGATTCAGAACTTCTTTTGTGAATTAATGTGATTTTAAAAGAGCTTGAATTGGTTTCTTTCTGAACTTACCGTGAGACTTGAAGTTGAATAGTGGTGGAAGGGGCCGGCCATTTGGGAGTCGGGTGTTGGGGTCGCGGAGCTCATCAAAGAATGGGTGAACCAAGGCCTCCAGCTGCAAAATCAACATGATACATGAAAAATGGATAAGTAAACAAATATATTTAAATCCGGTATGATGTGAACATTTATTCAGGTGCCAAGATTGTTCTCTGTCGCTTGCTTTAGTCTTGTAAAATTATACTCACTGCTGTGCTCCGAAGGTTCGGAGAGTACTGCAACAACCTCGAGACAAGATCAACAGCTTCTGCAGGCATGCGCTTGTTAAATATCTGTAACAAAAGAACAGTTATGAGCACATAGTTCGTTGCTTTAGTTTATCATTTTATTACTATCATTCATGAGTTGGTCCTGGAATCCTCGTACAAGCACATCCTGGGCCCACTAACATCTTGTAACCTCATGCATTGAGTCTCTACATGAGACTCACGCTCGTGGATAACAATACTGCAAACTCTAATGACAGAGAGAAACCTTAATTAAGAACACGATGTGTAGTGTGTACCTTGTGCCACGGATGGGCCTTGATTTGTGGGAATTTGAACTCGGTGTAGTTTGGGTTCATGCACTTGATTTCTTCCCTAGTTGGGGTGCCCAGAACCTGCAATAAAGAGTATAAGATCGATGAGTTTAGGACTGTTATTCACAAAGTTAATAAGAAATTCAAACTTAGAGGTTTTTTTTTTTTTTTTCAAGTTCCTTAAAATCATGATGACCTTGATGATTTCAACAAGTTGGTCTAACCCACTCTCACCAGGAAAGAGAGGCTGCATCAAAAAGTTACTTTTGTTAATTAGTTCATATACTACAAAATAAACAGCAAATGCAAAATGGAAGAAAACAGACAGAGAAAGGTAAAGGAAAATACGAACCTGCCCGATGAGCAGCTCTGCAAGCACACAACCAGCAGACCAGATATCAATTGCTGTGGTGTACTCTGTTGCACCGAATATAAGCTCGGGTGCACGATAGTATCTTGAACAGATATAAGATATATTTGGTTCCCCTTTTACCTGCCAGAGACAAATGCCAGAACAGGTGAGGATCATATACATACTAGACGATTAGACATTGGCAGAGAAAAGTTACACACCAGAACTTTAGCGCTTCCAAAGTCGCACAACTTGAGCTGGTGGGTGTGTGGATTAACCTGTCAGAGAAGTATAAAAGTGATGTCGAGTGAGAAGACTTGAGAGATATATATGAGAGCATGATAGTTTTAGTTTTTCGTTATTAAAATTTACCAGTAAATTTTGGGGCTTTATGTCCCTGTGGCATACTCCGATACAGTTGTGAATGTATGCAAGCGCCCGGCAGATCTGTCAACAAAGTACAAAAGACAATCTCTTCACATCAGCCCCACAGGCCAAACTTCAGACATGAAGGATGAATACAATAATATTTTTATCTATGCAGATTTGCATGGCTACCTGGAAAAAGTAGAGTTTCACGTAGATCAGTGGCATCCTCTGGTTCATCTTGTTGTAGTGCTTGATGACGCGGTGCACTGTCTCTGGCACGTACTCGAGCACAAGGTTAAGGTAGAGCTCATCCTTCTCAGTTGTCGAGAAAAAACAGTGCTTGAGAGACACAGCATTGGGGTGGTCAAGAAGTCGCATGGTCTGCAGCTCACGGTTCTTGAACCGTTTGTCTTGAAGAACCTTTTTTATTGCTACAGTTTCACCAGTCTCTAAGCACTTTGCCTGAAAAGAAAATCTAATCAACAACAACATAGACAATTGGAATGCCTGAGCTATGCAGATATCATCAATAAAACTAGATGGGAAAGCATACATATTGATCGGAACTAAGACGCTCCGAAATTTTCAGCTTTTCAGGTCATTTTTGTTTTTAAGAGAAAACCCCCAAAAATGGAGGGATAGCTTCTGATCTTGCTCATTGTTCTAAAGTCCATACCATTAACATTATTTGCTTTTCAAGCGAAAATGAAAGCTGGAACTTTCTGATTTGTTCAGGAAGCCTAAGTTTCCAGATCAGTTGGTTATTGCCCTTCAGAATGCAAGAGACCAATTTCAGTCATACTGCCCCAGTATGGCCGCCCATTCTAATCTATTACATTCCCTTCACCTTCACTGCTAACAAAGCCTCGCACAAACATGTTTTCAGCGCATCAAAATAGCTCCACAGAAGAAAAGATCCCCGAAAAATTATGCTGACAAATATTTTCCTTAAAATCTTTCAAGGTCAAAAAACTATTATTAAAAATTCAGGACCAGGGTAGCCCTTGTTTAACACCCAGATATAAAAACCAAACACTATTGATGTGTATGATCTCCTGTATACAAATGTCTTACCCGGAACACAACTCCAAAGGATCCCCGTCCAACAGCACGCTCAGCCATATAACTAATAGTCTGCAATTACATTACAAGAAGAAATTGACTCCACGATTAAGGGTCGACACAACAACTGATAACACCACTATAGAAAAACGAATACATCCCAAGCCTCACCTGCTTTGGCTGGCCATTATTTCCGCCAATGTTGGTTACAATTATATGGCCCGCCTCAGCTCCATTACCATCAACAACAGTCTCTTCCACATCCTATATTTCATATCACCAGACAAAATCCATAAAAATACTAGAGATCATTCTATAGCAGCAAAAAGCACTTGAAGCATCAACAACGATTAGAGGAGAAAGGTCTTTTTACCCTCTCGTCCTGAATCTTCATGTCATTCATCTCATCAGGCAGCCTATCGACTGGGGCAGCATTGCCACCAGGTTCTCTTAATCCCAAGGTTGGCGCAATTCCTACAGATGCCATCGCCTAAGCCAACAGGAGACAGGTTTTATCCCGAACTCGCTTCTTGACAGAATGAGTCGCCCAGTGTTTCCTGCAAATGGGAGAACATGTAGAGCTTATCAATCTAATGCTATGAGACGGCAGAGAAAAGGATGTAGGATTTTTCTTATACCTCTCATGTTGCTTATTTTGAAAGGAAAGGAAAAAGAACGACGAATATTGCAAGAAACATAAACTAATGCTAACAACCGAAGACAACCCCATTAAGAAAGAAAATCTCGTTGAACGTTAAATGATAGTTGAGCAAGAAATTATCTTAAAAATCATATATTTTCCCATCAGACACCCACAAACTCAGAAGAGATCTACTCAACAAAGGTTTCCTTAGTTGGTAAGGGTGAAATCGCCCAAACATTGGGACAGGGTCCTCGCTTCGTTTCTCACCGGGGAAAAAACAACGCTTCCTGACAACAGCTGCGAAGAATGAGGAGGAAAGAGGTGCCTGACTGCTTGAGCATAGATTACAAAATTGAACTTGAGGAAAATAGGTTACAAAACTGAAGAAGAAAATGTACTTCTCTTTCCAGTTCTTTGTCAGGACGCAAACAGGGAAAAGGATTAATTTTATTTAAAAAAAACAGCACGAGCTCAGCAGGTAAGCTAATCCCAGAAATTAGTGATCTTAGAAATGAGCAGATCAGCAGAAAGGTTAGATCAAAGGTCAGAGAGAAATGCAGTGGTACCAGAGAGCAAAACTTATGGAGCTAGACGAGAAAAGCTTGAAACTTCAGAGCTTCAGAAGAACAGATTTACCGCTCGGATGCGGATTCACGATCGAATTCAAGAACTCGGAGCCCGGTTCATAGCTGGTCTCCCCAGAGCAAGACTTGCAGAGGATCTCAGCGGCAGACGAAGGAAATGTGATGTGGGCAGAGAGAGGGAGGGAGGGAGAGAGGAAGGAGAGCCCAGATGAGAAGCGAGGAGCTGTGGCTGTGTCTGCTTTGTTCTGCCGTGGCTCGTGGGCAACGGGGGGAGAGAGAAAAATAGAATACAATGCCGGTGAGGGGTGTGAGGTGGAGGGGAGAGCTCGGTTTCTTTTCAGTCTCCTGGTGATGATGGCAGTGACAGTCAAACACGTACAGACAGCTCCCGCACATTTACGTCTTCTTTATTCTTAATTTTCACCAATGAAGATAGAGAGAGATTTGAGGGTAACAACATGATAATATTAGTAGAAGAGATCACCACTCCCCCATCATCATCATCATCATCATCATCTCCTATCTCTTTACCTCTTCCTACCTCTATGGTTTTGTTTTTGGGGTGAAACAATTAATGCTTAATGGCAATATAGATTCCAAGAATCAATTTCATCCTGCTCCCTAAAATTTTCCCATCTTGCCAACCGAGTTTCATTACCTTCCAACTCGCCCCTCGCAATTATTGATCGATAAAAATTTTGCACCCTGTTCGAAATGGTGGAGGGCCTTCAAGCTATAATGGAGCTCGACCTTCTTCATCAGGTGCGGTGTAGAGTCCAGAATGAGTGACACAAAGCAAGCACTGCAGCTGCCACCGACACGGAGTCCGCAGCCTTATATCTATACATATATATATCTATATGTGTGTCTCATCGGGTGGTTAATTACACAATATCATATGTCTGAGATTTAGAAAAGAGTTAGTTTGTATGGAAATAAATTTAAATTTATAAATATATTTTTCGTTAATTTTCAAAATCATGATAACATAATTGGAGTTAATTACGTTAATAGTACAAAAAAATTAAAAATATTGTAAATTAATACAAAATAAAGTTCCCTACAAAACATTTTAAATTTATCAACATGCTCTGTGGGCTCAAGCTCATGTTCTATGCATTTTCACTTAGAATAATGAAGGAATGATGATAGACAATTTTATTTTTACTTTATTTTTTTATATGTAAAAATAAGTACAATTAGCTTCTTTTTTTTTGGCAGAATTGAAGATGACGAATTAATACTATTAAATGAAATAAGATTATTACATATTAAAAAATAATTTTAATATAGAATTATATATCAATATTACTTTTTTTTACTCATTTGAAATATTTTTCCAACCTTTTGTATTATTCAAGAAACTAACATTCTAGCATGATTTTAATAATTCGTCGTAATTGAGAACACATTTATAATATTTTACACCAACAAAGTGCAAATAAATTCTTTTTTTATTAATTTATTCCTTTCCAATTAGATGGTCGAGGACATATGACTGATGTGAATCGTACGATCAGTGCACTCGACAAAAATAAAAAGGATAGTTATAAAAATGGGTCGAAGCAAAAAAAATTCAATTACACTTTTTAATGAAATCATTCTAATTAAACTGATCGGTTTCTGATTTGATTGATGAATCCAAATAAATAAGTGGAAAATAAAGTAGATATAAAATTAAAAAATATATATTTATATTTTATATTAAATTTTTATTTAATATAACAATTATATTAATAATTTTTATTATAAATTATATTGATATTATATAAATTTATTAGTAATATTATTTATTAAATATACAGTTTCATCCATTAAATTTCGGTCCGATCCATAAATTCATACCTACACCGATTTTCGGTTCAGTTTAGTTTTAAAATTTATGATAAGAAATATATCCCTTTTTATATAAAAGGAGATGAAATTAGGAAAATATTTAGTTAAAACATGAATAAATAATAGAAGATGTATTGAAATGAGACCGAATAAATTTTTGCCAAAACTTCTCATCTCTCTTTATGTTTAAAATAATAATAATATTCAGATCTCATTGATTTCGACTCATTTCGATCACTCAGTCCAATCCATGTCCACTAGATTTGAGGACCAGCCTAAGTGTGATCTGAACACAATAACTTGAAAAGTATAGGGATAATTCTGGCATCTTATAAAGTTCAGGGTGTCTTGAGCTAACACACACTTTATATCTTCAAAAATACATTTTTGAATTTAAAATATTATTTTAAAAAAATTATCGTATAATTTATCCCAAAGAACAAATTCAAATCCGAGATGTAACTTCGAAGGGAGACAACTGTGATGACTTCTGTTAAGGAATATGGACGGTGATCTAGCTGTCTTAGTTTTGTCGGCGTGTCTGCTTTTGACAGTCTCCTCCTTTTTGACCGTTCAAAACCCAGTGCGGTTCCACCGCTTCCATCCCTACTTTCAAATTTTAAAAAAAATTATATAAAACAATTTATACCCATAAAATTTTGAATTCTTATTTATAATGGTTGAATTCAAAATGTCACGTAAAGAAAAAGGTATTTGATCACCTACTAACTTAGGTTGATGGTTAATTTCTTTATTAGTTTATCCTTCCCACTTGGATATCCAATTCCATACGGCCAGTGATGCTAATAATAGCCATGACGATAGATTAGTTAGACCTGGCAAATTTCCGCCCGGCACGATAACACCGTGCTGGGCCAGTGCTTATCGTGCCGTTCCGGCACGGCCCGATATTTTATTGGGCGTGCTGGGCCCGATGATCCCCGGGCCGTGCCGGCACGATAGCCCGATTAGAGATTTTTTTTAAAAAAATTAATAAATTATTAGATACTATTGAAGGATAAAAAAAATTTATTTGTGATATCACTTGTAATTGTAAATAAATCACGATCAAACAAGATTTATCGGGCTATCGGGCCGTGCCAGGGCCGCACTGTATTATCGGGCCGTGCCGGCACGGCACGATATCTTAAAAGGCCGTGCTTGGACCAGCCCTTATCGTGCCTTCACCTTATCGTGCCGTGCCAGCACGGCCCGATAAGACCGGGCCGGCACGATTTGCCACCCATAAGATTAGTAGTGGCTGGCAACAGCATTGAATTAATTATAGTCCTAGATCGGAGCAAATTCAATCTGTTTGATTTTGATCAATTATTAGCCGCTCACATTGGAAAAATCGGACCAATTATTGCGACCAAGAAGGAATAGAATAATAGGATCCAAATTGAATAATATGTCATGTGCACTAATTCTGGTACGAACAATTAAAATAAGAAAATTGTAGCTAGTAATTAACTTATTTTTGACAATCCAGTCGACAATTTCCCATTCAACCAATCATTATGAAATCGTGAAGGGAATTCAAAATTATGGTAAATTTTATGAGATAAATGAAAATAAAAATGAATTTTACGATACTCTTTTTCTTTATATTTATTTAGATGTTAAGATAACCGTTTTGTCAGTTTCGTGTAATGACATAATCTCGTATGAGGTATATTGCTGGACATTTTCGTATGTTATAAATTAAGATCATACACAGGGCATCTTAGACTAATCACTTGAGATTAATTTCCTCTCGTTTTTGCTAACAACTCTTACTGTAATTGCATTAACTTAATTACAAATTAATGATTAAGTTTACTGCTACATTTACGTCCCAGTTTTTCGAGAAGATATAAAAACTATTTTTTCCCTTAAAAATGGGAAAATTACTATTCATTTGCTTATCATTCATGAAGAAACTACGTTTGGTAGCATACTGAGAAAAGTCTACACATAGGCAAAGTATTTCCTCAATCCTATAGTCTTTATAACTATGTGATAAACAGCTGTCAAAATAGTATTTAAATTTATAGTGAGCCACCGAAGCAATCCTTTGATTTTCCTCGCCACCAATCGTGTCCAAGATGTGTGATCCCTAGATCAAAATAGTTCCGACATTAACTTGAACTATCCATTATTAACAGTGTTACGTAAACGGTCACATCATATTTTCGTCAATAAATAAATTCGTAATTATTAGATCAGATCCTTAGTTAAAATAATTCGAAAACTAAATTGATAGTCGATGAATCGGGTCAATTTTTTATAGTTTTCTCAACCGACAATGAATTGCAGAAAAGAAATGTAACATAGTGGTATCATCATAAAGCTGTTTAGACCTTAAATAGGTATAATTCATGCATCACTTGTAAAACATATCCTTTCAACTAATCCATGATTATTTTATCCTTTAGGTTATAAATACGACTAATCGATTAGGATACTTACGGAAGCAATAAGAATTTTTATTTTAAAAAAGTATAATAAATTTCACTATCAAGAACCAAAATACAATATTTCTCGATTTGAGACCGAGAACTATGCCAACTACACAAAAATACCACATTCTCCCTCTATATATATATATATATATATCCATACTTTGATTTTGTTAATTTGCTTCGGTGGATTTGCTCAACTTTAGGGTGGACGGTGATGATGGCGCCACCCACGGTGATTTTGTAGTCTACATCGCCTTTTCCTTTTCAGCCGTCCATTCTGATTACTTTCCGCCTCCTTCCTTCTCTCTTCCTTTGTTCCTTTGAATAACCTTTTTAATTTCAATCCTACAAGTCTACCCGGAAAAAAAATAAAATAAAAAGACAATAAGAGTATGTGGTTCAGCGGCAGATTGTAGAACTCAACATAAAATGAGCACGAATTATCTATCATATCTTATACAACAATTATGAACTCACCCATTACTTATATATATATATATATATATAATGCAGTTTTGATCATTGGGAAATATCTGCGTGGTGATGGGGCGACCGAGTGATCCGGTTTTCTTAGTGGTTAGCTATCTGGTTGAGCTTAGGATGTCGCAAATGGACCTGCAAGTAAGCTGAATCGGGGTAAGTGATCACTCAGAATGACTTTTCGATACTTAAATTAGCAAACTGTGAAAAGAAATGATTGAGTGAGAAAATAAAATCAATTAGTTAGTTTCAGAATGTTTAGAAAAAATTACATTCTCGTATTATAATATAGTGCATTTATAATGGCATGGGGGGCCTGTTCGCCTATGTGGTTCTTGCGTGCGGAAGGTGAATGAGTCAACCCGACAAAGGGGGGTTTAGTGTTTGCATGGTGGTCGAGTTGGCCTATCAATCGAGGTGCGGTTGACTGGTTGAGGGTAATTTGGCGGAGTGGAATTAGCCAACCAGCACCATAGGGTGGTTTGACTAACAAAGGCCGAGTGCAACTTACTGATTAGGCGGAATCAAATGATCTCATTAGATGTGAACAGTTTTTTTATCAATATATAATGCGATTTCGATAGCTAGTTTTTGATAATAAATCACCTATGATCTCACAATAATTACGATGAAAATTGAATCTATAACATTTTAGTTATTAGGTTGAGAGTGATATCACTACACCAAATCCCCTTTTTTTAATGTTAGTTAATATCAATCGAGGCATGCAAGGTATTTCTTGTTTCTAACCGATAGAGCCTATGGATTTGAAAGCACTTAGATGAACATTGGTTCAACTAATGTATCTTGGAGAGATCGGGAAGCGTAAAGGAGGCCATGGAAAGATGGACCCAAAGGCATCAAAAGACTGACTACGTTCTCAAAGTCAACACCCCGCATTGTCTGACCAGATCGGCCCATTGAATTATGCTCCAAGTATCCAATACCGATGGCAATAGTATCAGTGGCTTTACTATTTTCTACGTGCTAGTTTGGTTCAATCCATGGTTGGAATGACTGATCAATGGTGCTCTGCCCCATGTTTTCTATTGAGGGAAAAAATATGGTTATATGCCCAATTCTTGTTGACTTATATTTACAGATTAAATGAGCTGAATTTGACCTTCCAAACTGCACTGTAATTATCAGTAGCCATTGTGGTTATGTTTTCACATCAGAGATACAAGGAGTCAACTATATTGTCCCACTAACGACACCTCGCTCATTTGATCCTGATCTGAAGTTATTCACATTTCAAGTGCGTTCTCGACCTGATGATGATGAAGTTCAGAGATTTCTTTGGCAGAGCTCCTATTTTCAAATTGCTTGGAACATGCTATCTTCTTGATAATCAGCTAACCGAAGTGCCTGAGCTGACGATCCTGATGCTCCCATTTTCTTTCTGAGTTTTCTTCAATGGAGGACGGAGCTGCTGAACAGATTGCACTTTCGGCGTCCTCGATATATCTCACCCCTTTAAGAATGAACAGTCCAAAGATTGGATTCGTGCAGAGGGGTGGAAGAGTTGGTTCGTGCTGGGATTCAGCGGATCTGTCGATGAGTGTGTATACGAGGGATCAATCTCCTTCCATATCCCACTTTTCTTCTGGATTTCTATATATATAGACATGAGCAGCTTACAGTTTTATGGTTACTGACAAAAACGACATGATCATAATTACAACATGAGATCGCATGAAGTAGGGCATAATGCGAACCACCCGAGTGGGACTCACTTGGACACCATACCAGCGTTTGCAATAACAAGACTTCTCTTGTTTTCTTCATGTCAGTCGAGCCAAACGAGATTGATTAGAGATTTAGTCGCTTTTTTTTGTTTTTCTCTTACGCGATCTGAAATGCGCACATGCTCAGAGCTCAAGCTGAGCTCGAAGGTGGTTGAGCTTGACTTCGTGGATCATGCCGGGTTGTAAACAGTGGTGGAGTTGGAGCTCAAATGCGGCCCCTTCTAAGATAATTACCAACATCTGCAGAAAGAAGTTTAAGCCTTCGAGTTGGTCGTACTGTAATTTGAGCAATCCTTTTATAATTTCACGTTATATTAGCTATAAATGATCAACCATTGGTGTAATTGATCTTTTGATGAATGCGTCAGCCCGGTGACAGTTACGTGTTCTGGCGGTCGGCTCTCCAATCCAATCAAACCCCGCAGCCCAGAAACCTACAGACTTCCTTCGCCTACCGCCAGCTTCCTGGCCTGTTGAAACCCGCATTCCCCGGTCACCGGCTAGTCACTCCTGTGCAAAACCACCCGACGTCACCGTTATATTACAGAAGCAGTTATACTTCACTTCCTCTGCATTTGCAAATTCTTCAAGCTCCTTGTATACGTGCCATGCCAAGCATATGGGACCATAGATAGCCACAATTTTCTGTCAAAAATGATCATACAACCTACTTTTTTACTAGGGCGTGCCGGTTCCACTACTGAAGTCTGAAGAGGTCCTTTTAAATGATCATATAACCTATCTACCATTACCTCTGTTTCTCGCTCTTGGGCATTGAAATGAACCTATCCCTTTTCGTAGAAGAGGTTGTATGCAAGGCTAGGAATCTACCTGTGTGTTCCAAGGTTCTTGTTTTGGGACATGGGAATTAACTGTCCCAGCTCAAAGAGTTTCTCGGCTAACTCTTATGCTTGTGAATTGGCTAGCTTGCTGTGTTTAATATACACTATCCCCCTAACATTGAGTGAAAGAGTATTTCAAGAATCTGCAGATGTGCAAGATCAAATCTTTCTCTGATTGCACCATAAACTTGGAAGGGGAAAAAGGAAGAACTTCATCCTTTATGTCTAGCGGCCAGCAGGATCTTATGATCTAATGGACAAGGTCGGGATTTTCAGTGTGAAATCAGGGGATGAGTTTTTCAGGAAAAATTGATGATCTATCAGTTCGCTTTTCAGGACGTTAAATCAATAGAGGCTGCTACCAGTGATGTTCCTGAATCTCCGGCCCGAAACTCTGCTCCCAGCATTCGCTCAGGTAGCTTCGCTGGCAATGGGCCTCACAGAAGTGAAAGATGAACATACATGAATTGCAATCTGTCCATGCACTTGGGGCCATCCTCTCGACTTCCTGAGCAGAGTGCTTTCTATGGGGTATGTTTTATGGTCATGGAAGACCTGAAGCAGCAGCCTTTGTGAATGAGAACATCATCAGGCTCATTTTCGAGGAGGCAAATTTCCCAAGTCCTCTGAAGTTGATAAACATCTCCTCGTCGAAGCAGGGAATTCAATTCAGAGAGCATATCTTCTAGCTGTCAAAGCTTTGGCAGATGACTCTAGGGTGAGCCGTTCCACTGGGGCTACTGCTCTCACTGCATTCATCATATTCGGCAGGTAAAGATTAACATAATCAATTGAATCATAACTGATATCATCAGTTTCCTTGCATACCGACTTTGCTCTTAAATGGGTAATCTCATTTTTTTCACCCCTTTCAGGCTTCTCGTGGTGGTGAACGCTGTCATAATTCTGCAGATTCAGTGCACGTCCTAACAACTGATGCGATGAAAACGGACTGTGAACTAACCATCATGGTCGAGTCTTTAGGTACCTACCGCTCACCAGTTGTTCTTCTAACGGGCCGTATGTAAGGAGTACTGACGCCTGGGAGTTGATCCATGCTCTGCTGCTGTATGTACGTGTACATGTGACTGTTCTTCAAGTGAACGGTTTCCAATTCCCACTTCTTTTCCATGTCGTAACTTCTCTTTTTTATTCATGTCGAAGGTGGACCGGATCCAGGCAGGACGACTGATAGCAGATTCAAGCTTCAATCCGTCTAAATACGCTCCATCAAGTGTTATCCTGTCTCGGACTTCGCACATTATGAGATTGATCAAAGCACTGCTGGCTAGCCCCTTCGAGGCCGATACAGCAAGTGATTCGTCTCGGTATAGCTAGTTGGACCCCTCATGATTTCATGAAGAAACTGAACTGCTACATTCGGTATAATATCGTCACATGATACATGACTCTAGAAGTTAGACACGAAGTTAAATGTCCCGTTCCCTCACATCAATGGTGGGCACGTGGATCGTACTTAAGATTTAAGTTCATGCTTACTATCTAGTTTTTCACAGTGATTATAAGTTCAAGAAATATGAAAAATCTCACCATTAAGGTTATAATTTCTTAATCCCATATTAAGGGTAATGCAAATATACTTAACCCTCAATTTCATATTAAGAGTAACAACATTACACCGAAATCTCTTTCTTACTTCAAGGTTATTGCCATTATGTTATTGCAATGACCAACACTGGTGCTCCGGTCGTGTGCAATTTTAAAAGGGAAACTGGCTGGGTCATGGCCAAGTTGGACTATCCAATTTGCACTTCGGGTATTTTCGTGCAGGAAGACAGACGCATGAAAGTTGACCAACAAGTATCATTCAGTGTCACCGTTTCTTTTCCCGACTCGAATTCAAGGGTTACCTATAATTTTACATGTTGTGCTTACTATATTTATTAAAAAATTGTAATTTCAGTGGTTCAATAAGGATAAGATTCTATTTTTCATAAATATGTTCTATATTATCCCAAAAAACAAATTTCACGAATGGTTCATTTAATTGAAATTCAAAGCATTAATTATTATCCTCCTGATAATCGATCCTGACTGTAATTGTGTAACAGTAAAAAGAGAGGACAGCCCACCGGCAAATGTCACTTCCTCGAGCCCCGTCCCAGAAAAACAGAACACAGATTCCTAGTCCGCAAAAGCAGGGTCTCCACAAAAAGGCAATCATTCAGTCCACACCCTCATCATCCCCGCCAATTGGATCCTCCAATGGACTCCACGTCAATCAGGATTTCAAAGTTCACTCTTCAAGCCCCCTCGAGCCAAGGAAATTCACGTAGTTTATTTCTTAATTAATCCATCCCATGCAGTTCAGATCAATCATGGTCTATTATTAGCCTTCTTCAAATCAAATGGAACACATCATCTGGAATTTCTAGATCCCATATGGTCCTCATCTGGTTCCACAAAATTACCGTAAATTGACTGATCTGCTTAGTGGCAGTAACTTTTCCCACTAAAATTTCCCGTGACACCTCACTAATTGAACGTTTGACTAGTCCTATTTGCCCACGTTCCAGGAGGGCTCAATCTGCAAGGAAAATTGACATATCAGGTAAGCCTGATTGGAAAAAGAAAACCATATAGTATATAATTAGTATATGATTGAAAAAAATTATCAAAACTTGTATTTAATTGAGATGTTAACCATATTAATTATGTATACTTGAACGGTCCGTGGGAGATGAAGCTGTAGGCTTTTTGAGACCAATTTCGTTAGAAGATCAATTAAAGAGCGAGAGTCATCGATGCACTATTGATCTGAATTAAAAGAAAATCTACATTATATTATTAATGATGTAATTTTTTATACTTTTTATTTATCTATTTCTCGAAAGGTATTTTTAATTTATGGATGAATTAAGTTGCTTTGAAACCCTTGCAAGTTGCAAGGAGGAGAGTTGACCTTGGATGGACGGTTCGTTCATACTTTGCCTCCCGGCATACGAAATTAAATTTGATTAAGAGCTTATGTGACCAATTCATGGAAGTGGCTCTTACGCATATGTTCTGATTAATCTTTTCAATAAAGCATACAACAGCAGCAATGGAGACCAAATTTTCATATGTCACGTTCCTCGAGCTTTGAAGCGCAAAGTAATTTTCTTTTACAAAACAAAATGTCCAGATAACTGCCAAGTGGTCAGACTTTTGATTACATTGAGTGATTACCATTTTCTAATTCCTCTTCATTTTCCTTTTCTTTTTTACTTGATAGTTAATATATTAATTCAAATTTGAATAGAGTGGATTTAGGACCCTTGCTACGTGAAATTTGAACTATAAAACTTCATTGAAATAAATTAATAAGTAAATTATCTACTATCATAAGTTAGTTAAGATAATTTGATATATTTTTCGTTTGAATAATATCTTAACTTCGACTCTAGTGAATGAAGATAATTTATATTAAGAGAGTTTTATTATTTAATAAAATATAAATTAATCAAGATCGAGTGAAATTTATAGATAAAAATAATTTATATAAAACAATTAATTTCTCCTCCACATATATATATATATATATAGTGCAGGAAGTTGTATAAAACAACATGTTGAAGACAACATATCAGATCCCAAGAGGGTTTATTTAGAAGTTTGAGGAGAACTTGTAAAAACCCTGAGCTACTTTTGTCTTCAAATGTCTAAGCCCAAGTAAGGTCTTTCTTCTCCCTTCATCAGTATACAAACCCTAACCTTCCTCTTCTCTTTCACCGGTTGACATTTATATATATGTATATGTATATGTATTGATCAATAGGTTAGATGGCAAGGTGGCCCTGATCACTGGCGCTGCTAGTGGGATCGGCGAGGAAGCTGCAAGACTCTTTGTGGGGAATGGTGCGTTCGTTGTCCTCGCTGACGTCCAGGACGAGCTTGGCCGAGAAGTCGCAGCATCAATCGACCCCGAGAGGGCTTCCTTCTGTCACTGCGACGTTCGGGACGAGAAGCAGGTGGAGAAGGCTGTCAAGCACACCATCGAGAGGTATGGTAACCTGGATATCCTCTTCAGCAATGCCGGGATCATCGGACCTATGACCAGCATCCTCGACTTGGACATGGCCGGGTTTGAGGACACCTTCGCCACCAACGTCCGTGGAGTCGCCGCCACGATCAAGCACGCCGCCCGGGCCATGGTGGCGAGGAAAACCCGGGGCTCCATCATCTGCACGGCCAGCGTGGCGGCATCCATGGGCGGCGCAGGGCCACACGCCTACACCGTCTCAAAGCACGCACTGGTCGGCCTCGTCCGGTCGGCCTGCAGCGAGCTTGGGGCGTATGGTATCCGGGTCAACTGTATAGCCCCGTTTGGGATAGCCACTCCCCTCTCGTGCAAGGCATTTAATCTCGAGGCAAGCCAGGTTGAATCCAACAGCTGCGCCCTAGCAAACCTGAAGGGTGTCACCCTGAAGGCCCGGCACGCCGCGGAAGCGGCTCTTTTCCTTGCATCCGATGAGTCGGCGTACATAAGCGGCCACAACTTGGCCGTGGATGGCGGCTTCACGGTGGTTAACCACAGCTTCTCGGCATTCTAGCGTGGGTGCTTGCTTCTTTGTCATTACTACTCTCTCGATATGGCAAATTGTTTATTTTTGGTTTTTATTCTTTTTCCCCCCACCCATATACGTTCAATTTGGCTTCTCCTTCTCTGAATGAAAGTCAAACCTGTTATTAGCACTTCCCATGTGCATTTTGTTGTGGCAGATGACAGTACATTGTTGTTTCTTGTTATATCAATAAAATGTTTATTTTTGCACGGTTACTCCAACCGTAGATAGGCTTTCTTCGACCCCAAGGGCCAAGGTTCCTTCTTTCTGGGGAACTAAACGATGAGACTGGAAGAATGTTACATTTTCTCTTGAAATTCTCATCCTAAATTCCACTATCCAAAGTCAACAACCTGCATGATCATATAGAGACATAATTTAAATTCGGTTTCTTATCTCTAGAAGTTCAAGAAAACTTCAACTAACCACGGATTTATATTAATTTATTCATGAGATTTAAAATGTTTCAAAACATATTCGATAACAAAATATATGAAATTATCTTATGAATTTGGAAAGAGTGATGTACGGGCCTTACTATGGCATTTGAGAGCATATTTTAATTTACCTGAATTTAATGAAATGACAGATCAATGTTGCTCGCCCTTTCTTTAACTTTCCCTTAGACAGCGGAAACCTTTCGGCGGCACTCAACCCGGGGAGTTTCTATATGAACATCCTATATATGTATATATAATACGTGACTAATGAATCTCAACATCTCGTCACATGATTCTTGTTAATTTGTTTTTTAATTATCATTATTTTCTTCAACACGACAACTTAGTATGGATTTGGCTTGTGACTTTGTTCGTTCCATTTCGTATGGTTTCAGGTTCGACTTCCCTCATAATTGTTGGATTGGATGGAGGGGAAGGTGCCCACTCCCGTAAACCAATGATAGGAAGGGATTTTGGGTGATTGCAGTTGCAGAGCCGTATAAATTTTTTTTTTCTGTATAACGAATGCATCTTTCATCGATCCCGAAGAAGGGAAACCGAATTTGACATTTGCTGTCAATGCTTTTGAGCGAAATAGACAATTCATTAGGTTTCATAGCAAGGAGGAGAAAATAAGATATGTAACAAACTTAGCACCATCAGTCTAAATTTTTGAATTAAATATTATTTTATTACTTTAATAAATTTAGTGAAAATCTTATATGGTATATGTTCGTACCTTGTTAAGGTTCAATATTAAAAGAATGTATGAGATTAGTTGTTGATAAATTTGAAACTCCATAACAAGTGTTCAGATCGTGTTAATTGTTAAATTTGATAGTTTGACTAGCTATTGGATTAATTGGAAGGGATTGTCCGGCTTGAAGAGTAAGAGGAAGAGGGAGGGCTTGCTGGGCTCTGAAAACAGCATATATGGGCCCAATATATAAGTCCGCATCGCCATTGAAAGTAGCTCAAGATATTGATGTGGGGGGGTGGGGGTGGCGTATAGGGGCTAACGGACAATGGCTTTCAAATGTGGTGAACTTCACACAAAGTTCTGAACGCAACATATGTAACACATCCAATCTAACATATGAACCAATTTCCATCCTCCCTGGTTCTTGTCTTGCCCACAGGCAAACAATCAAAGAACCTGTCATTTTTCACATGCTGAAGTCGGAGGCTGGAATCTTTGCAAGGGGAGCATGTCTTCCCGATAGAGGGCAAGAATGCCTCACCAAACAAGTGACTTCAGTGCTCTGGAACTCAGATCTCCCCCCCCAACCCTTCTTCTCTGGCTTTGCTCGTAATCTCCATATCTGTCAATTCCCAAAGGTCAGAAGACAGACAATAATGGCCGCCGACTCACATTCTTTAACCTCCCTGGACGTAATCATTCGATACGACCCATCAATACCCGAAAGTCAAAACTGCCGTTCTCATGTTTGACCACTCACCTAAGTTCCTTCCTCCCCCCTTCTCCAACTCAGGTTCCTCCGATGGCGACTCTTCTCTCATACAATCTGGGGTTCGGGATCGGTGGGTCTGGGAACTGACCCCACAATGGTCATGGAGCTCTACTGGTACGATTTCTTCTGCGTGGGGCTCGTGGCAGTTGCCTCCGTTGGGTCCTTCTGGGTGATATGGATGAAGGAGGGTGGGGCCCGCACGGACGACAGCAAGCTCTACGAGGGCCTGCTCGTGGGCTCTGCTGCCAAGCTTGTGGGTCATGTGGACTCGTCCTGGCTATGGGCCAGCTGCTGGAGAGGGCTGCACCCGGGATGGCTCCTTGTTATCCGGGTTAGCTCCTTTGCGGTCCTCGGTGGATTCCTAGCTTGGGACATTGTAGAATGGGATGCTACCATCTTTGTTTACTACACGGAGTAAGTCAAGCGATGCTTGGATGACTATGCTCTTATTTCAATATTTTCCGAACATATTTCCAAGAAATATGCAGATTTCTTTTCCTTGAATGTGACTAGGCTGTAGCTTAGCAAGCAAGTCAGTTTTGCTGGATGAGTATTTTGAGTGGTTTCCGCTCGTTCTACTTATTGTTTCGGTCTTCCTCAATTGAGGAAAATGTTGGATAGCTTGACGAATCCTCTTGGAGTGCGACATCTTCCAAGGTCTCAGGAAGGGTGTAAATCGATCATGGTATTGTTATAGTTCATGTGCAATTAGATGTAGACTGGTTTCCTTTCTTCCTGGAAATAGTTGTTCTCATAGGTTAAATCCCGTGCGGGTAAATTTGAGACAAGTAACCAGCAAACAATAAATGCGAGGGTTAGTGTTTGATCATAGACTAGGGCAAGGATCCCGTTCAGGTTATATTAGCAAGGGTGTTGAGATCACTTTACGCCTAGAAATGATAGAAGAAGTTTCAAATTTCACTGTTGCGATTGGTGTCTACAGCCTCCAAGCTTGAGTTTTTTTTGTCATAATATTTTCAGCTATCTCCTTGCCGCTTGTGAATCGTTTGTTCGGGATTCTTCAGGATGAAAACATTAATTCTCGTCAAGTGTGCTTCCAAGCAACTCTGTTCTTCCTCAAATTTTTTGTGTTCACTACTGTAGGCAACCTGTTTCATGTAGAACTTTGTTTGTGTTTAGGCATTCACACTTAAAAGCATGACAACTTTAGATGCCGTTATGTTTGTAATCTGCTAGTCTACACATGTTGATCCGTTTTCTTTTTCCTACATCTAGTTTGTTTGGCAAGATAAATCTCATATGCCCTGTGATCGTTTAGTGCGAGTTTTGGGGATAACTGATCGTTCTTTCTTCCTGATGAACTCTCCGTTTGCAGGTGGACTTTCACACTTGTCATGATCTATTTCGGGGTACATCTGCCAAGACCGACATTGTCCCTTTATTAGCTATAAGCTTCTCAAGACTTCTAACCATTAATTTATCTATTTCCGTCGTCTTTTGATGTAGCTCGGAAGCATTCTTTCAGCGTATGGATGCTGGGTATATGCAGCTAAACCAGCTTCTGTGAGTGGATCCGTGGATGAGTTTCTAAGAAGAGATTTGGAAGACACTAACTATACAAGCTTTAATACCTACATAGACACAGGATTTCACAGCACAAAGCTAGGAAGCCAATGTACTGAAGAGGATGTCCTCCAGCGAGCCGGATTTTGGGGATATCTCATGCAAATCGTATACCAAGTTAGTCTTTTATCTCTACATGAGACTTCTCTCGGCTTTGAAACCATTATCAGGATAGCTGCTTTACATCAGAAGATTCAGTCAGTGGCAATCAGCTTTCCCGCTTTGAGTTTGAGACTTCAGACTGTTCTGAAAGCTAAGAGGATTACTTCTTTCGTTGCAGACAAGTGCAGGCGCTGTTATTCTAACAGATGTTGTCTTCTGGTGCGTGATTGTCCCATTCATGTCGAATGCTCGGCTCAGCCTTAACCTGGTGAGTACCTGTGCAAGCCACTGTCTAGCAAGTGCCAAAGTCGACGGCTGACCGCCTCTGCTTTCAGTATAACGCAGCAATTTCCGAGTGGTGAATCGTGATATTTGCATATCTTATCTAATTTTTTTTCTATCTATTCCATTTTGACAGTTGATGGGCTGCATGCACACACTCAACGCCCTCTTCATTCTCATCGACACTTCGGTTAACAGCCTGGTAAGTGCCTCCCATCGACATGACAGTACTAGGATCCATCACCGCATTAATGAAACAGATGTTCCAATTGCCTGTGTCACTGCAACTCGAATAATCCCCATGTTTGTTCTTCCGTGTTTTCCTGAATCCGGTTTGGATTCTTGCAGCCGTTCCCTTGGTTCCGGGTGTCGTACTTTATCCTCTGGAGTTGCATATATGTCATCTTCCAATGGGTCATCCATGCCTGTGGCTTCACATGGTATATATAACCCATCTGTCACGCTCACATGGTTTCCCTCACTTCTCCTGCTTCTTATCCGATAACTCGAAATAAACTCGGCCATTTTTTTTTCCCTTTTGGCAAAACCTCCATGCAGGTGGCCCTACCCATTCCTCGAGTTATCGTCGCCTTGGTGTTCCTTATGGTAATGTACCCTTTCCATCTTGATTCCCGGTTTTCGCCTTTAAATTTCTGCCATCAAATATGCAGTGGAATCTTCTTAATACCATTTTTCGCATGGAGCAGTTACTTCGCCGTAGCAGCGATGCACATACCGTGCCATGCCACCTACGCGCTGATCATCAAAGTGAAGAACTCGGTCTTTTCGAAATTGTTTCCTAATGCTTTCATAAGGTCATCTTAGTTGCTTGGCATGCTTGCCTTCTCTTGGCCCGTGAGACGACATCGATGCCATCCTGATTTCATTTCACCCCTGTATGGATACGCACGGTTCGTTGCCATGCCTTGCTCATGACTTTTCATATGGACAGGTGCTGGAAAACTTGAAAATCTTGTGCTCCAGTTGATCGATGAGAGCGTTCATCAGGGCTCTAGCTCTTGAATCGCAGAATCCGCGAACGGATAAGTCGGACGGACACCCAATTCAGGGACAACGGGGCGACTCTCAAGGCTGAACCCTCGCGAAAGCAAAGTTTGCCAAGCACCTGTTGATTTACTAACCGACATATTCTCTCACCATTTGTGCAGTTAAGTGTACATGTTAACTAGGTACCATGCGCGTGTGCCGCCCCGGATAACATGGAATCAACCGAGAACTTCCCAGTGTAGGTTTCAATGAATTCCAAGTAGGGTCCAGATCAAGATAAGAAACCAAAAGACCGAATAGAACTAACTGGTTCCGATCTCAGTTCAGCACATAGAACTACCCATAATTTGGACATAATGGGAAGACCAAGACCGAAACTTTTTTTGCCGAATAATAATGACGGGACATACCCAATACTTAGAATTAACTAAAACTCTAATAAATTACAACACGGCAAACTAACAGCAACTGGATCAAAATTAAAACAATCTACCATAAACTCGACAATTTAGCACCACCTACACAGTCCCTGAATCTGGCTCCATTCGCACCGAATGAGATGTTTGTCTCTACCCTCTATACATACAGTAGATACAACTTCCCCTCTCGGTCACTTTCTTAAGTGCTCATGGCAACTTGTTCTCAAGCAAATAATTCATGTCATGGTAACTTGAGGCAAGATCGGATACTCTTCTCCGTCCGCTCACTGTTTGAACCCAAGAACTCTTCCAGGACATACGACTTATTACAAGTCAGGCTACACCATTTAAATCTACACCCAGTATAACTGACGACTCCCACTCCTAACCAGGCATTCATCTGGATCAACATTAAGTACCAAAACCAATATCTGATATGAGTTTTCCCTAATCAACAAGTAATCAATAACCACATCCCCTCAGATATTGACTTGTATGATGATAATCCAACAGCAGAAATCCAGAACATTCTCCCAACACCCTGAGATTCTTTTCCAAGATTTTCAAATTGCCTCCAGCAGGGATTCATTGGTTACATTTCTAATGCCATATTTCTCCTTGCGTCCTCTTCAACATCATTCAAACATGTGTATGACTAAGCAAAAGACATCCTATAGACCCAATACAAGCATTTCTAAAGCAATGAACTAATCTTGACTGCATATTAATCAGAAATGGAATTCAAAATGAAACCCAGGAACAATCATCGAATTTGAGATGAACCCATCATGCAGATATAGCATAAGGACACTCAAACAGCACTGTCAAAATCCAAAAGCTTGATATAGGAAGGCACAGGAACATAAGTCTGACAACAAATAGGATAGAAAGCCCTAAAGACGCAATTTTTAAGCAAAATGGACTCACAAGAAGGGAGACGAATCAATCACCACCAGCCTTTTGGTAGACATAGGTGAGGCCGCACTTGCCGCAGTAGTGGCGGTCGAAGTGGTTGGCCATGAAGGTACCGGCGCCGCACTCAGCGTTGGGGCACTCCTTCCTCAGCCTCTGGACCTTACCGGAGTCATCGACCTTGTAGAACTGGAGGACCGCGAGCTTGACCTTCTTCTTCTTGTGCTTGATCTTCTTCGGCTTGGTGTACGTCTTCTTCTTCCTCTTCTTGGCGCCACCACGGAGGCGGAGGACGAGGTGGAGGGTCGACTCCTTCTGGATGTTGTAGTCGGCGAGGGTGCGGCCGTCCTCGAGCTGCTTCCCTGCGAAGATCAGGCGCTGCTGGTCGGGCGGGATGCCCTCCTTGTCCTGGATCTTGGCCTTGACATTGTCGATCGTGTCCGACGACTCCACCTCGAGGGTGATCGTCTTCCCCGTTAGGGTCTTCACGAAGATCTGCATCTTTGCCGTCGACAGAGCTTGACGAATCGGTTAGGGTTGGAAGAGGAGAGCAGTAATATAGGAGGCCAGGAATAGGGTTTTGTACACAAGTATACATGGGCCTCCGCTGCGTGATATTGTGGCCCATTTACCACCGCAAGTTCCTCATTATGGGCCCAGGCAGCTGGGAAGCCCATCGGCTTCGGGACCTGTCTCCAAAGACTTCCCATTGTCAGTCATTAATTAAGTGCCGGCACTTCCCATGGATTGGATTCAGCTCATCCTACCGGTGGTAAATTTTGGCATGATTAGGGACGGTATGAAAAATTTGTGTGTGTTAGTATTTTTGGCCTGTACAAGTTGAAAATAAATTATATCAATTTGAAATTATGAAAATAAATTTTATAATAAAAGGAAAATTACCAGAAAATTAAAAAATATGATTAATTATATATATAATTATATTTTAATGATTATTTCTATATTTTACTCAAATTAATACAAAATTTAGATTAATTAATTAATTATATTATAAAAATTATTTTAAAATATAAATTATTTAAATTCATTTTAAAAAAATGATTTGTATAATTCATGTAAGGCCCAAGACATAAAATATTCATGCTTATGTCGAGATTTCAGGCACCCGAAATGATGGGTCATGCTGGCTCGAATTGCTAGCTCTAACCAAGATGAACCTAGGTGGATCATCGATTTTCTCTATCCATCCTAAGTCATATAACTCGATGGTAAGATTTGTCGAACCACTTCAACAAAATCAATATTGGTATTTCAAGTGACCCCTGTTAGCCAAGATCAAAAGTATTTTTCTAAACAAACAACATAATCTATAATTTCCAACAATCCTTATATACGAAGAGTTCAATCTTTTAGACGATGATCGTGGAGTTATCCACTAGTTACATAGACACGACAAGAACCTTAAAGCATAGTAATAACATGGAAATGCATAATATCTTTGGGAGAACAACAAAAATTAAAAATTAAACAAAAAAACTTGCATGTATGCATATAGTATGCATATGGTGGAGATGTTTGTGCACTCGATGAAATCCAACATATATAGCTCTCAAGAGAAACGATGAAGTTCTTTGTTTATCTCTTAATTATTAGTTCACAGAACTGCACCACCTTCTGATCTCACCCTGCGAGCCGGTTAGCACCTCGATTGAGCCCATCCGCACCATCGCCCTCGCGAACTGGGCCGCCCATGAGCTAGGATGCCTTGCATGCTCCCGCACGAGCCGTGCTGTCAGTGGGCTGTCGAGTAGTGTCTGGTCCGATGCCAGGAGCCCGCGGTGCAGCTTCAGCGTCTTGTAGTACGAGTTGTCGAGATGATTCGAGGTTATCGCCTCAAGGTGGACCACCCTCCGGTCGGCCTGCTCATCGCTGGCAGCCCCCATGCTGCTGGCCTTCACTGTCGACGCTGGGCACTTCGTCCTCAGGAGGGCAGCATAGGCAGGGTCCAGGGATGGGTCCTGGGCGTGAGTCAAGTTGAACGAGTAGAGGCGGTTCGAGAAGGACGAACACCGGGAGATGCCAATCGAGTGGGCTCCCGAGAGCGTCACCATCTCCTCCACGGTCAGTTTCTTGCGTGCGAAGTTGTCGGCGAGCTGCTGGGCATCAAACGTCGGGGCGGGGAGGTTGGCCGTTACCTCATCGATGCGGGAGACGCGGCCGTCCCGCCGCCCTGCTGGCACTGCATAGCCTATTCCTCCGGCCATGAAAACGCTGTCACGGGCAGCAAAAGCGATGATGTCGGCACAGGAGACCGTCCGAGGGCAAATGGACTCCAACCTGGCCTTTGCCTCGTCAATCACCTCGAAACCTCGCAGGCTAGGGTTGTTCGCAGGGTGATCCCGCTCTGCGTTGTTCGAGATAGATTTAAGCAGCACCGACGCATCGCAGCCCTGATATCATTCAATTAGAACTTATCATCAAAATGAGCACAACTAAGTATACAAACTTCTCAAGAGTACTGGCAGTTGTACATGCAGAAGTCTTCAGAGACGGAGAGAAGAGAGTACCCTAACAAAGCAGTCGTGGAATTGCATCCTGATGAGGCCGGCGGCAATCCCGCGGTCCCGAGAAACGGCCTTGTTGACAACTCTCCTCACAATCTGCTCGGCCGACGGGCAGGTCCACCTGTAGAACCCGACCCTGAAGGACGGGTTAGTGTACGGAGCAGCCGTCGAGGCATCGTAGAACAAGAAAATTGAGCTGAGAATCAGCTGCGACACCACAAGTCTCATGATGCTCGTTAGGGGGTCAGAGATTGAGATATCAGAAGGCGCAATAACTGGAGAAGATTGATTGATTTCTGGGTGGTGGAGGGACTGCTTGAGAAATGAGAAGAGTGTCTATACTTATAGTGGTGAAATTAGAGAAGCAACTATACATAGACAAGTTATATTGTTTCTTTTCCCCTTGATTATGCAACATCCTAATATTCAAACAAAAATCAGTAAATCCTACTTTAATCTAAATTCGAACCAAATTAATTTATTAAAAAATAAAGTTATTTTAGTCATATATTTTTGTCAATCTACTTAAAAATAAATAAAGTTCGAAATTATAATTAATTATTGGTGGGGTTGGTTTTACATTTTGGAACAAAAACGTGTGTGAGCTGTATTTACGTGTGTGTGTGTGTATATATATAAATATATAAAGAACAACCCCATGCAACGCTAGCTTTGAAAGTTTCTCATCAGCTTCCTCTCGTGGCTCTTTCACCTGGATTTGTCACCGTTTCTGTTGCTTTGAATTGGTATAGATAAATTACATATATAGATTAATGGTACCCCAATCTGTGGACCGTGTCAACAACATGTGGATTGATTGATATATGGTTGCGTGGTGAATTAATTAAGAGAGGGGATGAGGGATAAAAAAAAGAAGAAGAAATCCTATACTTCTCTAGAGATCCCACGTTTAGATTAAAAGTGATTCTGTGTCCTGCCCTTTCTCCTTCGATGATACTTCCGATGTCTCCCTCAAGGGTCTCTTCCGATCCCCAACAAAACATGCAATTTGACGTGTTTTTCTCATAATTAATTGATCTTGCTCCTTAATTATTGGACTGTCGTTCCATGTTGGACTCTTCTATGATCATTGCTGGTTTCTTGTGAAGTTAACTTTGTGGGTTGTCCCCCTGCGTGCATCTCCTCGATGCCATCTTTGATTTACACCACTTGAAGTCCAATAATTCTTTTTGACCCTTTCAAATAGAGTTAGGCAAAAGTAAGCCGCTTCGGAAGTGAATTTCGTAGGGCTATGGAACACGCGGTCTCCGCATGGGGACGACGATGCTCATTCTCACTGCACGAGGATAAATAAATCATTGAGATGGCAGTGTAGATGGCCTGTCATTTTCCGATGATTAAATACGTTTCTTCCAATCATCGATGTTTCAACGCACGTGCTACTGGCGATGTAGATTTTCTACTTATGATATCAATGTGTGCATGTGTATATATGTGGACAGTTTAAGTGATTTATTATCCTTGGAGTTTGCCCGTTCGATCAATCCATAATTTTTAAAATCGGACCGGGCAGTCCGGTTCGATAGGGAACCAGCTATTCACCCGGTCCGATTTTCAGAATAAATCCAATTATATTATAAATGCAGTCAGTTCTGATTGAACCGGTCGACTTTCGGTTGGATCGAAAAATCCAATTGAAAGAGTGAAAAAACCCAACTAACTTAAAATTTTTAAAAAATGCATTATAATTTACTTATTTTATTTTAATAGACTTATATTTATATCTTATGTTAAACTTGTTATTAATATGATGGTTATGTTAATGATTTTTTTGTTATTAATTTATTAGTAACATTATAATATTAATATTATTTATTATATATGCAATTCGATCAATTGAACTCCCGGTCTAACCCATAAACTTATACCCTGACCGATTCCAATTCTGTCCGATTTTAAAAACTATGTATTGAACAGCGGATTCTCCCTGACAAAGCTCTGTCATGCATATTCATCTACTGGCCTGCACCCACTGGCACCAGTGGAAAACAGAGAGATAGAGGTGGCAAATCGTGCCGGACCGGCCCGATAGCCCTGATAAAATTCTATTTGATCGTGACTTATTTGCAACTACAAGTAAATTCATAAATGAGATTTTTTTCTATTCTTCAATAATATCTAATTGTCTATTAATTTTTATTTAAATATCCCTAATTGGGCTATCGGGCCGTGCCGAATTTTGCCAGGTCTACAGAGAGATTCATGTCAGGCAACAGCATCATGCAAGAAAACAGGCATTCAATCAACCTATCTAATAGGAACGGCGCTTCTCCTGCAACGGGTTCCCGTCACAAACCGCTGCATATTGCTGGAGTTTCCATTATTTATCCTCGAGCCCAATCGGTTAGTCAAAACAATCAAATTTTGCCGATGTTCTTCTCCAGATTAGTGCCTACTACTTTGAACACCGACGTTGTGATCCAGAAAAACAAACCGGTAGGGTGTTTTCCCCTCTGGCCCATTACATATAACCCACCATGCACAGCTCTTCACGAGCAACGCACACGTTCTTTGCTTCGACATATTTCAGTTTGCTATGGAATTTCCAGCAATGAGTTAACTGAGCATGTCAAAGCGTTACAATTTTATTGGATTAAAATATTGTTACACGTAAAGATTAAATATAAAAAAAATACAAAAATCCCATGTGAAAACACATCATTTCTCCTCCCCCTCCGCCTCCTTCCTTGCTCAGTTTCCATGGCCGCAGATGCTAATTCAAACCCAGCAAGCTCCTCGTGCAGTATTAGAATCACGGTCGAGAGGAATCCTTCGGAGTGCAGACTATCCGAACTGAACACCAAGTGTCGGCCCAAGTAATCCCCACCCACTCTCTCTCCTTCCTCATACTCGTCGTATAGTGAATCTTGCTCCGGTTCACGCTAAACTGTCAGTTTAGGTGAATTTTCTACCATAAATCTGTAGATGGCGCGGTTCATGGGGATTACAAACTCGTGAACTATGGATGACTCTTTAATGAGATATTATGGGGAGTCACCTGGAATAAAATATGGGGACGAGGATACTAGTGCAATTGGTGGTGGTGGTGATGGCTGCAGTGGTTGGTGATGAAGGTCATCATACATGACCACCATTTGCTATTGTACTGAACCCTGCAATGAACTTGATTATTATCAAAATTTGATGCTGAAGGTGACCGTGAACATTAATCTATCATGGCTTATGAGTTCTTTCAGAGTCTGAACGCCGGTCAGGCATGATAGTCTAGTGGTAGGCAGCTGGTTTGATAGAATTCATTACTGTCGTGTCATTAGAATTTCTCAGGTTCGGTTGGGCGGTGATTATGCATCTCTTGGATTACTCCTAGGCATTAAATGCTTGTATTTTATGTTTCAGAGCAAATTTTGTCTTGCTTATTAGGTGCAGATTCAGCTTTGTTTGATAAACATAATTTAATGAAAGTTTTAGCCGTTATATGATGACCTTTTATCTCATGAAATTGTTATTGCAATATGTTGATAAGTCGGCTAATGGACTGCAAACAATCTGATTCATTATTTAATTACATTGCATGGAATTTCGTATTTAACCTGTCATTGTTAGTGATATGGTAGTCCTTTTATATGGTTTCTCTTAAATTTGTATGAGCTAAGTTGGCTTGAGAAACCACACTAACCATTCCAATGATTGATCTGTGCAAGGTGCTGAATTTGTAAACTCAGCATAGTGAATTACTTAATAATTCAGGCGCTCCATCTCAGCACATCAATTTCTCTCCCTCTCCCTCTCTACAGCAGTATCTGCTCTCTTTGAATGAAGGATCGGCAAAAGATTGTAAAGATTCCTTGTATTTCATGAGTCAATTACCTGGAAAATGTTACTTCTTGGGGTCCTGCGTGGTACCTGTTGGGACCTAATGTCATTTGCTTTTGGCTTTGAGGCTGACCTGGAGCAGGTTTATATTAGTCAGAGCTTCTGGCATGACTTTTTGGTATCCGATAAGCCATGACTTTTTGGCCTTACAGCTTCTCATCCTACATTTTTCAAATGACTCTGCAGGGAAAAAAAATGTTTTCAGTAGCTTTTTCCCACGAACATCCAGTGGCTTAAAAAATCTATCCTGAAATGAGTAGTTAGAACTGATAAGCCACCTGAAACATGCTCTCGAAATACAAAATAGAATAAAGTCTGGTAAAATTAATCCAACAAATGTGCAGTGTTTATTGCAAAAGGACCTAACAGTGGCTAGAGTGCATATTGAAAATATGAGGGCTAAATCTTCAGCTCTGAACTATTCGCCTTTTAGTGTTTCCAAGCACCAGTTTTGAAGTTCTGTCATGTACGTTTTGAGAAAACCTCAAGCCCATTTCTCATGCGGATCTTTCATGGTAGTCTTCCTATTTCTCTTGGTCAGAATAGAGGTAGACTCCTACCCTAGAATATGAGTGCGTCATGCAAGCCAAACTTTGTTCCTTCACATCCTAAGATGCAGATTGAAAATTTGTCCCTTCATATGCTACGATGTGGACTGCCAGTTTTCTCTTATCCCAACCCAAGCTAAACTTCCATTTTTTTTACTCTCTATGACTCTGATTAGAGCGAATATTGCAGGCTGCGGCCAAATTTGTGCTGAGCCACTTCTTCCCTTTTTGGTTCACCATGCGGTTGTGTCTTCCCCATGAAAGTCAGGCTTCTTCTTGATGTCGCTACTTATACTGTATTTCCAGTTATGGGTGAGCTGGAGTTAGAGATTGCAGCTGGCACTTACCTTGAACAGAGTCAAGTGAAGATAGTGGGTGCTAGTGCTGATTCTCAGAATCAAGGAAGAGCAATTGTTGACATAGACTTGGTTCCTGTTGGAGAAAAGTTCGATAACACCATTGCTGATCTTATATATGAGAGATTTTGGCATAAAAAGGTACGTCTGAATGCATCTCTTTTTGGTCACTATGAAGTGATATATATTAAATATGCAGGTAATGCTCTGTTGTTCCCAGAATTTGTGCTTCCCCTATAGTGAAATGCCTCTGAGAATTGCTTCATCATCTCCAGTCGGCGGTTACATTGGAAGTGCCCCAACAGCAAGTGGTGGAGATCTCCCAATTTCTGCTGTTTTTCACAAGAAGGATCATCAGCTGAAAGTTAGGACCATCACAGTTGTTTCTTTGTCGGCATTTGTTCTTCTACTGATTCTTATCGGAGCATTTTATATCTTTCTGAAAAGGAGGAAGCTTGGAAGATCATCAACTGCCGTGGGTCCAGCATTCACATCTTCAATAAGTAAACGATCCGTTACATTTCTATGTTTCTAGTGTTTTCAAAATTGGTACAGTGTTAAATATTTATCCACAATTAGCAACCACAAGATTGATTTTCTTTTTGGTAAGTACTGAGATTGAGATACGACCGATGTGCATTTTCTGGTTTCTTTTTTTTTTTCCCCTCACTTTTGAGTTTCACATTGACAGGTTATCTAATCAGTTATTGTCTGCGATTGAGTTAGAATTTGATCGAATCTTAATAGAAACGTAGGCATTGGGCCAATCTTATTAAGCAGCGTGGCTAGCTTGGCCTCGGGATCTTTTATGTCCTCCATGGCTTCATGCATGTTGTCTGTAAGAACTTATGGCTTTACTGAGCTGGAGAAGGCAGCTGAGAAGTTCAGCTCGAAGAGAATTTTGGGTGAAGGAGGATTTGGACGTGTTTATAAAGGTGTTACGGAAGATGGGAGCGAAGTTGCAGTTATGTTGCTGACAAGGGGCCAACACAATGGTGATCGAGAATTCATTGCCGAAGTGGAGATGCTTAGCGGATTGCATCACCAAAATCTTGTGAAGTTGATGGGTATATGCATTGAAGGTTGGATGTGCTCTCTGGTCTACGAGCTGGTTCACAATGGCTGTGTGGAGTCCCATCTAAATTGGTACATGTTCATTCCTAGTAGAGTTGGATTAAGCTCCATTCACAGCCAACAGTTTTCTGTTGTCCGCAAGAAAAATTCATTCTACTGGTTAACCGCACCAAGCCAAACCAATTGCAGGAGGAGCTTTCCATATTGCCTCATTCTCTTTGATCCATGTATCTGATGTTCTCGGTCATCCACATTAGGAGAGGCCACATGGAGTTGCTGACAAGATATATTGACATGGCTCAATTCACTGTTACGATCCCTCATACATCCATAGTTCCTTGTATTCTACATGTCTTTCTGATATGTTGGAAGTAGCATGCTTCACAAAATTAGTGATAGATTATATACCTTTTTATTAATGATCAAACAAATGCATCTTAAGCTGGTCCCTAACGTCTATATTTCATTGACAGAAAGTACATTTGGTGTTTCCAGGTGCTGATGAGAACAAGGGACCTCTTGACCAGGAAGTGAGCGTGAAGATTGCTCTTGGAGCAGCAAGAGAACTAGCTTATCTCCACGAAGATTCAAACCCTTGTGTTATTCATTGGGACTTCAAGGCTAGTAATGTTTTATTGGAGCACGACTTTACCCCAGAGGTTTCAGATTTCGGACTCACAAGGGAAGCAACCAAAGGAAGTCGGCATATTTCTACTCGTGTCATGGGGACTTTCAGGTAATTGGCTTTGAGGTGCATGCATATATACTCAGAATACTTCCTCAAATTTCGAGAATTTAGCAACTCCAGTGTTCGTTATCAATTTTTGACAGGTTCCTCTCCGGGTTATTGATGAAATGAGACATCTAGATTTACTGTTTTGTGCTCCTTTTAATGAGAGGTTCATTTTTCTGTAAATTTTCAGGTATGTTGCTCCAGAATATGCGATGACAGAGCATCTGCTCGTGGAGAGTGATGTTTACAGTTACGGTGTTGTGTTGCTTGAGCTTATAACTGGGCAGAAGCCTGTGGACATGTCCCAACCTCGGGGACAGGAGAACATAGTCTTGTGGGCCCACTCCCTTCAGACTAGCCGGGAGGGCCTAGAGCGGCTGGTGGACCCAGCCTTAGCTGGAACATATGACTTCGATGACATGGAAAAGGTGGCTGCTATAGCTTCTATGTGCATACACCCTGAGGTGACCCACCGGCCATATACAACGACCCATTTGAGTCCTGTGGTGACTACTGCAGTCAAAAGACTCTTCGGTCCACAACTCGGAATTTAAGTGTGAGTTGGTCCCTTCAGAGGGCAGCTGGTGGAACAATCCCAGTGGGGCTACTCCTTGGTTGATATATGGCCATGATTCTCCCTTCATCACGATGGAGTATAGTTCAGGTCCGCTCGAGAACCAACTCTATCCAATTCAGGCTACGATGGTGATGCAACATTTCTCTCTGTGAGACATGGTAACCAATCGGTCCCTCCAAGAACCGTGAGGAGCAAAACCTCATTTTACAGGATGAGGGGAGGGAGTGTAAGTGAGCACAGAGTTCTACTCTCAAAATGAACTTGGGATGATGGGCACTGAAGCTTTAACCTCTAAGGCTTTCTTCACTGCAATATTGTACAGTTCTGAGTCTTGTTGGCATTTGATTGAACCGCGAGTGGGTCTTCTATGTTCGCCATTCAGACTTTTGAGGATTGAAGTTTTGATTCATTGCAAGAGTAAGGTGGAGATCTGAGTTGGAGGAACTCTCTGCAGTGTATATTTTCTGATTCTTTGTATTAATTTCTGACAATTTTGAGGTCAAAGGATGGAGTCTCAACTTCTGACTGATGACTATGTTAACCACTTTTGCGCTGAGCAATTGATGCGGGAATTTGAGTCTTTGTAGGATCCCTGTATTGTCTCCAAACCAGATGCATTTTTATTCAAGTATGAGGGGTTTGGATCAGATATTTTACTTTACAATTTGATTCATTTGCCATTTATAAATGATTGTCTCAGAGTATTGAAGCATTATGTTTGATTCGAATCCATGAGATTCGCCAACTTCTTCAGGTGACAATATTGATCAGACGGTGGATAAAGCTGAGCCAACGGCCACCAACCAAAAGCCCAAACCGAACAACAAAGATGATGATCATGAAATGGAGGAAGAGGACAAGTGCAGAACTGCGGCAATCATCGGCTATGGTCTGCCTCCTGTGAAACACATGAGGATAACGTAGCTATGGCCGATGATGGATGCTCTCATATATACGGGTATGTATATATTTTGTTTAAGCTTTATCGGCAGGTGTAATCACCTCGTCAGGTCATCTGCTCGCTGCCTCTCCGTTGACTTCACCGGGTGGCCGATAAAAGGGAGGAAGATAACGATGACTGCGTCACTTCACCCACTTTGTAACTCCATCGTCACCCTCCTCACTCCTCTCTTCCCTTCTTCTCTTAGAAATTCCCATCGAGTTCAGCCCCAAAAGGAGTTGACCCATCTGTTTTCTCTCATCGTCGTCGAGGTCCCTTCCTTCTTGCTGTTGTTCCTCTCCCTCCCTTTACCTCCGTCTGATTGCTTGTTGTCTAATCTCAACTCCTTGGCTGCAGAAATTCACTGCGCGTCAGAATGTCCTCTGAGCCTCTCCCTGCTCTCCCTGAACATCGAATCGTCGTGCGTCTCTCTCTCTCTCTCTCTCTATCGCACCCACCCCTCTCTGTGTTTCTGCACGTGAAGCAAACGTAGCAAAGTGGTGACTGATGATTGTTTGACGCAGGTGGGACTGGGGTTGTTGTCGGTGGATTACTTGGCGACGGTGGCGTCTTATCCCAAGCCCGACGACAAGATCCGCAGTACCAGCTTGAAGGTTTCCTTCCAGCCTTCTTCTTCTCCTGCAACTTCCTTTCCCTTGGAGTTTTCTTAGTTCTGTTCAAGAGTTGAGTTGACTCGGTTGCTTGTGGAATCTGATTCGGGGAAATAAGCAACTAATCTTGAATTCAAACAAATTACGGAGGTCCAGAAGGACTCTAGTGAAATGTTAGAGAGACGTTTCATTGGATAGAATCATGAGTTATTTGCTATATCGAGGAAGCTTGCCCAAAGTGTCGACAATTTAGAAAGCGGAGTTCTGTTTTGGGTTTTATAGTTCATTGTTTGTGGTGATTCTACCTTTCCAAAATGAAATGAAGATTGGTATGAGTTGTGTTCTTGGTGATTGACAAACTTGCTTGTAGGTTCAAGGAGGAGGGAATTCAGGAAATGCTTTGACTTGTGTGTCTCGTCTTGGATTGACTCCTAGGATCATTTCTAAGGTGCAAATTGTCCATAAAATCCTTTCTAGTTCTTATCCGGTAAATCTTCGTATAAGCTTAGAGTGAAATCTGAGATGTATGAACTGTGATGGCTGAGTTGCTGGATTTTCTGCATGAAATTAGGTTGCCAATGATAACCAAGGCATGGCCATCATAGAAGAACTGGAAGCTGATGGTGTGGATACATCTTATATAGTGGTACATTTACTTGGAAATTTCTGAATATTAACTAGATTTACCTTTGACATGGCCTTCCATTTGAGATGTTTTTGCCTTGAAAATGCATAGAGAGACTCTTTGCATAGATCAATCACACCAGTTGATTGATGTGGTTTACCACCATCTTTGGTGGGATCTACATTTGTCAATTTTGGAGATTGACTTGGTGTACATGAAATCCTTGTAAAATTATGAGAATAGATTGGATGGTTTAATGGATTTTAAGCATGGCTATCATCTTTAGTTTGGTTGTTAGCATATTATCCTTGAAATATAACTCTTGCTTGATGTTTCATGCCAAGAAACATAACATTGAACTGCATCCATCATACATCGCTCTATACAAATATGGAGAGCTACAATGAGCGGAAACTGCCATAACTAAATGATATTGCTGTATTAGGAAAATCTCAATCAGGCTCATTTCGGAAAGACCTCATTCATCTATTTGCATATTACTATGATGAAATTGAAACCCACCAATGCTCTAATCTTTCTAACACTTAATTGTCACGTTCTAGGTTTCCAAGGAGGGCAATTCACCGTTCACTTACATAATTATCGACAACCAAACGTGAGAAAACTACTCCGGTTCAACTTTTACCATCTTGACCCCCTTGATCCTAGCTAGTTCAATAAGCAGCTCATTATAGCATTATTTAATTCACTGGTAGATAGCTATAGATTTCATTTGTTATTTTTGTTTAAACAATATGAGAATCCTTTCAGTGGTTTAGGTAATTTAGAGTCATATCAGAGGGCTAATATAACATTTATGTTTCAGGAAAACCCGTACTTGTATTCACCAACCTGGCTACCCTTTGGTGCCAGATGACATTTCCTCATCAAATTTGTTATCTGCTCTTGATGGAGCAAGAATTCTATACTTTGATGGGAGGTTTCCTGATACTGCTTTAGAAATTGCAAAAGAGGTACTTTGGTTAATGTTAAGCTGCCTTTATTTCAATACCAACTAAATGGCATTCTCAGCTAGGACATGGAGCAGGGTATTAAACATCAGTCTTTGGGTGTTCTCTAGTGTAGGCTGCAAGCAAGAACATTCCAATCTTAATTGATGCGGAGCGGCTAAGAGAAGGATTGGATGACCTTCTTGAGTTGGCTGACTATGCAGTTTGCTCAGCAAAATTTCCGCAGGTAAATTAATCTCCATAAGGGGTTGAACTTTTCCTGTGGGTAGTGACATCTTACTAGAAATGCGTATGAGTTCTTGTGCTTAATTGAATTGGATGGGAAAACTACCAGCTGTAAATTGTAGTTCCAGTTTAGAATACCATTTCATTTGTAGATTTGCTGTTTTATCAAATTTTCCAATGAAAATTTCCCAGTGATGATGCTAAATTTTTGTCATAAGAATTTGATGCTTATGCGACTTCCAAATTGATTTTTAGATTTAACAATTTGTGCATTTCAATAGAGCCTCATCAAAGTAAGCTTTAATGTTTTTCTCATCCCCCTTCCAATTATTGCACTGTTGACTTAAACATTGCATGATTGACCTTAACATTACCCATCATGTTCCAACTTGGAAGTAGAAAAGTCACAGAGACTCTTAAGTCAAGGTTTATCTGTTTGATAAGCGTTGATAGGTTTTGAATCACATGTCATGAAATTTATGTTGTCAATGATCAACTTAGAATAAACTTGTTTTACTTCCATCATGCTATGTAATGTAGCAATGCATGAACTTTCATGAAAATTAGGTGTCGAAGTAATCCATGCCTCAGTTGTTCCATTTGTTGTGGTTTGTGAAGATAAAGATTCTTGAAGCAACTTGTCAGAGGTTTCTTATCAATAGCAAGTGCAGAGCTCTAGTTTGTACTTATCTTTTACAATTCCGATGCATTCTAAAATTTGACAGGCATGGACAGAAGCACCATCAGTTCCTACGTCCCTCGTTTCGATGCTTTTGAGATTGCCAAAACTTAAGTTTGTGACTGTGACCTTGGGTGAAAAGGGATGCATAATGCTTGAGAGAACTTCTGATGGCAAGTCTTACAGTTTGTCTACTCCTTTATGGCACATGTTTTTTAATCTATTTCAAGGATTATTGATGTTTTCATGGTAAATACACATCAAGAAGATCCCCATATGGAAGAAGTCGATGTAGACAGCTTGTTAGACACACTGAAGCAGAGGAAGGATGATTCCATGACAATCCCGACCTGTGTATCATCGGTAATTTGAGAATGATGAGTGCGCTGAGTTATTTATGGGGGAAGAATATCTAAACGAAGTCTAACAGTTGTTTCTGCTTTCCTTCGTAGCTAAAAGCAAAGTTGAGAGCTGATGGTATAGGGATAGTAACTGGAAGGTTGATCCTCGGAACTGCTGAAAGGATCCCGCCCTCAGAGCTTGTTGATACTACTGGTGCTGGGGATGCTTTTATTGGAGCAACTTTATATGGTAATATTTATTCCCAACTTATATCACAAGTACAATTACTTATTCTACATAGATGGGCAGTTCTCTCTCTTATGATTCGAGAAATCTGTCCGTGCTCATAATTTGTTCTTGATTTTGCTCTGTAGCTGTCTGCGCCGAAATGCCACCGGAGAAAATGCTACCATTTGCTGCTCAAGTGGTACGAAACCTAACTAATCCTATGATAAAAATATGTATCTGTGATCAGAGCGTTCATGCTTCCTGCTGCCTTTCATATCAATGTGGTGCTCGTTGTTTCATGTCAGGCTGCAGCCAAATGCCGAGGTTTGGGGGCTCGGACCAGTCTTCCCCGATGGTCGGACCCACGGGTGGCACCTTTTCTGAATTAGAACTCTCAGAAGTTGGCATTTATTTACTCTTCTTTAGATCGAAGAAATGGATGGCTTTTGTGATGGACTAGAGCCGACTACGGGAGCAGACACATACGCATGGTAAAAGGATGAGAGTAGAAGGGATTGATACTGGTAACCTGAACTTTTGCATTGTTTCAATTCGTGGCTGGAGATTGGCTGTCCCTAAACGCTGGAGTCACCAATCTGATTTTTTTTTTTTTTATCAGCAGTTCATCACTCTGATATGGTAAAAGAGGTGGTTTTCTAGGCCGAGTGTCTTACGTCTTTATGAGAAATGGGGTTTATGGAGTGTATCTGGCATTGGAAGAAGGGAAAAATAGGGCATACGATGATGCATTGTGTATTTGTATGAATAAGGATTAAGATTATACAGAAGAATATTCTTGTATAAGTCTAGCAGTGAATCGAGCTCAACAGAACGAGCGAACCAACGAAATTGTGAATGAGGAAGAAGATGGTGAAGACCACAATTCTGAATATGAACTTGAACCGAGATGCAACAAGAGGGCGAGTTTCGGTATCTAACTTAATTATTAGAAAATGATTTAGAAGATCTTGTGGGAATCAACCCTATGGCTATAACCCAGCCGGAGTTTATGTCTCTTTAGCCCTCCACTACGCTCCCAACTAGTCCTCGCAAAAATCGAATGGCTGAAACTGAACCCGGTAAATTCTGTACACTCCATCGACACTAACCGACCGCCTGTCGACCGGCACTCCCCATTTGCGCTCGAGACATGGGGAAGCGCTTGCCTTGGGAACTTCCCACCGAAGAAGGCAGTAGGAATGAAGGAGCAAGCTACGGCTAGACTGGAGCGAGCAAGAAAGCGGCTCGAATGAAAATGGAGGAATAGCGCCGATTATTTATTGAAAATTTGTGGAATGAGATGCTAACTCTCAGTTTGGTCCTACTTCTGGTGCCATTTCGTTACTAAAAAAAGGGAGGAGGAAACTCAGTACCAAATGCTTGGCAATCCTCGAAAGCCAAGCCTCCGCTTGCTGGATGCTCCATAGGAATCCATCGCTATTCCTCTCCTCCGCCGAGAAAGGTTCATTCCGAATCACAAGAGCACTCCGAACCGGCCCTCCCTCTAGCACACGGGGATTGGCCGCCCTACACCCACTGGGGACGGAAGCGTAGAGTTTACTTTATCTAAAGGCAGGGATGAGCTTTCTCACTGTACAGTGACCACCGCAAACGAAGGACCAACGCGACGATGAATTGAAGGAAGAGAAGGAGGAGGAGGAGGAGGAGGAGTGGTACAGAAAGAAGACACCGCCTCGGGGGAGGGAAGCAAAATGGTTCGACATTATAATAGCGAGTAACTCTTTGAAAAGTAATGATAAATAGTGATATTGATTCTATTTTACGTAATCATACGTGCGAGTTATTGGATCTTCCTCCCGTCCTGTTACCGATCGATATGAGCAAAATGAAAGTCTTGATTATTTCTGGTAACCAGAATTAATTTCATAAGGACAATACTTGCGATTGCAGCGTTACACAACTTAGAAGCACGTCAAATGTAAGTGGATTGAAGACAACAGGTGTGTCCTCACTGAGATGCATTGCTTACTTACCATTGCAGACGAAATAGCTTTCATTTTACCTAAGGCTGCAGTTGCTTCGGGCAGAAGACGTAAGACAGCTCCTCTTTCTTATCCTCGTTGTGGGTCGCGAACTTGGTCACAGTCCTGGGGACGATTGCCTCTGTTCGCTGGTTCGATCTTTCGACGCATATCTTTGCAATGAGATCGAACTGCTTATTCTTCTTTACAAAGGGCTGCTCTGCATAGTCATCTATTGGCATCCACTAGAACCGATGGCAGAGAAGAACAGACATTCATGTGTCAAGAAGGTGCCCTTACGTAGGTAAGGGGGCAAAAAAAAAAAAAAAGAAAAGAAAAGTAACCAGACACACCCCTAGTTTTGTCCTCAATTGAACTCGAATCTCTATGGACATTCTCAGAGATTGGCAGAAGAACATTTTGTATAATGATGACAGAATTCATTGAGAGACCAATGAAACCTATAATGATAGCTTTCTCACGAGCGAGTCATTAAAAATTTACCATAATCTTACTCGGATTAGTCTAATATTGACACATGATCTGCGATCCTACTTCTCACCTTCACTGGTCAAAGAGGCAAAGCCATTTGACACGACCAAATTTAAAACATCAAAAAACAGTAAAACACTGTAGATGCACACACTGCAACACTCTCTGAAATACAAATAATGTATCAGCTTACCTGGGCTGCATCAATCTCTGTAGGTTGTATCGTGATATGAAATGACTTTGGTCGCAGCATGCAAACAAAGAACAGATCTGATTTGGTGAAGAATGCCCTGTGGCTTTGCCTGTGTTTATTTAGGCAGTAGAACAGTTAAGAAATCTCTATTCAACGTCCAATGTCATGCCACTGAGGAACCGATAAACAAGAGAAATAGATTAATAGAAAGTGAGCATGCTAGATTAGAATGAAGAATGAGGGTGGTGTTGAGTTCTTGCATTTCACAGTATTCACAAGTCAGTGTGGTGAAAGAAAGGAAAGAGAGAGCAATTCTGGAAATGATTTTAGATGGTGGTTAATTGAGAACTTAGAGCTGCTGCAGTTTCCAGATCCATAATTACAGTCACAGAGGGTAAGACGAAATTTATTTACCTGAAAGCCAAGATCTCCAAAAATTCAGTCTCTATCTGAATGGGAGAAAATGCAGAAGAGGAAGGACAATATTTGTTAGTCTGCGTTGTCATGCAGAAGAACCTTATCTTTTATCTAGACTATTTATTTTCCTCTTAAAGGAGGCTTCACACTTACTCCGGTCTCTTCCCAAACTTCCCTCATAGCAGCATCACATATATCCTCACCCTTCAAGAAGATTTTATTCATAATCAGAAGATGATCCTGAACCTTATCGACATTTGATCTAGGCTGCAGTTAGACCTACACACACACACCTCATTGACAACTCCGGTTGGGAGTTTCCACACGTCCGCACCTCCAAACCTTCCATTCTCCTTCACCACGAGGACCTAAAAGAAAATGATAGATCCTAATTAAACCATCTATGTATTGAACTCTCATGGGAACCACACGCATACAAAATACATGTACCTGAGCATAAGAAAGTAGAAAAGAATAGCACTTACTGAAGCAGAAAAGAGTATCCAATACATTCATTCCAACAGTAACAAATTGGAGTTACTTTGTGGTCCAAGCTGCTCAAGTAAATTCAGCCCTCAAATTTTGATGAAAAATACCAGAAGGAGGTATTGACTTGTTATCATTGATGGGCATAGATGCACAGACTTACAGCTATCTTCATGGAACCATAAGTTAGCTAACAATAATTTATGGGCATAAATGCAAAAGGACTTGCAGCTATCTTCCTAGCAGCAAGCATCAACTCTACAAAGAAGGAAGCAGTGATCATTGGAGAACTCTACAAATTAGGATAGAAGTATCATTTGTAAATCATGTACTGAAATCTCTACTTTCAACGAATCATGGGATTGCACACAGGACCTTAAAAGTGATAAGATACATCACGTGTAGAAACCGAACTTAACAAAACGATCTGCCTTCCCTTCGGAGTTCTGGTAATGTTCACTGTGGAGGTAGTAGAAGAGTTTTTACCCTTCTCTCGCTGTCCATGATAAAAGCACCAATTCCCACTCTATGTGATGCGTTAGCAGGAATAGTGTCTTCACCCCCCGCAATCCAGCGTACGAGCATAACGTGTTCCTTTTCAGCATGGTGGTAGTCTAATCCTTCCTGCAAATAATTTTGCATAGCATAAACCAATGGAACATAAGAAAGAAGATACACATTGGACAGCATGTACTTTAAGTATACAGGTCAAAATCTAAGAAAACCACCTAAGAGAGAGAGAGAGAGAGAGAGAGAGGCTCTAGTGCTCCGTATTGCACACCTACAACTTTGTTTTATAACCATGGGTGGTCCGGGCCGGTTCAAAATGAGTCTAAAACCGTTTGGTCTAGTTATGGTTCAGTCTGTTAAGCATAATAGGTCGGTCCGATTACGGGTCATGATTTGAAAAAATATGATCTGGTTCGAAATTGTTCCTAAATAGGCCGATTCACGGTTTAGGCCAATTTGGACCATGAGCCATGATCATTTCATCTTTTTTATTAATTTTTTTCAAATTATTTAAAATAAATATTTTTTATTTTTCTAAAATTTTAAATTAAACTAACAAAATATGTCAATTGATTGCAGGATTTTTGGTAGTTTGGACCAATTTATAATGGTTCAGGATCAGTTTTAAGCTTGTTCATGAGAAAATGTGCAGGTCAGTTTTGGTTCAACAATCCTATTTTTTGGACTCGACATATAACTGCTATTTAATCTAATAAGATTAGTTATGTATCGGTTTGGGGGAAGTCCGAACCTATTCCCAGCCAACCTAACCCATTTAACATCTTTACTCGGTAAAATCCTTTTCTTGTATTTAATGAGGAAGTTTCAAACTATGATTTCCCGATTGTGACTTTCACCATTAAAATTATTAATCATACATAAGAATGAACGGGTTAATTGCACAAATAGTACAAAAAGTTTTCAGAAAAGAACAAGAGTGTACGAAAAAGTTTTTTTTTTCCAAATTGGTGCAAAAAGTTACAAATATGTTTCCCATTAATACAAGTCATTAAAATCGTGATAATGCAATCATAATTATAGGGTTAATTACACCAATGGTACAAAACATTTTGAAAAAGTTCCAATTTTTTACAAAATGAAAATTTCATCCTCATAATCAGTATAGAAAATTTTAAATTTGTCCATACTGTGGCCACCAGACCCAATTTGTAGACGTTTTCCCTAACTTTCCAAGAGGAACGACTGCTTTATGAAGTCTCATACATAAGGCAAAGACCTCCTGCAGGCGTTTTTTATGTGCATGACTCACACTACTTTTTCATCTCCTCCAAACCCTAGAGGCCAAGCTTCTGCTCTCTGCATCCGCAAAGACAAACCCAAGCTAAAATTTTCTCTTCTCATCCTCCCCCTCCCAAGCCCCATCATCTGTCATTGAAGTGAAGATACGTCCACCCCATACCTGAGCTTAAAGAGCAGAATTCAAGCTTGGAGATGTCCTTGGAGTTGGTTGTTGAGGAATGGAATCTCATATCGGAAAATTGAATAAAAAGATCCTAACATATAAGAGACTGGGTATCACTATTTTATCAGCTTGAGCTTATGAGTTAAACATGGGCCCATCGCCAGGTTATAGTATGGACTCACACCTTGTCAAGGCCTGAGACCAAAAGAAGGCTCGGGGTAGTTGTTGATAAACTCGAGACTGGAAGAAAAATATCCGGCTCGTGGTAATTATTGAGGTGGCTATTGGTCTAGTTGACCCCCTCGTCCGAGCATGAAAGAGTATGCCTGGCTCGTGGATAGTTATTGAGGTCGAGTGTCGAGGAATGGGATCCTACATCGGAAAATTGAATAGAAAGATCCCAACATATAAGAGACCGGTACCACTATCTTATAAGTTTAAGTTTTTGAGTTAGATATGAATCCATCACTCCTATTAGGCCGGTAAAATTTCTACATTGGTTAAGGTAGATTTTGGAGGCAACAAAATAAAGGGCATTGGCTTGCTGAAATGCTACGAATGTTTGAGGACTTCATCATCCCTCTCTCACTAAGGAAATCAGGTTTGGAGGAAGAGCAATTCCTCCAAGAAAGTTTGGAAAACGTTTATAGGGAGGTATAGTAGCGAGCGTATGAGCAAATTTAAAATTTTTCAATAATGATTGGGTGCAAAAATTTCATTTTGTGTCAGTTTAAACGTTTATACGGTCGCCACTAACTTCATTATCGCGATTTTATATAGTTTTCTTTTTCCCAAAAACTTTGGTATGTTCTTAGAAGCCAATTTGGGTGCTTGGCTCTCTGATCCTCCTTCCCTCTTGACAGAATCGTTCATAGAAACTCCGCAAAACATCTTGACGAGATGTAGATTTCTACCTTAATTGCAGGATCGACGAGATTCGAGAGTTGTTTTGGCAACTTGATCCACACACCTTTCTTCCCCTGCATTGCGGAGAACATCACAGCCGCCGTCACTCAGCAAATCCGCGTCGCGTGTTGTAACGAGAAACAGCTAGTCGCAGCTGAGAGAGAGAACGTACCGCCTGCCTCCACTCCGAAATTGAAGCTCTGAGCGCGGCGACGAACACCTCCGGATCCATGGGGTCCTCCACGTGCACAATAACTCCGTTGCAGTTGTCGTACTTATGTACCCTGAGTGGCTGAATCTGCTCCATGCCGCTGCTGGAAACAGCTCTCTCAAGTTACAGATTGTCCCAAAAGCACGGGATTGTATGTGGGATTTGTTCGGAGGCCACAGTGAGTTGGAATCGGCGGGAAACCTTTTGTGTCGAGCCCAGCAAGAACATTAGGAGACTGATAGTAGATAGTACATATATCAGTAACGCTCTGTAGAACTAAGTTGATGGACGGCATCACATTAGAAGATTTTCTTGTTAACTGATAGACTGTCAGTGTAAATCTGCTTATCTGTGTGGGTAGGCACTGGGGAGAATAGTAATGGAGGTGTTGACACGAGGAAGACGACCTCTGTGCTTTTAGCTCAGTGCTTTACCTCTGGAATCACAACGAAGTGGGGAAGTCCGAAGGCGAGCGAGATGCCGCGCAACTCTTAACCCCGAGTGTTGCAGAGTGCGGGTGGGGTGAGAACCGTGGTGCTCCCCGCGATGCTTTAAATACGCTAAGAACTGCAAGCTGGATACATCGGGGAAGCTCTGTTGAGCATAGTTCTAAAATTCAGACTTGAACGGTCGGTTCGATCGGAAATCGATCATTTATTCAGTCCGATTTTTAAATTTAATCTATTTACAATTAAAATATGGTTAACTCTAATTGAATCGATCGGTTTTCGGTCCGACCGGCAAATTCAACTGAATCGGTGAAAAAATTGATTAATTTAAAATAAAAAATATTATATAATGTACATATTTATATTTATATTTTATTTTAAATTTAGAGTTAATATAATAGATATATTATAAATTTTTGCTATAAATTATTATCAACTATGATATTATATTAATTTATTTATAATATTATACTATTAATATTATTTATTAAATATACGGTTCAATCCATTAAATCTCTAATCTAACCTATAAACTCATGAGCTCATACTGTGACCGATTCTCAATTCAATCTATTTTTTAAAACTATGCTGCTAGTATACCATATAAAGGACGCATCACTCGCAATAAAATATAGAGGACAGAAAAAAGGGCATTCACAGATAGGAAGATGTGCGTTCAATTATTTCTCATCCTAATAATTGACTAATTTATTTATATTATAATTACAAAATCCGAATCGGACTCGGATCCTGCCAATTGCTTTTGAGTTAGGGCCCAACTTTCTCGGACGATTTTCCTTAACCTAAAATATACCCAAATTTTACATTGATAAGCGATGAATTTCAGACTATATAATATATATGAATTAATTAATTTTAACTCTTACACTCATTCTAAACAATAATGCGCTCATGAAAGTTGTACTGTCCTAATATATATATATATAAAGGGATCTTTACTGCTTTTGCTTGGCACTACTTAATTTTATATTAAAAAATTTATCATAAAATTTGAAATCATGCAGAAAAATTATGAAATTTGAGCACTGATTTGAGTAGGTACTTAATTTTTTGACCGTCTGGCCCAGCAGGTCCTTTTTCTCTTAGTGTGGGAATTGTGATTGGTATACGATGGATCTGCCAGCGTGATTTTCAACCGTAAGGCGACCATTATTATTCTAATTTTGAACCACTTTCATTAACTCAATTAATAGCAAAAAGTTTTAATAGTTATAAATCTCTTTTTTTTTTTCACCAACACAAGAATCGAATCTGACACGAGTTTAAGAAAAAGTGCCAAACGGATTCGTCCAAGTCTAAGTCCAAGTCTTCGTTGGACCACGAGGTCGTAAATTCCAGGGAATTTCTTCTCTGCCGTCTGGAATGGGGAAACCAAAAAATAATTGATTTCACTTTGGCCCCTGTAGTTTTAAAGGTTTCCTGAAGACACCCGGGCACTTTTTCTATGCACGGCCTACTTGGACCATTCATGCTGTTAGTTATGCTTGGACAAAAATAAGGGTGCAAAGGCATCATGTTCGTGCCGTAATTATGAGATCCGGGTTCGATTCTTATTGAGAATACTTAGGGACTAGGTAATAACAGTTTATTTTATATAAATTTCATTTTATTCTGAAACCACAAATTGGTTTAATTAATTATGCGCCTCTCCCTTTTATTGGTAGGGCCCAAAAGCACAGCGTGGTCATAGCAAGAAAAAATCGTGTTTAGGCCGATATTTTCAAGTCGCCTGAAAGATCACATCATGTTAGCATGACTCCAACAAAATCGTACTAGTTCAAAAGTATGAAAATGATTTTTACAATAAAAAAATTAAGAGAAAAAAATATAAAATATTTAATTATATAATATAATTATATTTTAATAATTATTTAAATATTTTTATTCAAATTAATATAAATTTTATATCAATCATTCAATTATATTATTAAAAATTTTTATTTTAAATATAAATTATTTAAATTTATTTTTAAAAATTAATTATTTGAGTGATTCATACTGGGCCTGGGCCGCCCGAGATGATGGACTATACTGGTAAGGCCCTATAGTAAATTCGTGCCGTGTTGGCACAGCTCAAATTTGTTAGGCCGGCCCAAATGGACAGGTCTACCTATGAGAATTTTTGTTGACGGGTTTTATACCTTAAATGGACCGATTTGGCTTAAATGGGCCAACGATTTTGGGCATGCCCGGGCTTTACAAGATAAGCTCATGCTCGGCCGGGCATTATTGGACTAAACGATCCTCGGGGACCCAATAAAATGCAATGATTAATTTTAAAATTCAAAAGCGGTGTAATTTTCCCTTGTGCGCCACGATCATCGAAGAAATTCAAAATGGGATGAAGGGTATGAGAGGCATCAGAAGCACGGTTGCATTTAAGGGGACACGGGGTCATGGTCCCATTAAATTCAAGAAATTTATATGCATGTTTTGTCAATTTCTTTCGTAAGATTTTGCACTTTGAAATTTGGACTTTTCATGAGCAATGGATTTTCTGGATCCATGCGTGGTCAGGAGAGATAAAAGTAATCTGTTATAAGTGGATATGTTAAATGAGTTGGTTTGGCTCATAATCGATCCGTAATCAACTCACATTGCTCTCAAACCGGCTCGTAATTGATTTTATTATGCTGAGGGGTAGTTACCGATTGAATCCAAAAAATATGCCCGTTGAACCGGAACCAACCAAGAACCGTTGTAAAATTAGCTTGGACCACTAAAATCCAACAAATCAATTGTCAAATTTTATCAGATCAATTTAACTTTTTTTAAAAATAAAGAAATATTCATTTAAAATAATTAAAAAAAAGATGAACAGTTCACTAATCAAAATAGCTCAAACTGCAAAATGGCTCGTGTATAAATGGTTTTAGGCTAATTTATATATGCCTAAACCAGAATCTGTAATAAGATCAGTCCGTTAAGCAAACGGATCGAACTGTAACTATATCAAATAGTTTTATTCCAATTTTGAACCTGTCCAAACCGCCCATTTTAACGGCTATAATTTACAAGCCAAAATCAACTCGGAGACTGAGGATGTAATTATATATAATATGAAATTTCCTTTGTAATATATAAAAATAATTTACAATGTCATGTGATGTAACATCAACTATATAAGTTTTCATCTTATAGACAACAGGTAGTGAAGATAATATACCGTCCCATATCATACCCTTGAAAGGCCAAATCGAGAATGAATTTTGTCTCTGGGTCGATGAGAGGGAGGAGACTGAACGAAAATTGAAAACCTGCCCGGCACGTTTCATGACTGTGACATCTTGGTCAAAATCCTGATGCCGTTCTTATCCCAATCTACCACTGCCACGTGTCCAACTGTCTTCAAAGTGGGTATACTCCGGTCAACCCTTTGACGGGTCAACGATAATATCCGAAGGCAATTTGATTCGAGTTTTTGTATATGTTGACATGTGTTTTTTAGATTGAGAATTTATCACATGCACAACATTTTTTCCATAATATTAAAATTTAAGTGAACGTTTCAAATTATAGTAATTTTTTATTAAATAATAAATTGTGGTTTAATAATATTATATCCATAAATATTAAATATCAAAACATAGTCGATTTGGGAAAAAAAAATCCCATATGAAAACATAATATTATTTCTCCCACTCCCCCAACAAAACTTCTTAAATATAGATCATGTGTGCGCTTTACTCAATGGAAGGCATCTTTCATCCTTTTTGCATCTCCTCGTCCTCCTTCCTTACTCGGCTTCCATGGACGCTGATGCTAATTCAAACCCAGCAAGCTCCTCGGGGAGCATGAGAATCATGGTCGAGAGGAATCCTTCTGAGTCCAGACTATCCGAATTGAACATCAAGTGCTGGCCCAAGTAATCCTGTCCCTCTCCTCCTTTTCTCACGCTCGTTGTATATGTAATCGCGTTCGACACTGTGATAGCTTTTTTGTGTGTTTTTTGGCTTCGGTTTTTTATTCTGTTGCATGCCCTAATTTTCCTCCTCGCTTTCTTGGGAGAAAGGTGGGGTTGCCCAGCTGGGAGATATCAGCTCAAATACGATGCAGAGGAGACATGCTACTTATTGAAGGGCAAAGTGAAGGCTTATCCTAAGGGGTCGTCGGGCTTTGTTGAGTTCGGGGCCGGCGATCTGGTCACCATCCCGAAGGGCCTCAGCTGCACTTGGGACGTCTCAGTTGCAGTTGACAAGTACTACAAGTTTGAGTGCTCTTTGCCTTCCTCCTCCTCATAGGGTTCATCCCGGGAATCTACTAATTCTCCTCTGGTGCTTGGAAGCACGATCAATGAAACCCTAGCGAACTATGGACCTCAGTTGGGAAACGGCCATCTGAGAGATCCTGGAATTTCAGACGTGCTGCACAATGGGAAACCAGGTGCTCTCTTCGTACTGTTTGTTGGAAAGGTGTAGAATTAAAGAAACAAGGAACCAAATTTTCGGTCATCAGATGTGTTACTAAGTCGTGATGGTCTCTCCGTCCAGATCATTAATCCCAAATTACAAATCTTTGGAGATAATTATGTTTCAGATTTTTGTTTCCTTTTTCAGTTGTGTCGTTCATATGTTCTCAACCAGTACAATATCGTGTAGTTAATTAGTCAAATTCGATGTCCCATTCGAACTAATATTCTTCTTCTGTTGTATTTCATATCAATATGTATATTAGGTATGTATATATCAATTTAATGTAGGGTTTGACTGTTCATTTTCAAGTTTTTAATTTTCCATGAAGAATATAATATACATTAGCGTGCATGCATCCATGTTTTTTTGATGGACAATTCCTGAAGGAATATTTAATTTCCATTTAATGAGGAATATTTCTTTTTTTTAAATATTATAATAGTGATTCACTATTTCACGTGAGAAGGAGGAAGATGAGAAAAATATATAAAAATAATTTTATAAATAAGAATTACATCTGAAACTTTTTATTTTAAGTTAAAAACGGTGCAACTTTACCAAACTTATAATTATAAAAGAAGAAACAACACGTCTTCTAGAATCCAGTTGTTGGGAATGGACGTGGCTTCTCCGTTACTATTTGGCATTTGGCAAGTTTCGTAATCGCTGGCGCAGTACCACCCGGTGGGTGCAAATAATAATCCCTCTTTTTTCATAAATTGCATTCGGATCCTTCGACTGTTGAATATTGCGATGGGATATGTAAAACTTTTCCTTCTTTTGGCTGCGAGTGAAACCAATGAATCCAAAAGGTTCATTGGGAATTTAATCCTGATAATGCTATAGGCTCTCTTGTATTCATGTCTTGTGAGCTTGTGTGATCCTAAGAGCACACAGATAGAGTTTCCATGCTATCCCGGGAAGGCCAGCCATATTCGAGTTCCGATTAGTCCAGGGAGGTCAGCCCAAGTTACGAAGTTCATCTGCTAAATCGATGTTACGGATGGCTTCGATTCTCTAACTCCTCGAACCTCTCTTGTAACGATACTTATCACATGCTTAAGCAACTATGGATGGAGGCAGGCGTCAATCAAATCCTACAGGAAATAGGTCCTCCATTAGTTTCTGTATCTCACATCGGTAACGTTCATTGTTGGCTTTTCTGCATAATGGGAGCAGGAGCAGCAAGTTCTTGCAGTCAATCAAATATGGGATCTTGTTCATCCGTCATTTAAACGTGATGTTGTTGATCGCAGGAGGACCCATAGGGTCAAGCAAGAATAGGATATGGACATGTTGTTCTATTCCACCGGACGATCTGATTGCTCAAGAATTTGATTAACTTGAAGGTACAGATTATGACGAGTTTTTCAACGAATTTGTCAAGCCTGTGATGATTGGGGGCTACTCGTGCCACTGCCTTTTCACTCCAGTGGCCAATTCATCAACCGGACATCAAGAATTCATTTGCAGCAGTCTCCATAATCCATCGGTTCTCTCGGGTACTAATATTTTTTGGCTGAACTTCTTACGAGGGTAACAATAGTAAAGATTTGACCATCTTGTGTTCAGATTTTCATGCTTAACATCGAATATCAGACACGTTGCACAGCCGGAACTCAATAGTGGCCGCTGTAAACCTATCTCCACAAAAGGACCAGTACAATCTAAGAAATAGGTGTTTCAGATGCAAGAAAAAAGATTCAAACAAGGGTTGTAAAATGCATTACTCCTAGGCAGATGTGTTTGACATGGATCTCTCCCACAGATAATAGAAGAGTCTTCGCAGCTAACAGTGAAATCTCTACCGCGGAATTTGTCCATGAAGATCAAACAAGAGAGTGTTCTAGTGAAAGAAAATGACATTTCATCTCCCAGTCAGTCTGACTGAGCAGGACAGGTAATCAGCTAAAGGATTGGAAGTCAAGGCTCTTGGACCAGAAAGTCAACGTTTGTCTCTTGCTCTGACACTTTATCACAGTTACATTCTATTTCTATCTTCCTCCCACCATCTTCCCGCATACCAACCCAAACCTGTTATGATAAAAAAAAAGAGGGAGTATGTTATAGTAACTATTAGTACGCAAATCGGTACCTTCTCTTATTCCTTGAGTAATATGGACCGGGTATGAGAATTAAATGATCTTTTTATTGATTTAAGATGTTGGATTCCAATTCTGCAATAGGGGAAAATCCATGCTTGGAGTATTGACTCACTGACAAGGTCGACAACTCCCAAGTTCTATCGACAACTCCGGTTCCTTCATTACGCAGCCATGCAGAGGCAGTGACCAATATGCTGTGGTTCCTTCCTTGTCACCACTGGTTAGATCTAGGAGGGTGGATCTGGGTGCTTCCGGTCCGGCCGGAACCGACAGGCTCATGGCTTAAGGACAGTCTGCATGGGGAACAGCTGAGTTGGCACTAGCCTATTGGCACGTACGCTCCACGAGCCCAACCAGAGCTTGGACAGGACAGCCTCCCATCAATGTTTTCCTCTCCCAGACTCCAAGCAAGGAACTGCAACTGCCGTAGCATTTGACGTCTCCTTCTGTCTCTCTCCTCTCTCTGTCTCTCTCCATCTCTTCAAAGATCTCTATTTTGTTCGCTTCTTCTTCTCCTTCTGCTTCTACTCTCAGATCCGCCACTTCACTCCCTCCATCCCTCCCTCCCTCCTCTGCCCGTCTCAGTTCTTCTGCCTCTGCTACACTTCGCAACTTCCCCACAACTCAGAGAACCTCCAACTCGGAGACTTGCAGTGAGTTTTACACGCTGAATCCATGATTCGTTTACTGAACTAGCCCCGCATTTTGTGGATCTGCAGCCCCACGCGCCGCCGCATTCCCTTCCTCTCCCTCTATCTCTAGGATCTCGTCCTGCTACCCTGCTGCCGCTGGTTCTGATTTCCAGCGCCATGCGACCTCCCATTCCCAGTACGCCCTGTGTTGAGCTACTGCGCAGCTGTGAGATGTTCGGCTGAAAAAACGCTTCTGTGCTCCTCTAGCCGGTCTGCTTGTAGGCTTGCGTGCTCGGGGCTCTGTCCTTCTGACAATGGTGTGTCTTGGCTATGCTTCTGGGAAAGAAGATGCCTGTTCTGGTGTTAGCTCTCTCTGTTCTCAGCTCGTTGCTTGTTTGCTCAGGTCCCATTTCACCTTCCCTTTTCTTCTGGAGCTATCGCTTGCATGCTAAAGGTTTAATGTTACTCGGTGCCAGTCACTTAAGTTGTTTAGAGTTCAAATTATGCTTTTGGGTCGAGCAGAAAGATCAGTTGAATAGTGAATCTAGCTCCGGTTCACGCTTAGGTGAATGTTCTTCCATAAATCTGCGGATGGCTCGGTTTGTGGTGATTAAAAACTCTGAACTATGAAGGACTTTTTAATGTGGTATTATCGGGGATCACCTGGACTAAGATATGAGGATATCAGTGCTATTGGTGTTGATGGTGGCGGCAGTGGTTGGTGAGGAAGGTCGCCATACATGATCACCATTTGCTATTATATTGAGCCCTGCGATGAACTTGATTATTGTCAAAACTTAATGTTGGAGGTGATCCTGAACATCAATCCATCATGGCTTATAAGCTATATGAGTTCTTTCGGAGTCTGATAGCTGGTTAGACATGATAGTCTAGTGTAGACAGCTGGTTGGATGGAATTCACCGAGTTACTAGAATTTCTCAGGTCCATTTGGACAGTGATTATGCATCTCTTGGATCACTTCTAGTCATCAAAGGCTTGCATTCTTTGAACAAGAAAAAGAATTTCACTGGGTTATCATTCCTGAGCCAGTCTAGTCATGCACTTTTTTGGTGATATCTTCTTTTATTTTATGTTAGCAAATTGTGTATTTGTTTATTGGGTGCAAATTCATCTTTTTTTGAAAAACGTAATTTAATGAAAGTTGTAGTTGTTATATGACCTTTTGTTTTATGAAATTGTTATTGCAATTTGTTGGTAAGTCAGCTAATGGACTTCAAACAATCTGATTCATTATTTAATTACGTTGCATGAGAATTTCATATTTAACCTGTCATTTTTAGTGATATGGAAAGTCCTTTTATATGGTTTCTCTTAATTTTGTATGAGCTAAGTCGGCTTGAGAACCACATTAACCACTCCAACGATTGATCTGTGCAAGGTGCTGAATTTGTAAACTTCCAGGAGGTCTTACATAGTGAATTACTTTATAATTCAGGTTTTCCATCTCAGGACATCAATTTCTCTCCCTCATTACAGCAATATTTGCTCTCTCTGAGTGAAGGATCAGCAGAAAATGGTAAAGATTCCTTGTATTTCATGTGTCAATTACCTGGAAAATGTTACTTTTTTGGGTCCTGCTTGGTATGTGTTTCAACCTAATGTCATTTGTTTTCGGCTTCTTGGCTGACTTGGAGCATGTTTAGGTGGCTGGAGCTTCTGGCATGACTTTTGGTACCTGATAAGCCATAACTTTTTGGCCTCCTAGCTTCTCAGCCTCTATTTTTCAAATGGACTCTTCAGAAAAAAAGTGTTGTCAGTAGCTTTTTCTCATGATCATCCAGTGGCTTCAAATATCTCTCCTGAAATGAGAAGTTGGAACTGATAAGCCACCAAAAACATGCTCTCAAAATACAAAACAGAATAAAATTGGTAAAATTAATCCAACAAATATGAGGTGTTCAATGTAAAAGGACCTAACAGTGGCTAGATTGCATAGTGAAAATATGATCGCTAAATCTTCTGCTCTGAACCATTTGCTATGTAGCGTTCCTAAGTCCCAGTTTTCAAAGTTTTGTCATGTACATTTTGAGAAAGCTCATTCATCCAGTTTTCTCATTAATTATCTTCTTGGTATATCAAATATACTGTCCTGTGGAAAACTGATTGCAGTATCCTGTAAATTTCTTGGAATGAAAGAGCTAAAACTTGTTAAAAGTAACTCAGTATTTAAGTTTTACTTTAGAGCACTTGATTGTATTACTTGGCACTTAAATTTGTCACTTTTTTTGGAAAATCAGATAAATTGGTCTCATCAAAGAGGCCTCGGAAGCGGACTGTTAAGGCAATGTTGGAACCAAGCTTGGCTCCAGCGCTGTCTCTAATCTACACAGGTAACTTTTATGTATACACCTAATCTTGAGGTCGTTCTTTGAAATCTTCTGAAGAGCAGCCCTTGCTTCAGTTTTCTCATAATTCTATCTCTTCTTCTAGTTCCAGTTGCTGCCCCAGGAAGCAGTCTGTCGCCTAAGCATCATGGTCATCATCGTCATTCCAGACCCCGTGTGGCTGCTCCATTGCCTTTGAAAGGACCAGGTAATTCTTAGAAACTGGGTTTCCCAGTCTTCAGAGGCACATTGTCTAATTGTAACCCGAAAACTACATTTTCAAAATCAGAGAAAATTATTCAAATCAACCATGTATACATGCTGGTTATTACTTCATTTTGGTTGCTGGATGATCCAAAATTCCAAAGGCATTAAAGCCTAGGAATTTCATAGTTCAAAGGTTAGAAAGCTAGAATAGGCGCTTCTTTGACCCTGACCCACCTCTTATAAAGGTAAAATGGCTTGACACTGGCCCATAAGAAACTATCTCAGCAGAAAAAATGGCTTCATCTTTGCATAGAAAACATCAAGCCCATTCCTCATCCAGATCTTTCATGGTAGTCTTCCCATTTCTCATGGTCAGAATATAGTTAGATTTCTATTCTAGAATGTGAGTGCGTTATGCAAGCCAAAATTTGTTCCTTCACATCAGACTGAAAATTTTCTACTTCATATCTTAAGATGCAGATTGACAATTTGTCCATTCACATGCTAGGATGAGGACTGCTGGTTTTCCCCTATCCCAGCCAAAACTAAACTTCCATTTCTGACTCTCTATAACTCTGATTAGAGCAAATATTGCAGGCTGTGACCAAATTTGCGTTGAGCCACTTCTTCCCGTTTTGGTTCACCATGCAGTTGTGTCTTCCCCATGAAAGTCAGGCTCCTTCTCAGTGTTGCTCCTTATACTGTATTTGCCATTATGGGTGAGCTGGAGATAGAGATTGGCTTGACACTAGCCCATAAGGAACTATCTCAGCAGAAAAAGGGTTTTATCTTTGCATTGAAAACCTCAAGCCTATTCCTCATGCAGATCTTTCATGGTAGTCTTCCTATTTCTCTTGGTCAGAATAGAGGTAGACTCCTATTCTAGAATATGAGTGCGTTGTGCAAGCCAAACTTTGTTCCTTCACATCAGACTGAAAATTTGTCCTTCACCTCCTAAGGTGCAGATTGAAAATTTGTCCCTTCACATGCTAGGAAGTGGACTGCCAGTTTTCTCTTATCCCGATCCAAAATTAAACTTACATATTTTACTCTGTGACTCTGATTAGAGTGAATATTGCAGGCTGCGATCAAATCTGCATTGAGCCACTTACTTCTTCCCCTTTTGGTTCACCATGCGGTTGTGTCTTCCCCATGAAAGTCAGGCTCCTTCTCGATGTTGCTTCTTATACTGTATTTCCAGTTATGGGTGAGCTGGAGATAGAGATTGCAGCTGGTACTTACCTTGAACAGAGTCAAGTGAAGATAATGGGTGCTAGTGCTGATTCTCAGAATCAAGGAAGAGCAATTGTTGACATAGACTTGGTTCCTCTTGGAGAAAAGTTCGATAACAGCACTGCTGATCTTATATATGAGAGATTTTGGCATAAAAAGGTGCCTCTGAATGCGTCACTTTTTGGTCATTATGAAGTGATATATATTACATACACAGGTAATGCTCTGTTGTTCCCAGAATTGGTGCCTTCCACTATAGTGAAATGCCTCTGAGACTTGACTCTTTAGCAGGGATTGCTTCATCATCTCCAGTTGGAGGTTACATTGGAAGTGCCCCAACAGCAAGTGGTGGAGATCTCCCAATTTCTGCTGATTTTCACAGGAGGGATCAACAGATGAATGTTAGGACCATCACTGTTATTTCTATGTCGGCTTTTGTTCTTGTACTGATTGTCATTGGAGCATTTTATATCTTTATGAAATGGAAGAAGTTTGGAAGACCATCAACTGCCGTGGATCCAGCATTCACATCTTCGATAAATGAACGATCTGGTACATTTCTATGTTTCTAGTGCTTTAAAATTGGTACAGCATTAACTAGTTATCTCAATTAGCAACTAAAAAATTGATTTTCATTTTGATAAATACGGAGATTGAGATATGAATGACCACATTTTCTGGTTTCTTTATTTTATTTCTCACTTATTTTTGAGTTTCACATTTACCACATCATCCAGTCAGTTATTATCTGTGATTGAGTTAGAATTTGGTTGTTCCTTAATTGAAATGTAGGCATTGGGTCAATCTTATCAAGCAGCATTGCTGGCTCGGCCTCGGGAACTCTTAGGTCCTCCATGGCTCCATGCATATTGTCCATAAGAACTTTTGGCTTTGCTGAACTTGAGAAAGCAACTGAGAAGTTCAGCTCGAAGAGAATTTTGGGTGAAGGAGGATTTGGACGTGTTTATAAAGGTGTTATGGAAGATGGAAGCGAAGTTGCAGTTAAGTTGCTGACAAGGGACCAACAAAATGGTGATCGAGAATTCATTGCTGAAGTGGAGATGCTGAGCAGATTGCATCACCGGAATCTTGTGAAGTTGATGGGTATATGCATTGAAGGTCGGACGCGCTGTCTGGTCTACGAGCTGGTTCACAATGGCAGTGTGGATTCCCATTTACATGGTACATGCTCATTCCTTATAGAGTTGGATTAAGGTCTATTCACAGCCAACAATTTTCTGTTGTCCAAAAGAACAATGCATTGTATTGGTGAAGTGCAACAAGCACACCAATTGCAGGAGGAGCATGCCTCACAGTCTCTTTTGATCTATGTAACTGGTGCTGACAAAACATCCACATTAAGATGGGCCACATGGAGTTGCTGACAAGACATGTTGACATGGCTCAGATTGTTCTTACAATCCCTCATGCATCCATGGTTCCTTGTATTAGACATTGTCTTTCTGATGTGTTGGAAGTAATATGCTTTGCCAAATGATCAAATAAATGCATCTTAAATTGCTCCCTAACATCAAATTTTAGTTGACAAAATGTACATTTGTTGTTTTCAGGTGCTGATAAGAACAAGGGACCTCTTGACTGGGAAGCAAGGGTGAAGATTGCTCTTGGAGCAGCGAGAGGACTGGCTTATCTCCATGAAGATTCAAACCCTCATGTTATTCATCGGGACTTCAAGGCTAGTAATGTTTTATTAGAGCACGACTTTACCCCAAAGGTTTCAGATTTCGGGCTTGCAAGGGAAGCAACTGAAGGAAGTCGGCATATTTCTACTCGTGTCATGGGGACTTTCGGGTAATTGGCTTTGAGGTGTATGCATATATACACAGATTTCTTTCTGAATTCTTGAGAATTTGGCAACTCCAGTGTTCATTATCAACATTTTGGAGGTTCCTCTCTAGGTTAGTGATGAAATGAGGCACCTGGATTTACTGTTTTGTGCTCCTTTTAACCAAAGCTTCATTTTTATGTAAAATTTTCAGGTATGTTGCTCCAGAATATGCAATGACGGGACATTTGCTCGTGAAGAGTGATGTTTACAGTTATGGTGTTGTGCTGCTCGAGCTTATAACTGGGCGGAAGCCCGTGGACATGTCCCAGCCTCAGGGACAGGAGAACCTTGTCTTGTGGGCCCGCCCGTTGCTGACTAGCCGGGAGGGCCTTGAGCAGCTGGTGGACCCAGCCTTAGCTGGAACATACAGCTTCGATGACATGGCATATGTGGCTGCTATAGCTTCAATGTGTGTAAACCCTGAGGTGACCCAACGGCCGTTTATGGGCGAGGTGGTGCAAGCACTAAAGCTCATATGCAACAACCCGGACGAGACCTGTGGGGACTACTGCAGTCAAAAGGATTCTTCAGTCCTTGACTCGGAATTCAAGTGCAAGTTGGCCCCTTCGGAGGGCTGCTGGTGGAACGATCCTGGTGGGGCCACTCCTCGGTTGATATATGGCCGTGGCTCGTCTTTTATCCCGATGGATTACAGCTCAGGCCTGATTGAGAACAGACTGCAATCTGATTCAGGCTTTGATGGTGATGCAACTTTTCTCCCAGTGAGACATGGGAACCGATCAGGCCCCCTGAAAATCGTGAGGAACAAATCCGCATTTTACAGGCTGAGGGGAGGCAGTGTAAGCGAGCATGGAATTCTACTCTCAAAACGAACTTGGGATGATGGGAAGCTTTAACCTCTAAAGCTTTCTTCACTGAAAGATTGTACAGTTCCGAGTCTTGTTGGCATTTGATAGAACGGCGACTGGGTCCTTGTAAGCTTGCTGTTCAGACTTTTGAGGATTGAAGTTTTGATTCATTGCAATAGTAAGTTAGAGGTCTGAGTTGGTGGAACACTCTGCAGTGTATATTTTCTGTTTCCTTACATGAATTTCTGCCAATTTTGAGATCGAAGGATGGAGTCCTAACTTCTGACTGATGACCAGGTCAACAACTTATGCGCTGAGCAATTGATGCGGTAGTCTGAGCCTTTGTAGGATCCCTGTATTGTCTCCAAACCAGATGCATTTATTAAAGTATGAGGAGCTTGGATCAGATATTTTACTTCGGAAGTTCGATCATTTGCCATTTATGCATGATTGCCTCGGAGTATCTGAAGCATTATGTTTGATTCGAATCCATGAAATTCGCCAACTTCTTCAGGTCACAATGTTGATCGAGCGGTGGATAAAGATGAGCCAGCGGTCGCCAACCAAAAGGCCAAACCGAGCAAGAAAGATGATGACGATCATGAAGTGGAAGAAGACGACAACTGCAGAAATGCTGCAATCATCGGTCATGGTCTGCCCCCTGTGGAACACGTGTGGATAAAGTAGCTACAGCCGATGAAGGATGCTCTTATATATACGTGTATGTGTATGTTTTGTTTAAGCTTTATCAGCAGGTGCCATCACCTCGTCAGCACATCTGCTCGCTGCCTCTCGGTTGACTTCACCGGGAGGCCGACGAAGGGAGGAAGATGACGATGACTACGTCACTTCATCCACATTGTAACTCCATCGCGACCCTCCTCACTCCTCTTTTCCCTTCTTCTTCTCTCAGAAATCCCCATCGATCAGCCCCAGAAGGTGATCTCCAATCTGTTTCTCTCATCTTCGTCGTCGTCGAGGTCCTTTCTTTTTTGCTTTTGTTGCTCTCCCTCTTCTTACCTCTCTCTGATTGCTTGTTGTCTTAACTCCTTGGCTGCAGAAATTCACTGCTCATCAGAATGTCCTGTGAGCCTCTCACTCTTCCCCGTGAACATCGAATCGTCGTGCGTCTCTCTCTCTATCACATGTCACCCCTCTCTGTGTTTCTGCATGTGAAGAAAGTAGCAAAGTGGTCACTGATGATTGGTTGACGCAGGTGGGATCGGGGTTGTTGTCGGTGGATCTTCTGCATGAAATTAGTTTGCCAATGATAACCAAGGCAGGGGCATCATAGAAGAACTGGAAGCTGATGTTGTGGATACTTCTTCTATAGTGGTGGTACATTTATTTGGAAATTTCCAAATATCTATAAGATTTATTTTTGACATGGCCTTCCGCTCGAGATGTTTTTTCCTTGAAAATGCATAGAAAGACTCCTTGCGCAGATCAATCACACTGGTTGACTGATGTGGTCCACCACAATTATTGGTGGTATGTACAATTGTCAGTTTGGGAGATTGACTTGGTGTACATGAAATCCTAGTAAAATTATGAGAATATATTGGATTGTTTAAAGGACTTTAAGCATGGCTATCTGCATCTTTAGTCTGGTTGTTAGCATATTATCCTTGAAACTTAACTCTTGCTTGATGTTTCATGTGAAGAAACAGAACATTGAACTGCATCATACATGGCTCAGTACAAATATGGAGAGCTACAATGAGCAGTAATTGTCATAACTAACCATATTGCCTGTATTCAGGAAAATCTTATGCAGGTTCCAGTTTGGAAAGATCTCATTCGTCCATTTGCAGATTGCTATGATGGAATTGAAACCCACCAATGCTCTGATCTTTCTACCCTCAATTGTCATGTCACCGTTCACTTATATAATTATTGACAACCAAACATGAGAAAACTACACTGGTTCAACTTTTACCATCCTGACCCCCTTGATCCTAGCTAATTCAATAAGCACCTCATTATAGCATTATCTAGTTCACTTATAGATAATTATAGATTCCATTTATTATATTTAATTAAACAAATGAGAATCCTTTGAGTGGTTTAGGTATTTCAGAGTCATTTCAGGAGCTAATTTAACATTTATGTTTCAGGAAAACCCGTACTTGTATTCACCAACCTGGCTACCCTCTGGTGCCAGATGACATTTCCTCATCAAATTTGTTATCTGCTTTTGACGGAGCAAGAATCCTATACTTTGATGGGTGGTTTCCTGATACTGCTTTGGAAATTGCAAAAGAGGTACTTTGATTTATGTTGGGTGCCTTTGTTTCAATACCAGGTAAATGGCATTATCGGCTAGGACATACAGCAGGGCATCGAACATCAGTCTGTGGGTTTTCTCCAGTATAGGCTGCAAGCAAGGACATTCCAATCCTGATTGATGTGAAGAGGCTAAGAGAAGGGTTGGATGACCCTCTTGAGTTGGCTGATTATGCAGTTTGCTCAGCAAAATTTTCACAGGTAAATTAATCTCCATAAAGGGTTGACCATTTCCTGTGGGTAGTGATATCTTACAAGAAACACATGTAAGTTTTTGTGTGTCATTGAATTGGATGGGACAAATACCGGCTGTAAATTATAGTTCCAGTTTAGAATCATTTTCCATCTGTAGATTTGTTGTTTTCTCAACTTCTGAATGAAAGTTTCCTAGGGATGATGCTAAAGTTTGGCTATAACAATGTGACTCTTATGTGACTTCCAAACGATTGTTAGATTTAAGAATTTGTGGATTTCAATAGAACCTCATCAATGTAAGCTTTAATGTTTTTATCATTTCCCTTCCAATTATTGCACCATTAACTTAAACATTACCCAACGTGTTCACCTTGGAACTAGAAAAGTAAAAGAGATATTTGTTTGATAATCGTTGGTAGGTTTTGAATCACGTCATGAAATCTAAGTTGTCAATGATCAACTAAGAATAAATTTGATTAACTCCCATCAGGCTACATAATGTAACAATGCATGAACTTTCATGAAAATTAGGTGTTGCAGCAATCCATTTCTCAGTTGTTTTGTTTGTTGTGGTTTGTGAATATAAAGATTCTTGAAGCAACTTGTCAACAATTTCTTATCCATGGCCGTCTACTTCAATTCCAAGTGCATAACTCTAGTTTGTATTTATCTTTTTCAGTTCCGATACATTCTAAAATGTGGCAGGCATGGACAGAAGCACCATCAGTTTCCAACGTCCCTCGTTTTGATGCTTTTGAGATTACCAAAAGTGAAGTTTGTGACTGTGACCTTGGGTTAAGAGGGATGCGTAATGCTTGAGAGAGCTTTTGATGGCAAGTCTTACAGTTTGTCTACTCCTTTATGGCACATGTTTTTTAATCAACTCCAAGCATTATTGATGTTTTCTTGGTAAATATAGATCAAGAAGATCCTCGGATGAAAGAAGTCAATGTAGACAGCTTGTTAGTCACACTGAAGCAGATGAAGGATGATTCCATGACAATCATGACCTGCGTATCATCGGTAATTTGAAAATGATGAATAAATACACTGAGTTATTTGAAAATTTGAGTCTAACAATTGTTTCTGCTTTCCTTCTTAGCCAAAAGCAAAGTTGAGAGCGGATGGTATAGGGATAGTAACTGCAAGGTTGATCCTTGGAACTGTTGAGAGGATCCTGTCCTCAGAGCTTGTTGATACAACTGGTGGTAGGGATGCATTTATTGGAGCAATTTTATATGGTAATATTTATTCCCAACTTATATCACAAGTACAGTTACTTATACTACATAGGTGGACAGTTAAATATCTTCAAATAATTCGAAGTCACAAGTCCTCTATTATTCCTAGGTAGTCCATAATTTCCCCTCCAAAGAAGTGCAGGAACTTTCCTTTTATTCACTTTCTGAAATTTCTCTCTCATAGGATTCGAGAAATCTGTCAATGCTCATAATTTTTTCTCGATTTTGCTCTGTAGCTGTCTGAAATGCCGCTGGAGAAAGTGCTATATAATAAAAATATTTGACTGAGATCATAGCGTTAATACTTCCTGCTGCCTTTCATATCAATATGGTGGTCATTGTTTCATTTCAGGCTGCAGCCAACTTTTGAGGTTCGGGGGCTCAGGCCAGTCGGACCCACGGGTGGCACCTTTTCTGAATTAGAACTTTCTGAAGTAGACATTTACTCCCCTTAAGATGGAACAAATAGAAAGCTTTTGTGATGGACAAGAGCCAGCTGCAGGAGCAAATATATGCCGGGTAAAAGAATGAGAGCAGGAGGGATTGATGCTCGTAACCTGAACTTATGCATTGTTTCAAATACGTGGCCGGAGACTGGCTGTTCCAGAATGTTGAATTCATCAATCTGAGATCTTTTTTATCAGAGCAATTCATCAATCTGATATGGTAGATGTGGCGGTTTCTAAGCCGAGTGTCTTGTGTCTTTATGAGAAATGGCGTTTATAGAGAAGTCCAACAGAGATAGCCATCCTATGGTGTGTATGCGTCAATTAAAGAAGGTAAGATTTTGAGGATTCTGAGGGTCATCCCATGAGGATTCCACATGATCTGCTCAAGAGAGCACTTCCCTCCACCAAACTCCACACCAAAAGGGGAAAAAGGGATAGTCCTCCCAACTGCGATGGGCCATCCCCTAATTCTTTCTGCCTGCCCCACGTTCCCATTCGGATGTAGGTGGCACGATACACGATCGCTTCTTCGTTTGGTTCCAAAAGCAAAGGCCACATCTTGGCAATAATGGTACTACAAATGTGCAATCCATTTGATGATTAGAGCACGTGAATATAGCTTAGCACGTCAACAAAGCAAACATATTACAAGTGGAGATCATATTTTAATATGCAGTATAAAAATTCGAAATTTATTAATGATGTCCTATGATCATATCACGATCGATATGATGTGCTGATAGGACCAAACTTAGTCAATTATATATAGGGAGAAAGAAAAGCCCTTTGTTGGTGCATACTTTTAGTGGGCTCCTTTTAGGATACCATGATTTGTACTCCTGAGGTGAGGGACGGCTATCGTCGAGAAACACCGGTCGAGGCGGTAGACTTTGCTTAGGGTGAATCCCCCCCGCCAGTCCATGAACCATAATCACACCCATACATTTCGGTAGGTACATGACCCCCACCAACACCAAGAATGGGCGAGTCATAAATCTATCTTGAGGGACCAATAAAATACGACCATTGCCCTGCTGATTTTTTTTCCCATAAAAAGGGAAACAAAAGAAGAAAGAGATCATGAAGATAAGATGCACACACGTACATAATATATATATATATATATCAAATTTCCCTTTAATACAAATTTCAAAAGATAAAGATTTAATTTTTATTATAAAATTTATCGTACTAATTTTTTTTTTCATAAAACTCATTTTCTCTAAAAAAACAAATTTTTAATATATATATTTATATATGTAAGAGTGATTCCATGTGATTATAATAGGTACAAAAGCAAATTGAGCCCTTTCTTTCTCTCTCAAATCCTCCAAGTTGGCCATGGATGGAGCATATTGCAAGACTGGTGGAAAGCTTATACATTTATGTACTTATATATATATGTATGTGTGTGTACATCTAATCATTGAAATAATTAAAAAATATTTTAATATTTTTCATCCCATCATTTCCATTCATGGGATATGACACAACTTTTTTTTTCTCTTGCTAGAGAGAGAGCTTCTTCCCGAGACGATCACACTAACCCCTTTTGTACCTTCCATTTGGAGGTACATTCCTAATCATTTGGGCACTGAACTTCCAGCAGTGGCACTATTTATATTCATATATTTAAATTGCTATATATCTATCTAGATTCATTTATATATATGTATTGTATTCATAATGTAATGGAGGGAATGTTTGCAAATTCGGTCAAACTCAAGGCTAGCTCTCTGATGATGAATTGAAATGGTCAAATCTGAACAAATTTTGAGTCAATTATGTGTATAAACATAAGTTATATGACTTCATGGGACATGCTTATTGGAAATTCTCGTACAGCAGGAAAACACAGAATCCGTAACTAAAATGGCCGTCGACGAGTTGGACCAATGAGGGAGTGACACGCTGCAGCTGTCCCAGCTGGCGGCCTGGCTGGGCTCAAAACTAGGACCTGCCCCGCTGGCAGTTCCCACAATCCCAACGTATGGAAGGTTTTTTTGGGGGTGTGGAGGAATTGCCCGAACGGAGAATAGTGCTAACCGCGTATCCACCCAACGTGGCCACACGCTCGTTTCCCACGTCAGCACCAGTCCCGTGCCACGTGTATAACACAAAATTTTACCGACTTATTCACTTTTTTCTCATTTTTTTTTAATAAAACCGGTTCACTCTTACTCTCCCTAATCAAATTAATTGCAAAAAGATCAATAAATTATCCAAAATATATACTATCTTTTCATTTTCAGAAAAATATGAAGAAGGATATAATAATTAATCAAATTTTAAAAAATATTTTTTTACACTGTTCTTCTCCTTAGAAATAAGATAACCCACCTTACATCCCTGGTGACGAAGCTTAATTAATGCTAGGACTAGTTAAGGAATGTAACATATAAAATTGGAACAATATAACACGTCCATTGGATTTTTTTTATATTGATAGTATTCGGTACTGTAACAACCAACTAATTTAGTGAACGATATATTATATACTCTGGGATCCGCCGTTAATCTTCAGATATTGATCCTTGAAAGTTTTGAATCCTGGACCCGATATACTATGCATTATCAATTTACTAGTAGGTTGGTTCCCTCGGAAGCATTCATAAGATTGTTGATATCATGATTCTCTTAGCAATGTAATGAACTTTTCTCACAAACTTGTTCTTCCTCGATCTCTTATTATAGTTACAAGGCTCCTGACCTGTTTTAGTATTACGAAAAGATTTTCGATATTTCTTTAGGAGTTTTTCATTTCTAATCCGATAAGATTATAAGAATACGGTAAGGTTTCGTTTAAAAGAGAAGATACAATAAACCCACCAGAGGCCCTTTCTCGTGCCTTGAATCCGACTTCTGACCGGTAAAGTCTCCTTGTCTCCGAACGCCCGACCCATTGCAATATTTGTGCAACAATACCAAACCAAATAAGCTCATTATCCATCATGTTCCTCAGGGTGTTAAGATTTGGAATTTGTTCATTTAGGATAATGAGGGGGCAGCCCAAAGGCTTATGAGTTTTTTGTGGGATCACCCCATTATAATGCAAAATTTTGTGGGCAATAAAAAATTACCACAACACTATTTTGTGCAATATTTTAGAAAACTAAATATCACAATTTCTTAATGTGTTAATAAAAATGTATGCTATCTAAAAATTAAGAAAATTTCCTATAATATCTCCTTTTCTTATCCAATGAATATTACCTAAAAGGGAAACTTTCAGTAGAAGTTCAATATATTTGTTATTTTTTTGAACTTGGGTTATATATATATATATTTAAAATGTCTTTTTCAATCATATATATTTGGTTTCATAATATATTTGAATTCTAATTCTAACAGTTCATTAACGTGGCATTTAACAGTATCATATGACATAATACGTCGGCAAATTTTTTTTGCCACATCAATAGAAGATTGTCATATTAGCATGCCACGTCAGTAATTTATACTAGATCATCGTACCACATTAACAATTTATCGACGTGTCATTATATCACATCAACAAATAACTGCCTCATTAGTACACTATTAGAATTAGAATTCAAATATATTACGGAACCAAATGTATATGATTAAAAGGGTTATTTTGAAATATACGTAATTCAAATGCAAAAAATGATACTTTTATTGTAATTATTCCTTACCTAAAAATAAATTTAGGTAATAATATATTACAAATAAGATGGATGGTTCCACCTCGATCAAGAACACACCATCCAAGCCATTGATCAAGACCCAAATAGTGAAGGGGAATTAGAGGATTTTTCTTGTATTTTTTACAAGACATTTATTGAGAATTATTTCCCGTTAAATTAATGTACAAAAATATTTTTCGTCATATTCTTCTCATCTCGATTTTCAAACTCAAAATTTGTCACGTACACACCCATTTCAAGTTAATGTAACTTCTAATATATCCTAATTTGCCTCCTGCGGTTTTTAAATAAAAACAATGAAGAAATGATGTAGTAATAGAAATTGGAATTGATGGGAGTAGATAATTTATTATTATAAGTGATCCATCGAATAACAATACAAGGAACATGTCTATACAACAAGAGAAATAAATTCAGAAATAATGTAGTTAGATATGTAATCACACCTTAAATATGATATCAAGATATTCCAATAACCTAAATTACCACCATCACATTATTTTGAAAGGATTTTCCTATCTTGTGGCTTGAGAGATTTGGGGGAAGGGGATAATTTTGAAAACAAATTCTCACTGTACTAACGATAAAATAAATTTCCGAGTATCTGAATCCTAAATTTAGAAAAAAAAAGTAAAAAAGTATAATAAAAAACCAAATTCAAAATTTTGACAAGGTTATTTTTAGAATTCTAAAAACGTAAAAAACTGATTAATCAACCCTGAAGATTATGAATTATTATAAATAACTCAAAAACTATTAAACCTTGAAAAATTATGAATGCTAAAAATCTAAAAAGAAAAAAAATACTTATAAACCCTAAATTAAATTGTAACAAAATTTAAAACCTTAGCTACATGGGACTTTCCATAATTAGAACTTTAAAGTTGTTCAAATTTTCCTTTTTGGATTACTATGTCAATATTTATATTTACTAAGAGAGAATTTATTTTATGTAAATTATTTCTAAAATTATATAAAGAATAATTAATATTAAATTATTAATTATCGTGAAATTTCCATACCCATTTATTTTTTTCTCACTTTTACTATCTCATTATAAGTTAATAAATATCTTATGTAATAAAAAAACCATCTCAAAATATTGTTTTCTCATATTATAATATCTATTAATGTCTCATCACATGGCACCATTAAACCATCTTAGTGGGTGGTTAACGCAAATGGAGGAACCCAATTCTAAAAAATGTGGAAATAATAAAGATTTAACCAATTAAAACAATCAAGAAAAGTGCTAAGCGGAGAAAATATTTTTTTTAAAATTTTATTGTGATATATTCCCTTAAATAATTATTCTCTCTTGTACAATATATATTCCATGTGCAATGAAGAAAAGTTCACGGCAATTACAACGAAAGAAATTCCAGGGAAGGCTTCTTCCTTTTTCCTCTCTTTCTCAGTCACCTTCCTATGTAAGGGCTCCTCTCTGACTCCCGTCATCACTCAGAATTCAATCGTCAACCAAGCAGATTTCTGATGGCGAACTCGCTACCTTTCACCAGTGAGCACCAGGATGCCTCGCGCTGCCGGTTCATGGTGGTCAGCGGCCCGGTCATCGTCGGTGCAGGTCCTTCTGGCCTGGCGACCGCCGCGTGTCTCAGGGAGCAGGGGGTGCCGTTTGTTGTCCTCGAGAGAGCCAACTGTATCGCCTCGCTGTGGCAGAATCGGACCTACGACCGCCTCAGGCTGCACCTCCCGAAACAGTTCTGCCAGCTCCCGAGGCTCCCGTTCCCGGAGGACTACCCCGAGTATCCGACTCGGAGACAGTTCGTAGACTACCTCGAGTCCTATGCGGAGCGCTTCGACATCTGCCCCAACTTCGGCGAGTGTGTCCGGTCAGCGAGATACGATGAGAGGAATGGCCTTTGGCGTGTCAAGACTGTCATCTCCTCCTCAGCTTCTGAAACCGAGTATCTGTGCCGGTGGCTTGTGGTGGCCACTGGCGAGAATGCTGAGTCTGTGGTGCCAGACACGGAAGGCCTGGCCGATTTCCAGGGTGAAGTCCTACATGCGTCCGACTACAAGTCCGGTAAAAAATTCTCGGGGAAGCGAGTTCTGGTTGTCGGGTGTGGCAACTCCGGGATGGAAGTCTCCCTCGACCTCTGCAACCACAATGCCTATCCATCCATGGTGGTTCGGTCCTCTGTAAGTACCCCAATACCCCTCACCGCTTACGAAAATCACTATGTGATAGTCGTCGGCGCTGATTATCTTCTGGTTACATCACAGGTCCATGTCTTGCCGAGGGAAGTCCTGGGAAAATCGACGTTCGAGCTCTCTGTCTTCCTCATGAGGTGGACCCCTCTCTGGCTGGTCGATAAGCTACTCCTGATCCTGGCTTGGTTGGTCTTTGGCAACATCGAGAAATTCGGGATTAAGAGGCCAGCAATGGGGCCTCTCGAGCTCAAGAATACCAAAGGGAAGACCCCAGTGCTGGATGTCGGCGCCCTGGAGAAGATCAGATCCGGGAAGATCAAGGTTATCCCGGCTGGGATCAAGAGGTTTCGATCATTGAATCAAGTCGAGTTCCTAAATGGGGACTTGCTCGAGTTCGACTCTGTTGTTCTTGCCACTGGGTATAGGAGCAACGTACCCTCCTGGCTACAGGTGAAAAGAAGTTTCTCTTTCCACTTTTCATATTTCCAAAAGTTCCTATTTTTACTTTTTCATTTCTGGAAGATGTTAATCTGTCTGGTTAGACTCTTAATGAGTATATCTAATCTTAGACTCCTAATCTTATGACAACCTTAGGCTCCTAATCTTATGATTGTGTTATCAACGACTGTCATTTCTTTAGACTCTTAATGAGTATATCTAATTACTTCAGGACCTATAAATTGACATAACTCTTTCATTTTGCAGGAAAATGAATTCTTCAACAAGAATGGCTATCCGAAATCACCATTCCCAAACGGATGGAAGGGTCGCAGAGGGCTGTATGCGGTCGGGTTCACGAGTAGAGGGCTTTCCAGCGCTTCCTTGGATGCCATCAAAATTGCTAAAGACATTGGCTCTGTCTGGAAAGAGGAGACTAAGCTGCACATGACCACTTCCTCTAATGCATCCCATAGAAGACGCATCTCCCTGCAGTTCTGAAAACAATATCAAACTGAAATAACCAAAAAAAAGTAGGCACATGAAACTAAAGAAAACAGGAAAAAAAAAAAGAAAGAAAAAGAAGAGGACATGACATAGCAGACAGAGACCAGGCCCTCTCTCTGGAGATGCCCAAGTTTTCCACCCGATCGGGCAATCCCTTAACTTTATAATGATGGGGCTTTTCTCTCGTCATTTTTTTGTCATTTTTTGGGTTCAAGCAATGGTTGTGCAGTGATTCCATTCCATTTATATTCAAATGCTGATGATCATTCCCAAAAACCAGATAATTACTGAGTTGTATCACTAGTGGCAATCAAAAGCGATGCATCGTAAACAAGCTTAAAGTAAGTGATGACGAAATCTACACGGAAGTTTCATTGACCCACTCATGGTGGAAGAAGGTGGGTTCCCTTTCCTTTCTTCATGTAGAGGTTCATTGACCTTAGTTGAGATTCTAGGTCACATTTGAGTACAAGTTGGCACCTTTTTGCTCTTCAAGTAGATGGTTGAATGGGCTATAGCACATTCATTGTATGAGGGACTCGTTGAACCCTGGGTTCGTAGCGTGCCACGAATGTGCAGAATCAGATAACCTCGAATATTGTTGCAGAATCCAGACAGTTAGCTGTTGCAGCAGCAGACCTAAAGCAATGCCTCCCTCATCAGTAGATTGATTTGTCAAATTCACTCCTTGCAAGTTGTTATGTATGAGGCCATGCTGCGAGAGATGACTAGGAATCCAAATGGGCAAAGCTCAGCCACAACTCTTCACCTTCTGGTTTCATCGTAACCATGTAGGCCCATGCGCTCTCCAAGTCGAGATATCTTCAGACTCGGCGACAGCATCAAAGCCTTCATTAAAATCATTGGGCGAGGAAAGAAGAGAACTCGGGAAGATAGTATGACGATAGAAAAGACAATGTCACCGACCAACAGAGTGAAAATGGAAATAGGAATTAGGCTCTGATTCGTATGTGAGAGTGTGAAGGAAAGAAAGGAGGTAATGAATCAGAAACACAGTACAGGGACTAAAAAGCACGTAATTTTAAAGCTTAGGGTACGGAGTTTTTGGGCTGTGACACACCACACCATGCCTGAAAATGCCAACCTAGCATGAATTTTTCATGTTTTAGTCATTCATATCGAGATAAATTATATAAATAATTATTTTTAAAAATATATTTAAATAATTTATATTTTAAAATAAAATTTTTATGATATAATTGAGTAATTAATCTAAATTTTGTATTAATTTAAATATAATATTAAAATATAATTATATGTGTATAATTAAGTATTTTTTAAAAACTTTCATATTTTTTATTGTAAAATTTATTTTTATATCTTGCTGACATGACTTGACCTCTTAGGTAGCCTAAAAACACCAGTTCAAACACAATTTTTTCGTGTCGTGTCAGGTCATGAGTAAGTAGCGCCATTGAACGATGGAATTTGATAGGAAGTTTTGTAGTCACTGCTCTAAGATGTCGATCTAATGGTAATGGTAATGGCAATGGTAATGGCTTGGCATTTCAAAGTCAGAGCATCTGCAAGTTGTTCTCTTCACTTTGATGCCTACATGTTTAGGCAAAAGAGAGGCAAGAACAAATGACTGGTCGGAGAAGACCGTACCCGGTGTTACATGATAAGGCACCTGTCCCAGATAGCAGTTACCTTGTCCTCGGGCCTCTTCAGAATTCACACTGGTTACTAGCTAGAGATCAGGAATTGTCGAGACCTTTGGACAGCGACGTCACGATGTGCAGTGAAGATTCAAGTTTGATGGCGGCTATTCACGATCACCGGGAGTCGGTGATCCGCCAACAGGAACAGGACAAGTTCTGATGAGCCCATCCTGGAGCATTTTGTTCTGTCACTTGACATGTCTTCCTGCAGCCAGAGAAGTTGGAACCAACCAAACATTAAATGGCCATTTACCATAGCTCCAAGCAAAGCACCACCACAGACACATGTTTCATTCTGAAGAAACCAGCAAAATTCATTACTCGCCTCGGACGGAACCTTCGTTTAGGTGGTAATTAGATCAACAGATTGAATAATTATGAATGAGCACGTGAAGGGCAGATCAAGATCAGTACCGGGCACTGCAGCCCGCCACTACTGGGGACGTCGAGCCAGGTTTCATATTCGAATCATTTTCATGAGCCCAACAACAATAATTTTTCCCAACGATGAGTGCCGACTGATCTCGGCCGGGACTAATGAACGAGGATGTAGCTATAGCCCGATTGGCACCAGTAGAAGACAGACATTGGAAAAGCCTTCGAATCCTTCCTATCCACACCTTCTGATATGGGCCTGGACTTTGGTATCAGTTTCTAAACCGGCATGCAAATAGTGAAAAATGCTGATCATACGGACCGCCAGTGCAGAATATGGTCAAGTTATGGACTTTGGTAGGTCCTTTACAGCCTCTTCAATGAATGATACACTTTCTTGTCCTGATGTTCTCTTTGGCGGGTCTTCGACGTATACTTATATATAAAAATTATTAGATCACGACTAATTCAATTAAAGTTGGATCAACCCACTTATGGGGCAAAACTTTTCGTATACAAATAATTTTTATATAAAAATTGGAAAAAAATAAAGTTTATATAAAAAAGAGTATGAAATATTGAATTAACTTTTAGATGCATGTGATTTTATACTCTCAACACCCAGATTCATGTTAGTCTTGGCAATACATGTCGTGTCTAAATAGATTCATGTTATTGATCCGTACACGACCCGTTAATTTTTAATTAATCATTTCTCACAAAGTGCAAAATCACCATTATTGATTTTTCAATTGAGGAAGTTTAGGTATTTTTAATTTTGAATTACAGAATGGTCAAAATAACTAGTTTTTACATTTTGTGGTAGATTTTTTAGGAATTAAAAAAATTTTAGGGTTAATTTTTAGAATATAAAAATTTATTATTTGTGTTATTTTAGGTTTTCTAGATTGGAAATGTGATTTTTTTTAATTATATTTTCTTACTATTAGTATAAAGATGATTTATTTATAAATTAGAATAAAATGATATTTTTGTATCGTGATTATGACTAATACATACATATATATATGAAAGCTATAATTACTTATTTGATAAAATAGACAAACTCATATAAATTACCTCGAAGCAGCAGAAACTCACACAAATTATTTATGGAAACAATTATTGTTATCACTAATTAGTAGTTTGGATTAACCGAAGTGGTTTGACGGTATTTCTTTTAAAGTAAGATCTCCTGCTTGAATTTAGGGTAGTTTAATTAGTATTTTAAATTGTTGAAAAAAATAGATATAATTGCAATATTTTAATGTTCAATGTGGTCAGAAAAAAGAAGTGAAATAACAACCGTATCCATCCTTACTTGAATAAGCAAAAACTAGGTAATAAATGGGGATTTTTATTTTTATTTTTTTATGGTGAATTTTTTGAGATGTAGGGAAAGAGAATTACACGACTTATTTTACCTCCTAGAATTTTGTAAAGCACACTGCAAAAATAGGCATTTTCCATGGAAAGTTGGCCAATTGGGTCCGGTCCAACCAAGCTGCCCCTCAATGGGAAAGAAAAATCTAAGAAAAAAATATTTTTATTAAGTATTTTAAATAAGAAAAATTCATCGTTCAAAGAGTTTGATATCCCTCAGTAGTCTAATTTTAGTAGGATTTAACTTAATTATGAAAATCCAAATTCTTGCCATTAGCTTCGTGAAACCTAACCATTACCGCAGCCAGTTGATACTAAGTACCAATTAATTATTCGCAAAGGCAAATTTGTATATTTATATTCAACTTAATGCTTAAAATACATAATAATAATAATATAGTAGAAGGCAATTTTTATCACATCATCATTGTGACACATCAGTATAAAAATTATCATTTTATTGAATATCTATCATATCAGTACGTTCGTTATAGAGATTAACGAATAATATTTAAAATTGTAATGGTATACTTGATAATACAGCTCATTAGCCTCCTCTTACGACTGGAATCGGGTCTGGTCGTTCGTTTCAGCCGACATTATTGTCGTCATGTATTCGGTATAATTGAATAGAGCAACTTGTATAATTTTCTATGTTGATTATCTGAGTATTGGATTGGTTAGCAAGGAGGCCGGTTCGTGCCACATCGAGCCTTACCATATGTCTGTCAATCGCAAAGCGATGTGGTGGCTTTGGTTGATACCAACCACGCCAACCTTTTTAACGAAATCCGTATGCGAATAAGATTTCATAATCATTTATAAGAAAGGTCATAAAGATGGAATCACGATTCGTTACCTATAAATAGTTTATAAAAAAAATTGGTACAAGGATGATGTCACAGTCAACTATGGTGAGATTGTTTGATAAGTCCGATTATGATAAATTCGAAAAATTCTCAAAAAACTAGAGAAACATTGAACTTGCTTAATTTAATTAAAACTGATCTTATATGTTCAGTATATGCTAGACTCTTGGCAATTTATAGCCTCCTAATTATGCTGTAAATAACCAAATCTAGAGATATCCGAAGATATAATCTTATCCCTAATTAAATCATAATAAAATCTACATTTTATCCCTAACAGCATCCCCGTAGATTATCCCTAATTGAAGATAATATAGCATTGCATCGCAATATCCACAATTCCTTCTACAATCTTGTCTCGAACTTGGTCTTCACCTTTTAGCTGAACATATCTTGGGCTTGAATCACGTGGGCATATCTCTGCAACTCAAATGAACTTTCTTCAATGGCCTTCCATGAGTTTGCTTGATTTATAGCTTCCTAAATTACTCCATTAAGTGCTTCCTTCAACTTCGTACCCCGTGCCTTTGTAACCTGTCTAATGGGAACTTCAATTGGGTTTTAATTCTTGGAAGTCGATCACTGTCCCGCATCACTAGTAGCTCAAACCCTATTTTAATGTGGTTAAGTGAATTCAAGATCTTATGTTCAAATTTCTTCCAACATGTCTAATAGAAAAGCATTTATTAGTTGTGTGCTATCTGAACCGAATCTTAAAAGACACGAATTTCTAGATTATGCTAGGCCTCGGTGGTACTTTGTCGACATGGTTAATATTGAGCGTTGATTATTTAGTTCGTGTGATATATTCACAGTTAAATACGAAAGTCTAAACATTACGCAGTAATAAGCGGTTACATTATTATCATCGCTACCTTATTTTAAACTATATATATATAAAGCCTTATTACAAATTCAATCTTCCAGATGTATGATTATTAGCTAACCGATCACTTGTTGCAATCATTAAACCACCACCGCTATAGAGCCACAAAGAGTGCATTCATATTATACTTGTGGCGTAGCGCGGCATAGATAAATATTTTGTACGTAAAGCATCTAAGCCCCAGCAGCCAATCAACTAGAAAAGTACATCAAAATAACATTAGGATACAATGAAATGAAACATATATATATATATAAAATAGATGGGGATGAATTTAATAAAATAAAATAATAATAACATTGAGATAAGGAAATTAATACTTTATAGGGTAGTTTGCAAGTAAATTTATACGGAATTTAGATAAGATTCAGATAAAAAATGTTAAAAAGTTATAAAATATACTTCCAGTTTTGATTTCGATTTTAGGTTAATACACTAGTTATCAAGAGTCGTACGTACAACAACCAGATATATTAGAAATCGGTTCGAGCATTTTGCCAAAAACATTACTTTAAATCGGCATATCTTGCGGGGATTCTCCCTGAGCTTATTGTTGTTACTAATAATATCATCAACTTGTTAGTTGGCACTTTATATAACTTATAATTTCATGACAATTATTCGTGTAACGAAAACAATATATATAATAGTCAGATGGCGTGTGGCGGACACATTCAATTGTTGTCCATATACCTCCTGCAATTTATATATATATATACATACATATATATATTTAATCTCTAAACTCTAACTAATGCTCAAACTTTCTAGCCTTTGTATTTGATTTATGCCATATGACAAATCAATAGCATCCTTGTATGGGGATCTAGAAGAAGTTTGCTCATACCTTAAGAACAATAATACAGAGAAAGAAAACATGGTACATCAATCGTATCGGATAAGTGAGGACTTACCATGAAAAAGTATATTATCATTTTTTTCTTATTATTATCGTTAAAGAGATTTAATATTGTTTCTTTTTTTAATGAAAATTTTTGTAAATAAAAGAATTTTATAATTACTAGAATCTTACCCATTAATTATTCTACTCCCATTGAAATTTTAACTGGGTATTAACTTATTAAATTCTAGAAATTAAATCCTACTGTGTAATCAGCTTTACGAAACCCTAGCCACCAGGTCAACAGCAAGGCAGCAGTTGGTGCTGAGTATCAATTAATTATTTACAAGAAATTGTTGGCATTCAACTTATTGCTTAAAATACGTAACAAAGTCAGAAGTGAACGCGAATATTTAATCTGCCATCCACAATTGAAATAGGAAAAACTTAAATAAAAAAGAAAGAAAGAAAGAAATGTGACGAACAGTTAAATAGAATTTAACAGCATTAACTCTTATTGACTTGGTTATTTATCTTAACGTTACACTGTTACGTTATAATTTTAATATGAAATTAGTATGACGTATCACTAGCATGTCAAACGAGATCGCCATGTCGACATGCCACACAGGTAAGAATTAACATGGTTATACTTTATTTAACGGTCCCTTATTCTTATGCCTTACATACATGAGTTGTGGAGAAAAAAAAGTAATTGATATAAATTTTAAGATCATTTCGGTCAAAATTAAATTTTTAGGACTTCATATTAAAAGGAGCTAATATTTTAGAACTTTAACAGTAATTTTCTTATTTATTGAACATATATCAAACTTCAAAACTTAATATTATGTCAGTATATATAAAGTTTTTGATATGATTAATACGATCAATATATATTATTTCTCATCGATCTCTCAGTTTTAGATCTGTCAGCAAGGATAATTCGTGCTACAGCAAGCCTTACAATAAATTCAGACTTATAGATATATGGTTATTATCATATCAACAACTTGTTGCAATTATCAACAACCCAGCCAACCACATATTCACTGGCTACTACATTTAAATTCTGATTCGAACTCAGATCAGTTATTGACTCAGTAAACTTGTATAAACACCGTTATACATCTCGAAAGTACGAAAATACATACGTACTTGGGCAAAATTAACCTAAAAAAAATCAGGATATATAGGGTTTGTGGGTTTTACTCGATTAAAAGCAATATAACAAGAGATGTATACAATTACACTCTAAATCAGCACATCTTGCGGAGATCCTTCTTTGAACATTAGATATCAACTATTCATATATTACGAAAAAAAATACAATAATGTTCAGAGGCGTGTGGCGGACACGCTCAATCGTTGTCCATATGCCAGCAATACTACTATATATTATCATCTAATCTCTAACTAATCCTCAAACTTCTTACCCTTTCGTATTTTATTCCATTCACCTTTCTGGTACAGCTCACTGGCCTCCTTCTATTAACAAGATGTCGGATCGCTTGGTCGTACGTCACTTCATATATTTTGATATATATATGTATATATATTGTATTACTTTTGGCTTTATTAATAAGGACACTTCGTGTCACATAGTCGAACTTATAATAAATTCAAATTTTCAGGTACTATTGTTAGCTATACATACAGCTTACTCCTGCACATTGTTTAATTAGCAGCATACTAGAGCCTCAATGAAACACGCAAGTGTTCGCGCACATTCAGAAAAGAGATTTAAGGTAACAGTACAACTTTTGACGTGATTGTTAAGAAATTATAAATTCGATTATTATTTATATATTTTATTTCTTTTCATATAATAGAAAAAAGGGAGTTTTTGCGCCTTAGGCATACTACACAGAGATAAGTACGACATCTAAAAATGACCGACAAAAGGACCATATTATATTAATTGCATGCACATATATATATTTTATATATCTTCAAGAAGCACGAATAGGGAGAGAGATTCCATTCACATTCTTGTCACAGTGTAGGCATTTTACTGGTTTAGAAAAAGGTCCAAAAGTCAACTCAAATTGAAAAAACTTCCATCCATCTTGATCTAAACTTGTGCCAATGGGGACAGACATTTGTAGATCGATGAAATAGGAAGAGAGAGTGTTGATGAGAGAGTGAGGGAGGGGAAAAGGAGATAAAAGGGCATCGAGAGAGAATTGAATTTGACAGCCTTCTGGTAGTAACGGAAAAAAAATATTAAAGCTAAATGACTCAAGTATCCTTGAACAGGGTGATGCGCTAGTCCTGGGTGAGCCATCCGGCTTCAGTGGGTTAACGGAGTACGTAGCTTGAGGACAATCTTGCATGGTTGCATCAAAGAAACGACATCGACGATGGTGGATGGCTCAGCTACGATCGCCTTCATGAACGGATCGGCTTCTTTTTAGTCCTCCAGAGGCATATAATTTAGTGAAATTCTCGAACTCGTGTAATGGATTTCCTCTCATCTGTCCGTCCAGTGGGAAGGGGTAAATATGACTCGCACACCTCGATCGATTCAATGGCTCAGAGGGCGGAAGATGGGGATATCAGGTCAGAGTCTGCCGAAGGACTTGTGGGTGAAAGTCCAAACCCAAGCTTTACAAGAGAGGAACCTCAGCGATAGTCGTCCCCAGCAATCGAGAAAATTTACAGCTTGAAATGGAGATGGGCTGAGGAGATGTCAAATAAACTCATTTGATGTCATACTGTTACTTTACAAAACCTCTTACTACAACAGAAGGGGGCAAAAAGGAAAATTTACCCTAAGTTGGTGGCGGTGGCAGATTCTCATAGATGATTTTCCTGGAGTCAGTTTGACCCACGTAAAAGTTAAATCTCACAAATGCAAATAATTTCGGGACCTTACAGGAAAAGAAATTTATTAAATTATTTTAATTAATTTATATTAACTAATAAAGAATACATTTTTTTAAAAATAAATATCTCCACATTAGAGGATGGTTCATTGTACTTTTCACACAATTTGGGGAAATATTAATTCGGGGGGTAAAACCGCTGGCCGGTCAGCCTGAGGGCGCCCACAGAATTTGTCAAGACCAGAAATTACCTTCGTAGATTGTGGGGGCTCCCGAAAACCCGGACGTTATCGGGGAATTTCCTCTTATAGATTTTCCATCTATATCTCAAAAATAAATCCAAATGAAAAAAAAAGTTGAGAAATATATATATATATGTAAAAAAAATAATTTAAGAATAAGACACTTATTTAATTGTAATTTGTTATATTTATATTCAAAATATAACGAAAAAAAGGTGGAAAATATTGATATGAGTGGACTACATTTGTGGTTCTTCCTTCCATCTTTTTAATCAAATTTACTCAATGAAGCATTTGAAAAATTGAAAGTTGGTCGTCTTGCGATTCACATTTTTTGGGGGTTGGGTGAAGCTAACAGTAACTTGAGAGGACCTTTTCATAAATAAAAGTAACATTTCGTTATTTTTCTTAGGGAGTCATTACTTTTAAATTTTTAGGATTTTCAGAAGAAAAATATGTTATTGGAAAAAACATTATGTTTATTAATATTAATATACAAATATATATATTAAGCCGCATGATACGCGGAGCCACGCAGGATGTTGTGAATATGTTGGTTGGCGGGGCTTGTACTGGCCACGCGCCTCCTCGTTGTTTATTGGTTTCCTCGGATTCCTTCTCTCGTGTCTCTCTCCCTTCTCCTTATCTGCTTCCGTCGTATTCTTTCTTGTTTCCTTCTTTAGTTTTTGCCCTCTTGGTTGCACCTTATTTACACTAATAACCTACACGCGTGCTAGCATTTGGGATCGATCAAGTTTTTTCTCACTTATTGCCTGCTTTTTGTGTGTACATATTATTATTGGGTTAATATTATAATTAAATATAAAATTTGGTTATTTTTTCATATTTAATACAAACGTTTTCTTGTATCCAGATCAAATACCAACAGTACATTATTTATTGATTTTAGCATGGTATTTATTTTCTGTCGAATTCTCCTATGTGACATGATGCATGGCTACATATGATAACTCAATAGAAAAAAAAGAACGCCATACTAAATTTGATAAACAACATATAATTGGTGCTTGATTAAGATGTATGAAAAAGATCACGGTAAATATAAAAGAACGACCAAATTTTGAGTTTAATGGAGATATTAACCCTATATTATTTGGCATTAAAAATCCCATCAAATCGCATTAATATAGTTTCAATTAGATTAGCGTGTTAAAAAATAAAATTCGTCCAATATAAATTTACTTTATTTATAAAACATATTCGTTCATGATATGCTATTTTTGGTTTTTGGTAGAAAATGTAATATAGCTTTGCATGCAGGGCAGTATTCTTACAATGAAAAGGACGAGATCCGATTAGTGGCATTTCCAATGATGGAAGCCTCCATTTTGCCTCTATTAAAACGGCACCGATTTAACCAAGACAAACCAATAAATCAATCTATAGATAGGGAAAAAAGAAGCCCACGATGAGAGAAAGCCATGGTTTTGGTTTCTGGTTTTCAACTCTCTCTTAAGCTCTCTTAGTTTAAGCCAATTGTAGAATATATATGACGCCCACAACATTACCTTTTTAATGAATTCTGAATTGTAAAATATTCTCTTTTGATGCATTGAATGTTCGAGTCACGTAGTCGATGAGTAATTCCCAAATTTTCTCTCTCTTTTTGAAAATAGTGAACCGACGACTCTCCTCGTCGGTACCTACATGATCTTGTTCTCTCATCATATTTGATGTATATTACTCATCCACTATAAAAATATGTAGTGAGTCAATTAAAATTGATTTAAGTGAGTGTAAACGATTATAATAAAGTTAATTTTAAAATTTTAATTAATTTTGACTGATTTTTACGCCTACAAAATGGATGAGTATATAAAAAATATATATATAATCCTCCGACGGCCATGTTCACCAACCCCCATTGGATGCATAAATACCCCCACTTAAGCATTCTGCTTGTATACTCCCAATCTCTCTCTCTCTCTCTCTCAATTCACAGAGAAGAAAAAAAAACATAGAAGCAAACTGAGAAGGAGAAGAAGATCAAGAAGAAGGTGGGGAAGAGTCGATTAATCGGGGTTGAGAATGAGCTGCAATGGGTGTAGGGTTCTTCGTAAGGGGTGCAGTGATGACTGTGTAATAAGGCCCTGCCTTGAGTGGATGAAGTCGGCCGATTGTCAGGCCAACGCCACCATGTTCTTGGCCAAGTTCTACGGCCGGGCTGGGCTGCTCAACCTCATCAGTGCTGGTCCCGAACACCTCCGTCCCGGTAAATGATTACGCCTTTATTTCGATTGACCATTTGTTACAACCCGGTCAGTAAAACGAAAAAAAAAAAATCCCCTTAACATTAGTTGCTTATGCTTTTATCATTCACCGTCCGCCCACCTGTATACGCAGCCATATTCAGGTCACTTCTTTACGAGGCATGTGGGCGGATCATGAATCCGGTATACGGGTCCGTCGGGCTGCTGTGGTCGGGCAACTGGGCTCAATGCCAATCGGCGGTCGATTCGGTCCTCAAGGGCACCTCCCAATTGATGCAAATCCCCTCCTCCCTGCCCGTCGGGTCGGCCAAGGTAGCAGTCCCCTCGCTCAAGGACTCCTGCGACATCCGCCACATCAAGAAATCAGCCGCATCCGGCTCACAGGGTATCCACGGGGCCCGCCAGAGGAAGCGGGCCAAGCTCGACCCCGAGCTGGACGACCCGAAACCCAACCTCTGGATCTACCCGACACCAATATACGAGGAGACGAGGCTCCAAGAAAATACTAGCATGGAGGACGAGAGCAACTTTTCTGGCGAGACTGTCGAGGACTCTCTGGCTGCAACGGCAGCGAAGGGTTCCAAGACACAGTGTATCTGGAAATTTGACAGGCCGGTGGCCAAGACGGCGACGGTGGCTGACCTTGATCGCACAGTCGGTTTAGAGCTGACCCTGTGAGTGACTCGTCATTGAGCCGGCTCAAGTACGAACAGATCCATCCAGCCACTCCCGAGCCGCAAGACATTTGTATACATCTTCGGCCGGACATTTTAATTTGTTCTGTTGATCCGCATATATTAGTATTCTACTATTATAGTCCAATAAAATAATATATCCGGCTTCATCGTTTGACTTCTTGATTGACATGGTTTTTGTGGTAAATGAGCTATAAGAGAAGTAATATATGCGTATATGTACAAACACAATTGTTTTTTTTTTTTAAATAATAAAGGAGGTTGATGGACTTTGGTAAGCAAGGAGTCGGAGGGTAAAATTCAGACACGCTGACTATCAAATCCCTCCGCTATTACCCACAAGCTGAACGTCTTCACTCGCCGGAAAACCAGTGGCGCAAGCAAAGCGTCCTCTCGTCGGAGACCGGCTGTCAGAGATTAAGGAGGTAGAGAAGCTTGTTGAGGCTGGTTCCTCTGACAAATATGGTACTATCGATAGGTTTCCAACCTATTGGTCATGGTAAAAAAAAGATGAATGACTAAGTCAAGAGGAGGTTCATCCTGGTGAGGAGGAATTTATTCTAAATAGGAGAATTTGAGGAAAAAATTCTGAATTATAAAAAAATGGATACCACTAACTTTTCAAGTTAGATTTTTAATTATTTGAATATGAGTTTAGTTTCTTATAAGTTTTATAAACATTTTATCCTATAAGCACATATTTGATTACCAAGTTTGGATTAGAAGAAGAATGTCCGTTTGTGGGTCATTAATTCTAAAAAGCGAAAGAAGAATACCCGACTCATGGCAGATTAATTATCTTCCTTGTCCAAGTATGAAAGAAAATGGTATGACTCGTGAATAATTTATTGAGAGTGAGTGTTAAATGATATATTAATAAATAAATACAACTAACTTAAAATTTTAGATTACATATAATTAAAAAAATTTTATAAATCATGTAAAAATTTGACTCAAAATATGGGAAGGTTTGAAATTACTACACCCAAATAAGATTCTCCATTAGTGCATCGAGAGCTGACATATAATAATATAGCACGCCAACTTCAGCATAAGCTTCAACCGAAGACGGGGGGAGGGGCTAATGCGAATTTAGTTCAAGGTGGATGCATGGATGGAGATTTCCCAGTTTCAGTTGACTTTGCGATGGACGCACTTACTAATATTCCCATTAATGCTTGCATCACGGCGACAGTGCGAGAGGAATCTCTCTCAATTTGTGTTTGTTCAAGGTAATATATATATATATATATATATGCAACCTACAACATGCTACCAGGTCGGGTATATCTTAGATGCTGCACTCACGACATATTACGCCTGAAGCACGCGATCACTTGAGTGGTTCATCTAGAGCGGTCGCTGGTCAATGAACATAGAACCTAGGAATTTGAATTCACGATAACACAGGCTTTGGCATGAGCAACATCCTACCTAACAAAGTCAAGAGCAAAAGACCTGATAACATGATGATGAGTTCGGAGATCTTATCCCAGATATAAAAATTAACTGGAAAAAATCGATTTATTAGGTTAATTACAATATTTCATATTCAAATAATTAGGTTAATTTTAAAACTCTCTCTTTTTTTTTATGACATTGTTACTGAGATTGAATGGAGTTTACTTCTCCTCGCTGGGAAACGCCGGAATTTTATATTCATGCACCACTGGTTCAGCAAACCGAACCAAACCATGAGCATCCCTACCAAATCTGCAGCAATTAGAGGATGCTAAGGAACTGTCTTAAAAACTATAATGGCGCAAAATAAGAGGGCTACAAAGTTGGAGGCTTTGTCAGAGTTAATCGAAATATATATATATATATATATGATAATGTATTGCAGGTATATGGACAACAGTTGAACGTGTCTACCACACGCCATTTGAATATTATATTATTATAATATTATTGAATGGTAGGAATAAAAAAATATATTCAAAGTTTATGGGTTGTACCAACTGGGGGTGGACCGACCGGCCCGACAAGTTAATTAACTGTAACATTTACATTTGTTCAAAGAGAACTTCCACTAGATGTGCTCATTTAAGGTCAACACATCTGATCATATTGGTTATAAATATAAATTAATATTATATGTGTGCATTATTGGATTCTTGACAGTTCAATGAGTCTTAAATAAATTTAAACAAAATAATTATACTAGAATATATTTACATTTTTTAACAATTAAGTTTTATAAATTTAAAAATTATTCTTCTTTTTGTTTCACAATATACATGAGTCCTAAGTCACTCTCCATCACAGTTTCACTAGCACAAAGATGTTAATCTTCAAAATAAGCGGCTTTTATATGCTTATATCACAAATTTTAAACTAATATGACGTGCTGGCATAGCATAGAATGCCTAAAATGTCATGTTGCCACGATAAAAATTGGCTTATGTATCACAGTAATATAGTAAAAAAGTGGCTGTTATTTCAAACCATATGAGTATGACATGTTAGCATAAAAATTATCACTGTAAGTAGATAATTATCATATATTGACTTTAAATCACTGTTTGTGGATGAACAATTATGACTAGAGCTTGAGCAAATTATGGAAGCAAAATTATATGGTCGAAAAAGATATTTTAAACATATAATATTTATCTAATTGTCAATTTATAATTACTTCCACGGTAACTCTACAAATTTAATTAAAGGTGAGCCATGTTATATATTAAAGACATATATACACTTAGTGTACTATCTATCTACTTAGTTGGGTAGGGCGAAACGCATATGCATATTTGTAAGGTTTTGGTTGTGGCTCTATGGCGAGGATAGCTCACAAATTATAACGGATCATTGCTAAGCTAACAACCATACGTCTAGGAGTTCAAATATATAATGCACGAGGTTCGATGTGGCTTTGAGCCATCCCTACTAATTAGCGAATTTATGATTGAGACAATCGATATTGATATTGTACGTACAAGCTGCTCCGAATAGTTATTATCGAGCACACAACGACAATGCCGACTTAAATGAAAGGCCGGACCCGAACTCGACTCAGTGGCCGACAAAACCCGACATGAGAATAGAGAGGGAAAAAAAAAGGAGCGCTCGGGTCTTACAAGTGTGGTTGATGTAAGGGAAACGGTTTTTGTGTTGTAAATCGAAATTGGTTCTTACTTGGACTCGTATACATAACGGTATGGAATTAATTTCACTTGATTATTCTATATTAAAAATCTTTATTGTAATTTTATATTATGCAGATGGATTTGATATACTGTTCATGTGTAGACCGACATAACGAGGTCACAAATTATAAAAATAATTTCCCTTTACGTGTTTGAGTTATATATGGGATGTACATACATATATGTCCGTAATAATCTAATATGCACCCTAAATTACAAGAGAGTTTTAAGACCACCGTAGAAGAGGGCCCAGAGTGAGAAGGTGCAGGTGTTGGGCGATGATTCGGTGCCGTCACGTCCATCTTAAACAAAGAAAAAAGGAAAAGGAAAAGGAGACGGGAAAAGCCTATTCTTTTTCTCGGGCTGTACGGAGAATACACGGCGGCGGGCGGACGGACGGACCGACCCCTCAAGTACAAAATCCGAGGAAGGAGATGGCTGGGCCCGTCATGTATGCCACTTCAGCCTTTACGCGCTTTTTTTTAATATAGATCATATTCAGTATTAGAATAATTAATTAATTGATCGGATAATATATTATACAATTTAATTTCTATAGATTAATTTCAAAAATTTTGAATACTAAATATAATTTATTACTTATTATCAGTTTGTCAGTGAACTCTTGAAGTTGAAGAAAAGAAAGATGAGGTGCGTTCACGCCCCTAGCCTAGGAGCGTGGATTACCGTACTAGTGAGTACGTTACCGTATCTGTGTATGTATTTCGAAACAGTGAAATTACTTTTGTACTCCACCAACCATGGGCTCGGAGCCCATTTGCCGCCCCCTGAATTAATTGTGGACGCTTTTACCCCTCCCCTTAACGGGAGGACCACACTTGAAAAGAAGAAAGAAAAAATCGATTTGGAAAATACAAAAATGCATGCATATTGCAGGAGGAACAAGTGGTTCTATGAGTACTCTCGAGTGTGAAAGTTTATTGGTAAGCTAATAACACGTAGTAGGTCAGGTCTAGAGTTTAAAACTCTCGAGGGTCAGTGGTATTTGGGCTTTATTTGACGGACCCCAGACTATATAATATACCGTCTACTAAACTAGTATGTTATTATGGCACCGAATATCACCTATATTAAAAAAAAAAAAGTAGTTCCATGAGTATGGTTCCAAGAGCACAAGGTAATTAATTTCCCCTTCTAAATTTTAGTATGGTAGGGGGAATGTTAATTTTTGGGCCTAAAAATTTTTAGGATGCAATTACTGAATGATTTATAAGATAAGGAGATGGATTCATAAAAGTTATTTTTTTTTCATTTATTATATTAATCACGCATTAACTTATTAAATTACTGAACGATGCTCCTATGACTTCACCATATCGCACAAGGAGATGTAGAAGTAGAAGGCCCATGTGCAATATGGTTCAGGTGCACCCCTACTCACTTTCCATTCGAATTTGTGATACCCGTATTCGGTACAACTGGCCTATAATTGTACCAGATGAGAAAAATAGTAATGAAATGATTAATTGTTGCAACGATGTGATAATGTATGTACCGATGATCAAATGAATTTGTAAGACCGAGAATTTCAAAATCACTGTCTCGAACGGAAATGTAAAAGGGGCCAGCTTCACTTGAAACCGGCCCAGACCACCCCCAAATCGGCCTATAATTACTTTTATTGAGTTGAGAGATGTTTATAAAACGAGTTCAAAAAATAGACCGTTGAATGGGAACTAGCCTGGAACCAACTGCCCAAGCCGGCAAAAACCTGCAAATATATGATTTAATTTAAATATTAAAAAGTATAATAAAAATATTAATTTTAAATAATTTAAAACAAAATAAAAAAGATGAAAAATTCACGGACCAAACTAACTCGATTATGAACGGTTCCGCACCGGTTCATATATTCATGAACTATAATTCATAACCGGACCAACTCATTATGATTAATAGGTTAAATTGTAACTAACCCAAATAGTTCCAAACTCATTTTAAATTGATCCGAAACGTGAGTAGGTAAAAACCCTTTTGAATTCTCTGTTCTGAGCTTGTCAGTTCCTTTCTGTATCATACCACCCTTAACTTTGTGCTGCATGATCAAAAGGAAGCAATCATTTGACAGGGAAAACCTGTTTGTATGAAGAAGAAAACGAAGAAAATGTGCAGAGAAAGGAAACTCAACAATGACAATATATCATTATGAATTAATTCTATCACATGCAAAAATATCTACAGACATTTTTGTATAATGAATTACAGAATCGAGACCCCGCGTAGAGCAGATCAATCAAAGAACCGACATCATGATGCTCTAAGATAAACAGGAAAAATCGTAACAAAAGTATGCCCTTAGCAACTGAGAGCTTGGCTCACGAGGATGGGGTAATACATGAGCTTGGCTCAACTGACCAGCTGCAAAAACCACGGTCAAAGCTCTGTTCTCTATTGCAACATTTAATTTCCACCGGCTTGAAGAACACAGCTTCTGGATCATCAACCATCCTGAGTAAACAAAAGTATTATAAAAAGGACAAGACACACTCAAACAGGAAGCAAGGCTCGGGAATGAATTTTTCGGCAGGTAAACAGTTTTCTCGTGTTACCTATTTCCCATTCACATATTCAAGGAGGAGACGGTCCAGCTCAAAGTGCCGAGCAAGGAGTCTCTGCAAAATATTCACTTTAAATAGCCATGATAATGCAGAGTTACATATAATCTGAACTCTTTGAATGAATTTTTACATAGATCAGATATGCAGGCAAATACATGCAATAGAGCATAGGAATGAAAAAGGGAAAACGAGAAGCACACCAGATCGCATGTAACTTGAACCCGGACCAAGTGGACAAGGACATAAACACTATCATTTCCTAAGATAGGCTAAAATTGTATGGCTATTTAACATTTAAGTACCTTGGTTATAGGAGGATGAGAAGGCTTTGTTTCAAAATCAATCTCTGGGAAGCGAGCAACCTCGGTGGCATTTTCGAATAAGATGTATGTAGGAAGTTGGGAAGCCGTCACTATGAATACACAAACATCCATCAAGAAATTACTGGATTATAATAACATGAAATAGACAAAAATCTGCTACCAGTTTCAACGTGAAAAAAGAAACATAGAAAGCAATTTAATTATATACCTAGAGATATTCCATATTTTTCTGCAACATTTGGAAAGAGCCCAAGGTCAATTATCCCAAAAGACAAATTCTTGTTGGAGTATCTGTCAAGGAAATGGGAATCTAGAGTATTAGTGTGAACAAAAAAGATCACAGCTAAGAGAGACAACAAATCAGATTGCAAGATGATTACAAAGATGAGAAGCATACGTTATGGAGAGCTCAGCAAAGCATCGACTAGCACGTACGCATGAGGATGAACACGAAGAACGAAATTCTACCTGCAAAAATAGATTCTTTCCGTTACAGATATATTCGCAGTCGCATGAATAGCACTTAACGAAATATCCATGACTGAGCATGTGTCAGAAACTGTCTGCAAGAAGCATATGCAGCTTTATCCAATTGATTAAGATATTTAATAGTATACAAGAATGCTAGGACATGAGCAAAAGAAAAGGTGCAAGGGTAGCAAGACCTCCCAGTGCAACCGCACATCAAATACACTGAGATGCTCATACGAACTTGCAAAGGACTCATCTAAAAAGAGACAGTGCCACCCTACTGATCAAAATCTCCATACCACATGGACTCACTAGATATCTTCCATTTCATCCCCTGTAACTTTATTCCTCATTTAACTACAAGAAGTTGGTTTCTCATTCAACAATGAGGACTCATGCATTCCTTCACTGAAGGTGCAAGGGTAGCAAGACCTCCCAGCGCAACCATGCATCAAACACACTGAGATGCTCATTTGGCCTTGCAAAGGACTCGTATAAGAAGAGAAAGTGCTATCCTTGTGATCAAAATCCCAATACCACATGTACTCACTAGATATCTCCCATTTCATCCTTGTAACTATATTCTTCATTGAACTACAAGTTGGTTTTTCGTTCAACAAATGACTCATGCAATCCTTAACTTAAGTGTAATTGGCTATAAAGTCAAAATGATGAATATATTGATCAAATTTTTATTTGGCAGTACAGGGTGGATAAGATTGAAAATGACAAATTAGCTTTATCCAATCACGTGGTCAGCATACATGAGTCAAGTATTTAAGAAAACCAGCCAAAATAGAAGCAACTGTTAAAAAAACATGAATCATGGGGTGCAAGCATACCAACCAAAACCTTGAGTTGCCCCCTTCTGTCAGAACTGTCTCCAATTGTAGAGGAGTTAGCTTGCTTGATGTTCCTATCAGACAATGAAGCAGACAAAAAATGTTCAGAATTAATTTTCAAAAAAGGGTAAGATGAAAATAACACTGAAAAGTAGAATTGAAATAATGACAAGAAGGTAAGTTTTAACTACCTAATCCTTGATAAGCAGGCTGGAGGGTTAATGCAAATATAACTGCAAAAGGGGAAAACAACAATAAGGAAAAGTGACGACACAAAGGATTGATTGAGTTTTGCAAGAAGCATAACTTGCATTACAACGACTTAGATGATAAAATATGGGTCTATTACCAAAGATTTTTCATGAACACCAAGAAAAAATGGACACCAACAGAGAACTAGATAAAAGAAATTGGTGCTATCCAATCTGGGCCCATAAACAGGAGGAATAACCGATATGACTAAAAAGCCAAAAAAGTTTAAAGGATCAACACATAATATAATTTTCACATGAACAAACAACAAATTTCATACCTAGGAATGACAATATGTACCAGAGGGCGAGGCGGTAATCAATGATCAAAGAAACGAGTACAATAAAAACCTGTAAGAATAGATAAGCCTAATTAGGTTAAAAAATAAAAGCATAAAAACACATCGAACAGAGATAGAACTAGATGAACATAGGGTGTTCAATTGCGGTAGACAAAATTAAAGCTCAATAAATATGACATGTAGTTTACATGTACAACACTTGCAGAAGATCTCACTGTAAAACTGAGCAACTGTAGAGAAAGTAACAGCGGTAATAACCTTTCCAAATAAGAGAGTATCAGATATGAAAGCCTCCCACGTTTCTTCCCTCACAACCTACCACAAACAGGAAAAAAAACCCGAAATCACAAGCAATCATAATGATAGCAGTTGTTACTGTAACTGGCAAACAATCTTGTGACTTCTTGGAAGTTCACCTAATTTGACAACATTAGTATCCGGTCACCTATAAAAAAGCATTCTGACGCTGTTTCCCGTGTCTCGATCATCATTATAACATGCCTCCATCCAATTTACACAAGATATATTTCCATGTTTAGTTGTATGGGAGTTCGAGTTTCCCCAGCATAGCAAAGCTTACAGCGTATAATATTCCTTCCATGAAATCACAATTTCTTTTCATCCAAGAGGAGGGGAAACGAATTTCTTCTCACAATTCAATGAGAAACTGTTGATATATTTCTTCACATAAAAAGAGAAAACATCCATAGCCGAACGTAAACTAGGTCCCTGAGCAGGACTGCGGAGTGCTCAATCCTGTAACTCACATGAAATCCGTACCTTGAAAGCAGTCAGCATAAGAAAGGCCAGTACCGCCTGAATCTCCTGCAGGACGTCAGCAATTCATACTAAATCAGCTCAAACTCAACACCCATTTCACCGGAGCAGCTAATCGTAACCCAGATGTGATCGACAGAAAAGGGGATAGGCAGGCAGAGATAGAGAGAGATGTACCCGATAGAGGAGGATACTCGTTATGTCAGGGGCGAGGACGACGGATGCGGAGCTTCGGATCGGGATGTAGGAGAAGAAGGCAAGGAAATGGAAGAGGTAGTACGGCTCCGACACGATCGCGTTCAGCCACTCCATCGCTGTAATCCGCCACACCTCAGCAACTCTCTGCTACGCCTTCTCCTACAAAATCTCGGAAAAAGCAAGAAAACAAAGATGTTAATGTCGATGTTCTTGGTGGGCCGGACCAAATGAGAGAGCCCGATCCCCACTGGGGCCCAGTGAACACCCAGAACACTCACACTCAGCAGTGGCGTCGCCCTCCACCGATCATCAAGAGTTTCCAAATTCAAATTTTAGCCCATGAAGTCTCACATTTTTCTTTGCGATTCCAATCCAATCGATGTTTGACTCAAAATATTCACCAGAAACTTCATCGTTCAGCAAGGCACTTCAATATAATTCTCTTTATGCTTACCAGATAATGCAGACAACCGATGTACGGATCTAAGCGACTATTAATAAGTAATAATATTGTTGAAATCATGATTCCATACCAGAAGCAAAAAATTGCAGAGATTCAATCCATCCCCACATGACTTGCCCACTCGAGGGATTAATATACCAGGCAAGTAAGCCAAAGAGCTCGTCCGCGCAAGGCAGGAACTTGATATCGGGAGGACCAAATTGATGCATCGAAGAACAAAATTGATTTATCGAAGGACAAAATCGAATCACTGAAGACCAAATTGATGTAAAAGCCAAGAAAATGACTGGATTGATGTAAGATACATTTCTCGAGTACGAATTAGCTAATTTACTCACAATAATATCACTACGTGTGCATCTTGACGTGCATGAAAGAAGCCTCAAAATTCACTTGGCATAAGGATCAATGGAAATGCCATAAGAAGCAATTACTCTTGAATTTCACCTACTATATCTATATAAAGGGATTATTGCAGTAGAGGTCTTATATGTTTATCATTTTTAACGTATGAGTTTTATACATTTCAAAATGACTATTTTATCCGTATATATTTGATTTTATAACATACTTAAATTATAATTTTAAGGACTTACTAACGTGACCGTAATCCATTGACACAGTAAAATATTGTTAACATGGTTATCCGTTGATGTAGCATGATAATGTGGCAAAATAATTACTAGTGTAATATGCTATGTCATTGTACTGTATGAATAAATAATTATCATATGGTGACGTTAAATTATACGTGAGCAAACCGTAAAAGTAAGGATTAAATGTGGTACTATACTAAATATATATAATTAAAAATATTATTTTAAAATATATATTATTCATATACCAAAAAAAATTATATAAGACTTTTACTATATTTTTAGTTACATGCAAGTAATAATCATTCAATGCTTGACTCGTAACGGATGACCCTCCACAGCTATCTATGCTTCGAATATAGCTGCAGTGAGTTGGTTGTTTCTTGCTCGTGTAATTTTGGCTTGCATATTTTTTGTATTCAAGGTCGTCGGTGCAGCCTGAGACCTCGACTTTTACAAAGTGGTGTGGAATCCTTTTGTTAATTTTGAACAGTGTGATGATTTAGCTGAGCTCGAGTGGCTCTCCAACTTCGTGGAGGAATCGTTCTCCGGCGAGGACTTGCAGAAGCTGCAGCTAATATCCGGAATCAAGGCCCGGAGCGACCAAGGACCCAAAGCCACCCGCGAGCTCCATCCTGAACCGGCTCGCGCCCATCACAACAGCGCCGTGACCAACAGCCCGATCTTCCTGTCAGACGTGTCTGTTCCCGCAAAGGCACGAAGCAAGCGGTCCCGGGCTGCCCCTTGCAACTGGGCCTCCCTGCTCCTTGCCCTCACCGAGGCGCCGGATAACAGTTCCTACCCCTCCGAGCATGATGGGCCCGTCCCCATCCCGCAAGTAGCCACGGGCAAGAAGAACTCCCGGGCTGGCCCTAAAAGGAAGCCTATGGGATCGGAGGGGGCGGCCCCGGCCGGGGAGGCTCGGAAGTGCCTCCACTGTGCCACGGACAAGACACCTCAGTGGCGTACCGGGCCGATGGGCCCTACGACGCTGTGCAATGCTTGTGGGGTCAGTCACAAGTCAGGCCGGCTCGTCCCCGAGTACCGACCCGTCGCTAGCCCTACCTTCATGCTGTCAAAGCACTCCAACTCGCACCGCAAGGTCCTTGAGCTCCGGCGCCAGCGGCAGCTGCTCAGAGCTCAACAGCTGCAACAGCATCAGCAGTTCGGCCTCCAGGGTGAGAATGTGGTCTTCGACATGTCAGGCAGCGATGATCATCTGATCCACCAACATGTCGGCCTCGATTTCCGGCAGCTGATCTAGCTATCGGTGTTTAGGGCAGGGAGAGTTGATCTGAGAGCTTAGGTTGATCGCAGATTTTTAGACGCTCATCAAATTTGTTCTCTCTCTTTCTCTTTTTCAATTGTTAATACAATATATAAGGACCGCTACAACAAATACTACTGCTCCCTTGATCGTGAAATATCGACTGTTTGTTGAACCCGTGAGTTGCATGGAAGTAGTGTGCTCCACGTTGGGGCTCCAAGAGTTTTATAAGACGTTCTTGGTGGAAAAAGAATGTGAATGAAAGACCCCACTGAATTGAATTGGGTCCATGAATCTAGGAAATAGTGAGAATTCTTGTTCTCCCTCTATTCGAGAGTCTAGGATTGGAATTGATGTCCTTGCATTGATTTCTTCTCCTAAAGATCTCATTTCAATTGGAATCTGGTTAGTTATTCACCATCTAAGAGGGTCCCCGCTAGGCATCCATGGCTGAACGGTTGTGGTGCCCAACTCGTAATTGGCAAATTGGTAGATTCAATTCCTACTGGATGCACACCAACGGGACCCTCCAACAGAGTCTATTGGAATTTGCTCTGCATCAATGGAATATCATCATCCATACATAACAAATTGATGTGGTGTATTCATATCATAACATTCAAACAGTAAGAACTAACAGTCGTTTTTATTGAGGCCAGCACTCATGGGAAAGATAATTAATTTATGGATGGAATCAAATATGCAGTATTTACAAATAAAAGTATTCGGTCATTGGTAAAAAAATCAATATACTTTTAATGTTGAATCAGAATCAACTAGGACATAAATAAAGCGTTGGGTGGGTCGAACTCTTCTTTAATGTCAAGGTAAAAGCTATGCATAGTCATCGACTCCTAGAAATCTAATACACGACATAATTTGATATATGGACAGCATCATTGTAGTAAAGATCGTAATGCCAAAGGAATCATAAGCATAGAATACGACCCTAATCGAAATGCACACATTTGTCTCGTGCATTTATGGGGATGGTGAGAAGAGGTCTATTTTACATTCCGGAGGGGCTATGATTGAAGGTACCATTGTTTTTGGTACAGAAGCTGCTCGGCGACAATTGGACGAGTGGGGGGGGGGAGTGTTGGGGTGAACCAGAAGAGGTTTGGATAGAGCCCCAGACCTAAATGTTGGCTATGTGAGCATCCTGCTTATGCCTCCTCATCGACCGCGTTATCCCATTCTTAAAATCGGTTTATTTTGCCACAGCGTAGGGTAGCCACAGTATGGGTTTCGATGAAGCAAGTTCAGTCATTAGCGAAGCAGAAGCCACCGTGAGACAGAGAGAAAGGGGGTTCGATATAATGACACTACTCTCGTCCTAACAACCAAATGGTCGTCGGTTTGATTCTCATTATGAGACTTTTCATGTCCGATATTTCCTCCTTCTTCTATCCCTTTATAAACTCACGAGTATTCTATATAATTGAAAAAATAAATTAAGACGTCGAACTAAAATTAATTATTATTACTATAACTATCCATGGCTGGTTATGAGGCATCAAAATGTGGATGCTTATGGAAGAGAAATAAGAATACTTTACCTGTCTTTTACATTTTTATTAGTTGAAAAATGGGATGAAGAAAACGATAAATAGGATTTATCGAGCATTAAATAGGACTCAACATATTAAAAGAACTCTTTAACTTCTTTAATAATAAAAAAATAAAAAAGCACCCTATTTAAGATAATATTTTATTTACGAAATAAATTCATAACTAAGGATATTTTACCAGGATAATCATAATTTCAGACATCTTAGTGGGGGAAAATAAAATAGGGAAGAACCTTTTGCTCTGCAAGTGTGCGCTATTGCACCTCTATTATTGACTAGGGAACATTGTATTATTCATTCAACGTCAAAGTCAACAATCTAATAAAAAAACAATATTTTTATTTTTATTTTTTGCATTTTCAGCACTTTGTTCTTCTTATGTTTATTGCACATTCTTCCATAATAAATGAAATGAGGGTGTAGTGTCCTTTCCATGTTGCTACAAATTTTATACCATTATGCATATAGTTCATTTCAAAACGAGATAAAATTTGTGAAATAAATTTCGCATAATAAAGGCCCAAAGTAAATATTGCCAAGTAAAAAGGTCCATAGAAGTAGAGCAAAACACAAATTTTCTCATCAGTTCCAATTGCAAAGCCCAGAGGCAACAGTTTTGGCTGTCCCTTCAAAATAGACTTGTAATAAAAGGGATAACAACCCCAACAGAGCATTTAAGCTTCGGGTGCAGGCTGTGTCACTCCAAACTTAACCAGCAGCTTAGTCAGGGACTCGGGCGAGCAGACCTGATACTTAACATCGCCAGAAGGAGTCAGGAAGATCTCTGCAAGCTCAAGCTTGTCTGAGGTGAGGCTTGTGCTGTCCATGGTCTTGCTAAGCACCTTGAGAGCGAGCTGCACGGCCTCCTCCCTTGTGATGTCCTCCTTGTAGTCCTGCTTCAGGATTGACTGAGCAGCCTGGTTGTTCGCACCGATTGCAGCAGCTTTCCAGCCCCCGTAGTTCCCACTTGGGTCACTCATGTAAAGCTGAAACCCGAAGTTCTTGTCCCACCCAGCAAAAAGGAAGGACACCCCAAAGGGGCGGAGCCCACCAAACTGGGTGTAGCCCTGCTTGGTATCGCAAAGGGATTGGACAAGCTGCTCCACTGGCATCGGCTCCTGGTAGGCATAAGTGTAGCGCTGGGCCTGGACCCTGGCAGTGTTGATGAGAATATTGGCATCGGACATAATACCGGCCACAGCACATGCAACATGATCATCGATCTTGTACATCTTCTCTGTCGAAGTTGAGGTCTGGAGGAGTTTGGAAGTGACCTTTTTCTCCCCAACGAGGACAACACCGTCCTTCGAGAGGATCCCAATTGCACTACCAGCATTACCAATGGCCTCCATCGCATATTCAACCTGGTAAAGCCGACCCTCAGGGGAGAAGATTGTCGTGCGGCTATCATATCGTCGAGACATGTTGACTGTGAGCTAGAAAAATCTAGAAGATACAGGGATTATCAGTTGGAATATTCAGCAGGTACAACAATAGAGACACAACTACAGCAAAAGGACCAAAGAACTCAACCAGATAAACCTCAGAAACTCTGTCTCAACCACCACGATAAAAGAACAAGAAATCAGCCAGCTTTAGAATTTGGTATCTGTCCACAGAAGACAGTTCTCATAAAAGGAGCATAGAAGAGCCTTTTGTATCAGGGCAGAGTAAGCTCAATTAGATCTCTCGCACCAGTAATTTGTGTCACATTCTACCACACAAAAGCAAAATACAGCAAAACACTTGTGCCATTTTATGTAATAAAATCATTCACCATTACAAGTAGATTGAAAGACTTTCAAAGAAAATAACACATAAGGTTCAAAAGAATCTTTTTAGAGCTATGTTCTGAAGAACCAACTTCAACATTTAATGAAATGAAATATCCAGCAAATTGAAACAGTTATAGCCAAAAGAGGGAAACAAAAAAAAAGGTACCTGATAACTCACTCCCAACAGTCCCACCACCATAACAAAATGAATCCTACAAAAAAAATACATTCTACTCCTTGTATTCTTCTAGAATAATTTTTGCTTGCTACTCAACATCCATCCCTTACAGCAACAATCTATTTCTGCATTATCTACAGTTCAACTTTCAAGCAATTGCCTCCCAAATTGTGAGTCCTGACAAGAACATTGCCCCTACTCTTTCAAGGCAAAAATTGTTGTTCCTCATCAGGTATATATCATATATATTAAACTTAAACCATATCATCAGAATAAGAAGAAACAAAGATGAAAGTTTTCCAGTCTTTTGGTTGGGCGAGCAAGTAAGAAAACAGCAACAGCTAAACAACAGAAATGTTATAAGCAAAGATTCAATTGACTTAAAATTTGAATGTATCAGCCACAGAATTATCAAAATCTCTTTTTAGTCAACACAGCAGTACAGCACAACCTTATTTCAAGATAATCCAAGAGATTTCATTTAAAACAATTTATGACAAGTTCTGAATGGGTTTTCCAGACAATAAAAGCAGTTCATATATCTGAAAATTTTCCAGAAGAACTTTATTTCATATTCCTCAGAAGCTAATTTCCATTACAAAAACGTTTTGAATCAAATGAACATGCTGTTTAGCATCCTTATATCAGGAGAGGACATTTTTAACGAGAATACAAAATGGGGAAATCACCAAAATTATACATTATGGAAGAGGGACAGGGCACGGTACAAGGGCTTACTAAAAATTCCCTAAAAAAAATGCTAAACTGACTTAAATGTTGATTATTAGCATTCTTCTTCCAAGACAAATCAGCTTATAATTCTAATATGCAGACCAACAACAAAATTTATAGAGCTCTGTCAGAGAACTGAAGTAAAATCCTAAACCTTCATGAGTAGACACAGGGCTTGATTTCATGTGATTTATTAACTAGGGTTGAATCTAGATAGATGAATTTCAGTTACAATATAACAGTTGATTGAACAATGGAAGAAAATGAAGCTCGTCTAAATTGTAGAATCCAAATGATAGTGTCGGAGGGGAAACAGAACTGGGACACATAATATGCAGATAAATATCATACAGAATTAATACTCACTAGAATCACAGGATAAGGTGCTACTTAAAGATGAGGAGGAAGGACAGAAGTCACCATTGTAATAATGCATAAGTTCATTAGTCAAACAAAAAGACATGACATTTGAAGCATTATATTTATTGTACATAAAGCTAGACAAACAAAGAAATGGGCCATACCAAAAGAAAGATCGTGACTTCACTATAAGTTCATAGACTCCTAGTATTTCCTTATAAATGGATTAGCAACATATCAAAGAGATCAAATTGTTTGTCATAGAAATTTCACTTCGTAACAGGGCAGGGGGGCACACCATAACCACCATGAAATGCTTTTACAAATAAACAATGTATGTTCATGATGCTACCATCCCTAAAGCCACTCAGTGAAAATTCAATTTAATTGAATTGATTGACATCACTGTCTTCCTTTCAAAACTATTAACTGATGAAATAATGAAGCACAAGTGAGATTTAATGAAGGTGCATGAGCTTATTTTCGACAAATTATTGTGAAAATAATCCTAAACACCATATAGAGAGATCACACCAGCGGTGAGAGACTTCATCGAGTCGTGACTATCTAACTAACCATATTCTAATCGCAGATACCTTATGTAGCTACTTTGTAATTTGTGATATAAAACAAGAATAGCTCTCCCCTTTCACAGTGACATGACTAACCAAATGTCGAGTCCAAAAACCATATCCCCAAATCAAAAAGCATACTGAAGCATCTTCACAGACTACTAAGAAATCCATCCATGGGTCAGCTTTTCAACTCAAGGAAAACACTGCAACCCTAAACCGGTATAAGACATTTCATCTGACTTGCATATAATGTCAAAAACAAAAAACGACATCAGCTCTTTCTATCTGTGCCGAAGACCTTACAGAAAAATAGCAGTTGCACCCATGAAATCCAAACAAAATAGAAGCATATCAGGCAGCAATTTAGAATTAGTAGTCGCAAATCAGGGGAGGCAAATGATATAGCATAAATAAACCCTAGGATGAAAAAAGGCACCTGTCTCTTCACTTCAGTTGGACAATGGCTCCGCGGGGCCGCAAAAGCAAAGATCTCCGACAGAGGAGGAGGGAGAGAGAAGAGGCGGAGTGCAGTCGATCAGTCTTATGAACAGCCGAGGGAGCAGAGCGAAGCAGCCAAGGCAGGAGGAGAGGAACTTATGTCAAATTTCAATTTTCTTTTTTCTTTTATTATTTTTGACTTGAGCAGGAAGGTAGAGTTTCAGATTCTTTTTTAATTTTTCTTTTTTTTGGATAAAATAATAATGGTAGAAATAAGCCGAACATTGGGCTGGGCCTTGAAAATCTTGAAGATGGGCTGAAGGATTCAGTTGGGCCCAGGAAAAGTTTGGGATGGGCTTCTTGAAAGGGGTTTAACTCGGCTAACTCGAGTTCTCGCACTCGAAATTGGTCCCGCACTTTATTATTATTATTATTATTGTTTTCCACGTATATCTATTAGATTAGAAGGTCAACTGACGCTAAATTAATTCGATTATAACTCATTTGATTTCTAAAAATTAGCTTGATGAAACCTAGCCGTTACAGTCATAACTAGTTGATACTGAACATATATACCTAGCAAAAATGGGCCTGACCTATATAAGACAAGGAAAAATCATGCTTGGGCTAGGGATTTCGGGCCGATTGGGATGTCATGCCGTGTCGGCCCAACACAAAAATAAGCCCGAAAGTTTTCGTAGAAAATTATATTTAAAATACAAATAAAAGTTGTGAAAAAAAATGAAAAAAATATTAATTATATATAATATAATTATATTTCAATGCTTATTTTAATATTTTATTAAAGTTAATACAAAGTTTGGATTAATAGCCCAAAATTATCATTAACGATGGTTCATGCCACAACGAGCCTTATTATGTCACTCCCATACATGGATGATAGTATAATAGCTCAAAATTTCTTCCTCATCGATTCGGTGAATTGAAGATCCCATATTCAAATTTCATATAATACGTTAGCTTAAAGAGCGTTTACTAATTGCGTACTATTTGAGTCGAACCTCGGTGGTGCTATAGTGACGAGGTAGTGCTGAGAGCTGGCACTGTTTAATCCGTCTGATATGTTTGTGGTTGAACACGAAATCCAAACATTGCGTAATGGGAGGCAGATAAATTGCCACTATTGTCACCTTCCGTTAAACTATTAACAAAAATAAAAATAAAAATCCTAGTCTCAAGCTACGTTTTGGCTGGTTCAGACATACTGTGTGGTGTAAAAAAAAAAGTAAAATATCTAAGCCCTAGCTGACGGATTAGAAAAAGTACATCAAAGTTATATTTGGTTCGATGAATTTTTTTTAAAATAAAATGGAATGAATTTAATATTATAATGATGATGATGATAATAATAATATCAATAATTTTAATTTTAACTCTAATTCTATTCATACATACCACACGGATCTAATTGTATCCATATATTTAAGAAGTTATTTATTAAAAAAAATTGTGTTTAAGAACTTAGTTTGTATTGCATTCTTATTTGTTACTTACTTCACAACTCTTTCGAGCGTACCACTATCTCAGAGTTCACAGGGTAACCGGAGCGACAACTACCGGAAAACAGAGTCAGGACCGTCCTCGATTCACCGTCCACTCACATTTCCATCCCTCTAATTTGGCCGTGCGATCAGAGGGAAAGGGAGTGACCATTTACCCAATTACTTCCAACCGCGCGCGTTCCACCCAATGAAAGGTGGAAAATAATCATTCCTTGGATGAAAATATTGAGCTAAATAAATTAGTTAATGACAATCATTCGTGTATCAAAAACGATATATATAATAGTCAGATGGCGTGTGGCGGACACATTCAATTGTTGCCCATAAATATATATATATATATATATTCTCAAACTTTCTAGCCTTTGTACTTAATTTATGCCATATGACAGCTCAGTAGCATCCGTGTAGAAGAAGTTTGTTCGTACCCATTAATTACTCTACTCTTATTGAAATCTCAATTTGGCATTAACTTACTAAATTTATAGAAATTAAATCCTACCGTGCGGTTAGCTTCACGAAACCCTAGCCACTGGGTCAACAGCCGGCTAGTCGGTACTGAGTATCAATTAACTGTTCTCAAGAAATTATTGATATTCAACTTGTTGCTTAAAATACGACATACGGTCAGCAGGCGTGTGGCCGACACGCTCATCGTGAGTATTTAACCTCCTTCCCTCGATATCAAAAGGGAAACACTTCTCCCAAACGGGAAAAAAAAAATTTAAAAAAACGATCAAATAGTTCATGGGAGAAAGTTGAGTTATTACCTTCCTCCGGCTTATCACCGGCAGTCTGTTCAGGGTTCCAAACTCGCGGCAACTAAACACGAGAGGCGAGTTGCAGCCTGCAATCCGAGCCGAGGACGGGTTTTTGGCGGTGGAGCATGTGGTTTAATTTGATGGATCGAAAAGAACACCAACGGCGAAAGCACTCTGCTGAGCCGACACTGACATTGAGAAACGAAAGCTAGGGGAGCGAATGGGATTAGATATCCCAGTAGTCCTAGCTGTAAAAGGATGGATACTGGGAACCCACTGTGGACGTGGTAGAGTGGTTCGGCACTCATCATCTCAATGGGAGGATTCGAGTTCGAGTCCCACCTGCGGTGGGGAGCTCTTAACCCCTTAAATGGGTCAATTCGGGGCGATCCGGATTAGTCAGCTGGACAAAGTCCAACTGGATACCGGCGATTTATACAAAAAAAAGGATGGATACTGGGTGTTGTGTGTATCGGCCCGTGCAGTACTGTTGCGAAACACCATGAACGGACTGCCGTGATAAGCCGGAGGAAGGTGAGGATGACTGCAGTAATTATTTGGTTATGTGAAAATTTAGGCTAATGTGTCTCGCTTTTTCACTACCATGTCAGCCAATTTTTATCATCTCAGCACAATATTCCAACAATTTTTTTTATATACGCCAAACTAATAAAATTAGAACTCAAATATATTATGAAATCAAATACATACAACTGGAAGAGGCACCTACTTCAAAACATATAGGACTCAAGTACTAAGAATAGCAAAGATGTAAGATCTCTACCGTAATTGTTCTTAATCAATAAGACCAACTTGTATAATCTCCTATTGATTCTCTCATATTTGGGTCCGTTACCATTCGGTCAAGATATATGATGATTATAAATTCAATCTTCTAGATGTGCGATTGTCATATTATGGACCACCTGCTACAATTATTAACGACCTACCCAATCATGTAGAAGTTTGACTCAGACTTTGATTAATTACTGACTCCGTTAAAACTTTTAAAAACAGTGTTAGACACCTCGAATGTACTAATATCATATACACACACGCAATCAAATTTAACAAAAATCAAAGATAGGGTTTTGTGATTTTTATTCAATTAAATGCAAAGCAACAGGAGATGTACACAATTACTTTAAAAATTACCGCATCTTGAGGAAATTCTTCCCGAACACGTATAATTTTCACTTGACTTAGGGTAACGACGCACTTATATCTAATTTAAAAGTTTAAATTGATAAAACAGTGGCACTCAATTTCTTATATATCAGGATATTTAATCTTATTTTTCTAATGTGAAATCATCTTTATCGATGGCACATATGTTATACATAACTATTAATTAACCTGCTAACTTGTTAGGTCCAATTTGCATTATAAATTTAAATATTCCATGTGAATTATTCACATATTTTAAAAAATATATATAATATTCAGATGGCGTGTGGCAGACACGCTCAATTGCTGTCCATATGCCAGCAATACTATTATATATTATCATCTGATCTCTAACTAATCCTCAAACTTCTTAGCTTTTTGTATTTTATTCCCAGCTCATCAGCCTCCTTTTATTAATAGCATGTCGGATCTCTTGGTCGTTCATCGCTTCATATGTTTATATATTTTAATACCTATTAATATTTTTTTTGAATGTTAATACCTATTAATTGATATTAGATAGTGTTTATTCAAAACATCGGCATCTCTATTAACATAAGTTAGTTGAAATAATTCGATATCCTTTTTTCTTAAATAAAATATTGGATTCAAATTTTATAAATGAAGATAATTTATATTATAAAAACTCTATCCACCAGTGAACTCGCCCTATCCTAATTTGGATTAGTTATAATTCAATGAATTTATGGATACTAAACGACTTAAGGTACATAGGAAAAAAGAAAAAAAGCCTAGTATCTCTTTTACCCCTCTCTCTCGGTGATCTATATTCATGTCTCAAACCCTAATAAAAATTATCATGTTGAATCGAATAATTATATCATAATCTGTTCTCTAATTCCATTTTATATGCACATCGTATTACTTGGGATGGTCTGTATCACATAGTCAGACTTACCATAAATTTTCCAGGTACTATTGTTAGCTATGCTATGCAACGACGCCAGTACATTTTTTAATTAGCAACTTACGCGTACTACTAAGCGATAAGTATGACAGCATATTATATATTAATGGCATGCACATATTTTTTTTATATATCTTCAAGAAGCACAACTAGAGAGAGATTCCTTTTGATCAGAAATAGAGAGATTCCATTCACATTGAAGCGCCCACCCATCTTGGTCCGAACTTGTATCAATGGGGACAGACATTTGTAGATGGATGAGATAGGAAGAGAGAGTGTTGGTGGGAGAGCAAGTTAGGGAAAAAGGAAAATAGCGGTGGAAGTAGTAGCTATTGTCAATTTTGGTCTATTTTTCTCCGGAGTCATGTATGCCCAACAAACCCGCGAGCAAATTTATGTATGTGTGTGGGGGGATTCACCTACAACTATACACTCAAGTGAGAAATTGAGTCTATAACCTTATGAACTACTCACAAATCGTACATACATTTCATATGCTTCAACTAGCATTTGGAGTTCTAATTTTGCTATTTTAACCATCACTTATTGACTTTTGTGAGCTGAGATAGTCCGTATATTTAATTATCAAGTGCATAATTGATGAAAAAAATCAATTTTGTATTCGATTTTATTATGCCGATATTAAGAACGAAACCAAAAAAAAAATGGTAATACTCATTCTGTTACATTTCAATTTCATTTCCAAAGAATCAATGGGATCATCAACACACATTCTTCGTTTATGAACCCACGTCATTTTTTTAAAAAACAATTCAGTCAATATTAACTCTTATTTCTAACCAAAATATTCAACTAATATTGAGTAGGGGTGATTAATTGGTTAAGTAGCTTGAGGACAATCTTGCATGGTTGCATTAACCAAAAAAAAAAACGACGTCTACGGTGGCGGATGGCTCGGCTACCATTGCTTGCATGAACGAATCGGTGAAGAGAAGTACTGTGAAATTTTGATATGTAGGAAAGGATAAGGTGGTAATTTGGCTTCTCTTTGATCCTCCATAGGCATATAACTTGGTGAAATTCTGAAGCTCGTGTGGTGGATTTCCTCTCATCCGTCCGTCCGGCGGAAGAGCTAAATGTGACCTGCACGCCTCGATCAATTCACCGGCTCGGAGGGCAGAAGATAGGGATACCAGGTCAGAGTCTAACGCGGGACTAGTGGCTGAAGTCCAAGCCTAAGCTTCAGAAGCGAGGAGCCTCGGCAATACCACACCCAGAAATTGAGAAAAATCACAGCCCGAAATGGAGGTGGCTGAGGAGGAGAAAAATGAACTCACTTGATGTTATACGGTTACTTCGCAGCTTTTTCCTGCAACGAGGAGGGCAAAACGGACATCTTACCCTAATTTGCTAGCCGCGGGAAATGCGCATCTAATGATTAAAGCTGGTAATTCGTGTATTAAGTGATATTTAGATTTGTTATATTTAAATAATTTGTATAAATGAGTAATCTACTTATTTGATTTGTATAAATTAAATATATCAATTATATATATAATTAATATTATAATTATAAAATATTTACTATACCATTATAATATTTATTTTAATATGCTTTATATAATAAATAAGCTAATAATATATACAGTTAAATAAGTAAAATAGATAATATATAATGTATATTTAAATATATTTAAAAATAATATTATGTTTTTATATAATACTTATATTATTTTTTTAATATAAATCACCTTAATCTTTAAAATTATTAAATTTTAATTAATTCAACTCCAACTGATATACTTATGATGGGTAAATCTAATGATAGATTTTAAGGGGGCACGAGGGTGATGGTCCCCTTGGATTCAGGAAAATCAATGAAATGATATGCAAATTTTACTAAGTTATTTTAATTTCACTTCACCTAAATTTGATCACATGCACTTAAACTAAGTTTTATTCCATTGAACTAAAGTTATAGATATGTCCCTAAGTAAAACGCATTCTAACATATTTTTTATTTATAATATTTGAATTTAAAATATTATTTTTTAAAAAATATAGTAAAATATCTCAACTAAATTATGTTATTCAATACTATTAATATGGAGATTTTTTTAAATAAATATCTCCAGCATATGGTTTATGGAAAAAAAGATATTTTTAATTTTTAATTTTTGTGATTTTAGCTCTTTTATCTTAAACCTTTATTTGTCGTCATTCTTATTCTTAACCTTCTCAAATTTTTACCACTTTAATCATATCTTGAAAATTTCCTTTATGTGTAGTTGATGTGATATTTTAAAAAATTAAAAGTATTTAAAAAAACTTTAATGAATACATAATGGGATAAAAAAATTAAAAATAATAATTAGAAAAAACACAAAAACAAAAGAAAGAAAGAACATGTCTCCTCCGCGACTTTATGTTGCAGAGTTGACCGGGGCTCTATCAAGCATCTGTGTATCATTGATTTCCAATAATTCCTCCAATTATATTTTTTCTTAAAAAATTCTTTATTTTTTAATTAATTTAGAATTCTTAACAGTATCTCCGGGTCAGCCAAAATATATTTCGAAACTAGTTTACGGTCGAATCAAAATTTTTCAGAAAAGTTTCTTTGATTTTTTCAAATTAAAATTTGATCTTTCAATCACCCAAAATTGGTAACACTACCCACATTCTTGCCCTTAGGTAGAGGGGGAAATCAGCAATGCTGCCCTCAGGTCGACTTTCCTTGGTGAAGGCGGTCGACGTGGACGTGCCCAGGGATAACTTGCCTGATTTTTATTTTATCTTTAATCGTTTAAATTTCTTCAAAATATTTTTAATTTTTAAAATACCATATAGTAATACTAACAGAAAATTAAACGATACAACTAAGGCGATAAAAATTAAAAATATTGAGAATAATAATGATAAAAAAATAAATATTTAGGATAAAAATAATAAAAATATCTTTTTTTCCATGATTCATTGTACACTACATTCCACACAATTTGGGGAAATATTAATTCGGACGGGCAAAACCGCTGGCCGGGCAACCTGGGGGCGCCCACGGAGTTTGTTAAAACCGGAAATTCGCTTTCAAGATTGTGTGGGGGCTCCTGAAAACCGGGATGTTATTGGAGAATTCCTTTTCATAGATTTTCCATCCATGTCTCGAAAAATAAATCGAATTGAAAAAAAAAGGGTCTTATTCAATGAAGCTGAGAAAAATATAGATTTTAATAACACCACGATTTTTAATAGTGCGTTTAAAAAATAATTTAAGAATAAAACCAATCATTTAATTCCAATTTATTCAATTAATCTATGTGTCCAAAATGTTGCAAAAGACAGATATGTTGACTCTCTTGCAGTTCCGGTTCACATTTTTTTGGGGGGTTGGATGAAGTTTGCAGTAACTTGAGAGGACCTTTGCATAAATAAAAATAACATTTGGTCAACTTATCTCTCTTAGGGGGTCATCGCTCTAAATTTTTAGGATCTCCAGAAGGAAAATATGTTATTGGAAAAACAAACGTGTTAATTAATATATAGGAATATTAATTAATTAAGCTGCATAATATGCGGTGCCACGCAGGATGGCTGAACGTGTCGGAGGGGCTTGTGCTGGCCACGCGCCTCCTCGTTGTTTATTGGTTTCCTCAGATCCCTTCGCTCGTGTCGCTCTTCCTTCCCCTCATCCCGTTCCGTCGTTTTCTTTTCTGTTTCCTTCTTTAGCTTTTGCCCTCTTGGTTGCACCTTATTTACACTAATAACCCGCACATGTGCTACGCTAGCCCACCATTCGGGATCACGATTTTACTCGGACAGATCTTGCCTGTGTTCTTATTGGGTCAACATCATACATAATTAATCAGAATTTCTGGCCACTTTTCATGTTAATTTAACATGGACACTTTCTAGTATTCCAATCGGATACTAATTATGCAATGCTCATCGACTTTAGTATGGCATCTATTTTCTGTCAAATCGTTATATCTGACACGTTAATTTTGTTAATATGTTTAACAGTAATATATGTGATGTTGATTCAACATATTGTCATATAAAATGATTTGACGGAAAAACTTTGTTAAATTCGCTGTGAGTACATAAGATATTGGGTTTGTTTTCACTTAAAAACTTAAGCTGATAAGTTACGGTTCTCCACCTTCTTATAAATTCACATTTTTTTTTCAATCGATATGTGATAATATATCTCAACATCCACTTTCACATGACAACGTAATCCACTTTGTCATGTGCCGTTAAACATCTACCCTCAACAACTGTCTACGAGTTGAGTATTCTTCTTTCGATCTCATATATGGGGGACAATTGGCTAGGAGTTAAGCAATTTTCTTCCTGCTCGGGTTTAATATCAACTGACCACGAACTGGGCTTCTGGACTTGGGTTAGGCAAGGTGTGAGCCCACTGACTCTAATACCATATTAAATTCGTTACGAGTTTATAAGAGATTAGACCCGTTTTCACTTAAAAGGTTAAATTAATAGGTGGCGGTATCCAACTTTCTTATAAACCCACAATGTTTTCTTTATTTAGTCGATATGAGATCGTATATATCAACAATAGAACATGTGAAAATTTCATGATAAAATTGAAAAATAACCATCTCATGCTTAAGTAAATATTAACATTACATTGTTTGGTGTTAGAAATTCCATCGAATCACACTAATCCTGGTTCAACTAGATTAGCCTATTTAAAAATAAAATTTATCCAATATATGAATTTACTCCACTCATAAGACTTAAACCGCAAGACTCACTTAAATCGAAGGGGCATCAAACCACCATAACTAAGACACGGTCATAATTTATGTTTGATAATTCTCGTTCACGAGGAAACGCCACGAGGCTTCTAACCAAAGGCACTATTCGTTCATGGTATGCTACTTTTGGTTTTTGGTGGAAAATGTAGTATAGCTTTGCAAGCAGGGCAGTATTCTTACAATGAAAAGGACAAGATCCGATTAGTGGGATTTCCAATGATGGAAACCTCCATTTTGCCTCTATTAAAACGGCACCGATTTAACCAAGACAAACCAATAAATCAATCTATAGATAGGGGGAGAAAGAAAAAGGGCCCATAGAGAGAGAAAAACCCTGGTTTTTGGTCCTGGTTTTCAACCCCCTCTTAAAACTCTCTTAGTTTAAGCCAATTGTAGTAGAACATACATACATACATATATATATTTATATATGACCTCCATAACAGTGCCTCTTAACAAATTCTGAACTGTAAAATATTCTTTTATGATCTATTAAAAGTATTAAATTTGAGTCAAGATTATCAATAATTATTAAGTACATTCCAAATTTCCAGTCCCCCTTTGGAAAATGGGAAACGGACCCTCCTCGCCAGCATCTACACGATTTTACTCTTCTCATCATATTCAGTGTGTATTGCTCATCTGTCATAGAAACACGCAATGAGTCAACTAAAATTCATTCAAGCAGAATACATATGGTCATAATGAAGTTAAAATTTCAATTTTAATTAACTTTTACTGATTTTTACACGTACGAAATGGATGAGTATATAAAAGATACAATCCTCTGACGCCATTTTCACCAACCCCATTGAATGCTTAAATACCCCACTTACGCATTCCCCTTGTGTACTTCCAATCTCTCTCTCTCTCTCTCTCTCTCTCTCTCAATTCACGGAGGAAAAAAAAAACCATAGAAGCAAACTGAGGAGGAGAAGAAGATCAAGAAGGGGGGAAGAATCGATTAATCGGGGTTCGAGAATGAGCTGCAATGGATGTAGGGTTCTTCGTAAAGGGTGCAGTGATGACTGTGTAATAAGGCCGTGCCTTGAGTGGATCAAGTCGGCCGAGTGTCAGGCCAACGCCACCATGTTCTTGGCCAAGTTCTACGGTCGGGCTGGGCTGCTCAACCTCATCAGTGCTGGTCCCGAACAGCTCCGACCCGGTAAGTGATGACGCCTTTATGTTGATTGACCATTTGTATACAACCCGGTCAGTAAAACAAAAAAAAAAAAACAAAAAGTCCCTTAACATTGGTTGCTTACGCTTTTATCATTCACCGTCCGTCCATCTGTATACGCAGCCCTATTCAGGTCACTTCTTTACGAGGCATGTGGGCGGATCATGAATCCGGTATACGGCTCGGTCGGGCTGCTGTGGTCGGGCAACTGGGCCCAATGCCAATCGGCGGTCGATTCGGTCCTCAAGGGCACCTCCCAATTGATGCAAATCCCCTCCTCCCTGCCCGTCGGGTCGGCCAAGGCAGTGGTCCCCTCTCTCAAGGACTCCTGCGACATCCGCCACACCAAGAAGTCAGCCGCATCCGGCTCACGGGATATCCACGGGGCCCGCCAGCGCAAGCGGGCCAAGCTCGACCCTGAGCTGGACGACCCGAAACCCAGCCTCTGGATCTACCCGACACCAATATACGAGGAGACGAGGCTCACAGAAAATACTGGCATGGAGGACGAGAGCAACTTTTCTGGCGAGACTGTCGAGGACTCTCTGGCTGCAACGGCAGCGAAGGGTCCCAAGACAGAGTGTATCTGGAAATTCGACAGGCCGGTGGCCAAGACGCCGGCGACAGTGGCTGACCTTGATAGTACAGTCGGCTTGGAGCTGACCCTGTGAGTGACTCGTGATTGAGCCGGCTGAAGCACTAACAGATCCATCCAGCCACTCCCGAGCCGCCAAATCATGACATTTGTATACATCTTCAGCCGGACATTTCAATTTCTTCTGTTGATTAGCATATATTAGTATTCCATTATTATAGTCTAATAAAATACATATCCGGCTTCATCATTCTCATGACTTCCCGCTTCTTAATCGGCGTGGTTTTAGCGGTAAATGAGCTATACATAAATAGAGAAGTAAAATATAGATATATTTCTATATATATCTAAAGGATGCTAATGAACCATCTTAAAAACTATAATGGCACAAAATGAAGAGGCGAGAGAGTTCGAGGGTCTTTTCTCTGAGTCAAGCGAAAAATATATGATAATATATTGCAAGTATATATACGGACAACGGTTGAACGTGTCTCCAACACGCCATTTTAATACTATATTATTATGATATTATTGAGTGATTGGAAACTTGGAATAAATATATATATATATTCAAAGTATACGGGTAGTGCCAGCTGGGAGTGGACCGACCGGCCTAACGAGTCAATTAACTATGACATTTGTATTTGTTCAAAGAGAGCCTCGGCCAGAAGTGCTCATTTTAGAGTCAACACATCTGATCATATTGATTATAAAGATCATAGAAAAACATCCATATTACACGTGTGTGCAGCACCGGATTCTTGAAGGCTTAATAAGTCTTAAAATAATTACTTGTCTTTTTTTTTTTTACAGTTAGGCCTTATATATATTTGAAAATTACATTTTTGTACATTTATTTATTTTATTCCGTAATACATATGAGTAGTAACTAATTCTCCATCATAGTTCAAACAACTACATGTCTAGAAGTTTGAATATATAATGAATGAGGCTCGGTGACGCTTGAGCTATCCCAGCTAATCAACGAATCTATAATTGAGAGAATCGATATTATTGTACATACAAGTTGCTCGATCGGTCATTATTTAACACATAATCATGACAAATGCCGACCCAGACAAGAGGCCGAACCCGACCGAACGGTCGTAAGAGGAGGCTACCAAGCCGTATCAAGAAGTACATATAACCACAGAAAATAAGACGCTACAAAGTTTTAGGGTTTAATCAGCTCAGGAGACGGTCGGAGGAGCAGTCGTACGGTCAACTGTGGCGTTTGCCATTTTCAATTCTGGAAAGAATATTAAATGTGCAGAGTTGAACGTGTCCACCACACGCCTTCTGCCCTTTCACCGAGTATTTTAAGCCATAAGTTCAGTATTAATATATATATGTATAACTAATTAACATTCAGTGCCAAGTGCCTACTGGCCATTGACGTGATGGCTAGGGCTTCACGAGGCTAATGATATCTATTACTCGATTTTCACAAATCTAAAAGGTAGGATAATTGAATATAGAAAACTGTTCAAATTAATCATATTTTTTAATTTTTAATATTTAAATCGAATATTTTATTGAAAAAGAAACTGATATTGAATTACTTCTATGAAGAGCTCTTCGTAGTGTTCTCAATCAGGACCTTTCCCACCTTGAATTCCCGAATCTCAGCCGAGATAACTAGGAGGGACATCTTCATGAGAATGAATATGTTGTTGCATGCTCCATATTGGATTACGGTCGCTGTCGGGTTTGCTCAGACATCCCAGCATTTCGAATGAATCCATGGATTTCATATTTATCCTTTAAGGGGAAGCGAGGAATAAGGATGGTGTCATATATTCTCTTAGGTTTTTGAGGCACGGTAATGTCGTACCATTATAGTGATTATAGCAGGACAATTTTGCTCCGTGTTGCCCTCTTCACGCCGCAATCCATTAGTATCGACGAGTTATTGATATATCCAAGTCCATTTAATTCTCAGTAACTCCTTTGAGTCAATGAGATTGCTGCAGACTTCTGCCCTCACGGTAAGAACTCAGTCATGTACATATCGGTTGGAAACTGCAGACAAGGCGAAGAAAGAATTGTAGCAGACGCAGCATCGAGCATCTATTCTTTCATTCTAATTAGGTCCGGTACTTGAAGACCTCAAGGCAGGACTCTCAAAGAATCTTTGGAGCGAAGAATGGCCGCAGCATGAGTGGAGCCCTCTTGTTTTTGGTCAAGTGTGCTGCAGAAACCCGATGCAAGATATCAATTCCCACTTTTCCACCGTTAAGTTCAGTGAAGACTTCTCGAATATATCATTCACTAAACCGTCAGGAGCAACTATACATTTCTATTTCAAGCTAGGAGAACTCTATGTTTTGTAGATCAACCATCAATTCTTCCTTTTCTTTGCTTCATCATGGTCAATTAGAAACCTGGTACATACAGAGAGTTGATACTGATTCAAAGGACGACTTTTCTAGCAGAGAAGAGCTGTTTCACTGAGGAATTTCAAGCCTGTGGGACTGCTCTTGTGGGAACTCAAGAATCTGATCTTCAGGATGACGTTGCCAGCGCCACTATGGTTTGCTTATTCAGGTTTTATGTGGAATCTCAATGTATCCCTCTGACACGATCTTGTGGCCTTCAGCACTATTCACTGTCAGTTGAAAGGAAAATGAAGTAAACAGTAAAAACTGGAATTGACAGCAAGTCAGTAATGGCTATGCCGCATCTCCGAAGATCATTCTGTTTTGTTACCAGTAGGTGCTTCGTTTTCATTGTCGTTCAAGAAATCCCAAGACTTCGATGCTGTGGGAGAAATTGCCCATCTCGTCATGGTGTGATCAACTCGGTTCTTGATAACGTGTGGAATCTCAGTTTGCTCTATCGATACGATCCTCATCCTACCATCTTTCCTCACTAACTTCACTGTCGACGAAAGAAGCAGATCAGCTGTTAAAAGCCACTTCTTCTTCGGAAGAAATTTCCTGTTCTGCTCAAAGCTCGTAAGTCAAAAATCTCTTTCTGGAGTTATTTATTTAGGCCGACAACAAACTCTCCGAAGAAGCTCATCATGAAGGTAAAGAAATACGTTCTTTTGCAGACAACTAACCTGGGTGAGAAAGCCACCAGAGGATAAGGAAGCAGAGGATCACTATAACAGGAATTAAGTGGACCCATCTCTTAAGCAACCGAGACCTAGCAACCTCTTTCTTGTCCGGACAAAGATGCATCGGAAGAAGATGGCCTTCATCATCACTGTCAATTCTTCTCCTCGGGGAAGAGTGGGCGATGGTTCGAGGCAAAGGCCTTTGTACTGCATTGAACACGTAGCCTTCTTCGATCTCCCGAGATGAAGAACCTGTGTTCCTCTGCGGCATTTTTCAATAGAGAGACTTTGGTGGAGATTTTGAAATGGAATGGTACTGCTCCGTTGAGTCTTTTCTCTGGTCAAGCGGGCAATTTTGCTTTTGGATCAGTTGTTTCTATATTTTTATAGCTTTGCTAGCGGCGGGAAAATTCATGTGCTTGCCATGCAATCCGTACTTTGGGCCACCCGGCCCGACCCAATCAAGTAAAAATAATTATTTTTAAAAATAAATTTAAATAATATAATATTTAGAAATAAATTTTTATATATTCTAAGTTGATCCATTAATATAAATGTTGTGTTAAAATATAATTATTTATATATAATTAATTATTTTTTTAAATTTCTCATTAATTTCCTTTTTTTATAAATATTATTTCATAGTTTTCATCCGACACAATTTTCTCATAAGACAAGATTGATTTTATTCAATTAAATATATATTAAACATGTTAATATATTTTACTTATTTAATTGTATATATTATTAATTTAATTTATCATATAATATATATTAAAATTTATTTATTACATTTTATAGAATTAAATATATTAATTATATACATATATAATTAATACAAATTAAATAAGTGAATTACGAATTAAATACATTTTTACAGGCCTATACGAGACAGATTGTGCACGCGCTCACACTCTGTGCTCTGAGTAGGTCATTGCCCCTGAGGCATCAAGGAATTACACCCTCTTAGTTTCCTGGAAAATATCCAATGCAGAAAATCAACCACTTTACAGATTTTTTTTAAAAGAAAAAAGTTCTTTCTTTTCCACGATGATGTGGCATGCAATAATTGCGTCCGCACCGTGCCACTGCAGAACCCGTGCACAGCATATCATTGTCACTTTCGCTGAAAGGCGGCTTTGTCCTAGTATGTCTCCATCACCAAACACTAACGAACGAGCTGGCATTTTCCTCGGACCGTCACCGGACGTGGGAGCCATGGCGGACAGCTTTTCCCTTGGCTGTCCTCGCCAAATTATCACCCAACAGCAGGGATGGTCGATCTGACAGACCGGACCGGCGGGAGAAGAAATGTGACTCTTAACGAGTAAAATGTGTCTTGTTATAAACAGAGGCCGGCAGGCATGGTTGCATGACCCAATATGTAAAAATTACGATATTACTATATTTAGTATTAATATGGGAATATCTATCATCAACAATTATTTAAGAATTGGATATTATTCTTGTGTCTCGAACTACGGAGACAACTGATTATGAGTTGGATAATTTCTTCCATATTTGAGCTTAATATTAACTCACCTGAGTTGTGCTTCTGGACTCGGGTTCGGTGTGGTGCGAGCCCAGTAATCTTATACCATATTAAATTCATTATGAATTTATAAGAAATTAAATTTATTTTTATTTAAAAATTAAAATTAATAAGTAAAACTATATAATTTTTATGTTAATAAATATGAAATGATTTTGCTGATGAGGTAAAAGCTTGTGAACTGTATGCGTTGGTCCACACCTTTAATTATTTGCTAGAAATTCGCGTCACCTATATTCGGAGATAGGTGTGATGTCTATCTTTTTTCTGTGGTCCTTGGATTTCTATTCTTTTTAATAACATTAATTTATTATTTTATTGTCTTGGTGCTGTACTAATGTCTCCGAGGAATAAGTGTGCAAACTTTTCCGGAGACGCAATAATTTGGTATAAAATGTTCAAAACATAACTTGATAGCATGAAAGCTATATACATAATGATGTCAATTTTTTTTCTTGCATGGATGATTACAAACTTTATAAAATACATGTATGTATGTATGCTGACGTGTCCGCGGAGGCGAACTGGGTCGGTAGTGGGACATGGTCCTTGGTCCTCTGGTTTTCCTGGGACGCGCCACATGAACCTGCGAGCAAGTTGGGCCTGGCATGATTGGCCGAAAAGCCCTCCATTTTCTCCTCTTTATGGATAAGATTAAAATAGATCATTAAGACGCGATGACTGAGGTGGAAAGCAGCTGAAAATAATAATTAATAAAGCTTTATTTTATCTGTATTTTCCAAATCTATCTCAGTTCCTAGAAAGAATGAAGAAAGACGGCTGAAGCCGTTGAGAAGAAAGCGATCAAGGAGAAAAGGACAGGAAACCAAGCACTCATCATCTGCAGTTCTTTCAGCCGCCAATAACGGTTTTTTGCTTAACCTGAGAGCTCTGTTGCAGCTGAGATACGCTGGGCAAGAACTCATAGATGCGATGATCTATCTCACAATCAACCCGATCGAACTGCGGTCCCCCAGCGAGAGACGCAAAACGAAGATCAGAGCGCTTCGAAATCAGACTTCCGGATCGGGATCAGGAAGGATCGAATTACATAGATAATCTGCTGATCATGTTATTGAGTAATTTGTACATATATATACATACGGACACGGACAGGATAGAAGCTTGGGAACCCACAGCTTCAATCGAAACAAAATTCTACAACATACCCATCTCCAATCAATGAATCAGATATCAAATTCTACAATCGAATCGAACAAATTATTCGAGGAACCCCCTTCTTCCGCACCCTACGCTGATCCATTCCCTAAGCCCCTCAAGAAGAAGCCGAGGCTCGTCCTCCACAGCTTCAACTTTTCAAGATGATTCAGCGAACGGATCAACGCCGCAACCCTGTCCGGTTCTCCCCTAATAAACTAATATCAACGGACGACAGCAAAAACCTGTGGAAAAAGTTCGGCCGCACTGAGTCGAGTGACCCGTGTCAGGAGCCAGAGCAGTACCCACTCCGGGTCTCCGTCGGGGTTGCGGAGTTGGAGCTGACGAAGCCGCCGCCGCCGTCCGGCCGTCCTCCTCCTCGTTCGGCGGCGGTTTTGTCCGTTTTGATCTGGAACAGGGTCTTCAATACATTGATTATGACCTGTCCCCGCTTCGGAGGAAGCCGCTGTTGCCTCCGTGGTCTCTCCGGTGTGTTGAAGGTTCCCCGGTCCATTTCCGACGAGGAACTCATAGAGAACAGTAGATTATAATTACTTATCAAATTTAGTATAAATTTTATTTTCCGGGCATGAAGTTCATATTTAATTTTAAATAGTGGTCCAGATATGTGTTTGATTGGCCTTAACCTTTCCTCTTATCCTTTTATTTTAGGATTTTAAAAAATATACTGGTAAGGAAAGCAAAAATAATTAATATTAAAAGTTGTAAGGGTTCAAATTAGATTTTAAATGTATAAGTTTTAAATAAAATAATATTATTATATCAAATTTAATTATTTTAAACTTCCCATCATCTTATTTTTAGTGTCTAAAAAATTATTAAATTATAATTAATTTATATTTAAATTAAATTAAATCACCAAATAATAAATATCTTATAATACAAATTCTTTTTTTACACAAAACTCAAATATAATAATTTACTTAAAAAAATAAAATATCAAAAAAAAAAATTTTCAATCATATCCCACATCCCTTAAAATTAGTCGGCGCTGTCGGGTCATCTTAGTAAACGAGCTTGATGATTGTGTCACATATGACGTCACTTGTTACGTATGAGGTGACGTGACGTTTCAGTTTTGCCGGCGTGGGCTAGTGGCTGTGCGTTGATCCACTTGGACACGAACATCGGAAATAAATAAATTAGAGAACCCCGACACACCTGCACTTGAATTCCGGTACAGAACCAGACAAGACCAAATTCAACGTCACCAATTCAGATTCAGAGTTATTTAATCAAGTCCCTCCGCCTCCGCCATGCTTATCCAAGTCTGGCCAATCACACTTTTAACTTTATTTTTTTATTTTTTTATTTTGTCCCTTTCAACGAACCTGAGTTATGTCCTTAATGTAATTATTGTCGATAAAGTCTTATTGATTTCCTTTTATGCGATTTGCTAAATGGAGTTGAACTTTAGAGACGGGCCGTTATAGAAAATGCAGTAAGAAACCTAAAGAAATGGGTGACCCTTTCATCTTCAAAGCGGCAAATAATAATAATAAATCGTAATTTTGTAGATTTACTTCAATAAAAATGAATGGAATAACATAACATATTCAATATATTCATTTACACACATTTATTAAATGAATTATACTATATTATATGAAATTATTCAGTTCATTTCTAACCCACTTGCTTGCATCAACCAAGATTGGGCTTTACTTTCTAGAAGTCTTATCTTCTTGTTAAGCCTGGTGGGAAACTGGCATCGTCAAGTGCTGACGTCGTGTGAAAAGTGCCAGCAGCCGAGTCGTGCCGACCATTTATCTGTTGGACGATTAAAGTTTCATTCAATAATCTTGGGGTCCATCATTTTGCCCGCTTTTCACTTTATTATGATAAATTTCAAAAAAAGTGCACGTACTTAGAAGAAAATTGTGCATTTTTCTTCTATGATTAGTTCAAAAACATTAATGAATTTTGATTCCATGGATTATTTGGATCAAGTGATGGAGACTTTTGTTTTCTTTACGGATAAAAATTAATAAAATAATTATAAAATATAGGTTAATTTAGAATTTATCATAAATTTTTAATCTTAAATAAAGTAGTTATAAAATTTTCACACGATAAATTATTTACCACCTATTCAATATTCATTCCGAATCCTTGACATAGAATTTTGGCATTTGTGAGATTTGATAATTACTCTTTTAGAGCTAATTAACACTTTTTAGTGGTTTTATTTAATATTTTTTTATTTGTAATAAATAAAAAAGATTGACAGTCTCCCAACTTTTATTTCTTGGTTTCACTGCGCGAGCACACATAACTGTGATAGACACCGCTGTACAAAATATAGAGAAGTGGCCGGCAAGGCAGTCTCCGGTCGTGTATGTTTCTCCCACCTCTGTCTCTGTCTCTGTCTCTGTCTCTGTCTCATCGAGGAAAAGATAAGAAGCTTCACGCGGTTCCAGGGCGACAAGGTCGAATTCACATCTGCAAGGGGAGAGTCTGGTCTTGCATTTTAACGATTTGCGGTCTGCTAGAAACGGCTAATGATATCAGAAAACTAAAGAGGGATGACAGTTTGGAAAGCAGAGGAGAAAGAGCGCAGGGGAAATCTCCTCGACTTCAACAACTTCTTCAAGACAAAACCAACCTGTTTACCTCGGATGAGTATCCCAGAAATTCGTGCCTCCCCGTGTCTCAAGTCATCGTGCCTTCCCATAATTCACTTTCTCTTCGGAGAGTTCGCCTCGTTAGACGAGCTGAAACAGGTCAGTTGGTCTTCTGTTAGCACACCATGGGAGGGATTTCGAAGGTCTCAGTACGTCCGAGACTTCTCCTTTCGTAGATTCAATGAATCATGCTGTCTCTCTTTTTAGTCCACGCACATACCCACCCAACTACGTGGACTTCAATTTCAATTTAGGATTAGTATCCTTATCCTCGTTGTCGTCACCATCATCAACACTCTGACCCATGATTTTTGCAGGTTCCTCTTTTTAATCACCCAGAAAGCAGAAACCTCCCGGGATTAAAGGGTGGATGAAAGGAAAATGAAATGAAGAGGGCGCTTCTCAGATCCGAACATGAGGGTGACGATATCACTGCAACCAATCTTCATTTGTCCAGGATTTTTGTTCTGTTTTCCCCTTGAAGCGCACATGAAAAACGCTAATATGTGTTACCTCCGCTGATACTGTCAGTCGAAGTATCGGCTGATCAATGCTTCCTCCGATAAATTAGAATCACTAAACAATTCCTCCCATCTAATCTCATCTTCATACAATTGTACCGCTCACAAATCCAAAAATATATATCTAAGATGAAACATTTGCAGGACTTAATTGGAACAGCACACAACGATTCAAACGACAAATATTTATCATTGCCACTAGCAACTGAGATGTCAAAATAGATACGAACTACAGCACACAGCTACGCACACAGAGATCATGTATCCCAACGAAAGGGCCAAATGGAAACAGAAACGGAAACCTCGTCCGCAACGCATCATCTCCCACCTCCGTAAAAAACTAGCAGACAGGACCGTCGTGTCGGAAGAGGTTCCTCACCGTAACAAACATCACAAGCAGGAACTGGGCTCCACCCTCCAGCCATAGCCGCCACCAAAACCAGGCGCCTAGCAAGAGTGAGGGAGAAATACCCATGATAATATGACGCTTAAACAAGGATATCGCCGGTGATCTTTGCACCTAAATATATGGCAGATAATCACGGCTTATGAGAGATCATATTGTTTAAAGACAAGTCCGCAGACCCTTAAACAAGCACCGACTCGGGTATCCGCGGGTTGCTAGCTAGTGGCAGGCTCGTAACTTAAGGGAGATTGGCGTTCCCATCGGAGTTGTAGGTGCTCGGGGGCGGGGTGTCGTCGGAGTTTGAGCTGTCACCCCTCGAATTGCGGATCCCCAGGAAGGCCGCCGCCGCCGCCGCCGCGGCCGCCTTCGCCGCCTTGACCATGCTCTCAAAAATCTGAGCCTTGATCTGGCCCCGCCTGGGAGGCAGAGTGGTCCTGTTCCTGTCGTTCTGACTGGTAGCGGAGGGGGCGGAAACCGTCGCCATGGAAAAAGGGTGCCCGAGAGCTGTTTTGTCTAACGCGAGACTGAGCGAAACGAAGGGTGGAGACTGAACGAGCAGAGAAACTGCAGAAGTTTCAACTGACCGAAGGACGGAGGAGGAGAGGTCCTTGAGAGGGAATCACAGAGTGAAGGAGGAAATCTAAACAGCCTCCCACTTGGGGGGAGGGTGAAAGGAAACAGGCAGAGAAGTAACGTTGAAGATGAGACGAAATGGGCCATAAAGAGCTTATATAGATAAATGAGCGAGCGATGCATTTATCAAGATAGTCCTAAATCTTGAATTTGCATTAATCTGAAAATGGTTCAGCAAAAAAAAAAAAAGAATTAATTAGAGAATAGAATATATATGTGAATATAAGGAATTGCAGCTGACGACGGAGGATGGCCGTTGGATCCCCAATGGTGCTGAGGAGAGAAGAATCGGCTGTCGGATCGAATCTTGGAGAAGAAGCTAGCTCTGAATTAAGCAGCACTAAAACTAAAAAGCACGGGGCGTCCGTTCGGGACAGTTGGCATGGATTGAACGGACTAGGACGGGATGGAAACGGACGGGGACGGGACGAAGGAGTGCCCGAGTGACATTTTCCCGTTAAAGGTGCCGACGGAGCTCCTCCCACTTGTTGCTCTTACTGTACAAAGTGAAAATTGCACATTCGTGCCCAATCTAATTCTCTTTCACTGATTGCCCACTCAAGAATTCTCTATTTTTAAAATCAGCTCCTATACTTCATGGTTGACTCTACTTGAGCCCTATTTAACAAAGACAAATTGTCCATGACGGCAATTTTTTTGACTAATCTCCCTCTTGCGTCTCTAAATCGGCTTCTTTTGTGGGGTTGCCACCGTACAGATGGGGTTAAAGGAGACATGGTTGATGTAAAGTTTGATGCTAACATTAAACGAGACGGAGGTAATTTTGAAATGTGTGACACTCGAAATTAGATGATGCCTCTGATAAATAAATGTAGGATATCTCCATATATGATGCGTTGATGTTCTTAAATTGCTGATAAAAATTAGTGAAGTGCGGCGGATATCGAAATTTACATTCAAGATCCCTCTTAAGTACTTATTACTATAGTTTTTAAAATCGGATTGAGCTGATCGGTTTGACTGGTTTGACGGGGAACCGTCCACTCATCCTATTCGATTTCTAGAGGTAATCCAATTGTATGTAAATATGGTCAGCTCCGATTGAACATGCCGATTTCTGGTCAGATAATTGAATCGATGAAAAAATGGTTGATTTAAAAATGATAATAATAATAATATATTATAATGTATTTATTTTATTTTATTTTATCAGACTTATATTTATATTTCATGTTAAACTTAGAGTCAATATAATGATTATATTAACGATTTCTATTATAAATCATTGTCAAATTATGGTAGTATGTCAATTTATTGGTAATATTATGCTATTAATATTACTTATTAAATATACGATTCGATCTATTAAACTCCAATTTTGACCCATAAATCCATGAACTTATACCTTAACCGATTTTTAATTCGATCCGATTTTAAAAACTATGTGTATGAAAATGCAAGATCACAAGATTGTGATTGTCCACATAATCTCGGGAGATCTTAGGGGTGGGGTCTAGTGATAAGGGCTCAAAACAACGCGGCTGGTCGGGTCTGCCTTGCCCCATAGCAGGTCAGGCCGACCGGAGCAAGTCAATATTTTGCCATCCTTCACCGTTCTTTCCACTCCCTCGCACGCGCTTCCTCCTTTCTCCTTCCACTGAGCACTGAAGAACTGTACATCTTTTTGGAAGTTTTTAGACTATCGATTTGGATCCTCCTGCAAATCCAAATGCCCAAGAAATGACAACAAAATCACAGGTGTCAATTATTACAGCTTTAATCTCCCATGGTGACTCAGCGATGCTATTAATTGAAGATGGAACTATAAGGGCATCCGAATAGATAATGCCGTAGGGACTGTCGTGTGGTGGGGCTTCGGCTTCTGCAGCATGGGGTGACGGAGTTGTTCATGCATCTCCAGAACCATGATTTGGAGATAGTGTCTTGTTAATTAACTGGTGTTTCCATTTGTTTCATTGACCGATTCAATTCATTTCGTCACGATCTCATATCAACTGAGGCCACAGAGCCAGCTCGAGGCTAAGCAGTTGCCAAAACTGAAAACACTATGTCGGGCAGTAATGTGATCAGAGCTCTGTGTCTATACTTTGTCAATTGCCCGTCTCACCTCTGTAAGTTTCTCCTTTGAGGAAGAAAGACGTCAGGTTTAGGTTATACGTACTTCACACGATTTGATTGCAGCGTGTAGGTCATGCATTCTTATCTTTAAAAGGTCCAAGCCTGAACAGGTTGAGACCTTCGTGAGGCATGCTTCACCAGAATCAGATTCGTGATCAAACAATCCAACCGTGAATATTGAGCTTTTCCCCTGGTCCAAAAACAATGTTCCATCAATATCTCAAATTGACTGTGCATGTAAACCCTGATACTGTTACTGCAAGTTCTAAATTCTTTGCACGTGCAGATTGGAATTAATGAAATGGAATAAGAGAAGTCTGCGGAACTGTTTGGTTATGACAAAGGAGCTGAAAAGGAGTTGCATGAATTTATGGGGACGGAAGAGCTCCAAATGATCAGATCAAGAGCCAAATAATAGGAAATAAATGATAATGCTAAAGGGAAAGTATACTTACATAAGCGGGCTGGGCTGAAATGGATCACTGCAGAAGATGAAGTATTAGTTTCTTTCATCAATCTAGACTACAGAAGAAGGCTAGGAATAACGTATTGAGAATGAAGAATGAGCATGGAATTAGGATGGGTAATAAAGAGGATATAACGTTGGCATTCACAGAAAATTATCAGGATCTTTGTAGAGCTAAAAATATCAGGAAAACTGGGAGTGTTGCATCTTGTGGTGATAGAGAAAATGAGAGTGGGTTTAGATGGTGGCGCTAAGCCTGGAAGACACCAGTAGGGCAGCTTATCAATTTGGGCCTACTAAAACTCTAGAACCCGAATATTAATACGGCTTGTTTCTCGAATCTTATTAGAGTATAGTAGGTCTTGACGCGGTAACAACGGCTTTCAATTACTTCTCCACAGGTAGCGTACCTTGTTCTCTATACTGTTCAGATATTCTAGTATGGAGTGATTAAGGAATACTGAAATACTGCAGGGCAAGTTTTTAACTATCAGAATTTCTCAGTTATCTTTATCACAATTGCAACTACTAAAGAGAAGGTTGATGGGCATTAGGGAATGATATCACAACAAAGCCAGGAAAATGTTTGGGAATACAGGAGAAATCTGATATATTAAAGAAGGAAATGTTCAATTTTCTCTAAGCAAGAAGACATAAGAAGCTGAAAGGATGGAAAATAAGGCTTGTTGTCACGGTTCTAGAGGCAAGTTCTAATAAAAGAGATTGGTGAATGCGATCTCTGTTCATGTAATGAGCTGTTTGAAGCTACGCCAGAGGGCGTTGTAAGGAGTTAGTATGGTAGCTGGATTTTGGTGGTGCGACGGGAAGAAGAGAGGAAAATGCACTATTCCACTGAGAAAGCTATCAGACATTTTCTTTGCCTAGTAAGGAAGCTATCAGACATAAAAGGGGAAGGAGGTATGAGATTTGAAGATATACGTCCATTTGACTTAATTCTATAGGCCTGGAGGCTAATATTAGAACACAACTTCCTCATGGGCAAGAGTCATGGAGGAGTTGTACTTTTCTAGAAGCTGTAGTAGGAGCCAAAGCAACATGGGTTTGAAGTAGTACGACGGAAGAAAAGTAAGAGCATGGGAAGAGAAGTGAACTGCCATGATTCTTATGATGTCAACGTGAAGGTGCATCAGCTAATTGGCAGAAAGACTCGATCATGGAATCTATCCAAACTAGGGGCAATAATATCAGGAGATACTACATGTGAGAGCGGGGATCCATGACTTCCATAGTCAGGCGTACGAAAGTAGAGTCGCCACTATTGGGTCAAACTTCTGACTCCCTACCCTTCTATTGGATCTTGATTTACAGCGACATCATTAATACTCGATCCGCCTTCACTGCCTCTTTTACACCACCAAAGATGGGTAGCAATCCATGCCATTGATAATTTGAGAAGGAAAACACCTCCATAACGAAATTGAACCATCATTAAGACTTACTTTAAACCGAGATTTCTCTATGAAAAATACGTATCAGAGTTTGAAGAAGGGGGGGAGGAGGAGGAGTCCTCGACCCAGAACAGATCGAGGAGGACTCATGCAATCACATATATATTTTGGGCTCCTCTACCTTTCTTCTGATATGATTCCCTTTTAACATCCTTTCAAAATCGTGGGAGTTTCACGTGAGGCAATCATTTGAAGAAGAATAGTCATTCCATTTGTCAGAATCTGTGACCCAAATTTTATTTTTTGATCCGAACAAAGGTTTTTGTGGCACTTTTGAAAAAGAAAATATTGCAAGAATCTGTGGGTCATTTTCTTCGGCGTTCCTTCACATAACACATCTCCAAATCCAGCCCAAATCAACACTAATTCATTTCCAAAACAATCCGGGAAAATAGACCAACAAGTGCATAAGAACGACTAGACACGGTCCCAAATTCATCAGTATGTTCGGTCAGAAAATAGCCATCGAAACAGGCCGCTGTTTCTCTTGAAAACAGCTTCATTTTCGGTTAAAATCAACTTAACTCAGCCTAGAAACAACCAACAAGAATGGTCCGATAAATCGAGACACTCAAATACTCAATTCAAACAGCAACTTCACCTATAACCCGGTTGAAATTTAATCTCAAGTCGACATAAAATAAATGCGTGTAAGGAACTGAACTTGTCCAGGCATCATTTTTAAATTCAAAACTCGTAAACCTCAAAACCATCATTAAAACAGCAGCCATAGATGCCAAGCTCAGCTGAAAACGAATCACCATATTATCCAAGAATCAATCCCTAAACTCACCCAATATCAATCAAAGATCAATCGGGAAAAAACATATAAACTAATTAGCCTTCAAAACCAATCAGTATCGGCCATGTAGCGAAGTTCAAAAGAGTGCAGCCGAGCAGGAAAAACCGAGCTTGAATGAAACATCAATTAGTCTCTAAACAAGGGAAAGTTGCAGCTGAGGCTGAGCACCCGAAGAATGCAACAAGGGTGAGACACAGCAATAAACAGATAGCCGAGTAGCCGACATTGAATATCTCCCTGCTCACATTTTAACTCGATTGAAAGGCACATGAAATTGAAAGGGAACAAAAGGTTTGAACCGAACAGACATTTCAAAGACTGCTGCAACAAATGTTATAGCAAGAAGGCTGCCACAAGGAAAGAAAATGTCAGGTAAATGGCTACGGCAACCACAGGTATGTTTTCCTGAACGTGAATGCCTCACCAACATCTATACTTCAAATTGATGAATAACAAAAGGGGTAACGGTCAAAAGCGCAAGGAATATAAGCGTAATTTCAGATTAAAAAAAAAAAGAATGATTGATTTCAGAACTAAGGCAACCAGCTGACCGTTTCCTGAAGGAACATAGCAGCAAGAATCAAACAGCACAGTAGAATACCAAAACAGTGAAGCAGCGAGCAGCAGAGAAATGCAAAACCGGGCCAAACGGAAAATGGAATGAAGCAGTAGAAGAGTAAGACAGCAAAAGGAGGCAGTGAAACAGCAGAACAGCGAAACAACGGACCCAACAGCAGCTGAATGGAGCAGTGCAGCAGCGAATGACTTGATAGAAAACCGAAACAGCAAACCAGAGGGCAGCAAAGGGAGCAACAGAAAAGAGAAATAGTGAAGCGGAAATAGAACCTTCTAAAGATACCGAATTGAGAGGGAGCAGAGGCAAAAGACCAAATAAAGGAGCTACAGAGGCTCACAACTAAACAAAAGAAACAACGAGGCACCAAACCAAACCGAAGAAGAACAATAAGCCAACTCAGATGCAGCATCAGAATGGCAAAATAGTCAAGCAAGCAGTGCCAGCAGAACAACGAGCAACCTCTGGTCATTATAGCCAAGCAATGAAAACACACGCTGGGAGAACCAAAGAGTAGAAAATGCATACCTACTCCCTTTTCTTATTCTACAGCCTTTCTCCCGAGGGTTGCTCCTCTATTCGTGGACAATGACTCTCTCTATATAAACCCACAACTCCTCCCTCTGTTCTTACCTTGGAGAAGAAATCCCTTTTGTAAAAACCCACAGCTCCTTCGTCTAAAACCTGGAAACTTTTCCAACGGCTTCCCCCTCATCTGAAAACCATACATTCACCACTTATATGCCCTTATTTCTTTTCTTTTTCTTTTGCTCTCTTCATGGACAAAGTTATTAACAGATGAAAAAGGAAATTCATGAAAAGACTACCTATTTACGAGATACAAATTTCTGATCTAAACTGTCCCTTACTATATCAGTAAAAGGGGTATGGCCTCGAAATAATTTTAAACTGAATAGAAGTGTTTACTGCTGCATATTATTTTTCCTTCAGTCCTGTCTGAAAGATGTCTACTAGCATTCATTCCCCTGGAGAATTCATTCTCTCTCTGTAATTCAATTTACCTGAGATCGTTATTGTATTGCTTCCCTCAAAGGGTTTTTCCATAATAGTTCCACGCTGTCTCTTGAAGACAGTGGGCAGTCAGACCAGATAACTAGCTATACATACGGAAACTAGAAAATAAAAACAAGAAAGAAATCACAAATGGCTATTTCTAAGTTCTAGAAAGGAGGTTGTGTCACAGGTTCATAGAAAGACTGACTTTAACAGTAAAAACCTAAAAAAAAAAAGAAGTTTCATTCACTGGAATAATAATTAACTATGTCCAGATGCTCTTGAAGAACTCAGATTAAAATATTAAATTGAAGGACTAAGAGAGGTATTCTCTCGGGATCAAGATAGACATCATAAGCTCTCAACGAACGTTTAACTCTAAACTAATAACGAAAAACTCTCAATCTATTAAATCAAATCTAGGGACGTCGTACCTCATCCTTTTATGCTGTGGGCTCCCCATTGAAGAGCACTCAATAGGACCTGCTCCGGCTTCTCCCTGTTCAACGGAGCTCGCAGTGGCATCCAGGTGATCACATGGGATCATTTCCCGACTTGTTATAGGAACGTTGCTTCTGACCACAGTTTTCCCCAAGAAAGACAATTGACAACTCGGACACGACTTAATTTGTAAGTGAGCTCCAACCTCCTTAATAGTCCAACGACCATCGCAGTCAAGATCCAATTGCACTTTAGTGTACCTCTGACCTGAGTCTCCCATGATATCAGAGGGTGAAAAATGAAACATGAACGTGTGATCTTCAGGTGGGGGTCGAGAATTAGGGAAGACATCTTCAAAGTAATCAGTCAGGTTCAATTTATTGGCCTTGTCGGTGAGGGCAAATAAGGGGTAGTCCATCATATCCTCAAAGAAACTATAACTGGGTGTGTACACGATGCCAAGCGTGATGAACTCCAGCCTACAGCCATTGCAGGGAGGCAAACGGAAAGTTATAGAAGGATCAGCACTCCTACATTCAAACCACTCGGGAATACTGTTTCCTGGTACAACAAACCGGCCTCTCTCCCAGTCCTACGCCAGAAAATCCAGATACAAGAATCTGCTTAGCCATAAAATACTTAAGCAGTTCTGTGATGCTACAGTGACATTATTAGGAAGCTGATATGCGGCATCAATTTTATGAACTAGTTATACCAAGTGTCAGTGCTTCTGTGATGTATTTCACATGGTGGAATAACTAGAACAAATGGAACTTGATTTAGATAGACACACTCACACATAAATAAAAAAACACACACACACACACACAAAGAGGGAGAGGGAGAGGGAGAGAGAGAGGTGGAACCTTCACGAGGAACTCCTTAAATTTGTCCGACAGATTCTTGCACCCATCTAACCTTATTGATCCACGAGCTTTCCACTTGTCTAAGCCAAAAATTTCAAGTAGCTTGGAGCAGTTCATGAGACCTAACTTCTCTATGTTATGACATGTTGACAGTGATAATCTCTCCAAAGATAAGCAGTTATTTGCATTTAATTTGATTAAACTAGGTGGCATATCAGGGAAGGATTCAAGCTCAATGCAGTGCTCCATGCTAATTTGAACGAGTTTAGAGAGACATCCAATGGCAGCCGGCAAGTGACAAAAATTGTTTTTACTGAGGTCTAAACTTTCTAGGGAGTGTAAGCTTTCAAATCCAGCTGGAATGGCATCGTCAGAGAGATTGCAGTCCCTTAAAGATAGATGGGTTAATGAGCTTAACCCAAGTAATGAAGTGGTCAGCTGGTTACTTCCCTTGGGGACATCCTGATGTGATATCCATGACCAAATGACTGATGAAATTGATCCAGAATGAGATGTCTTACAGCCATTGAGGGATAACTTCGTCAGTTTCGTCAAGGAAATCATACTTGGAGGAAGTCGTGTTATAGCTGTTTCATCAGCAAGAAGCACTGACAGGGAATACAAACTTCCAAGGTCATCTGGCAATCTGTCTATACTTGAACAACCAGAGATGTTAAGGACTTGAAGGGACTTCACCATGCAGATGCTACTAGGAATACTTCGAAGCTTTTTGCAGTCTTCCAGATTCATTTTAACAAGTCTCCGGAGATGTCCTATAGATTGGTCAACTTCTTTCAGCCCAGAGCACTCTTTAAGAATAAGTTCTTCAAGGCGAGGAAGTTCAGAGAAATTTGGGGTCTTGGCCAAGAGGCGTGAACAACTAAAATTAAGAACCTTCAAATTCCCTAAGAACTGAAATATAGAAGGAAAAATATCACTGAAGCGTCTATTTGATTGGATAAATGAATTTTGCACAACACAAACAAAAGCCATACCTTTGAAGCTTTCCAAGTTGCTCTAAGTTTGCTGTATTGCATATCAATAGCCACCAAGTTTCCCATGTAGAAGCCATCCGGAATGAAGCTTCGAGGAAATCCATGCCAACACAGCCATCTCAATTCTTTAGAAAGAAGTCCGTAGTCCCCATGAACATGAACATTGTCTAGCTGGAGAAGTCTTAATCGGCTCATCCTAGCAAAAGCTTCTGTACTTACATTTACTTCGGGGACGTTGTCTGGCTGGAGGAGTATTACTTCGCTCATCCTCGCAAAAGCTTCTGTACTTACATTTACTTTGGGGACATTGTCTGGCTGGAGGAGTATTACTGGGCTCATCCTCGCAAAAGCTTCTGTACTTACATTTACTTCGGGGACATTGTCTGGCTGGAGGAGTATTACTGGGCTCATCCTCGCAAAAGCTTCTGTACTTACATTTACTTCGGGGACATCGTCTGGCTGGAGGTGTATTACTCGGCTCATCCTCGCAAAAGCTTCTGTACTTACATTTATTCCATGGAACTTTTGTGAATTCAGCACAAGACCTTCAACTTGGTGGTCTCCCTAAACAATCAAGATGCCACGCATTATTATTTGCAGCCAAATTTGACTGGGATTTTTCTTTCAGGATGAATGTAGTTCCCTCTATGTATTCCAAAAGGTTCGTCTTAGATTAGAGTAAGGGACAATGCTAACCATAGTTTTTAAAATCGGATCGGATCGGGAACCGGTCAAGGTATGGGTTTATGGATTCATGGGTTCAATGGGTAGAACTGCATATTTAATAAATATTATTAATAGTATAATATTACAATTAAATTAATATAATACCATAAGTTGACAATGATTTATAACAATTCACGATATGACTATTATATTAATCCCAAATTCAACATAAAATGTAAATATAAATATAGTAAAATAAAATAAGTATATTATAATATATTTTTATTTTTAAATTTTTTTTAAGTCGACTAGTTTTTTTACTGGTTCAATTGAGTTTGCCGGTTGGTTCAATCAAAGTTGACCGCATTTTAATTGTAAATTGATTAAATCTAGAAATTGGATCAAGTGAGTAGTCGGTTCCTGATCAAACTGGCCGACTCAATCTAGTTTTTAAAACTATAATGCTAATAAAAAGTTATCCAAAATGACATTCTTATTTTTATTTTTTTCAAAAAGCAAACTGAAGGGAGTCATATCTAACTTTTTTTTAAGAGAATCTTTCATTTAAACTACCTGGAACATTGGGATCTTAGCGTATCAGAATCAATATATCAAGAAAGTTATATGATATAATTGTTCAAAGAGAAATGGGGCATCATCCCCTCCATTTACCAAACAAATACATGGATACCATACCTTCACTTTTCAAGCCATTGTGCTGGACTAGCCACCCAAAAACAATCGATTGTATTGAAGCCTAGTCCATGAAATAAATAGTCATTCAAAATTTCCCCAAGTTTGTTATTTCAAGTATATCTAGCAAAATTATACAATTGGCCCATTACTTAAGAATTCTTTAGTTAAAGCTGCTCTTGGCATATTTGGCTTTCGGTTTATGATTTAGAGCAGTACACATTTGGAAATCATGTTTTTTTCATCATGATATCTCAGAAATTCACATCTGCGACCCATGCACCATTTTACTTATCTACTTATGGTTAGATATGTCCCTTGTAGACCAATGCTTCGTAAAAAATGGTGGCAATACCAAAAGGGCCAGTTAGCGCTTACCAGGTGGTTCTGAAGGATGGGGATGACATCTCTCGGAGACCATAACCTGCTGCGCTTTGCAGGGTCCTTGGGAGACTCTTGGCGAACAATTTCTCTGCCCATGTCCCTGATCAAGTCATGCATGTGCAATTCATTCTGTTTTGTGATTTTCACAAGAGATCTTTTAGTGAGGACACTGAGTCCTATTTCTGCGCTTAAATTGCAGCCGTTTAATATCTTGATCACATAATCTTTGTCATGACCAACAAAGAAGCAAGCAATGTCGAGGAATAAATCCTTCTCACTATCATCACTGAGGGCATCATAGCTTAATTGGAGTTGACTCTGTATACGATCGGGGGGAGATTTTTGCAGTCTACCTAGCGCACTTATCCATTCTGCAACACTTCGATCAAGCAGGAAAGAACCCAGCACCTCAAGAGCAAGTGGCAACCCCTTGCAATAACTAATGATGAACTCTGATAAGATGGTGAATTCCTTTTCAGGATGGGGCTTTCTAAAGGCATGCCAACTGAAAAGTTGAAGAGATTCATCATGATTCAGCTCCTCTGGCATATACAAATAATCCACCTTAATTTCTCTTAGCAAATCAGCATCTCTAGTCGTTATGATAATTCTACTTCCAGACCCAAACCATTCACGCTCTCTTGCAAGCACACTCAGTTGTTCCTTATGGCTTAGATCATCAAGAACAATGAGAACCCTTTTCCTGCACAACCTTTCCTTGATGACGCTGCTTCCCCTGTAAACGTTTCCTAGTTTTATCTTTCTTACCTTAGTAATGTCATGGAGAAGCTGCTCTTGAAGCAGAACTAAACCATTAGGCTGCTTGGAATGTTCTCTAACATTGGCAATAAAACTTGCAGCCTTAAATGTATGAAACAACTGATTATAAACTGCTTTGGCTAGAGTAGTCTTACCTATTCCTCCAATGCCACAAATTCCAACAAACATAACTGCATTAGAGCCAAGACATAGCTGTTCATTTATGTGATCAAGGCGAGGATCAAGTCCAACCGGATATTGTGCGACATCCAGATGTGTATTTTTCAATTCGATCCATATTTTGTAAACAATCTCTCTGACGATTTTTGCCTCCTTCCTGAAATCCATTCCCGAATCAAACAGCATTTAGTAGCTCTTAGTTCGGAAAAAACGGTACTTGCTTTGTGAAAATTAATAAATAAAGGAAAACGTCAAGTAAACTATCTTACTTTTTTTTGTCTTGGCTATACTATGTGTATCGAATATTTCGCACGTCAAAGTATAAGAAATAGCTGGTGAATATCTTTAGCAAGACTGGAAATTGAATGAGCAATTATTGATGGCCCTATGAATCGAAGTAGAGGTTTACGGTAACTTACCCATTTGCCAAATTTGTCAGATCCCAGCCCGATAATTTTCCGGCTTCACTCAGAGCAGCCCGCCATCGAGCAACATCATCTTTTTCCTTGTTGGATGCAAGGTTAGATTCACGCCTAGCGAACGCTTCCTCAAAACTCCCAGATTGTTTTCTCACATGGGAAGGATCTACGTCGTAGAACACAGGAAGAACCATCTGCCCGAGGGTCTTCCTGCATCCCATTATCTCCACCAGTTCCTGGAGACACCATCTTGAATCGGCGTAGTTTTTGGAAAAGACAACCACAGAAATCTTAGAGCTCCAGATGGCTTCTGTGAGTTGGGTTGATATGTCCTCTCCTCTGGGAAGTCCCTTGTCATCAATGAACACGTTTATACCGTTTTCTTTCATGGAGCAGTAGAGGTGGTCGGTAAAGGTCCCCCGAGTGTCCTCGCCTCTGAAACTAAGGAATACATCGTATTTCCATTTGAGATGGGCTGAATCGTTGAAGTCTGCCAACATGGTGACTGAAAAGCTCAGAGATTCCTGCAGTCTGTGTATTGGGCGAAGGAAAGAGGGAACCTGCTATTCATCATTTCCCAATATTTGCTGCGCTTAATAGGAGTGAAGGATAACCTGTAGCAGGTCAATGTCGAAAGTCAATCCGCCGGCACGGAAGACTTGATCCGCTTGAAAAGGACAGCTAACTAACCCCGGCAAATCGTCTGTTCTTTGCTGAATAATTCTCGGCAACTTCTCGGCAAAACAAATCGTGTACTGCTATATCTTTTGCTGTGCAATTTCACTAGCGAAGTTCACTGGATGGTTCCGATTCGCTGTAAACAACCCGTAATGGGCTCCACTCCCAGCCAGTGGAACCCGTTTGATTCCCTTATTCTCCCTCTGCTGCTGCATTTCATTGCTTTGAATGGAGATGAATACTGGGAACGGGTACAGCAGTCACACGAAATTTATTTCGTGGAATTAAAATGCGTTGTGACGTCCCATGGATCGATCCTACAAGCTCCTAAAAGTGGCATTTAAGGGAGAGCATTTTCCAAATTATAATGCATCACCATCACCGCTGCAACAACTGAGTTGATCATTCCACAAGTTCCTGGTGGTTTTTGGTATCACCTGCGATCATCCAGTAAGCTCAATCTATCCCAAACCCAACTGATCTTTTCCCAGTAATGTTGCCATATTCGTGTTATTTCGTGGCTGTTGATTCTGTTGGAATATTTGTGTTTGTAAGCAGTTGGTTAATGTTCTCGTTTCTAATATTTCTCGCAGATCCGCTGTGTTAAATTTGGGTGGGCGGCTGTTCTGTAAGTGGTCAGGTCTTGACTCAATTGTCCGATCTTTCAAACAAAGGACAAAAAGGTCAAACTAAGAATCTCTGGATCATGAAAAACCAAGTGCGTTGGGCGCAGTTTCTCGGGTTGTTTTTCCGAGCCCTAATTTTTAATACAGAGATAAATTAAATATTATATAAATAATAAAATAAAATTCTTCATAATAAATATAACCGACCACGTAGTGTATCCAGCTGTGTATACCTCAAGACCCAGAAAATTGAAAGATACACTGGTTTCATCATCAAAACACATCTTACCAAGACTGCACTAAGTGCCGAAAGTGTAAATATTACTTGAATTTAGTTATTTTCTACTTAGTTATCTCAATTTCGCTCTTATAAGTTTGATCATGTGCGCTTATATTAAGTTTGGCCTCCATTGAGCTAAAGTTCTGCATATGCCTCTGATAATGCTGATGACGGAGGAAAAAAGAGAGGAGAGTCTGGGCTTGACTCCATTGAGTGAGAACACTCTTTGTTATGTTACACCAGATACTAAAAATTAGGAATTCTCAAGTCGGTTAGTATCAAATTATTTCTAATTTTCGATTTTTTTTATTTTTTTAAACTGAAAACCTAGTATAAGGTCAATGTCCACCGTGAACCCCCAAGATAGAAACCTCATCAACAAATCACCAGACTACATATGCAAGACGTGTATTTACACCAAACCTAGCCCGCTTGGAGATGGCTGCCGACCAACCCTCGGCAACTTCTCGGCAATGTCCGAATTCAAGTCCCCACCAAATCGGCCCAGACCCCCCGGGAACCAGACTCCGCAACTTCTCGTAAAAAAACAAAATTGCTACGCAATGGACGGTGGATATGGTTAATTAAAAAAAGAGAAAAATAAAGGATAAATTTTGATAATACTTGTGAAGTGAGAGAAGATAGATCTCGTGAGAGAGGATCATTGAAGTGATTTGGCGGATATAAATAAGTTAAATTAATTGATTGAGAAGTTAATGGAAATTTGAAAAATGAGTAATAATTGAGAGGGAATAATATAAAATAAAATCCGTAAAGCTTATTGTAAATTAAATTAATTTAAATAATAATTTTAGAATCCGAAAATGACATTAAAACTGTTCCGGATTCATTTAAAGTAATAGAGGCTGATGGATTGGTGTTATGGAATCTTCTGCTTCGGGTTGGTCGGCTCAAGACAGGATCCAAGCGTAGTCACCGAGTACGATTATTTATTGTTTCCATAACCCCCCCTTCAATTGTTAGAGTCACCGAGTCAAGTGGGACTCACTTACCCAATATTTATCAAATACAATAATTTTTAATTATAATACATTTGGCTCATAAAAAATAATTTTCTAACAAATTCAACTTAGGCTGTAATTTGACAATATGACGAACTAAACACTCTTTAGTCCATCTCTTAATACAACTAAGATGAATTCCTAAAATGATGCCAACTCACTCTATTTGCATACAATTAATATTAAGGGATCAAATTAATAAACCGACTCTAATAGAGATATCTAGAATGATTGACTATTTCTTGATATTCTTCACGGATTACCTTACATTTCGATATCCATGAGCCTTGATTATACTAAGTTTGGCATGTAGATAAGTTCCACTCTCGTGTTCATTACCTATTTCTAATTGATTCAACCAATAGATGATCAAGCCATAGAAACATATTTGCCTACAAGCTAAACATAAGCAACACATTATCTCAATTGAAAATAAGAAAAGTCCAACCCTACGACTTCAGACGTTGGACTAAAATTCGAACATCTCCTTAGGAAAAGAGAGTGAGTGTGACATATTGATGCTAAAGACACTCAAGTTCATAAATGGAAACATCTCAAACATAGAAGAAGAATAAGAAGAAAACCAATCCGAGGATGCCGAAATTGCCTTGAAACTTCTCTCCTTCATAGTAGCAAGATTTTATTGACTTTGGAAAGGGTCTATGCTTGAAAGAATGAGAGAAATTTTCTGTCTAAATGTCTAAAATAGCTCCTAGAGGCCTATGAACAATTAGAGCCCCAAACATACTGAAATTAGAGTGTAGCATATATAATACATCGAAATATTCCGACCTCCCTACTTAAAGCACTTTTGAATATACTTAAATATACTCCTCCACTAGTGATATAATATTTCTAAAGTGCTAGAAAGTGAAAATATTCAGGTTAAGATACAAAGGGAACCAAAATAAGTCTATTTGGGGAAACTTCAATATTCTATGAATTAGGGGGCCACGGCCTGTTAAACTCCCCAAAATAACTTCGTTTGCCGTCTGTTGTGCAGGCAAGCTCGAGAATGGGCACAACCGAACAAGAGATGTTGAATGAGGTCTTCTCAGTGCGTTTTATTAAGTGTTTTGTGTAGAGCCAAATCAAGGGAAGGGCTGCGGCCTATCCATGGCTTGCACAATGTTCCTTCTTTTGATCATAAATAGATTATCTCAAGTACGATTTGCAAGCCGCTTGATGTATTGGAATTTTGAATTGATGAGTTTTCTAATGACATATAATTGCACCACTTTAAATATAAGAGGTCCATGCAAATTTTAGATAAAATGGTTGAAAGAACATGAACTCCTTCTCTTCTTCACCTAGAGTTAGGTTGACTTAATTTGTTTAAACACTTACTAAACTCATGAGAAGGCATGAACCTTGATAATTTTTTCCTAATTCAACTTCAATTCAATTTATCATAAGCAAAATTAAAAACAAATAAAACCCTAGAAAGTCAAATACCAAGGAATGTGTATAAAAATTTGCGTATCGCAAAACTAATGTGGTATCGTTGAAATACACTTTCCAGGCCTCCGCAGTCTTGATCAACACCATGTGTTCACTGGGGGACTCATAGTCTACCTTAGGTCAATAATGGAATGTTCTATATATAGTTCTACATGTAGATAACGAATTAGTTGGAAACTCAAGAAAGCCTCGGAATAGAATCATTACTCTACAATGGAATTGTCGCGGGCAACATGTGCTGCAATGGCGAGGCCTACTCGACAGCCACTTGCTTGATGGATCTATTTTTAGGGTTTTTTCGAGCCAGAATCTGGTCCAGATGGGTAGAAACTTCTCTCTTACTCTGTTTCTTTTCTCTCGAGACCTGTGGCACGCACTACAAGGGGAGGTCCGCATAGTGCTTGCGCAACAATAAGAGAGCAAACAATATAAACTCAAGTGCTCACTGAAATGCATTGTGACAGAAAGGACTCGTGAAATAGATGGGACAATCCCTCTTGGCTTTTAAGATAGCCCTGGAAGCCGCTAAAAAGAAATACCTCCACGACATTGTTAATGGAATGGTCAATTCCATTAATGAACGACGGGGGCAGTGAAAACTCACCAGAGTATTTGTTGCCTCCCCATAAAAGACTAAAGGAATTATTTCCTAGAGACGAAAGCATCCTAGCAAATGAGGGGCAAATGATGGGCTCGATGTTCAATGGACCCAAGTCCGTAATTGGTGAGGCCCGAGAAACCAATAAATCAGGTCTAGGAAGATTGTCTGTCTCAATTTTGACGTGGGATGAATGGATAGGGAAAGGAGGGGCTAAAAATTCGCTCCATGTCGGCCACAATCGCAGGCCATGATATAGAAGAACCCTGAATTATCATCAAAGACAGAGATCACTCACTCATCTTTCAAATTTTCACCCTAAACACGCAAAACTAGAACCTTGTGCGTGCTTGCTTGCTTATGATGTTTTCTTGGGTAGAAAATTGAACACAAAGGTTATAATTGTTGGGACCCAATCTGTCATTACTTACAAATGTCTCATTCATGTCATATTTTGGCAAGGTAAAATGTTTTCTTGCCTTAGTTTCACCCATCGTCTAATATGATTTGAGAATATCTTCCGATGGGCTAAAATTCTTCAATATCCTCAAGCTCTGGACTCTTGTGATCTTCCTCTTTGTAGATCTACTCAAGCAGAAAGACCTTCTATCTACTTCATGATTCTCACTGTATTTTAACTATCATGTCATTCATTATATGAACCCTATTATTTCAAGGAAATCTCAATTCGATCATAAACAAGTAAATATTAGACGAACTAAGTATTTCAAACAAAACCCATGTGTGTGTGTGATCTCATGGACTTACCCCCAGGTAAAATAGTAATAGATTGTAAGGGAGTGTATAGAGTGAAAACACAATCTAATGGCTCTATAGAGTGTGACGAAACCCGGTCTTGTAGCCAAGGGTTTTTCATAGGTATACAAGGCTTTGATTATGAGGAGACACATTTGAAACAGGAGCTTCGTTGACATCACTACTAGCTAGATAATCGTCCGATTAACTACACGTGTTCCTCATTTATTGGCCCATTGCGTACTTGGTTTGGCGTATTAGGTTCATGTAAGAATCTACATATAGATAGTAAATGTTACAGATGCTATTAAAATAATAATATTATTATTTATGTTTACTTTTAAAATTATATATCAACGCAATCAGGTATCATATACGTCTTTTCCATGAAATTCTAATGTTTGAAAAAACATGATCACAAAAAAATAGATATTAGGAGTAAAAGATGTTACTAATTAACTATTAACTTATTAAATTCATCGGGCATGATCTTCAAATTTGTTGGGTTTCTTTACTAGTTTAGAGTCGGTCAACTAATCAGTTTGAATCAGTATGAGAGTCAGTTTCTAATTTTAATTTTTTTTCTAATTCCTTTTGTGCACCGTCCATCATCTCGAAAGAGCTGATGTCCAATACAAAATGTCGAATTCAAACCGATGAATCATGTTGAATCCTCCAAAATTCTCACAATTTTCTCGTTAATTCTTCTCATGATAACATAATTGCAAATTATTATATGTGTTGAGTATCGCCCCCTCGTTAATTCTGCCCTAAAAATTATCAAACTATCTTCGCTCTGCTCAAGTTGATTTTCCTCCTGGGATTTTTCGATTTGGTCGTTTTCCTACCGAGAGGATGAGCAGACAAGATCGAGTGTTTCTTACCTTGAAAAAGCTTTGCCCACTTTGAAGGTCAAAGTTGGCGGCGACTGTCCGTCCAAGGAGCGACGTGGCTGAAATTTAACCAAGGAAAATTAAAAGTATATACAGTAACGTCTCTTTTCACCTCATTTTACTCGTGCAAAATGAGTTCAGACAAGACGACAGGGAGAAATCGATTCTTAGAAAGCTGCATTTACCCCGGATTCCTTTCTACCTTTTGTTTTTGTTTTTTTTTTTCACTTTCTAGAATTTGTAAGGGTAATTTTGGTAACTGGAACAGGAAAGCAAACGTACGAAATTGGAAGCATGGACATGAAATTTAATCAGGCACTGGACAATAATTGACATGAACTTATTTAAGATAATTTAATGTATATTTTAAAATATAAAATATTATATTTAAATTTTATGGATAAAAACAATTTATATTTGAAATGATTTTATTTATCAATAAGTTATCCATGTTGAATCCGAATTACTTAAAAACATATGTTACAAGATGATTTATATTATGATATCAACCCAAGATTTTGTACAAAGATGAAATCTCATGTCGGTGGCAACCTCTTGCCCTTCTGGCTCATGTCAAAACAATCCCACACAACCATCTAACATTATTAGACTTGGGTTTATAAGAAATCACCGTACATTCATCTTTTAACTAAAACGCTTACGTGGACGTGGATTTAGTCTTTTTTATAAGTGTCGGTAATAATATTTAATAATATGTGAGCTTATGTGATGACAACCTCTCTAGTGAGTTTTGAACCTAATCTCCACACTTCATAACTCTATAGAAGGATTTGATATCATTTTATTATTGAGAATGGTACGGGAAGCTCGACCATACCGATCCGTAATCCAACATTTGTGAACGTAGGAAATCCGTAATTAAGAGAGATTTACTACTTAGTGAAGTGAACTTAGTTCAAATGAGTTATGAGTTATTTGGATCATGACAAGTACCATATGGTGCACCTTAGGAAAAAAGGAAACATATATTATTTTATATGGGAAAACTTATTTAGACAGTATTGTTCGAAGACTAGGATCATACTGATTTGCTCTCGTTCCATCTAATGAAGGGAAGATAATATATTAGCTTAAACCTTAGATGAATATGAGTCTAATATATTATAATCTCATTAAAAAAGTATCGTATGATATCAAAATATGTTATCATGTAAGCTCATATCTTATCCAAGGCAAGCTTGAATTAAAAAAAAAACATAAGCTTATGGTTAGTTATTGAGACATGAGTGTGCAAATCCATGGTCTTTTAAGTTGGAGTTTAGAAAAAAAATAGTGCAACTTGTGGTTCATTGTTTGGATCCTTGGGATAACTCCACTTTAATTGATATTTCTTCATCTTTTCCCCTCCCATTCTCTGTTCTCCATATCCATTATCTTCTTCTCATTTTCTCGTACCGACTTCCTTTTGCTTTTCCCTGCTTCACTGCGATTTTAATTCCACTCGTCTAGTTGCTACCATGGTTGGTTCATCTCGCACAAGTACTAAAGATCAGACTCGTGCCCTTTCAGAGCATCATCCCAGCAAGTTGCCAACGTTGAGATTGCTTGAGATCTCGGCCATCGGCCGGATCGACCAAGTTTTGTCCCCTAGGTTGACCAAGGATAGGGAAGACGACAATCTTCGTGGACCAGATTGTCGTGGGGTTGCGATGGCTTCTGTGCGGGGACACGCTGGAGGTTTGCAATTATTATAGGGTCGCTCCGGGTGAATTATTCAACAGCTCCTCCCGTAGAATGTGGTTAGCTTTCTTTATCAATCGTTGAGAAGTGGGCTAGTACTACTTCCTCAACCTATTCCAATATTTTTTATCGTCCAGTCCAGGACCAAGAGTATGATTTTTTATTTTTATTTTTACTCCATGTTCTAGTGTGAAGAGAGGTGCCCCGGTGCCCAGCTTTCCCCACCTCTAATTCTGAATGGAAAAACTATCACTTCTTCATCTAGGATCCAGGACAACCTGACGGTCGTCTGTGGGGTTGGCACTTTGATTCAAGGAAAGTGGTGGCAGACCAGGATCCTGTGGACCGACTGCCTCAATTGGATGCCTAGGCCATGCTAGAAATCCGCCGGCGATGGTGCTGTGCTCCCATGCCACAAAGGCATCCCCAATGCTGAGCAAGAGGAGTTGGTAAATCTCTTCATAATACCCTCTATTATCTTGTCTTTTCAAATTCGAGGAGTCCAACCATGTCTCTCTTGTATAAGTGTCTACAAGTGTCCAGAGGCGAAGGCTCAGGCGATGAAGGGATTCCCTAAGAGAAAGGCAGAGGAAGCCAATTTGGATGCTGCTTCTGAGTCTGGGAACATTCCTGACGAAAGTGGCACTCCTAAGTCAGGTCAAGGTTCGGCCCCAGCAGATGCATCAGTAGAGGTGGAATTGTCGGATCGTTCCCTTTCGACCAAAGCCATCCAGATTAAGGGAGCTCCCATGGCTAAGAACCCCACACAGGCCCTTAAGGCCATTGAAGGTAGCGAGAAAGAACTGGGAGATGCTCTTTGCGTCGCCTGTAAGGGATGCTTGGTTTATCGTTGTCATGGATCGTGAGGGTGTTGACCTCGAAGTCAAGGTGCGGGCAGACCCTCCCTCGTCGGGAAGAAGGGGACTTATAAAGAAGGAAGGAATCACTGGGAGGAGGACTTCGACTCCGAAGGCTCCAGCTTGGTTCTCAAATCAGTGCCAAGAAGGAGGTGATCGCGTCCCCTTTAGGTTGGAATGTCATGCAAGGTGAGTCTTTGCATGACGCCTCGATCATTGAAAATTTTAGTAAGCCTTTTTACTCTCTAGGTGAGATATCAGAATAATAATAATAACAACAATTATGAGAAAATTTTAAAATAATCCATTAATTATATAATATAAAATTTTATTTTGAAATATAAATTATTTAAATTTATTTTTAAAAAAGTAATTATTTATACAATTCATACTAAGTCCGGACTACTGGATTTTTTATATCGTATCGACACGGTCCAAAAAGTCCATGCTGGCACGAATTACACTCTACCCGAAATGGGAAAGGAAAATGGAAATTAAGGTAACCCAACAATAGCTAAAATAATAGAATCGAATTACTTGGTGAATGAGATAGGTGTTTAGCATGGTAATACCGGTCTTACTTTAACAACTTGAAAATTGTAAATTTGATTCTTATTATGAAATTTTTTATATTCCTTTATATCTCGTTTCGCTTATCATAAAATTTCCATGTAATAAAAAAATAAAACTGGATAAACATGTTGAATTCAATTTATTTAACAAGCCTCCCTCTCCTCCGCATATTAAATCCATTTCCTTTAATTTCTTAATTTGGACTCTTTTTAATCTCTACTCAAAAATCAAACGAACAGGACGATTCAGGAAATGGTACGGATGTCACAAGGTAAACATGTGTGACTACCAATGATTTTTTTTTATAAACCGTCGGTATCCAATTAGATTTTGTACAGCTGACTAATTCGAATCGTCCCGAGTCGGCTCATTTAAGAGGTTAAGAGTTCCTCGCCGCAGGTGAAACTCAAAGTCGAGTCTTTCCATTAAAATGATAAGTATCGAATTATTCTAATACACTCGCGATAAGTTACTACTAGCAATGATTGGACATTAACCTTTTGCATTTTTACATTTTGCCTACACTTTCTGCTTAGGGGCGCCCCCTGTACGGTGAAGACACCAAACAACCCCGTACCCATAGATTCTCCCTAGACGAAACGAGACGGGAGGCGGCCTGTTCACGCCTGGGAGACTGACTCCCCATCATCATCATCATCATCATCATCTATCACAGTGCCGTACGAAGCCGGTGATATAATTATATACATGTATATAGAAATAAAAATAAAAATAAAAAATAATAATATTCATAAATATCAGGCCACCGGTTGACCGGAGAAAACGGTTGCCCCCGAATGGAAGAGGGAAAAAAAAAACCTTTTATATATACATATTCCCTCTAGAAATGGGGGCTTCTGTAAATTGTCCCTTCAGTCACGTCCCCCCTCTCTCTGCTCCCTCTGCTTCCTCCACAAACTCTCTCTCCCACACACTCTCTCTCTCTAATGGCTGCGGAATGTTGTCTGCCTGGCGATCGTCGTGCCGTCGAATGAAGGCGGGATGCGATCGTCGGTCCTTTATCTCAGTTCGCTGGCATTTGAGTGAGCTGCTGCGTTTGCTCTGCCTCCGTCGGGGATCCCCTCCTGCAGTCTGGGAGAGCTGTTCCACCAGCTCGGTACTCAAAGTCTTACTTTCACGGTGTTGTAGCGAGAAGTTATCCACCCCAGCTGTCTCTTTCGACTCTCTCTGTGCCTTTATCACTCTCTGGAACTCGATTAAGCCCGAGCTGAGCGCCGATTTCCCGTTTGTTTGGTTGCTCGATTCTCCGGCCGATCGATTTCCGTCAGTCGATTCATTGCGTGAGAAATAGTCGATCTCTCATTTAGCAGCGAGAAATAGACTTTTTCGACGAGGGAACTGTATATTGTGTGTATAAAAGGTTCATACAGATTACGTCCAAATTTTGAGAAACTTGAGCACGATGCTAGATCTCAATCTAAATGTTCTTCTGGCGGCGGAGTCAACTAACGAGGAAAGCTCCTTGGCTTTCGTGGAGAAACATTCGGAAGGTTCGGCTACCCAGATGGGCGAATCTGGAACATCAAACTCGTCGGTTGTCAATGCAGACGCCAGCGAGGACGCCTCTTCCTCCAGAAGGGGCACTATAGGTAGCCCTCATGAGTGCTCCTTTAACTTCGACATAATCAAGGTCCATGGAGCAGGAGACCACGCAGTGGAGACGAAGGAATTCTTCCCTCTGAAAGGAATGCTTAGTGAATCACCTTCAAGGGAGAACTGCATTCATCTCTCCTTCGATAATGGCAACTTTACTAGTCAAACGGGAGGTGAACTGCCGGTGATGCAGCAACTGTCACACCCGCGTAAGAGGAGTCGGAGAGGTCCAAGGTCAAGGAGTTCTCAGTATAGAGGAGTAACTTTCTACAGGAGGACCGGGAGATGGGAATCACACATTTGGTTAGTAATAAGTCTTGCTATTTTCGGTATTCTGGAATTTTCCATGTTGACGAATTTCTATCTGATCCAATGAGCGTCGTTTTGGAATTAAATTTCCCTTCAATTGAGCTCCCGATGCGCAGTTAAATTTGTTGGTTTGGGTCAACGTTCCTTTTTTGGGCTAAAATTTGGGTGAACTTCGGCTCTGTGGATCCATTTAATAGTACTTGCTTTTTTCTAGATTTGTTTGTAGTTATTGTTTCTTCAATATAATTTCTTTAGCATGACTGTTCTGTTACCTAAGATGATTTCCTATTATGTCAAATGCATACTGTGTACGATAGATATTGGAATCCATTGTCTTCTTTTGTTGAGAGTTGCCTGCAATATTTGAATAGAATGGAACTTTCATTTCACTCGATTTGACATTTCCAGCTTTTGGCACTAATTGATAGGGATTTTTAATTTTGATTTTCTTCCACAGGGACTGTGGAAAACAAGTATACCTGGGTAAGTTCACCATGCCTCCTTTGGACAAGGTTTAAGTTTGGCTGTTCATGAACCCTGGTGTACCCTCACACATTTCCGACTTTGAAATGCTTTAATCATTTCCAGAATTTTGTTTTGTTCAGGTGGTTTTGACACTGCCCATGCTGCAGCTAGGTGAGACAGCCGTCATGCATCATCATTAGTTCTTTTTTTTTTCATATTGTCAAAGTGCCTTAATTTCGGAATAGTTTATTCTTTTTATGTTATTTATGTATTCAGAGCCTATGATCGAGCAGCTATTAAGTTCAGGGGAGCTGATGCAGATATCAATTTCTATCGTAGTGACTATGAGGAGGATATTAAACAGGTTCAGATCACATTCAGTTTCATCTGTAATGGCTTTGAATACTCAAAAAAATCTGGAATGGCTTTGAATATTTTCTGCTTTGGGTTTGCTTAGTTCTTCATCTGTTGAATGGCAGATGAAAAATCTGACGAAAGAAGAATTTGTTCACATACTCCGTCGTCATAGTACTGGCTTCTCAAGAGGGAGTTCTAAATATCGAGGAGTAACATTGCATAAATGTGGACGTTGGGAGGCTAGGATGGGCCAGTTCCTTGGCAAGAAGTGAGATACTACTCTGCGATTAGCTTTTTCTTCCTCCTTTACTGTCGATTCTTTCTTTTCTCCTGCAAAACTTTAGTTTTAAATTCAACTTACCGAACTGAGCATTTGGTGGCACTATCTGAAATCAATGTCTGGTTAACTGCCAACGACTTGTAGTTTTCCTCTTTTATCTTCGATGAAAATAGTGTCTTAAGACACCTACATCAAAAGGGAAATGATTGGATAGCTTTTTCATTGTGAAAATTACGATCCTTGCTTGCAGGTATATTTATCTTGGGCTGTTCGACAGCGAAGTAGAAGCTGCAAGGTCCTCATTATCATGAATAACCTTACCTTATGCATCATAATGGATAAATTCCCATCCATCCCAAAGGTTCCCAGCCATTACATTTTCCTTTTGATTTTCTGGATATCAGGGCTTATGATAAGGCTGCTATAAGATGTAATGGAAGAGAGGCAGTTACCAACTTTGAGCCAAGTTACTATGTAGAAGAGGTGGTTCCTACAGCCTCTTGTGAAGGTGCTACTCAATTTCCATTTCTTTGTCTTCCTGTGAATTCTCAATGAGTAGGCTAAGTTTTCTTACACTCCATATGCTACACCATATCCCTGCAATCTAAGAGGATTAATTCTTCTATTGATCCATGCAGGCAGTGACCCGAACCTTGACCTGAATCTGGGGATATCAACCCCTTCTTTTGGTAAAACCTTAAACGAAGTTGAGACCCACACTCCAGTCAATGTTGAGCACTATAGCACTCTCTATGGAAGAAACTCTAGGGTAATTCTGACAAAAATTTTCGGTCTCCAATTTTTATATTTATGCAGAAGCAGTCTATAAGTTGTCTCCCTTTTAAATATTTCCCACTGCCAAGCTGTTCTATATTAGATATCAAAGCTCGAGCTTGATAGATCTGCAAATATTAGGCAAGATACATGAATATTCTTGATGCATCAAAATATGAAACGTTGGGGCTTTTCTTTAATTGCCCAACTTTCGCAGATGGAGAGACCTACTGCAGCAATATCAGGTAATCCACCTTTTAGGGGGTTCACAGTGATGCCAGGGCAGACATCACCACGGAATGGCTGTGCCAGCTTCTTTCCAGATGAGGTACGCGCAAAGTTCTCGTCCATTTAGAAATTTAGATGTTCGATCTGGCATCTCTCTGTCTCTTTTTAGTATCAAAACTATTTTGACATCAGAACTTGATGAACCTCCCCTAAAAAAAGGATATTGCTTGACCTTTTTTTGATGGATAATATTGCTTGACCTATTGTATTAACAGACGCCCATCATTTTAGAACCTTGACCTTTCAGTTAAATCTTCCTAGTGAGCGACATCCTCTTATTCCAGAGTCTGTTGAACAAGCTTGCTCATGATTGCTTCCATGAGAAATTTTAGTTAGAAGAAAAATGCCTTATTATTCCTACCAGTGTTTATATTACAAGATAAATGCCTTATTATTCCTACTAGTCTCGGTGTAAGAAAGTATATTATTTTTCCCTATATGACCAGTGTAAGACCGACCCATTAAGATTCATTTTGAAAACATTGAAGATTGCTGCTGCTGGGACCACTACGTTTGTATCTGTCTAAACTGAAACGCTTCTCAAACTTGTCTAGCAGGAGAGAGCTAAAGATCAGAGAATTGTATACCATCCCTCACGAGGACAGCCCGACTCGACCTGGCAATTGAACCGGCCAGTTTGTCCTGCCCCAACAAGGCCACCGCTCTCTGCTGCAGCATCATCAGGATTCCCATTTTCTGTCACTCCTCACGTGGCCTCCCTTCTCCCGTTAGCCTGGTCCAACAACCCATAACCTGTGTTTCTCCTCGCCTTCCATGACAGCTCCCTCCAAACTCCTTTTATCAAGGTCACCATCCGATGGAGCTCCGACACGAGATTCTTCTCTCTTTCACTGGTGAGTTGAATTAACAAGGTTACAGGCTGGGTCTGCAGATTCTTCTCTTTTTGAGGGTGTAATTTGACTCGCTGAGGGAAACTTTTGCTTAGCTTTACTGTTGACTGATTCAAACCAACAACCATTCCATAGCTTGAGTGTTCCGAAGGGAAAAACTACAGATTCATAGGCTTCTCTTAAATTCTGTGCCCCTGCATGCTATTTTATCTCCTGTCCTGATTAGTTCGATGATCTTCGGATAAATGTACCCTACGGTTAAGGGTCAAGAACTTTTCTGACCATGGAGCTGAGCCATATTACAATTTGAGATATGGCCCCATAAGTTTTATGGACGGTCGACTGCGACGTCCTGTCTTTTATATCCAATAGGCTGGCTGATTGATGGTCAAGGCCCGAATCGACCGGCTGAAATCTTCGATTAGAGCCACCTGCACTTGGGACCATCAGGCATGGGCTTCCTGGATGGAACTTTTTCTCGTCCCGATTCTCGTGTACGAGGTGGTTCAGAAAACGGTTTTTAACTTCTTAATGCTTCTGCACATAGTCACTGGTCAGACCCTTTAGCACCTCCACCAGGCTGAAGATCAGTCTCGACTGTTTTCATTGCATGTCTCAGTGGCTGACGCCCAACTCTTCTTGATAATGTCGGTCGAAGAAGGTCTTATTAGCAGCTCAAAGGGGGGAAAGTCTGGTTGAGCAGTTATTCGATTGACTACTGTTGCGGGAGAACTCCGAGCGCCAGAGGTATAAACAAGGCCAATCGACCAATGGCCTTTGTAAATGGCCTACAGCAAGCTTGCTGGTATCGAAGAGGTCATTCCCACTCACCCTTGCAAGCTGAGGCCACTGCTCTCCTGGTTCCTGCTCGTGCAGCTCGAATAAAGAATTGGACCTCCGTTTTGTTCTTGTCTGATTGTGCTGATCTCATTTCATTAGTTAATAGTAAGTCTAGTCATTCTTGGGATTGCAAATATATTATTCATGACTTTTTTTTAAAAATATTACTAGTGGGTTTTGCCAATGGTATTGTAAATCGTTTGGCAGGGTAGATAATTTTATTGCCAATAATTTCTGTAAACCGGGCAAGTTACATACCGATAAGGACTTGTGTATTTTTTTTTTTATGGGAGTTACACTCCCAATTGATGGATGCATATGATATTACTTATCCAAAAACATAAATAATAAAGAAAAGACAAAGGCCTGTAGGTCGAACGACTGGGCTTCTAATTTTGTGCGAAAACTTTGCAAATTTTACATTAGGCTTATATGAGCGTTAACCGCATATTTAACTCAAAAATTTAAGTGATACCAGGATTTCTAGTCTTATTTTTTGGATATAAAATTTTATTTCTCAATAATTGCCCGCTCTAAAAAATCATCCACAACTTAGACATTCTTTTTTGTATTCAGACGAGGGGGTGAATTGGACTATTGGTCTCAACAATTACAATAAGATAGGCATTTTTTTTTAGTATCGAGTTTATCAATAATTAATCTCAAGCTTTCTTTTGGTCTTGGGACTTGGGATGATGTGAGCCATTCAGCAACCCTCTCTCATTCCACATAAAATTTTTACAATGCTTGTAAGAGCAAAAGATAGTGATCATACACTATGATTTTTAATTTTATTTTTTCAATACGAGATTTTAGATAATATGATTTTATACCGTAAAACTATGACTCTTTTTTCTTAATATCATAATATTATCTTGATGTTATATATTAAAAGAGAGAGAGAGATATGAATGAATAGGGGATTTGGCCCAACACAGGCAATACACAGTCCTCCATCACCACCCCCATATTTTTGTGTGCCTATCAATGGTTCTCTTGCAGGGGTATTCTCATGGAGCACGCAGGGAGTGCGCCAAGGTTGTCCCTTATCTCCTTACTGGTTCGTCCTTGCTGTGGACTACGTTTCTTGGCTATACTTGATGGTTCTGCCCATTGAGGCTATACTGGATAGTGTACCATCATCCTAGATGTAAGGTACTGCGATTGACCCACTCGTGTTTCGCCGACGAATTGTTTATATTCGGGGGGGCCTTTCAGCTGAGTTGGTAAGCCGGTGGCTGGATTCATCGGGGTTGGCCAGCTCTCGGTGTGATATCTTGGAGTCCCCTTAATATTTGGCAGAGTTTCTGCCCGGGATTGCACCGCTCTCACTGACCGCATCACGGCTCGAATACGTATGGCTAACTGTTGGTGTTCAAGCTTCATTCCACCCCGACGAGTGGTTAAAGAGGTTCAAAAGCTTTGCCGCCAATTCCTGTGGGGAGGAAGGGGTCTCGGGCGAGCAAAGGTCGAGCGGTCACAATTATGCTGGCCTGGGATCGAGGGAGGCTTACCCACAGTCTGGATCTTCACCTTTGGAATAAGGTTTATATTTACAAAAATGTTTGGCTATTATTGCTGCGTTCTGGGTCGCTTTGGGCGGCGTGGATCTATCGCTACTTGACAAAAGGCCACTGTTTTCGGACGTTGAACCTCCCGGGGACTGTCCGTGGAGTTGGAGGGAGATACTTGCCGGTCGTGAGCACCTGCGCCCTTTGTTATGGTATGATAGAGGTGGCAAATCATGCCGGCCCGGTACTATCGGGCAGTGCCGGAACGGCACGATAAGGGCTGGTCCAAGCACGGCCCTTTAAGATATCGTGCCGGGCCGACCCGGCATGATAAGACAGGGGCGACCCTAACCCGGCCCGATAGCCCAATAATCTCGTTTGATCATGATTTATTTGCAATTATAAGTGAGCTCACAAATGAAAAATTTTTCTATCCCTAATCGGGCTATCGTGCCAGCACGGCCCGGGGATCATCGGGGCCCAGCACGCCCAATAAAATTATCGGGCCGCGCCAGCACGGCACAATAAAGCTTCAGGCATGATAATCACTGGCCCAGCACGGTGTTATCGGGCCGGGCCGAATTTTGCCAGGTCTACGGTATGATGTAGGCGCAGGTACTTAGGTATATGTACTTATGGCATGATAATTGGCTGCCGGTTGGCCCGACAAGATCCTATCGCACGGAGAGATATCGGCTGTTTTCCGAATGTTCCTCCTGATGCAAAGAAACAGTAAGGCCCTTGTGGCTCAGGACGTGGCCTCCCGATTGCGGCAGACTGGCCAGGACATTTTAGTGTGGCAACAACAGGATGGGATCGGACTCGGGAGAGGGGAGCCAAGCAGCGGTGGAAGCGATTTGTGTGGTTTCCCGCCGGCCGGCCACGTACGCCGCTCGTGTTCCATCGGTTGGCAGGCTCGCCTGACCTGACCTGACCGCCTTGCCCGCCTTCTTAGACAGACTGGTGCAGTGGCAGATGGTAGAAACCAACGTCTGCTGCGAGTTCTATCAGCAGGAGGCACAGACGCGCGAGCACATTTTCTTTACCGGCCGTACTTAGAAAAAGCTCTTTTGCAGAATTTGGGCACTTCAGGGGTTGCATGGTCGTGCCGATCGGAGTGTGCTTGGCTTCTTTGATGCCACAATCAAGGGAGCTTCTCTGCTTCTTCCCCCGAATCACCGACGCTACCTTATTATTATTTCTGCTTCTCGGCTCGAGTTCGCTGGCACGGCATTATGCATGTCGACGGTTCTTCTGAAATCTAAACCGCCTCTCGTTTTCGGCTGACATAATCTGATCCCGATTCACTGTTGCCAGGAGCCCTCCACGATCAATCCTCGCATTCCACCAGGCAAGCCCTGGGAATCCGATCAATTTTCAGGCTGATTGACTTTGGTAGTTCAAATATCGGCATTGGGTAGATTGTCACGCTATCAAGCACCAATTTCATTAGCGTCACTCTACTACTTGCCTTCCATGATTGAAAGTATACCTTGCACCTTTCCCATGATGCATTGAAATGTCAGAGCGGGCATCTAACTAGTAAATTAACTACAAAATGGTTATATGTGAGAGATCCAACTGGGGAGGGCATCTAACTAGTAATCAACAAACCCTTCAAATCACAAACTAAGTAGGAGATCATCATTAAGGTCATACACAAGTCGGTGAAAATAATCTCAACAAAAAAGGGGGTGTGGTGGGGGGAAGAATATACTCAAGAAAAAACGACCAGTCACAGAGTCTGCAAGAGAGGGACACACCAAAATACATCAGGGTTCACTCCTCACATGAACCCTTCATCTATACCTGATAGTATTGGATGTAATCCGCATACCTAAGAGACCGTAAACACCCAAAACCAGGGCACGGTGCTGAGAGCCAGGCGGATTATCAAGGAAAAGAGAATGAACGGTCACAGCACCCTCAACTGCATCACCTGTTTAAAACCCCCCAAAAACATGGTAATGACGGAAGCAAGGACATAAAATGGAAGTAAGACAGCGTAATAAAATAGAGGCCAAAAGCAAATAGATTTCATACAATCAAAGCAAAAAAATATCACATCATTTGCAAGATCTTTTACATAATCAAAGTTATAATTGTGATGATATACCAGATCTTCGGAAAGCTGTAAAGAGTTTTTATAAGGAAAAATAAAAACTCATCCCAAGTTTATCGCAAGAAGTTGGGGCAACTTCCATAAAGAAATTCAATCATGGGACAGTTCCCAGAAAACTGGCAGAGCTCCCCAAACTGAAGAAATTAATCAAAGCAGCACAAGAATTGTCAATGGACATTTTGTTTCCAAATCAAGAATACAGATGAGTTGCTGCAGTAAAAGTTAAAGCTTTGCATGTACCTGCAGAATCCCAGAGCAAAATATTTCAGCAGTTCTGGGCCTCCTGCAGGATGGCCTCCGAGAGCAATTGCTCGTCCCTTCCCCTTTCTCATGTAGGCCACCTAATCACACACAAGGACTTCTCCGTAGCCAAAAAACCACTGCAAGTACTTGATTAATGTCCATCTCAACATGACATCACATCCCGAACGTTCTGTTATATAGATCGCTGGAGCTGGGGATCTGAAACTTTGACTCCTCATAACCATTAAACAACTTGTTGATCCCGAGTCTCTCATTCCTCAGTAACTCAGCAATAATCATTCCATTTCCACCATCCTGAATTGCATTCCACCCATTGCAGTGACCATTTGACATGACTGAGTTCCTGCCCTGTTGGAAGGAAGACAGCTGTGTGTAATTTAGATTTCCCATAGGTGATTGATCCAACATCCTGGAAGGAACACCACAGGCATCTCCAAGAGATGTATAGCCAGACCCAATCTCATAACCCAATGTTTGGTGGGGAGATATCAACCTCTGCGTCAGCAAGCCCACTCTAGAATCACTTTCCAAAGCATGTAAATTTTGAGAGAAAGATCTCATGTCAAATCCTGGACTGCTAAGTCCACCAGTCTGAAGTCTCCCCTTTCCAACTGCCAAAATAGCAGGATCCATGAACTCAATGTCTGCAGAGCTACCTACACAACCGTTCGGTTGAGTCTCTGTATTTCTCATCAAAGGAGACGAGTCTAGCAAGTTATTCCCTTAAAAAAAAGTGCAAAAAGGACGTCATTTCAGAATTGTCATCTACTTACAAGACAACAAAAAAATTATGACATAATTTGCATACCAGCAAATGATCCCGAAGTCCGTTCCACTCTATCATGGCTATTAAACCCTGGAGGAGGTGCTTTTGCAGGCACAGAAAAACCAGGTGGCACTGAAATTTGAGACCTGGAAACTGTAAGAGAATTTGATTAAGATAAGGCCAAAAATGCCAAGCACCAAAAGAGTACTCCAGATATCTTAACGCAAAACAGTACACAAGCAATGCAGGAAAGATCATCTTGCCCTCCAAAGTTAGTAGCCATAACAGAATACATCAGAAATTCTTGGAAAATTGCAGAACACTAAAGCCACAGTAGCAATACCAGGTATGACTGGCTATCAGAATTATATAATGTCAAGTATATTATTTAATGCCTACAAAAGGAGAACTGACTCACCAGAACTCTTATTAGCAGTATGTGGAGTCCCAGAAAAATTGCCAATTTCTGCTGATCTCTGAGAAGGAAAGCCATTACTGATCCCCCGCTTATGTAAATAAAACTCTTTATCGTCATCAATTGACCTGTTTCTTGGAAGCTGTCCATAAACATTGAAAGATGGCTCAGCATCAAATGGCTGACTTATTGATTCCTCGTGCCTGGCAAAGGAGAACCTAGACTGGCTGTTGTTTTGAACTTTCCAATTATTTGTGGCATTGATGGAACCATGCTTTCTATCCGTTTCACCAAATAGCTTGGCCAAATTATGTGATGATGCCAATGAATCATTCCAAGGGTCGAAATCCAGAGACAACATATTTGAGATTATGCTGCTCTCTCCAGCATCCGGAGCACCATTTCCTTGACAATTTGTCACCTCTCCTTGCAATGTTCCAACATGTGTCCCTCTTACCAAGGACTGTTCACCATTCATCCGCAAAGGCACAGGATTAAGAAGGGAACTTCCTGCATGTCCATTTGGTATTGCTGAACCACTTGACGAATGGACAAAAACATTATTACCGCTATCACTGTAGATACTACGTGGTTGCAATGTATTGGAAAACTTCTCTGAGGGATGGAGTGGAGCTATCAAATTTGATGAATACGCTTTATGACTCACGAATTCTGGATCTTGTAGCCTTTGACTATCAAAGGATAATACGTCCTCTTCAACTTCAGTATGTACACCAGGCAACTTATGTGGACCAGATGATTCATCTCCAGAAGGGATTCCGTTGGTAACATCTGTTGACGTCAAAGACTCATTATAATGCTCTTCACGAAGTTGTTGGTGAAAAGTATGGTTCTCTGGTGATCCAATAAAATGCGGATCAGATACCAAAGACTTGGATTTATATGAACCTGACGACTCCTGCTCAACACACTCATTCATCTTTAGTGATGTCAAATCATAGCTCAAGCTAGAAATCCTTGCAACATTCCCTTCTGCTTCAGTAGGACTGTTTGAAAATTCACTCACACCATCATTGTGTGGCATACTAATGCCTATAATATTTTCCTTGTTGGGTGGAGTGCCAGCTTGCCTTCTGTTTTTAGTGGTGGTAGAAGCCAGGGATCGATCTTGCTCACAGCATTTAGCAGATGAAGAGAACTCGGTCTCCAGGTCACATTGCCAAGATGGATCATTTGAAAAATCCACTCTCTCTTTAGCAAGAATAGTATGGTTTGCATCATTTAGATAGGGCTTTTTCAGTGCCTCAGTATGCAACACAGCAGCTTCAATTACACTTCCACCATTAGATGGATCACATTTTTGTTTAGAAGATCCACCAGGGCATTCAGTACTGACAGCTTGTGATGAGCAACTCAAAGCACGCATTCCCCTGGAGTTCATAAATTTTTATCATTACAAAAAGCAAACATGATATACAGGGAAAAACCAATTGACAATCTTTTATCATTACAAAAAACAACCATGAGAAAGTGTAAGTTGCTAGCAGGGTAAGGGGTGGACAATAGACTTTGAATCCACTTAAAAAGTGATATAGACTGATAGAGAAGATCCCAAATGAAGTAACTGTCCAAGAACATACCATGAGGCTGCAGCAGGAAGAGCCATGGATGTACCAGTGGTTCCATTTGGCGGAGAGCCTTTAGCAGTTGCCGCACTCTGAATTAAAAAAAGATTTTATTAAATCAAATCATGCTAATTAATCAGAAGAAAGCTGATTGTCCAAAGATATGACTACAAACACAATCTATTACACTAGGGAACACAACAAGCATTTAGAAACCTTGCAATTTCAAATAGAAGCTGCACTGTTTTCACTTAATTCATAATCAAGACAGAGAGAACCCAAATCATACAAGGAAAATCTAGCCAGAACCCGTGGCCAAGGTCCAAAGCTATAAATATATTAACATATAAATACGATCTTACATATAGAGCAAGGTCAAACTAGTGGTAAGAATAAAAACCTTACATTCAAAGCATTCTTTGCAATAGGTTTTCCTGGAGTGGTGGTCCCATTGCAGTAGTCATCAAGAGGTGGGGGCAGTATATTGCCAGAACGCCTCTGTGTAGTATTCACATTAGCAGTAATTTGCTGAACTCTACTCCTTAAAAACCAAACAGAAGAAGATCGCTGGGTTAGTTGGTCTATGATGCCAGAGGACATCATTTGTCTGTAAAGAAGAGAGGGCTGGGGGTGTTGTGGTGGTGGTGTTTTTTTTTTTTTAAATTGGGTGGTGGGGGGTTGTTAGATTGTCTGATATCATTAACAACACACCTGGTGCAAGCAGATATTATTTCATCTTTGGTGAAGCTATCCTCCTGAGATCCAACCTCATGTAAATATAAACAATCTGGATTGTTGCAGGGCTGGATCAACCAAGTTCATGAGATTAGCTAGAATAAATATAGGCCAACCAAAACCTTAATAAAGCTATAAAAGATTCAAAAGGCCAGAAAGGTTTACTATTAATTCATACCACATTTCTCAGCCATGCATGACAGTACTTTGTGGTTCCAAAGCATGCCCTGAAACATAAAGGAAAGAATCATCAGTTCACATGCAAAATGCAACACTAATGCAATCTAAAACTCAATAATTACGAAGTACAATTTCAGTTTTCAGGGGCTAAAAGAAATACCTTAACTGTCTCCCCTCCAATGTAAATCCATGTACAGACTGAATACAGCGAACTGCTTCTTCTTCTTTAGAGTAAGTAATATATCTATGGTACAACAGAAAACAAATAAAATCAAAATCTTTGTATAAACATGAAGCTGCTACTTGAAACAATTTCCCTACTTCCAAAAACGGACAAGTACATGGTCTAGATTCACAGAAATCCAAAATGCCAGAAATACTGAAACTCATGGACTTACACACTGCAGGTGTTGTTGGGGAATTGCTGAATAGCACCAGCAGCTGTCCGCGAAATAGACACCTTGAGCACCTTTCCATATTGTCCAAAATATTCTTTATGCTGCAGAGTCTACAGGACAGTTGGAAAAAAAAACAAATAACATGCTGGTGAATTAATATACTAACTACAAGAGTAATATCACTTGTTCCAAGCAAACAAGGCAAACAAAAACAGGGTCACATGGCACACACATCTTCATCAGCCAAGTTAAGTGGCAGTCCAATGATGTATACAAGATTCCTCTGAATGACCCGAACACTGCTAAGCTGCTTCCTCCCTTCTGATGATTTCATCTTTGTTTTCTGTGACTTCATCTTTTTCTCCATATTTATTTCAGCCACCAATCTGTTGAAAAATAAATTCCATCAGAGAATACACCGTGTAAAAGATGAAATGTAGATATCCCTGCTAGAAGGACAAGCACCTCTCGCATTTTGAAGCCATTCCTACAATCTTTTCTTTGTCATAGGGGGTGCGGCATGCTGGACAGCGGCCCTCTGTCCCATCCTTCTCTGCCATTTCCATAATGTGATGCCAGCACCATACACATATCTAACATGAATTAACAAAAATTGAGGAGCAGAAGAAACCATTAAGGGAGCAAAGGTCCACAATCAATAAAAATCAAGGAATAAACAGTTAAAGCTTGATCCCCAAAACAATTATAGATAGAGAAAATAAGATAAATGAGACCTCATAACCACATTTGCATGGCTTCAATTGCTGATCAGTCAAGTCCATCTCCTCAGCACAAAGAGGGCAGGTCTTTTCACCATCATCGCACATGGTTGCTCTGAAATGTTAGACAATAAGAAATGCTTTGTTCAATCACTAGAATTGCAGATCAAGTACATCAGAAAAAGTAAGCTGAAATATGAGAGATAGAACTAGAAAGCAATTAACCAATTGACCAAGTAACAAAGCACAACAAACTATGATACAATTTTCCCAACAAAGTTTCAGAAATCAAGGCAGAGCACCAACTAAGACAAAAACATGATAAGCACCAGTCACCGTCCCATCAGACCAAGCTATATACTTCAAATTTTACGCAGCATAGATTGCACTATCATCTTATCCTCAGTTATTAATATCTGAACTTCCTAAATGATTGACCCATCGAGTATCCTCGATTATAAAGTTCACAAGGAAAAATGACTGACAACAACCTTCTAAATTTCAATAGGACGATCACAAATCATCGCCACTCCAAAAATCCCAGATCAAGGCAATTAATCCACAAAAATGAATACGGACCCACAAAATGCGGAAAAGGAGAATGCAAACAGACTCTGATGCTTCAACCAAATCAAACTCCAATCACATGCAACACAGATCAAGAGCAAAATATCAGGAATCCATCTAAATCTGAGCTCCATAACCCATGAACAATCGCACACGAGAACCGAGCCAAACCTCAGAAAATCGAAATGAATCAGAATGAAAGCAAAATTAGGGATCTCAAAAGCTAATTCAGTGGATTCTGCGGATTGCAGCCGGGGATGAATTAGGGTTCGAGATTGAGGGGTTAAGGGGGCGACTTACGGGCTCAGGAGGATCGTGAGAGGAGAGGAGAGGGAGAGCTTCGTGAGGATGAGATTGCAAGAACGCACGATAGAGAGAGAGAGAGAGAGAGAGAGAGAGAGGGAGCAACAGCGTAGGACGGACAGACAGACAGGGAAAGGAAAATTACACAAGCGGCCTCCTATTATCGAGAGAGAGAGAGAGAGAGGAAGGGCTTGGCTTATTCGGCCATGGCTTTTAAGATGCGGTGCGGACTTACTTGTTGCTGTAGACGCTCACTTCCCTACCGTTTGATCGGAGTTCGACGGTGATTTTAGGCTTGGGTTCTAATCCCATGGCTGGCGATTTATTTGACTAAATATTGTGTCACATACAATCATTTTTGGTTATATTAAAACCAATCAGATGATAACACCTGTAATTTTTAGGTTTTATTTTTATTTATCAGGTAACTAGAGTAAGTAATGATTGATCATAATAAAAAGAAGATAGTTTTTAAAATCGAATTGGATCGGGAATTAGTATAGGTATGGGTTCACGAGATCATAGGTTGAACTGGAAATTTAATATATTAAATTATATATTTAATAAATAATATTACTAATTAATTTATATAATATTTATAATTTAAATATAATATATAACAAAAATTATTAATATAATATTTATATTAAATAAAAATTTAACATAAATATAAATATAGTAAAATAAAATAAATATATTATAATATATTCTTATTTTTTTAATTTTAAGTAAATTATTTTTTCACCAGTTCAATTGGGTTTATCGGTAGGGTTAGAAACCGGATGGTTCGACCAGAATTGATCTCTTTAAAAGTACAATTTGATCTCTTATAGGAATCGAATTGAATGAATGGTCGGTTCAGTCTGATTTTTAAAAGTATGGATGGACGGAATGCGCTTATAACTTTGCTAATAAAAACTCACTTATAAAGATCAAATCTAAGCCCATGAGGAATTCCAATTCCTCGGTATTATCATACACCACCGCGTACCGTACCGTGAGGAAAACACCAATAAGGATACGACAAAAATAGGTGGTTAGCATTAATTAATTGTCATATTTGCTGCTACGGTTGGTTTTTCCTAATAATGTAAACGTAAGCAGGCACTCAATATATACATTTTTTTTTAATTTAAGGGAGCGGTCATCTCTGGACTCTGGAAAACTAATAAAGATTATATATATTATATTGATCTTATCTATTTTTTTATTCTGCCCTTTGAACATATTATTTTACTATTACTTTGACTTCACTTTGAATCTTAGTCCACAAATAAATCCTTCAAATTTGTCTTAAATGACGATATTATTTCACCAAACTCTCCTATGTTGATGTTACTTTGGCATTTGTCCTTAAAATAAAATTAAAAAAAAAAAAAGAGTAGATCAATTGAGGACTACATTTTGAATAAATCAATAATTTTTCTTAACCTTTACATTTCCACCTTTCATTCCTTCAAACACTTCCATCCACCGTACCTTTTTCCCGCCACTGCAGAATGATGGCGGACGAAAGTGTTAAACAGAATGAAACTTGAGGGATGTACCTGTTAGAAAAAATAGTCGTGAGCTAACACTTTAGGACATTAACAACTTTATTTTTAACATTTATATCCTTAATTTTCATTGCGTTTAACATTTTTATCACGAATTTTCGTACTTCATGATGCTACTACTCCAAGCAAACACATAATTGCTTTTAAAAAGTAAATTTAAATAATTTTATATTTGAAAACTAATTTTCAGGTGATACAATTTACTAATTAATTTAAAATTTTATATTAATTTTTTTAAAAAATAACTATTAAAATACAATTGTATGTATATAATTAATCAATTTTTAAAACTTTCTTAAGATTTTCTTTTTATTGGAAACATTATTTTCATTCTTCAAGCTAGTGTTGTTAAAAAGCGGGTCCGAACCAGTTCAAAATGAGTATGAAACCATTTGATCTTGTTACGATTCGACCCGTTTGCTAACGGGCCGATCCAATTACAGGTCACAGTTTCAGGCAAATATGAACTGACTGGAACCGTTAATAAATAGGCCAATTAACGGTTCGGGCTAGTTTGACCCGTGAACCGTCCATTTTTTTAAAATTTTTAAAATTTTAATTATTTGATAAAATATAACGGTTGATTTGCAAGATTTTGGCGGTCCGGACCAATTTTTCAACGGTTCTCGGCCGGTTCGACATGGTAACGGTCCGGACCAGTTACGGTTCAACCGGTCCATATTTCTGATCCGACTCATAACCGCCTATTAACCCAATAAGAATAGTTACGTGCCGGATTATGAGTGGTCTGGGCTGGGTTCGGATTTGGATGGACCGGTTCCAGGCCAACCCGAGCCGTTTAACATCTCTGCTTCGAGCCAACACGTTCTTTCGACCCATGTCAGCATGGCTCGATATTTCAGGCAGCTCGAGAAACCACCACAAGGGCACAGTTCTGCTGTGGGCTATGCCAATTTTTTATAGGTCTAATAGCATAGGCCAGCCATTAAAATTGAATACACAGCAGACAGGTCGATTGCTTGCGTAAAGAGATGTAGATGTTACAACTCTTAAGCGTTACAATCAATAGGTAGCAAGCGAAATTTCAGAATACATCATTGGCACGCCTTTCATTGATGGGTGCATAGTGATCGCAAACTTCTGATTTGTTGGGCAATGCCACCATCTTCGTCTGCCCTACTCTCACCATCGTCAAGGAATCCGCGTGAGCTATGCTCCCGACCAGCTGGTTTTTGAGTAATCTTTTCCATGGACAATAATGGCATGAAGAACTCATCCACTGTGTCATCGGTCAAATATGTCCAGGTCAATCACAGCTTCATCTTTCATCCACGAGCAATGGCTACCACCAAATGGCATCGAACCATATGTTGCCTCATAGCATAGCAGACGGTCCCTACACCAGCAGCTTTAGAAATTTGAGGTTTATATCATAGTTTTTAAAATCAGATCGGGCCGAAAACCGGTATAAGTATAAGGTCATGGGTTGAACTGATGGTTTAATAGAGTTAAACTGCATATTTAATAAATAATATTACTAATAAATTTAGATAATATTATAATCTAAATTTATAATAAAAATTATTAATATAACTATTATATTAAATAAAAATTTAACATAAAATATAAATATAAAAAAATAAAATAAAATAGGTATATTATAATAGATTTTTATTTTTTTAATTTTAAATAAGCCGATTTTTTCACTGATTCAATTGGATTCACCAGTTGAACTGAAAACCAGCCGTTTAATCGTAATTAATCTCATTAAAAGTGCAATTGAATCTTTTATAGGAACCAGACCGAATGAGTGACCAATTTTCGATTTTGAAGTTGCGAGATAATTTTTGTTTATATCAATAGTGTACAACGCTACAGCAACTGGCTTTTCGTATGGCCTAGTTTATTTAGATCCTTATCTTTATCCAGCAGTTAATATTTTGATGGACCCTTTTCTGTGTGCATGTAAACATTCCTATTGCCCCACTTACATATACAACATATATATTATATATATATATACTTTGGATTTCTTTTTCCTTAGATGATATTGGTTTCTACCTCCTGTTCGCCCAACAATTTAAAAAAATAATAATAAAAGTACAATCTCTCCCTCGAACTCTATCCAATCACACCACTCCACGTCTCTAACCAAACCCAAAGAACGTGACGAGCAAAGAAAAGGGCATCAACCCCACGACCTAGTTTGTCCGTGTCATTGTCTTACTTATTGCTCTATGGTCCTACCCATTTCTACTCTCCATGTACTATGCCAGGCTAGAGGGATTGAAAGACAAATAGAGGTGGTGAAATAAGACCTTTGGAGTAGGTAAAACATCCCTCAATTGACTAATACTTCCCATACCAATCTTGACCTATCAAGTGACCAATGCATCAAGAATCATAGTTCGAGGACGATGAGAAAGAATATGTTGATCGCAACTTACGTTGTGATCCAAGCTCCACATTGGACTGACTTTATTTCACATAGCTCAACCGTCCCACAAGGCAAAATAAATAACAAAACAAGGGACTAGGGAGAGAAGAGCATGAGCAAAGAAAATGGTATTACTTGAACCAAAAGATCACTGCAACATAGTTCAAGTTTCGATCTTGGCCAAAAGATCATGGCAACATAGTTCAAGTTTTGACCTTCCTCTTTCACTGATACGGTCGATAGAAAGACGTAAACACCCAAATTAAATCATCCATCCAACATCTGCCTCAAAACCAATATTTGATGCCATTAAGCTTTCAGTACTCGGTCTTATGCTTCAGCAAATCTGCAGGTACCCACAGACCCAACATTTAATTACATGGGCTCCAATGTTCATGTTCACAATTGCTTTGGCTAGAAAGCTAAATGCAAATGGCATCAGAACATACCCGAGTTCAGAGAGTTTCAGCTGTGCTTCAGCATAATCGGCAAAGAAGGCATCTTCATCCTGGAAAAGTATTGACGAGCATTTGACAACTAGTCAGCCATAGGCTTAATAATGAAGACTTATCCTACTAGGATATAGATCAGCAATATTTTGCCCAATTAAGTCACAAAGAGAATGAGACACTCACTGCAGCATATTTCTCCACAAGAGGGCGGAAAACAGGGTCAGAGAGAAGTGCTTTGTCAGATGGAAGTTGAAGAAGACCTTCCTTCTCTCCACTCAGCAGCTCCCTAGAAGTCCCAATTCAAGGCGTCATATAACTCATAGAGCTCAATGTAAATCCCAGTGTAACAAAGGTAACAAGGCAAAAGAAGGTCACTTGAAGTAGGAGTTGTCAAAAATGAGAGGGTTGTCGGTCCAAGGTCCTTCAAATCCAGACCTCTCCTTGTGGCACCTTCCCTGCATTTTGTTGTAAAATGAAATCAACCAATGCAAAGGGTACAAAGTGTATCTCTAAGGGTTCATAGCCAATGAATCAGCAGAAGGTGCACTAAGTTCATAAGAATATAGAACAGACCAGGGTGTGGCCACCGGATAGGGCAACAATATCCTGGTCACTGAGACCCATGGTGCCAAAGACATCTCTCAAATGATTGGAACCTGAATGCATGTTGAACATTAACAGAATTTAGCAACAATGACTCTGAGAAGAAACAAGATAAAATACACTAACCCTTAGTAGCATCAGGAAGACGTCCCTCAGGGGGTGGTTCTGTCTTGTCCTGTTGTAATAAAGAATACATAACCAGTCAGTGAAATTTTGTAACAAATAAAAGCCATAAACGGAGACAGTGGTAGAAACCGTCACTTTCCAAATCATTATATGAGTCATGGAGTTAAAAAGGAAACATAGAAAATATAATACAGAAATGAACATAGTAAATTACTCCAGTTTAGACACTTGTTATCAAATAAATGCTCTAATACAACAGCCAAGGACTTAGGCCCCGTTCATTTTCAGTGATCATTTACAGAAAAAAGGTCAGCTATGCCACAAGAAAAAAAAAAATTCTATCTATTTTTGCAACTTCACAGTATCAACAAATAAAAGGATTTATTCAGATTGAGTATTATTGGTTCTTCAGTCATTAGCATCATAGAATTGTGGACTGATGGCGTTCATATAGACTTAGACATGATAGGGCATGTATTACAAAAATATTTAAGAAAAAGGACATTTCAACAGACCTCTCTTCCTGGGTGGAATGGGATTTCAGGTCCACCAGTAACCTCCACAGCCACAACACCAGCCAACTATATGATTCCAAAAATACCAGTTAAAATGATCAGAAAACATGAACTATGAATATCTAAAAGAACTTACTGGCGTTAGTATAGGCATACCTGGTAAAAATCAGCATAAGAGAGGATAGGAAACTGCTCCTTGATGGGCTCACAAAGCCTGACAGCAATTTCAAGGCCATTGTTTGCCCCGTGGGCAAGCTCTGCTGAGAACCTCATGGTACCAAAAGGACCACCAGTTTTTGTCTTCACATCATAAGTACCAGCTGAGTGCCACCTGGATGGAGGGAGAATGTATTCAGAATGCTGAAACAGCCGTGAACTAGATTCTAATAGAGATGGCGAGATATAGACTGAAGCATACGCAAGGCGAAGCATGATGGGAGCACAGTTTTTCTCAGCGATAAGAGCTCTGAGCTTCTTCTTGGCTTTGTCAACAGCCTTCTTGTACTCCTCGCTCACAGTAGGATAGCATTTCCCCATGGTTTCTAAATCTATAAATCACAGGGAAAAAAATCAGCTTCTAGGCTCATTGATCTCAGAAATCATCAAGCACCTTAGAGATTCATGAAAACGTCTCAAATAGAAATCCAATTTCTAATCTTAGCATCAGCTTATGACGCACCATAATCACATCCACAAACAAGCTGACAAGTAAAATCATGCTATGCAAGCACACTCTGACAATCTAAATCCACAAAAAGGAGAATCACCTAAGTTTCTAAGCCTAGTTGAACTATAACGAGCAATTAAAGGGTAATCAAGCACACAACAGCACCGTGAGAACTGACATGCTCAGAAGAGCGTGATATCATGCAATTCTGACGTAGAATCATGCTATGCACACACATTTCTGACTTAAGAGTATAAATCTACATGCAAAGTAAAGTTTCTCAGTCTTAGTCCAATTAGAACGTGTAAGATCTATTCACTGGTAGATCAATATAAGCTAATCACGAGCGCACAATACCATCAAGACAACAGGCAAGTCCAGAAGAATGTGATATCATGCAATTCTGAGGCAGAGCAGTGCTATAAACACGCACATTTCTGAGAATCTAAATTTACCACACAATCAGCGACAGAAACAGAGCCAAGCAACCATATTCGAGTCAGAACGTGTAAGATCGAAGCACTGGTACATCATTGAAAGCTAATCACTAGCACACAATACCACCACAACCGTAAACAAGCTCAGAAGGCGATATCATGCAATACCACGCGCCCTACAGCAGGGGCTCATCGATCAACAGCATCAACAAAAATTTCGAAAGCTGCACAGAAGAAACGTACCTAAGGGAGCAGAAAGAAGCCTGTTACTGAGAAGGCGAGCACGAGTAGGCCACGCTACCGTCAATCTGGGAGGCCACGATGAAGCTGAAGAAGACTGAAGATAAGGAGAAAGGATGGTTCCAGTGTTTCGACACTTGACCGTCCGATGCCACGAGGATTTTCAAATCTGGACGGCCAGGATCGGTTCGTGCGCGTGGGGCAGGTGATGGAATGAATAAATAAATGGAAGGGGAGTCAACCCCACTGGCTTTAATTTGGAGAAAATAGGTCCTGATTTCGCGACTGTCCATGTTGGTGGGCCGAGTATTACTTTCGTTGATTTGACCAAAATAGCCTTTCCCCTTCACTCAATTACCGAATCGAGAAAATCCTGTGTGTCGCGGTACACTTGAACGCCGTGGACGACTTTTGAACTTCTAAAAATACCCTTCAAGTGTCTCTATGAAATATACTTTTTAATTTTTAATGGCCATTAGATTTGTAACAATCGATGATATGCTGGTAAAATTCATAACAGATCACATAACTACCCATTCACCATTTCTTTCTCACTTATTTTCATCTCTTATTTATTAATTGCAATGTTCAAATACTGAAAAATCACATAATTAAAACATTAATTTTAATTAAAATTTTATTTAAATTAATATATCTATTTTCACTATTGAATAAAATTAGAAAAATCACGGGTTAATCCCTAGTGTCTGTACATACATATATCAAAATTAATATAATTACAAAAAAATTCTTAGATAATCTTATTTCATCTTCTCATACATATACGGCAAGTAACTATCAATATAATTATGATAAATGAGTAAATTTGTTTTGGCCATCGGCATAAGTGCCAAAAAAATTATTATTTGAATAATTTTATACCACAAATATTTCACAATTGATATAAATGGTATTTTCTTCAATTTTAGGATTTTAATTTCTTGTTATATATTTTTGACTATTTTCATGAACATGTATTCAATTCAGTTATAAATATAAATTAATTGATATTTTTCTTTATTAAATAAGATTTATAATTCTAGTTTTATGAATAGTAAATATTTATACTTTGATATCTTTATCATTAAGTGGACCGATAATATAGAATATTTACCGTCCAATAAGGTTGTGAAGACCTAATGTTTAAATCGTGAAAAGACTTACATTAACAACAAAACCAGTTTGATGGAAGAATCCTGAATCACAGTAATTTTCTCTCTTTTTCCCCCCTAAAACTATATCCTTAACGGCCATTTTGTCACCATATATCCTACGTAATTAAATAAAAATAAAAATATTTCCAAGTCCATGTTGGGACAATTACACGAACAAGGCCAGAAAGGTCATTTAACAAAGGCGAAGAAGAGCTATCGACTTTCCATGATTGACGATCCCTTCCGTACCAGTGTGAACGCGCCGGGCTTCCAAAGATTCCGCTTTCCAGAGCGATTACTGCCACCCTGGGAGGCTTAAGCTTGGACCATGACAGGATGATCTGACTGTCATGATCTGATTGGTCTGCCGTCAGATGAAGCTCAATAATATTCATTTTCCGTGCGCCGGGGTTTGGCTGGTGAAGGACAGGCGCCATTGGCTGTTGACTATCACAGCACCCAATAGGGAACTGCCATATGGATAAAGCCGTAGGGTGAGATCGGCACCACGTCGTCGCGCCCCCCTAAACGTACGTGGCGCCATAAAGAACAGGAAGCCCCATGTGTGGAGCTTGGGTAAGGACCCCGAACGGATATACGAAGCGGTATATAATATATACTTTTAATTTTCAAACAATAGATAATTATCCACTATAATCAAGATTGATGGCAAAGATCAATTTTAATCGACTTATCATATACGGGTGCGAAAATTGATGCATCAACTTTTCCTTCAAAAAATGACAACAAAAATGAGGTGTAACAACTTGAGAAATATGTCCTCAGCTCGAGACTCTCCAAAACTCTCTCAAAACTTTACTACATCAAAGACTTGAAAAAATTTGAATTAGACTCATCAAATCAAGCTCACAAGCCTTGACATTTTGCCTCGACCGAGATCAAGTCACCATAGTTCTTGCCCAAGACACTAGAGGATTTGATGGATTAAGCCCAAAGAGATTGAGAGCAAGGTACAAAGCCCATGCTTGGAGCGACATTTGGACTCATTAGATCAAGTTCACAAGCCATGATGGTTCCCACCTCGATTGAGACTCAAGAGCAAGTTGCTCAAGTTTCAATCAAAACCTTAACATGAAGGAGAATCAGGTAATCATTTTTTTTCTACATGTTCTTACAAACTTTGACAAAGAGGTTTATCCTTTCAAATTAGATTCAAAGTGAATCAATCTGTTACAATATTTCTTATATTGAATTATCATACTTGAAATTTGTTGCGTGCAAACTTCTAGCATGTTCATTGGGACCTTCTCTACCTCTCACCTCTCTTTCAAAGCATCAAAACTGAAAGTTAGAAGATACGATGGCTTCGAGGAGGTTCATCATGGTTGATCCAAAGGAAAAAAAGTCGTGATGCTGAGAGGGAACAAGAAGTGAACATTGACGTGCTTGCACTTGTTGAGAGGGTCTTGACGTAGCACTTTTTGCTCGAGGAGCCAATGTCGCAAAGGAGGGGGGGCAAAGATGGACATGGGGAACTTTGAGAGCAATGAAACTCAGCTCCCCCTTCACCTCACAAGCCCACTACTGAAGTAAAGAGCTCAGGCGACACACGGGTGTTGCTTGCCAACACATCATTGCTGGAGGAGCAAGTGTCCATCATGGCCAAGACACTGGATGGGCTCATGAAGATGATCTAGGAAAGGCACTCACATATTGCTTACCTAATGAACAAAATCAAGAACATGGACGAGTCCAGACAATTCAACAACAATACTTCAAGGGAGGTAGGTGTGGCAAAAATTGTGAGTGCTGCCATAAGAGCGTCGACACTAGTGGAGTGAAGACCCCACATGTTTTTGCTATATGGGAGCAACCATCAAAAACTGTTATTGTCAACACAAAGGTACCTACGTCGACAAACCATACAAGTTGCTACTGGTAGCTCCATTATCACGAATCGGTTGCAGGAGTTCATGAAAGAAGCCCTAAAGACCAAGTGCAAGCAAGCAGCTTGATAGTATTGACATACATCAAACCTTGCACATGGAGGATCGATGATATGTTAAAGATGGCCGCTAACTACCAGTCACTCAAGTTCCAGCAATTCTACGGGAAAAGCAATTTGGCGGAAAAGGTAACCTAAGATAGCACATTGCTCATTTAGTTGAGACTTGTAACAACACCAAACTGAAGGGGACTCATCGTGAAACAATTCATTCACTCACTAAAAGGAAACTCGTTTGATTGCTGTATCGATCTCGCACTTGGCTCAATTAATAGTTAGGATTAGTTAGAGCGAGAGTTTCTCAACAGGTTCTACAACACCAAATGCATAGTGGGTACGATCGAGCTCATAAGCACGTGTCGACATAAATATGAGCCTTTAATTGACCACATCAAAAGACGGAGAAATTTATGTCTCAACAACAATGATCTTTTTGTGAGTCCTCCGCAATTGACATCTAGGAAATTTCTTTTTCAATTTTTATTCTTCTATGGCGGAGATTTCCCGAGTGATACTAAATAGAATTATCATATTGGTAATATCAATGCATTCTAACAGTTATGCGACATTGTTTCTATTATTTGTACCATTTAGATTAAATGCTAATTGTTCTCTGTTTGCCATTTCACATGGTTTGGCTCTCCTCACCTTAACTGCCATTCTAGACAAGCTGAGACCTCAACAACGCAATATAAATTTCTGCCCGTATCCATCAAGATATCAATTAGTTGCCCTCTACACGGGCCTCACACTAGCCACCCTGGGGTCAGCCAGCACACAATTTACTTGGGTAATAATGGAAGCCAACCAGTTTGGTTTGATAACTAGGAAGACAAGTCAAGGTTCTTCAACTGGTCCTTTGTGGCCTAGTACACTGCCTCAATGATCGATGCCACAGTCACCCCTTACATTCAAGACAAAGTGAGCTGGGGTCTAGGCTTTGGTATCTGTGCTGGCGAGAATGCTATTGGGCTTGGGATCTTCCTGCCGGGAAAGAGCCTATATTGACCTAAGGAAGTGCCAAGAGGGAGTCCTTTCACGGATTTGGCTCGGGTATTCGTTGCTGCCACGAAGAAGAGGAAAGTTCCACTCGCATTCAACAATGAGGATTATTATTGTGGGCCAAATGGTCAAATACCACTATCAAAGGGTCGAATAGGTTCGAAGATATTCAAGTACACATTTGTATTGACTTCCTCCCATTCAGAAATTAGTCCATGAACATTATTACGGAAGTGTCTTTTGGTATGATAAGTGGTCCTCATTAGGTCCTCGTTATGTTATTCTTCTAGAGAGCTTTAATACCTTCCCTTCCACTCGGGTAAACGTGGCTTTATCAGCAATTTATAAGCGTCCTTCTTGGTGTTGGCTGAGGTCTACCTACCATAATCTGGTCCCTTTACTCCGAAGGTTGTAGAATTCAGTAGAAACATCTATGTTTGATTCCTACATCTGGGATGGTAAGCCATGATTCTCAATTGCAGTTGTTTATGATACTCTATGACCTACACAATCTCGAGTTCTATGACACAACCTTGTTTGGTTCTCTAGACTTATTCCACATACCTCTCCTCTGTTTGTTGGATGGTTTTACCAGATAGATTGCCTATAAAGACCAGAACGCGCTCATGATTCCCTTCCCTCCCCTCCCGTTACATTGTGAATTCGGTAGCGATAAGGTGGTATCTTGAGACCACATGTTCCTTTCTTGCTCTATTACTGACAGCATATGGAGGAGATTTATAATCTATTTGTACATTTCATGGATTCCTAGACAGTGCACCTTTAAGCTTGCTTGGGCACTTGCAAATAGAAGAGGTTGAAATGCTAACTTTTTTTGTTACAAGTTAGCTTTTACAATTTATATATACTCCATACGGTGGAAGCATAACCAGAGAATATACCAGCACAATGCTTCCTCATTTGAAGCTATTATGGGCTTGATATTAAATCTGATGAAATTACGTATTGGAACTTTACCCCACATGCAACTCGTCTAGCTATTATAAATATTAGTTTATAGTGAAATTAATGCTAATAAACTATACTCGATCCTCTTGTATTCTTTTTGGTATCTATATGAATATTTTGTGTATAATTTATATTTGATGGATGAAATTACAATTCTAAATAAAAAACTAAATATGCAGACAGATTGATAATATTATAAATGAATTTAAGTAATAAAAAATCTAAATTTATAATATATTGAAATAAAATAAATTTAGAAATGAAAAGGTGTGTAAAAAGAGAGTGGACAATGACAGTTAAAATAGTGGAAAATTATTGCTAATTTTACTATTTTAACTTTGATTTATTCTTTATTATTAATTGAGATATAAAATATATGAACATTTCAGGAAACAGAAAATACTAATTACCTGCCTGTGCCTTCTAATTAACAGTATATATAATGTGAAAGAAAAATTTGAAGTAGGGAACCCCCACTCACGCTTTTTGCTGATAGCTGTCAAAACTCTAATCCATAAAGCTTTTTGTCTTTCCGCCACTGACTTATCTTTGATTGATTTCACCATGCTGGCGGTAGTTGAACATCATTTCATAACCTAACTATGCAGTGCGCAAGAAAGGAAACTCAGTGGTATCCATATCACATTCGACTGGCGAGACGTGGGCTTTGAGTAAGAATCTGGCCATGAATTTTAGTAATTAATGTCCACCGAAGGTGAGATGTTCATCTAGACTTATGCGTGACCACAGTTCTCATACCATCTTTCTTGGTTTCATTCTACATACGTTGATGGTAAGGTAATGATCTGGATGGATCTTCATGCGGGTTCTCGAACGGTGCAGCCCTCAAAACCGAAGGAGACGTTACGCCGGATGGTTTGTTAGTGAAACCCTGGAGATTATGCACACTAGAACGAGTCGGAAGACCTCAAGACCTTACTGGGAATCTTTCCTCCTCTATGGTAGAGTGGAATATCACTGAGCACTACGATTGTTACCTTACCCAAGGCAGCCTGGTAGTCCTCCAAGACACCTCGGGCCCTATTTCAAGATCCCTGCAGGCTCGATGTGGGTCATGCCGAAGATCTCCCTATCCATCTTCCTCGCCTTACGCGAGCGGGTCCTGGGCCCTGTCTGGGAGATCCAGACGAAGCAGAATAACAGCTGTATTATTAACAATTTTTATCATAACCCCATTTAAAAGAACAATGAATAATATGATCATCTATACTTCTTACTTAGCGTAGTGTTTCTCTGCTAATATTAAATGACATATTCATGGCAGCCATTGGATCAGTCATAAAGCACTTTACTGGCCTTGATGCTGGGCTAGCTTCCGAATGAAGTGAGACTTGCATTACCAATGGCCCAGCTTCTCGTGCAGAGCAATAGAAACCCCCAATAAACCAAGCACTGAGAAAACCAATCAAGAGATATCATTGTCATGCGCTCCTCAGAGTGAACGCGTGCCAGTTAAAATATACAGAGGTAGTAGTTCTTCCACTTGTGATGCAAGAGCATCAATGTGACTTCTTCGAAGTCAACTGAATTTTCAATTACCAACCTTCCCGATTCCCATTTGGTGCTTCCATCTCCATGGTCAACCTATCCTTTATCATTTTTCATCCCCTTATCAGCAACGTCCGAAGGAAGCGTCATTAGAATAGTGGACAAATCTAGAGGATAAATCTCAACATAGAGTGGTCGCGTTCTCCCGGGGCTGCTCAACGGGTTCCTGGGCGTGAGCCTAGAAACAAACTAACCTGAGACGATAGGAGAACTCATCGCAAGGTTGCAGAAACACATAGCTGCAGCCTAGCTTTAGCCATGAACATACTGTTATGCTTTAGACTGGAATTCAGAAATTATCAAGTTCTAAAGGTGTTCCTGCTAAATTATCTTTATATATGTTATATGATTGTTAGTAAAAAATTTTCAAATGTAAGAAAGTTGGTACTACCGCTTATTGGTTTATCTTTTGGACTGGACTTAAATCTAAAACTCTTATATATTTATCAAACTTCATGTGATAAAAAAGCAGGTTATCAGAAGACAATAAGCTTAATTAGTCCTTTTTAGCTGGATAATTCATGCGGATATTACATTAAGTTGAATAAAAAATACAAGCCTAGTCTGTAATTACATGGAAATTATCATCTAAACTATTTAAACAGAAAAGAGACAAGTTGTGTGCTTCTAGGATCCTACACCTACTGGTCCTTAGAATCTTACAGACATCGAAAGAGGGCCATAGTGATCTAATAATTACAGTAACCGAGGACATCTCCCAAGTGGTTCGCTATTACAGTGCAAACGATCTGCAAAGATGGAGCGATCAGTCAGTAGCAGCACGCATTTCCATTTCCTTTGTTTGGCAGTCATTACCGCTTGCAGTATAGAGTGAGCCTCAGCCTGTCTCAGGATGCAGCATGGTCCTTCTTATGCCAACCCAAAAAGAAGCTTGCTCTGTCTTGAGTTACAACCCCACTACAGCACCTGCCACCAAAAAAACAAAAAAGAAAGGCAGTATCAGAGCTAATCACAATCCAACTCTGCTCCAAGAGGTCCTGGATCTGCTGATCTGTAATGGAGTTGTTAAGTTCCGTAACAGAGTCAGCATGAGGATCAATGGTGTTTCCTCCCATGGTGTCCGCATGCAGGGCATTGAAGCATTCATGGAAACTCCTCGTCAGCCTTGAGAGACACTCAGTTACATTCGGTTGTTTTCCTGCAAACTTAGACTTGTTCCCGTATTCCCATAAATCTGAAAGTTCTGTAAATTGTCAATGTGCTTCTTAAACTCAGCTGGAGGAGAAATGAGGAAAGAGGCAATTTCAACTGCAGTTTTTCCAAAGCAAGATGTGTTCCAAATGTTCCATTGCGATTGTCTTCAAGCTAATCAATAGCAAAAGCATTCCCCGAAGAGTTGCTCTTCTCTATTGGAACTGGCATCGCACAGGGGACAGTGTTCCTCTAGGTTCGAATGCAAGGAAAGACATTTACTCGCACAATCCATAAGATATTTAATCTTTCATAGTTTGAGTTTCCAAAGATTTTTCCATGGAAAATATTGCTGACTGGTGTTGTTTTGAAATCTCTGTCTTTGGTCAAAGAGCTAGATAGATTTTGTAGGCTTACTTGACCGATTGGTTTGCCTATGCGAGATGCAATTTGCATGTATTCGTGACAGCTTGGTCTGTGAGGAGTGTCCTCATCATAGCTAGAGCTAGCATACTAGGCCGGCCCAGTCTTATCGGCCCGGTCCAGAGCCGCCCAAATATTATTATACCGGGCCAGCGTGGCCCAATAAGGCATTGGCCCAATTAGGGCCGACAATTTCTGGCCTGGCACTTTATCGTGCCGGGCGGGCACGGCCTGCTAATTTTATGGGCGTCCTGGGCCACAAAACATATCGGGCCGCGTTAGCCCGATAGCCCAAATTATTAATAAAGTTGAATTTATCATATGCACTGAATTTTCAAATTTACGATGACACAACACAATGAAAAAAAAAGAGTTAACGAATCCGGGCCATAATAATTACAGTGACTAACATAATTTAATCAAAATAGTTATATATAATAAATAAATATTTAAATTTAAATTTTATAAATAAAATAATTTATATTAAATAAAATTTACTAAACCATGCTCCAACAAGACGTGGATAGCACTTAGCTTGTAAATAAAATAAATAAATAAATAAAAAGCATCGCAAGTGAAGACAATTTCTTGCTGATAAAGAATTCCACCAACTGACGTCATGGTTCTTTTTTTGACATGTGGCCCAAATTAATGATTTGCGTGCTTGACCCTAAGAATTGCCTCTACCCTATTAGTGGTGACGATGACAACTCCGGCCATCCGGCCGACACGGAGTAGCTCTTGGGACCCATCGGGAGTCTCGTCGCCAGTACACTACTGTACTAATCTCAGGACAAGCTACTCGATGATTCTAGTGAGAAAGTAGAAAATTAAGTTAGTTCAAATGCATTAATAGGGTTCCAAAAAGATGCGTAAGATTTTATATTTTAATTTTATAAATTAAAAAAAGAAAACTCGATTAAAGGAATTTTATATTATATTTAATTTAATAAGTTTAATGATAAATTAGTTAGAATTTAGCCGTTGAAAAAAGATTAATCAATCGACTACATGAATGTAAGCCATAAGGAATTTATACAATTGCTGATAATATAGCTTAAGAGGATGACCAAAGTGAGATGCAATGTTGAGAGACAGTGTAAAAGCTAACTTAACTATTTATAGTGGTAAAGGAAGATGAGGAAAAATAAAACCAAATTTGCTCCACCTCAATATCAATCAAATGTAAAATATTATTTTTATCAAATATAACAACAACAATAAATCTACAATATATGCATGTATATATTTCTCGGCCAATTTAGCCAAAAATTGAATTTCTCGACCAGAAGTACACCACCAACTTGAGAAAAATAGAGAACTTAGTCCCGTGTCATTGTAGTTAACAAAAAATTAAGAGATCTCTTCTGAGATTTTATCAATAGAACTCTCTATATCTATTCACTACGCACGTACTTTCACATGCACTATTTAAGTTATCGCATGAATCTCCTTTTCCAGCTAAATACATGATGAACCCACCCCGACAGTTGAAATTAACATATTGGAAAAGGAAACAGGGACTGTCAATTCGATGTACATTTACATATGTTGATAATCTTCCATGGGATAAGTTGGGAAGTGGATGATGATTCCTTGCTTGAGAAGGGAGGAGAGCTGCAAGCTCTAGCGGGTGCCCCACCAGCTCCCATCGGTCACACACAAGAATTCAGATAGTGCGGCTCTATAATTGTTATAGTGTACCTTCACCTTCTTCTTCTTCTTCTTCTTCTTCTTCTTAAATCACAACAGCCATGGATGGAATTGGGGTGACACATGGGATGGGACACACCTCACTTGAACTGAGAAAAGTAATTAAATTATGGTAGAATTTCATTAATTTTATCTATTAATACATCATCTTATCTTCCCCATGTTTTAATATGTCATATTATGCCGACTTGTCATTAACTTTACCCCTTAACAAAACTTTCAAATCTATCATGTAGATAATTTTAACATATTCATTAACAGTGTATATGCTTTATCGATCGAATTCATTCACATAGAAATTTGTAACTTCCTTGAAAATCCTTATGGTAAGAACAAAGAGCAAGCCAAATCGATACCAGTAGTCGAGTGAGGCTAGGAAGGTTAATTTGAAATGTTTGAATAGAAAAGGAAAACCTATTCATTCTAGGGTTTCTAACAAATTACCATTTTCTTAACCCTAAATCCGATACAGTAACGGGATGACGATAATTGGGAGGGTCGGAGATGCGATAATGCCACCCTTCTAGACCGCCGCACACCTGCCGCCAGAGCCCCATGGCCGCCATGCCTCGCCGTCCTGAAAGAAACGTGTGAAAATTGCATCCCATTCACTACCCTGTCAGTCCTAGAAAATCGCTTACATCACTCTCAATCGTATGATATTTATTTTTAATTTATAATTTTTAATATCCTTTTCTTTTTCTTTTGAATCATCGCTCGATTCCCAAGTAGCATGGCCGATTGATCTTTGTAACAGACGTTGGCCGTGGCATCTTTTGGAAGTAGCCAGTGAATAATTCAGTAAATGTTTAATCCTCATTATAATAAATTTTACATCATTAATTACAATATTTTATCACAGGATTTATTATAACATAGTACAGTATGAGTTAAAATTCCATAATGTGATTGATATATGTAATTTTGTGGATCATACCCGGTTTTACTACAATTTTATTTACATTTATTATATTCTACCACATCACTTTCTATTTATGATATAAAAAAATTTATTAACTCCCCTCTTAATCCAAGCTATAATACCCCTTAATAAAATATAGATTTTCACTAAAACAGGCATGAGGTATGTGTAGTTACTCCATCTATACACTTAATATTAATATGAAATTATTTTGATTATTGTGGGTGGAAATTTGTCCCTCTTATTAAAAGAACATGTTAGATTAAATTTAGCTTACCATTAAGTTTATTATCATTATAAATTATCTTACTTCCATCCAATGGTAAATTAAATCCTCAACAACCATTTATTGGAACTCACAAATATAATCCCTTATTAAGATAATTTAATATTTATCTTTTTTAATTAAAACCTTAATTTTAAATTTTATAAATAAAAAAATTTCTATTTAATGGACTGAAAAAGCATCCATCTGACGTGATCAATGTAAGAAAAGAGGGAGAGAATTCAGACATCGGTGCCATAAATGTGTTTCATGAAAATGGTACGAACAGGTCGGTCAGATTCTCTGGACAAGCGAATAATTTCCACAGATTGTTTTGCAGAAGATGTTTCATCTCACATCAAATTATGTGTCAGGCGAGGGGGCGGGCACGATTTTTTTCCCCCACTTTATTATTTTCTTTTTTATTTTAAAGAAATTATGTTTCTCACTTTAGCTTTATATCTCCCTCAACTGTTCTCGCTTCATCTTCTTTGACCGACAAGTTTGACCAGTCAACGAGCTTGACTGACCCACCCACTCTGTCCTGTGGGACCTCGCAATTTCCAATCATACGCCCACCCCCACAAGCTCTTTATGATGATGGCGATGATCGAAATTTCCCTAATCAACACGGTCCAGAGTTCAATTTTTTTAATTAAAGGATTTATTTTTTATAAATTAATGAATATTTAATAACTTTATGGATTTATGTAAATTTATCAGACTTTGTGATGGGAGTTCTATTTTTAATAAGTGGCATTCTTTATTTTTCACAAATTCTAACCTTTAGATGAAAATTTAGATTATAGTTTAATATTTAAAATTTAAATTCAACTAAATATTAAAATAAAAATTCAAAAAATTATTGAGATGAAAATCCAACTGGCCGTCTCGAACCGCCGGTACGGGGATGCGAGGGAGGGTTTTGCTTTATCTTAGGATCCGAACAGTATCATGTCAGGCTGGTCCGAGTGGAATCAATCATTTCAGGGTTATTGGCAGTCCACTTAGGGACATTGATGGGGACCGGTTAGAATTCTGGCGTTTGGTGGCATTGGGCTTCCCGTCGCAAATTGAGTTGTCTTCGCCCCCCTCGAGTAGGCAGGCAATCGATTTGATTATCATTCGCCTTGGAGTCTCCTAGAGATTGGACAATTCGGTTTGATCTCAGCTCTGTCCACCTATCATTACATGTCCTATCTATATTTATATCCAAAGGGTTTTCTTTATGAAATAAATAATATTGATCCATATTATTATCCAAAATTTTAAAGTCCCATTGTTACAAGGTAAATTCCTGACACATCCATCGTGTCAATAGAATGGCTTGACACTAAATTTCACTAATAGCATGGTACTTCTGAAATCCTTGCACTATTTCTCACAAATCAACCCACAATGGAGAAAAAATCGCCCATGAAATCTTTGGATCAGGTTGTGACTTAAACCCAAGAATGCCGATCGGTCTAGAATGTACGGGCAATTTTCTTTTTCTTGCCCCTTTCAATGTGCGGTGATAGAGAGATGGGTCCTGTCTCCCTTTTGAATTTAATTCTCTTGATAATTGCATGGGCGAAGGATTCCCTGTTGGCCCGACACAAAGCAACGAATCCCCATAACATTTTGCTATCACTGAAACAGACAAATCACTAGGGCGAGCATGAAAATCCAAATTACTGTGAACAATCTGGCTCAAGTCCAGTAGAAGGCAAAACATTCCCTTGCAGGGACCGCTGTAAGGACAAGTGATTGAGTGGAAAAACATAACCGATCGGTTAGTCTAATCATCCAAAACCCACTCTATGCGATTTGCTAACTGTAAGATCACGGATTCAAATCCCCTCTAATATATCTGTTTAAAAGTATTTACTAGTTATGTACTCTTTGGACTGTACTTTGAAGGGCACAGACCGACTTCATGGACTGTATTAGGACTTTGCTAGAACTATATTAATGGGTCAGCATTAATTATTTACTTCATTTGATATGTTCACGATCGAATATAAAAGCGTGAACATTGGTAGGGGAATGGTTACATTGCCATTATTACTGCATTCCTTTTATCAAGTAAAAAAAAAAGTTGAGGGAAGAAAAGCCAATTGAGCAGATACGAGCTTCTTACGGCCGCATTGATTTCGTCGTGGTATTAAATGGTTTTAAATTTCATTCTACGATAGAATTATAATTATGTCATCATTTCCCTCTTCCACTTATTATACTTAGACATGAATTCTAAGAAGAAATCGATAAATTCATATAATTAAAAATTGGGAAAAAGAAAATTCCAAGTTGTGGAGTGGCATAATCTGCGGGTCGTGAAAGAAGAACCCAAAGATCCCGTGTCCTTGCCATCGCTCAGTCCTCCTTCCTACACCATCATTACTCCACTCCACCGTCATCAGAACCTTCAGAAAAGAACGAGAAATAACTAAACAGATCAGCGAAGGAAGAAGAGAAAACAGTGAGGGAAATGACACTTTGTCCCTTTGGCCCCAACCTGAAAGACGCCGAAAACGAAGTCCGGTGATCCCATGGATTCAGTACACAACAGAGAAGATTAGTCATCGAGAGGGATGAATTTGATTTTCACTAAAGATATAATTAACTCATTTAAATTTCTTTCATTCGTATATTCTTCTCGTCCTCTCATTTAAATCACATTTTTAGGGCGAATCTTTAGGAACGAAATTAATAGCATGTTCCATATTTCCATAATATTATGAAGTTGTCGAATATGCTAAGTGTGTCCCCAACTTTTTCTTTTTCTTTTTCTTTTTCCTCACGGGATGCGATGCCTTTTTTTTTTCTTTTGGTATTAAAATTCTATTATCTTTTGGGGCAGTAAAGAAACAGTGCAATGGAATAGACCACCTACCAGTGAACTAGGGTGTGCATCAATTATGGGATAGTGCATGTTGAATTTGTCTCATATATCTGTGGAGAAGAATGTCGAGGATGAATAGGATGTCGACCATCCCTAGCCTGTGATTGAGGCTCGGAATCGTGGTACAATTGTCCAGATTCACCCGATGCTAGGGAAGAAATTAAACGTGGCATTTTGTCGGGTTTCCATGCGACGAGATCTTCTCTTAATATAAGACTTGAGACCCCGAAAAACCACTATTGCAGTTCTGGTTTGAATCGACTTCATGAAGATAAATTTGGACGAAATTCAAGTTTGAGAAGGTTAGTAGGTAATGAACTTACTCTATGGTAAATATACATAACTGATATTTTCGTTCATAATAGGTTTAGAGAGGTGATTGAGTATAGGAAGGCCCTTCTATGTCTAATGCCAATTGTAAGGAATTGGAAATGAAGGTTCTTTCAATCTCGTCTTATCTTATGTCTCAAGAATTACGTGATGGAGAATATACCCTGAAAATAATGACGGTGGACATGCAAAGAAAATCAGAAACAGTTTACCCAGTTATAGATTGTTATCAGCATAGCTAGAAGTTGGTTTTGTAAACGTACAATGAAATTGGCACCAACGCTTACCAGTTGTGTGTAATCAAAGTGGCAGGATGAGGCTACCGGGAGCGACATACAGACAAGTGCAAAGGAAGATGGGTGGCCCACGCGGGCGGCAGAAGCCATGCGAGACCGTGGGACCCTCTGTGGTCTAAGTTTTTGCTTTTGGCCCACTGTCATCTCATCTCATATCCCTGTGCGGAGGATGAACGATATATCTGACTGCTACAGTGTTTACAGCTGACGGGCAGATAGCAGACGGGGGACAGGAATTTTCTAATGCCTTCTTTATCTGCATCAATCCATAAAAAAAACAAAAACGTATTGTCTCTCTCTCTCTCTCTCTCTCTTCCCTTCGGAATGTAATGATTGCTTCCACTCACTCACTCTCCTCTGTGTTTGTTGTATGTGTGGGCATTGCTGGCTTTATATATTTGAGAGCAGTGGCCTTAGTTTCTTACACCCACAGCTCCTCAAGCATCGATCTCTCTATTCTTCCAAGTCCATCTCCATAAAAGGCCGTCATTTCAAGTAGCTGGAGAAGGGGTTCTCTCATTGCCTAATGGATCCCTCAACTATACATCATCAGGTACTAAAGATTCAGAATTCTCTCACAGCCCAGTTTGACCATTAATGTCAGTTTCCTGGCGTCAAAGCTTTGATGCAACAGAATTACCTAATCGTGGCATTTCACTTTGAAATTCCGAATCTAACCAACTGTGGGCAAATGCAGGAAATGATGGGATCCGACCAGCAAACCTTAGAGAGCATACTGGCGGGTCCAGCAAGGTCTCAGCAAGATGCAGCGATGAAGAAGCCAAAGCCGCAGCACGATCAAGCCCTCAAGTGTCCTCGGTGCGAGTCCACAAACACCAAGTTCTGCTACTACAACAACTACAGCCTCTCGCAGCCACGCTACTTCTGCAAGTCCTGCAGACGGTACTGGACCAAGGGTGGGACCCTGAGGAACGTCCCTGTCGGTGGAGGTTGCCGGAAGAGCAAGAGACCCTCCCCGTCCAAACGGATCATGGTCACCACCGCTCATCAAGACCATCAAGATCACCAGCTGCAGGAACTAATCTCACTCAACTCGAACAGTATTAATCCTCTCACAGGCCTCCACAACTTAGCCTATGAAGCCTCGTACCCAGGTGGCAACTTCCACCTTCCGCTCACATTTGCAGATCAGCTTCACAAGCTCTCCAACGGGCAGTTGGAAGGACACAATCTCCCAATGCATCAGGGGTTTCTCGAGGCTCCAAGCATGAATAATGTGCAAGGCTTGTATTACGGGCTAGGGGATGCTGCCATTCAGGGGATGATCGAAGCCGATGGAGGACTGGTGAGTGGAGAATTGATGCTCCCACCAGGGGAAACGAAGCCAGACTTCTGTTCCAGCGAGAGCAAGGTCTTGTGGGGCTGCCCATGGCCGATAACTGGAGACCGGATCAGTGATTCGGGTGACCTGAGTTCGATCGGGGGGAGCTGGAACAATGTCGGGTTAAGTTCCTGGCACAGCCTTCTCAACAGTCCCCTAATGTAGAACATCTCATTCAGAGTCCGTGATGTTCGGTACGAAAGAGCAGAAGTGAATCGGAATGTAATAGCTAGAGAAAATGGGTGACCCCCGTTCGGCTGTTACATTCCACTCCATTTCTTTTCTCGGCATCGACTGTGGCTTCAATTTCATTTCATTTTGTGTGGAAAAGTTTAGGGAAGGCATCCGTATTAGCCCTGATCGTCTTCTTCCAGCCATCCAGAAAATCAGACCACATGGATCCTTGAAATACAAATTATATTTTGTCAAATTTCCACTTTCTTTCTTCCACCCGGATTTTGAACTTGCATTCTCCTTCTTTTAAGAAAATTTTTTGATGAGGAGTATCTCTGTCTTCCGCTTCCAATGTACAAGAAAAGGAACCAATGCAAGAGCTTGAGAAATATATTGTATTACATATTCGTTTTATTCTGTGTGCACAGTACATATCCAACTAAAGTTAATGCATCTCAGTCGATCCAATTGTCAAGTAAATTACCAATTTAATGGCAAAACTCTCTCCATTAATGGATATTTTCAACTGTACAAAACTCTAATAGAAAATGTGTAGATACTTAAATCACTAATGGTTGCATGTAAAATGTTATTCTATAGGAAAGAAGGTTTTGTATAGTGGTATTATTTTCGATTTAATAATTAATAGATTATAAGTTCGATTTTCATTATAAAACTTCTCATAACTTCTTATTCCTCTATTCTCTTACCATTTTCTAGGCTTATGATTCTCCTATATAATAAAAAAAAGTTATTCTACTGTATGAACTTTCAGACTTTCTAAAAAACGTCTACTCTAAACTAGAAATAATTGAATTTGAACCCCACAAGAAGGATTAGTTAAGCAACCCAACAGTTTAAACTTCGATCTCCCCCTTTATGAACGTGAAATAATTTACATAATATTGATTATGGAGATCCTACCATGAGTTCGAATTCGAAAAGAGAGACCATTGAGACTTCTGATTCCGAAAATAGACGATCTCCTGGGTGACCATAGTCTAGCACAAAAAGCGTCCATGAGAAAAAAGACCCATAAAAAATTTGAAATTCCTGGTTGAGAAAAATCACTTGCTCGACGTAGCTATTTGGCGTTGCTCTGAGGGTGCCATTGCCCCGTAGAAAATGTTGAAACTTCGGCACAGAAAAAGAAAGGTGTGATTAGTTGCCCCTAAGATGCATCCTCGTCAAAAATCAAAACTGATAGGAAGGTCTGTGCATTATGCCTGCACGTATGCTATATATGTAGTCTTTCAATTGATATTTCAAAAGTGAAGAGGTGAATTAATTATTCTTCATATATACGGAACAAATTTTTTTTTAAAAATTCTATAACAACGCTTATTGCATGAATACTTTTTAGTGTTATATAATAAGTACGCCGATAATTTTGGTAAAATTTTTATGTTTATTTTTTTTGTTTATTTGCACCTCATCCTATATGTTTTGAATTATATATATATATATTTTAAGTAATTTTTTTATAATATATATTTGATTTCGTTATATACTTAAATATTAATTTTAACTACATATCCATATAATAATATTTGCCAATGTGGCAAAATTTGATTGACATAGCACAATAATGTGGTGGAAAAATTATGATGTGTCATGCCACATCAGCATGCCATGTAAGTATATAACTATCACGTAATATCGTTAAATTACATATTAACAAACAATTAAAAGTATGAATCAAATATGATTTGTCTTCCTTTTGCTGATCGATTTAGCATCCATTCCACACGTGTTGAACAGTAATATGGCTAATTGATTGTCACTTTTAATTTTTAGGGAACTAAATTAGATAAATTAAAAAATAAAATAATTTCTGAAAAAGAGAAAAGAATATATAGGAGTGGATGAGGTCACTCGGACTTCTGGATCGCCGGCAACCTCCCCAGGGCGAGTCTGACTGGTGCCCGTGGTCTTCCTATCTCTTCTGGGCTCGTCCCCAAGCCAGCTACCTTCCCCAGACAGGACCACAAAAGGTATCGCAGCGCTTGGGACAACGCTGTCCCATATTTGACCAAGTGATTATTAAGAAACTAATTTAAATCTTTTTAAAACATGACCCACCCTTTACATAAAGTTGGAAATAATTTAAATATAGTTAATTCTCTTACTAAATAAAAATATTGACATAATAAAAAAAAATGGAATTTCTGAGTTTTTATGGTTCATAATCTTGCCACGAACATGAAATAATCCAGCAGCTGCTCTATCAGCCATGCTCGCTCTTTCAGTAGATTTATCTATTACTTTCAAGCTAATCTGAAAAGCTTACAATTATCCCCAAAAAATATGAACAGCTTACCTTCAGACATTTGCTTCTCAGTTGCTCTTATTTTCAGATATTTTCCTGTTTAACACTGTTTGACAGGGGCGGCCCCAGCCCGGTCTGATAGTACTATAATTTTCGTTGATCGTAACTTATTCGCAACTACAAGTGAACTCACAAAATGAGTTTTTTTTTTTATCTTTCAATAGTGTCTGTTCGTCTAATCGGGCTATTGTGCCGGCCCAGTCCAGGATCATCAGGCCCAACATGCCCAATAAAATTACCGGGCCATGCTGACATGACACAATAAGCTTCTAGCACAATAAGTCCCGGCCCAGACACAATATTATTATGCTGGGCCAGATTTTGATAGGTCTACTGTTATCTGCATGAAGGGATAGTGGAAATCTATGATATTTTTGCAAAAAAATTTAATTTATGGTATATCTGGTAATTTCAATAAAATTCGTGACAGTATAAGTTGTTTAAAATCACATCCCTATCCTTCCATCTAGGAAAGGGCCAAATTTATGCGCTCCTAAATGAATATTATTTTTTTGGATTTTTTTATGTTCGAAAAATCAAGTCGCACAATTGGGACTCACACTCAAAAAAGTCAACTATGAACCGCAAGGATAAATAAATAAATATAATATGTTTTATTTATTATTTATAGATGCATATAATGTCATTCATCCATAATATTATGAAAATGAATTATCAATTTCTTTAACAATAAAGAGTTTATTTTCTTTAAATTTATGAATATATCATAAATTCATAAATTTATGTAAGTTCATATATAAGTACATGTATGAATAATCTCATTAGGAATTATACACTCAAGAAATGCTTAAATTAGCACTTGGAGTCCAAATTTTATTACTTCATCTTATATTTACATGTATATTTGCTATATAATAACATTTAAGAAAATGGAGAGTTTATTCTTGTGGGATCCATAGACACTTCACATGACCATGTATCCAAGGTAATCCATGTGTAAACATATCTGTAAGTGGTCCCATTAGGAGTTATGTATTCAAGTAGGGAGTGGAACCCATGAACTCGTAAAAATCATACGCACGTTTTAGTTACTTCAATCAATCCTTACAGTAAGCGATTGCAATTTATTTTATTGGACTTGATGATAATTATTTTTTGATTGAGTTAATATAATGATATAAAATATATTGTTACTTATAATTGATACACGGTATAAATGACGAAAGTGAGGTATATTAAAATAAATCTATTGTTCTATTTTGTAGTTTAAAAAAAAATCTTGAATACCATTTAGTTTTTAATATTTCTGAAAATTGTTATCCTACGGACAGTTCTGGAGATTTTGCTTTTGCAGTGAGCCGAGTGATCTGGGCCGCACGATCCAAAACGGGTGACCCGATCTTGTCCTGCGGTAACGGACCCACCCATGAGGGAAAAACTCACGAAGAGAAAAGGGAGAAAAGAGATGAATAGCCCACGAGCTTACCTCCAAGAACAAGCACGCCGGGACGATCGGAGTGGAGATGGCGATGGCGATGCTTTGGTTCAGAGCATATTTGCCGGGCAAAGCTTCTGGAAAATGTGAATCAGAGAAAATGGCCTGTTTATTATGACTGGCCTGATCTCAAAATGCTGCTGGCCGTAGACATGCGACGCGAGAACGGAAGTATAACACGAGATGTAGTGCCTAGTGCTGTTTCCTGTCTTGTGAAGTCTTTCCTGAGCCAGATGAATCATATGGAAGCTCTTCCTGAAATCCTTTAATTATGAAATAGGTGAAAAAAGTTGGACTAACCTCTCTGCAAGTTATTGCTCGACCCGTTTGGCGGATAAAACAAGTTGAAAAATGGAGAAATACAACAGATTTGATGATATTATACAGGGGGATAATTTGGTGTGATGATTACACAAAGTGAAACACAGTTTCCAGCTGTTCCAATCCAAGCACATCTCTAATATAAAGGCGCCAGACACCCTCGGGAGGACTCCGGCAAAACTCCGGGAACTAGTCCAGTTCAGCTCTTGCAAGCTCCGACTTGTCTGGCTTCAAAACACAGACAAAAGGCATCATCTCAGTGGAAAATGGGATATATCACAATCAGATGCTTCTCAACATGATTTTGAAAGCAAACAGTGGAGCAGTCTGATCTGCAAAGGGACCAATTGAACCGTTCTGCTCCTGCTGGCATCAATAGGCATTAATTTAAGCCACTCAAAAGCCACCTTACTTGATTTATTGTCAATGATTTTTATCCTCGTATATTTTAGTTTGACCGACCCAAGGTTTCCTTCTCTTGAATTATGCACTCATCCAATCGGGGTTGAGCCAGTAAGAAATAGCCTGGTTGATTCAATGACCAGTTCATTTTTCAAATCTATGATCTCTACGGATAGTAGGTTCATCTACCAACCAACTACTGTAGTTCAGGAAAGAGAGCATATCTGACCTTGCCTGATATCTTACTTCTTCTGCTTCTTCCAGAGGACTCCCCCAAACTTGTTGAGCAGCACATTCCCATTCTTTTTCTTCATCAAATCATCATCCCCATAAGGGGATCCCATTCTCCCGGGGCTATAGCAGCTATCAAGTGACCCAGTTCGGTCCATAAACTTCCTATTAGTGCCAATTGAGAGCATTGCAAGGGCTGCCTCTGCAGCCTTCCTCCACTGGTCAGCCTGGACTTTGAGTCGCCTTAGCTCTGCCTCCATCTCAGCTCCTGAGGCCTGTGCTACCTCGAGCTGCTTTGTCACTCGGGCAGCTCTATCCTTGCTCTTTTCCACCTCCTCTATCAGGATAGTGACCTTCATCGCAGCCTCTCTCTCAGCTTCTCTAACCACTTCGAACTCACTATTTGATTCAACTGCACTACCGCTCCTCTCAATCTCAATTTTCAGAGATTCATTCTCCTGTAATACACTCTGCAACTCATTCTCCTTGTCCATCAAGCTTGCCTTCAGTTCCGAGAACTCCTCCCTCAGCTTCTTCAGCTCTGTCTCAAGCTTGGATTCTCTCTCAAGGGAGAAGTTCGTATTGAGCCTCAAGCTCAGTCCCACATTCTCTTCCACAATCCCCTGCAGCTCTGTCTCCTTATTCATCAGATTTGCCTTCAGCTCCTCAATCCTACACTTGGCTTTCTCTAGCTCCGTCGACAGTTCAGCTTCCCTCAAACCCGAGTTAAATATCATCTGTTCCATCAGTTCACGAGCAATTTTCAACTCCTCCATGCCCTTAACTTTCTCTTCATTGTGTTTTTTCTCAGCATTTTCCAACTCGGTCCTCAATCCTTCCACCTCAGCCTTAAGAAAAATAAGCTCTTCATCGAACGCATCTGCTTCTTCACCACTGAGAAGCCCATTCTTCTGCTCTTGAAGGTGTTGGGAAAGATCAGCCTCCAATTTGCTGACATGACCCTCCAAGAGTTTCAGTCTAGCCTTTGACTGCTCAAGCTCTGAAATAACTGACTTGTAGGCTTCACTTGCCTTCACCCCTTCCAACCTGAGAGCTTCAACAGTAGCCTTTGCAGTTCCCAGTTGCTGCAGGGTCTTGTTAACAACTCCCTTTGCCTGAGCCTCTGATCCCTTGCAATCTTTCAGTTCCATCTTCATATTCTCCACAAAGGATAGAGTTTCAGCTAAGTTTCCCTTCAGGTTCTGAATCTCAATAACAGTGGATTCTGCAGATCTCTTCTGCTCAGCCTCTGATTTAGCAACCATGTCGAGCTCAAGCTTGAGCCTCTCAATCTCCCCTCTAGCAGAAGCCAGATCAGACTCCCAGGTCAGCTTCTGGTCCTGTGAGCTCTCGGTGAATTTATCTATCCGAGTTTCCTTGGAAGAAGAGACAGCTAGGATCTGGTGCCGGGATTCTTCAAGTATCAAGGAAATGGTGATATTGTGATTCTTGGCTTCCTCAGCTTCTTGCTGGGCTTGCTTCTTCCAGGACTCAGAAGAGGTTAGCTTGCCTCTGTCCTTTTCAGGTCCTCTTCTAGTTGTGAAACCTGAGATTCCAACTGGGATATTTGGCTTGGACACTTCTTCTATATCAACCAAGAAAACCAGAATCAGATATCACTGGCAACTTCAATATATCTCCAGAACTCTCCAATTTGCTTCAATCGTACTCTGGATCAAAGCCATTAAGTGGAAAATTGGATAACTGGTGACGCAGATAATCAGAAAAGGAAAACACGACTCAAGATAGATGGGTTGTTAAAATATTCAGTCACACTGTATCTGTTTATGGAAATGGGCAATGTTGTCCGGAGTTACAAATTTCATATTCTTGACAGAAATGGAGAAAAGAGAGGCAGCTTGGCACTTGAGAATATAATGGATTACAAGCTTCTTGTCAGGTATGAGTTTTACGTGTCCTCCCGTACTTCTGTTTTTAAGAAGAGAAACTGAACTCAAAATATATTATTAGAACAACGTATTGAATCTGCAGTGTTCCACTGTAGTTCTCCATTAGCAAAACTTCTGAGTTTATGCTTAAGGTTATATTGGTAGTTCTTGATTTTCCGATTATTTCCAACTGAAGTTTATGCATAATCCTGGAAATTACATGGACACAACAGTTGGATGGAACTACCTCAGATGCTGCGCTCCTTGGTGACATGCACTCAATCGGTGTCCTATTTGCTTGACTTGATCTGGAGGCAGGGTCGGAATCAGCTGAACTTGCCTTAAGATGACGCACAGCTGGATTAGAGACTTTCAGTGGGACTTCCAAACTACTCCTGCGACAAAATTTTGGAGGCATGAGGCAAAACACATGGTGACAAAAATCAATTTTTGGGAAATAACCAGGAGCGGACAGTTAAATGTTTTAGTTACGGATTCAACTCTGACAAGTTTTCATTGGAAAAGCTATCAAGCTACAGCTGGAAAATTAAGACCTTCAACTGTCAACAATTTCTACAAGGGAAAAGAACAGAAAAAATCACAGCAAAAAAAGAAAGAAAAAACACATTCATATAGAGAAACGGAATGTTCGGAAGGACAATCCTAGTGTAAGACAACTTCCAAGTCCACTGAAGGCCATACGGTATCTCGAAATCTATCAACAAAAATGGACTTGAATAAGCGTGAGAAAGGAAAATCTTGGCAATGTTAAAACCTACTTTCTCCAAACAGAACTGTCACATAATGCGAAGTTATGAAAGCGCAGTCGATTTCAATCCAACATCCTGATTGTGCAAGTACAGATAAACTTGAAATCTCTGCTATTGAGATTGTTAAGAAAATAGGTGCAACTCAAGAATGAATTGTCCTTGAAAAACAGGAGGTGAAAGCAGAATGTGTCGAGAGAGGAAGGTAAAAAAAAAAAACCAGAAAACAAATTGCCGACCTTGAAAATTAGATTCTTCGACAGCCGCAGAGAATTCACAAACACATATCTGGTTATATATGAGATAAATGGTTTGTTTCCTTTTCAATCAAAGAAGAGGAGAAGAACAGTCTTTTGGTGTGTGACAGGACCAAAGAATGCTGAAATGGTAACACGGAGTAGCACTTACAACTTAACTACCTAAGAACAACAGAAGCATATTTTGGAAGAACTTGTTAGCGGGAAGCATGCGGAATAGGAGCAGCATTTGGCGCTTACCTTGCTTTCGGGGTCTGCATGACGTGACCGGTTGTTACCTTTGAGACACAAAGCTTAAAAAAATATTGCATGTAGCCTCTAGTCATCAATATCCACCAGACCCACCACAGGTCCATCAATGATCAAACAATTGAGCATTAAAAAATCAAAATTGCAAAATAAAATGAGAAAGAAACACAAGTAGAGACATGTGGAATCAATCCAATGTACAAACTTAAAGGAAACTAATGGACTCGTGAAGCACTTATGCTTCCTGTCTGATATATATCCACCGTCAAGGCTATAAGAGGCTGAAGATTTACGGAGAGTACCTACTTAGATTTTTCCGGGCACCAGAGTACACAGTTATCCCGTATTACCATCATCAGAAACACAAATTTCCAAACAACTGGGTGTTACCAGCACTGTTGACACGAGAACCTAGTAATTTTCAGAACAAACAAATTACAAGTTTAGTCAAACCATAGTATATATCTGAAGCACAAAGTCCTAGGACCATCCTTAAAGTAGACCAAGCAGTACAGGGTAAATCCAACCTTTACCCCCATTGCGAATCAATTACACCCACTATCAGGACCCATTATTGGGGTAACAAATCATTAGGGACCGACAAGGCAGAGAATGGGAGAGGTGAAATTGTAAAAGTAACCCTACAGTTAGCACGGCAGAATCCCGTGAGGTATTCTACATTTTTGGGGCAGGTTTGAAATTGTGCAAGTGGAGTGGGAGTTTCCACCTCCATTACTGCGCTGGAAGAGGGTACTGCAATGAGGAGTGGGGTCCCATATCTTGATGCCAATCAAAATAACCCAAAAAGTGCATTTTCTTCGTCCCCTGATCTGTCATTGTCCAACAACCTGTTTGTAGTCTTATACTAAAACTAATGCACATGCAATGGCCCTTCTTCCATTTCAACCAAACAGAAGACAAAGCTGCTACTGAGCTTCCCATTAATAAAGACCCCTCTTAAATGGTGTCCCATCGAGTTTTTATTTCATATGCATTTATGTCACCAAGCGCAAGCTGACAAACACAGAAGTTGGGTGAAAGAAATCGTGGTAGAAAGCAAAAAACAATTTCTGTCTTTTATATCAGGAAGGAGTCTTGCTCTATGGACATCTCCACGTTGCTGATAACTGCTTCACACAGTCCTTTGTAATGTGAAGGAAGGTAATGGACTCAGAGGAGATGTCCTCAGTGCAAGAGACTTGTTCGTGATTTAGAATCTACAACTTAGAGAAAAAGCCTAAAATGTCCCATCTCCTACTTGATGCAGGAGGGCCACGTTGCCCAGATGTCGCTCCCAAGACATCTCTCTCTTTGACCAAAAAGAGAGAGAAAATGACCTTTACCATTAGCGAATCTCATCATACGGAGCCCGCCATCATTAGCAATAAAGCTTGAAAAGAGTAAAAAAGGGAACAAAAAACCGCATTTTCTATTTGGTGGACGAGGTGTTCCTTTTTTTTATCCTGACAGTTTTCAAAAGAGACATTAGTCCACACCTTACGACAAACTCAGTGGATTCAGGGTCAAATTCAAGAATCCCAGGAAAGATATGGCTCATGACCGCCTTCTCACCACGAATTTTCCTGAGTTATCTCAAGAAGAGGAACTGAACGCTAGGTTTGTACAGCAGAAACAATTGAATTGACGGAATATGATACCGGACTAGAGAGAAGAAAGGCGGCGATACAGAGAGAACGTGAGTGAGCTTACAGAGCTCTAAAGCTAAGAGAGACAGCCTTGAGCTAGCGGGTTAGAACGGTTCCGTGGGACTGAGAAGAAGTAACGGAACCGGAATGCGGGGCAGCTGCCGGACGAGATGTAGCTAGTGTGCCGGGAGAAAGAAGAAGAGGAAGAGGAGCCTCTTTCTCTAGAGGAGCCTCTTTCGCTGCTTGTATGCTTTTATTTTTCAGTTTTCTTCTCATTTTTACCTCAATGAGCAGTCTCGGAGGCCCTGTTTCTCTGTTATGTTGGAAGGGAAGTGGACCGCTGAAGGGAAGAGAAGGGGGAGAGAGATCAGAGATGATGGAAGAAGAGCCTGGAGGAGTGAACAGTAGTGGCCACACTCCTTTTTCATTTTTTGGGTGGTTAATCAAGTATTACTTCAGTGAAGCATGGTGACCCCGGTAACATCAAATAGGAAAACATCGTCAGCCCAGTCAGACAACCAGTAAAAATAATGAGTCCCCCGAGGAATGATAACGTACAATTTCTGACAGCAACTATTGCCCGCTCGGTAGATATGATGAATCACTATGGATCAATTGTGTCGAAGGGTGCATTGTATTATGTACCACAAAAGGTCATGGTTCCATGTGGTCATTTGTCGTCTGGAACTAAGAAAACTCACTACTGCTTCAGAATCCACTTCTACAATGAGCTATCGAAAACCCTGCTGCCAAGTCATGTTGAGGCCAATACAAGCGGCCCACAACTCCGTTAGGATGGAATTAGAAATCCCACCATTGTACGCAAATCCACCAAGCCAGTGCTCACGCTCGTCCGGTAACAACCCTCAAGCTCTTGCTAGGGCGAATTCCCTCTGGATGCACTCTCAGTATTTAATTTGATCCATCCTACAACTGGTTTCAACCACCCTACCTCCCTCAATGTCTGCACTTCCGGGGCTCTAGCCAGCGGCGACATAGGTGCCCTGTAAAGTGAAGCTGCAATCTTGGAGATGTTGTTACTTCCACCATGCAGCCAGACAAATTTGGGATGAAATAGCATCTTATTCCCCCCATGAACAAAATCTCCAGCTTGCCACCCTGAAGAGAAAATTTCATGGAATACTGTACTTCACCATGTGTGAGCAAGGGGGATTCCGAATGAGTCGTTGCTGCGTATCTGTCAAGGAAAAGATGCCTACAACGTCCTCTGCCCCTAGTTCTTGTCACACTACCTTCACAATGTGGCAGTCTCACAAAGCATGTGGAATAGGCTCCGAACCTGTATTACAGATCAAGCATGTACCTAAAGCAGCGAAACTTCTCCTGACTATCAACTCATTCGTTAACAAATTCCCATGACGAACGAGCCAAAGGAAGCTCCAGATGCATTGTGATCAGGGCCAACTCCCAATCAATTTCCAAACATGTGCTTCTGCACTTCACTTCTCCTTCATTATCAACTCGTATGCTGATTTTACCAAAAACAAAACCCCTTGGGAGTCCATTTCCCAAAAAGGTTGGTCAGTATCTCTCTCTTGGCTTGGAGGAACTGTGGAAGCTATTGCGAGCAAAGAATTATTTGGAAGCATGTCTATGTACATCTTCCAATTCCAATCCCTATCTTGATCAGTAAAAGTGTCTACAGTAAGATCTTTTCAGTGCTGGGGGATTTGTTCTCTAGCAACCTCAAGCAAATTATCATGAAGTGGTAGCCATGAATCAACTAAAACTTCACTGAGTTCCCCGATCCCAAAGCTCCATCCATGCCTTGTTTTGCCAAGCGCCATGCTGAACGCAACGCATTCCAAAGCCATGATTTATCCTTGCCCTTGATGAAATTTGGTATCAATGACTATACTTCATCATACTTGTGAAGAAAAATTACACCCAGAACTGATTTTCATTACTAATGATGCCCCAGCATAATTTAGAAAGATGGGCATTGTCGAGCTCTTGCATATGGCGTATTCCTAACCCTCCTCGACATAGTGGTTGTGTTAGAACCTGCCAATTCACCATATGAATCCTTCGTTTCTCGTCAGTGTGGCCCCAAATGAAGTTACAACACAATTGTTCCACCTCGTCTAGGAAGACTCCACTTTCTTTCCTGTACCATATTACTGATTATATGGCTCAAACGTTCCATGCGTAGGACAAATTTATAAGGGGAAAGGGGGCGACCATGTCAAATTCCTCAACCGATTGCGATCGGTTGACTCTCCATTCCACAGCTCTTGAATCGTCGGGGAAGGTATGCAAGTCATTATTACATTTCTCAAATTTTCTAGTATATTTGCCGCCGGTAATGTATCTCTGATGAAATCCCACGAAAGGCTATCATAAGCCTTTTCTAGGTCTACTTTCACTGCCATGGATCCCCTTTTCCTTCGAATCCTGCGCATCACGTGAATAAGCTCTTGTGCCACCATTATGCTATCGTGCACGTGCCTTCCCAAAATCAAGCTCATCTAATTCAGTGCTATCAATAGAGGCATGAACGTCCTCATAATAATTTTAGCAATCAGCTTATATGAGATATTACGTAAGCTACTTAGTCATAAATGATAGAATTGCCTCCAGGATCGGTACCCATGAGGGTTAATTGCACAAACGGTATAAAAAGTTTTGGAAAAGTTTCATATGAGTACACAAGGTTTTTTTTTTTTTTGTGGTGCTCCTTGGTACAACATGTTACCTTTGTGTTATCCGTTAATACAAAATGTGAAAAGCGGACTAACTTCATGAGAAAATGCTAATGTGGCGCCAAAGACTCGTATGCAAGTCAAGTGACCTTGCTGACGTGGCACTGACTTAGCCTATGAAGCCTCATACCTAGGTGGTCCAGCTGTCATTCGGCTAAGTTAAAGTGGTTGCGGGAATACGTCTTGTAAAGACAAGTGATGCGGCCATCAAGCTAAATGTGATTAAATATTGGACACCACTCACGTTTTACTTTAAAAAAAACTATTGCAGTAATAACACTTGAAGATGAGCAGCATAGATGAACTCTACTTCCAATGGCATTGCAACCTTGCTATGGACTATAGGCTTTCATTCACAACATGTTGGTCGCCTTCGCTGCACTACAAGCTCAACATCCTTACAAATATTTAGACAATTTAGATTAATACTTATCATATTAGATGACTTCCATGAGCATACAACTTCATGATGTCGCAATAGGTTGATCAGATGGTGATATAAGTCATCTTCGACCTATCAAGCAATCTTCACGATTTTACTTAGAGTGATCTTCAACCTTTGCTTTCCCCTACTTAGACACCTGAATGGCACTGAAGCATTGTACTCTCGCCGCAAGATTTGGGGAGGGGAGGGGAGGATCCATTATTAAACTCTTTGCAAGTTTATCATTGTATAAGTCTCATTGGAATGTCACCATCTTCTTTGTTTGAGTCAGTTCTTTGACTTCGTTGGCTGTAGTGAGAAACTGATCGTAAAATTGTCTTAGTGACTTGTGTTCACGCTGCTCCATGACTAATATCTCCATAAAGGACTTATTTACACATCATGACCCTATGAATCTTTCAATAAACTTGCCCTATAACTTCTATAAAATTCGATAGATCTAGGCTCCAAAGAATGAAACTAATCCATTGCAACTGCTGTCGAACTTCTTGGAAACAACAAACACATAGCTTCATTAGAATCTCCACATCCTGCAAAGGTCTGCTTCCACAAGCGATCCATGGAGTTTGATTTTCCATCATAAGTAGCGATTTGGGGACCATATTTTCGGTGGTTGAGTGTCAGAGAGTACATTTGGAGCCAAAGGATAGGTGGTGTTGTCTCCTCGATGGCAAACCATATGCTTTACGCTTTGAAGCCTCCATCACCTTTGCTATTTGATTAGCGATCATCTTCCAGAGATCTTCTTGAGAGAAAGACGTTGGAGTCGACTATTATTACACTATTTGGAAAAGATGTTGCTCGCGAAGCCTTCTCAACCCGAAACCTGCCTACATTAGTTCGAGTTTTTAGGGCTTTATTTAGTTGGGTTATGGTCTCATTATTGCACCTTTTGACTTTGTCGGCCTTCCCTTCATACCGATCTTTCATCATCATTTCAAGCATTTGCATAGCACATTAATTAATCAAATCTTCATCAGCCTTATACGTACCTCTGGGAGTGCTCAACACGTCAGCTGGTTGACCAGGCATCAACTCGCGGCTAATCATTCTTCGCTCCTTGTGATTGCAGATATGCAAGTTCTATTGTTGCATCTACATCCACTGCAACTGTATCATCTGCATAGAAATTTGCGCGAGATTGAACTTCATAGGTTGCGAACTACTCGCTCCACGACAGTGCTAATCATCCACTTCCCATTCTTGCCATTGAACGACCTCTTTCCAAATTCACATAGATGGTGCCAAGTATTACGGTTTTTAGGGGTAGCTCCTAAAGTTTCGGATCAGAATGGGAGTGTTAAGAATCCGAAAAAACTCGTGGTCTTCTCATAATTCGTCTTCTTCATTGGTTCCTCATGATTCGCACTGCAAAAGGGGAAATCGAAGGGGAATCTTGATTTTTCTCTTTGATGCTTAAGTAAGAAAGTGCTCAATGGAAAAACGAAAATGTAAAGCAAGCATGGAAAAGATGGAGAGGGTTGAGAAGGAGATTGATCGTTCTTACTACCATGTTACCATATAATTACTCCTTGAGATGAGTAACAGCCTAAAGCAGCAGTTATGGATATTCTGCAGTGCGAGGTTACTGTAGTTACCGGCTACAACCATTCCAATGTAACTTTGAATTTCGAAATATACAACGTTTGGGCTTTTTCTACTTGTTGGATGCATGTTTCTGGGTCTATTTTGCTTCCTCAACCTATACTGGGCCTTAGTATGCTACTCTACCTTTTGGGTCGGCTTTTAGGCCTCCAGGGCCATGGCCTAACGAGAACCTCTAACTTTAATAGCATATAGAATTGCTAGAATATCGGGTAATTCAATTCATTCAATTGGGAATAACTACAAAGAAGAATAAAATATATTCGAAAATTGTCATAATAACTTGCCTAATCATACACAGTAAGTATAGAAAAAATGTACATTAATAATCATGGAAGGCATTTGCACGGGTTAGATGGTATCTCCAATAGTACTAATGGATATGAATTCAGATACAGCAGGATCGTGTAAGTTGGATTTCTACAAGAAAAATGTCCCCGTTGCTCCAAAGCTCGAGACCAGGGCCTTCACTTTCCCAGGAAATTTGGATACTAATGGGTTAGTATCATTGGAACGCATGGATATTACATCTAGCTTTGGAGTAGGCTCCTGTTAATCTCGAAGAAAGCCTCAAACAATTGGCGATGCACTTGGCAGGGGCCACGAGAAGATGCAAAGAGAAGGTGAGATGGAAATGGTGCGGGCTTAAGTGAAGCCTGGAAGAGGATAAGTCAACTCAAACCTGTTGCACTATCCTCTGAAACCGATGGTTCAACGAGCTATTCTACTACAAACAGCGATAACAAACTAGAATCGGTGAAATAATTTAACGAAGCCACTCAACACTTATGTCAGGAGTGGTGCAACGAATCAATCCTACAGGAAGCCAAGGAGGCGGAACGGTTATGTTAAGGGTCATGAAGGGAAGAGCCAAAGAATGAAGCAATTGGAAGCATCATCGAACGGAGAACACCTCCAATGCATCTTCCGAACCAACCTAAAACCGATTCGCCTGACTGGGTCACCTGACTCCACACAGACAGCCGAAACTTGGCACCAAAAAGGACCCAGTTTCTTTCCTGCTTCTCGGGCTCTCTCCCCCCTCTGCCTTCTCCTCCTCTCCCCTAATCACCTCTATAAGAGCTCATATACTCATTTCAAGACCACATCAGGATTTGACTCTTTGGCTTGTCCTTCATGATTAGGGCGCAAGACCCCTTCACACTAGAGGGCACGAGTTACACTGCATAAAAGACCATAATCACGAAGACTTCACGTTATTACAATATAAGACTATTTCGATTAAGGGCACAAGACCCCTTGACGATGAGGGACAAGAGTTACATGTGCCGAAGCAAGCTTCGCAATGCCATCACATAAGACCCATAATGACTAGGGGTCAAGAGGCATGAGTTACATTGCTTATAGCAGCATCACAATGACAGTACAAGACTTCGAGGTGCCATCACGAAAGACCCCTCACGATCAGGGGCACAAAACCTCTTCATGCTAACAGGCATGAATTACACGGCAGTACGGCACTCACGAAGTAAGATTTTGCGGCGCTGCCACAAAGGACCCCTCACGATTAGGGGTACAGCAACCAACCCTTCATCCTAAGGGACACGAGTTGCATAGCGCCGCAATCTTGAAGCCAAACCTGGCAAAACTATAACCTAAGAACCCCTCAGAATAGGGAGCAAAAGATTGAGAGTATGTCCATTAAAGCAAGGCTAATGTCATCTCCTACAAGAGTAATAGAGTCTCTCGTGCAGGCGAAACACGACCTCACCATGCGGAACAACTCAAGCTCTCAAAACCACTCAAAGAATTTCCAGAGATCCCGGGTGGTGGGGCTAGTCTTGGGAACTCAAAATATAGGTCCAATCTGCGCCAGTAATAACTTATAGGGTCAGCCCAAGGCCGAATCGGCCCAACACAAAATGCCGAACATTCGTTGCTCTTCCAACCCAAGAACCCAAACTACCCTCTTGTTACACCAGATATGGCTGGAGACTTGACTGAGGCTGAGAAATCAGACCTGGTGGAGGAAACCGACATCTCCGCATATCACAACGTTCGATCCTCCACTGTCTACGGTAGCTAACATGTTTGCCGCATCTTACCCGAGGTTCACAATTCCAGATATATCATAATCTTAAGATCTATATAGAGACAAAATGTATTTTATATATGTGGTGGCACGGATTAATAAATATTTTTTTTAATATCAGGCAAAAAAGAACTCATATTTAAATTATTAAAATATTGTAAAAAATCTTAAATAAACCTAAGAGTAGTTAATGAATAATGAACCCTGGAGATTAGTTATTAAACTAAAAGTAAAGATTGAAGTGGATTGATATGACATCATATTTTATTTGAGGATGTCGGTACGTGTGATAAGAGTCATTCTCACAAATGTCATATTACTCCATTATATTTCCCACGAGTCGCGAAAGCAATCGAGAGTGATGTGGAAATGGTATGGATAATTGGAGCTGTAGCAGTCGATATAAGAAGCCGTGTGCCGTGTCCAATTCTGGTCCGTCGGCCTGTGAGTAAGATAGTGACAACAGGGCACATAATCTTAGTTAGGACAACGAGGGATGAGAGTCGATAATAATGCCCGGTAAATTTTTCACTATTACCTTTTGTACGATCAAATAATGCTAAGGGGAGGTAAGATGGAGGTTGAGTATTGTTCAGGGATAGGAAAGTAATTTAGCAACTCTTCCAGGACCGCAAGAACGCGATCTGCTATCAACCCCTTTTTTCTTTTGACCTTCTGTCCCCTCCCCTTGTCCAAATCCAATATCCTCCTCTCGCTCCGCGATTTCCGCCGTCCTTTACTCATAAACATCCAAGGGCCACGTGGTGCTGAAAGGTACTGCTCGGTGATGTAGACAGCTTGCGCAACATAGCATTAACCGCTGATGGATACGGACCTATTACAGTAGTCATCGCGGCCATTTTTTTGCCGACATTGCCATATCGGTCATCCCATGTCCTGTCTTGCGTTGTTCACGGCATCATTGACATTTTTTTTCTCTTGCCGATGACCATTGCACCTGCATTTGAAGCATACCATACAAATGCTTTCGCATTCTAATTGAGAAATTATGGGCTTTTAAATGAATTGACTTATATTCACAATCTAATATGGTTGCTCTTTTTTATACGTCGTTATATCAAAACCGATCCTCACAATTTTTCCTACCTCGAAGGATATGCCATTATAAAATTCCATTGGAGAAACAGGGATATTTGAATGTAAACACATGCTCTATCAATTTTGGACTCTTCCTGATTTGAAGTTGGGCGCCCGTTCCCGAGCCATGAGATGACGCTCGAGCATCGATCGTGGACTGAACAGTCGAATCACGTTTCCCTCGGATGGAAAACCTGTCCGAGAAGAAATAGCCGCCAGGGCTCATCACCTTTCATCTCGCACTTCGCTCTTTCATCCCTTGAGTTTAAGATTACAAGACAATGGAATGGGAAATTCTTCAACACATGGATATTAGATGCATCCAGAGCCTTCAAGTATTAAGGGTTTTTCCAAACACTGAAACCTTAATCTTTATGAAGACATTGTCCTACATGATAACAAAGGAGCAAGAATACTCTCTTAGAATTTCACCATCTGCCGTTTGTTTGTTCTAGGTTTCCATGCACCAATGCACTCATGCTCGTGAAAATCCAGGAGGTCATGTTCACGACAGATCCAAAGACACACACCAGCTTCATCATGCACTCATAATAATAGGAGGTAAGTTTCTACTTCCTAATCAGCTGATGTTGATGCAATGATTTTTTTTTCCCATCAATTTTTTTTTAATCTTTTGACATCTCATTCTAGAAAGACACCACCACTACCCTGTCCTCTCCGTTTTCTTATGCATGATAACGCACTACATTTGCTCGCTGGGGTCAACGAAAACGGACGGAGCTGAATTGCAGCTCGTGACATCAATCAACATAAAAGGCATCGGTTTTATTATTTATTTAATCTCCATTAGAATTTTCTTCAGTATGGACTTCTCTTTACGGAATGTTGCCTCCTTAATCCCCGCCCGTCTAGGAAGCAACTCCACCAATTTCACTATTCCCTATTCTTTCTTGTTTGCATTGTATTATAGTATTCATAATTTCAATAAATCGTGATTAATTCATATTCGAGTGAAATTAATACTGAGCAGTGAAACTCTATTTGTTGACATTAAATTCTTTCTATTAATCCGACACTTTGCTCAACAAGAACATAGAACCAAACCAGGACATTATTGGTTTCCAACTCCCAATTTTTTTATTATTAATTTTTCATCATCATGTCCGATCCCCGATTTATACCCCGCTGCCCTCTATCCATTAAACCAAACGCACATCATCTCTCTCTCTCTCTCTCTCTCTCTCTCTCGATTGTGAAGCCATTAGGGCAAAAACAATTAACATAGGGTGCATAGATGATGGTAGAACTGTTACTAATACTAGTACTCTCACTTCATCTTCCCAAGGGTTCTCAGACTCCTCCTTCCAGCACATTGTTCCAACCTCATCCGCTGTTCCACCAGCCATTGTGAGCCCTGTGCAGCCTGCAAGACTCTGAGGAAAACAAGGTGCACTTAGAAATTTGTCTTGGTGCCGTACTTCCTTCCTTCCACCAAGCCAGCCAAGTTCACGATTGCTCATCAGGTCTTTGGTGTAAACAACATCATCAAGTTCCTACAGGTCTCCTCAGTTTCCCATTTTCCAACTTTGTCTGTTATCATGGAATGTTCAAAAAATTCGCTGCAAGACTTTTCCAGTCATACAGATCTCGTTTTTGCACTTGATGTTATGTGACAAGATGTAAATCTCTGAGATCGTGCTGATACTCCAAGAATTCACAACAAGAGGAAAGCGGGTGAGCGTGACTGGGACATAATCGTTAAAGCTGCGAATAGAATATTCCATGCCAACAGTTAAAGTGGTAAATGGGGAACTCAGCATACTTGTAGGAACTTGATGATGTTGCTTGCACCAAAGACCAAGTGAGCAAAGGTGAACTTGGCAGGCTTGGTCAGAGGGAAGAACCGCATCAAGACACATTTATTAGTGCACGAACTCCCCAGGATCTTGCAAGAAACTCATGGGCTGATCTCGGTTGGTGGAGGAGCAGGATGAGGAGGAGACAATGAGCTGGAAGATGGGGTCCAAGACCCTGGGGAAGATGAATTGGGAGTGACAGTATCAGGAACAGGTATACTATTTTCTGTGCACTCCATTTTAATTAGTTTGGCCCTAAGCCCCCCACCAGAAGCATTGTAGCAAATTTCCTGAGCTCTTCTTACAGAAAAAGCAGATTTCCAAAGTTAAAATCACTGTACTCGATATTGAAATGGACACGTGATTATGCCTGGTTTTTCCCCCCTTTTCGATTACATGCCTGGGGTTTTAGCTAGCAGTCAAGTTCACATTTCTCAAGTTGAAGTTCATGTTTAGGCTTTATTATTCCTGATATTAAGCAATATTATAGTAATTTTTCTTAATAACCGTCGTCTCATAATTTAAATAGTTGGGTAGCAGTGATAATTCTCATCACGATTATGGTAGCTAGGATAGTTTTCATTACATTTTTTTAGTGTTATCTACTTTTGTGATTACCTTCCTTCTGTGAATGATCACGTAAATCTATATATTGGTAACACATTCAATGAATTGGAGAGAATTTTTGCCCCGCTGTAATGTTTAGATGCTATTGAGTAAGGATCCCATAACCAATCCTCGTCAGCTCATCTCCGTCGGATACAAATCAACCGAAGCTTGCGCTGGGGATGACGCCTGACACTTCCTAGTCCATCCAAGCAAAGGAGTTCCCCTGAGAAAAGTAAGACCTGCAATGCAACTCATACCTTTGTTCTAAGATGCATCAGTATGTATGCACAAAATGCCAGCATTATCTTCATTTCTTTGCTTCCCCTGTGAACTAGAGGAAGTTTCTTCTTCTCCTAGCCCTTCCAGAAGCTCTTCTTTTTCATCATGGGAGTGTTCTTCAAAATTTTTGGAAACAATATTAAAAAAGTTCCACGAATCAGCCTCTTTATTAGCATGCAAAACATTATTTCTTTCAGTCCACATGCAATAGAAAAGAATAGAACCAAAAGGAATGAAGTTCTGCAATTCTGAACGTGTTAATGGAGAGCCTGGAGGGGAGAATAAGAATTTTAACAGAGCAATAGGGTCTCCATTCCAGTCAAATAGGCAAAAAGCCATTCTCCAAGCTATTAGTCAACTGGCAAGAAATGAAATGGAGAAGGATTAAACTCTTTTCAGAAGCCCAGCTCACAGTCTCTTCCATCAACTCCTCTCTCACTACACCATGGGATTGCAGTTCTATTATCTTTGATCTATTGAATCTTGTTGGCTATTTTGATTGTTGGTTATGCAGTTGGATCTCTAGAAGCGACAATGTATATGCTCACTCTCTTTGTGCTTTGTGTATTTGCATTTTGTAGAAGACCTGGACTTCTTGCTTGATTCTTTATTAAAAATAAAAAATAAAAAATCAGCCCAAGTATTCATCCGAATCTACTGCCCAAGCCAGGAAACACCACCCATGAAAGGTCGAACTCATTTAAAAATGCTTATAGGCCCGATGATGTCCAAACGATCTAGAGATACCCATCACAAATTGGTAATAATGCCCATCTCAAATTGATTATGGTTGATCCTCTGGTTAGATGCATCATTCGAAACTTTCATTATCTAGAAATTTCGGTCACAAACCTTCTAATGTCAGCTCCTATAACAATAGTGAGAACTATATTTGTTTCCCTCAAAATTACATATGAATCAAGGACACTTCTTGCAATATAGAATGTGCTCTCATAAGCTCTAATTTCCTTGCTCACAACATAGCACAAGGGACCAAGTTTTTGGAAGCCCGTTGGTGCAATTTCCATCTCCATTGCATGTTCGTGGAAATATGACATGTAAACCGGCGAAAATAGTATACCATTGTTTATGTCTCTGATAGAAAGTTATCTCATGAGCCAGAAAAAAAGAAAAGAAAAGAAAAGAAAAGAAAAGAATTAAGCGTGGCCCCGCACTTAACCTTTTCAAACGTGGTCTTTCTCAACACGCTTTGGACTAAGACCACGTATCATCTCCATTCGATATTTGTTTTTTATTCTTTCACCTATTTGACAGATCCGTGAGGCCATATGCATCCTTATGCTTTTTAAATTAATTGGCTGGCAATCAACCAAAAATAACAATTTGAGTTGAATCTTGAATCTTATATTCAATCTCGGCTATATGCTCGGAGTCATGACCAATAGAAGAGGAGCTCGTATGTTTTTTTATGCTTTTTTGGGAGAAAAGGACGAGCACTGTCCTAAAAGCAAAAGTGAACATATACATAGGCACCTAAATACAAGGAAGCCCCCATGTGGGTGGGACCTTTACGGGCAATCCTGCGTACTTGGCGGCAAGATGCACTAGCATTAAGTGCTAGAACAAACATGGAATCCATTTCTTATTTAACTATAGTTATTAGATTACCCCCAAAATCAGTATGTTTTGTTATACAACACCATGGATGATTGTCCTGATTGTTTTAAGGAGTGTTACGATGATCAAACTGTGGATATATGATGCAGAAAATATAGCATGATAGAAGACGATAGCAAAAGAGAGGAAACGAACTAATAGTATTGGAGCAAAGGAGCTTTCTCATTATGTGAATCAACGTACACGATCACAGTTATTCATTGTACAAGCACATCGAGTCATTTGGCTACATTTTACAATTATGCCCCTCCATGACTGTCATGACTGCCATCAAATTGCTCTTCTGGTCTTCTGTTAAGCCCATGCCAAGGCAAGCTTATCCCAGCTTCCCCTTCACCATCTGATACTCCCCTTCAAGATGGGTGGTAAATGTTGTGAAAACCCATCTTGCTTAGCAACCATTTTCGTTGCTTGGGGGTGTAATGACTTAGTTAGAAGATTAGTCAGATGGTACTGAGAACTGTTGTGTATAATTTTGATGACACCTTTGTGTAATTTCTCCATACTAAAATGACAATCAAGCTCAATACGCTTAGTTCATTCATGGGGAACCAAATTCAATGCATATGGAGGGTTGCCTTATTATCATAGTATAATAGAGCTGGTCCTTTATGTGTAAGTCCAAAGTTATTGAGCAGACCTATTAGTTACACAAGTTCACAAGTCACATTGGCCATAGGCTCTATATTTGACTTCTGCTATTGATTGTGCCGCTATCGATTGTTTCTTTGATTTCCATAAATTAAGGACAAGCCTAGAAAAAAAAAAACACAAAACCACCCGTGGAGCATTTGCTGTCTGGACATGTAGCCTAGTCAGCATCTGCAAATGATTTTAGCTTAGTTGTGATGAAGCTGAGAAGATTGGCCCTTGGCTAGAAGTACCCTTCACATATTGAAGGACTTAGATGGTAGCCTTCTAATGTGATCTATTAGGAGAAGCAACAAAATAGCTTAGTTTGTGACCAACAACACACAATTGGGACAAGTAACGGTTAGGTATAAGAGCTTCCCCATTAACTATCTATACTCTGATGGATCCTCAAGAAGATACTCGTCTTCTTAAGACAAATTTGCTTGAACATCCATGGGAACTGATGAGGATCTGCATCCCAGTAATTCTACTTTTGAAAGCATAGAAAATAGGAATGATGTGCAAGGCATTATTTGGTAAATCCATGTACTCGTGAAAAGTCATCAACAATTGTAGGACAATATCTATGTCCAGCAAGAGTTTGAATAGCAAAAGGTCCCCAAGGATCTATATGGATGAGTGCAAAAGGACAATCAGTCTTTTGGTTCTGGAATTGAAATGGCAATCTTTGTCATTTTGCCTCATGGCAATTGTAGATGTTTGTGATGCAGATTGTGAGGACAAATGAAGATCATTCGCCAAAATCAAAAGTCGTCAATTGGACGGTGGCCTAATTATTGATGCCAGAGAGCTGGATCATAGCATGCATGGTTGATTGCATTCACTGCAGCTACACATTGCTCAAAAGAAGTATAATTTGCCTCTCTTGTTACCCGTCCCAATCATTACTGCCTTTGTTAGGTCCTGAATGTGACAAGAAGTAGTAGAAAAACAAGTATCTTAGTCAGAACTCTCTATTAATTCACTAATGCTGATTAAATTGAAGCACAATGATGGAATATACTGCACATTATGTAAAAGAAGCATATCATGAAGGCGAACTGAACATGTTTGCTCGACAATAACTTGAGAACGTGTTGGCAATTGCACTAATTGATGAGATGCAAACATCACGTCAGTGAGTAAATCACTTCAAAAGCAGACATGATGCATAGTCCTTGAGTCAAGAATCCAAGTAGATCGAGATGATATGGACTGCGAAACTGAATAAAAATTAGGAACATTACCATAAGCTTGCGAGGTGAAGCTGCCTAAAGGTGTATCATGCGGTGTTTCTGCCTTGTCTTATGTTTTACGTCGCAATTGCTTGTTGAGATACGCAATCGCTTGTTGCATCTGATCTTGATTTAAGCCTGAGGAAGGTGCTACAGCTGCATCATGTATGTTACTGGTTAAATTGCCGTCATCCTTGACATACGGCTCCATAATGCACTTGAATTCTACTCATCTAACTCCAATAATAAATTGGTTACATAGACGTAATGCGGTTAAATTTTCCATATGTTTCCGTTAATTGTATATAATGTGGCACTGAGTTATAATTTTTTTATAATATCAAAGAGATGTATTTACATTTTAACCCTTTATTGAACTTTTAATTTCTAAACTGTGTCATTGATCCATTCAAAACCCAATGCAAACCGCCACTTTCGCCACTCTCCTTCCTCACCCATTCAAAAAACAAGATTTTCCAAAACATCGATTTTGTTACTCTCTCAAATTCAATCAATTTCCATCTCGACAGTTTTAGGAAGCACGTCTGATGTTGATGTTCCAGAGAATTTCCTCCCCTCCACCATGAGGAAGAATGAGAACATGGGTTTCAGGAATGAGTTTGTGGAGGAGAGGCAGAATGGGCCACCACACGGAAGCCATGTCCATGAAAGGCATATCGGCTGTAGCCGAGCCTCATTCCGATGGAAGTGCTCCACCTAATTCCCACCTCGTTATTAGCTTCTCGCCCGCCATCCAACTGCTTTATCTCTCTCCTAGGTTTTTGTCTGCACCGACCTCCCTTCTTCCACACAGATCCTCAAGAGTCAGCGAACATGCATATGATCAGTGGAAGGAAAAAAAAATCTCTGATAAGAATTTTCGAGATCTCACTGGAAGGAAGTGAACGGATTTCTCCAAGCTCGGGCCAAGAGGGAGGTGGAAAGAAGAAGAGGTGATCGATGTGGCATATGTGTCAAAACGTAGATGGCATGTTGGATTATAAATATGGCCATGCATGTAGACAATTCGATGGCTCTGTATACAAAAACAAACAATGTGACGTCCACTTTAGCATCCCATGGATGGAACTCAAGTATATCATATAAATAAATATATAAAATTGAAAAAATAATTTTAAAATATAGATATGATTCAATTGTAAAAAATCATAAATGTATAGAATATTATTGTAATTTCCCAAAGATATTTATGGGTGTGCCATTAAAAATGATGAAATGATGAAATTGAAAAGAGGGAGAAGGGTGCCTTTGGACCCACCTCCCCTCTAATTTGGAGCTGCTCTCTATTGGATATACCGTTGAGAGAGGCTGTAGCAGAGGTTTGGTCCCTGAAGTTGACGGACAACTTGTCATGTTGGATGTGCCAGTGTCTCTTGCAAGGAATGGATATTTAAAATGTGAATAAAGATGGACTTTGATAATGGAAAGCTCGGGAGGATGAGAGGTAGAGCTAGCTTTTGCCATTAGAGATAAGCGACGACAGTGACAGAGGGATATGAAATTCGGGATTTCTTTATCTTCATGTGGTAGCCAATACAGAATATGGTTAATGAATAAGTGAGGGAGGAGATATTAGATCTTCCTATTAAAGTTTTGAAAAAAAATAGAATAAAGAATTTAATTATAAAAATGGGGGAGGAAAAAGGTTTAAGAAATGGAGATGGAGTGAGGAAGCGATGAGGAGGTGACATACCATAGTATCCCCGAAATCAGAGGTTGAATGGCCGCCTTTTTTAATATAATTATTTTTTATATATTTTTTGACATTCCAGTAAATTTTAAGAGTGAAATAGTGAAAAGACTAAAAGCACACATAAGTAAATGAAAACATAGGCCCTGGTCACTGGAAAATTTTATGGGTAATTTTGGAATGCTTCGAGAGATTTTGGAAAAGTAATGAAGGATGGAGCTTAAAACCCATCCACGACCCTGGTGTAGAGCGCATTTTCACACAGAAACCAAGTACAACGTATTTGACAACGATGTCTTCGAGACATTTAATGGGAGTATTGTTGATGTAAGAAATCAGTCGATAATAAGCATGTTCGATTATGAGATAGGAGTGAAAGTGACATGAATTAAAGAGAACGGCACATTGAGATCGAGGCGAGGAGGATATTGCCCTAAAAATGATGACAAAGTATGGGCAAATAATGAATCAAAGTGCATTTTGCCATGTTGATTGATTGGAGTCGGAGTGTTGGATGTGAGGTCGGACATCGTACTGATCGGCTTACCTTTGAATATGGATGCTAGTAGGAGTTTGAATTTTTATGCTCATGTGGCACTACGACATCAATGCGGACTCAGCGACCATAAAAATATTTGTGTTGACCTGACATTAGAAAATGATTTTAGATTTTGTGGAAAATAAAAAGGAAAAAGAAAATAGGACAGACGAGTCAAGGGCTCCTGACTCGCCCCTCCTCCGGCAAGTCGCTAAGGGTTCCCAGTCTCCGTTGAGGTCGCCTGAGGAGAGGAGGCCGATGGTGAGTCCTTGCAGATCTTATCTCCCCACTTTGTTTTTTTTTTTAAGATTTTAGTTAGAGAAGTAAAGAGGAGGGGAGACTGACTGGTTGCTCCCCGCCATCCTCAGCCCTCTTCGACAACTTCTATGTGGTCAAGTTGTCGCCGAAGGGAGAGGAGACTGGATGGCACGCCCCAGTTGGTCGCCACCGACGCCCCCACAAACCAACCAAACATACCCCACACGCCACCCACCCCCCACACCCGACAAAAACCCCACCCAATTTTCGGAAGAATGAAGAAAAATCCATAGGAAAGGGTACGAGGGTTTCGAGTTTAATGGCTGCAATGGAAAGAGGATGATGAAAATGGAGGAACAGAGACGGCTGTGCTCGGGCTTCATGGCCGCAATGGAGGTGGCAGCAGTAGGGTTTTCAAATTTAACGTCCTCCGGGTAGAGTGAGTGGAATCCCAGCTCTTGATTTTTCTTGTTCAGCAACGATTAGCGGATGTTCTTTGGAGATAATGAGGACAGTCTAGATACACCAACTCCTAATGAATTCAAAATTAAACAAGCATTTGTTGCAGAAAATTTCAGAGACAATTGCAAGATGGATTACATTGCGAATCCGATAGTTGCCAATGATTGCAGATAGTTCTATATATAAGCAAGACTCTAACAGCTACGAGGATAGCACATCACTTGCATATTCAGCATTCTACGTAGTTAGTTTCTAAGAGCCAAGGAAAGTGCAATGGCCTGAGGTGAAGAGATGATGTTCTAGAAGATGACTCATAGCATGATTAGGAGATTTGGCATTTTTATTGATTTTATTTCATGTCAGTTTTATTTTATCAGTTACATATGTTAGATTTTTTTTATTGTCTTATTTTCCTTCACAACTTAACTTATAAATAGATAAGTTGAATATTATAATTCTTGAGTCGATTAATAAAAAATCATCTACTACCCTCCGTTGTGCTTGATTTCTATCCAGACTATCGCGTTCTATCTTACCCTTATCTCCATTGTTATACAAAATTTGATAACTTTTAAGAGAAAAAAATGCGTTACTCATTAGAAAATGAGAAAAAAAATATGTTAAATTATCTCAAACACTTGTTATATCCTTAGTTTAATGAAGTAAATGCTTGCGCCATGACAAGTCACGAATGCCTTCCGTGTCAAGTCTTCTCACAGCTGCATTTGACATCAATTACCATCAATTTATTATTATAATAGGATGGATTTAATTTCTCTTGGAACTTCAATTTTGGGGGGCTTATAATCGCACGCGTTCCAAGTACAACGTATACCGGTCAAGGTTAGATGTGAGAAGATTCAGTAATTCTTACCATGCTTGAAAAATTGTGCATTAGTCGAAAAAAATGTTACGTTACAACAAAATAGACTGGTAAAATTGGTAGAAAACTTGACCATATTAACTATTCTTCAACATTCCCCTCGTTTACCCAACAAAGACATTTATTTACACGATATTACCATTCTACTCTCTATAATACCATCTCGGTTAAAACGGGTCGAACACGATACCGGAATTACCGTAACCTTGTAGTAGGACTTATTATCTCACAAGCTCCCGAGTAACAGAGTCAATTCTTCCAATTATTACATCCATGAACGGGAAGTGCTTACTTTAGTTTTCCCGTGTCTTCTGGAATTAACTGTCTACGGCTGTTATTTCATTCACATACTATGTCCGTTCCCACAGCTCCATGTTAATTATCTTAGCCGCCTTAATCCTTATAGGAAGCAAGATCACTATTCCACACACCCCTGGAATTCCATCCCATGATACTCGGGATGAATTTCAATGGATGTCGACTAGTTAACTGATATCTGAGTTGGGCCACCGTCTAATTTATGATGGAACTCTAATATTCTTGATACTTCTCCATTTATAGGAATCGGATCTCGGGACTAATTTGAGAAGAGGGAACCTCAAACCCACCACCAATGTCTTATTACTAGTCAGGTAATAATGCATTTCCATGTTTTCAACTTGAGCATTCAGACAAGCAGCCAAAACACTAAGTTGACTAGGAACAGAGCCTATCCCCAACTGATCTACATGAAAAACAAACAAAACATGTCAGCTAGAAGGGTGAACGGGTATGGACATACTCTGCACCAGTAGGAATTCAGGATAAGTTTAGGGTAAATTTTAATAAAATTCGGAATTAATCGGTTCCGATTCCGACACGCATAATACTAGGAACCGGCATTGGAAATAGATATAAAGATGATTCCGTGCGATTAACTTTAATTGTTTATAACTTCACCCCGAGCCCCATCTCTTATATTGTTTATATGCCTTATACTTCTAACTAATTCGGTAGGCTTTTATTAGGCGTAATAGTTATGTGTATTGACTAAGTTTATGATGTCCAAAATATCCATCCAACCTAGAGATCCCTAATAAGTTAAGAAAAAAAATCTATTTAAAGTTAGTTATAATATACGAAATTTAGATAAAATAATTATGTTAAATGAGTAAATTTATGAAAATGTTAAAAAAATAATAACAATCAAATTCAAAATGATATTTGAAATCTGTAATATAATGTAGATTCTAAATAATATCTAAATCTAATATTTTGGAAATGATATATATAATGAAATATGATACAATATCATTATGATCCAATATTCCTTGAATTGAATTCGTTGCAGCCTCGAAGACAAAACTATAACGAGTTACTTTATTAATATCTGGGGGTAGACAAACCCCTACACCCCTATTTATATCCACCACTCCGCTCTACCAATCAAACCAACCCCACCTCAAGCCCCTCCCTTTTGTCATCTGCGATCGGTTTCAGGATTTGTGGGAGGCTCAGGCCCGAAGCATGGAGTGCGCAGGTGACAGCATAACTGTCAATTATTCTAGCACTCCCACTTCATCCCCTCCAGGGTCTCAGGCTCCCTCTTCCAGCTCGTTGTCTCGTCATCCAGCTGCTCCACCGGCCATCGTCAGCCCCTGTGCAGCCTGCAAGACCCTGAGGAGAAGGTGCACCGAGAAATGTGTTCTGGCTCCTTACTTCCCTCCCACCGAGCCTGCAAAATTCACTACTGCTCATCGGGTGTTTGGTGCAAGCAACATCATCAAGTTCCTACAGGTATGCTGAGTTCCCAATTTACCTCTGTATCTGTTTAGCGAAGAACGTGCCATTCGCAAGTTTTAAAAATTAATTTTGGGCCCTGTCACATTCGCCCCTTTTCATGTGATTGAGAATTCTTAGAGGACATCGGCGTGCTTCTAGTGCCAGTTATATTACAAGTGGCTTTAGATTGGAGCACCCGTGATTCACAATATTTCACGTGCATAACATCAAGTGTCAAAATCAATCTGCATAACTCGCAAAAATCTTGTAGAAGATCTCCTAATTTCTCAAGTTGGGGTGTTCTTGTTTAGCCCTTGATATGCTAGGAATAGGATCATCCTGCTTCGCCACAGGATATACTATAAGATATACTTGATGGTTTCAACCATGAAGAAGAATAACTGCAGGAGGTGGGGTCGTGCCCCACTGAACGTACTGTCTCTCGCAGTATTTGTTTGGTGGAGGGCAACATCTGTAAGTTATGGTCACAGAACCAGCTGGTGGTTAAGAAAAGGCTCCGCAGTCGTAGATCAGTTTGTGTAAGAAAATCGACGATTTTATTTATATGACTTCCGACTTCTAGTCGGATACCTATCTCTCTTTCTTTCTCTATTAATGTTTTACAGCAAGCAATCCTCCCTGTCCCGATAAGAAATTTAGACGAACTGGGTATTATGTCATACAGGATCTTCCTGAATCGCAGAGGGCTGATGCAGTGGCAAGCCTGGTATACGAGGCTAGCGCAAGGATCAGGGATCCAGTCTATGGCTGTGCCGGGGCCATATGCCAGCTCCAGAAGCAGGTGACCGAGCTCCAGGCCCAACTGGCAAGGGCCCAGGCTGAGCTCGTCAACATGCAGAGCCAGCAGGCGAGCCTCGTGGCCATGCTGTGCTTGGAGATGGCATCACAGACATCTCAACCACCGACGTTCCAGCACTCGGCTAACAGTTCCCTCGACAGTCTTCGGATCCATCAGCATGACCCCAGCTCCCTCGAAGATGCAGCGAACTCGAGCTCGATCTGGGATCAGATGATGCTCGAGACAGCAACATGATCAAGAGGCACAACATCTTATACGGTCGATGAAGACTTGCTAGAATTCGAGGGACCTTCGTATGAAAACAGTTCCAGCTCATTAGGAAATCTAGCTAGAAGAATTAGCGCCGAGGAGAAAGGAGGAGCTAAAGGACACTGCGTAATAAAAATTTGACTATTGTTAGCAAGCACAGCGTGGGAATGAGAGGGTCCTTTCTATATAGTTGAAATATTGAAATAATTCTATGTCATCATAACATAGCCACCAAAATTCAATCAAATTGATTCAACAAATAACAGTTATATCAATCATTAGAGTAAGTAATAATAATCTCCAAGATCAATTTCAACTAGGCCCGGTTTCACAGGACAAAATAGAATAGAATCATGATCATCATTCCAACACACATAGCAAGAAGGGAACACAAGCACTATTTAATGGAAAATTAATTTGTGCCCGTGTCTGAAAGAAGGACGAACGACTGTTCTTGAAATTTATATTTAATTCTAGAATATGATTTATCGATTTTATTCTTAATTTTTAAAATTTCGGTAACATTTTTTTAAAAGTGCAGTTACTGAGTTGCCATTAAGTTGCATAAAAGTCCAACATTCATATTTATCCATAAGGTACTCCAAACCAATTCTCAGTCAAATAATCGATATTTAATTAAGTATCTACCCAAATAATTAATAACTTTTTTCAATATTAGTAATTTTGTGTATTTTATAACCTTCACAAAGTTTTATCGATTTATAATGAGGAAAGGTTAGTTAATTGCCCGGTCTTTGCCTTACATCAAAAGTCACGACTGAAGCAGACAAAGCCATTTCATTAGCCTTGGAAATGTATGCCTGAGATGGAGGAAAAATTATACGAGAAAGGTGATTTGATGTATTGGAAAAATAAAAATCTAACTCTTAATCAAGCAATTCTAAGAGTTATTTTGAGCATTGTTCTTTGACTAATAATAAAGATCATGTCTATCTCGATGCAGATACAGATCCTGTGCCAGAACTGGTGGAGGGAGGGAAATCAGGGGCCAAGGGAAGCGAACATTGCTGGTGCTCTTCCGATGGGGAAAGATGATACTTGTCCAGTGATGATTATCTACTGACGCTCGTTGGACGCAACTATCCTCCAGTACTATAGCAGGAGCGGCGCGGGTGTGGGGGAAGACCACAGCAGCATGGTGCAAGAAAGTCTCAGCCCTTGACACCAGCACATGCAGAAGCTCTAGCTCTACTCGAGGGAGTAAAAGTGGCAAGAGATAAAAGCTGGACAGATATCGTCTTCCTCTCCGATGATGCTCGTGAGGTTGTTCTCGTGATAAACAAGCAGTCCAAGACACCTTGGGACTGCCTATCTGCTCTGGATGATTTTAACTTAATCGTTGGCTTTTTGAATCGCTGGAAACGAGCTTGGGTGCCTAGGGAGAAGAATCCACTTGCTCATGGTCTCTGCAGCTTAGCTCAGAGACCTGCTACTAATGAACTGTATTTTGTAGACCAAAACTACCTTATGCAAATTTTGGCTGGGGATGCTCTTGAATTGAATAAAGACCCATTACTCATAAATTTATTCTCGTATTCATTTTATATCTTTCTAATTCTATTTATTTTTTAACTGAAAAACTTACAAAAGTAAATAAAAATTATTTTGATAAGCTTGACTTATGTCAAGTATTTGCATTGGAAAATATTATGTACTTACTTTAGTATTATTATCATGAAATTTTATCTTATCTTTTAAATTTAAAGTAAACTGGGTCTTAACGGGGCGGGGCGGGTCAGACCCGCCATGCGCAGGGCAGGTCGCATTCCTCTTAAATCTGACCCGATTACACTTGGGCCCACATTATATTAGCCTTCGAAGTTGTGCCAAGTGGCCCACAACTGAGGCCCGTTCAGTCTTACCACTGTACAGAATCTCTCTGGGATCATGGGCCCAGAGTGCCCTCTCCTCAGCCTAGGGCTTGTCAAGTCCTCATAAGCGGGTGAAGGCTCATTGGGTATTCCCCCAAGTCTAGAATTTGTCGAGCCATCAACGGGTGGCTGAGGGCCTCTGGAGTTATCTCGGTGTCTGTTCAATGGGTTCATTCTTTATTGACTATTGGGTCTTCAGTATTTTTTTTATATCAGTAGAAGTTCTGCTCATCAATTAAATTTCAGATAGCGACTTTCGAGTAATTCGAATCCTGAATTTAACTTATTTTATGTTGTCAATTTACTAGCGGACTGTCATTCTCCAGGGTGGGTCTCCCGTCTATTATTTGTATCAATATCCATCCATTCCATTTATCATATCACTTTAGTTTTGTGATATTAATTAAAGGTACTAGAAAATTTTATGGTTAAGTGAGTTAGCATTCTCTGTATTACACTTACACAAGCCTTTCAAGAAAAAAATTATAATATCAAAGTTATGACTATAGCCGATAGTTTTCGACACGTTACTAAATTAAATGGGTTCGAATCAAGTCATGATAAACATTTGTAACTTGATAAAACATAATTATGTTCATCTAATCAAATATATTTAAATATATATAGAACATCTCAATCTAATTAACTTATTTAAGTGTGTGTATCATTAAGTTAATTTGTCATATGAAATGTGTTAAAATTTATTTGTTATATTTTTATATTATAATAATAATCTAATTATTAAATGTGTTAATTATGTACATGTATAATTGACATATTCAAACATGTTAATATATTTGTTAAATGAGTTGGTAAGTTTTTGACAAGTATCATTTGAACACCGTACACCATAAATTAGCAGTCTTAGCTATAACCCTTAAAAAAAGTGTAATAATATGTTAAGGTATCGGAAAACTTTTTTTCTTTCTGCCTCTCGACTGGGCGATACGATAACTCTAGTAGAGATGGCAAATCGTGCCGGCCCGGTATTATCGGGCCGGACCGGCACGGCACGATAAATATTGACCCAAGCACGGCCCTTTAAGATATCGTGCCGGTCTGGCACAGCATGATAAAACAGGGGTGGCCTTAGCCCGGCCCAATAGCCTGATAATCTCGTTTGATCGTAACTTATTTATAATTATAAGTAAGCTCACAAATGGAGTTTTTTCTATTATTCAATGGTATCAATAGTCTATTAAGATTTTTTTTTAATATCTCTAATTGGGCTATTGTGCCGGCACTGCCCGGGGATCATTGGGCCCAGCACACCCAATAAAATTACCGGGCCGTTCCGGCACGGCACGGCACGATAAGCACTGGTCCAGCACTGTGTTATCGGGCCGGGCCCGTACGGGCTATCGGGCCGGACCGAATTTTGCCAGGTCTAAACTCTAGGGTAAGACCAATTCTAGCGTAAGAGATTATTTTTGCTCCCCCGCATGATTGCTCTGTACTTTTACTCCCGTCATTGGTGGAGCATTGTTTTTAATTGCAAGAAATCCACTAATCTACACACCCAAAAACGAACAATCAAGAGAAAGAAACAAGGAATCCGAATATTAAGTAGGAAAATAAGATATTCTTCTTATCTTATTTTATTTATTTTGTGTCGGAGCCCAGTCAGCAGCAGCCCTCAACTTTGTCTCGTGATTGTGCCCTACAATTTAGGGTAACCTTTTTTTTTGTTTGTATCCATAATCATGGAAGCCAGGCGGCCGCCCGGCAAATAACTAACTCATTAAAGGAATATACTTGACCTAATTCCTTTTAAAAAAATTTCCAATGAATTTCATACGCCACATAAATTTAAATATTTAAATCAGAGTCTGTTCATATCACCGAGAGATAAAAATATGTAAATTATGAGTTTTCTCGTCAATAATATTGGAATGATAAAAATCTTATTTAATAAAAAATGTGTGTAGTCATCTATATTTATGAAATTATTAATTTCTTTTTTTGTTCGTCAATGTTTAATTGTGGTGCAAGTTTAATGGCATCTTTTTCCGGGGAAAAAATAATAGAGAAAAAAGGTGAGGCAATGAATCAATAATAATTCACCTATTCATCAAGGGGGAGGCAAGGCAGCATGTCCCCTTCCAAAATACGTAGCTCACAAGGAGGCTTGATTTCTACCTAATACACCAAAATGATGCGCTCAAGCATTTTGTCATCTAGAAACCCATCTGCGGGACCAATTACTCAAAGAGGTCATCAGTAACATCAAGAAAATCGAGGAGAACACTTTTACGATCCAACGATGGATTTTGTTCCAAATTTATAGTGTGCGCAATCCCTTGGATATCAGTATGCAAGACGATATTGTACCAATTTCCACTTGTTGCTATATTTGCAGCAGTAAAGAGAGCGAGAGCTACGGCTTGCCTTGGAGAGAGGCCACAGCACTTCTTATACCAATCCATTCATTTATAGAACTCCCCTTTCAAGCGTCACTCCCCGCCACACATGCTTTCCTTTCTGCCCATGCTGCGTCAGTCAATATAGATGTCGCTATCATCTTTGCCAATTGCTGATGAACTCTCTCGCGCCCAGCCTGCAACTGCAAAATGTGGGAAGAGTGCGAGGGCGTCCCTATATTCACGGCACAAGGATGAAGCAGCCCAAACATAGCGCTGTATTCCCTGTAGCTTCTTAACACTGAATCAATAAATTCGGAAGGATTCTTTTTCTTATCAGAATAAAGAGCCGCAGTTCTTTCTTTCCACAGACATTGAAAAAGAATAGCATCAAACAGTTGGAAGCCTTGCAGATCATATTCAGACAGTTTATCTCTTTTAGGCAAAAGTAAAAATTCAAGCAGTGATTTGGGATCACCATTCCATTGACAGGATATTCCATTTGTCACTTTCTGTTCTGTCCATGTTATCCTAGTGAAAAGGGCAATAACCGCATAATTATTCAAAGTTGTTAACTCCTGACTCACACAGAGGGCAGCTTCGGCCTTCGAGAATAGCCCATGGAAGGCTGTCAGTGGCCAATCTTCACAAATGGAGTTTAAGTCTGTCATGAACTTCTAATCCCCAAAGTTTCTTCCAAAACAACTCATTCCCTCTAAGAAATTTATAATCCTAATCCATAAGATAAAAGCTTTTAACAGCATTGCGTACCAGAGTGAGATTTTTACCATATAAACTCATCTGCATCCTGACTTAAGCTAGATGGATGAATTTCCATGATATTTTTCTACTTTTCTACTATCAAACAAACCTACTAGCATATAAAAAACCCAAGTATTATTGTTAACAATCAGCTAACAAACTTTTTAGTTCATTGTTTCTTATGATTTGGTCATCTAATGGAGTTGGCTTAAAGGGATCATTTCCTGGGATCCATGGGTCGAACCATGCTCTAGTCCCTCGCCCATAACCAAATTACTCTACAAGTTCCCTAAAAAAAACCCTACTGGAAAAAATATATATATCATACTTCACCAACAATTCTTATATGATATTAAATGTCTGCTGACTCGTAATCTTCCTAAGGGATTCGGAGGGGAAAAAAATGAAGTTAATTTTTTTTCTATTTGGTGAGAGGGAGCGAGGAGAAAACATAATTGCAGTCTCCGAAACCTTAATTGATTAAATACTGATTTGTTTTTATTAATCAACTATGTATTAGTAATAATATAATTGAATTACTTATAAAAAAAAGGAATCGGATTTGATTCAAGTGTGGACCTATAAAGTGTTTGTGACACTAACTCTAAGGTTAAATCATTTTGGTTAAATATTATTGATTTTTTTTCTGAATACATATAAAACTCATGAGTTTAGAAAAAAATGAAATAAAAAGGGAATAAAAGGATGCGATAGGTATTTCAATGAAAGCAGAGATAATAATCTCTTTAATTACAAAGATTTAAGAGAGTTCATTTGAGCTAAAATGCCTCAATGTCTTTTTTTTCCTTATCAGAAACCTTTTTGTTTTTTAAATGGAAAGATCAAGGGTGTTAGTGACATCAACTCTTGTTCCTAGTGCCTTGTGGAAGGTCACTGGTAGTTTCTCATGCCCGACAGCCTCCCTTAGGGTGATGTGGATGGGAATTGAGGCTCTTATTATTGGCCACAGGTGGGTCAACATATTTGTCTAGGATTTATCAGAGAAAAGTACATCAAATTTGGGGAAACGGGGGCCTCAATTCTCGGATGAAACCTACATGGTAGGGGCCATAGTCGAGCCTCCCAGTACTCTAATTCTGCAAATTTGTCTCAATAGAATTGATTGGAGAAAAAATCAGTCAACCATGGGGCTGTACGAGCCTTTGCCCTAGCTTCCATGGCTCAACATAGTCAGTTTGTTTCAAATCAATCGTGGACAAAATAAATTAATTTGTGGGCTACATTGGGACATTGATTTCGATCCATGGTGGGCATCATAAAACTGTCAATGATCTATTGTGACGGTGAGGCATGGGTTGGGGCCTCCACCACCCCTAAATCTATTAAGTTTTCTCATATCAATCCAAGATATGTAGTATATTGAATTAGGGGCAACGAGGCTTCAACTCCAGCCTCGACTGCCTTCAGGGTGGCAGTTAGATGCATCATGAACTATCGAAAATGCTCTCTTATGATGGTGGAACTTCTAACCATATCATCGGTGCGGTTAACCCCCAAGAAAAGTCAGTAAGATCAGGAGGCGAGGGTGTCAACTTCGGCCTTGATTCGTGGCATCAGTGACCCCAGAAACAACTTCTCTTGCAAAGGTGAAGACTGGACTCGAAACCCATCGCCCCAGCTTCCCAGTTGTCTTAAACCGATTCACGACAAGTACACCGAACTGGGGTATGAGCCTCGATTCATTTCTGCCCTCCACTGAACCAGGGGAAGTTGTCAGCAGCATGCCGATTGGAGCAAACCTCCCCTAGAGTTGCGGTTGAAGAAGAGACAGCCACTCAGATTTTTCGTTAAAAAAAAAAACTTGCGTGCTAAAACCAATACTTCAATAGGTTAGTAAAAGTGTACATCTTCTTAATTCAACTCAATAGTGATCAATACTTCAAGCATTCTTTACCATACGTTTGGGTCGAGCGATTTGGAGGAGACGGGAAAGGAGAGTTAAGAATGGCTATGGAGAGGGTTATGAAGGGTGACGAATCTATCTGTAATATTTGTTTGATGGAGGGGAGGGAAAATTGACGTTAAAAATGTAAATAAACTAATTTACCATTTATAATTATCTCTAATTATTAGGTTGAATGTGTTTATTATTATAAATCAATCTTTCATCCCTCCCTATTACATTAAAAAATATGATATGATAAGAATGCAAAAAAAAAGAAAAGAAAGAGGTGAGTTACTATCCTTCTAACAAAAAAAAAGTATTTACGAACAATTTTAGTTAATGTAATAATAAATTTATTAATATAAATTAGTTAAAATAATTTAATATTTTTTAAAAAATTTTAAATTTAAATATTATAAATAAAAATAATTTATATAAATAAAATCTATATTTAAAGTAGCTGATTTATTTGAGTTAGATTAATAATGTCTATTAAATTGAGGAAATAAGTTGATTTATAAACAAGAAATAATTTCGGTATTTAAAAGAGTATATACCCCTATTCCCATCCCCTTCAACACCCCCCACCCCACGCCCCCCCCCCCCCCCCCGGCCCCCTCACAACCATTGGGTTTCTTACTCTCTCTCCTCTCTGTGTCGGAGCACGCCAGTTTTTGTTACCTTCCCTTCTTCGACGGACGCGCTTCCGTATTTCCTGTCACCGTACCCCAGGTTTCTCCTTTTCCTCTACCCTGCAGGCCCTCAAAATCTTCTCCTTATTTTGCCCACGTTCCGGCCAGCCTTGCTCCCCCTCACACCCTTCAACCTCCGATTCCTCCCGTCAATCCTCGCCCTCAACCCTCGGTTACCCCTCCGGAGCGCATCTTAAAATCCTATCGGGGCTTCGGCGATTGAATCCTAGAGTTTCGGATCCTTGCTTCATTTTGGCCTTTTGACGAGGAACTTACGCTTCTTCAGGTGAATCTTCTCTTTGTGGATTGTAATTGGTGATGGGTCTGGAAATTTGATTTTCTTTTTTGGGTCGAAATTTTTGTGTTCCATCTGAATATTTCTGCTCGGCATTGCGTCTGTGAGTTCTACGCACAGTAGAAAAAAAGGGGAAAGAAATTGTGCTTGCGCCTGAGATTTCCATGCGAGCTTGTCCTTTTGCTACAGTTATGGCCTTCATACATATCTCCTATATATATATATATAGCTTTTATTTTCACGCCCTTTGTCAATTATATTTCAGGGTGAATATTTATTAAATAATTGTTTTTTCTCTGGTTGCTTCTGATAGAGGAAAGGTTCAACATTTGCTTAGTTGCCGGTGACGGGGAAGTGGTGATTGAGCCCGGATTAGGGTTTTCTTATATAAACTGGAGCTATCGGGATGTTAGTTTTCAGCAGAAGCAGCTTCACCAATATAATCAGCTGTTTCTTTCATCTGTCTGAATGGCATCCATTGGAAGAGCAGAGCTGATCAGGGCTTGAGTGCCCCTTCATCTCTCTCCTTTTTCTGCTGGTCAGGGTTGAATCTTTTCTGTTCAGATATTACTTTTCTATGTCATGATGACAAACCCTTGAGTATGCTTTTTCAACAGCTCTTCAAGGTGATTTATGGAACAATTTGAGAGATTGTTTTTCCATTTTTGCAGATACTGTGACCATTTTTTTGGGTGCTGAGACATTGGGAGTCTGGTGCCAACCCATTCTGGGAATTTTCTCATGTTCAGCAAGAGCTATCCATTTGCAAGATTTATGGGCTGCTGCAGCTGTTTTGGGTTTGCCCGGAAGCCCAAAAGAACATTAAGGCCTAACCAGGGCTACAATAGCCACCTTTCCCAGTCCCATGAGTTCTTGTTGGATGATGAAGATGATATAGAAGATTATGAGGATCGCTCATACAATGGTGAAACCACCAATACTGCCCATGGTGATGACGGGGAACTTCAAAGCTGTGCAAAACGCTCTGAAGAGATTCTCAGGCTCAGAGAACAGAATGGCTTGATTTGCAGGCAGTTTCCTGTTAAGGAAACCAACAAGCTCATCCGTTCAGAGGTAATTTTGGGGATTCAGAAGTTTCAGTGAAGAGAGATATTCATGTTTCAGTCATCTGGATAGCAGATGTTGGATTTTTCCATGATTTTACTGCATGATCAAATTCAGCAACTTTATTCCATTCACTGATGAAAGAACTGGATGTAATGTTCCTCTGTCAGGATGAACATGGGAATAAGACAATCAATGAGTATGTCAGAGTGTGTAAGATTGGTTCTGGCAGCTATGGCAAAGTGGTAAGTTCTGTAGTGCAACTTGTAGTTTGACCTTTTATATGGGGTTTGAGTTTAACTTTATCTTGCATGAGCTGAAGGTTTTGTATCGGAGCTGTGTTGATGGGAAGCACTATGCAATAAAGGTAAACTTTCTCATGTTACTCCCACTAATTTGCAGGCTTTCATTTTGATGTTCTCATTTGCTTCCTCGAGAGTTTTCTCACACTCATATCCTGGAGGTCACTGTACTTCAGATAATATGTTGGGGAAGTGCATCTGCTCTAATGAAGTTGATTTTGTGATGCAGGCCTTTCATAAGTCTCACTTACTGAAGCTCCGTGTTGCACCTTCAGAGACTGCTATGACTGATGTTCTTCGTGAGGTAAAAGGGGAAAAAAAACTCAGTACATTTTTGCATTTATGTTCTGCTCTACCTTGGTAGGCTTTTCGCACTACAGAGCTCTTTTGAAGAAATTTCACTTTGCCAAATGAAAGTTGGAAGTTTTGATGGTTCTCTCTCTTGCAGGTTTTGATCATGAAAATTTTGGATCATCCTAATATTGTCAACCTGATAGAGGTGATAGATGACCCAGACACAGATCATTTCTACATGGGTAACTTATCCTTCTTCAATTTGATTTTAAGTGGATCCTGATTCTGTTTTCCCTTGCATTATTCCATAATGGTTTTTATTTTCAACTGCCTTAATATATGGAGACTGATTGAGATTTCCCTTAGGCTTGACATGAAACGATTGTTATTTTTTAGTTCTCGAGTATGTTGATGGAAAAAGGGATTCTGATGGATCAATCCCACCTGTTGGGATTGGAGAAAATGCTGCTAGAAAGTATCTTCGGGATATAGTGTCAGGGCTGATGTACCTTCATGCACATGTATGTCACTTAATTTGCAATTTTCCTAAATTGTAATGAAATCAAAGCTGCCATTTTGGAATCTTATGGTGCAATTGTCTGCTGTCAGTTTTTTAATGAACTAATGTTTCCTTCCTTTTGGACTGCAAAACAGAACATTGTGCATGGAGACATCAAACCTGATAATTTGTTGGTTACCAGCTCTGGTGTAGTGAAGATTGGAGATTTCAGTGTCAGTCAAGTATTTGAGGTAATGTCTGCCTTCTTCAGAATCCCTCCTTTGAATTTCTGTGTGAATCAGTAGAAGTTGGTAGTTGTTAGGAGGAAAAATTGGGGATTATGGAAAGAAGAGACTATAGAGAGTTCTCAAGGACATCAAATCAAAGGATCAATTAAGAGACTATAGAGAGTTCTCAAGGACATATTGAATCAAAGGATCAATTAAGTTAAAAAAATATTGCTAATTGATTGTCAACTGTTTCTTTTTCCTCCTTTCCTCTGATTGGGAACTGGAAGAGTTATTGTAGAAGCAAAATGATAATGGAAATTGCTTTCCCGTTAATCTTCTTGCTTTTATAAAACACTAACAGCTTATATTCTATTACTATTAGGTGACAATTTCCCAGAAGAGAATATTTCTTCTGTGGTAAAAATCTTAAATTTTCCACATTTGTTTTCTAGGATGACAATGATGAGCTTCGGCGTTCTCCAGGAACCCCTGTCTTCACTGCACCTGAGTGCTGTCTTGGTCAGTTCCTTTTTTCCAGAAGGATGTTTGTTGATTGTCCTAAACAAGAATAAGCAATGGTGTATAATCAAATTCGAACTTCCTTAATTATCAACAGGTCTTACATACCATGGAAGGGCTGCAGACACATGGGCTGTTGGTGTTACTCTGTATTGCATGGTTTTAGGGCATTATCCATTTCTTGGGGAAACACTGCAGGATACATACGACAAGGTTCATAAAGAAAATTGTGTCCTTGTTTTCTTCTTGTTCTTTGCTGTTTAACAATCAGTGATTTTGTTCAATCTTCCAATGATTTTCCAGATTGTTCAAAACCCACTAGTACTTCCCAAAACCATGAACCCGCAACTGAGGAACTTACTGGAAGGAATACTATGCAAAGGTTAGTGACACTATTTAAAATGTCAATTTTTGTCAGAATAATGCTCTTTTTGTCCAAAAATGAGGAACCAGGCTAGATTCTGATGATCCAATAAAAACCTAGAAGAGCACTCTTTCTAATCCAAATGTACATTCGGAAGTTAGAACCATTCTGGATGCTTCACTACGTGAACTCAGTGGATTTGCTTGAAAACATGGATCCATTTGGATGTTCATCTCCGTCCATGTTGATTGCATTGCTTTGTTTGTGCCAAAATTACTTGATCAGACTACGTACTCTGCTGTTTTCTTGACATTATCTGAGCAATATCATGAATTCTTCATGAGGTTCATCACCTATCCAACTTAAGTGTACTGGTTAACCACTCAACAGCAGATATCTTTCCAGTTGTTCAACTTTCCGTTTTTTGAAAACAGTGTTTGTCTTTCAAATGTCCTGTCTAATAATGGTCTCCCGCTTTTTCCTTCTAAAAAGACCCAGCTCATAGGTTGTCACTGGAAGCTGTTGCGTTGCATGCCTGGGTCATTGGAGAAGACGGCCCCATCCCTCAGTATCTTTGCTGGTGCAAGAGAGAGTCCTTGCAGGACGCTGATCACAACTTGAGTAAAGGAGAAGAGACGTGACATTTCACAAACTTGCAGTTTTTTTTTCTTTCATTTAGAGTTTGAAAACTTCCGATACGTATAGCAATAGCCATGGGAAAGACTACTGCTATTGAGAAGAGAGGATTTGCAAGGCTCTCTCTCTCTCTCTCTAGCATGAAGTACAAAAGAGGGGCCTGAGTTTTTTTGCACAGATTGGATGCTGGAAGGTCGGTGGACTTTCACTAAACTTCTACTGATTTTCTCGGTAGATTAGTCGACATTGCATTTTTTTTCTTTTGTGAGTTCGCTTCTGTTCTCATGTTGATTTCATTCTCTTCAATGGGTGCAACCTCGTCCTTTTTTTTATATTGAAAAGGTAAAATACTTAATTACATTGTACTTCCAGATCTGCATCATGTATAACACAGCACCTTGGTTACAACTCGGAAATACATCATACAAATCGCACCACCAAAAGGAATGTCCAAACCTAGCTGCTCAAGATCGTGTCTACCTGTTGTTCTCACGACTAATCTAAGGACATCACCAGCTGTCCACGCCATGCAATATTCATGTAATTTCAAAAATAATAGCTTTGATCTCCCTAGGTGCACTGACTGGATGGTATATGGAGTCTATTACTACTAGTACATCAGACAATATTTGAATGTTCTTTCATTTCTAGTCCATCACTAGTTGCAGCCCCAAAAGTTTGGCTTCAGCCTCTTGCTTGGGTTGGGGAATCCCCTAGACTCTTATCGACCAAGCCCCAGCTGCTCCCATGCTGGTTCGTACAATCACTGCAAGACAGGTTTTAAGACCTGAGAAGGCAGAATCCGTGGTAATATGGATCCGTCCGTCTCTTATTTGTTCATCCACTGGTGTGTTTTCCTCATTGTCTATGATTGCCATTGTTCTTTTTGTCTTTCTGGCATGCTTATGTCTTATATGCTCATTCAGCAAATTTCTCAAGAATTTATTCAAATCTACCTATTTCTCCCTACATGAAGCTTTACTCCTTCCCAAAACCTACGCAATAATGTAGCTCCGTAGAGTGTGATATCTTCTGCTCGCATTTGTCCTCCTATCAGTTCTGAAGGTGGTTTGACAATGGAGTCAAGTAAATCCAGAGCTGTTAGATCATCCCTATTTGCTGGGTTACAAAATTTTCAGGCGACTCTTTTCGAGTGACTCGATAGAAGAAGCACTCCCTGAAAAAGATGCTTATTACCGTTGGAGTTGATTTTTCAAAGTGGGCAAGGGTCCCCCTTTCTTGCAAACCAGGGAGTCTACTTGTCACACGTCTCCATAAATGGATTCTAAACCTTTGATGAATACTTGTTTTCCATAGATGCTTCTATGTCTTGAGTATGATTTCTATAAAACTTATGTTGCTAGTCTAGAAAATAAAAACTCTTGACCATGTGTTTACCAGAACTGTTATGCATCCGGATCATTTTATCTTCACGTCCTTCCTGAGTTAGTTTAATTTTTTTGAATGTTTTCTACTGTTGTGTTAAACAAGGTGTTAAATTCTAGGTTCTAGCCAAGTCAAGCTTTGCTGTGAGAGGCATGTTACAAAGTAATTTCAAAGATCTTAGCAAACAAGTTAAAGCCATTTTTTTGGTGGAGAAAATGATATCACCAAATCAAATAGCTTTTGTAGAAGGAAAATGGATTGATGAAGAATGTTATTCTAGATCAAGAGGTAGTTAATACAATGAACAAATCTCATTGAGAGAAAGAATGGCCAGGCATAAAGATGGACCTCTCCATGGCTTTGAACAAAATGGAATGGAAATTCATTGAAGCTGCTCTAGCAAATTTTGGTTTTCATCAAAGTTTTATCAATTGGATTATGCAATTGCAATGTGTCTCTACTCCTACATGCTCAATTTTATGAAACTGTTACCCCGTTGGCTTTTTCAAAGGGACTCGAGGGCTTAGCCAAGGTGACTCCGTATTACCTTATTTATTATCCCCATGGAAATATTGTCTAGATTGATCTACAGAGCTGAGTCTCAAAACCTGCTAAAAGGAATCAAAGTTTCATGAAACAATGACAGTTTCAGTCATTTGTTGCTTGTTGGTTCTGACCAGAGCCACTCAACTGATGCAATTAATTGTAAAAGCATTCTAACTTGCTTCAGTTAATGGTATGGATAAGAAGTTGATTTTAACAAATCTTGAAGGGGAAAAAAACGGAAAAAGAATCATTCGAATTCCTAATTGACAAACTAAAATCAAGACTAACTGGTTGGAGAGGTAAGGTAGGACAACATTAGTTTGATCAGTTCAAAATAGTGCTCCACTACATACTCTGGGTGCTTTCAAATTACCACATCAAATTTGTAACAGGACTGACGGAATAAATGGGGATTTTTGGTGGGATAAATTAGCCAAAGATGGTAGATATTTTACTTCAATCAACTGGGGTAAAGTTTGTACACCCAGATCTTATGGGAAACTAGGAATTAGAAAAGTTGATGACCAAGATAAAGTCATGCTCTTAAAGATGGCTTGGGCTTGAACACAAAACAAGCGCGGTTTAGCCACTACTATGCCTTGGATAAAAAAGCATGGCAACTTCTTACAGCCACACTCTAGGAGTAGCAAAAATTCTTCCTAGGTTTGGAAAGGTCTTCAGCTTTATTGGAGACCCCACGGAAAGGTGCATGCAAACTCATAGGAAATAGCTCTCATTCTAGGGGCTTGGACAGAGATCCCAAAAAATGCAGACTCCAGACCTGTTGCCAAGTGAAATTCTCCTATTAATGCTATACCAATTAATAAGTGAAGGACTATTTAAGAACACAAGATGTTTTAGTAGGGGACTAAATTAATGTACTCACACCATATGAAAATTGTGAAGGAGCCTTAATTTGAAACTGAATGTATTAACAACCAACCATAATATATTCAAGCAACACAGAATCTCAAGAAAAAAAAATGAATCTTTCCACTAATGGTGTTAGTGACTAACGTTGACGGGGTTCCTTACCTCGGTGTGTGTCTCCTCTGTCATTCTTTGTTCTTTACAAGTATGTCTCAACGCTTAGATGAGATGTTGACTGTATGCATTTGATCAACTGACTAGATGAGATGGTCTCCCATATACGCTGCGCTTCAAACTTTCTTTCCCACTTCAACCGCGGGAATGCAAAGAGTTACAGTAGAGAGAGAGAGGGAAGAAGGGAGCTAAGTTAAGTCATGCATAGTAAATTATTAGAAAAGAAGAGAGAGAATGAGAAGGATTGATGAATGAAAATGACTTTTTTTTACCTTAAAAAGGACTAAAATGATTTCAACACAATTTCCATTATATTGAGATGGTAAATGGACAAGGGGAGTTGATTGATATTCAAAAAATGACTTGTTTAGATCTAACAAAGACTAACTGAAAAACTAAGGGAACTAAATTGATGTTGGAAAAGAATGAAACTAATGTTCGCAGAGAATGAAAATGATGTTCGAATGATCTGATTGATGTTCAAAGAACGAAACTGATGTTCAAAAAGCCGAACAATGACATAATTGATGGTCTGATGACCTAATTGATATTTAGGGGGACATAATTACTGTACGAAGAACTTAATTGATGTTCAAAATGATGATATTGATACATAAGATCTAACAGGAACAAAATTAATATTTGATATACCAAAATTTGTATCTACTTAGATTGTGAATGGTAGATGAACCCAGGTACCAACGAACAAGCGGATCCGAGCTGCTGATGGGACTACAGTATACCCTCAACGTAAGGTACGTTAATCATGTTAACTGGTTCAAGAAGGTTGAATAATGACATGATTCTTAAACTATTTGACGCTCCGACAACAAAGAACATATTAGCTAATGACCTGCCTCAAGAAGGAAGAAAAATGACGAAATTAAGTGGCACCAAATCCTTCATGTAATGAGTGAAAAGCACAGCGTCACTCACTGGTGGGTCACCAAAATGAGAAGTGAACTAACTCAACTATTGACAGTGATTATATATTACGTCTCACATGATACAGGTGCTGGCACAAGGATGTTAATTTTCTTCGATTACAGGTTGTTTTACCTTCTGATCACGGCATATCTCATCAATCTGATTTGGCAACTATCCCATATCAACTACGTCCTCGACTCGAGAGAGATGCATCGCTTGCACTCCCTTTTTCATCTCTCCTTTTGCATCTCCCAGTTTTAACTTATAGTTCATCTTCCATACCTGTAGAGAGACTCTCTTCACTAGCTTTGGCTTCGGCACTCTCAGGTTTTGGAGCTAAGGTTGGTTTCTGAAGCTTGAAAGGGACAGAGGCATGTTTCTTGAGGAACTTGTAGAATGCAACCACTGTGCGGTTGGTATCTACAGTGATCTGCAAATGCCCAAAACATATGCTCCTTAAATGATTGTGAAGAACCAGAAGTCGTTGAAAGGAATAATCAAGAGAGAGTAAGACTTCTCAAATCAACAAAACTTTTTGAGCACAAGTATAAGGCAGATGACTAATCACACATATGATGCTTTGGAATTGGATGGTCTGAAAAGCCACTTACTGGATCAAAGCTCTTCTTTCCAGCCGGGAAGAACAGAAGTGTGGGGAATCCTTCAGCCTGCAAACAAAAAGAGAGGTAATACAGAAGTGAAGAAGAAAAAATTTGTAATCATTGTACTGTTCTTAATAAATAGAGAACAGGCAACCTACTAACATACCTTGGCCCTGGGATGCTCATTGGTTGTTCCATCCATCTTTGCTAACACAAGAGACTCAATGCCTCGCAGATGTTCCACAAGCTTGCTGTATATCGGCTCAAGTGCTTGGCAATGCCCACACCATGGTGCATAAATCTGGTGGTTGAGCAAAACTTAGAATAACCCTCCACAAAGATATGGAAATAAAGTTCACTCCACTGCTGATAGGTTTACCTCAAGAAGGACATCTTTTGACTCATCCAAAACAATCTCATCAAAATTGTTCGCTACGACAATTTTCACATCTCCATTATTCTGTACCAAATTAGTCGGAGTTAATCTAGAACACAATCACTTGATAAAGTTGGTATCAATGCAACACATGCTCTTACCGTTTCAGGAATTATATCAGATTTATAGAAAGGTTTCAGCTTGTCTTCCAAAAAATTTTCAGCAAAAGCCTATAGAATGCAAGAGATACATTAGTTCACAGAACTAATTCCTAATATACAATTTCAGATGATATAGAAGGTAGAAAGAGAGAGGAAGTGTGGAGAGAACTTTGACCTTAATTTTATCTAACGTTATTTCACTGTCCAATATGAATTTCTTCCTCTCATCGTTACCTGTGTATGCAATTACCTACATGAGAAGAGATATGAAAGGTTTCAATCTCATGGAAAATACATCAGTCATAGTCAGATCAAAGTAAAGAGAAATAGATGATAAATAATATTACTTTTGGAGCATCACCGGTGACGCCAAAATAATCTGATATGGGCTTTCCAAAATCTTCATTATCCATTTCCACATATACGAAGATGAGCTGTGAATGGTTAAAACAACCAATATCAAGAGATGACAAGAAATGCTACAGTCCTCATATATTCGATCATAAGTATTTGAGCAAAATATCAGGAATTAGATGACCTCAATAGTGACAGGTCACAGCAAAACCAATTAGTTGGACTCAAAGACACAAACCAGACAGTATCCCACTGCAATTCAAGAACCAATTAGTTGCACTCACATGGACCTTAGACTGACCAAGGCATATATTTCACCCCTTTGCCATGGAAGAATATGGCAAATCTCCATGTTGGGTCCATGTCCAGCCTATAAGTTTCGCTATGATAGCATGTAAGATCCCTAGGTTTATAAGAGGTTAGGCTTGCATCCAACCAAAAGCTTATGCTGATAGGTTCTAGGACAAGCTCACTTATTTAACAGGCATTTTCTTGCGAACCTTCCGACTGGGAATATTACTCAACAAAAAATCATGACATGAATTCTTTCAATAATAGGATTTCTGGTTTTAAACACAAATTCTATGATTTTTATTTGCCTATGTATGGTAATTGATTCTGTCTGCCTAGAACTTCGTTAGTATAGCATAACAAAATATCTTGAATCAACAAAGACATATTTAAAGCCAAACTCTGTTCTTGACTCACCTTTCCCTTGAACATTTTTGCAGCTTCCTGAAATGTCTGAAGAAACTTCTCTGAATCTTTTGATACCGCAAACAGCAATAGCTGCAGATGAATATTTCCAATTTTTCATCATAGCACCACTTAATGCAGAAAGAAAAAAACAGCAAAAATTATATTCCAAGGACAACATTAGACAACCATGCTGGAAAAATAGTCGTACCTGCTTCTTGATGAGACTCTCGAAAATCGAAGAGGCACTTTCCCGAGTAAAAATGGTGACAAGAGGAAGTTTGCTGGTGGACACAAATTCAGCTATTTCAGACTTCACAAAATGACCGCCTGAATGAATAAAAATCTGATAAGAAATCGAGACCTCATTTCAAATTATGATTTACTCAGGTGTTGATAGCCATTAGAGCAAAACTAACCAAAGTGGCTCAAATTTTCAGCTTCCCTCTTCAGCAAGACCAAGGCAGGACATTTAACTTTGGGATCCAAGTGAAAAAGCTTTGCAATGTCTGGGTTAGCAGTTTGGTAGAAGTTGACATCATCTATGATTTTCGAAGCGGCAGCAAGCTCCTCACTTTCAGGACCCTACGCCAGATTCAGGAGGGATAAGTCCAAGGAAATGTTTGTCCAAATTCACCAATGTGTTCCATCACAGCCGGTCAGGTTGAAGCATCAGTACATGGCGTACCTGCAAATGGTTCAGATAGCTCAATGCCACCTTACTCTCAGAAGCCAAAATGCGTTCGGCATCCTCAAATGTGGTAATATTGAAAACACCAGGACCTATCTTCTTTCTGATCCATGTCACTATTGCATCCCTGAAATGCACGCATACAAAGGCTCATCCAAAGGATTTTGAAAGCTGAAATCATGACGACAGAATTGAACATATTGAACTAGAATTGAGTCGAGAGAAGAGAGAATTAGAATGGCTTACTTGGTCCTCTGTCCAGTATAAGGCTTATGAACGCCATCGACGAAGAAGTAAACAGTGGGAAACCCTTGCACCTCGTAATCCCGAGCGAGCTCCTCCTCCTCTGTCGCGTCCACCTTGGCGAAAGCCACCTCCTCGCCCTTCAGCTCGGTGGCGGCAGCCGCGTACTGGGGCGCCAGAGCCTGGCAGTGCCCGCACCACGGCGCGTAGAACTCCACCATCACGAACCGGTTCTCCTCCACGAAGTCGCTAAAGTTGCGCTCCTTGAGGACGACAATGTCCCTGTCGTCGACCTCGGGCCACCTGTATGCCTCCTGGTCGACCACCGGTTCGTCTACATCGGAGAAGTCCTCATAGTCTTCTTCATCGTACTGGTCAGAATCAGGGTAATGGTCGCCTGGGAAGTGCGAGGGGGCGCCGGTCAAGTCACTCGGCTCCTCCAGGAAGCTGAGATCTTCGTCATCGTCCGCCTCGCTCTGAGCTTCCTTGCTCAATCCAGGTGCTAAGGAAGAGAAAAGGAGCAGGACCGTGAAAGAGGACAGCAGGAAGAGACGAATTAACATTGTCGTCGGAGCCCAGGCCGCAAGACAACGACAGAAGAGAGGAACAACACTGGTCTGCTCCGAATGCAGAAAAATGGAAATAGAAAGACTTGTGTGAGTGCTGGGTTTATGGTGTGAAGAATGAATTAATCATTTTTAGCATTATTCATCATTTTAACGGGAGAATTTGAGTTTAAATTCTATCTGTGACGAAGAGCTCTTATCCATTTAAATAGACCGATTCGGAACGATCCAAATTAGTCAGTTAGACAAAATCTTACTAGATACCAGCGGTTTATATAAAAAAAATATATTAATCCTCCCGAATGACGTAAACGGTGTCGCTCAATAACTGATGACGGCAGACACTTTGAACAGAAATTATGGGCTGTTTGATAGGCCCTAATGGACATCCTTTTGCAGGCCAGTTACATGTGAAACACCCATTTCGTGGTTTGGTAAATAAATAAGATGGGGATACTCTTTCCTAGGCTGGGCCGAAATTGGCCCAGCCCGATAGCCTGTAGTGGGCCCATCATGATAACTCTGTGCCTGGGCCAAGGCTTATCAGGCAAGAAGCTTATCTGCCATGGCTCAATAATTTTACTGGGCATACTGGGCCCAATGATCTTCAGGCCGTACCAACCCGATAGCCTATTGAGAAAAATTAACGGGAAAAAAAAAACTTGCTTTCTAATTCTTATTCGAACTATTTTTTTCATTTTAATAAAAAATCAGCAAATTGATTTCATTGTTTATTTAGAAATTATAATTTTTATACTACCATTTTTTTTAATTTTAAAGTAAATTTTCTACTTAATTCCATTGTTCTATCAAGACAATATTGACGACAAATTACTAGAATCATAATTATCATGCTATCGGGTCATGATGGCCTACCATGATAATTTATCATGCTATGCTAGCCCTTATTGTGCCTATGTCCAATCCAGTATGATTTGCCACTCCTTCTCTTTCCTTTTTGACAAATAAGGATATGCATTATATGATATGGTTGCTTACAAATAAATCAAAATGTATCAAAAGTGCAAATGCCTTCGTAGGAGCTATTTCAACCTAGACTTGTCAATTTGGGTTAGCTTAATGAATTTGGGTCGTGCTAGTACTGCACAAATCTACTTTTGGGACATGTTGTCACTACTCACCATCCTAGACGATCTAAAAATTCCGGCTCAAACACAAATATTTTTGACAGATAGCCTTCACAAAATTGTTGAAATTTTCTAAGAGACAAGTTGCATGGAAATCTTTTGGAAATTTTGACAAACTTATGATAGAAACCAGCTTGCAACCAAGGGATTATTGAGGGACAAATCAACTCGGAAATATGTTGTTTTTGAGAGATTTCCAAGGGAATTGGAAATAGACTATTTTCTAATGGTGAAAGTTAGGCATGATGCCCTTCATCAAACTTTAGGAACTGAACATCTTCAACAATGAAGTGACATCTTCGAAGCATAGCTACTATGATTTGGGGCCTTAAGACTAGTGGAATAGTCCTTTTTGAATGAATAGTTGTCAAGACAGTTATTAGATTACTTTATAATTCTTGGTAGCTCATTAAAGCTAACATGACCCACAATGAGGGTGTTAAAAAATTGGCAATTCTACTAGCCACTAAGAGTTGGAAAACAAGCACTTGAAGGCTATCAAATCCATAGCTTAGAGGTGAATGTAGTAGTTTTTAGTTTGCGCAAGGCTTCCAAGCCTACATGCAAGTTGAGTTAGAAGTGCTTCCAACAAATAGGGTAAAACTACGCCCAAGAAATCATGGTCTACTAAATACAATGAAGGAAAGCATGGTGGGAAGGACTTTAGCAAGATCAAGTATTATAACTGTTAAAATATGGGACACTTTGTTTGTGACTACGTTAAGGCAAAGAAGATACTCATGCACTTAAATTCTCGCTCTAAATGTTTTATAATCATTAATGGTTCAACAACTAATCCTACTACTTTGTGGATTGAGAATTCAAGTGCAACTAACCACCTAGTGAAGAGTCAAACAAATATGTAGATTACTGTTGAGTCCCAGCTAGAATAAGTGTCAAATTAGGGAATGATTCGAGTGTGCAAGTTCATAAAATTAGCACTTACAAGCTCAATTTGCGTGGTGGTTATGCATTGCATTTGAGGGCTCATATGTTAGCATTGATAATAATGTTGATTCCTTTTCTTTAATTTTTTTCAATAAATGATAATGTTTACATCAATTCAATTAAATGGCACGCTAGATTAAGCCATATGAGCATGGATCTTATGAATAAACTTGTTAAAAAAGCCTTTTATGCCCATATGCAGGGGTTAGCATGCTAACTTGTAAACATCATCTTAAAGAAAAGACAACTAGAAAACCATTTGGAAAAGTCAAAAGGACATATGTTCCATTGCAATTAGTTCATTGGACCAATGAATGTGAGAGTATGTTTCAGTGCATATTATTTTATTGCATTTATATATTACTATACACACTTCAGTCACATATATTTAGCATCCCATAAGTATGAAGAATTGAATTTGCTTTTAGAAATATATGCGTTTGGTTGAGTAATTTAGATAAGAGAATCAAAACTCTAAGAATTGACCAAGGACAAGAATCAATGGCAAAACAGAGCAATAAAATCTTTTCTTATATTGTTAAATCTATGATGATGCAAGCTAACTTGCATGTATCCTATCATAGAGACACAACATTAAATGATGCATGTATAGTTAACTATGGGTCCTCTAAATCAATTTCTAAAACCTTATTGAGCTATGGACTGGCCAAAAATATGATTTATGTCATTTATGACTATGGAGATTGACAACCTATGTATACAACTCTTCTTTTAAGTATGGAAAGTAAAGCTCTATGAGTATGAAATGTATCTTTATAATATACTTTAAACACTCTAATGGATATATGTTTATTGGAGAGACTACCGATAGAATAGTCGCTAAGATTGACTCTCAAGATGTGGGCTTATTGGAACATGAATTCCCTAGTAGATGTGAGGTTTTGAGGAATACAAATTTACTTAAATAAGAGGAATCCAACTTGGCACTCCATGTGGATCAACAAAGGATGGGGGATTAGTGCCTCATCCTCCTAAAAATAGTGGGAGTGACTTGAAAGCTAGTAACCTAGATTATTAGATGGAACTCTACCGAAACCTTAGCTATGTAGAAACATTCATTATCATTGATTTAAGATTGAAGGGGATGCTTTCATGATTGCTATGCAAGATGGTGCAAATCCTAAACATATGAAAAAACCTTTCGCATCCCCTAGAAGTAAAAAGTGGGCTAAAGCAATGAACAAGGAAATGGAGTCCATGAGGACCAACAATCTCTAGGAATTTGTTGGCCTTCCACTTAGATGTAAGACTATTAGGAACAAGTAGATCTTGAAAGTTAAATATAAAATGAATGTTTCTGTCAAAAGATACAAGGCTCAACTCATAGCTAAAGATACACCTAAAAAAATATGTTGACTATAAAGAAACATTTTCTCTTGTGGTAAAATTTGCTTCGATTGACATCATTCTAGTCATTGTTGCACATTTCATTCTCGAATTACTAAAATGGATGTGAAAACTACATTCCTTAATGGAGAATTGGATGAGGAGATTTACATGGATCAATAAGAGGATTTCCTAGCACAAGTTCAAGGGCGCAAAATTTGCAAGCTCCAGAGATCCTTGTCTAACCTAAAACAGTCATCTAGGCATGGTATCTTCAATTTCATTGAGCCATAATATCTTATGGGGGTAAATTACACAGTTGGTACAAAACGTTTTACTAATGTAATACTTTGGTACAAAATTTTTAAAATATAATTATGTGATATATCTTCTTTCAAATATACTACACTTTAGTACATTCCATTAGTTTTTTACTAACGGCATTAATTTTTGATGACGTGAACGATTTACGTGGCGCTCCTTAATGAGGTGGCTTCATGTTTCAAATATGTGGATTGTCACGTGGCACATGGTGGGACCCACTATTTTTTTCTTCCTTTCTCTCTCCACATCTCTCTCTATCTCTCTCTCTCGGCTCTCTCTCCCTCTCCCTCTCGCTCGGCTCTCTCTCTCTCTTTCTCTCTCTCTTGCTCGGCTCTCTCTCCCTCTCTCTTGCTTGCATCCTCTCTCTCTTTCTCTCTCTCTCACTCGACTCTCTCTCCCCCTTTCTCGCACACACACTCTCTTTCTCTCTCTCTCTCGCTTGCGCTCTCTCCCCCTCCTCTCACTCGCATGCTCTCTCTCTGTTTCTCTCTCTCTCTCTCTCTCTCTCGCATGCTCTCTCTCTCTTTCTCAATTTTTATGTGGGGGGCTTCACAATTTGGGGGAAATTAAAATTAGATGAGAATAGAAGAGTGAGAAGGTTTAATTAATTGTCACAAAATTTTAACGCGAGAGAGATCAAGAAAATATTTAGTACTAATTTTATTATCTTATTACCAAATTTTAGCTTCTTTTGAGTTAATTTTTTTATTATAATTTTTTTTGAAGATCAATCTTGAGATCGAATTATGTATCCATTACCCTTTATTATACTATTATGTTATATCTTTATCATTTTGTAAAAAAAATAGAAAAAATCATAAATAAAAGATAGTTAGAAAAAATTAAATGTTATTAGACAGTAAAAAAAATTTAATTGAATCTAGGTTGAGAGACAGAGAAAGAGAGCGAGAGAGAGAAAGAGAGAGAGAGAGAGAGAGAGCATGCGAGCGAGAGAGGGGGGAGAGAGCGCAAGCGAGAGAGAGAGTGTGTGTGCGAGAGAGAGGGAGAGAGAGCCGAGTGAGAGAGAGGGAGGGAGAGAGAGAAATAGAGAGAGGAGAGAGAGAGAGAGGTGTGGAGAGAGAAAGGAGGAAATAAATAGTGGGTCCCACCATGTGCCATGTGGCAATTTACATATTTGAAATATAAAGTTACGTCATCAAGAAGTGCCACGTAAACCGTCCACATCATCAAAAATTAATGACATTAGTAAAAAACTAACAGAATGTACTACAGTGTAGCATATTTGGAAGAAAATATATCACAAAATTACATTTTAAAAATTTTATACTAAAATGTTACATTAGTAAAATATTTTGTACTAACTGTATAATTTACCATATCTTATGGGTTTATGATGAATGAGAAGGATCACTACACGAAGTGAAATGGTCCGAGGAAAATTTCCTAATCCTATCATTGCATGTTGATGGCATCTTGATGGCTGAAAATAACATGTAAATATTTGTCAAAATTAAAGAATGGTTATCTTCCAACTTCAAGATGAAAGATATGGGTGAGACAGATCATGTGCTTGAAATTAAGATTTTTTGAGATTATTCAAGGGAACTTTTGAGATTGTCCCAAGAGAATTATATTAAGAAATTTCTAAATGATTTTAAATGTACAACTGTAAGTTCAATAACATTCCTTAGTTAAGGTTGAGAGTTTGAGTGTTGATAAGACCATAGAAGAGGAGTAATACATGACATGTGTTCCTTATGGGAGTGTTGTGGAAAGATTGATGTATGCTTTGATGTGTACTCGGCCTAACATATATTACGTTGTCAACTTAATTAGTTGATTCCAGTCTAATCCAAGCCCTACTCACTGGAAGCCAATAAAAAAGAATATTGTGCTACCTAAAAGGCACAAAGTCAAGTTGGTTTGATAAGTGCAAGCATGAAATGTAAGAAATATCGATATGCCATGTGAACAAACCTAATTCGAACCTAATCCGAGTTAAACATTAATTATCTCAATATTGATTGTAGTATAATTCTCCATGATCATCTTTATAATGTTAAAGAATAAATAGGAGGTCAAGTAAAATTAAGTTGTCTATAGCTTCCTCATCATGGCCATCTTATGCACATATGTTGCCTATTAATTTATCGAGATATTTGAAAAATCCATTCTAAAATTATTTTTGTTATAGATAGATTTGATATACTATATACATACGCATACAAATCTCAATTGTATGCTAGAAAGTACTGCATTGGTTCTTCTCTGTTCTTGTTATTTTTCTGCTTTATTTTTAAAAAACTTTCTCTACACTTGGTTGTCACATGTTGCACCAATGTGTTGCTCTGTTTCACAAACCTATTGTTGTTTTATTATATTTCTTTCTTGGTGAAATCACAACGATAAAATTACATACAGGTTGTAATAACATTCATACATGTGCGATATAGGGTGTCCTCCTCCTAGTAGAAGAAATAGCCCGATATTTATACATCTTGATGAATTTTGAGTCGAGTAATGCAAGCATAGAGTAAGATAAATATGTCATACTTTATTCATGAAATTCTAATGTAATAACTTATTTTTTAAAAAGATGTTTAAAAATCATCTCTTTTCTTGAATGAGCTACTAGTATTCTAGCTAAGGGGTAATTTGATAAATCTATTCAATGGGATGAAACTTAATAGTAGAAATGGAATTATGAATTTAAGGGAGATAAATTACGATAATTTGACAAATTTTTGACAAAATTACTCGAAAATTATATAATATTTCATAAATTTTCTCAGATTATTAGGGATAATTGCTCAAGTACTCAGTCATATCCAAACATGATTCTATTAGGAAGATGTCAAATCCATGTCAATTGGCTCATCATGGTAAAGAAAAGAATTCTACAACAATTAGGTATGCTAATGACTTTGGAACTAACATGGAATCTTCTTTTTTGTTTTTTGGGATATCGGTATAAAACTTATTCATATATGATTTGGTGGGTTTAATTCGAATCCCTTCTAATACATTAATTGAAAACATATGTTAGTTGTGTGTTTTTTGTACCTGATTCTTATAAAACACTATCTTCTTACACTGCACTAGGCATTTAGTGTTACATCCTTAACGAAGACAACACTCCATACTAATTATTTAGTTTATCTAACATGATTACAATTGAATATAAAAGCCTGAATATTGCATGGTGGGTAGCTAAATTGCTTGGTGTGGCTTCCTTTTCTATCTAACAAAAAAAATCATGCAATAAAAAAATGGGCTTGATCTAGAGATAATCACACATATTAATAAATAATTTTTCTTCCTTTTATCCATAAAATCTTGTTTTCTTCTTTTTAATTTGATAATTAATATTAGCATTACCTCTTAACAATCAATCATAATCAAATATAATTTAATTAGAATTTACTAAAATTTTAAATATCAAATGTACACTAGAAAAAAAGACATTTCGATGACTAATATTATTTTTTCCCTTTAATTCATCACCTAATGCCTTTGTTTTCTTTGTGACAATTCATGTCCTCATGCTCTGTTTTTCATGACTATGACACGGTTAATTAATACATCCTAATTTTTCCTCTTTTGTCGGTGGCGTGGCATGGCATTTAATGGTTGCGTGCATGTATTTTCCACATGGAATTGGAAATTGGGGTCAAATAAAAATAGATAATTTCGTATTTTTTTCCAAAAAAATCATTTAATAGTTGACATTTTTACCTCTTACTTTGAATGACGATAAGTGGATAAAGGTCATCAGTCATGACCAAAAAAAGAAAGAAAGAAAGAAAAGAAAAGAATATTGCATCAATTTTAAAGAATCAAATGTAGTTAACCGTATTGAGTGTCATAATAAATTAGAGTTGGTAATTCGAGGTAACACAAAGTTTTTAGGCTGTGAAAGCATAGCACAAATGTACCATCATTTCAAGTGGTTTGAAAATTCCCGTATTGCTCATACACAAATAATTATTTTTTAAAATTTTAAAAAAAAATTTCTATGTTATAATTAATGGATTAATCTAAAATTCATATTAATTTAAATAAAACTATCAAAATAACTATTCATTTTTATTCTTTCAAGGCAATGCAATATTTTTTTACCTTGCCCGCATGGGCTAACCTATGAGGAGGCTCGAAAATATCGGTCCACGCACAATTTTTTCGTGCTTTGACCGGATTGTATCTTCGAACCATGCCAAATTTTGCCACCTCCATGATAAATCCCTTCAAAAAATCCAGAAAATTTCTCGGTCTATTCTTCCACATCATGTGATGCAAAAATGTCGGTAAATAGTTCTTGATTACCCGTCTAATACTTCATAGTTAATTTAATTAGAATTATTTTAAGTTTTTTTCTTGATGGTTAAAGCTTTAATTCTTTTATGAGTATGGTTACATTTGTAATTACATGAATAGCTGAGGGTAATTTTTACTGTGGGTCTTGGGAAGATTAGGCTGAATTGCATATAGATGAATCTTTCATTATAATATAAATACATTTTTTAATTCAATTAATTGACTTGAATTTTGCTTGGTAAGTCATTTCCTTTAGTATGATAAATATATTAGAGAAAGGGTATAAATTTAAGTAAAACGGGGAGGTGAAAGTCACATGTCCCATTATTCCCATCCATGCAATTCAGCCTAACGTTCAGTTGATTCCTCTGATGAGCAAATGATGCCCACCCATTAGTTGGTTAAGTGCACAAATGAACATGGAATTTTTTGTGCCATGTAGTTACCAGAAAAAATTATCAATGTGTCCTTCCTTAATGCAAATCGTCAAAATCATGATAATACATTTAGTATTAATTGCAACAATTGCACAAAAAGTCTTGAAAATATTTTAGATTAGTACAAAACAAAAATTTTGTGACAATTAGTATATAAAATTTTTAATTTGTCCTATGCCCCTTCAGCTCAGGTTTCGATCGGATGGATGCACCTTCACTTGGATGGTGGATAGTGAGTTAAGAGAGGAATCAGGAATAATTCAGTTTAATTTTATCTTCATGGATGTGAAAAGCAATATGGTTTGTATGGTCCATAGGGTTAGAATGTGACAAAATAATAAAAATATAATATAACTTTTTTCCTTTTTTTTACAAATTTAAAATATTTTAAAACTTTTATGCTATTAAAGATTTTAACTCTCCCATTACAATAGCCTTATTATGATTTTAATTGTTGGTATTAACTGAAATAAGATTGTAACAATTTGTAGTAATGGAATAAAAAAAATTTATAGCAATTTGCGTGATTAACCCCAACTAATGTTATTTAATAATTTACTTTATAATATATAAATGCATTAAGTAATAGTAATTATGACAATTAATTAATAACTCACCGTGGGCGTGGTAGAGTGATTCAGCACTCATCATCCCAATGGGAATACTCGAGTTCGAGTCCCAGTTGCGGCGAGGAACTCTTAATCACTTAAATAAGTTGATCCGATAATCCGAATTAATCAGTTAAACAAAATTCAATTAGATATCAACGAATTATACATAAACACATTTTACTCTTTCCTTCTCCCGCACCCCGCCCCCAACATCACTCGTGCCCCATTCTCTCTCTCTCTCTCTCTCTCTACAGAGCTAAGCCCTAGACTCTGCGATCTCGCCAACCGAGGGGTGCCATTCTCCGGCGGAGACACCGGTTATATCAGTAGGCCAGCTCAGACAAATGCGTCGGCCGGTTTGGTAGATTCGTGCATTAGAGAAAGCAGAGCCGCCTGGACCGAGTGTACTACAGAGAGAGACAGACAGACAGCGAGATAGAGAGAGAGAGAGGGGAGGGCGTGCGAGATGTACAAGAACCAACTTCAAGAGCTGGCGCAGAGGAGTTGCTTCAATCTCCCGTCTTACACATGCCTCAGGGAAGGTCCCGACCACGCGCCTCGCTTCAAGGCCACCGTCACCTTCAATGGAGAGATCTTCGAGAGCCCTCATTACTGCTCAACGCTCCGACAGGCCGAGCACTCAGCAGCTGAAGTCGCCCTTAATTCCCTCTCCAGCCGCGGCCCCTCTCACTCCCTAGCCGCCCGTATCTTGGTGAGTCTGGGGTTAATCTCATGTCGCTGTTCGTCGCTTCCATTGTTTTCTTATTGGAGTCTAGTTCCTGTTCGGTTATAGTGCGCCCTGAGCTTAAGATCGGTATAGATTATTCTATGATTTTGTTGATCGGGTCGTTGGAAATGTGCGTCATGTGTTAATTGCCCCATTTTGAGCTGTCACCAACTCCTTTGTACTCTGTACTACTGCTTTTTTCTGGCTACTGAATTTTAGTCGCACAGCTGTTCTCAGGAATCAGTATAAAAGTGAACTTTAGGATTTTATGGTGTGATACCTTCAAATATACGCAAAAAGGACACTTTTAGGTGAATTGATCTTGTAATCCATGTAAGTTGGTCGTGGATAGTATGTCCCATTCATCAATTTCCTGCTAGTGTATTGAGCTTCTTGTTCCTTCTAATTGCTGCAATGGCGTCTCTGTTGCATATGTTTAATCAACTGATACATTTCAGAAAGAATCTAGATTCTAAAGGTTCTTTCATCCTGAAAGTTGCTTTTATCTTGTATTTTATGGATATTCATTGATTTTAGTCACAGAGAGTAACTCATGTGGACGATATGTTGTCTAACAAAAGTCAGCTGAATTCTCCGTAGACCCGTGAAACAATTATATGCCCATACTTTCTCAATGGTTGCTGGGAAGTGCCTTCATGATGTTAAGTCCAACCCCATTGAAGACAACATTTTTACATTTAACCTCTGTTGCTTTCTGTTTAAGAAACAAAGGGTTAACGTTCTCCTTTTATCATACAGAGACTGATTTTCTGTTCGTAGTGGCTTAGTTTTAGCAGAACTGTTGACAAACGTGGATGGTTTGCTTGTTATAACGTTTCTACTCAGTTGAGCTTAGTTCTTGGTTATCACCGCAATCACTTGATAAATATTTTCTTTTGTCGTGAGTGATGGTTGGCTTTGCAGGTTAATACCCTTTTCGAAAGGACGATCTTTTGAAAATTTTCAATTTGATTTGCCTAAAGTGCAAGTAGTTTCATTTACCTTTGTTCATCTAGATATTGATTTTCACACGATACAGTCATTAATTCTGAACCCCATTAACTCTTCCTGGTTTCTTTTCTTGATGAGCTTCTTACAGTTCCAGATAACCTGTAACTCATGTTATTTTTAATTGTTTGCTGATTTACTTGCCATGTTATGTGGAAAAGTCTAGTTCTTTTTATTTTGCCATCATGTTTCTTTGGAATGTACCAAAGATATAATTGCTTTGGGTGTACACCAAAGTACCTTGTCTCATTGTAATTTGGCCTTTTCATTTAGGATGAGACCGGGGCCTACAAGAATCTTTTGCAGGAAATTGCACAAAGAGTTAGAGCACCATTGCCACTGTATACAACATACAGATCAGGCCTTGGACACCTACCAATTTTTACTGGCACAGTAGAATTGGCTGGAATTACATTCACAGGAGTGCCGGCCAAGAATAAAAAACAAGCAGAAAAAAATGCAGCTCTGGCTGCATGGTTGTCTCTGAAGCGATGTAAGTCTCTTCTCAGTTTATTGTGGTCTAACTTATTTGATTAAACAGAACAAAGGCATTTCCCATACAATATGTAGATGCCAGGGTACGAGCTTTGTTTTTCCTTTTAAAGATGAGCTTGAAGACTGAATTCTCTGTCCTAGAGTACCAATATCTAGCTTTTTTGGTGCTTATCAACTCATTTGTGCTTTTGAATCTGTCAGCCTAAGATGGCAAAAATAAAAATAAATAAATAAATAAAAACCCTGTGTGCCTAAACAATAATTATCATCTGAAAAGATAACCTTGAGGGCTTATATCCTTGGAAAATGTCTCAACCTTACTCCATCTTAAGCCGGTGTTTATTGTCTACGATTTTGAACATCTATTAGAGGCCTACATTCAGCATCTTTACTTGGTTCATTGCCATCATTTAATTGTTACGATTAAATTGTTGGCCAAAATTTCTAGAGCTATAATATCTTATCACCATTAGGTGGCTCTAAATAAATCTTCTTTTCCAGGGCATCTTTCCTTGAATTTTTTTTGTAACATGTGCTATTTTCCTTGCAGTGGCAAAAGAAGCAGCAAGTTCCTCTGAGCCAGAGAGTAATGACGAATTGGAACAGATAACAGTAGCCCGAGCCTTATCACATGACCGTCTGAAGGAGAGGGTAGCAATGGCAAACTCCCCAAATGGCTCCTTACCATTTAATAAGAAGTTTCCAACTCAGATCCCTAGACCTTCCAGCCCACAGCCTACACCGAAAATCCTCCCTCTGATCTGCCCAAAGACAGTTCCTCGTAATAATAGACCTTCATCTTCTCTCACAAATGATAATTTGGTTCCACCCCCACAAACTCCTACCTCAGAAACCTGTGGATCAGGGGCATGGTCACATAAATTCCCTTGCCTGGGAGCAGCTTCTTGTGTCCCCATTAGGCAAACGAGAGCAAATTGCAGAAACATGGTTCCATCAGTGACAATTAGAACTGCTGTGCCTGTTTTCTCTGCCCCGCCATGGCCACCACCACCATCACGGATGCCAGCACCGCTGCAAGCCTCCCCTGTTCAAATTGCCCCACCCATCTGTGTAAGGCAACTAGTTCCAGCATTTGCAGCTCCACCTGCACGAAAGGGTTGCCCACCAGTTCAGGAGAAAACTCAAGACGGTTCATTGTCCATCCTTCCTTAGTCAGCCCATCAGCAAAGTGGACAATTGCATTGCAGCAGAAGAGAGAATCTGCAAGGTGCAGATATTGGATCAACTTAACGCATGACGGTACGTTACTTTATGGAAGCATACTATACTAGCTCTATGGGGAACAGCCAGAGTCCTCTTTTATGTCTCATGCCGACTTAGGGATGTTCCAGTCAATGTCAGTTCCCGGATCACCGTCTTTCCAAAAGTTTAGTTCTCTCTTTTCCCCCATCTCGTTAGCTGTTTGAATCCCAATTTTAGTTGTGATCCGAATTTGGGGTTTAAGTTTAATATCGGCACAAGGTTGTGATATGTGTGTGTATATATATATGAATATTTTAATGCCATTAAAGAAAAGGGTTTACGTGCGTTGTCTGGTCTGAATCTGGCCGACAGTAATTGGTCTATCATATTTTGCACATGGATCGAAGGGTAATGGTGTATTATTCACCACCTTTACAAGATAGTGTTTAGATTTATATACAGATCTAACATAGTATCGTTTAAGAGATAAACTAAAACAACAATTTAAGTGGATGCTAAGGTCATATTTGATAGGTCAAAATGGAAGGGGATTAGAATCTTAATCCGACTACAATTCCATTCTATTAGGTTGGATAGATAAAACAATGGCCCTTCCTGAGAAAATTCTAATCGACCCTCTTAATGTGGGATTTGATCATTTGATCAATGAGGAAACCAGTAATCCAATTCTAAGTTGGTGCTTGAATTCATTTATCTTTCTATGGAATCATTATTTATTCGTAACATTTTCAATATGAAAAGTATTAACTTACCAATTTTCTCATTTTCTTTTAAATATATATATAATTTTACCTAAACTTAAGCCGATTTGTATTATTCGTTATTGTGTTCTTCCCAATGATGCACGCCTTATACATTAATCTTCAACTTGCCTTATACGGTGTGCAGTTGAGGAATGGCGCACGCTGCAGAGGCTCTATGATTCTCAAATTCGTGCTCGAAAGGACTTGCTCTATCAACTATGGCAAGACATTGTAAAAGGCAGCAGACTACGGCAGATTACCTCAAAGACATGTCGGATTTGTGCAGCTGGTTTGCTCAGCTCTAGCGTGGCAAGAGCGTTAATGAGATCAATGGTCGCATTCTGCTCGGACAAGAAGACGATTGGGAGCCGTTGTGCCTTGCCCTTGCGCCCACGATCAACTCGATAACGACTGACTGGCTATCGTCATTGCTGCTGAACCGGGAAACCAAGCACGATTACAAGAAGTCCCTCCACCCGGCGCCCCTTCCTGGTCTGGTCGGAGATGCCTCTAGCGTTCCTCCAATCGTCAACGTTGCCTTCGAACCTACAAGGGGCAGAAGGAGTCGCGAAGCCCAGGGGAATTTCTCCGTAGGAAACCCTAACTTCCAGGGCACTGCTAGAGGAAGAGGACGATGTGGGTCGGGTTGCCCACGTTCAAATTTCAGGCACAGCTCATCTGGATGGACTGGGCCCAGAAGTCAAGGCCTAGCTAACTGGGCTGCTCCCCATAGCTCGCAATATGGCTTAGAAAATTGGGCTGCCCTCTTCAGCAATTCTCCTTAGCCCAACACGCCCAGTGGATCTTTTTGCTTACCAGAGCCTGATGTGTCAACTTTGCTATCAGCGAGGACACGGTGCGTCCTATTGCCCATACCCGCAGAATTTTCAGCTCCCTCATGCTCATATCATGCCTGGCAGCGCCCCAAGCAACCGAAATCTGGATTGTTACCTTGATTTTGGGGCCACGCATCATATTACTATCAGTGGTGGCTCCAGTTTACCAGTTATTTTATTCGGGCTCATCCACTCTTAGTACTTCCAACCATAAATTTGCCTTATGTGCACCTAAAATTTCTGTTTATTTATTATTTGTTCCTAAATTCATAGATGATAATTCGTGTTACTTTGAACTTCACCCCCACTCATTTTATTGTTAAGGATATACACACCCACTGGGAGTTATTTTAGGGACTGCTTAGAGATGGGTTGTAGTCTGTGCGAACAAGGTCAGAATGCTCTATATCTCCTTGGACATTGGTCAGTTTCTTCGATGTCAAGTTAGATTTGGCACCGATACCATTCTACCTTACCCATCATTAACTAAGTCATATCCATATATATTTTTTCCAAAATAAACAATTGTTCTTCGTTTCGTTTTTGTGAGCCATGCTACCTTGGTAAGGTGTCTCAATTTTCCTATCCGTTAAGTACGAATAAATCGTTTGGTCGATTACAATTAATTCATATTGATATTTTGGGACCTTCACCAGTTATGTCCTCTACTAGTTATCATTATTATATCCTTTTTCTCGATGATTACAACAAATTCTTTTGGTACTTTGTTATGAAATATAGGGCTGATACTCTTAAAGTCTTTCGGGCCTTTAAAACTTATGCTAAGAATCTTTTCAGTCAGAAAATAAAAGCCCTATAATTTGATGGTGCTAAAGAATTTCTCTCTACTGATTTTCAATCAAAGTTGCAAAGTAGTGAGATTGTTCATCGCATATCCTATCCTCACACTCCATAGCAAAATGGTTCTACCGAATACAAACATCATCGGCACATTGTCAACACGGGCTTTACCCTTCTCGCCCACTCCCATTTGCCAATGAAGTTCTTAGACTTTGCTTCTAAGATAACGCTCTACCTTATTAACCGGTTACCCAAGTCTCATTAGTTTCTCTCTCCGTTTCGGGTCCTTCATGGCACACCCCTATTTATCATATCATTCGAGTCTTTGGTTGTCAATGTTTTCCTTATCTTCATCCTTATAATAGTCATAAACTCCAGTTTTGTACTATCTTATTATCAATTTTTAATTTCTTTTAAATTAATTTTTTTATTATAACTTTTTTTAAAAAATTAATCTTGAGATCGAGTTACGTGTTCATTACCTTTTAATATACTATTACGTTATATTATTATTATTTTGTAAAAAAGAAAAAATAATAAATAAAAGACAGTTAAGAAAAATTAAATGTTATTAAATGGTAAAAAAAATTAATTGAATCTAGGTTGAAAGACGGAGGGAGAGAGAGAGAGAAAGAGAGCATGAACTAGAGAGAGAGAGAGCATGCAAGAGAGAGGGAGAAAGAGAGAGAGAGTGTGTGCATGTGTGAGTGAGAGAGGTATGGAGAGAGAAAGGAAGAAAGAGCGAGTTGATCCTACCATGTGTCACGTGGTAATCAACTTATTTTAAACATGAAATTACATTATCGATGAGTGCCATGTAGGCTGTCCACATCATTAAAAATTGACGACATTAGTAAAAAAATTAACGGAATGTACTAAAATGTAGCATATTTGAAAGAAAATGTATCACAAAGTTATATTTTAAAATTTTTGTACCAAAATGTTACATTAACAAAATATTTTGTACAAACTGTGTAATTTACTTGTTAGTAATACAACAACACATGTACAACGCACACATCATATGACCATGTAGTCATAATATGGGGCTCCTCAACGGTTTGTCATATGTAGACATCCATATGCTTTTGTTGTGTCTTCTTGTGCACAAGAACCCCAATCCTTTTCTAGGGCGAAAAAGGACTCTTGGTGGCAAGCAGCAATGTGTGAAGAATACGAGGCCTTGATCAATAATAAAGCCTCAGATCTTGTTCCACCTCTGCTGGATTGTCACATTATTTGTTGTAAATGGGTCTAGTGGGTGAAGCATAAACCATATGGCTTTGTTGATTAGTTTAAGATTTAGTTGGTAGCGCGTGGATATTTTCAATGTGAAAGTATTGATGATGATAGTACTTTTAGCCCTATGATCAAGGTAGTCACTATTTGTATCATCTTAGCAACTACGATCTCCTTGCATTGGCTAATATGACAATTGGATGTTAAAAATGATTTCTTACATTGGTATTTAAATGAAATCTAAATGTCACGGCTTCTCATGTTTGTTGATTCTTAGCAACTGACTTATATGTGTAAGCTCCGATGATTTTTGTATGGCCTCAAGCAAACTTCTCGAGTATGGTTTCTTTGACTTAGCACTTTCCTCTTCTAGTTGGGTTTTATTAGTTGATACATCATTGTTTATTCTTTGACATTCCTCTTATGTTATATTTTTGCTTGTTTATGTGGATGATATTATTCTTATAGGATCACCTAATGCACCATTCAATGATCCTCTCCCTTCTTCACAAACGGAGTTTGCCATGAAGGATCTTGGTCCATTAAACCATTTCCTTGGGATTGAGGTTCATTTGTGTCTTCAAGGCATATTTGTAATGCATGAGACCAATTGGATCAAATAATAGTCATGTGATCGCACTAATTTTATGACAAAGTGATGAATACACCGATATTCCTCTCTCTAATGGTACTATGACTCTGCAGCTCAAACCCTATTGTAATAATCATCTAATAGTACACTACATCTTCATACCAAATTACGAGGGTTGCCTGTTATCCTTTGGTAGAAAGTATAGATTCGTCGCTCACAAGTTTCTCTCTTTCTTTCCTTTTCTCTTTAGTCTTTGCTTTTCGACCAGGTCCTAAAGTGGGCCAGCTCACAGAACTAGTGTAACTCATTGTCCCATGTTTATATCCTATTAGAAATCCACAATAAATCAATGAGGCACATTTTTATTTTACTAGCTCAACGGTTACCATGCTATAACCAAACTCATATAATAATACATGATACAAGATGAAAAGTGAAATGCCACCATAAATACAAATTTCATTACTTACATATAGATAGTAGTAAATGCATTATAATATAACTCTTATTATCAAATATTCATAAATCAACAACTATATCTATACCACATAAAAATAATGTACAAGTATATAAATAAATAAATATATATTCTATATTCAAGTATCCATCATCTTGTTTAATCCACTAATCCATACTTTAACATCTTAATATAGTTAATAAACTTCTAAGTTGCTAAGAATATATTTATATGTTTGCGTTATTTCATAATTAAAAAAAGTACTCCGAATCAATTATCCAAGAATTTGGCTACCAAGCTTGCCCTTTTCTTTGGATGCCAGATTTCAACCTCTTAGTCCCTAATAAATGTAAGCATAAGGCAAGACTGGATTATGTACTTTAATATTAATATTACATTCACCAAGAAAGTAAACTCATCGTTCATCAAAATGAACAAATGCTAAATTGGCTACTTCCACCGATTATCTAAATATCAACTAAAAGAATTAGCCATATGGGTTTGCTGATTAAGTCATCTAACAAATTTGCTGGAATGAGAAGTTAACTATCCAGTCTTCTAAGATGTAAGTGAAAGTTATAGATTTCTGCCTCATCCTAATTCCTTTAATCCAGCAATCCCTTTGTTTCATACTCTTGTGAGAGGAAGAAGACGAGCAAATAAAATATAGTGAAGGAAAACTTTAAGAAATCAATTCCCTATAGCTAAGCAAAGTTACAAGTTGAAGTAATTACAGATTTTCTCTTGCACTTACCTTTTCAGGCTCTTCTCTATTTCCTCCTCCTTCTCCTTTTTCTTTTCTTTCCTTTTTCCTTTGCTCTCCACTTTGTCTCAATCGGTGATTAGGATCACTTATTAGATGAGTTTTACATAAATGAACAAAAGAGAAAGGATAAATACAAACTCTTAAGGCAGCGAAGGAAAAGAAAGAATTATGGGCTCTTAGGTCTTTGGGTCAAAACCCAATTATCAAAATTATGGGCTTACAATGTCCGTGCAACTTGTAGCACCTATCCACCTGATGCCCTAGGACACCACGATGTGTGCAAATTGGACAATCTCACATACCTCAACCAGCATTTGTAGTTGCTGCAACAATTTCTGTGGAAAAACTAGTAGTGAATGCCATTGAATCAAACAAATTAAATGTGCCAGCTCCAAGAGAATGTTGTCACCCTTCTTCAATAACAGGATTAAAAGCCCCAGAGATGTCTAGTGGAGGATCAGTCATAAGATTATGTGTGCGAACATTGTTGTACAAAATTATTTAGCCCTGTGAGAAATTGAATATCCATTTCTTGTGGTTGATAGTCCATCTAGGCCTTAGTTCCTTTACATTCATATGTTGGTATAGGTTGATAGTTTCTCAGCTCATACAATAGGATCTTCAAGCATGTGAAGCGGGTGTTGTCATCCCAAGAGCCTTCAGAGAGACTATTGAGATGTTGCATCAGTTGAAAGATACATGGTGCATTGCTCTTGCTAAAATCGTGCTTGCAGATCCTTCCATATAGCTTAAACTGTGTCCAAGTAGAGTAGACTTTTAGCTTCCTCCATTGAGATTGTGTTTAGAATCTATGAAAGGACCATGGAGTTGCATCTAGACTAGATGCTAGCAACATGATTAGTTGGAGATGGTTGTGGAAGTGTTTTGTCAACGAATTCAAGCCTATTCTCCTCTATGAGAGCTACAAACATCGAATGGCATCATGACTTATAGTTTGGACCTGTCAAAGGATGAGAAACAAGTGAGAGACCAAGATGGTCTCCATTGTGCAGGAAATTTGGACTTTGGATGTGATGATGCAATAGAGTCACTATTGTTGATTGATCCACCAGGAGAAGTATTTAGTGCTTGGAATTTGTTCGTACCATTGCTCGTCTGAGCTTGCTAGCGGCCACCTCACACCATAGTGCAACTAGAAGGCATCGAGGAAGCTCTGATACCATATCAGTAAAACAGAGTGTAAAGCTTTGGAAACAGAGAGAAAATGGCTAGAGGAAAAGCAAGAAAAAAGATGAGAGAAATGTGATTTCTTCTTATCCATCTTATCTAAGTTACATGAGGGGTTATTAATCATACACATGATAATGCGAAAGGGTTACATGTGAGCATGAGCCACAGAGGCAATTCTATTTCCTACTAATAATAGAAGTAACATAAAATTAGAAATAAACTTCTACCAAAAAACTCCCTTGATAGGTTAAGTAAGCGGTGAATATATGGACTTTGACTTGCTTCCCACCACAGTGCCACTTTAAATTTGATTATCACTATAACATGATACCTTTAAAAAACTGAAATCTATAAATATGGATTATAATTTTGCTCAGTCCATTAAATCTAAAGCCCAAATGTTTGGTAATTTTACATTTTTGGTGGACTTTGTGGGACATTGTGTTATCCTATAATGAAAATTTTGGATGGATCATTGCGGTTTGATTAACCTATTAATAATTGCTCTTCATAAAATAGATATAATTTAATCAACAAAACATATTTGATTAGTTAAAACCATAGTTTTTAAAATAGATTGGGTTGGATAGTTCGATCGGGAACTGACCATTCAACCGATTCGATTTCTAGAATTAATCTAATTATATTGTAAATGTGGTTAACTCTAATTGAACCGATTAATTCTCAATTAGATTCGCTAACCCAATCGAATCGATAAAAAAACTAATCAACTTAAAATTTAAAAAAATAAAAAATCTATTACAATATACTTATTTTATTTTACTAAATTTATATTTATATTTTATGTTGAATTTAGGATTACTATAATGATCATATTAATAATTTTTTGTTATAAATCAGTAGTAAATTATGGTTTTATATCAATTTATTAATAATATTATTTATTAAATATACAGTTCAATTTATTAAATTTTTGGTCTGATTCATAAACTTATAAACCTATTTTTTAAACCATTTTTGATTCAATTCGATCTGATTTTAAAAATTATAATTAAAATTATGGTTAAAATTCAATTAAAATCAGGTTCAAAAAAAAAGAAAAATAGAAAAATAGAAGGTCGGACTCTCCTCTCCTCTTCCGCTGCTCGGTCGCTCTTTCAGTTCACGGCCCAACTCGATTCCGATCTCTCCCACAATATCAGGGTTTGGGTTGCGAGCTCTCCATCACCTCTCTCTCTCACTCTCTCACAGACAGCCACCGTTGCAGCTCGAATCTCGAGCTCCCTTCACAGCCCTTATACGTGTGGATTAGTCCGTACCATATTTCTAGGGCTTTGCGTATCCAATCCCCCTGCCTCCGCTACCTTCCTCCCACTCTGGCGCTGCTCTGCCTCCTCCGACCTCCGTCCAGCTGCTTCGAACATGTTTTGGAAGCTCACTGCTCTGTCTGCCTCCTCTCCTGTAAGCCAGCTTCTCCCCCCTCCCTCTAGGCTCCCGCTCGGTAATGTAGAGCATGTCTTGCAGTTTGCATTCCTTTGTTGTGTTTTTCCTGTGGCTTCCTCGCCGTAAATCTGCTTTTCAATTACTGAGCAGCTTGACTTCAGTTCCTGCTGCATTAACTTTTGCTAGCGTGTAGATTTTTTTTGTCTCAATGTATTTATTAATTGTTTAAATTGTTCGTAATTATGCTGATGATTATGTTTGTTCTATCCCTTTTTTTCTGAATGTTGATGTGAATAATAGTACGACGTGATTTTGCTGTTTCTTGAAGATGTTCTTGCTGTACTTTGTCATTTGTCTCATGTGTTGGTGTCACTTGATGCAGCCACTTCAACTACAATATGGAGTAGTTGATTGGGAGATAAATTCTGTTTATTTTATTCATTGTTGACGATTGCGGGATAGTAGTCTTAGACCATTTTTTCCCCATCCTTGAGGATATTTAATCTGGTTTTAAGTTTTGGATGATTTATGAAGTAACATCTTCAGAAACTGCGTTAAATGTACTTGAGATTTTTTACTTTCTCATCTTTGATGCTTTTGCTGTGCAGGTGGAATCGATACTTGACAAGGAAAATTTCACCTTGGAAGAGCTTTTGGATGAAGAAGAGATTATACAAGAATGCAAGGCCTTAAACAGCCGTCTTATATATTTGTCAGTTTTTTGTTGCCTCTTTAGCTGCAACATATGTTTGCTCTTCTGTTGCTACCATCTTTAATACTTGTGTTTCTAATGGAGGCCTACCGGTTGGATGGGACATTATGGATCAAGATTTTGTCATACCATAGGATGCTGATCAATGATACTTTCTCTGGTTGTTCACAGCCTACGAGATAGGACGCTGGTGGAGCAGTTGTTGTGTTATGTTATTCAAGAACCTCCAGAAGATGCTGACAGCACGCGTGCCTTCAAGTAGATATTCTTTCTTGATATACTATAGATGCTGAATTTTGTTTTTACTTTTTCCTTTTATAATGTTGCTAATTTTTCACATGTTTCCAGGTTCCCTTTCATTGCCTGTGAGATCTTTACATGTGAGATTGATGTTATTCTCAAGACACTGGTGGAGGAAGAAGAAGTAACTGTCTCACAAAACTCATTATAGTTTTTTACCTATTCTGTAGAAGTTATTGGTAGAAATATAATCTTCTGATGTTCTATGGCTTTTCTGCAACTGCAGTTAATGGACTTGCTTTTCTCTTTCTTGAATCCGGACCATCCCCATAGCACCTCGCTTGCTGGTTATTTCAGCAAGGTTTGGCACCATGCATTTCTTCTTTTCTGTCCTTTTTCTTTTGATGAATCTCATGTACTTACTAATAACTTTCAATTGATGCTGTTCTTTGTGGAATTTAGGTGGTCATATGCCTCATGTTGCGGAAGACAGAGGCACTTATGAATTATCTTAAGGTGAATAAATATGTGTCAGTTATGTTAGCTTTATTAGTGTACGAATTCTATCATATGCTTTTTCTTTATATTGCAAGTACTTTTTTACCTAAAAATGTAGAAGATTGGATGTCAATGTAAACTTACAGGCTTGACTAGTGGTTCAAGTATTAGAAATTTCAAGGTTACCTATGTATGGAGATTCTGTACATGCTAAATTTTGCACTTCTTATTTAAAATACTGCATGTGAACTGCCTCAAAATGGTTATAATTACAACATTTCTTTTCATGTAAATTTCAATGTGCAGCTTTTATATTTTGCAGGCCCATCAAGATGTATTTCATCAATTGGTTGATTTAATAGGAATTACGTCCATTATGGAGGTAGCTGACTGTTTCGTACCATTAATTCTCTCTTTGTTGAATGGACGTGTGAATTCATTTGGTTTTGGATTGGTGAAATTTTCGAGTTGGATCCTGTTTATGACAGAACTTAGATCACCTGTAGTTAGTCCAGAACATCATTAACTATCACTTCAGTTACCATTGAACTTGTATTCTCTGTATAAATGCTCCTAGATGGACAGAACTTTTTGTTTTTCTGTTCCTTTAATGAGATAATCTTGTGACAGGTACTGGTTCGACTAGTAGGTGGTGATGACCACATGTATCCAAATTTTTTGGATGTAATGCAATGGTTAGCCGATAGCAACTTGCTAGAGATGATCGTCGATAAACTAAATCCTTCAGTAAGTGTCAATTTTAGTCATTGATTTGATGCATGCAATAAAAAAAAAATCATTGTGTATAAATCTTTCTTGTTGCCTTGTATCTTGAACAAGCATTATATGGAATATTTAGAATTTATTAGTATCACTTGTTAGTGCAAGTAAGAATCTAACAGCTTTCTTCTTACATGGTCAGTTCCCTCCTGTGGTTCATGCAAATGCAGCTGAAACTCTATGTGCTATAACACGAAATGCTCCAGCTGCGCTTGCCAATAAGCTTTCATCTCAAAAGTTTGTTACTGAAATGCCATTACTTGCCATTTAATAATTAATCTTTTCCCTCCATCTAGTGAAATGGATGTTTATTAGTTTTTTAACTTTTGGTTATCTGCAGTTTTGTTGAGAGAGTCTTTGGTCATGCATTAGAAGATTCGCATTCAAAATCTGGCCTTGTCCATTCGCTCTCAGTCTGTATTTCATTACTTGATCCCAAAAGGTCGGCAATTTCATCTCCTCTATTCCATTCCTTCGGTGTGCAACACATGTATGAGTCTCCAGTTCCTGTTAGTTCAGAGACAATCAGTGCAATGCTGCCTAGGCTTGGTGAGTGCAAGCATGTGCTTCAAGGTTGCTTTTGTACATGCTTTTTTTTTTTTTTTTTAACTTTTGATTCCACACATTTTGCAAATATGTTGTGCTGTTTCTGTCAAAAAGCTCCTCTACTTGGGAGAACTTGAATCATCTTTCTATTCAACTAATATGTGAAATTTGCTTGTAAGATTTTGCTCGTGCTTGTGAATGACTGGGAGGACTTTCTGATCTAATTGTATTCTAGTGCGAAGTGAACACACATATGGGACAGCTTTTTCTTTTAGAAGTGTCTGTTTTCTTGTAATGATTGCATTATTCAATACCTGTACCAGCTTGAATTATTGAGTTGTTTGTTGATTTAAATGGAAATGTGCATGCTTGGAGGAATTCAACAGAATTTATGGATGATCAGAGTATTTGTTGATTTCATTTTTGTTACACTATCTCTTAACTCCTTTTTTGAAATTATGGCTCTTTGCTTCTTTCAATTGTGGATAGCTGATGCTGTGGTGGCTATTTCTGGTGAATCCTAAACTTTGTAGCATCCTTGGCCACTGTGTTTCCGTAATAGCTGTCAAAGATCAAAATAAAAGTAGATTCTTTAGATTTATGAATGGAATGCCTTTGAGGCATAATGATCTGGGAATTTTACATGAATGATATTTCCTTCTCCACCAGTCTAATAGTTCTATGGCCTCAAATCTGGTGATGATAGTAAAACATTGTTCTCCTTAAATCTCTTCTCAGTAGCCAGCAGCTTAGCCGGTTTTTGAATGGTGGATTATCTATCATTTTTATTTATTTGATGTGTCCTCTCATGCTAGTGTTAATGCACAGCTCAGGAGTTCTGCAATTTACTTATTGGTGGTTCTCTTTTATCATTGCTATGCAGGTGATTTGCTCATGCTTTTGAATGTGTCATCTGATCAGAAGATATTGTCTACAACTTTTGGAGAATTGCGGCCACCTTTGGGAAAGCATCGTTTAAAGGTAGATTTAATATTTTTATTTTCATTTTGGCAAGAAATGATTCTGGAATTGACTTAATATGTTTTCTATGATTTAGACAAAAGAAACATTAGAGAATGCAAACTTGTACATCTGGTGACAAGAATTCTCACTTGTTCACTTGCTTTGTTTGGTATTCTGCAAGATTGTAGAGTTCATTATGGTGCTAATGAAATCTGGCAATGAAGCTGCAGAGAAAGAATTGATGACCTCAGGAACCATCCAACGAGTTCTTGATCTCTTCTTTGAGTAAGTTTTGCTTTTGTATCTTCAAAAAGATGGCCAGGACCTTTGGAGTTATCTCTTCCTTGGATCTGAAAATGCAGGAGATATATTTTACTTTCTATTTCTTTTAATTGAGAAGAAATCCTTTTTGTTTTTGTTTTGCTGATCCAGGTACCCTTATAACAATGCTCTGCATCATCATGTTGAGAGTATCATATTGTCCTGTTTGCAAAGCAAAAATGATGGGTTGGTTGACCACCTTTTTCTAGAATGTAATTTAGTTGGAAAGATACTACAGACAGATAGAAATTCTAATCTCTCTGGTGATTCTAATCAGGTGAGTTAATTCTGAGCTGTAAGGAGGATTCATATAATACTATGTAACTTTAGCTCACAATGTGTATTTAAGTCTGTTTACTGTAGAATGGCACCATTCTTTAAATCATAGACATGACTGGATTTAACTGGTGAATATGTTGTTACTATCAATGAAGCAAAATAGAAGATACACTTGTCCACAGTGAGTACAACTAACTGTTTTGATGATATTTCATTCTGATTATGCAGCCGACTCTGCCTGCCACTGGGAGACAGGCTCCAAGAGCAGGAAATATTGGACACATAACAAGAATCTCTAGTAAGCTTGTACAGATGAGCGGCAGCAATAACCACATCCAGAATCTTCTTCAGGTAAGAACTTTTCATTATTATTAGTATTACTCCATTTTAGAGGTGAAGAAATGATCAGAGTGCTCATATAGAAACACTGGGAGTGATATGATCACTGCAACATGTTTTTGAGTTCTGAATAATCCTAGCATTTCAAAGTGGTTTTTCCCACTATATTTCACTATCATATTAACTTCTGTTTTCTGGCCAAAAATGGAACTTATGCTTGAGCTACTTGGTTTAGTTTCTTTTTCCTGGTTGTAATTTGGAAATGGTCTTTTGCCATCTTCATATAAATTGCTTGGAGTATGGATGACCTTCTTTTCTGGCACAATTTTCTTTGTTTGCAGGGCAATAGTGAATGGGTTGAATGGCAGGCTACTGTTTTGGAGCAGCGTAATGCAGTGGGGAATGTTTTCCATTGGTCCTGCGGGTAAATTTGGCATGGTCTATATTAAAAGGCTTTTATCTTTTGCCTAGTTTGTCACGAGCTCATTGAATTGTCCATGAGTTTCTAGGTGGCATGCTTTTGTCTAGTTTCATTGCGAATTGATATTTAATTGTTGAGCAGAGGGGGTTGAGTGTTACCTATAATAAGAAGTGTATATACTATGTGACATTTGAGTTAGATCTAGCTGTTTTTATTGTTCTGATTTCTCTTTGCTATACATTTTTAAATAGTCGTGTAACAGGTTTGTGGTTGATATTCCTATTAGCATGGTCCTTTGGCTTAGCGTGTGGTGGTTTTTATTTCAATTTAAAGTTTGATTTCCCTGTTGAAAGATGGTAGGCTGTGATTGAGTGAAATTAGATTAATTATAAAGATGTGTTCCACACCGTTTAGATGGCAAGGTCAGCAACTGTCTCTTCATTGCATGTTGATGCATTTTGTTCATTTCTCATATCCCTGCAGTGGTATTTATGTCTAACTTGTTTTCCTCTTGTAATTTGCAGCCGTCCGACTGCACCACTTGATAGGACTAAGGATAGTGATGATGATGATCTTCATGATAGGGACTATGATGTAGCAGCACTCACAAATAATATCAATCAAGCTTTTAGCTACAAAATATATGGAAATGAAGATGCTGAAGAGGTACATGTACCTCTTGAATTTATAGCCATTTCAACTAACTGTATCATTTTAGACCTTAAAGAGTAATTTGAATTTGAGGGTTTCTCATTTTCTTTCAGGACCGGGCTGTTGATCGTGATGATGAGGTACGGTTTTCTTGTTGATTTTTTTAGTCTTCTCATCCTTCATAGGTTATTAAAGAAAGTGGAACTGGGTGCTGCATTGTTTTGGGTTGAGGTTAAAGAAACTGGCCTATCTTGAACCCTATTATATTTTGATGATGCAGGATGTATACTTCAATGATGAATCTGCTGAAGTCGTCATCTCTTCCCTGAGATTGGGTGATGACCAGGAAAGGTAATTTTCATGTCATTTTTTTACTCCTTTCAGTGCAGCTTTTTATTTGAGGGATTGGGATCTAGAACTTCTTCAACGGATACATTATGATAGTCTGAATTTAAACCCTGTATTTCATCAAGATCTTATTATCTTAATAATTCTTTGATCCACTTGCTGAAGTGTTGTCCATCTGTCAGAGACTGATTTTTTTTTACCTTTATATTCTGAAGCAGCTTATTCACAAACTCCAACTGGTTCGCCTTCCGAGATGATCGAATTGGTAGTGCAACCTTGGGCAGTTCATCCACTGAGATGATGGATGACATAGACCTGAATGGATCCGTGAATGGTGGAAACAGCAGCAGTAGTCGTGATGAGGTGGTCCTGGGAGAGGATGAAGACACAAGTGGCAGCAAAGTTGCTTCAAATGGTGTATCAGCTTCTCTGTCGAGCTCCATTAGTGATCCCACATTCAGGGCGGACTTGGACCTTCAAGGGGAGAGAACCATTGCTTCTCAAGAGCCAAGTTTATTCAAGTTTGAGATTCCGGAGAATGAAGATATCTTTGGGGGGGATAGGCCTTTGCCTGAATGGGTGGGGTGGAGCGAGTTGTCTGATTTGCAGATTGGCAGCTCTAGCGTGAACCCATGTGAGGATCCAAATATAAGTCCTCCTGACAAGACCGAGAAAGCGGTACAGGAAATTAGCACGCCGTGTGGAGCATCGGGATCTGCCCTCCCTAATGGGGTACCTGCTCCTGCTGGACCTGTCACTTCCACATGCTCGAGTGACGGTTCCGTGGGCAGTGACTCAAGCCAAATGTCTGCTACCGTCCCCTCATTGTTTGAGGAGGATGTTGAGTTTGTGGGCATGGAAGTGGAAGGCACGGAGAAGGCGATGGAGCGCGCACTAAAGGAAGGAATAGTTGGCGAGGCTGGACCTTTGAAGAGGAATATTGCCCCGAAGATGGCCGAGAAGGAATCCTCTGAAGATACCAAGGGGGGAATGAAGGAATTTAATGATGCAAACTATTGGAGGGTTGACCAGGAGGTGGCTGTTCTCGAGTGAGTCTTATTGATAGATTAAACTGCAAAATCCCCGCCCTGAACCCTGATTTGAGAACGGACCTGAGTCTCATGTACCTGGAAATCCGAATCGCCTGTCCAGCGGCGGATTTCGGGAGGCGGATCAGTGTAACAGGCTTGTCGTCATGTACAGAGTAATTTTTACCTGCGAATGGGGGGTATTTTCCTGTATCAACAGACGAACTCTTATTGTCAATTATAGAACGTTCGTTTTCTTTTTTACCTCGTATGACTGATCTTTCGGGGCCCCCTTATGTTCCTTTCGGAGTGGAATTCTTTGTCCGAATGTATCGCCCTACACGAAAGTCATTACTTGCTCTAGGAGCAAGATTTTTACTTGGTTTTGTATGATTGGCTACTTTGTGTTCGGTAGATGTCCGAGTATTGAGCCTTATTTTCTCTGTTACAAAGGGATCCAAGACACAAAAAAATTAGGTGGAAACGTGAAGAGGCTTTATCAATCCTCCTACCAGTGAGGATTAAACTCACCGTCTTCGTTTTGGGTCTAATAAACGTCGCGTGGCTCTGTCGTCGCGTGCAATCAGCACCATTAACGCTCGGGCAAGTCCGGGCCTGGAACATAGAGCTTGGGCTGGAGTGATCGACAGCAAGCAGATTACTCCCGTTCTAGGATTCCGCGGCCGCTGTACGAACCCCCTGGTCTTCCAACCATCCTGACTGTCAGATTCATTTCATTGATCCCAGAAATTTTTTTTTAAAAAGGATATAAGAATAGATAAATAAAGACTTAAACGGTGTGCATGAAGAAGGCTACCAAAATTTCCAGCCCTACCATCGTCCAACCAAGTATGCAAGAAGTTCCAAGCCAAGCTTCTAATAGCCATAGCAATTGTAACATACCGTGTGGGCCAACTGGATCTTATGCTCACTGCAGACCCGATGTTTTTATGAACCTGTGAGCACCTTGAAAATCCCTCTAAGCAAAATTTACATTTATATCTTAATTTTTGATGTTCTCCTCGCTTTTACAAAAGCAAAAACAAATGAGACAAGCAAGACAATCGGTGCAGCCACCAGAATGAGATTCCATGGAGAGATGCTGTATGAACCAGTTACAACGCCACCAAAGCTTTCCTGCAATGTTGAGTAAACATAAGCATATATAGATTAGGTCATAGCATTACAAGCAACCGAAAGAGAGCAACTCAACTGTGGTGAGCAGCTTTTGGGTTGTGAGTGTGTGTTGCTTGGAGAAAATCTCCTTAGCGTACTCATAGAGCTCCAAATCGAGGCTATTAAGTGACTTTATCTCCTGCAGAACTGCTTCTGAGACATTAAGTCGTGCCTGCATAATAGTCCAAGTTGAGTCAGCATTGTTCAACCAACAAAGGGAAAAAAACTGTAGAAATAAATTGGCAGCCTCAAGTGCATCTGCATATGTGTGGTCTCCGTGTGTCTGTGTCTGTGAGAGTGAGAGAGGGTTTTGGGGGTGTTCAAAAATGCCAAGTATTGTACTATCACCTCCTTTGTGAAGTTTGCAGGAGCAATGTGCTTCAAGGAAGAGATACGGCGGCGTGATTGGGCCTTTCTCAGAGGAGATGTGCAGCTTTCATAAGCTCTCATAAGCTTAGTCACAGTCATCTGACAGAAAGGGAAGGAATAGTAAGTGTACCGGTGGATTGCAGATGATATTTTCCCACAGACAAGAGAAACATCCACAATGAATATTTCTGCTTACATTTTCTCTATTAGCTTCCACATTTTCTGATGCAGATATCCCATTCACCTCCTGATCCAATGTAGCGTTCTAGGAATAAATTACAAGGATTTCCAACTCAGTTTTCAATATCTGTTACACAAACAAAAAATTGCAAGATTTTACTTGCAGTTTACCTGACCATGCCTGTCTTTAAGCTCAGAATCCAAAGTAGTACTTTGTTCTGCAGCAAATGGCGCACAATTTCAAGAAACATAAAGTAGTCAACTGATTCATGCTCAAGAAAAGAAAGCACTACCTCAGCCCAATGGTGATTGGGGACCATAAATCAAACATGAGAATTACAACGTTTTATATTAGCATTGAATGTTCTCTCCCTTGGATGGAAGTGAGACCCAGAGGAAATACATCTATATGACAAATTCATTTTGAGGAGAGAGGTAAAATCTAAATAGCATAAGTACTACGTTTCCTCTGTTTTTGCATGAAGATAAACACTAGCAATAGAAACCAAGTCAAGCTCACTCTCAGAAACTCAGAGAGCAACTCCAGAGGAAACAGATAAAAGCACAAACTCCAGGGCCAATCAGTTCCTCGACTTTATCAACTCTTTGTACAAAATGTGATGGGAACTGTTGGATCAAAGATCATATTAATTAAAAGAAGATACAAAAACTCAAACAAGTACCAACCTGAGGTTTTCTTAGCAGCATCAGTCTCTGCCCCAGTGCTTCTTGATCTCAGCTGTGAAATGACTTGTGCACCGACCACATTTGCAAACATGGTAGCAGATTCTCGATGGTCTTCAGTGAGACCAACATACAGCATATCATCCAACCTCCTCTGCAAGATTTACAAGAATCCATCAGTATTAGCACCATAAGGAAGGGGGGCAAGGTTAAGGAAAGCTTCGTTTATATCTACCTTTGCAACTTCAAGGACATGGACACCAAGTTCTTTAAACTCCATGATACAATGCCGTACTTGATGTGCACCCTCAAAATAAGAATTGTTTGTTAGTCCAGCAACCTGTATACAAGGACATAATCCAAAAAGTCAAGTAAGTTTGCATCCTCCGTAAAGAATGACATGTAACACCTAGATGATAATCAGATGGATGTCCTTCCCAAATCTATTTTGTAAACTCTTTAGTACAAGAGCAGCTGCTCAAAGATCTTATCTCATGGCTGCTTTCTACATCCTTTATCTCTTTAAAGCAGGATCTTACATACTTTTATTCAGGCTTCTTTACAAATGATTGCCTTCAACCTTTTCCTTATGGTATTGCTATCCACCAGATCAATCAATGTCGCATGCCATGCATATACATCTTCCAGAAAAATGAAGAAAGTTGGTTTACATAACCCAGATCAAGACAGACTGACCCATTAAAGAGACTGGGTAGTAATTATAATAATGTTCAAATTACAAATAGCAAAAGTAAAAACTCAGTTACCTGTAGAGTAGCACCATTGTGAATAATGTCTCGTGCAATTGGGTCATTGATATAATCATGCAATGGCATGACCATCTCTTCCATATCATATGGGTCATTGCCCTCTACATCACTTGGGCCATCCTGTCTCCGGGCATCTCTCTGTTAAAAAGAGGATCACAGGACATTCAGAGAAACAAATATTAGATGATAAAACCACAGCAATGGAAGACACGAATATTTATGGACAAGCAAAATTTATTAGAATGAAATTATATTTCATCAGCTTCCAACTGGCGTATGCAAGAGTAGATAGATTTCAGAATGTCTAAGCAAATACAAGTGAGAGAGAACTAAAACAATGCCTCCACAGAATCATATCTGGATTTTGCCATAACAAAATATAGAGATTCAAGTAAAATGTAGAGCACAATTTTTCAGATACATGCATACCCTAGCAAATAGGTCTTCTCTCATCCAGGGAACCAGATATTTCCATGGCCATATATCCAGAGTACTAACTCCCTTTGCTTTAGAGCGCAACCGTTTAGCCATTTGTGTTGCAGAAGTCAAATTGGGATGCACCAAAAATCTAGCTGCTACCTCTACTGAGAATTCATAAGTACTAAAAACACGGTCAACCGGCTTTCTGAGTATTGTCACCAGAGAGGTTCTTTCTTTTGGAAGTTTGAACATCATGCTGTAGTCGTCATGAGTCACCAATAATCTGCATTTTGGTTTGCTACATAGAGAACAGAAGGGCATTACAATGTATAGCGGAAAGGACCAGACTTCAAGCATAATAAAACCAATGTAACCATCATAAGACCCTTTAACCTAGGACTTGTAGGACAATGGATAAGACTCTTCAGAACAGAAGCAAAACGTTTTCAATCAATTACACAAAACATTGAAAAAGTAAAGAAACGCTGAATTTGGATTAAGGCATCACAACTGTTAACCTTCATTTATCATCTCAAGATTATCCCTCATTGAGTTGTCTTGCAGGATAAAAGAAGGCAAAGGACTTTCTCCATGTGGAGCATCTATCATGTGTAGGAATTCTACTATTCCTAGTTAACACCTCCACTTCCATTTATCAGACAGAATCCCTATCAAAGCAAGACTAACAGCAAAGTCAGATCAATTTCTGAAATGAAACATCACTGTCAATCACCTAATGTATCAATCAATAATAAATGAATCATCATGCCTTCAGAAAAATTAAATGCTCTGAAGAATGAATCAGTTCATAAGCTCATTATAATGAAAAAATGGTTTTGCTACATGTATATAACAAGAAGAGAATTTCTACCTCGGATCGAATCGTAGCTTGTCATAAGAACGGGGACATTCCTGAGAACTAGTGTACAACTTCTTCAAGAAACTGCAAGACAAGATTAAAAAGAAAAGCACATATTGTTGGCCACAGGCTCCATATATGATTCATACTCAAGCTTACAACAAACATAGAAATACCAGTGAAAGTATGCTCGCCCTCCTGTTCTTGGAACATGGAGAAAGAACAGTAAATCATGCAGTGTGTGTCTGTCTGCTACAGCTTCTTGATTCACCGCAGAATTTGCCCATCTTTTGACAATTTTTTCACAATAGCCAAAATTCACTTTGCCAGGAGAAGCAATAGCTGATAAAAGAAGATAAAGCTGGTGTCAAGATGAATGATTACTTGAAAAGAACAGTAACGCTGGTGCCAAGATTTGTTTAAACAATAGAGTCTAAGATAATGGAGGACATCATTTGTCAACAATTAAAGAAATAAAATAAGATCCACAAGAACGTTTAAGCATCCTGTCAAATATGATTCCTTTATAACAATAACTACCAAAGTTGATGCAGGTTCACATTGCAGGCAGCTCTGTTGAATTATATGTAGTAGCTATCACATGTATGTAAATTGATAAGAATATAAAACCAATAAATCACCAGTTCCTGGCTAAAAAGAAATAACCATTGGCTGGATGAACATGAGATGTCGATAATGCAACATACTCAATCCAAAAAGAATCAGGAACATGACCAACTTCAGCAGATTTGGAACCACTGGCCTCATCTTGTTCCAGCCCCTGCAATGTAAAAGCAAAAGACAACAAAAAGAGCACTTGTTAAGAGGAATCTTAACAAGCAGGGTTCCATTATGAAAGGGAATAAAGGCCAGAACATGAGATTATACTCTAACTTCCATCAAGAAAACTCATCTATTAAATAGGTCAGCATTAATCATTCAAAACTGAACACAGCTGTTATAAAACAACCCATGCCAATACTTCTGAAACGATAACCAAAATAAACTGACGGAATAACTCGTGGAGCGAATCTTGCAAGCTCCCGACGTGCTATAAAGTTTCAATGCTACGCCTTCTGATGGAAAATAGGGTAGTCTTTCGTGGAAAATCGAAAGCTCCGCATCGGTGAAAATACGAGAAGGAAGTTGCTTTATAGAAAAACATGAACGAAAAGAGAGCTGAAGACAGCAGTGGAACGCTACAAAATCCCAGCAGCAAGCGCAGTTCAATCAAGACATCTAAGTATACATGACCTGTTTTTACTGATCATTAGCTGATAGTCTCTCGATGAGTTATTGCTGAAAGAAGGGGGAAAGATAAACTACAATATCAGGAAAGGGGAAGAAAAATGAACCCTAAGCAGACACTACCGCAGAATGGAGAGAAAAAAAGAAATTAGGCGGAGAATCCGAACGAGTTCAATCAAAATGGAGACAGACAGAGGGACAGATTGACAGACAGATAAAACCTGACGGGGAACGGAACCAACAGACAGCAACAAAACCGAAGCATGTCGATAGCAGTAATCAGCAGGGCGACAACCTCACGACTCCATCAACAGAATCGGGAACACTGTAGCAGAGACATGGGCCTACCTGTATCGAGAATCGGGATCTCGTGCTCATAAATTCCCTCGGGTTCTGCAGGGACCCAGACAGACAGCGTTCGCGATCGCCCGGGCCCACTCGGCTCCTTCAAGGCGCAATGATACCCTACCGCTCGTCTTGTCCGAACTCTTGACGGATCTTCTCGGCATCCAGACGGCGGGAGCTTGATGCCCGCCGAGGGAGACCCCTCTCTGTACTCCGGCGGTACTGAAAAGTGTTTAAAGATGGATGGAGAGAGAGTGTGTGTGTGTCAAAGCGCGCACGCAGCAGCAGCAGCAGCAAATTCTTTTGACTTTTTATGTCCAAGGATCAACCGGCAACTTCAGTTTATTGGAATGGCCAAGGTGCCAAGAGGGTAACCTTGTAATAATAGGTGTTGGTAAGGGCAAAACTGTCAAACGATACACCCCAAATTAAAATCCTTGCCTTAGATAATGGGATACATAACGTCATCAATATTAGGTAGTGTCGTAAATAAAAAAAATTATTGAAAATCTTAATAAGTTGTAAAAGGGAAAATATAAATATTTAAAAATCTTAAAATTTTATTCACTAATACTACAATTGCACACATGCCGTAAAATAATTGACCTATTGTACCACATCATTCGTGCACCCATTACATATGGGACTTTTGCCTTACATGGCTTATTAGTAAACGTGTCCTAAAAAAAAACTTGCACGACCCAACCCAACATGTTATTATAACGTCATATTTTTCTCTATTTGTACTAACATCACTTATATATTACATTAATAATTCAATAAAAAGGGAAATAATACAAGTATTTATTGATTAGTGTTAGGCTTAAATAATGTATTTCATGTATTTTTTATATATATTTAAGTTGAATATTATTTAATTTTTAGTGCTTTTTTATGAATCATCAAATTCCAAAATCACCATCTCCAGCTCGCATTGAAAGCTGGCCAGAGTGGAGATAATGATCCTTGGTGTGGTCCGCATTATTATTATTATTATGTTAATTTTAGTGTTAATATTACATTACGTGAAGTATAGAGAGAGTGGGACATGACATGACATGACATGTCCCCCATATTGTAGGGTTAGTAGACTCCCTTGTGGGTGTGGTCACTCCCTGAACTAGTGCTTCTTTGGGTCCACTCCACTCACTCCCCCTCCGATTCCATTACAGGCGAATCATCGAGGGTATTATGCAATATGCACACCAATGATTTACATTATAAAAATTGTCAAAATAAAGGTCAGTTGATTGCCAAAGATTTTATTTTTCTTCACCCGTTAGTTGGGTTATTTTTGTACAACTAGACGCTGATTCATGTCATATTCTTTTTTTTTTTATAAACGGTCGGTATCCAATTGAATTTTGTCCAACTGACTAATTTGGATCGCCCTGAGTCGGCCCATTTAAGGAGTTAAGAGCTCCCCGCCACAGGTGGGACTCGAACTCGAGTTCTTCCATTGGGATGATGAGTACTGAACCACTCGACCACGCCTACCGTGAGTGATTCATGTCATATTCAGTACATATGAGGGCAATGGAATTGATTAAGCATATTGATTTTTGTTCTATTAATCATTGTTTTTTTTATAAGAGTGGATCTAATAAAATTGATATGTATAATTTGAATATATAAATTGATTAAAATTTTAAATTAGAATGCGTAATTTAAGTATAAAAAGTAAAAGTAAAATACACAATTAGTTACCTTTTTTTACAATAATTATGACTTTATGAATAGTTTTATAATTTAATTCTTATTCCTCATTTTATTAATCAAATTCATATTCATCAAATACATTTTTTAAATACAAAAAGAGCCCAAATACTTTTTTTTGTTCTCCTCACTTAAATAATATCAATTCAAAAAATACGTAAAATAATATGAATGTATCTATTATTTTAAGAAAATATCTATTACTACAAATATCTCTATTCTTATTTACCGATAAAAAAATTCCTATTATTATAAGTAAATTTGTGATATTTTTTTGTCTCACTTTGAGTTTCTGAAATTACCTTTTTAAGTTAATCTGATTAATAATGAACTTTATGGACTTTATAGTCATTAAATTATTATTCATGTTTCCCACTACTTTGCACGATGCTCTCAATCAACTAATTCAACTTACGTGCAACCGATGACTCAATTTAAATATCTCCTCTCATGATATGATATGGAGTCCGATTGGGAGGTCTTCGTTAACTCTGGTGGCTCTATCGATACTGGCAAAAGGCAGAAGCCCTGCCGTGTTCGAAGACTCCACCTTCGACCCCCCCTAACTGTGGCATCGTCTTGTAGTTATACGCAGAGGGAGTAGACTTCACAGTTGGCTGTGACGAGGGTTTATTGGAATACGATGAATAAGGGATAGAGTGCACTTGGCAATTGTCCTCCAATGGTTTCTGTTAAACTCGTTGTGAGCCTATAAAGGATCAGACCAGTTTCCACTTAAAAGCTCAAACTCATAAGTGGTGGTTCTCTTCATTTAATCGATGTGGGATCGTATATCTTAACACCCGCCCTCATGTGGCAACGTGGTCTATTTTGTCACGTGCCATTAAACACCCTCCTTCAACAACTGTCTACGAGCCGGGTACTCTTCTTCCGGTCTCAGACGAGGGGGACAACTGGCCACGAGTCGGGCAATTTTCTTCCATACTCGAGCTTATATCACAACTAACCACGAGCCAGGCTTCTGGACTCGGGTCGGGCGAGGTGCAAGCCCACTGGCTCTGATACCATGTTAAACTCGTTGCGAGTCCATAAGGGATCGGGCCCGTTTCCACTTAAAAGCTTAAGCTGATAGGTAGTGGTACCCAACGTTCTTATAAACCCACAACGTTTTCTTCATTTAATCGATGTGGGATCGTATATCTCAATACCCGCCCTCATGTGGCAACGTGGTTTACTTTGCCACGTGCCATTAAGCACCCTCCTTCAACAACTGTCTACGAGCCGGGTACTCTTCTTCCGGTCTCAGACAAGGGGAACAACTGGCCATGAGTCGGGCAATTTTCTTCCGTACTTGGGCTTATATCAACTAACCACGAGTCAGGCTTCTAGACTCGGGTCGGGCGAGGTGCGAGCCCACTGGTTCTGATACCATGTTAAACTCATTGTGATCTCATAAGGGATCGGGCCCGTTTCCACTTAAAAGCTCAAGCTCATAGGTGGTGGTACCCAACCTTCTTATAAACCCACAACGTTCTCTTCATTTAAACAGGGGCATATGCTTAGTGTAAATGTCTACGACATAGCATTTGCACCATGCTTTGCTTTTCTGAACAGAGCCCCACTATATAAACCAGCTCATTGCCACTTCTTCATTCAGATCATCTACCTTGATGAGGAGCAAATCAAACCTGTCAAGATAATCCTCCAGACTATCGGCTCGACAGCGTTTCTTTAGCTCCCTATGTGGATCCCCATAAGGCCGGGCGTTGAAACTCGACCTAGCCGCCGCTGCATATTCAATCTATCGAGGATAGAACCCTTCCATCTCCATGATACTCATGAAATGTTGAAGCTACATGAGAGCCTTTCCCTCGAGGTGTATTGGCGCCAACATCATTTATTCGAAAGGATGTTGACAACGACAAATTCACCACTCGACATCAGTACCATTTTCCTGTGTCAGACATGTTGGAGTAGCATCCTCCCAAACCGCCTCCTCGTCAGTGCTCCTCGTCTAACTTGGCCTCCTCTGCACCGTGACGGTTTTGAGTACCTTGAGAAACAAGCCAATGTTGCAACGTCTCCGTCGACTCAATCTTGTGTTCATTCACTGTTTGGTCAGTACGCGTCTTCAATTCATCCCTTTGTTCACCTATATGTTGATCGTAATCGCGAATGAAATACTCCAATTGATCTTTTGATCTTGTTGGCGCCATGGATGTCGGGAACAAAACTCCGATACTGGTATTATGGTGGGTGGCAAAAATATGGTAGGAATAGAAGTACACGCAGAGAAAGAGTGAGAAGAATAAGAACAATTTCAGGTAGGAAGTGGTCCTCCTAAAACCGACCCGGAAACCGAGTTAACAACTCGGACAACTATCTATGATTCCCCCTCCTAACTTGTTTACATGTTACCGAGTGGTCCTTTCCTTTTACAGTTTCTCCAAACTACGTTTATATGTATTCAATTAGGTCCCTCGCCCATAATAGACATGGGGTTGTTGTTCTGGAGCAATATTGTATATTGGTTCATGGGACAAGAAAGAGTTGTTTTGGCCGTAACTATGTGACTAGATTTGAGCCCCCGTGCTGGTAGTCGGTGATGAGACATTCCAACTCGGAAAATTAGATGAAGCAGAGACAACAATCATTTTTCTTTCAATGAACAATCTGCAAGCACTTTTGTCTGCATTATCAATTGATGACATGATTGAACCATCCCATCTTTCCTCACGAAGCGTTGAATATAGTTTACCCCGATTCCTCGCTTCATCATCGTCGGGGGCTTCATGATCAAAATATTTCAAGAGTAATTACAAAATGTTTTGAGAACTGAGATTTTACAGTTCAAACAAATCTTCTATTGTAAAGAAGAAAAGAATAACCAACCGCCCCAACTTGTTCTACATTAGAATTTCGCACATGACATTGGGAGACCCGTGTCATGATGGACCACCACAATCTCGGTCCTGTTATCGCAACGCAGCACATCCTGGCCCAACTTTGTCCCTGCTGCCTTCAGTCCCTTGAGCGAGAGCGGCTGATTGAAGAGGTTAAGTGATGGGAGCCTTGAGGCCGGAGGCAACTTCCCATTCGGCAACATGTTCCAGAAATCCTGCTCCAGCAGCGGCACCTCAAAGTCGCCCTTGTCATGCTTAACGACGTTGTCCTTGGCGCTAATATGGGCCCCAGGTTCCATGTGGTTCGTTGAGAAGCTAGCCTGGCTTGGGAAGTTGGGGTAAAGGCTCACATAGCCCCGGAGATACATCATATCGATCAGGAACTTCTTCCATGATGCTTGCCACCCATTGGTTCGGGACTTGGGGATCTGCACCGGGTTATCCTTTGCATCCTTAGTGAACCGCATGTTCATATACACATAGAATTCCCTCCAGTGCTTTGGGAAGAAAAGGGCGCCCCAACTGCAAGGCAGCTGGTGGAGGTATGGTGTGTTTGGGTGGATGTTCTTGAAAAACTCGGTCGGGTTCCACTTGGGCCGCTCCTTGACCACCTCAACCAGCCTTGGGGTGTAGAGCGAGATTGAGGATAGCTCTGGGAGGGAGACTTGTGGGTCGTAGTGATAAGCCAAAAGGGCATACTTGATCCACAAGTAATAGTATGGGGACACCTCAATGTCGTCCTCCAGTAGGAGGCCGTAATCATCGTCAGAAGCGGGGTACCAGCTCTCGCTGACTGCCCTAATCAACCCGCCTTGGATGATCCTCCTGCGTAGCGTCTTGGTCCCATGAGGCCAATCGAAGGAGTTCACTAGCTTTATGGTGGCTTCATCCACCTTGCTGTCCATGTTGAAGCTGATCGAGATTTCATCCCCAAGATAGTATGCTTTAGCAAGTGAGCTGAGTAGCCTCCGGAGCGATTCTGCACGATCTTGGGTGATTATGTTGATAGAGATACGCATTTTGTTCCAATCTGCGATAGACAAATTACTACTTGTCTCAGTAACTGCATCAGACATCCTCTCTGTGGGCTTAATGATAAGACAGGGCGATGTAACATAATAATAAAGGGTTTGATCTTACTTGGCAAGGCAGTTGGTCGGAGATCGGCCATCCAAAGGACCTTGGACACGGTGACCCTTGGCAAAGTCACCAGGACCGTCCCGTTGCGGCTGCTCTCAACTGCCATCTTCAGGGCCTTCCTGATATTGGAATCAATATCATCCACCGTGATCAGAACACTGGGATTGTGGATCTTGATCAACCCCTTCATGCTCGAGTACACTGCCTGCACCAATGGAACCTCGGAGCCGGATATGCCTGCCACAGCACCCACCTCAAGGTCGAATATCTTGAACCGCCGCTCTTTGCACACCGTCTTCGCCCACTTGAGAGCAGCAGCCGAATCCTCACAGGGGCAGAAGTTATCACCGGAGACAACAATGTAGGCCTTCCTCCCAACAGTCGAGCGGAACTTGTTGAGGAGTGGGGCTAGGGAATGGACCTCGGAGACGGAGTGAGCATAGAAAAGGGCATCAATCTTCTGTGGATGCATGGTGGCCCATCGGGTTATGTAGCCGTTGGAGAGCGCCCGCCACCACTGGTCATCCCGGACTTGAACTACGTCCTTGAAGATGACGGTGGTCTCAGAGACATACGCTAGCCGGTGCTCACCGTCTCCCCAAGTCTCCTTGTCGTTCGGGTCCACGGGCAGCACAAACGAGCCTGCATTCCGGTACTTCTGGAGCTGGTAGCTGCAAACGTTGGTTTTCCATGAAATTTTGTCCATTCAATCGGAAAATGAATAAGAAAATTTGAATGGAAAATAGCTTTTACCAGATTTGAAAACTTCGAATCTACATGGCATTATGTTAGCAAAGACTTCCGACTCGGATTCTTAACCGATAATTCAGCATGAATCTGTGCTATGACTAGAAAACATATATGATTTTTCATTTTTTTTTCCCTAATGAAGCCAATGGAATATTCAACAATGAACGCTGAATTTATTACAGCAGCGACGGTCATGTTGCCGCCCAAATTAAACTTCTCTTCACCAATTAAAAGTACTATAGTAGGATTAATTTAGATTTAAATTTGATTGATTAACTCATATTAAAACTAATCAATTTATAGAATTTTTTATTTCCTTTATTAATTTACATTTTTATATTGAAAATTTTGACTGTATGCTTTGTTTTAAAATTGTGTAAATGAAAGGGGTTTAATTAATATTCCCAATTTTGATAATACCAAAAATTATTATTATTTTTTCACAGGGCCATGTGAAGTAGGCGTAAAAGAATGAACTAGACGGACACATTGGCAACTCACCTAAGGTGGAGATCCTCGCCGGTCATGAAGGTGAACGGCGTCTCGATGAAGAGCGTCTTCACAAGCTCGGCCGAGAGGAACCATGAGCTCGAGAGAAAGTCCACCTGCACCACCCGATCCACAGTTATATTGTACGCAGGGTCAGGCAGGTACAGGCCGGCCTCCTTGGACCGGAACTTCCGGTAGCTCGGGAACGTGAAGTCCTTCTGCCGGAACGGGAGGATCCTCCCGATGCTCCCCAGCACGGAATTCCGGTACTTCTCCGTCCCCGCCACATGGGCCAGTATCTGCAGCATCTTCCTCCCCGGGATCATATCGTCGTCGAGGATATACACGAGATCCGCATCTGTTTGCAGTGCCATCTGGAACCTGCATTGAAGTAGTTAGTTTCAACTTGGATTTCTTATGGATACGGAGATATTGATCCATCTCAATATTTTTAGAATAAATAAACTCGTGCCTGCCATAGTACTTGAAGTCGTAACTGGAGCTGATGAAGCTAATCCTCGAGTCATTGTAGCTCTCGACGATCCTCCGGAGCGAGAGCTCATTCGGGCTCCCGAACGAAAGGACCCAGACACGGTGGAAGGGGAGGGTTTGATGGAGGAGAGAATCAAGCTGAGCGCAGAGAGTCTTCCTCTTGAAATGGTTCAAGATCACAGTGATCTTCGGCCTGTTTGGTCCCTGCGGTGCCCACTTGGACTTCATCGCCATCAACTGCGGCAGAGTCTCTGCCCCGAAGGACTTCTTCTGAAACTCCAACACCTCATCATAGAGCTCCCTCTTGAGCTTGATCATGACAGTGTCGTTCGACTTCTTCTGCACGAAATTGATCTTCTCCTGCTCACACACCTTCGAGGGTGTGACCGGCCGGCGGAGTAGGGTGGCACCGTCACCCGAGCTGGTCATCTCTGCCTGTACGAGCGAGTTTGCCGAGTCCTGGTACCGGCCCAGCACGTGGGGTGGAACGATTAACTGCTTCCACTGGTGAGCCATCCGGGTGGCCCAGGAGAAGTCCGGCATGGTCCTCAGCTCCACAGCCGGGCTCATGAAGTACAGCAGGAACGTGGCATAGACCGCGAATGCAAACTGCAAGCACGTAAGCGTTGCCACGAGCCGCGTCGAGGAAGAACGGTTGGACTTCATCTTGTTGCCGCCACCCTTGCTCCCGATGTAATCGCTTATCATCCCCTCCAAGTGATCCCCGCTCCTCGTCGTCGTGCTCCGGACAAAACCCATGCCCTGAAACCCAGGCTCAACTTAGCCTGTACGTAAGAGGCTAAGGACAACCTATATGGGAGGAGACCAAGAATGTGAGACAATGTCTTTGAGACTACTGGTGGATGATGGAGATGGACATAGAGAAATAGGAAGAGCGATGGATCTTGTGATATTTATGATATCAATGCCTATATTATTTAAATAATTATTTACAATATATATATATATATATATATGAAAAAAGATTGGCAAGTCGAAGTGCAAAGGAAGCATTACGTGAAGTTCAATGTAGTGAAAGCTGATTACGTGGAATCTGTCGACTCGAAGGGTCACATCACATGGGCTCTAGTCTGCTGGGTTAATAAATTTATTATTTTCAAGAGAATAAATTAAAGTTTAAAACGAAAATAGAGAAAATAAATAAAGCAACGCGTTTCCTTCACTACTTCTCGTACATTCCCCACCCACCATACGACACCATTTTAGAGCCGGCTTTGTCGCCGCGGAACCGGGGCTGAAGCTGCGTTTGTGGCACTCTCCTTCCCCTTAATTCTCATTTTTCGATTTTCACTTTTACAGTGATTCAGGTTTTTGTCTGTTTAAAATACCGAATCGATCACGAAAACCGACCAGCTATTTGAGTTGAGAGACTTCCACATGCAGGTGGAGGCATGCCGACCAAGGGAAAAAAAAAATGGAATGGTCGAACCGGCTACACCTCGAGATTCACATGAGATCTGGAAGCGAGATTTATATGCAATTTTAGATCGGTTTGGGGAGGGGTTTCATTCAATGAGGTTGGATCAAAAGCTAGTGTGACATAATACATGATCCCCCAGTACCTAATTCATGAGATTAATTCTAGAAGTAGAAGAGAATCAGAAAGCATGGGCGGTGTTCTTCCGAACCAGAGCTCTTTGGAGCCCGAATCCCAACAATCCAATCAAGATTAACTTATGAGACATAAATTATAATATGAGATTTGTCAAACCCACTTTCCAAAATACCAAGATTCAAGAAAATATCTATATGGTCAAATGAATTCTTTTTAAATCCACGTAATTATAAAATTTCTAACGTAGCAAAAACCTTCTTAAATTATACGTCCAATAATGACATTTTTATTTTCGGTATATAATATTATATTAGGTAAACTACAATGTTGATGATAAATTTCGATAAATGTGGGTAAATTGATCAGTGATAAAGTTGATTCTCATCCAGGAGTTGTATGTATTGATTCACCAAAACATATACTATAGAATTCCAACTTATATAATTTCGCATCGTAATTATTGCCTTATAATATAATATATGATTTCAAGGATTAAGATCTCAGATGGAAAAGTGCAAATTTGGTCACAAAATTCAATGATCGTATATTAGTGACATCTTGACAACTTCACGCATTACTTAAATTTTTGAGTTGCTTCATGATTACACATAAATAAGAAGAATACTAGAGCAACAAAGAAGACGGCATCCTGAGTAGTACGGTCATACACAAATCAGATTTCAGAAAAATGATCGAGCACAAAAGGATGTAATCGACTACCTCGGCAATCGGAGATACAGTTTCGTGATAACGGGAGAGACCCTTTTCTTCTTCAGCAAACCAATTAGCTAACAAAATCAACGGTAGCTTCACGATGCGGCCTCCGATCAGCCCCAGCCCCACCGACACCGACCACTCGCTGCAGATTCAATGCGTCGCCACGGGATGAGATGCGTAGAGTTGCATGAAAGGAGAAAAAAATCACAATACCATCGGCAAGAATGAAGGAGATGCTATTTAAAGGACTAACAATAATAATTAATTTAAATAATTTTTAGTGCCATTCATGGAAATAAAAACCTTAGGTTGACTTTGCATGTAGATACGTAAATAGAGGGCCGAGCCTAATATGACACAAATCACGAAAGCAGCCAAAGAAGAAGAAGAGAAAAAAACAGTGTGTGTTCTAATGGCTTGATGCCGAACTTTTTGGGCAAGTCGAAGACCTTGAAAATCAGCTTATCGCTTCGCCATTTGGACTTCCTAACAGGACACTAGATTAATAATTAGGTATTAGCCTCGGAATTTAGCTCAGGCCAATAGAATATGTGTTCGCTTCATGAACAGATAGCTCTTCGGGTTAGTGGAATTAGCCAGCTCCGTAAGCTTGTAGATGATTACATTAACATTTATCAAAATGGGTCGCTTCCAGCATCCCTTCAACTCTCGTATTTTAATAAGATCTCGACTAAAATTCTTATAAACAAAATAAAATTCACGAACCACAGGAGTTTTGCCTCGTAGTTGGCCCGCACAGCTTGAACCTTAGTTACTTCAGGTCAAATGCGGTTTCAAATGTGAGATTGAGGACACCAGGACATGTTTTTGTCTGTCTAGTGGTGATGTTATTATCTAATTGATTAATGGAGTTGTGAATAACCAAGTGGGGACAAGGATCGGACGGAGAGAGAGTCAGAGTTCCGACCATGTTGCGGTCAATTCCTGTGTCTCTGATTTCCGGCGAGTTTCCACTGAAGTTTTTCGCCGGCTAAGAATTGGATAAACATAATTGTTAGGCATAGGATATATACGAGGACTGGTGGTTGTATTTTTCTAATTAATCTACCCTTTTGTCATATACTGAGTTAAAATCACACAAAATGTTAATTGCTTATATATTCTCCAATTTCACTCGCAAAGTTTCGGGGAAATCCATGATAATAACTAATAAGAGTGAACAAAACCTAAAATTTAGATGTTCCTAATTCAATCATTGCAGTATTATTTTTAACTAAAACAATAATGTCTTACCAACTGTAATTAGCCCAAGTACTGGAAAATAAAATTGTAATAATTTCGTTAAGTGATACGTGAAGGTTAGTGAACATTGAACATTTTATAATCAAGTAAATCCGATTCACTAATTAGCAAAAATATTTGAATAATGAAAATTTTTTACTTGCCACACTCGAATTCGAGATTTTATTTAAGAGGGTGAGTGTTGAAAAAATATATATATATATATATTTAGTGAAACCAAATTAGTTGAATCAATAAATAATCCATTATCTAGTCACCCGTAGAAACAAGAGTATTACTTAAAGTCAAAGCTCTATGTATCTATCTATCCATCATAGGGTTGCGAAGTCAACGGAGAATGGGGCAACATGTTCTACTCTCTCGGCGCAGTTACCTCTCTGGACAGGTGCAGATTCTCAATTTCAACAGTTGTGGGCGTTTTAAATAATATTATCGATAAATTAATATGATATAATAATTTATAATAATTTATAATAAAAATTATTATATTAATTATTATATTAATTTAAATTTAAGATAACACAATGCCACATCATCAATTTTGGTGCGCATGGCATTGAACCTGTCATCATGTGAAGGTACCATATTAGCAAAGGTGGGGTGATGGAAAGGTCGTCCGTACTTACGTGATTACCGGTTATCGGTCAATTATAGAACATACTAATTCTTGTGATATAATTAATTAATATTTTGAGAGACTCATTTAAAATACTTAGACTCAATATAAAAATGAACGATATATATCTATTTGGTCTCATTTTGAGACTTCCACAAATACCCTTAATTAATAAAAAAAAGTAATAAATAGGGATTAAATGATAAATTATATATATTATTTGAGCAAAGCAGTCATTTTTGTAATTTCCAAAATTCCCTTCACAAATGTAAAATCTAACCAATGAAGAAAAGAAGAAATAATGATCAAATAATACAAATACTGTAAAAATCATAACTACTACTTAAAATGATAGCTAATTATATATTTTATTTTTTACTTTTATATATTTAAATTAACTTTTTCAATTTTGTTCGATGTACTTTTACAAGAAATTATTTTAAATTATTTTATCTGCATTCGCATCAACATCTCTAGCCACTTTCATTGAGATGATATATATCATGTATAACACGGTTAGAGTCTATTAAAGTTATGAAAAAACAATCATAACTACTACTAGAAAAATAAATCCATCCCACTTTTTAATTACATATTTTGATTTGTTTTGTACTTAAATAGAGCATTTTTATTCGAAAAATTAATAAAATTATGTGTCAAATTTTACCTAATTCTAATTTAAAATAAATGAGTGTTGAAGAATTGATAATTCATAATGATATCATTTGGTAATATGATTGGGTAGAACCTTCTCGGTTGTGGATGGTCAACGGTTCACGGGGATCGAGACTTTGGAGAGAGTTGAGATCTCATCATATTTTCGGAGATCGCAAAATTCTCAGAGAGTGTCGTCCGAGGTGGAGTGGAATCTTGAAATGCCCAAATTCCTCCAACCATCGCCACATAACAAAACCGAATATCGAGTTAGAAAATCCCTAGCCTGACAATATCTGAGTCGGTGAATGAATGCACGAGCTGGTCAAGAATGACATTATCGAGAGCAATTTAAAAAATAAAATTATTGAACTCACAATAATAAAAATTTAGTTAAGTTTTTTCTGTGTGTATTAGTTCAATGAGAAAAAATCTCCGATAAATAAAATTTTTTCATTAACAAGATGGGATCAAAAAAATATTTGATATAAACATAAAAATAAGTTCGAATGATAATTAGTTGTGTTGAGTTAATCAAATATTTAAATGGAATTTCACCTACCAGTGAATGCTTGTCGACGCAATTCCACGTGGGGATCTTTCAAAGACTGGTAGCTAGTCGAAGTGCCGTGTGGTGCACCAGCTAAGTCGTTAATTTTTCATTCCCTCATAAAATAACTCTATCTAGTATGCCATCTAGATTAATTGTTTTCAAGCTTGTTGATCCTGTTGAAGGGGGAGATCTCGTAGTGTTAATTTACAATTAGTGTTATTAACCATATAATTTTCTCAGCATATTTGTGGTCGAGGTCTAGATTAATTATTTTCAAGCTTGCTAATCTACTGAAGAATGAGATCTCGGAGTGTTAACCTTTTCATGTACGTAACTCAAATCCGTAATTTCATTTAAATGAAAGAAATGACAAACTATACTAATTAACTCGTATCAATATTGTACCATTTTGCCTTAACAGTAAAATACTAAAATGCAACCGGTTGGCCGCCCTGTGTTTTAATGGGGAGGATGCTAAGGTCAAGAACCGTGCTCCAAAAATAGATCTTGATGATATGTGCGGTGGTACTCATAAATCTAATGAGTACTAATTGATTTAGATTACAATCGGATGAATTTTCTTATTAAAAAATAAAATTCTCATAATATAAATTTTTTACATTCACAACTTGAATTTGAGATTTTATTTAAAAGGAAAAATGTGATAAATTATTTTAACTAACTTATTTTAATAGATTCGAGATGTTTAGAACTTAAACCATTTTGGGGCAACTTGCATAGCACGGGATTTACGGTTACTGCACACAGATGGATTGGTGGGATGGAACCCGAACACTCGATGCATGTGAGAAACGCTTTACATATACCTCTTTCCTTAAGAACATTTCATGTACTTACGAACAAGTTAGTTGCGTTACTCAAAATCAAAGAAGTTCACAAAAGAACAAGTTGTTGCATTTTACCTCATATTGATATGTTCCATAAAACGTGCAGCATGGATTCGAGACCAAAAGACCAAGGTAACATGAAATGTGGCAGAAAAGAATGGTATATGTAGGTCAGGATAGACCCTAAAAGATCTATATATACATATACTTTTGTTTTGTCTGTGTGTGTGTGTAGATCAAGAGAGAGCCTACCCGAGAAGACGATCTTCAAAATTGGCATTAATTATAATATGCGTTGGCCCAAGAAAGTTCACATGGTCCGTCCCCGTAGAGAAATTTATCCAACAATAAAAAAAAAGCACCTCTAAAGTCAATTAGAAGCTTTCAATCAATATATAAATATATATATTTAACGGGTAAGAGCTAAATTAGTATTAAATTCTGTCAGCTCATTTTGATCAGTATTTTTAGCGGAGAATTAACAGTTCGATAAGGGATTATGGTCCTCTTCTTGCACGTCCCAAGGTTCCATTCTTACAATTCCTCTTCCCTCCATCACAATCAAACCTTAAACCTAATCAATCCCTCATCAATATCAGTCCTAAAGTTCAAACCAACATTTTTACCCGCATCCATTCCAACCATGCATGGTGTCAACTCCACATCCCCGATAAGTCAATCCCTCCATCCGATCAAAACCCTCTCGCATTTGGTGCACCGAATTCACATAACAAGTGATTGGTCTGAATTTTTTTTCCTCCTGAGTTTTCATCCTTACATGCCAATCAATTAGCTAGGCATTCTCTTTTGCTTCAGTTCATTCTTTTCCTCCTCCTCCTCCTCGGAGGCATCACCATCGAAACTCAACGAGATTTGCGATGGAAGCACTTGAGCACTCTTACGCCCGGCTAATTTGAATAATTTTGGGTAGTCGGTCAGCTATCGAGGAACAAGAAACTATGAATCTTGAAAGTAAAAGCTTCCAGATGAAATTAGGCGGCTTTCTTCTTGGCTCGAGGTATAGGAGGAGTCGAAGTTCCTGCACGTTGTTTCTTCCCGCCCATTCATAGATTAAGGGTATATATGACATTTCACCATATTCTCAATGGCGCTATCTTCTCCCGTTAGATTTTTGACGGAAAATTATGCAATATGGTGAGGGTGGAAAAAATTTAAAGTTACTTAACATTCTAATTAAATTTGAAAATTTAAAGTAAAATTGGGAAATTAGCAAAAGTTGGTGGTTTTACATATCATTTAACCAAGATATAATAGTAATTTGATTTGACAAAAATTTACATTTAATCATACTTACTCCGATATCATTGAGTAATATCTGTGATATATACCGACACATATTGGTTGAGATTGTTTAATATCTCGATCTCTTAAATATGGTTTCAATTCTAACATCGTGAATGAAAATAATTTATGTTAGGAAAGTTTTATTCTCTTAATGGGTCGATTTAACTTAAGCTAAATTACTTAAGATTTAATAACTTCTGAATATCAGTAGTTTATGCAAAAAAAAAAATGTAACGTACATGGGTGATCAATGTAATTGTATTCTATTTGAGTTGATTATTCTATTAAAGAATAAATTTTTTATAATATAATTTTTATTTATTTATAAAATTTGAATTTAGGATTTTATTAAAGGCAAATATTCAGAGTATCTTTTGGTAGTCATCCATTATCAATTTTGACCCTTTTTTTTTGTGGCGCTGTGATGTGAACTGTCGCTATGAATGCCGGGTAATTTTACAATTGTCAAGGGAGGAGAGAACTCTTTGCATACTTCTGAGCAAATTTTGGACCATAACGTAATATTCTCTGACTTTTCTATTTTACACTGTAGGTCTCCTTCCTTATTCCACTTTTCAGAAATGCCCTCAGGGGCTCAGTCTTCCAATTTCTTTTTCCTCCTGTTAGCCATGGTAGGGCTGATGCTGAATCTGCCACCTTAGCTTCTCAGCAACTCCTTCCAGTTCGTCGCAAGGGCTATACTCCTACAACAATCACGTAGAAACCGAGCCGGACATTATTCACGCTCTGTCCTTCAGTATTGAGATAAAAAAAAAACTGAAATGTCAGGTTTTTTCGTGTTTGCTAGGGTGGACTTGAAATTGACAGGCAAAAATGACCGGAGTTGGAGTCACTTTATAGGAAATACCTCCATTTTCTTGACCAGTTCCCTTGCGGAAGGGGCCGACACGATGATGCCGCGGGCGCTGGGACTTATAAATCCTTCCTCAACTGCTTCGTCGATGAATGATAACAGCGAATCGTAGTACCCATCGACATTCAGTAAGCCTACCTGTAAATCAAGATGGCCAACTGATTTTCAGTTGACGCGACGGAGCTGCACTCCGGAGAGTAATTACTGGTGAAGCGACGACATGATGTATCGGCTTCACATTGTAGGCATATGTAGGATTTGGTTACCGGCTTACTGTGGATGCCAAGCTGCGCCCAGGTGATCACTTCGAGAAGTTCTTCGAGAGTCCCATAACCACCTTTTGCATAAGAAGGAAAACGAATATGTTTCAGATGAAAATACCCCAAAGGTAAATTCCCATAAGGGGCATCAATGAAAGCTTCCACGTGTTTCCTTTCCTTTTATTCTTAATTTTTTTTATCGATTACAAAAGAATAAAATAAGTATTTCAAAATCCTATACATCTAAACATCTCATGATATCAAATCAAGAGTGGTATTGGTTAATTTCTTCTTTTTAATCAATAATTTGATGTGATGGTCATGCATAGGATAGATGGTCCAAAAGGCCCATAGTCTAAGAACGCATCAAGCCCACACAAGTCGAGGAAAGGGTCTATCCGGCTGACATGGTTCCACGTCGCACGGTTTCATTTTTGGAAAATTTGTACTTGAAAAGGAGGGAAGAGCCTTAATGCAATGACTCAAGTTGCTTTTGAGTTGCAATAAACAGGTCCAAGGTTTGCAGGTCACTTGCGGCACTCCACTTACCAGGAGAAAATAGGGCTTAGTGAAGTAGTATTATTCTCAATTTTAGATTGAAATATCATACATTTTATTCTAATTTAGAGTGATGATCATGAGCACATTTATCCCAATATAATATATCCATTTGTTATATACTCATAAATCTCTTTTGAAAAACCCAGACACATATATGTTGATCACTCCATGCATCATTGTAAGATCACTGGATATATATACATCAGAATTGAAACACGAACCAGGTAGAGTGATGAAGGCATCGGCCTCTTTAGCCATCTCCGCTTTTCTCTGGTGCATGCTTGCGACTGGCTTCACTTCTCCAATCGCCTCGCCCGTCAGCTGCCCACAGGTCAAGGCAAAACCGATTATCAAAACCAGTAAAATGGACTCGCCCCGTGCACCACAGGGTAGACATCCCGTGATGGGATATACCACCGCCCTAAAATTTGATCTACACAATCCCCGAATAATGAAATGAATGTGCCCTTTTCCCTCCCCGATATTGCTCGCATTTTCAACTGATCCTATAGGTCCGTAGGAAGTCATGGACCACGAAAAGTCGTCCTCACCACTATAGCTCATTTGTCACTTGTGGGGTTGATGGAATCTCTTGGCCCTAAGTAGAGAACTCATTCCCCCTTCTGAGTGCCGTCTTAGGAATCTCTCCAACGAGGGATAAAGATAACAAAGGTGAGGTAGAAAATGAATCTCCATGATAGTCATGCTTTCTATAGTTCCCCTTCCTCGACAGCATTAATTTTATCCTTCTTTTTTTAAAATTATTCATGTGTATTATCCACCATAACTATCTTATCTTATAAGATTAAACCTTTTAAATAACACAACTGTAATCGTTTCACACGGTTTCAGGGGCAGATCCAATACTCAGTGTATATATATATCCCTCATCTGCTCGACCGTACCCAACAAACTTTGAAAACTGAGGCTAATCACCTTATTAACCCCGTGCGATGGATGCTTAAAAGCAGCGTAATATCTTTTCAATTCACAAACTTTACATGATTTAATTCATAGCTCCACCATCAACTTTCTTTTAAAGGATAATCAATGGTTTTTATTTTCAAGAAAATAAAACTAAAAAAAATGTATTTTTGTGTTGAAAATGACATTTCACTAAAGAAGAAACGTGTAAACCAGACGATTCAACCCCAAACAAATGGTCGTCGGTGAATTTTCACTGAAAATTGTAACATACGGTAGGGGTTGAGGGGACACAAGTAAGAAGGTTTTACCCATTAATTGAAATATTGAGTTAAAATTTTGAATTCGTGAATAAGATGGATATTTATCCTAAAAAATAACGTGTTCCACTCACGACAGGGAGCATTAGTTAGTGGGTAACAAATTAAACTATTTTTTTTAGTAAGCTTAATAATCTTATATAGTCCGTACATAAACATTCTGCACGTGCGCTAAAATCACCAAATTAATAGGAAACGTGTAATAAATCTATTTTCAACTTTGATTTCGAGCCAACCATGAAGTTTACGAGCTCACCTCGATTTGTGGTGATGTCATGGGATACATTCATAAGATGCCCCTGAGAGATAATATTTTCTATTTTTTCGATATTATATTAGCTCAGTGCTAATTCTCACCAATCAAGTATAATATGTAAACGTTGAAGAGCCACGGGAAACGAGGGCTACCTCACGGGCCATGAGAGTCTTCGGAATGATTCTGTGAGTAGAGCATATCAAGAAAATTAGGTATCATTTATCCACATCAAATAATTATTCTATATCTATTTAGAAATATTAGGAGTACGGTCGTTATTGCAATAAAAGAATAAATCTACATGTTCATTTTTCATATTTGATGCACTTAATACTTTGATCTAGATTGATCTTTTAGTGCCATCATAATCACTTGAATAATTCAATTATTTGCCATCATTTTAACCCACACGTAAAATCATCATTAAATCCCCCTGCAAGGCATCTAACATGGCCATGGAATATTTTTAACGGAAAAAACTAATATTATGATAAACTAATGGATATTTAGGTTAAATTAGTGATAAAAAAAATTATGAATCAAATTATTGACCGGATAAGGTATTAAGAATTGAATTATAAATTTTACCCACAATAAAACCTCATTAATTTATTGCTTTGACATGAAATATGATAATTAGGGATTTAAAAAAAAAAGGTGAAAGAGGCGTAATTCGCTGTAAAATAAGCTGACCCAAGGACATGGCCGCCGCCGTCATGAACTGCGCGGGATACCGAACCCATCAGACCGATGCTGCCTCCGCCGTACACCAGATCTATGCTCCTTGAGACCTTCCACGGTGAAAAGGAAAATTTTTTTAGAAAAAAAAAAAGCAGTGAACAGAATAGAGCAGGAGACAAACCAATGGTTACGCAGTAGGCCCAGAGCAAGTGCACCCGAAAAGCTCGGGAATCCGAATCTCTTATGTCGGGATAATCTAAGGTGGATCGACTTCACGACATATTCCATAGATTTGACCAATGATTATTCGCATCATTGGAGTAGGATGTTAGCATGTTCTTGAAAAGGTACACATCATAAACTACGCCATAAACGTAAATAATAAAAGCGTCAGGGGTCTTGAATGATCGGGTGCTCAAGCCCGGTGGGAGCATGAAACGAATTCAACCATGACATAGATAGATGCACCGGGTGCATGGTACTGGTCTTCTTCCTCTCGTCCATGTCGAGTAAATCCGCCGACGACGACGATATGAGATATGAAAGGAACGAAATGGAGTATGACCATAACAGCGGAGGGAAAGGGGATATTATTACGAGTTCTGCTCCGAGCTCGACGGCCGCGTCCCTGTAGCTGCTCTTCTTCCCCGGGCTGCTCCCGCAGAACACACAGACCCTCTTGAACTTCGATTCCGCCATGACTACCCCCACTCTCGAATTTTTAGATACTCTTTTAGTTCCTCGGCTCTCTTGATTATGTGTGTGTGTCTACACATGTATATATATATATATATATATATCTAGAGAGAGAGAAGAAGTCAGGCTTACATAATCTTACGTCATGCAGTTTGCTTTTTGTCCCTTTAATCACTGCCCACTATTATTTCCTGCCGTTTTCCCATTTTTCTTCCATTTACATTGGATGATGATTATTTTATGTAGCCATAATTAAAATATTTTGACAACTTTGTTCCTTTAAATAAAATTTTTAATTTAAATTCAATAAATTGAGAAAACTTGTATTTGGCATACTCCAACCTTAATTAGTAAGCATCTATTGGATGTACCATAAAAAGTTTACTTTACCATACTTCTAATATATTAAAAGGGCATTTAATAGATTAAAATGAATCTATATTATTTTAAGTTATGAATCTTATAAATTAAAAAAATTATAATTTAAATTTTTTTCTTAACAAGTCAATTTACTTACAATATAAATTAATTGAGTTTGCCTTTTCATTGGTTTTGTTCGCTTAATATTGTTTCGAGATATGACGTCAATCAGCTATAGTTAAATGCGCACGTGGACTATTCAGAATGGCATGCCCTGGTATGTGGTAGTGTTCGCCAACGCGACTTTATCAAAACACTTTAAATAATTAAAAAATATAAAAATAGAAATCGAGGACCGATGGAAAACTTTTTAAGTTATTCAGGGGAAAAAAATGGAATACAGCATAATTTTATTTTTAATATGAGTAAAAAAAAATTACATTCCCAATTAAGCCATTTTTAAAAAAATAAATTTTCTACACTGGGCCATTTTTCAAAAAACATTATAATATTGTTACTGTAAAAAATTTAAATATAATATAGATTGATGAGAGAATATAGAAGATGATTGACCGAAAGTCGAACATAAGATAATGTTTAATATTCTTTTATTGAGTAATTCGTAAAATTATATTGGGAGACACGCTTCTTTATTGGCAAAGGATACCAACAAAATCTAGAATAGATGACTCTAAAACATCATAAGAATATTTAAATTAAAATTTTAAATATTTTAATAATCTAATTAAAATTTAAATTAAACTTCTTCTTCTTCTATGTATTAACATTATCTTTCCAAATCTAGAAAATCTAATCATCTAAAAGATCTTAAAAATTTAGAAATCATAATAAAAAAAACAACCTTAAATAATTTTGAAATAAAAAACTAAAAATCCTAAATTATGAAAAAAAATATTAAACCCTAAAGATTTAATAAACCCTAAAGAATTCATAAAGCCCTAAAAAAATACCCTCAAAATATAAAAACTAATTATTTTAACTTTTATAATTTAAATTTCAAATGATTTAAATTTTCGTTTTCAATAAATGAGTAACTTTATATTTGGTAGGAATTAATTAATTCAATATAAATTATTTCTAAAATTAATCAGAGAGTATATCATGCACTTAAAAAAAAGAGATTAATACTTTTAATGGTCGTAATTTTATATATAGAAAAAATAACTATTCATCATGTGCTCTAAGGATAAATAATAGAAAAATCCTTATAGTCATCATCATTATAATTTTCTATTACACGCTTCATCCATCATATTCCTACTACTTCTTAGGAAGAGTAGGATAAGGAGACCCGGAGACCCGTCGAACGCATCCCAAATTTTCCATTAGTCTAGAAACAAGTACAATTCTAACATCCAGTATATCGAATCAACAGATTTAAGGTTTCATTCTCGGTGGGACTTCTCATATCTACATATATAGTGCACACCAAAGTGACAGTTTAAATTCATCTCAGGAAGCAAACTAGAGCCTAAAATTAAAAAGAACCAACTATCATACCCACTGCAGGATAAGAAATATAAGAATAGTTCGGAGATTGCACATCATGCTCGACGAATCACTCCTCCTTGTATGGCCTCGTTGGCGGTGCTCTTCACTATGAGCTGAGCCTTCGTCAGGTGAAGAACTTTTCATCCTACTACTGAAATTGCCTATTTGGGATGGATGAATCATCGGCATCAGGTTCTCGGTTCGGATTGATTGGCCTTCCATACATTTGACTGTTAGGTCTGTTTAATACTCGAAAATGAAATTGGAATTAGGATACAAATATGCTCCTATATATATTATGGAATGGAATGGAATAAGACGGACTGGACAATGCCCACTTTGTTATGTGGTACCATTCTCGACATGGAGAATTGAATTGAGTTTAATACAAAACACTGATAGAATGTTTTACAAATATTTTTATCTTTTATAATATGATTTTTGGGTAATTTCTTCATCCTTCTAAATGGTATTTATTTGCTTACACAACAATTCTAGGCACACATACCATGCTAATGCAACGTGATACATCATTCACTTTTTGTCACGTTATCATGTCGTATCGGCTAATTATTATCATATCAGCATAATAGAATTAGCTTGTCAGCCCAACTACGATGAAGAGTGATGATTTGGATTGAAATATGTTATGCAATCAAGCATATAGGATTAAAATTTTGCTATATAATATATTGTACTCAATAATCTCTATTCCCCTCTTTCGATTATCCCATTCTAACTTAGTGTACTAGAAGCTTTATTTGCATATGGCTGTACATGAGTTTATTCTTTATCATTAAAAAACATGATGAACCTAAAGATGATAGCAAAAGCGATAATGAAAACCTCATTAATATAATTGAACTTAATACTTCTTTAAATCACGTGAACAAAATTACTACCTCTTTCCTCTTACTAACCTTTCACATGATTTTTAGGGCATAGCATAAGAGGACGTCAGCACCCTCTTAGCGTGCAATGCGATGGCATCTCTCCTCGGGAAGGAGACGGGTCGTACCGTCTTGTGGACTTTTTGGGAGTTCAATTTTTCTTTTTCCCTGACAATGATTAAGTTGTTTTTTTGTCCGAAGTTCATTTAATAAGGGAATCACGAACTCAAAAGTCGGCACCGACTTCCATCTGTTTGCCCGTTCCGGGAATATACCTGACGAGCTTCATTTATTGTACGGGCGAAGAATAGGAGAATAAGGTCACCTAGGAGGGCATGGCAATGGATGGTAGCATTGTGTAGCCACGTAGTGAGTGACGAATATGGCACTATGTAGTCACGTAATGGGCACAAGAGCATACTATTCTCTTTTTTTTTCCACCTTTCACTTTCAAAACTAGATGATAGCATTAAATTTTTTTAGATTATCTTTTAATATTCACTTCTCTTATCAATCATGGGTTTTGTTAGAAAGGGTTTGCATCCACACTAGCTAAATTCATAAATGATTATGAGTTTTATAATAAGAGAGTTGGACAAAATTAGATATCAATTTAAATTTTCTAGGTGGACATAAATCTAGTTTCTATATGAGATCAACTACTAATATCTAATATATATATATATATATATATATAATAAGTGCTCTAATTCGATAGTAGTGTAATTGCGGTAGACAACAATTGACGGAACATGGTGTCAGAATCAAATTCTTAAATGGATAAAGGCTGCACAACGACAACAATAATTCAATAATACTCTTAGCAGGTTCATTTCCTTCCTCATCAGGAGACAATTTTTCAGAAGGACTTAGCCATACTTTTACTTTTAAAAAAAATATTAAAGCAAGTATAGTCATTGTCGTTGCTTTTGAAGCAAGAAAAAAGTTGTGCACTGGCCTCATGTCAACAACCCACTAAACAGGCGATGTGACAAAACCATGCATTTAGTCAAAGTGGGCAGCATTTTTTTTTTCTTTTGGGATAATCAAATCTAAATGCCCCCAATACAAATCAAACATCAATAATGAGAGAAATCGTCAACTCTCATGCCTATCCTTCTCCACTCCAATAATTTCGACTCCCATTTTCATCACTCTTGTGTCTAGATCTCCATTTCAAGTTACTCTCTTCTTGCGTATTTCGTCTAAAGGGACTGCTTGCCGTCCATCGAGGGAATGGGAGTGCCTTTTAAAATGGGGATAGTGTAGCTAGCTTGAGGAGGAAAAGGAGGGCTTCAACTTGGGCCCTCATCCATTTTGTTTTCTTTTGATCATTGGTCGGCCCCCACACGCTTTAAGAGGTTAATCGTCTTCCACATCATCCATCTCTATTCACTACCCTTCCGACCCTTACCGAACTTTGCTTCCGAGTTCAAACAACAGCACGAAGAAAGCTAATTTTATTTGGCATGCTTGGATCATATCGAAACGCATCATCAGGTATCATCAAACGGATGATGTTTATTCTGAAACTCGTCTTCACCAACTACACTTGCGAGCCCAAAGACAATCGACAGCTGCAGGCTCGAGAATCGATCGGGTGATTCCTTTCTCAGTAAGTAATGGACAGTGACACTCTTTTTTGGTTTGGTTCTCATAAAAATAAATAAATAAATTACTCGCCAAGTCTTGCACCTATATTGCATATGTACTTCGTTCACGGACTGCCCTCATAGTAAATGTCTATCCTTAGGGGTCATTTTCTTAACCTTCAAATCACAAAGCGCACAATCATAAAATCATTTTTGATTGCCTGGAAAGTAAAATGGAAAATTGCTTAGGAAAATATTATATTTTTTGAAATTCTCTAAAATATACATAACCTTCAATATTAGCATATTTATTTACAACACTGAGTGATTTGTTCATGAAATAGTGTGAGTACTAATGGACTTAATTTTCTTTTGTTAACTATTGACATGACAGTGATGATTTGGCACATTTATCATATATGGTACTCCTTGTAAGTTGTCATGTGTCAAAAGGCGTATGATATATGGATGCACCACGTTAGCATTTGATGGATAAAATTAACGATATTAGTGCTCATTCTATTTCGTAAACAAACCATTAAATTTTATATATAAATAGACGAACCATTAATGATATGATTTTTCATACAATTTCCCCCAAACAAAATATAAGAAGTAGGATCATTTCATTAAGCTAAATTGTTGATTTTTTTTAAAATTTAATTTTGTTATTATCCATATATTATGAAGTTATCTACCCTCGAGTTCGCTGGCCTCTACTGCACCTGTATAAAAAGTGAATCACCTTCACGAGAAGACTATCAGAATTTTAGAGGGGAAAAACAAGGAGACCCTCTCAGTAATCCTTGAGAGAACTTCCCATGTAGGGCCAAATGCGCTCTATTACCTAATGGACAAGTTTTTCAACAGATGGTGTCAAAGTCGATCAATGCTATGGGACCGCCGCTTCGAGTAGTGTGTCCTCGCGGACTGGTGGCCCTGAACGAGTTAAAAGGGGGAGAGCTTGAAAGAAGGTATCAGTCGCGACCAATGAGGACATTCACTCACCGGGGGTGGGTAGTGTTGCCTCCCACCTTGCTGGTGATAAGACTAATTAGCAGTGTATGCAGGATCAAGTGGGCTCTCCCAGTGAACCGACACTCAGACTCTTCGAATCGAATTTCACCCCTGCAGTCCATAGCACCTGTCAGGGAACTCCCCAGCTCGCACTTTATCTGTCCTGTGAAGGTGGAGTGACCGGAACTTTTCACCTCCAAATTTATGTGCATGTCTGTATTGTCAATAAGCTCAACTTTTTCCTTGTCTGTGATGTATACCATAATTTTTGTTATCTATTAATTAATTTTCTTATAAGTAAAGATAATGGTATACTATAATACGAATGCAGGTATGAAGCTCATCTGTACAAGGCCTGTTTAGAGTCTAACAATACAAAAGAATCAATGAGGTAGTGGTAAATGTTATTTGACTGAGTAAACCAAAGTTAAACTTATAAGATATAATATCAGAAGATGACAATATTTTAGATTTTTGACGATAAATTAGTCATAATCGGTTTATTTATCTCCTCTAGTTCACACGCTACAATGAAAGCCTTAGCCTTTGAATAATAAGTTTTTTTTCTTTTAAAAAAATAAATTTTCCAAAAGGATATTTGTGGCCTGTCATTTAAATCCATTAATTTTTTCCTACTTCAACTCGTTTTAGTCATATTATCATTAAAAAAAAGAAAAAGAAAAGAAAAGAGAACTGGTTTTAGTCATGAAGTACTTTTGATTATACTTGAGCCCATGTGATATATAGGTAAGGTTCATTCGTTTGACACAGATTTTTTGAATGAGCTAACATCGTGATTAGTCACAAGTTTTGGCCTGTTTTGCAATTCAGTATACATTCTTATGCGTATCTTAATTTGTGCCGTTTGCTAAATTTCATTTCTTCATTTTTTTTTATGTCACCTCAATTTTGTTGATATAGCAAACAGATACAGATGTGACGGAGTAACGTGAATTCCGTGGGCTCACATTAGTCAAGAGTCCATTTTATCCTCCGTGCTTTCATATCTCCTTCCTCCTACTCACCCTTCCTCTAATGACCCTCCTCCATTTGCTGCAAGCAAATTGGATCTTGCCCACGTGAACCAACCTGACCCGAATTGAATTCATCAGATTGGTTTTGATCTTCTCTATTTATTCGTTGTATTTATCCCCCATTATCATCATTTGAACCGTTGAGGAATTAGTGCTAGTTGAAGCGTAGGTGTCACAACTCTTGATTGCCAATGTTGGGCAGTGATCTGCATGCAGCCAGTTTAATAAAACGTGTAGGCTGATTTGGGAAGCTCATGTATAGAGCAGAAACCATAAAAACTAAAGAAGAGATAGATGACATACGCAAGCTCGTGTGTTCATACAATTGTAAGCGATTCGATCAGCACCTCGGTCTTGAGCATCGGTTTAATCCCTCCTTGTAATTTTATGTTACACAGATGGATCTGACATGATGAGAGTGCGCGTAGGAATCCAACAATTGCCAACACCTCCGCTCTCGGCCCCACTACTCCTCCTCCTCCTCCGGTTCTCCTCCTGGTCTAAGCAATTTCTATTTATAATAGAGATCCCCTTCTCCAGGTTTCTTCCATATATGCACGAGAGTGCACAACAGATACATTGAGCAGCACTAGTTGCAGTAGCCAGCACGATTACTTGTAAAGACAGTTGACTGAAGGTTCCTTCACTATATCGTTGCATCCGATCACTGGTGGCAGCTTCTGTTATATCTGCTTTCCAATCGGTTTTGGGGTATCTGTAGTCCAGAAGAAGTGGTAGGAGGCAATGGAGTAGGGCTGGAGAAGGAGGAGGAGGAGGAGGCGACGTTTGAGGAGGGCCGGCTGGGGATCTGGCGTGGAGGAAGGAACCATAAAATTATCATTACTAAATCTTAAATTAAGAGTGATAACGTCATGATTAAATATTCTCATTACTAATATGCCTATGCTAAATGTAATTAGTGTTGTATAGGCATGTGTAAAAATTTGTGTTAGAATTTAAAAAAAAAAAGGTGGCCAAATTGATATGTAATTGAAATAATAATAATAATCTTATGTAATTTTCTGAAAAGTTGTCCAAAGATAGGTCAACCATTGACCGAAATTAAGATAGGTGAGAGTGCGTGAACTGGAACATCAAATTTTCTTTACAATGACTCACCTCACAAATTATAAATTCAGACAAATCTATAGACAAATACATGTATGGATGACCTTATTAAAGGCGACAACATGTTCAAGGGAGATCAAACAATTACAACCTTATAAAACTATTCACTTATTACATGTCCATCTTTTAATGTATAAATGTCACCTTATATTTAGGAATTTAATGAGTTCAGCAACTTTGGCAGTATCCGCCACCAGAGGAACAGGCAACTCCTCTCCCCGTTGCTTTCCTGCAAAAAAGCGTTTATTTCTTTCATCCCGAAGTAAGATAGACATATTGTGTCCATTGCGGGTTTCAGCAGGAAGGTGTCCAGGCTCCTCCCTTTCTGCTCCATGAGGAAAAAACGACTCTGGTTCCCAATTACAGTCCACTCTTCGCACACCCATTTTACGCAAAAATTGCTGCCGGACTCTCTTAGCAAAAAAGCACATGAGAAAACTAAATGGTCTCTCAGTTTCGTAGTGCTCTCGATAGAATTCGCAATCAACACGCATGCCTTCTTGTTGCCATCGAGCCAGTCTGTCTCTAGTGGCAAGTTTATCTAGCCACGCAAGCTAACTAATGAATGAAGCACGAGGAATATTACCCCGGAAACCATATGCCTTTTGCCCATTTCTGCCTCCTCGCTAGCTTTCCACCTTACTTGCTCCCAAACCACTTTTTTTTTTTGGGGGGGGGGGGGGGGGGGGTTGGCAGAAAAAGACTGACTTTGATTAAACCAAAGTCTCCTCAGAAGCAAAGGTCAGCTGAGCAGTTGGGCGTTTTATTTCAGTAGCCTGACTGTCTAAACTGCAAGGCCAATGCCATAACTCCACCCTCGGCAAAGAACAATGCTCACTTTCGTTTCTGGTGGTATAGTTGGGAAACATTGCAGACTACAAAGATAGTACGAGTCTAGAGGTCCTGTTGGTAACCAGAAATCATGCCAAAATGAATCTTAGAGCCCAGCCCCACCTGGCATTGTACTAATGGCCTGAGCGCTGTGATCTTAATTGAAGGATGTTTCACCAACTCCATGAACAATCACCAGGCATCTGGAGTGTCCAGAAACATCGACCTCTAATTAAAAAGCGATGTGTCCAAGCAACCCAAAGTGATCCAGCGTTCAGTATAATCAGCCATATGTTTTTGAATATGCAAACTTATTTGTTCCACTGTGGTAAGTCTCGTGATCCAAGACCTCCTTCACTCAGTAAACATACCTGCTCCCATTTAACCTTGGATCCCTTTGATGAGTCAGGTGTGCCTTTCCACAAGAAATTTCTGCGTAGTTTCTGAACCATTTTAATCACCCGTGCAGGCAACATAAAACTTGGAACACCAAGAATTGGCCATACTTGACAAAACAACTTTAATTAGCTGTAATCTACCAGCATAGGTTAGATGCCTGGATGTCCAGCTGCATATTCGTGCCATAATCCCGTCAACCAGAGCTGTACACTCCCTTTCTGAAAGTTTCCCCGAAACAAGAGGGACTCTAATATGACTTTTGACCAGCATATCATTGTTTAAGACATCCTAAACTCATACATGTTCATGTTTTCTGGAGAACCATTATACTAAATGTAATTGTAGTAAGTAGCCTTACATCATCAACATGTGAAGGACGAAAGAGAGATTTTCAACTATGTATAATAATTAGATCCACGATCTAATTTTTCTCCCCCAATAAATACGCTAACTTTTTTGGTGATGTCGGATAGATCCTTTAATAAATCTACAAGATTTCTTAATTGGACGGTTCAAATTCTTTTAGCAAGACTTGCATTGAATATGGTCGATCGTGTTTTATGAGATTTCCATAAATTTCAACAGCAGAGGGACCATGTTCCATACTTCAAGAAAGAAGAGAAATCATAGAAGCATTCATTAGACTGTTACTCTCTGAGACGGTTTCTGATTCAGTACATCTCAGCCGGGAAGTTTTCGCTTGTACCTTCTGGGTCTGGTTAATGCAAATGATCAGTTGATTTGGATTTCAGAAGCTAAAATACTAGATGAATCTCAACTCAAACATGACGTAGAAGGGTCTCTAATTTCATTGCAGTGGCCACGTTCCATTTACATAGAAGTAGCATCTTAAAGTGTACAAGCCCGGTGATTCTTGTTCTTTTCTGCACATAATTAACCAACGAAAGGTGGTGGAAGAATATGACTGTGAAGATATTTTCTATTTCAAAGATATTTGCTCTCGTGAGCCTGTGTGATTGTTGAACAGAGAAATGTCCTGATTAGGGGGCCTTGAAATTTGCCATGCGGAATGACTCGAGCCGAGGCTCAACTAAGTCAACCGTCTCCTCATCTTGGGAATACCAACTCCTGGCTTTCGATGAGAGGAGGATCAACTGATCAATATAGTCAGAAGATAGATCATCAGCTTCTGATTGTTTGTTGATTTCTGTTCCAAATGTCCGATCAATGTCCGTTGAGATGGAACAAGGAGCAGACCATTTCCTGGACCTGACTTTGAAGAGCTCTTCTGCACCGGCAGGGCTCTGGACTTGTTTCTCTAAGGCTCCCGAGTTTGTCTCAGCTCTTGATGTGTTGGATGAAGACAACTGCAGCAGCACAGGAAAAGAGAGGGGCATTACTTGCTAATATAAACGTATACCAAATAGAGTGTGAAGAGGATCTTCTTGAGGTGAGTACGGTGAAAAATCTAGCATGGTTCCTCCCATATACTGGCAGACAAGTATGGCTCATTATGCCACCTGACCCATGAATTAGAGCAGCACCCCATCAAATTATCATAAAACAGTCGAAACTCTGCAATCATGAAAGAAAAATAACGTGCACACTAAGCTGGCGAAGCCATATGGATTTAGTTGCATTACCTGAAAGAGATCCGCATGAATGTTTCTCATTCTAGATTTGTCTGGTGCAATGGTTGAAAGGATTTGAACTACCTCACTCATGGTGGGACGGGAATCGGGGTCCGATAACAGGCATTGTTTTGCTAAATAAGCCATTATCTGCATCTCTTCTTCCGGGAAGTTTCTATTTAATCGGGGGTCAGGCAGCTCCATCATCACCTGTCTGCTATCTTTCAGGCGTGGTGTAGCCTTTGATAGAATGAAAAATTATTAAAGGGGCAAAAATATGTGTTCAAAATTTTGTTTACGACTCCACGATATAGAAAATGATGTAAAGACAGGATAAAGTCCATATTTGTATTTATGAATATCTAGAAGTGTGTGACACCTTGACTATGAATTTCATTCAAAAAATGCAAAACAATGAACCTACCCATATCACGAGACTTTCTTCTTCCTTGTTGGTAGATTTGTGGATGGGCTGGCGGCCTGTGATCAGCTCAAGAAGGACTACCCCAAAACTGAAAACATCTGACTTAAGAGAGGCTCTTCCAACAATCACATACTCGGGGGCAAAATAGCCAAAAGTTCCTTGCATTCTTGCAGGAGAGCTGGAACAACTAGCTAGTCTGTCGGATTTTATATATTTGGCCATTCCCAAATCGGTTATCTGCCCACATCACAGCAATAGGATAAGTCCAGTTGATATACCTAAAAAGAAGAATATTTAGTGGGCAGTTTATTGAATTAATGGTAAAAGGAATATATGGAACACCTAGTGAAACATGTTCTTACTTTTGCTCTCCAATTATCATCAAGCAGAATGTTCGTAGACTTGACATCTCTATGCAAAATTCTTGGCACTGCTGCTTCATGGAGATACTCTAACCCCTTCGCTGCTCCAATTGCAATTGCAACACGAGTTTCCCATTCTAAGTTCTCCCCCATATCACCATCAAGACAATCTCTCAGGTTACCATTAGGAATATATTCAAATACAAGAAGCCTCTCAACATGCTTCCCTTGAAATTCTGAACAGTACCCGAGCAGAGGCACCACATGGCAATGATTTAATCTTGACAACAAATCCACCTGAAGGAAACAACCTACTGTGTAATTACTTAAGCCTGATGTCGTGAGTGGACATAATTTCTTTTATGTCAAAAGCTACCTCACCTCTGTTGAAAACATAGAATCTGCATCGGGACCTTCATCGTCTTTGAGCCGCTTAATGGCTACAATTCTACCATCCTTGAGCTGTCCGTGATATACATAGCTGCTTCCACCAAGTCCAATGAGATTTGAATCGGAGAAATTATTGGTTGCATATTCCAATTCAACATACGGAAATTGGCATATTGTCCCATGTAAGGTTTCTGTCTCTAATTTGCCTTTGAATAGGAAACATGACTTGTGAAAGCATGCTGCAAGAAAAGAATCCAAAGGAAGATAACTTAAGCTGGTGACAGTTTAGGATTGGAACTTACTGAGTACATAGGTATAAAAATGTCGGAGAATTTTGACTACCTGTGAGAGGGTTGATGGGGGAAGAGATGCTGGCTTTTCCCTTGGGGACTGATGAAGTTATCTCATTGATTAAGTTAGTGGCACTGACACAACTTGCTTCTTTCTCTGCTGAGGATACTGGTGCCTCAATTGTGCAACTTTCCTTTCGGTATAAATAGCACATTACTGAGGAAAGCAATGCAATTGTAGTAAGGATGACACAAAGTAGTAGTGAAACCACCATAACTTCGATTGAATTACGCTTTGTCAAGACTGAAACATCATTCAAAGTTCCTGCTTAGAAAAACAATGCAACTGGCATGAGTAGGCCAAATCTTTGCTTGCAATTTTCATAGTCAGTAACCCAGAAAAAAAAAAAAAAAAAGAATAACAGAGTACCAGAAGTGCAGTTGCAGGCTGAAAAGCAACTGGTATCTTGACTCTGAGATGCAATTTTGGGAAATCCACTACCATCACATGTACAGCTCCACCTGTCCTTGTTTGCTTCAACTGATAGATAAGACGTTACTAGTTAATATTTTGGCAGAGATAAAATAATATGACGGGGTTCTAATCCATGAGGATATAATATGAAATTTCTCCATACAAATCAACAGAACTTCTAAACAGTGTAAATGGTTATACTCCAACAGCAGTATACCTGCAGTGCAATTGCATGAAGTGGAACAGTTTGGTTGGAGAACACTACTCCAGTTCCCTTGGTTTAGAGAACACAGGCATGTCCATCTGATTGTTGCAGGTGCCATAAAAATTTCATCTGCCACATCATAGAAACTGCGAATAAGTTTCTCAACTATCATCACAAGTTGCAGATGATCCAGGGTAAATATTAAGTAGAATATCAGATGATTAAAGCAGAAAGAACAGAGGACACGAGTTAATTGTCATTTTGGCCTCCAAAAGATCTGCCAGCAAGCACTTTGCTGCCCTAAGATTTTTGCCACCAAGTTGTTTATGTATATTCATTCCTTTTTTTTTGTGCTCGGTATATATTCATTTTGTTTATTCAATGCTTTTGATTACCAAATTGACGGAAGTGAAGGGACTATCTTGAATTAATTCAATGAACATAACATGGTGGCAAAAATCTTTAGGGGACTCAATTGTTGATTGGCAAAATACTTAAGGATGAATTTGACAGTTAAAGGATAAAAAGGCAAGTTAACTCAAGGTTGCCATAAGTCATTTAATCAAGTAAAACAGTATCCTATTGTAAGAGAGTAGACTAACCGCAGAAAATCGGCTGAAACAAGGACAGGCTGACAAGAAAGATGAAGGCAATTTCCAGTTGAAGCTTCATCTATTCCAGTGGAAAAGCAAGCGGCAAAATCAAAAAATCAAAAATAAAAAATGTAAAAATCACTACTAAGTAATGAGAACTAGGCTATTGCTGAGTGCAGCGCATTTACCTGTCTAGCTCCATTGAACAATCAACTGTAAGAAAGTAGATCCAGGGAAGATGTCATGGTTGCCCTTCAAAGTTCAAAATAGAATTCACGCAGATGCCATGTTCAATTGCTAAAGATCACAAAGGTTTAGTGAGAAAAATCAGATGGATATCAGCAGACCACTAAATCATGGGCAAGAGCAGATGAGATCACAGCAGCAACCAAGCAGTTTCTTGCGGATAGGAATCTAGAGAGCATATCTGAAATTTCTTATTGATGTCCTACGGTCAACATTGGAATTGCAGACACAACAATACTCATCTTTGTTGGTAAGAGTGCCAAATCCAGAGTTGGCCGAGTTGGCCAACAAACACTTGGACCTTCCAATTTATTATCAACAACTCTAATTTAAGGTCATTGTAGAAAACACACTGTATACAATATATATATGTGTGTGTGTATATGTATATCAAGTCAATGATAACAACAGCAATCTGAAACAGTCCCATCAGAGACATAAGAATCCTTGGCTACAGGACTTAAATGCAGATGTCCAATAAAACAAGCGAATGCAAACCTCTCATCATCAAGCTATTTATGGAGTGACAGTAGAGTTGATATCGGATAATTAATACACTCTGTGAGCTGGAAGACAAGTCCTCACATAGCTCTTGTTCTCAACCACAGAAATGAAAACAACAGCCATTAATGTTACAAAATTGTTTACCCCGCAAATATCTCAATTCTGTGATACTGCCTGCATTATCACCAAGGACGAAATTGCTCCACACATAACGTATTTAGAAAGCAACATCGGCAGAAAAAACCACTTGTGCCTTAATCAAATGGTATATAGAATAATCTGCAGCTCACAAGCACAGAGTACCATAGAGTCCACTTTTTGAGCGATTGCCAAGTGGGGGTGCAGTTGAAGAGTAGAACTATTACACTAGGTCCAACAATTGATAGAATTGAACATTTCATCATTAACCATTACAAGCCATCTTCCGGGATATACAGGAGGAAGCCAAGTAAGGCCAGTGCAAAGAGTCATTTGACAGGAAATAAGGGTCAGAGAGAGAAAGGGATAGATTTCTTGGATTATTCTGACGAGAAATGAGCTTAAAAGCAAGTCCATCACCCACCTTTCTCAAAGCAACCGATTTGCATATAGGAAAGGAACCCATTAACTAACTTTTAGTAATGACTATCTCCCAATACTTGCACAAAATATGAAAATTTGCTTTTGTCTTGCTCTTTGGCCCGTAAGATGCATAGTGGGTACGGATTCTTGCAAGATTCTGGAAACAGTGTGCCATAAAGCCCCGGCGGTCGAAAGACTTGCCTTCAAAGAGATGGACAGATACGATGCAGTCTGCAAAAGTGGAGCCTTATCAGCTAACCAACTCCAAAATGCAGGAAGATTGGTTCCTGCTGGGGCCCATTGGCTTAGTGTAATCGGCTATCGGGGCTTCAGCGTTGATGGTACGATCCGGGCCATTCCTTTTCATTATTCATTCATCAGAAGATAGGGAGTCAGGGACCGTTCAATCTACGAACGTCACCATGTTTCCCAGATCCAGATTACAAGCAAAATCAAGACTTGATTAGTTCATGGCTGGGCCTAAATTACCTATATTATCATGAGGATTCGCTATCATAAGTTTTATAATCTCAGGCATCATTTTCTTGAAAAAATTAAAAATTTGGCCAATTTGGCAACCCCTTTTAAGCATTTGTTTCTTATATAATTGAAAGACTTACAAGAGTGAGACAATAGAATATTTGATTGTTGATAGTACCTATGGCTTAAGCTTATCAGAGTACATTAAAAGGACAGCATTTTTCAAACTTTCAACAGTCTGCATTTATTTTCCCGAATCGAAGATGCTGATCTAGATTGTCGGCATACTATCAAAAAAGGGCATAACTTGTAATACTGACTCTGATTTTTTTTTTCTTGGATTATAAAATGTTAGACTTCAGATGACATTTATAGAAAGACGATAAAGAAGAAACTTACCACACATAATCGTAAAACAAAGAAGAGAAATTAACGGAACGGAAATGCAGACAACAGTAGAGCACGAGTGCGAAGTGTAGCCTACTCGACCCTATACAAATTCCTTCAAAATTCATTGAGAAACTCGCCCAAGTTATTTGTCATTTTCCAGCCTATAAGAGATTGTGTTAACTAAGCAGGTAAAAAAGAATGAGAAGAACGAGAATGAACTGAAGTGTTTTGGAATCAATTATAACGTCAATGTGCATGGCCTTATCAAAATTGTAACTGGGATTTTACCATGGAAGATTTCTTTCCCTTATTGGGCCGCACTAACGCAGAACTAGAAGAACGACAGAAATTAAGCAGAAACCGAGGTACGTTTAACTCACATGAGAAAACTCGAAGAACGGAACAGAGATGGAAGATGAAGAGCCGGCTGAGAAGTTTCCAATCGACGGGTTTCTTCTTGGCTGGGCTCCGCGGCAGATCAAATGCATGGCTCTCTCTGCTCCATCGAGGTAAGATCTCGGTAATGGCTGTATTTTTTTTTTTCTTCCCGATTTTCACTACCGATTCAGCTTATCTCCATGTGGGAGAGAGAGAGAGAGAGAGAGAGAGAGAGAAGATTTTTTTAGTGTACTTCGCCCAGTGTACTGACGTGACTGGGAGAAGCTCAGAGAGCGGACGACTACCGAATCTGTACTGCGACTTGCTTTGTTTCTGATCGACGAGAGCTTTTCACAGCCAAGTGCCAGAATTAACGGATGACGAGGTGGCTGCCTCCTGCTTTTGCAGGTGGCACCCGCCCCGACAACGGTCCCCCTTCCCTTTGACACCATTTTTGGTCTTATTTTATAATTATTTTTTTCATTTGCCTCGGAATTTGAATTGAAGGGATATTGAGATCACCCGACGTACCGGTCGAGTCCGCTGCGATGTGGTGCGCGTATGACAATTGAGTTCCACGGCTTAGATGATCAGGCGGCTCACCGTCTGCCGTAGAATACGTAGGTCATTGCCTCTTCCCTCTTCAACGTTTGAATTGAAATCAACTCCCCATCTTTTCTCACCCCAATGTCGAAAGACTGCTATTATACCCATCTTTCCCTCTTCCCTCTCCTTGAAATGAAATTTTAAATCAAACCCAAAAGAAAAGATGCAAAATCCTTCTTTTTATGTACAGCTAAGCCAAAGCAACAACTGCCAAAAAGATTGGGGGGAAAATAGGAGAGAAATTATAATTAAGCAACCATTTCCAAGCTCACATACTGTGGATGAGTGGCTCACATCTGTTATGCAAAAGTAAACTCCTAATCAGAAACTGATATACCTGCACATTCCCGCTTTAGATCAATTCTGATCCAAGTGGATAAGACCCATACCTTTAGTTCTTATTCGTTTGACCACCTGTGTTTGGCCCGTGCTTGGGGCCATGGAAGATGGTGATTGTAGGGGAGATGCTGCTACTTCAGGTGCATCGTAACTTACCTCGGACATGGCCCTGCTGGAAAAGACAGGGCATGTCGAAGCTGCTTCCTTCTGCGGGAAGAAGCAGGTGGCTCTCCGAAGATCATAGTCTGTGACTGGGTCACCATGTCCGTCATCGACGGGGTTCGGTATGCCTGCACCAGACTGTTGCTGTCCATCGAGTCCCCACGAGCTGTCGCCCTCTGCCACGAGTGGGAGCTCAGACCAGACAGCACATAGGCCCTCCCTGAGGACTCGTAGACCCTCCTGTTTGCCATCCTCCCCTGCATCTCCTTCAGCTCTGCACACAGAGAGATGCAGAGCCAATCACCAGTCCTCGCAGATGCGCTCTCTGATAACGCCCTGTTGCAAACCTCCAGAATAGAGACTGCAGAGGAGAGGTCCCCTCTTTCTGCAGCAAGCCTAGCCTCGGCTATGGCCTCTGCTGCATAGATCCTGTTCCGTTGTCGATCCACCTCCAGAGAGACCGGTAGATCTCCATTTTGCTCGGGCCGCTCAATCGTAACTTCATTCACTTCTTGTCTCACTGTCTCCTTGGTAATCGGATCTCTATAGACACAACTAACCTTTATTAGAGACTGTTGACCATGGTTAGACTGGTCACTTGGGACCTTGATTGTCACCAGAAAATCCCTCTCTTCTTCTGCATACAAGTCCCCAACCACGACAGACCCATTCCTTTTGTCAGAGTCCAAACTGGTCTGGTAGCTTCCGGCTTTTATGTGCCTGAGCTGCAATCTCGACTCAACTTCAACCTTCAGCTCTTGAACGACAACACTTAGTAGTCCCCCTATGCACTGGGCAAAAGCATCCTGAATCACGTTCTCAGCTTCTACGAAAGAGAAAGTGCCACCTGAAATTTCCGAGATCGAGTGCATTGAGGTGGCATCATGGTCTGCCCCAAAACCAAACGTATGCACAGGAATCTGAGAGGCTGTAGTATTGTTTTGTTGGAATACCGAGGCAGGGAAAAGAGATTCGGAATTCACTCTGTGATGGAAACTTCCGGAAACCGAATTTGTCCTGCCACTATAGGAGTCTTGTCCATCAGATAGTAGCATGACACTTGCAACTGGATTCTTCCACTTGCGATCAGACATAACCTTGAAACCTTTCCTTAGACCTTCAACAATGTTCGTCCCACCATTTGAGATCAGAAAATTAACAGCCTCCAATGCCTGCTGCCTCCCTGCCTCTGTCATACGGCGGAGATTGAAGAGGCGGCGAGCCGTGGATGAGAAGGCAACAACTGACAGGCGGTCTGTTGGTCCCAGGTTTTGCACCACAAATGCCATCGCCTGCTTCAACAGGGCAAGCTTCATACCTGCCATGCTTCCACTAACATCAAGAACAGTTACTAAATCAACGGAAGCCCGGGGACTTTGATTTCTTTCTTGTAATTCACCGAGCATACTAGCTTTGGGAGCTTTCAAATGGATCAAAACTGAGAAATTATCATTACAAGCTGATCGAGGAACAGCTGGAACTTCAGGGTAAGTCTCAATCTCCAGTGATCCGATGGAATTGCCAGATGCATCATCCACGGAGTACAGGTTTTTTTTACCACTCCCATGTTCAGCATCTAGAACTTCATCATCGTCAAAGCAATTGGGCTCTGGCCCATATATGAGTGATGAAACAGAGTGACCATAGTCCATCCTACGAGGCAGGATGTGCCGTATAACGGTCATGTCATTGTCCTGTGCCCTTCCTACTGGATTCATTATTGACCTTCCCTTGGGAAAAAAATTGGGACCGGTACTCTGAAAAGGAACTTCCTTCCATTTTGCTCTGCAAACAGGGCAAATTTTGCTCCCATATTTCACGTTGGAAGTGATGCAACGGAAGTGGAAACAGTGTGAACATTCTGCTGTGAATATTGCCTGCCCTTGCCCTGGTTTGATGGAAGTGAGACATATTGCACATGTTTTCTGTAAGAACCAGGGATTTTGTTAAAATAGTGATAGATACTGGTACAACATAGAAAGCTGTGAATGCATGTCCACAAGTATCAAAACATTGTGATTAACAAATTCACCCACCCTTCATCTAATCTCAAATCTCAATATAGATTGCAACGGATGCAAGAGAGCTCATCACTAGCTTTGAATACGTTTCCTTTCTAGGGTAAATTTACATAAGCACTCGATCGAGCTTAGAGCATTCTTTTCATGAAGAACCACAGAATTCTCCATATTGTGTGTGAGAAATTTACTGTTTTATTGTTTTATTGAGCAGTATTAGGATCTGAATTTCCCAATCAGCACTAGATTTTTAGGAAGACGGTAAACTATATTACAGGCTGGACTTTCTGAAATAAAGCAATGCTCAAATTAGGAAACTGACACAACAAGTGGCAATTTAAGCATTGAACTTCACAGTTTGCTGTGTAATCATCGCTAAAATCTATCATTTCCATAAACAAGTTGTTTTCCAGGGAATCAAAAGCCATCTAAGAGTTACTCCACAGTTCGCTATGAAACATTGCTCCATTGATGCGAATTGAGGTCATAAAGATAATTAACTGGTCAAACGATTTTCCAGGTCTTCAAAACAAACTGACAGAAATATGTGAACCAACATTTGAAGGGCCATTAATATGCAGCCTCAAAGATACAGATTGAAACTTTCAAGGCAGTAATACCAACACTAACCAAAATTTTGAAAAAGAGTGCCATCAAAGGGAGAGAAATAGCAAATTATATTATAACTTTTTAAGTTTGTTATAATTCACAAATACCCACCTCTTAGAAAACCAAGAAAAAGCTTACAGCAAGAAGTCTAATAAACAATGCTCCACAGAACTTTTCACATAATAAACATCAAAGTGGGGGGAGGATTGTGGAGTGGAGGTCCGGGGGGGGGGGGGGGGAGGAGGAGAGCGAGAGAGAGATGGTGGTGGTGGAGAAAAGCTTCGAAGTATTTGAAAAAAAGAAATTTTCGCTGCAAAGTTTGCAGAAAAGGGTCCAAATATTAATAGAAAACATTCAGTTTCTTAGAAATTAATCAACATACGGGAGATGAATGCTCCAAAATGTTTAATGTTTTTAACGAGAAGCTCTTAAATGGTCTTACCAGACAATTATAAGGAATAACCAATAACATTTTTACCGTTAACAACAGGTACAGCACTTAGACAAGTGGTTAATACCAAACCCCTACCCGTCATATTCTTATCGATGCTTCCTCATGCCACATGGTGAACTAGGATCACCAAAAACTTTATCGTTTTTGAGACATCACCATGACTTGCTTAGTAGAAACAGAAGAACAAAGAAAGCAAAGTCAGTTTAGAATGCAGCATATATTCCATTTTGCCCATAATGAGCTAAATTAATATGATCCTCAATAACCCTGCCCCACAACTTTCAGCACCACAAAGAACATTTTTGTAGAGAGAGAGATGGCAACGACTTTACAACAAATAGCCATCCTCCAGAAAGAAAAATTCACACACTGTATCGCATGGTCACCCCCTTAATCCAATTGCTGGTGGAGTCTATAGATGCTTTATCACAAAATAGACAAAACATAGTGGCCAGAGGCATGAAATCGAATTTGATAGCAAATAGAGCTTGAAAAGAAAGGTAAAAGGATAATTTTGCAATCGGCAAGTCTACGTCAAAGAACTATTCAGAGAAAGAGAGCGTTTATGACAAGGTTAAGTGCTGATTAGATGAGAACAAATCTGATGGCTTCCCTGAGAAATAGAAATCACTATTCAAACCCGCCAGAGCTCCACTAAAGGCTGGAAAAAAGCGTCTCTTTCATTTGCAGGAGCCAGAGGATGTCCAGAGGCAATCCCACCAGAATCTAACCCTTTTTGGATTCTTTGAAGCTGAATTAGACGGAACATGTATACCAGAAGCCAAAAGAAACAATGGTCCCTTAGACACTAACAAGGACTAGAGACAGCAAATTGGAAATGGAACAGGTTGTGCTCAACACGGACAAATCTCCCGAGTTTCACCTGGGGTCTTCTTGAGAGAACACAAATAACAAGAAGGTTGAAATTATCCGCAACGCGAAGGAAAATTAGAGACTTTAACGCATGACAGCGCCAAACCCTGAAAGAGGACCATTTTTCAGTTCCAAAGCGACAGTTTTAGCCCTGAAAATACGATTCTTTTTATGTCAAACTTTGGGAAATTGTCCGAGCCACTTGACTAGCAGAGCGTTGACGTTGAGCTCCTACAATCTGTAATCTATAGTAAGTTCATTGTCAGCCTCAGAGCAAATAGTCCCCATAATAAGAAGAGACAACACCGACGCAATAACAGGAATCGCCGCGGAGCGGCAAGGAAAGGCCGACAAAAAGAGCAAACCTTGGAGGATTTGCGGCCGGATCTGGAGAGCAAGATCCCTGAGGAAGGCGAGGTGGGTGTTGGGGGCTGGTGTCGGTCCTGCACAGGAGACGAGAGGCAGACGCCCTCGGAGAACCGCTCGGCGACATTGGCGGCGGAGGGCTCATCGTGATCGGCCTGTGGGATGTAGAGGCACGTTTTCAGGCCCAGGGCCATCTTCACCTTCTTCCATTTGCTGGTCATAGCTTCTCTTAGCCCGCTTCAGCAGAGATGGAACGGAGCAAAAATAGGAGAAGCGATGTGGGTGTTGAGGGGATGAATGAATTCACAGCGAGGCATGATGATGATGATATTAAGGGACTGTATTGTAGCGCTACTGTGGATGGATTGGACTGATGTGATGGAGCTGGAGGGAAGTATTGGGTGAACGTTGAGCTGTGGATAAGCGTAAAAGAAAAAAACCAAAAAAACTTAAACTCGAAAAAAATTCGACCTGAGGTCGATACATACCTATCTGAAAAAGTCGGGCCCTGAAGAAAGGTAGGCGGACCCTCTGAGATCCACTCGGATTATATAATTATATTTAATTATTTATTTTATTAATTATAAGTATATATTTAATATTTACTTTTATTATCAGATTCTCTAATTATACACTTACTATTCACAAAATCAATTTCTAATTGTAAAATTCATAATTACTAGAAATCAATTCTAATTATTTTTACATTTAAAACTATAATTCCAAGAAAAAATCATTAAAAAAAAATTGAGCTAGTAAGAGGTAGAGCTGACAATTCAGGTCAGTATAAAGTTTTTAAGTCATGCCAACATTGCATGAATTTACTATTAGGCCGTGTTAGCACGGCCTACTATCTCAGACAACCCAAAAATCTCGACTCCAATACTAAAATTTCCTGCTTCCGGTGACTCAAACTTAGCACGAATCATACAAATAAATTTTTTTGAAAATAAATTTAAATCATTTGTATTTTATGATAAATTTTTTATGGTATAATTAACCGATTAATTTAAAATTTTATATTAATTTGAATAAAATATTAAAATATAATTATATGTGTATAATTAATTATATTTTAAAATTTTTCTAATAATTTTATTTTTATTATAAAATTTATTTTCATACCTTTAGATTTGTAAATTTTCATGTTATGTTGGTATGATCTGATCTCCTAAGCAGTTCAAAAACAGTGTCATACCTGGGCATACTTTTGGACCATGCAAAATTTTATCACCTTTAATAGCGGTAATTTTTTATTTAAATAATTTTAATATAATTTTATTAAAAAAACTAATTCAAAAAAGTAAGGACAATTTGTAAGACAATCCCGTACCTCTCAGCCATTTTCACCCCTAATTATGGAGCTCTGTCGGCCTTTTTTCTCTGGTTTTGACCCTTCGGAATGACTGCTCTCTCTCTCTCTCTCTCTCTCTCTCTCTATGACACTGCTCCATCTCCTTCCGCCTTTTGCTCCAACTGGATTTATGCTGCGGTACCAAAGTGGGACCGACTAATCGAGATAGAGACATTGATCCAAGTAAAACTCTTCCTATATGTTTATCCAATGCCCTCGGCACATGATAAATAATGATTGATTACTATACTTGATCACTTAGTGATCATTAATAATCTAATCTTTTTAAAAAATACCTAATCTTTCCCTTATATAATTTCGGAGATAATTTGCATAAAATTAGTTCTCTCTTACTAATATAGATATTGAGATAGCCATCCAAAAAAGAAATTTTGAACAATTTTCAAATTCAACTAACTACGGACATTCCGTATATTTAGAGTTTCTAATTTCTTTACCATTTAAATTAGGGTTTATAAATATTTGTATTTTTTAAAACTTTTAGCCGTAATCTTAAAAAGGACTGGGTCGGCCGATTCAACTTATTCAACCGAGAACCGACCACTCACCCGTCTGGTTCTCATAAATAATCTAATTACCCTTTAAATTAGGTCAAATTTAGTTGAACCGGTCGGTTCTCGGTCGAACCAGTAGACCCAATTGAATCGGTGAGAAACCCGGCCAACTTAAAATTAAAAATAGAAAATAAAATTTTATTATAATATACTTATTTTATTTTATTGTACTTATATTCATATTTTATGTTGAATTTAGGACTAATATAATGACTATATTAACAATTTGTATTATAAATCACAGTTAAATTATAATATTATATCGATTTATTAATAATATTATTTATTAAACATACTGTTCGACCCATTGAACCCCCGGTTCAACCCATGAACCCATAAACTTATACCTTGACCGGTTTCCGATTCAATCCAGTTTTAAAAATTATGCTTTTGGCATTCGTGATTTTTCAAGGTTTATTATTTTCAGAGTTTTTTTTATCATCCATAACTTTTAAGGTTGATTTGTTAGTCATTAGGTTTTGAGAATTTTAAAAGAACATTTCTAGAATACTAAAAATCTTGGGCTATTACTTCATGTAAACTTCTTCATCATGGTCTTAGTTTAAGAACAGTATTTTTAAATACATTTGGTATGCTTCCAAATTTCACAATAGCGCAATTTTAAGTACTATCCTAAAGGAGCTTATTCTCATCATTAGTGAATACGTATCAAAATAGTCAAAACCTTATTTTTGTTTGCATTTTTTGATGACAAGTCTAGTTTGTGTACTTAATAGAGTCATCCACCATCATCTTCCTTCAGAAATCTCATTTGGGTCCAAAGATTTATAGCCGAGGGGGAAGTCTACTAACTCCAAAGTATGATTAATTTACAAAACATTATGGATTCCAATATTTATAGCCTCCTTCCAAAAAAGTCATTCGGTAGAATTCATAACTTCTCGAGGAGTCTAGAGTTCATTTTGTAACAAATAAGTTAGGGTATCGTCTCGTAAACACTTTTCCACCCTTGCCTTCTTGCTGCATCTCAGCCCAAGTTCATTGTCAGAGTCATGATCTAAATCATGACACATCTCATTCATAGTCTTAGAGGTTCGATTAATGAACTTGGTCTCTCGCTAGACCTATATGAAAATACATCTTCAAGGACGTTCTCCTACCATGCCATAATTCATACAGAGTCTTTTGCTCATTCTTTCGGCCCACCATATTTGAAAGATAATTGCTAGTCAAAATATCTTCACCACATGTTCCGGGTCAATCTTGAACTTATCGATATCACATCAATTGTATTTATTGATGTGCATTTTTTTTCATTCAGCAACACTATTCAACTGAGGTGAGTAAGGTGTAATCACTTGATAAATGATTCCTTGTTATGTATAAAAATCACCGATTGGTGTTTCATACTCATTGCTACTATCACTTCTCAATATCTTTACCCTCTTATTTAATTAATTTTTATAGAGGATAAACTAGCTTAGGGCTTGGTCTTTGCTCTAAAGAAAATGCACATAATGGTATTTTATTCTATCATGGATAAAGGTAATAAACTTTTTATTACCACCTCTTCTTTGTATTGATTTTAAGTCATAGACATCACCATGAATAATTTCTAGTGACTTTGTGTTTCTTTCATTGTTTCAACCTAATTAATTTTGCCTTGCCATAAACCCACATTTGTTTTTCCAATATTGATTTGAAATGTCAAAATGTATTCCATTCTATTAGGTTTCTGTTGAAACATATGATCTCATATCGATTAAATAAAAAAAAATGTTGTAGGCTTATAAGAAGGTTAGGCCCCACCACCTATTAGCTTAAACTTTTAAATAGAAATGGGTCCGATCCCTTAAGTACTCACAACGAATTTAATAGCTTCCACATTCACTACACTACCGGAGTAGAAGAATGATTCCAACTACAAGTCAAAGAAAGGTGAAGTAACGAACGAATATAATACAATAGGTTAGAAGAAACTAAAACAAAATGTCGGTATGCCAAGGCTCATTCTAGCGCATACTAATGACACGTGGATACCGGTCCCCTAGGATACAGCGATTGTAGAACTTGTGAGTTGCATGAACTCCTATCTCTCAGTGAACGAATAACTGCAAAATATTATCCAAACAGGCACTCAAAAAACATGGATAGGTTTTGTTGTTGCCTTTTAAAAAATTTCCTAGTAATCTAAGCAGTTGACCAAACCACATAGCTTGTAGGAGACATGGGAGGTCTATCAAATCGGCAACTGACATCGGTGTCTGGGTATGTTTGGAAATCGCAACACATCCAATTGGCTACAATCTCTAGTTATTATTATTATTATTGTCATGTCGGAGTGTTACACGAAACAGATTTGGAGCTCCAATTACAGTGTCAATGTCCACGGCGGACACAACCGCACACGTGTTTGCTCTTATGAAAATCATAAAAATTTATAATTAACCATTAACAGCACACACTGTCAAGAGACCACAAGAACAGCTGACTGGTGAGTCGGCGTAGACCGCAGTAGGACCGGGATACTTTGTCCGGGGATCTCTGGTTGGTCCAATGTGATGACTGTGTGCAGTGCTGACGAGGATTGATTGGGATTATCCTATCCAGGAATCGAAAGATTCCCTCGGTATTTTTGGGATTGAATACTGCCTTTGTCCTTTTCCAGCACGTCCCTGTCTTCTTAGTCAAAACTCGTAATTGTCATTTTAGGACTTGTATCAGTATGATAAATACATTTACTTACGTGTGTTTTTTTTTCTATACGTATACATAGTGCTAGTGGTGCAACCTTTAATTTCTTTGACATGTATAAGAAGAAAGAAAAAGTGATCTCTGCATATTCCAAATTCTCTTCATTCATGTTTGGGACGCAAGAATGGAACTTGGCTCATAATTGAAAATTGAAATAGAACTTAGAAAAGATGTTAATATCATCATTTAAACATCTTAATACTGAGTCATGATTTTTTTAAGTGAATAAGTTAAAATTAAAATGTTTTTGGTATAAATCGCCGGTATTCAGTTGGATTTTGTTCAGCTAACTAATCCGGATCGCCCCGGGTCGGCCCATTTAAGGGGTTAAGAGCTCCCCGCCGCAGATGGGACTCGAACTCAAGTCCTCCTATTGAGATAATGAGTGCCGAACCACTCGACCACGCCCACGGTGGGTAGTTAAAATTAAAATTACTAACATCTAAAGGATCACCGCCATATATTCTTCATATATAAATAGATAATATCGTTATTATATATATACACACACATATAAACGCCGACAATTACTGTAGTACCCCTAAATAATCTAGTATATTTCAAGAAATGGATCAGCTTCATAGTCCAAGCCTAGAGAAGGTAAATAAATAGTAAATACTTTTAAGAGGGGTTAATATAATTATTCAGTTTTTTGCGGTCAAATATAAAAATCTAAAAGTTATATAGTGAGGAATGATTGTGCCACCACCGCTACTATCACCTGCATCACCAAAATTGTCTCTTAAATTAGTTAAAAATCAAAAGCAATTTAGCATTTTTACTCATTTTTCACCACGAAAATACTGTTATCATATGCATGGGCAAAATATACTTTCCTTGTATGTTGACAATAGAATGAGTCGATGTGAGCAGTTTAATATTAATGATCCCTCAGCAAAGACCCATAATAGAAAATGCACATTAGGTGATTTAGCTTTAAGGAATTTATTTAAGGAGGGTGAAATTTAATAAAAGAGTAAAATTGTGGATTTAAATAGGTAAAATATGATAATTTGATAAAAAAAAGGCATAATTAATTAAATTTTATATAATATTTTTTACAATTTTTTCAAGTACTGGAAAGGCCGAGGCCATCCCCGGCATAGTCCATGTGGCTGTCAGTATGTTAACCTCTGGGGTGGACTGTGGCAACGTCACCTTCAAGAAATTAGCTTCTAGAAAATTAGACGGATGACGTTATAATTTATTCTATTTATTTGCTTTTATTTCATTTTTTAATTTCTTTTTTTATTGATTCAATAATTGAGACTCGTGGGAGATAAATAAATCAATAAATATAAAAAAAATGAGTCGGAATACGGCCCCACATGATGGGCAATATGTGCTCAGCACCACCTGGATCGATGTCATCCTTAATTTCATATGGTATTAATTTGATAATTTGTATTGACAAAAAAATAATTATTTATTATTCCCACATGTGAAGTCCCCCTGCGATTTTTTGAAAATACGAGTTAATAATATTTATATCTGTTAAATATAAAATTTAACTATTTTTTAAATTTAGTACGGATATTTTTATATATTCTAAACAAATATAAATTATGTTTAATTTTGAGCATGAGGTTCACTTTTTTCATTAAGTTATTTTATGTGAGGCGTTGATTTTACCAACATAACTAATAGTAGCCCACCTAATACTTGTGCGTAGTTCCACATACGATAACTTAATAAAAAATAGGCACAATACTAAATTCAATAAATATTGTATCGCTGATATTTAATTGTAACATACAAAAATATTTGTATTAAAATTAAAATATTAGTTAAAGTTCATTTTTAAATGATATATTCACCCTAATATTTGGCACAAAAAAGTAAATTATAAATAAATTCAATATAATTAATTTGATCCCCCGTTTATTTTATATAATTAAATGTATTTTATCCTATAAAATCAATTCCATTCCATTTCTTGCTAATCTAGCCCTTGTACGGAACATAACATTAATTAACATGGGATTTCTCTTCCGCAATTTCCGGAGAATATTCGTAGAAAATTTCTGGATTACGTCAAAAATCCCAGGAAAAAGATTTGTGGAATTCTCAACTAAAATTTGTCGGTAATGACTAGAAATATCATCGACAGTAACCGTCTGTTAATAAGCTGATAACATATAGTATGTCAAGTTTATGATTTGAATTTCTTAGTGATCAGTATCTAAGATTTAATTAACTTGCTTCAAGCTGTACAATATACCGGCCGGTGAATTAGTCAGTTAGTTCGATACCAAACACTACCAATATAGAAAAATTTTTTATGAAAAATTAATATTAGGAACCAATTTTATATTTGAGTTTTTGTGAATATAAAAAAATGTATATTACCATGGTTTGCTTATTAATAAGCTAATTGCCCTCAAATCTAGGTTTTCGGGTACAAAATTTTAAGTTATGTAAATTGAGAGAATTTATATTAAAAGTGTTTAATATTAATTATATTGGATAAACTTGAATATTAATTTGTTAGAAATTATTTTAAATACTAGAAACTTTAAATCCAAAAATAAATTAGTAGGAGGATGGGTATATGGCCCTTCCTGTTATTAATAATAGGATTTGACGTATAACGAATAGATATATCAGTATATTATTATTTTCTTTTTTATCCAACAATTATTTTATCCAAAAAATTATTTAAATTTTTAAAAAGTTTAAATAATTAAAAATTAACATTTATCAACTACTTCAATATGAATGACTTTAAATATTAAATTTGTATAGTCCATGTAAAAACAGACACCTTGTCATTGTCCGTGGAACAGCGTATAGATCAGGGCCGCGTTGTCGCCAAATCCGCTGTATCCTCCCCGCTTGGACACTGGTCTAAGATGAATTCTTCTTTTTTTTTTATATATACACTGCCGGTATTCAGTTGGATTTTATCCAGCTGACTAATCTAGATCATCTTGGGTCAGCCCATTTAAGGGGTTAAGAGCTCCCCGTCGCAATTGGAATTGGAACTCGAATCTTCCTATTAGGATGATGAGTACTGAACCATTTTATCACACCTACAATGAAAGATAAATTCTTCTTTATTTGTTATGATAGCCCACAAGTCAATACATAACTGGGGCTGCCGCTGCCGCCGCAGGAAAGGGAAGAAAGTTTGAAAATTCTTCAGGATGTCACGTCCGCATGATCACATCAGTTTGATGGTCATCCATGTTGTGAACTAAAATTTATAGTAGACAGAGAGCTCTGGATCTTATTAAAGGTCAAGGCGATGCATCCAGAGCTCCAGTTTTCTTTTTTCTTTTTTTCCTTTTTTATTTAAAGACAAATTAAAGATTTTCACTAAAACTTCAAAATTAAAAATGTCAATGGGCCGGGTCAGGGTGGGTTTTTGAAGGCCCGAGCCAGCCCTACGCACATAGTTGCCTACCGTCTCTTGACCCGCCACCCACAAAGGGTCAGATTTAAGGGGCCCGCAACCTGTCCTGTCCCGTTCATACATACCCGAATTACTTTAAATTTAAGAAATAAAATAAAATTCTATTAAAATATACCAAAATAAGCAGGTAATAAATATTCTCTAATATAAATATAAATATTTTTAATCCAGAATAATTTAAAATTAACAGTATAAACTTAAGAACTCTAGGAGAGAGAAAATAAAACATGATATATAATACGAAATTATGAATAAGATAAAAAAAAAAACAAAAACTATATAATGAACCGGGCGGGCGGGGCGGGGCAACAGGGTGGCCCTCGCCCTACCTGGCCCACACACTGGTCGGGCCACCACCCAACCTGTCCTCGTGCGGGGCCGGTAAGAACTCGGCCTATTGCGGGGCGGGCGGGGCGGGGCAACAGGGTGGCCCGCGCCCTACCTGGCCCACACACTGGTCGGGCCACCACCCAACCTGTCCTCGTGCGGGGCGGGTCGGGCATTTTCTGCCATCCCTATTCAAGATATATATGTGTGTAATAAAATCCATCACAAAATTAGAACGTAAACGGTACGTAGATCATCAAATTTATTATTATTTACTACGTTTTTACATCTCATAAGTATATTCATCAGGAAATTTACTGATCCATGAAGAAATCGACTGATTGCAGGCACCATATAAAGAAGGACCACCAGCGCATCGTGTCTCCTCAAGTCAAGGCAAGGCTTTCCTTGCACACATGTTCTGCCCTTTGAATGCATCGGGTTTGTCCTATGCACCCCTCACTGGTTGACTTGGTATATTCATAGCTGTGACATGGAGGACACCCGAAAAGGACCCCAGTCCGACAGTCCAACACGTAAGTCATGATGAAAAATCCACTCAGTAAAGTTCAGTTTCCCGAATTTCTATTCTCATTTTCCCGATCCATAAAGGGGCGGCTGAGAACCAAAATTGTCTACCCACTTACGGTAACATTGTCGCAGGATGAGTAATTTGTTCGAGACACCATTACACGACACCAACTCGCACACCCATGAGAGCGGTCTAATGAGAGAGGAGGGGCCGTGTTCATATTCCACTCACTCTGTTTTCTGGTGGAAGATCTGACTTTGGAGACCCTTATGGAGACAGACCCCTTGCCCCGAACCTCACGACAATTAAAAAAAGGGAGAAGATGAAACGAAGGGGGACTCTCAATCGTCAGTAACATGCCTTTCACAGACAGATCAATTCCGCGACTATAGATTTCTTACAACTTGCCGGAAAATATTCTGTCAGTAATACACTTATGTCACTAAAACTTACCTTTACTCACAAATATTTTCCGTGATAGATGAAACCGTCACTAGATGGCAATAGACTACGGGCTACAGCATTCTCCCATTTCATCTCATTTCTCCTTTTTTTTTCATTTTTAATTCTACTAATGGGTCGGGCCGTGTGGCCTGATAAAATGTTGTGTCATGATGCTCAGGCCTTATGAGGCAGTGCCGATCCAATACGATAACATTATCGGGCCTGGCCGGCACAGCCCGATAAGATTGGGCCAGCCTGACTCGCCACCCCACCATCACCAAATCAAGACCGAGTTAAATCTCGAGCTTCCGAGAAATTGCACTTGCAGTCGTCACTTTCGAGTTCAACAATCGGATAAATCTGAGCTCAGGATCATAATTAGCTTTCTTGTCGGATTGTCCTGAGTTTACTGACGACAAAGTGACAAATATAAAGAATTGACTCCACGACTGTCAAATGCTCGGCCAGCAGCTATCTGCCCGGCCGGCCATTGATGGTTTCAAGATCCTAACGAGCAAGAAGGAACATTATTTTATCTCATATTGTTATTACTATTATAACATATTCTTTAATCACAATGAACCCCAACTCCTTGCTAAAACCAAATCCTAATCCTCCCCCTTCGGGAACTTGATTGGAGATTTCTCTGGTATAAACATGATTCGTCTATTGCTTGTCTTCTGGGCGGGCCTTGTTTCAAGCTTCGAGCAGCAGTATTACGACCCTTCAGGTTGTTCCTCGAGCACGAGAAATCCCGGTTCGAGGTACACTTGCAACAATGGTTCCCAAATTTCTTGCCAAGCCTTCTTGCTGTACAGGGCAAGCAGCCGTTTCGGAACAATCTTTCGGACATCTTGGGATTGTTCGGGGCTGAAACTGATCGAGTACGTACACTGAACAAGCTGAGATCTGATTCGGAGGTTCTCGAATTGGACATGGAAGGTCCTTGTCCCAATCATCTGTTCTTGCTTGGGCGAGTTCTATCAGGCAAATGTACGGTACTTCGTCCGTGAGAGATTGCCGCTCTCGGAGATCGCTTGTGGAGTTTTTGACGGTTTAGTGAAACAGTTCGTTCTGGTTGGGGAGAACCTGTCTCCGGAAAATCCCCTAGAAGTAGGGTCTGAGCTGCTCGTGCCGATAAAATGTGCATGTCCCAGTAACGAAATCAGTGGGGGATAAAGCACTTCCTCACATACCCTTTTAAGCTGGGGGATGAGACGAACAAATTGGCTAAATAAATTTGGGGTCCCTCCGAGCGATGTTTGGGAGGCAAACCATTTAAATTACCGATCTGCCGTATACCCGAACACGACCGCTCTAGTCCCTCTGAAGCAAGAGCCTGTCATAGTTATTAGTTCATCCGACGCTTCACCTCCAGTTCCGGATTTTAGTCCAGCGGCTCCAGCAGGGATGTCCACAGAGAGTACGAATATAAGGATATTGTACGTCGTAGGATCAGTTGATGGGATTTTACTCTTGATTTTGGGGTGGTTGATATCATGTGGATTGTATATCAAGAGATGGACTAGATCAAGAGCTCAGCAACGGATTGAGCTCAGCAACTCGTATTTATCTCATCGAACAATCTCTCCGACTTAGTGCCTCTCTCCAGACATTCTTGTCGGCATCAAATATTCCATTTGCAAGTACAGCATGGATGTTCTGAGAGGAGCAACCCATGACTTCAGCAAAGACGCTGAGATCCCTGACCATGGATCGCTCTACAGAGGCTCCATCGACAGCACTGAAGTGATTGATGATCAAGCAGCTGAGACTCAAGGAGGCCCATCAAGTCGTCGATGCACACGCAAGAATCAGCCACATCAATATCTTGAACCTATTAGGGGTTTGCTACGCAGATGAGGGCAGAACCAACAATTCCCGCTTATTCCTCATGTTTGAGTCCCCGGGAAACAGTTCCTTGAGGAACTCCCTGACCCGACAAGGAACTTCTCTCAGCTGGCAAATGCGGAAGAACATTGCCTTTGATATCGCAATGGGGCTTCATTATCTACATCACTGCATAGTTCCTTCATATGCTAATGCCACCGTAAGTAGTGCAGATGTTTTTCTCACTGAAAATTGGAGGGCAAAGCTCGGGAATATTGCAGGCAATGGTATAACCAATGACTTGTCCTGTGATAATACCAGCAAAGGAGGTGAAAAGGCCGGGATTTTCATGATTTTCATGTTCGGGGCGGTTCTGCTTGAGCTGATCTCAAGGAAGGCCATGAACAATGATAATATGGTCAACAAGCAGGAGCTCCGGGATTCAATTGAGCTCTTGGGAGGGGGAGCAAGCAGTAATGATGTTTACAATGGAGGCAGTTTCGAGCAACTGAGAGAGTTCATTGACCCAAGGCTGAAGGACGATTACCCGATGGGGGAGGCCCTGTGCTTTGCAGTCTTGGCCAAGGCCTGTGTAGTGGATGATCCTCTCCGCAGGCCTTCCAGGGATGATATCCTGAAATTCCTTGCAGTAATGGTCTAACTAATTTTAACATATGCCTGTGATATTACTAATGTTGTGTGCTTAGCTGATGATTTGCTGCATAAATTTTGTGTTCCAAAAAACAGTCAGAGTTGTCACTTTGATCAATTTTTGCTTTACATCATGTAGTCAATATGCATAACTAATCATATGCGTAGGACCATGTTTGATCTTCCCCTAAGTCATTTTTTCCTTCTGATCCATGGAGTTGAATGTTGCCCCTATTCATCTGCTGCAATAGGCATGCATTTGGTTATGCATTCTGGAAATATGATATGCAGGAACACCCGATTTAGATCAGACGCCTTGGGGACAAAAAACTCTGCAATATGCAGAAGACATGGGAACCAAATCATATGTGAGAGTCAAAGTCGTTTGACGTCTTTAACCTAGTCAATCTCACCAGTTACCTTGCAACCGTCTTCACCTGACACCACACAGGTAGTTTACATTTGAGGGTCCACAGTATGCCAAAGTTTTCACCCCCACAATCCCTCGTAATCTAGTCGATCCTCTTGGTAGTTTGCTGGAATTCTCCTTTACTTGTTAATGATTGCAAGATCGTTGCGAGCAAAATTTATCCATCAAACGCTAATCGTCCAAGACAAGCTGAGTTGTCTCTTAAACTTCTGGAATAACCGAGCCGTAGGAATTCTCGACAGAAGAAAATCGAAGAATTCCCTGCGGAAGCACCCACCAGCAAACAGAAATGTGACAAGTAAGATCAGTCTCACTACCATTTCCCCGCATTTCTCATTCTGCATCTCGATGGATGAGTGGGAGGAAATAATATGATAAATGGGAGTAAGTGAAAATTTTCAAGGCGGCAGCACCGTTGGTGATGCCCTAATTTTGACCCCGTTGCCCCCAATTTTGCCTTCTCCGACGTTAATACGTTATGCTTTTGAATAAGAGGAGCATTTTAATAATTCGCATTTCTGTTAGGAAATTTGATGGCAGTGGTGACATGTGGTAGATAATGAACTTAAAAATGAAATTCTTTATTAAAAAATAAAATTTATGAGTGAAAAAAATGAATTTCACCCTAAATTTGTGATTATTCGTGCTCTTTTACCTAATAACATTATTGTAGTTCCATTTATAAATTTCAAGAGTAAGGAATGAATTCAAAATTTATGAATTTCATTTGCAATTCAATATTTATGTATCCCTTCACTTAGAAATGTACTATTGGTGGTTTGTACTAATTCAAAACAGGAGTATAACTATTTGACCTAACTACAATTTGGACCGTTGGTATAGAGAATCATGAACCGGCTCAGAACCTAGCATAAGTAGGCCGGTTCACAATTCAACCTAGTTGAACATGTAAACGGCATCTTTTTTTTAATGTTTTAAAAAATAATTTTAAAAAAATTAAAATTATCCACCAAAAAATTAACCGTTGATTACAGGATTTTCGATAGCCCGAACTAGTTCAATCCAATCTACAATAGTCTCTAGTAGTTACGGTTTCAGACTAATTTTAGACGATTCCATGCTGACTCAATCAGAAAATGTGTCATACCCAATCTGTTTCGATGGACGTATTTCTCGTATTTGACTTATAATTATCCCTCAAATCAATAAAAGTGATTATATACTAGTTTAGGAACAATTCAAGTCAGTTCCAAATTTTAACATACCAATTTCAAATCATATTAACCCATTTAACATGTCTGACACCATGGACCAATCTATCTCTAATAATAATAATATACATTTTTTACGCAAAAAGGTCTCTGCTTGCGCTGACACCTTTTCCCCCTTTTAATTTTAAAAAAAAATCGAATATCTTCTCCGGTGCCTCCCCCGCAAAGACACTGGCTGGGCCGCCGTGTTGTCTTCCCATTGCCGTCTCCTCCGCCAGCTGAACCCCTACCAAGTCAAGTCAATTGACCAAAATTCTTCGAACAATTCACTTTACTTCTCCTTCCCCGTATCCCACTCACAATCTACCACACTTCTAATTCCCCAAATCACTCGCAAAACCCTTGTAATCAATTCCAGTCCATTGCTTATGTGCAAATCGAAAAAGTCTGTGGAAGCCAACGAGCCCATGAGATCCCCGAAACCTGCCAGAACCCCCACCGAGTTCGTCTCGGACCAATCCTCTTTCAATACCACTTCGAATTCTGGTGCCGGCATTATTGGAGGCGGATTCTACGCTACCTCCTCCAACTCAGGCGGCGGCTACAAGCTCCCCCTCTCTGGCTCGTCTTCCTCCTCCGCAGCAGCCACTCCTAGCCGCGCCGCCCTATCCAGCCTCCGCCGCACCCTCCCCGAGAATCCCATCATTTACAACCTCTCCGAGCTCCGATCCGCGACCAACAACTTCCTCTCCACCCGCCGCCCCTCCTCCTCTTCCTCCTCCTGGCGGTGCTCCCTCCGCGGCAAGGACGTAATCATCTTCCAGCGCCGGTCCAGGCGACGGCGCCTCGGCCCGGACCAGCTCCGAGACATCCTCGGCGCCCTCTCCCGGAGCCACCTCGCCAGCATCGCAAAGCTCCTTGGGGCGTGCGCCTCTGGGGATGATATCTACCTCGTCTACGAGTTCGTCGCCGGCGCGTCCGTGTCAGACTGCCTTAGGAACCAGAAGAACCCCAGCTTCACTGTGCTGAAGACGTGGGTCTCACGCATGCAGGTTGCGACCGACGTCGCCCACGCGCTCGATTACATCCACAACAACACGGGACTCAGCATCAATCTCGTCCACAACCACATCAAGAGCAGCAGTATCGTGGTCACTGAGGCCAACTTCCACGCGAAGCTCTGCCACTTCGGGGCTGCCCAGCTGTGCGGTGAGACCGACGAGAACAGCGTTATCGGCCCCGGCGAGATCGTCGAGGAGGGGGAGCTTCCGGAATCCGGGAAGCTGGCCCGGTCGAATAGTATGAACATGCAATTCGAGGGCGTCCGAGGATATATGTCGCCTGAATTCCGGTCCAGCGGGGTCGCCTCGCAGAAGTCCGATGTATACGCCTTCGGAGTTGTGATGCTGGAATTATTTTCCGGGGAAGAACCGTTGAAATATAGGTCAGCAATTTTCTGAAACTGTTGGTGATTTCGGCTTATTACGGGTGACTGATTCGAGCAAATCGCAGGTACGACAAGGCGAAGGGGGATTTTATCAGGACGTCGATAATCGAGACCGCCAGGGAGGCCGTCGAGGGCGTGGAAGCGGAGGGGAGGCTGAGGCAGTGGATCGATCGGAGACTGGGGGACTCGTACCCGGTGGAGGCAGCCGCGAAGCTGATCCGCCTGGCGCTAGAATGCGTGGACGTCGACCCGAACAATAGACCCAACATGACTCGGGTCGCCGGCAAGATCTCGAAACTGTACGTGCAGTCGAAGAACTGGTCGGAAAACGTAAAAGTTCCGACCGCCATTTCGGTCTCGCTGGCCCCAAGATGACCAATTTTTTTCCCCTTCTTCCACAGCTCTTCGGCTGCTGACCTATTGAATTGTCATTCTAGGGATTTCTCAGAAATTTAGGACTGCAGCTGATGTGACAGAATTGGAGAAGGATTGTATTGTTGGGTAATTTTTTAATGGAGGAAAGAAATTAACATTTCTAACTTATTTTGAATTAATTTAATAAAAAGTATGTCAAGTGAATTATAATTTAATAAATTTATATATTTTTATTAATAATTTAAAATAGTATTATATTAGATCTAAATTAACTTGTACTCATTGAAATTTTGGATTTTGAAAATTGATTGAAAATTTGGGATTCCTTTACTTTTCTTCCCCTTGCAGGCTGCCCCCATTATTGATAGACGTATCAACTTGAGCCATGACTCACCTCCTCATGAAGCCCAAAAATATGAAATTTTTATATTACAGATTATCATACTCAACATGAGTCACTTAAATAATTATTTTAAAAATAAATTTAAATAATTTTATATTTAAAAAATAAATGTTTTTATGATATTATTAATTAATTAATTAAGTAATTTAATATTAATTAAAAGATTTTACTATCCGATATTCCGTAGAGTCTAAAGCTCGATTAGACGAGATTTTTTCCTGCCATACCGTACGTGCACTAAATGTTGACAGCTCTCATTATGAGGTGGTCACGTGGAGTTGCTCCGTGTGGGGGCCACTTATAGTACGAGGTCTTTACACAAATGGAGATTTCTGGCCAAAAGAGAAAATAAAAATAAAAAATAAAAAATGTCAGATCCACTAATTTTAGAAGTACAAAAATGAGAAGGCATTTCATGCAACAGATGTACGACACGAGTATATCATTGTTTTTTTTAATCTAATAATTACTTTATTTTTAGGGTTCATTTTTTAACTTTTAATGGTTAAAAAAAATAACATTGGTCAACTTTTATTAGTCAGCACACCAAGTCAGTACGTCTGGTGATGTGTCCTATCCATAAAATACCTTACAGTTACCTACTGCAGTTTTATGAATTCCATATTTTATGTTATAATTTATTTTCATGATTATGTCAAAGTATAACAGATACTTATAATTATTTCTTGGTGAAATCTTGTCTAGAATCTTTGACGTTCATGGTAAACTTGTGGTGAGCAGGCACTCATGGCGCGAGCTCTGTCGATCGCCCAAAATGCAAGAGTTGAAGGTGAGGTGGTTGTTGAAGAGGTGAATGAGACAAGTAGGAGAATCTTGCCAAGTTTGGGATCATTAACCCAACCAGGGTTACGCGGTTTGCCCTCTAGCATGCTGCCTTAGAGTCGGGGATGGTGTTGACAACAAGGTAGGCCTTTGTTCTGGAGAAGCCCAAGCCGAAGGCCTTGGTCGCCGCAGCTCCTGAGGACCCTGCCATTGTAACGACGATGGAGCTATATTTACTTATTATTATAGAATAGAGGGAGAAAGACATTTATTTTTACACAACGAAATGAAGGGGAAATTTTTGGTTGTTGGACAATTCAAGCCTTTGCAATAGATGTCAGGAGGAGCCATTATCTTTTTTTTTTTTTTTTTTTTACATATCTGATTGTAGACTTTGAGTAAGGAAATTGCAACGTTATGTTACATGGAATGGTTCGGGCCACAAGGGTTGTGATCAGTACAAAAATATAATGATCAATCTAGTGGAACAAAGGGTGTACTAACAGTGTACAGTGTCACGGCATAATATAATCACTAGATTTGTGATGGAGCTGGGATTTGGCAAGTGGTTCGAGGCCAAGAAGGAAGGAAGGAAGCTTGAGCGGGTAGTCAGTATTTGGAAAGTCTAGGCCGATTGCGGTCGAATATGGAATGTGAATAAAGGACTTGAAAAGGGATGGTGAGGACACGCCATAAGTGCACAATCTACGAATAGCATAAGATCTAGAGGGGAAAGGGACTTGCACTATGATGTGTTGCGGGGGTCCAATCTGGCTAGTTGTATGCCCTGAATTCCCATTCTCTAGCATACCCCATCTGAATAATCTGATGCCGATAAGCAAGAGTATAATGGTCCTGGATGATTTTATGTTAAAGCATAAATTACATACATGATATGGTAATTCTGTGACATTTATATACTATAGTTAGAAACATTATAAAGTTTTGAACGAGGATAAAAACTCTAATTATAAATTATTCTTTTTCATTCCCAAAATTTAAAATGTCACTTTTTATGAATTTAAATGGGTTATTTTATACCCGTTTACTAAATCATATGTTGGTGTGTGTATATATACATACATATATTCCTTTTCTACAATTGTGATAAGGGAGTGTTTCTTGGAACACTTTTTGCTCAATTCCTTGCCCATCTAGAAGATATTGCCCTCTCGAACCTCACATGATCCTTTCTTGTCTACCGTTCATTATTTTCAGCAGCCTTCTCGATATGACTGACAAGGGTACTTGGTGGCATCTCACTAAAGCCGAGACGTATGAAAGGAACATGATTCCATTATAAGTAGCGAGGAACGCTCGGCGCATAGGTTTTGAAAGTGACTTAACATGTAATTATCTTCACCTATATGTATAATTGCAAGACTTTAACTCGATTCGTGAATAGTTCTTAAAGTTATGAGTTGAATTCTCGGACGCATGTGTCACACCGGAAGGCAAACGCATGTGTAAATTTTGTTGTACAAATGTGTGAAAGGGGGATGAAGTTAGACAACTGGGTATTTGAGCCACCATCTCGCCTGAGAGTCCTTTTAGATGTAGATAGGGGCTTGCCTTCTGATGAGTCTGTCTTTTCAGTTGTGGCTGCTGGGACAAATGTTGATGATGCTGATGTAATCCTTGACGGTGGTTGATGATAACTTCTTGGCCAATAAAGTAGGAAAAAAAAAACACAAAGAAGCATTGGACACATGATTATTATCATCCTCCAAATTTGAACAACTGTTGGGCTTCTAAAACCCATCTAAGTTTAAAAATTAGTCTCACTCAATCAATCGTGTACTCTTACTCTCACCTAAAATCAATCGAAATTGAAAATTATTGGGCGACAAAAAATTGAATCTAGACCTAATCATCCCACATGGCTTGAAATCGACTGTTGATTGGATTTATTTACCCACTGGATATTACGCTCCTTCGGACACCGTGCGCTGGGTCAAAGGTTTCTTGCAAAACCCGGTCAGAGACCCTCCAAAAATAATATCGCCTCCGGCGGAGGCGGCCCCCTATATCGGACCCGGAGGGAAATTCTAGGGCGAAATTCGTCAATTCATTTCCCCCGGGTATTAGAGAGCGGGCTCTTCCCCTCGTAGAGAAGGCAGACTGCACACCAGGAAAGTTTGATTTGTTCTACACGGCGAGAGGGGAGGTAGGGAGGGACTCGTGTGGGCTACGGTGATGTGAGACAGAGGATGGCGGGACGGTGGGCGCCGCGGAGATGAGTTGTCTCCTTCCTTTCCGATCGATCCGTTCGAAGTGATGTTATGGTTCCCCGACGAGCGTTAGGCGACCTCTGCTCTGCTTCGTGATCCTATTCCTCGCATCTCCCAGGTTCGTTCTTCGATCTCTCTCTCACCCCCTCCAGTTGCCGTTGTATTGCGATCTCGTCCATCACCTGCATTGCACTGGATGACCGTTTCCTCTGCGAATCTCTGCTCGATTCACGTTTCTGACGTGCATCAGTAGATTCTTTTTGGTGGTTCGGGCTTTTGCACCGTTGTCTTGTGAGCCTCGTCTTGATTGACGGAACTGATTTGGTCGCTGTTTCGGGTTTGCTTAAGTGGGTCAGGTCCCGACGGTAGTGGCGGGAGACAGATGGCTGAAGTGGCGAAGCTACTGTACATTGTGGTGGTGGATGAAGGAGAGAAGAGGGAGAAAGGCAAGGAGTCTTTTCGGTACACGCGCTCTGTCCTCCAGAGCACACTCCAGCTCATGGGATGCAAGGCTCGGCATGCCTTCAAGGTTTGACTTCCGTCTACAATTCCAAATCCAAGAGATTCGAAATTTTCCTATGCATGATCTAGGATAATATTAACTCCCTCTAGTTTTTCAAGATAAAATGTCTTCCGCGTCGTTACAGTTTGCGTGTTCTTGGAGCTGAATTGTTTCGTCAGAGGTTGTGCGTGTCTGTTGATGTCACCGAACTGTAGTTCTCTGATTTCTCTTGCTGCGTGTTAGACAGCCTGTAGTGTATTCAGCGAGTGATGTGTGTTGTTTTTCTCCTACTAAACTGGACCAGCATCTGGAACAGCTATTTTCAGAACATCCTTGTTCATGGCCAGTCCCAGCTCTCAAAATGATTTGCCTTTTAGTTTGAGCATTGAGTTGCTGCTTCAGATTTGATTTTCTCAACTCACTGAGACCATGTGAATTCTTGTCTGTAATTTTCCTTAGATATATATATTACCTTGAAGCTTGTCTATGAGATAACAGTTTTTGCAGATGATATATATTCCTCTTGCAAATTTGAGTAGCAAATCTACATGTAGATTATATCATATTCCTTCGAGCTTATATCCAGAAGTAGTTTCATATTGCTGGTCCAATTTTCGGTTCTCCCCTGAGACCAAAGCAAGGATCTCATTGTCCCTTATTGGAGCACTCCTCTCCTATGGATTTCCTGGTTGTAAAGAACTGATGGAAAATGGTTATTATTTAAAACAGTTAATTATTTTCAGACGTCTGTTAGATTAGGAGCTTGTTACCACAAAAATGTTCACTTCTGGTGGTGTGAATCTGCATTTCAGTACAGCTTTCTGGTCTGTTGCCTTATTTCTCCTTGTGTGTGTTACTTTATTATGACAGATAAGCCAGAGGGTGTTTGAATTAATGAGGAATGAATTATCAGCTGATGCTATGCTCCCTGAAGGGTTGGAGGTTTCATCTGGTGCAGACACTCGAAAGGAACACTTTGAAAAAGAATATAGTGCTTTTAGTGGGAACTCCCTGGCTAATTCCGAGGTGGACAACCATGTTAATACGGAGAAGTATGGCGGAAGTAAAAGAATACCGTTTGAACTGTACAAAAGGCGGACTACTGTGATTGTTATAAGAGAGACTTTCTTGGACGTTGTATGTAATGCTCTTTCAGAATATAAGTATGTGGGTCTGAATCAAAGAGCTGATCTGGTCTTGGCATGCAGGTATTTATGTGCACCTTCATTAACTCCCTTGGCAATTTATGATTGGAGAATATATTTGACTTTTTGTCACACCTGTATCTGCAAAAATTTTAGTTGTCTGGAGAATTGGAATGTTTCCTGGATTAGAAAATAGTTTTTGTAGTTCAAATCTTAATTTGCTTTACAAAACTATATGAAAATTGAATTTATTGGTGAGGATTGGTTCTACTGAAATTTGTATTTGATGAAACATTATTTATGGACTCGATGATACTATAATGCTGCTAAATGGCAAGACATAGTACTGATCACTGATGAGCATGTGGGAAACTTTTCATAGTTAGTTTAAATAAAAATGGAGATTCATGTTTCTAAAGCATTATCTCCATGTTATCTAATGCAGAATTCGAGAAAGGAAAGAATCTATAACTGTTCTGTTGTGTGGCACTAGTGGGTGTGGAAAATCTACTTTGTCTTCGCTGCTGGTATTCCCTTGGCTATGAGCTTTAATATTCTTCATAGCTTATTTTGATTGAGTTCTTAATATCATTACTTCTTCAGTAGTTAATCTTCACTATAAATGGATTTCCCATTTATTTGATTTGGTTTTGTTGGTGCCCATTTGGCAATATGTACTTATTCTAAGATCAAAGAGCTCTCGATATGCAGGGAAGCAGGCTTGGGATTACCACAGTAGTATCAACTGATTCAATTAGACATATGATGAGGAGTTTTGTGGATGAGAAGCAAAATCCTCTTCTTTGGGCTTCCACGTACCACGCAGGTGAATGCCTGGATCCTGTGGCAGTGGCAGAAGCAAAGGCCAAAAGAAAAGCAAAAAAACAAGCTGGAATTTTACATTCAATTCCTAAGGATGAGGCATCAGATGGTTCTAAAATTGGGAAAAGCGATACCCAATCATCTGAGGTCATTTCTGCTTCTACTGACATGATCAGTCCAAAACAGATGGCAGTTGAAGGATTCAAGGCACAAAGTGAGATGGTGATTGACAGTCTTGATCGGCTGATCACTGCATGGGAAGAGCGGAAGGAATCAGTAGTTGTAGAAGGAGTTCACTTGAGCCTTAATTTTGTGGTAAGCTGTTCGTTGATATTTCTTTTCCTGCTTCAGTGGTAAGCTACTTTGTTTATTATCTGATGCTTAATTAGATATGGTTCTCTGGGGTGTTTATTAGTTGTTTTTCAAATGCAGATGGGGCTAATGAAGAAGCATCCTTCGATAATTCCATTTATGATATACATTACCAGTGAAGACAAACACATGGAAAGATTTGCAGTCCGTGCAAAATATATGACACTAGATCCAGCTAAGAATAAATATGTAAAGTACATAAGAAATATCAGAACAATCCAAGACTACTTAATCAAAAGAGCTGACAAGCATCTTGTCCCCAAAGTAAATAACACTAACGTTGATAAGAGTGTGGCAGCAATCCACGCCACAGTTTTTAGCTGCCTCCGGAGGAAAGAGGCAGGAGAACCACTATATGACTATACAATGAATACAGTGAGTGTGATTGACGAGGAGTATAGGAATCAGTGTGCAGCTAATTCATTAAGCTCCAAGGGAATGTTCCAGGTGATACAGAGGAAAGGTTCTTCTAGGCGTCTGATGGCCCTTCTAAACACTGATGGGTCTGTGGCAAAGGCTTGGCCTGTTAACTCATTTGATGGTAATGGGACAGAGAGTGGAATTGGAAATCCCTGGTATGGGCCATTGCAAATTGGTAAAGCTGAACCAGTCAATATTCAGTTCGGTCACTTTGGAATCAGTGCCTGGCCCAGTGATGGTGGGACGAGTCATGCCGGAAGTGTTGATGAATCAAGAGCTGATGGTACTGACACTGGCAGTAGATATTATTCTTCTTGCTGTAGCTCACCAAGATTTTCTGATGGACTGGCCAAGGAGGTAATGCTCTGGATTGGTTTCGTTTCTTAAGGCAGTCATCTGTAGATCCATGAAAACTATACTTGAGTTTCCGAGTAATTTTCAAGTATGATGATCAGTTAGACTAGCTATCATTGGAGCATGTGTTGCATAATGAGTAGACCGTGTGTTTGATCAGTTGCTGGTGTTCCTTGTTTTCAGCTCAAGGAGGAGCAGTCTGTCCATGGAAGTGACGAGGAGGTTGACGATGCACCAGAGGTGGACACTGATGATGATACGAGTGACGATGAACAGAAACAAATACATGAGGAGGTATTAGTTCGAGGTTCATATCTTAACCATCACGGTTCCCTGGATGCCTGTTTGCTTGAGGTTCTACTATTCTTATCAAAGATAACATAGAAGTTATAGTTCACACTTGGCCTACAGTCCATTGGTTGCTTTCGTCCTCCTGCTTCATTGTCATTTTATTTTTGGCTCTCGTGGACTTGGAGATGACATATTCTGTTAAATTCACAGAGATGTATAATGGTATGTCTAACAGGTTGGGTCAGTTGACGAGGAATCAACAAAGTCGGATGAGGAGTATGATGATCTTGCAATGCAGGACATGCAGGACAATGGGTACTGGTCAGATGATGAGGAAATAGAAGAGAAGCAAGCACCCAGTCCTGGGTCGCGCTCAGATGACAAATACAGCCAAAATCTAGATCAGCTCCTCAGAACCACAAATTCCGATCAACTGTCTGAGCCCTGCTCTTACGCATCTATCCTGATGGAGAAGAATAGCAACCAAAGAATGCTCCCACCTTCAGGTAAGACGGGGAACCGGTCCCTCAGTATCCCGGCCTCAAGGAAGCAAGGGTCGGGAGTGGGTGACCCGATTCTCTCTGGGGCTCCTAAGAGTTAGTAGAGGAGGAAAACCATGAGCAGCGCAGTTTTGTCTTTAGCCGTTTCTCTTCCCATCTGCTTCACTTTCTTCGGGAGCCGAAATTGGGTAACCCAGAGTCTCTTTCATCCTGACCCAGAGTCTCTTTGTATCATGTTTGTGCTTCGGGGATCGAAGTTATCATATATGAAAAACAGAAAAAGGTTCATCCCTCGTTTCACAAGAAAGAAGAAGATTGGATGAGGTTGAGAGTGGAAGGTGAGAACGTGAGCGAGTGAAAGTGAGAGCCAGTCTCACGGAACGTCGTAGGGGGCTTAGGTCATATGGTACAACATGAGTATGTCAAAAGCCTGACCCAAGAGTGACGGGGCCGAAGGGGAAATGGGGCTAATTCTAAAACAGCTCGACCTTATAGGCTCTCCTTATTCTCAGGTTAGTCCACACTATTTGGAGCCAGCGTTGAAATTGATGCAGAACGTCATTATGCTTGCAATTTTCGAGGCAGCTTTCGAGGATACGCCGCCGACAGTCATTTGTGGTCGTCAAAATTTTCGGACACGAGAATTGGTGTGTCAGCGCTCTCTCCTAGAAATAGAGGACTCCCATTGAGAAATGATGTACAGAAACTCAGGGAAACTCGACTTATTTGAGGCTCCATTGAACTTTCGGAAGCTCTATCGTAAAATAAATGACCAACAGGACTTATTCGGTCTAGCTAGGCCGGTTTGGCCATTTATGTATTCATTTATTTATTCCCCTCAGGCAATTAACTGAAACTGCGTGGCATTGTTCCGTGCCGTGAAGATTAAAGGAAAGCAACTGTCGGGTCTCTATCGCAGAATTCTGGATCTCCGTAGCTCAGATCACATACAATAAGGATGTGGACTTCTCCATGCATTTACCCATAGCTAGCTCAACATAATCAGAAGTCCCATGGCTGCTGCCAAAATGGACAAGCAAGCAACCAGCTAGGGCAAGGCTGCTGCCGCTGCACGGGAACTTGACTTTGGCGTTGCTCATAGGTATTGCTACAGTGCCTGCATTTGAGACTCTCAAGTTCATCTTCTTCAACTGGGATTAGGCCTGTCAATAGCGCACGTAACATGATGCAATTCGAAATGGACTTGTTCCCTGCTAGCTAGAGCGCTGCCACACTTTAAAAAAAAAAAATGGTCATATCCACATGCAAATTTCAAGGTGATGCAGCAAAAGCTCTCTTAGATAACAGGTTGAGAGACAGACGAACGAGAATGGATTTCCGACAGTGTTGGGTAGGGGGGGACATCGATACCGGCCGACATGATTGCATGTCTTTGCGTGCTGCAATCATGCGTCCTTGAAATCAACGCAACCCATCTCAGCCTGTGCACATGATTGCTCCTGCATGAATCGTAAAAAAGCCACTCACATGATAATAGTATTTAGTACTGAAACTTAGTATAAGTCTAAGCTTTTATGGGTTTTGACTTTGAAGCATATACATATATATGTATATATAGTTGTTAAATACTTTATGTCTAAAACATGTGTTATTACCTAGCATTATTACCACAGACTTTGCTATATTGACATTGTTTTTTTTTTTGCCAAATAATCCAATCTCATATTTCCATAATTCGAATATCACTAATAATTTAACATTTCTCATGGACTAATGATGCTCAAACCGACAATAGAAAGTAGAGTGGACCAACACTTTAGTCAACGGAATTCACTCGAGGCGACATGAATTTGAAATTTCATCAATTTAGTTTAAAATTTTAGATTCTACTTGACACTTTAGGTCATATTTTTGTCAAAAGGATTTAATTAAATGGTCTCTTTTTTTCTATCGAAAAATTTAATAGAATGGCCTAAGTATTAGACGGAACCCAAAATATTCAGACCAAATTGATGTAATTTCAAATCTAGTTCCTCAAATATCGGTACCCAACGGATTCAGGGGACAAATGTTATACAACATTTCTCATGAGTCGATGTATTATGTAACATTTACTAATTTTATCTCTATTTTTTTAATTGGAATGTCTTTCTTACTTCAAATTTGATTCAATGATCGGTTTGCTAATCATCTTTCGATAATATTCCTCGTGTTTCCGGTGCATCACATCACCAAATGTATATCTATAGATAGATCCTTCCATAAGATATAAAAGGAATCAGTCTGCTCAACTAAAGTAGTAAAAGCAAGAAATCCTCGTTTGAATCCGTAACACATATAAATAAACATTACAAAAAAAACCTTTCATATCATATTCGAATTTTATAAATATAAAATAATTAATTTTAATAATTTCATATCTTAATAATTAAGTTCAACTTAAATCTAAATTAATCGATATATATTATATTTTTATGAATCCATACATTAAAGTGCGAATAGGTATGCATATATGAACAAAAAGTTGTCAGGAAGAATAATGATTATAGCCATTTATATAATGTTGTAAATTAAGATACGATAATGAAGTGAAGCCCCCACATTCATCATTGAAGCTTATGAGGGTGTCTTCCAATTAAATTTTTTTTTTTGCCGATAATCAAAATGGGCCATTCCCAAGGACCTAAACCTTAGATTACTTTGCGTAATTGGGTCATCAAAACACAATTTTTGGGTCATTTAAACATATCCACAATTTGCTTTTACAAGCAATAAAGCCCCAATTGCAATTATTATTATTATTATTTTCTTTACACGTATCAGAACTAATTGACTTCCCTTGGACAATATTGGCAAACTTAACGGATTCTTATTGATTCGAATTTAAATAAGAGGGGTCTATTGAGAAATAGTATTTATTTTTTTATTGATAAAATTCGAACAGATAAAATGGGTATCGAAATGCCTTAAACAAACTGAATTGATCTCCCTTTCCCTTCAATTAGCAACACAGGCAATTGGGTGATCTGTTCACTCACTCAAGCAAATCTTCGCGTATCCCTTTTGCCTTATCATTAATTTTTTTCCATTTTTGGTGAAAAGAATCCCTAAATCTAAATGCCACCTCAAAAAATAATGCCTGATACTGCAACATAATTGAAGATTCGAGATGCCAGTGTTCAAGGGGTAAATCAATAAAGCAACACAGTGAGATCTGTTTTTAAGTACGAATCATTAGGGGGAAGAGAAGAGGTTCCTTAGAAACCACGAGAAGGCTCGACGGCAGACTCGGCTTCCATAAGGTTGGGAAAAAAATTATCCCAAAATGTGAAAGATGGAGGAAGAAAATTACGAAAAATTCGTGAAAAGCACGACGGACGCGGCGAGGGAATTGACTGGCGCGGCGGAGACTGTGCAAGGCTTCCCGGAAGCCCTGGCTGGCCTGAGCTAGGCGTTCATGCACCGGGTGTAGAGAGAATCCCTCATGCTGACGTGGCAGAAGGCCCCAACTCCTGACGCGAGAGGACATCGGCAGAAGCAGGGAGGAGAGAGACGGTAAAACCGCGCAAATAATAAATAAAGTAATAAAGTGAGATGCAAAGGTAAAATATTACCATTTTTCTTTTGAGCTTTTGTTATTTTTTTTCGATATATATACATATTTATATTTCGCTTTTCAGGGAGTGCACGTCACGGTTGCCCACATCCAATTTAGAAAAATTTATGGAACATCATATAAATTTTAGTCGAATTCATTTATATTTTGTTCAATTATTTTAATTTTATTCCATAAATTTATAGACATAACAAATTAGTTTCAGTATTCATTTGCCCGACTTGAAATCTTATTTATATCGCACTATCACTTATCATTAGAAGTTGCTAGCCTTGACTCTAGGCTGGCATGGTCAAGGTAACCCTAACCTACCGCTAAAAGATGTCATCTTTCATTGAGCGCGTAATCCTTATGGTTCGTTTGGATTAAGGGATTTGTAGACGATGGGAAGGGAGCATAGTTTTAAAAATTGGACTAGACCGGTCGGTTCAATTGGGAACTGATTACTCACCCGGTCTGGTTATCATAAATAATCCAATTACATTTTAAATTAGGTCAAATCCGATTGAACTAGCCGGTTCTCAGTCGAACCAGTGAATCTAATTGAACCGGTGAAAAAATAGATCAACTTAAAATAAAAAATAAAAAATAAAAACATATTATAATGTATTTATTTTATTTTACTAGACTTATATTTATATTTTATGTTGAATTTGGGATTAATATAATAACTATATTAATGATTTTTATTATAAATTATAATTAAATTATAATATTATGTCAATTTATTTGTAATATTATATTATTAATATTATTTATTAAACATGCGGTTCGTCCCATTAAACTCCTGGTCCGACCCATGAACTCATATTTTGACCGATTCCTGGTTCAGTCCGGTTTTAAAAACTATGAAATGAAGGGTTGAGGAGGGGAGTGGCAGGAAGGGGAAGTAGAGGTTGTGGATAGATTTATGAAGGAAGGAGAATTCAGTGTTAAAAGAGAGTAATAAACTATCATATTTTTAACAATATATATATATATTTTAAATTGAATTGAAGAGTGACATTGTAAAATCACCAAATCCCTAATCCCTCCTTATTCCCCCACCTTTGGAGGAATGTAAACACAAAAAGGATGGATGGTTATGGTGAGATAGCTCAACCTTCCAAATATCTCCATAACTCCCCTAAAATCAACAGTTCCTCCAAATCCTTCCCCTCCTTATCCCTGCAAATCTTCAACGTGAGGAGAAGTAAGGGTTATGGATGGCTAATATATATACCTCATTATCTTTATTTGGATAGTATTATGGAGGGGAGGAGAATGTTAAGTAGTGTAAATGAACGATTTTACCATTTACAATCTCATATACCTTTTAAATCAGAGAGCTTACGGTAAAATCCCTCATTATCCCTTCTCATAGCTCCCCGTTCTCCAAAAGTTTGAGGAATCGGAAAATAGAATGTTTGAGGGATTTGGAGAAGACCCTCCTGAATTTAAATGCCCTAAATGAGAGATTTTTCTACCCCTTGTAATCCAGTGTGTTTGGATTGAGCGGTTTGGATGAGAGGAGAGGGTTATGGAGGGATAAAACCTACTTAATTATCATTGTTTAGATAAAATTATGGAGGTGGGAGGAATGGAGGGTTAAACGATATAAATGGATAATTTTTTTTTTGTTTTTATCGTGCAATATCACCAAATCAGTCAAAACGTACCCCGAGACTAGTTTATAGTTGGACCGAAATTCTTAAAAAAATTTATGTCAACTTTCTCAACTTGAAATTCGATTCTTAGATAATCTATCGAGATTAGTGAGAGAACACTAGCTCTTGTTATTCCACTTGGATCAAATGTTCAATCAACGCACGACAGGTTTACTTTGTAGAACTCATCCAGAAAATAATTTATTTATATTCTCGAGAGTTATTTTTGTAAAAAATATTTTTCGGGTATATAAAATTTCGAAATATGTTCACGGAAAAATTTTATATGTTAAATGTTTACTCCTCCATCAGTTGGCTCGCCAATCGGGACTCCCTCGGCACCCACATCACAGGGGAATATTAAATTAATCCCACTCCATTGACTTGAAAGTAAGAAGAACAAGAGGAATCGAAATGATTTATTAATAATTATTGATAATTTTTCTCTGGGGTTGTACCTTAATAGTTAACTTCATGACGAATTTCCCTAAAATTTGTCACCTGGAAATACGATAAATTTAGAAATAAAACTCGTAGGAATAGAAATGGAAAAAAATGAAAAATGAAAAAAAGGGGAAAGGAAACACAGAAAACCCGAAGAAAGCGGGTCAAATAATCCGTCGGTCTCGCAAACACTTTCCGTTTCTTCCCCCATTAATGTATCTTCCCCACTCTCACTCTACTGTCTCTCTCTCTCTTGCTCTGCTCACGAAGCGACACTGCAGATCCAGGTTTGTTCCGAATCTTCTCAGCGGTTCTGATTCACGCTCTTGTATTGCCTCGCGGGCATGAGGAAGCTAAGTTTCGATTTTGCACGAGGTTTTCAGCTCGTTGCTGAACACTTCCCTGCTTCGAGCTGAAGCTTCATTTTAGTTAAGTGCGTTTTAAGTGTCTGCTGTGTTTGTTCATGGAGGCGGGTTGTGTTTTTCTTTGGCCTTATCAGCAGGTGAGGGGCGGAGCTGAAGATGCTTATCTTCTATTGTTTCCTGTTTCTGTACTGTGCGTCTAGAGTAATATTAGTGAGGTGCATTTATTTCGTTGGAACGGAAACTGACTGCCTAAATTCAAAAAGATGAGAAGGGGAAAGAGAGGGGCCTCTGTGATTCTGTTTTTTTCGTTCTTCTTGCCATATTGGTTCTCCTTTTGAAGCTGTCCGTTAAACTTTGTCATGAGTCCCGTTTATTAAGTGTGTATTTTGGATAATTGGATGAAAAATGTTAACTTCACCTCTTTCTTCTGTCAATTTCTATAAGTTGCAGGAGTCCCTTCCTTACTGAAGAGGATCTCACAATTGGTTTGACAGAAAGTGGAGATAGGATTGGTTCGTTAAATGGGTTGATTGAATTATTGATTTTAGTAAATCATTAACGGTTCCAACTCTCTGGTGTTGGTTTTTGTCTCTTTAGAGCTGTGAGAGACGAAGCAGGAAATGGAAGAAATACAGTCCCAGTCAGACAATTATAGGTCCTCTTCATCTTCGGCGAGTAGTCCAGCAAGTAGGGTACCATCAAGCAACTTCTTTTATTTACGTAAACCAGGTGCCCTCAGACAACCTATTTCATTTGAGGATTCACCTGAGTGGGAGGACACTGATGTTGATATAAGAGTGGATGATGGGGCTGATTCTATCCACATTGCGACAACTCCAGCTTCTCCATCCCTTTCAAAGCTTAACAGCGGGTCTCTTCCTTCACCTGCACTGCCTGAGGGGGCTGTCATTGCAAGAAAAAATGCAGGAGCATCTCTTGTCTGGAAGGATTTAACCGTTACTATAAAGGGTAAACGGAAGTACTCGGAGAAAGTGGTGAAGAGTTCAAACGGTTATGCCTTGCCTGGGACAATTACAGTGATTATGGGTCCAGCCAAATCAGGGAAGTCAACACTATTGAGGGCGATTGCAGGTTATCTACTCTATCTACTGTTGTGATTATGGCTAAAGATAATCATGCTTCCTCTTTTGTCAATGCTAGCAGCTGAAATTCTGTCTTACATTTACTTCAGGAAGATTGCCTGTTTCAGCAAAAATGTATGGTGAAGTCTTTGTAAATGGAGCGATGACTCACATGCCTTATGGCTCCTATGTAAGTCATAATTAGCATAGTTGTCATGTTTTTAAGATTGCTTCTTGTAACTCTGCCTCTCTGGCCATGATTTCTCCATGTTTCGGTCTTTTATTTTCAGTTATCTACTATGCACATAATTGAAATTTGTTACTGAAATTGTTGAACTCAGGTTTCTTCTGAGGTCGCTAATTAGGGAGTAAGCAGTGATACGATTACTTTGACTTGCGTGCTTTAAATGTAATTGTCTGTACTGTAACTGCTGATTGATGTGCTTACTTATGCGCTTTCATTATTAGTGTTATTAGACGCAAGGAAGAAAGTGTATTCTCTTCAATTAATTATGTACAAATACATTGCTTGTGTACAAAGAGAATCCTATCCTGGGAAAGAAACTAAAATAGGAAACTTAAGCTAATTTAGCTAATCTACAATATTTAGCTAGTATACAATTCATAACAATTAGTAAAGTGATTGATGATTCTATTTCTGAATGGATTACTCAACAAATATTTGTCAATTCACAGGGCTTCGTTGAAAGAGAAACCACACTAATTGGGTCTCTTACTGTCCGAGAGTTCTTATACTACTCAGCCCTCCTTCAACTTCCAGGTTTCTTTTGTCAGAAAAAGAGTATTGTGGAGGATGCAATCCATGCTATGTCTTTGGCCGATTATGCGAATAAACTGATAGGTGGCCACTGTTATATAAAGGGTCTTCCCAATGGTGAGAGAAGACGTGTCGGCATAGCTAGGGAGCTTGTGATGAGGCCACATATATTATTCATAGATGAACCTCTCTATCATCTAGACAGGTAATGGTCAACTCTCTTTTGCCCATCTTGCTTAACAGCTTACGCCTCCCTTAGCTTGTCACATGCTTGGTAGTTTTACTTTTAATATGGTCAATTTGTAGTTTCTCTATTGAATTTAAGAATTGATGAGGTGGGAAGGGTAAAAACATTGCCATTCTGGTTCTCGAATAGAAATCATGGGGCTCAAGATTGAGTAGCTGAATTTGGAATGACTGGAATCTGCTAAGGAACCTGATTAGTTAAAGTAACCTGCTTTTCTCAGTGTCTCTGCACTTCTGATGATGGTTACGCTGAAGAAACTTGCCAGCAGTGGGTGCACCCTTATATTTACAATATATCAGAGTAGCACTGAAGTCTTTGGCCTTTTTGATCGGATTTGTCTTCTTTCAAATGGAAATACACTATTCTTCGGTGAAACTTTGGCTTGCTTGCAGGTAAGCATAGTAGCAAATTGAACCCTGGTTCTCTTAATCTGATGATGGGGAGTGGACTCTGTTTGTAAATACTTATGAATAAGATCTGGAAACTCTTTTGTTAACATTGTTGGTTTTGACTAATTTAGTGTCTCTCTCTTTGAAGCACTTTTCCAATGCAGGATTTCCATGCCCAATTATGCAAAGTCCTTCAGACCATTTTCTGCGTGCAATCAACAGTGATTTTGACAGAATCATTGCTATGTGCAAAAATTGGCAGGTATTTTCAACTGCAACTGTTGGTCGCTGAGAGCGAATATGTTTCACAAGGATTCTGAAGAAAGTGAATATATCTTTGTTTTCCTTACAGTTATTCAAGTTGTTCTTGTCTTAACAAACAAACGAAACTTTTGCTGCATCAAAATAAGAAAATTACATTACTAATCATATAACACACTGATCATTTTGCACAACAAAACTCTATTAGAAGTTCTTTTAACAAAATTTAGTCAATCTTAATTTTGTAAGGACAAATAAATAGCCTTATACACCAAAGTCTCTGCCAATACAACCGGTGGAAAAACTTGCCCAATCCTTGATTTTCTTTGAGCATGACTTACATGGCTCGAACAGGATGACCATGGCGATCTTTCATCAGTGAATATGGACACTGCTGTTGCAATACGCACCCTTGAAGCAACATATAAATCATCATCTGATGCTGCTGCAGTTGAGGCAATGATTCTAAGACTCACTGAGAAGGTAATTTTTATTTTTCTAACATGATGTTTCCTCTCCTAAATTTTTATCTTTGCTTGGAGTTTCACATGAACCCCACCTGACACAGTGATAAACTTACAGGGATTTTAATAGAAAAGAGGCTTATTACTGTTCTCATTAGTTTTGTCTTTTTTGGTGATGGATGATTCCATCTTTTAATGCTCGTCTAGTGTCGACAATTAGATAAATAAGAGCCTGTACTGATTTAAGCCTTTTGAGGTCAATGTATAGCATGTTGAAGCTTCCTTTTGGGCCTCCTTCTAGCATGTTGAAGCGTCCTTTAGGCCTTGGCCTTGAACTTAGGCCAACTCTGCCTTTTTTTTGGGCTTGTATAGTGTTGACGATCTAACAAATAAGAGCCTGTACTGGTTTGAGCCTTTTGAGGTCGATCTATAGCATATTGAAGCTTCTCTTTGGGCCTTGTCCTAGCATGTTGATGCATCCTTTTGTTCTTTGCCTTGAACTAGTATCACTTTTGCCTACTAAGAATGGGTGCTTATGCAGGAAGGTCCACTTCTTAAAAGCAAGGGAAAGGCTGGCACCGCTACACAAGTGGCAGTATTGACTTGGAGATCACTACTTGTCATGTCAAGGGAGTGGAAATACTATTGGCTTCGATTGATTCTCTGCATGCTCCTCACTCTATGTGTTGGCACTGTTTTTTCTGGACTAGGGCATTCATTGTCATCTATTGTTGTAAGTTTCTGTTCTCCTTTTAATGTGTTTAGAATTGTTAAGACAGAATGAAAAATTGTAAGTTCGGGAATCTATTAATTTACTTCTGAATCTTGGTCTATTATCAAATTGTTAAGTGAGAAAACTATTCTTTGAACTGTGGCTGTTCTTGTCTCCTAATTTTGCAGACAAGAGTAGCAGCAATATTCGTGTTTGTATCATTCTCTTTGCTTCTTGGCATTGCTGGAGTTCCTTCAATTGTGAGAGAAGTCAAGGTAATGCCGTTTTCACCATCCAGGCAATTTTCTTTGATCAGTATAATTATAGTAAACCATCAAGATTTACTGATGTTTCAAGAAGACATAATATCTTAAGTCTTTTTGATCATAATAGTTTTACAAAACATTCCAAAGCCTAGAAAGGGTGCTGTCATACCATTGGACAGAAAAAATTTCCTGTGACATGCTTCAAAATAGAACTGCTTGGTTAGGCCCTTCATTGGTGAATGGTCTGATATTGTAAATTGTGTGATCCTCTTTTCCCCTTCTATTTTTGGATATGATGTCATGGCACGTGTTTTCCACAGATGTATGCCAGTGAAGAATCAAATCAGCATTCTGGAGCACTGGTTTTTCTACTTGGGCAGCTTCTCTCAAGCATCCCTTTCCTGTTTCTCATTTCCATTTCATCAAGCCTCGTCTTTTACTTCCTTGTGGGCCTCCGCAATGAGTTTAGTCTGCTGATGTACTTTGTCCTGAATTTCTTTATGTGCCTCCTTGTGAATGAAGGGCTTATTCTAGTAATTGCTTCAATCTGGCGCAACCTTTTCTGGGACATCCTAGTCTTGATGTCAATCCATGTCAGTCACTCGATACCTTACTTTTATTTGTTTGTGCGGTTTAATGTAGTCCCAAGGGGGAAATGCATTTTTTACCCTCAAAATCCACTGTATATATCAGGTGGTGATGATGCTTTCAGCAGGATACTTCAGAATTCGGAGTGCTTTGCCAGCACCATTATGGACATATCCAATATCATACATTGCTTTCCATACGTACTCGATCCAGGTAAGTTGTCCCCCAATAACATTCTGATTTTACTGTTTTTATTTTCTGGGCCTGGAATCCCAGTTCTGTACATCTCACTTTTGACATTGCGGATGATAAAAAGGAAAATTTTGAAAAAATGTGCTGGATTGGGTTTCTTTTTACAGTATATCATGTTAATGCATAGAGTTGAAAGTTTAATAAGAATTTGAAAAACCTGAATATTTCTACGTGCTTTTGTGAACCATCTTTGGTGTAAATTGGATGGTGTGTCAGTTACTGAAGATGGTATTATGGAAGTGGTACAGTTAGACTTACCGATTTCCAATCTAGGGAAATGAGTTTGATTTCATTTAAGGACACATCAGCTGTCCTTCCTCAATAGCCCAGATCAAAACCTATAGCAATAGTGTCTATTTTTGCAGATTTACTTTATGGTGTCTTTTATTGTTATGATGTGCAGGGGCTCCTCGAGAATGAGTATCTCGGAACTTCTTACGCAGTCGGGCAGGTCCGGACAATCTCAGGCTTTCAGGCACTCCAAAACTCCTACGAAATCTCAGCGAATGCAAACTCCAAGTGGGGAAACCTCCTAGCACTATTCCTGATGGCGGTGGGCTATCGGGTTCTCGCCTTCTTTCTGTTGCATTTCTGTGTCGTGAAAAACCCATTGCCCCATAGATTTTTCAGGTGTAGAAAAGAAATGAGCACCTAGAGGTGATTGCTTCCCTGACACGGATTTGTCCGGTCGTTTGGGATGTGTTTTGCTGTGGCTATGATTTTTGCTAGTTCAAACACACTGTACATTGATGCCTGAGTATTATCATGCGTTCATCATTTCCTCTGAATTGAGGTTTTTGATACTTCCGTGCTCGGTGGAAAATTCTCTGTAAACCACGCGGCTGGGAGCTTAGGGATGCGTTAGGCTACCATGTAGAACCGTGGCTGGGTTATGTATGGATACTAAATTTAGTACTCGGTTAGAATCTGTGTCGTTGTAACGACTATATGGTATTTGGAAATTGGAATCGGTACTGGAATGGGTGATACAAAGGAAAGTTGGTTCAAACTTGTTATTTTGTCATTTATATTGTTGGATTTCTTGGGCTTTCCATCTATATAGAAATTATGGATATTTGATGAAATTATATTCGAAGTAAAGTATGAATAGACGCTACCGGTGGACCTCTGAATTTAGACGAAGAGAACTTATTGGTCTCCAATATTGTAGATGGGGAGGAGAATTGGGATCTGTTGCAGTTATTCCTTGATCTTAATTCTTTACTGTTGGATATACTCTAGAGTATACCAAGGAGAATACATGCAGATTGGTAGGATCTTTTGGTTTGGAACTACTCTTCAGATAGCAAATTCTTCAGCAAGTCTGCGTATCGCCCGGCCTGTGATCTCCCAATCAATGCTAGTGTGGATGATTCTAGTTGGGGCAGCATATGGAAGGGCTCCACTCACCCAAGGGTCCACTCCTTCATCTAGTTGTCACCATAAAGTCCCCACTGCAGAGCATCCCCACTCTCGAGGTTTGAACTTTTCTGTTCTCTGTAAGAGCTGTGGAAATTAGTTGATTTCTGGAACAAGTTAGGATGCTTGGAATGGAAAAAAAAAAACTCTACTTTTAACATTCCTCTTACTCTCTGGAGATCAAAACAAACTGTTTTGCTTATCAAGTTCACAGTTTGAGCATTCCCTGGGAAAACATTTTCCCTTGGGAAATTTTGGTTTTTATGGAAATAACATAATGCTTTAGTTTTTCGAGGAACCGATATTAATTGGGACTTAAAACTCTGTAGTTTTGCAAAGATCAGCATAGGATTTTACGAGTCTTAGCAGATCGCCCGAAGTCCCTAAATCTGTTATAAATGTTGATCGGGAATTTCCAAAGGAGGGATGGATGAAATTGAATGTTGATGGGTCGACATCCACTAACCCGTTTCGTGCAGGAGCCGGAGGGTCACGGATGACCCCAGCAGGTAAATGGATAAAAAGGTTTTGGCAGGTCCTTGGGACAAGCTAATAGCCTAATCATTGAAGCCCGTTCTCTAGGACGGTGTCTACCTAGCCCAGAGAATTGGGGATCACACGACTCCATGTGGAGATGGATTCTAAGATTCTGTTTGGGCTTGTGTGTGGCAACGTAAACCCGAACCTTCTAATTGATTTTATTGTCGTGGATTGCAGAAGAACCTGTCGCGACTTTCGGGAGGTGACAGTGAACCATAACTACTGGGAAGCAAATCGTGCTGTAAAATTTCTCGCAAAAAGACTTCAGGTGAACTTTTGGACGTTCTGTTTCATGGCTTTGTAGGGCTGTATATGTCCAGATTAGGTGAACCATAACTACTGATGCTCCCTCTGTCTGGTGACCCAAGGTTCCACCCCATGGCGCTCTAGACGTGGGCGAAAAAAAACGTGCAAGAGGGAGCTCATGAATTGATGGTGATGGAGGAGCGGTTGATGGACGTAGGAAGGCCGCTGGACACGATGGCGTGGCGGATATCCAGGCCGCATCATGTACGGCGGCGAAGAGGTCGTCGTCAGGGTTGCTGTGGCGGACCTTGGGAGACTCGGCGGTGGACAGAGTGGGTGTTAAGGAAGTTGAAAGCCAAGTCGCGAGAAGCGACGCAGTAGGGGTGGCAGAAACATAATGTCGTTGATTCAGAGGGAATGTCGAGAATTTGATAAAGAGGGAATCAAATCTCAACGTCAGTTCTTTTCCAACAAGCAACTTCGATGGGAGGGTGGTATCTGTCACAGAGGTTGGACTTCACCCGAATTTTTCCGATCTTGCGGTGTTGAGCAGTGTCTCGTACACTCTCAGCCAATCCAAACACACGCAACAACGTAGCTTGGCGAGGTTTAGCAACAAAGAGACAGAACCGAACAACATAATGTAAGGGAAATCTCACTCATATTCACAATCCGAACTACAAGAATGCAAAACCCTTACACGATTCCACATGGACACTCCAAGTATGTGCCTTTGTGCGTCTTGCACCTGCACTCCTCACTTGGACAAGTGAACTCGCCCTGGGAGTTCACGCACGACTGGAGGGACGGGAGAGAACGCTACCGGCCTTCCTCCTGATCTGGCTTGCTCGCTCACCAAAAGTCATCTGAGTGTCTCCCTCCGTGTTCTCCTCTGGCCTGGTCGTCTGGCTGCCTCCCATTTATGCTTGCAGGGGTAGGTTGTCCAACACCGGCCAGCCATGCCTTCTCCCACCTATCGAGCAAGAGTTGGTGACTGCAGCAGTCGGATTGACAGCAGCAGTTAGACTGGGTGCTTGCTAGCTCAGTCCTTTGATCGAGAGCCCATGCCCCTACGACCTACTCTGGTCTGGTTCGGCCGAGTTTCACTGACATTCAGCTCGGCCCTGGGTCCATGCGCGCGCCTTGGATTCTTCCCTGGCGCCCGCGGTGCCGCTCGGCCATGAGTGGTCATCCTTAGGGAATTTGGCAAGGCTTATGGCATTGCTAGAGCGACCGGGTTGCCCATCATGGAGCGAGTGTTGGGGGAGCACTCGGGCGCCGGTGGTATACCAGCTCGCCTTGGAACGAGTCCTGCGAGAGCCTAGGATGTCCCCGTTGTCCGCCCCTGAGAGCCACTTGCGGGAGCAGCCGCGCACACCGCTAGCCAGTCCGCTTAGGGATGAGGCTTGCGGGAGAACCCTTTCCCCGTGTCGCTTGCTCGCTCGCCCTTCCATACCGGATGATCCTTCGGTGGTCTTTCCCTGATCCAGGCCCTGATTGCTGTGCGATTGAGGACCCACATAGCGGCCATATTTATGTCTGAGCATTGAGGGGTTTACAGTATCTCAGTATACGGATGGTGCGCAGAAGGGTCGAAAGGCAATTCACAAATTGTAGGCCGAGTTCAATCTAAGGCTAAGTGGGTCCTCCGCTTCTACTCTCTCCATGGCGGGTCGAGTCACCTTGGCCCATTCAGTAATTTAAGCAATCCCTACTCACACGATGACCACTGTGAAGCTTCTACCCCTTATACGCAAAGTATTTGGTACCTCTACAATGATTGGGAGAGCTGTGGGGCTTTGGATTGCGATGCCAGTGCTGATGTGATGAAGCGCGATATATAGGACTTTCTCGGACTATTCGACCCAATTGGGACGCGTCCAGTACTGATATCGCTATCTCCACAGCGCCCGGTAGTTCAACTGTTGGCTCGGGGAGACCATTTTCTTAGCCTATCGGTCCAACAAACTTCATCTTATTAGAATATTAAATTAGTGAAATTATCAGTAGGAAGTTAATACTTCTATTTTGGAGGTAATTCAATAAATTTGTTATGTCGAATTTATCATAAGAATTTACCACGAATGATAGATAATAATGAAACTAACTAAAAATTTACCTAAAATTAAATAACAAATTTATTAATATCTGAAATTGCTAAAAATAAGAAAAACTAAAGTGAAAATGCAAAAATCTTCATATGATAATAAATTAGAGTTAAAGAAAAGCTATTTTAGCAAAATTTAATTATTATGAAAGGTGTCAAAACTAAATTTATATATTCAAATAATTATTAATAAGGATTGAGAAAAAAGAAAAAAAAAAGTAAATTACTTCTCACTCACAGTACAGTACAAAATATAAATAACGCAATATATAGAAGTCATTAAACTCTAATTAATTTGGTTTGAGGTGAGTGATCCTACTTAGGAGTAAAACTCTAAAAATATAAATTATTTTCCCGTTCAGAAGACTCAAACCTCAATAATTTATTTAGAAGAAAAAGATATCGAATAATTTTAATCAGTTGAAATCTAAAAATTTGAATTTGTATAATACTATATATTTATCAATTCTTCATATGAAATTGTCAATCATATTATCTTATCAAGAAATTTTTGCATTATTCTAATTTTTTTTCAAAATAACATTCGGCGTAGTCCAATTATGTAATATTTTTTGATAGATATTACTAATTTTCATATTTATGAAAATTAAATATGTAATTGTAAAAGGGAAAATTATTGATAAATTGGGGAAAAGACAATGTTTTCAATGAGTAGTTACAGTTTTACAGCTCATTTCATTATTCAATTATTATTACTTATAAAAAAATTACTCAACCATTATTATTCCTTTTTTAATAAATTTTTAAATTTTCAAAAATGAGAAAAAAAAACTATCTCATGAGCTCCCATTGCGTCCACTCTTACTTATCACCGCTCAGCGCGTGGACCCCACGCATTAAAGTCCCCAACAGATGTCAGCTGAGAGACTGTGGCCCGGGGGCGAGCGTGCACCTAACTGCTTAAGTACGACCGCTCGGGGCTTTGCATCTGGAACGATCAGTTGGCGGGAATGAGAGACTAGACGAAAACGCGCAATTCCACGTTGGATATCGTAACGTATAATAATGTGCCACGTGGGATTTCCACGTCAAACTCCTCGCCGCGTCGGCTGTTCAGACTTGACCCGGACTGCGTCAGCGATGCTGAGAATTGCAGGCAACGGAAATTCAATTTTCCTTTTCTTTTTCATTTTTCTCTCTGAACAAAAAAAAAGAAATGATAAATGGATAAAGTGCTCTACAACGAAAAATTAAAAAAGAAAAGAAAAAAGAAAAAAAGCCAAAAACCCTCTTCTGCAGAATTGTCCGTCTCTGCATCTCCTCCTCCTTCGTCATCTTCTCTTTCTCCCTGTTCGATCTCCATGAATTCTCATCTTGTCCTCTAACAGCTATTCTCCCGTACAATCTCCTTTTCCTTTCTTGGCCGCTTGGAGGCATCAATGTCGATGGCGTCGCTGTGGAACGGCGAGAGGGCGGTGGTCCTGCTCTTCGTTTCGCGCGTCGTCTTCTCCCTCCCCATCTCTCTCCTCTTTCACGGCCTCGCCCTGTGTTTCCTCGCCCTCGCTGCCTTCTATGTTGAGATCCGGCTCGAAAGCTGCCCTCCCATCCCCCAATTCAAGACCAGGTAAATCATAGCATTTGGCGTCATCACGCCGCTCTGAATGCTCAGGGGATGACTTTTAAGTTATAGCTGCGGTGTTAGCCTCATAATTGTTCGATTCATATGCTAATCACGTAATGGATTGTGAGGAATTAGCTCGCCATCAGAGGGCAATTTGCACTTTGTGCTTGAAAATTTTCACATTGCTGTCTCTCAAAGCATGATCACGGGAAGCTACCTGGGAAGTGGCTGCCGCTGTTATTATTCTTTTCTGCGGACTTAATTGAAGAACAAAATTTAGGGCTTTGATGGATTTTGAGTCGATTAAGTTGATAATGTTGTCTTTTTTTCACCTAATTCAGGCCAGGTGCTTCATCAGGGATGCTATTAGGAGCGGTTACGCTGCCCACTGTTTTTATCTCTAAGCTCGTACAGATGTCAAGAGCTCTTTCTCTGGATGGAGTTCGCCATGAAGGTATCTTGGTCTCTCTAAGCCCATATGTTGTTCATTTCCCTAATGCAAAAGAGAGAAATGACCTCTTAATGGGCCGACCCATGCTTGAATCTGAATTACTCATGGTACATTGGCCTTTGGTATACACTGAAAAAAGAGATAAATGATCAAGTGGCGACAATTTCTCTACAAACTATCTATGCACTTGTACTGAATTAACAATAGAAGGTGATTTTCTTTATTTCAAAGGCTTTGCTCGTGATTCATAAAAAAGTGAGTGCAGATTATGTATTTATGATGCTGGTTATTTTTCTTGCATTTAACTATGCCGTGATGGTGATGTTATGGTTTCTGAGCTTCAGCGTGCTTCTTTTCTTTGGTGCAGAGATTGACTATGTGAAAATGCAGTTTTGGGCAGTATGTGTCAGCTGCTTGGGCGTGCTTCTCTTCTTTCATTTAGTTTTGAGGGGTTCTTCACATCCACCAAGCTCTATAAGTCATTGTGGTGGGAAATTTGCACGACATTGCATAACGCTGTGTTCTACTTTCTCCTATCTCTCTTTTTCTGCTATATGTTATTACGGTAAGTGCTACTCTTAGAATTTATTAGACCATCTCTCTCCTGGCTCCCTTATCTACCTCTATGTGTCAGTCTACATGGCCCAATATGCCTATACAACTAGTAATCAGTATAACTTGGTAATTAAGATGTAGAACTTACTGCAGTTTAATAGCTTCCCTATATTATACTAATGCTGATCTGTATCTTTCCTCCATTTTACTTTTTGCTTCATCTTTCACCTGACTATAATTGTTTTCTAATTTCTTTTTCAGGTTTACGGCCAGCATTGATGCCTTTTTGGGCACTCAGTCATGGGTTTGCAGCAGTAAAATTAATAAAGCATCTACTCCACACTTTTCCGTCGTGTGCCTCTATAGGTGCTCATTTGCCCAAAATTTCTGTGGAATTCACTGCTCTGAGCAATGGACATTTTTAATTTTGATATGCTGATAGTATGCAATAATGCATGAATTTGGTTAGTAGCTTTAGCTTGAGTATAGAGATTTCAGTATCACTGTCAAAGTGAAAATAGTTTTTCTCTCATGCCATTTCCCCCTTGTTTGGTCTGCTTCATGCTTTCTTCCTTGTATATATTTCAGGGGAAGCACTTCTTGTTACTGCTGGGCTAGTTCTCTACTTTGGGGACATGCTGACTTGTACTTTCACAAAGGTTATATTTTTCTATTTTCTTTTCTGATTCATGATTTGGCATCTATTTACTTGTGGTACTTTACAAATGTAAATATTCATGCTATTGGTTGATTAACTTCAATTGATTTTCTAAAAACTTTTCTTTGCACAGGTCAACAAAAATCTTTCATTGGACATGACTTCCTCTGGTTTTGAAATTGGTAGAAGTAAGATAAGCACCATTATTGAGGTATAATTGCCAGGTTATAAGATAATTTCTGTCAGTGACACTGAATAGATATTGACAAAAGTTTTCTTTCATACAGGGGTTACTACTTGGTCTTCTTGTTTTTCCTCTGCTGTTTAAAGTCTTGGTCCGAATGTTGGGCAAATTTTCAAGTAACCCTATCTTTGATGCAAGGGCACCCAGCGAGCTCAGGAAATCTGTCCTGTTCTTTATGTCCCTCGGATTTATCTTGACCATTGTCATTCCATCCTGGATGCAATTTGTTCAAGATTTTAATTTACATCCCATTTTATGGTATTATTTCCCTGGTAAACTATTGTGGTATATTTTTGAAAATTCTATAATTGCTGAGTGCTCTTACTCATAATAACTCTCTGCTTGCAGGATCTTTTCTTTTGTTTTCCATGACCCCCTAAAGAGATTATCCTTATGTGTATACTGGGTGGCGTTGATATATGCATCAGTTTCAAGGTTTTACAATATCTCAAAGGATAGTAAAGTTGAAAGGATTCTTCTCCGGAAATATTATCATCTGATGGCTGTTTCAATGTTTTCACCTGCTCTGATTTTTCAGGTGACTTTCCCTCTGGAGAATTTATCCTATCATATCTACAATTATTTCCTTTTACTTTAATTATTATTTTTGCATGATCTAATCCAATTGCTATTTTCTTGTTCTCTCAGCCAGAATTTCTGGATCTTGCATTTGGTGGAGCATTAGCAGTTTTCTTGGTTTTGGAAATTATACGAGTAGGTTCTGTCATCTGACAACTTCATTTCTTCTACAGCTCTGCTTGCTAAGAACTGTATCAAACTTGAAGGATGGCAGAGTCCTTAAGTCAAAATAACTTTTTCATGTCTTTGTAATGTTTTCTATCATGCATGTTATCTAGATCTGGAAGATTTGGCCTTTGGGGCAACCTGTCCACCAATTTATGAGTGCTTTCACAGACCATCGTGACTCTGATTTGCTAGTCATAAGGTATTTGGCAGCTTTCTGTAAGCAGGAACTGTATTTCTTAGTCATATATCCTATCTCCTGGCTCACTTTTCCCCCATATCTTTGTGCATTCCTTAGCCACTTCTCTCTCTTATTGGGATGTGCTCTTCCTATATGGTTGTCTTCTGGGTATAATGATCGACCCCTTGCGCCCTTTGCTGGAATTTTGAGCCTTGGCATTGGAGATACAATGGTAAGTGCGGTCATTCATTAGATGCATTCATATAATTGTGATAAATGTGGTCTTTTATAGTTAAACATGAAGCAGTTAAAAGCATATGTCATAATCTGGAAAAGCATCGTTAAAATTGCTGGAGATATCTTTGCTGTTTCAATGCAGGCATCAATGGTCGGCCACAAGTACGGTGTCCTTAGATGGAGCAAAACTGGGAGTAAGTTGTAATTTGTTAATCAATGTCATTGCTAAAGTTCTTCCATATAACTTGCTGATGGGTTTGTACAACCTACGACTTCATCAGAGAAAACAATTGAGGGCACCGCAGCTGGTATAACATCTGTGTTGGTTGCTTGCTCTGTTCTCCTCCCAGTCTTGGCCTCGAGCAGATATATATTGTCACAGGTACCTATCTCCTCTCTCTCTTTGACAACTTCAAATTCTTCTACATTCTTGATATTGATGGTGAAGATTCTTCCATCATACTTCTTTCATTCTTAGAAGTTTTGGCAAGCTTTCATGTTTTAACACTCATAACGTAAATAATTTTGCAGCATTGGTCCTCACTGCTTATAGCAGTAGTATCAAGTGGCTTGCTCGAGGCTTATACTGCTCAACTCGACAACGCTTTCATACCACTCATCTTTTACAGCCTACTCTGTCTGTAGATGCTGCAGCTTCCTTCCAACTCATAATCGTTATTCAGTGATCAAGAAATTCACACACTAGTCCGTTGTCTAGCGTACAATATTCTTGTGCTTCCCTCAGAAGCATTCTCTTTTGTAGATATTCACACTCAGATCTCACACCCTGCTGTATATAGTCATAAAGTAGAGAAAACATAGGCCTAAGCACGGTAACGTTGAGTTTATTCCAATGATCAACGCATATGAGTGATACCATTTTTTGGGGGAGATTGCATAATCAGCAGCATGCGGTTGTCATGAGTCATCTGTTGTACTTGTGATAAGGTCGGTAACAATAGTGTAATAACCCCATCCCCCTAACAGATTCTGTTGACTTTGCACCATTGTTGATTTCATTTCACCTTACCATATATTTGACTTTTGAATTAATGAGGTTCGGTATATGGTTCACAATTAGTGGTCTACAAATGAAGTTGACTGAACATGGCAATTTTCCCAATCTGAAGAATTGAGGCGCAATCAAGATTTTACGGTGAGGAGATCCACTCCCTAAGTGAGGGTAGCTCAACGCACATTGTAATCGGAGAGAACGCACAAATTTATCATTATCAGAATAAACCAGTGATCTATTTGCTTCTGATGCTTTTTAGGAGCATTTGAATGGTATTGGCAAGGATGAGACTGGTTTTTATATGCCTAAGGATTGACCAGACTCCACCGTCTCTTCTCCTCTTGATGTAGGAATTTTTATTTACACTAAGTTGCTTGGAAATCCGATAAAGCTTGTGGTGGAGGAGGAGATGTTGAGCTTAAGGTAGAAAAGATTTTGCATTGGTTCTCGAACAGCGATGCATCTTTTCCTGTCTCAAGCTGAGGCAAAAGCGCTGCTCTTGACCTCCACGATCCCTAAGTCTTGGAAGATTGCTTTCTTCTGCACAGATGCGCAAATCATCTCCCAATCATTGCAGGACTTGACATAAGCCTCACGGGATTGCAAGTTGACAGGCAGAGAGCTGGGGGTGCGGTGGGGGACCGGCACTCTACTAGATAGAATGAGAGCTGGGGGGCCCGGCTCTCTCCTTGGTGATGAATCTGGGAGCTGGGTGACCCGGCCTTCTAAGTCCAAGCTGGTTGATCTGCTTGCTCGGGTGCTGGGCGGCTACCGATGACCTGGGAACACGAAGAGCCCATGCACTAATTTATCTCTTATCGCAAGTCACATTAGTCTCTGATTTTGTTCATGTTGTTAGATTTTTTTTTATTACTGGGATTGTATTTGGATTAAAAGGGCAAACAATTTATATGCTCGTGATTCGTGCCAGATGGGTTTGCATGAATGGTTGACAAAAAGAAAACAATCCTTTCTATCAGTCTGGCTATTTACTAGAATATGAAGCTCGACCATCGACACCTTTAACACAGGGTAGTTACCAGAATGGCTACTAAAAAGGATTCCATATCGATCATAGCTGAGCATCACGTCCACGTCTTCTGATACCCACGGTTGGTACGGTGATAATATTTGATGATGTTGCGTGGGCATTAACAAATAAGTGTAATTATAGGGAGATTTTACGATTTAACTATTGAATGACTTAACAAATTAATCGAGTTAAGAGTCCAAGAAAGGCTCGTGGTTTCTGTCGAACCATCAAGCGATTAGATGTGTGCCACGCCAGTGAAAAGACAGATCGTAGAATTGCAGGGATTTGCGAGTGGGCTGCAGCAGGGTGACCAGGGAGATGCCAGAGTGTGAAGGAAGGCCACTTTTCTCTACCTTGTAGAAAACGAGGGGAAATTGCAAGACACGATCATATTGATTTCTATTTCATTTATGACCCTATTTTTATCTGCTTCCCCACTGATGTTTTATGTACATTTCCACTGTGTCAAAAATGATTTCAATAGGTGAGGATCCATTGAATTCCGGTCCTAATGAGACCTCTTTCTATTTCATTCATGCGCACCAAGCGTCTTGTATGTGGAATGTTATCCTAACTTTCTCGACGACATGCGTGGAATTTATCTCACCTCTCTCGCGGCCTAGCTAGCTGCAGTTCCTGGAGAAATCTTCTTATTATCTCCGAGAATTCAGAATTCTCATTATTGCTCTGTCTTCTCGGATGTTGCTCAATGATTGAAATCGTCTTCGGCATTCTGTTGGCATGAGGCTGTAAGGTGGATCGAGATCATGCAGTTACGAGGAGATGACGACCCACCTCTCGGCTTGGGAAACTTTATCAATATATTGACTACGAGCTAGGTTTCGCATGCAATTATTACATGGTAGAATCTAAAACCAAATGAGAGATCATAGAGGTGTTCATCAGTGTAATCAAGTTCAATACCCACCTTTTCCGTCTACTTCGCATTCCTCTTATCCTTTTCCGTGCCGTCGATGTCACAGCCATTCAAGATTTCACTTTCATGCCGCCCCCTATCCCCACGGTCTACTCTACCTTCCAACTCCTCTATTTGATGCTGCTTTTGGTCAATTTGCCGTACGGTTCTGTCACAACTGCTCGGAATCTACAGCTTCATGTAAATATATTTCAATGGGTAGTCGTGTTTGATCGGAACGAATGGAGATCTGAGATATCTATTAAAGTTGGAGGAGTAGTCTTATTCAGAAGAAGAAGGTGATAGGACATGTATCCCCACGGGAGCCGACCAGGGCTTCGAAAGACAGTATCGATGCCTGTGTCTGTCGTCACGCTGGATACCTTTTTCCACAGTTCTTGCATGCAAATGAAAATTCTCAGATGTTTTTCTTTTCCTCTAATTTTTTGTATTTTTCAGCTGAGCTGTCCATTAAATTATGCTGTGGGAGAGGCAATAGCATAGATCTAATTTGCAAGAGCCGCTTCTTCAAAGCCATGAACTCCTGGGTTTGATCCCGATTATTAGCATGATCTCCATGCCGCATTCATCTCTGTCACACTTCATCTGTCTACTAGCTGCAAGTCGGTACTGATTCCGATAGTCGACAGTTTGGCGTCCTCTTCTTTTTAAATCACATATATGTGATCACTACTAGCATTCTCTAGGCTTTTCCACGATTTCGAGCCCATCACAAGACTTCGATCCACATGCAGTGCGTATGATCAAATAGTTATGCTTATCTATTCAATTCAACTAAAGAGAGAGACTGGCGAAAATATCTCATTGAAAAAATCCAAACAATAGAGGATAGGCCCCATTTCCTCCCCTCTACTGCAGTACAGATATAACATGACTCGATTACAAAGAGCTCCACGATATTGGAAGTTAGGTTGCTGTCAACTCATGACAGATAACCTTGAAGAGCACGCAGCATGTCTCTCGAACACGTGATTGATTGGAAGTTGAACGATCGATTACAACTTTGAGATACATTTCTTCCCCGAATTTTCCGAATGTGAACGGATTGTGTACATCAATCAGCTGATGGACTCTCTCTAACAGCTTCTGACCCTTTGACCTCCTAAAATGGCACTTCTTGGTGCCGGGAGAATATGCGTTGCGGCTGGGTGTGGTCCATTTGTCCACTATGACCTGAAAGAGCCATTGAATGATGTTGCCCTAAGATATCCTTGCTAAACTCATCACCAGTCCTCCGAAAATGTGCAGCACATGCATCTTAACCATCAAGGGCCTCTCGAACGAATGTCATCTTACACACGTCCTGCTGACTGATTCACAGATTATGTCATGACCGGTGTTACCGACACAATCATACCGACTTAGGGTTGAGAACTAATTAAGTCGAAAGCAACCACAAAGTAACAACTACCGATATCAACTCGAAGGAAAAACTGAAAGTTAAATCAAGTTTTTGAGCCCTTTGTCAGTGATGCGGAAGTCCCATCATTACGCTCAACTATTTGAAGAATTGGTCGTGCGTTATGGCGAGCGAGGTTTCTGTGGGCCCAAAATGTCTCACACCAGCTAAGCAAATATAAAAGCGGATCCACAGCAACTTCAGTGCCCCGTCAACAGATAAAACCCTAAAAGTCAATTGGCCTTTTGCGGTTGCTTTTTCCTGCCCGAGCCATCCGTCGACATAGAAAGTGTTGCCCGCCCAATTATTTAGAGGTATAGCGGAAATGACTTCATGTGACAACTTGAATGGTGGGAGGACCACCGTTCTTGACAACTTTTTCCATGAAAACGTACTCTAACAGATAGAAAATATCACCCCTCCCAACTAAATGCTGGCAGGACCAGGTGATTCAGATAGGAGCCGTCGACATCGTCGAAAGGATGATCCTGTTCAAGGAAAAGGACGATCCCGTTCCCCAGTGGAACGTTACGGTATCTATCTGACCGAACACGTTGATTAGATCGGGATGACGATCACATGGCATAGCCTAGCATCTTTAACATTAGCTACTCCTTTGTTTCAGCTAAGGAGGGACGCACAGAGGATCTGAGAGCGTATATAGTGAAAAGAGAAATAAAGTTCATATGAAATGTTAGTGAGGAGAATTAAATACTTAATTTCTGAATTTCAAGTGAAGGGGAGTATGATTATATTGAACCTGCATGGATGTTCTAACCGCTAGCAATATACCTAGCTGTACCCAACACCATTATTGGAGATGAAGTACCAATAAATACTAAATATTTTAGGTCCTGTGTGTGCTTTCCATTTGTACACTCGCGTCACCATGTGTGCTTGCCATGTCAACGGACGTGGATAGATGGCAACATTATTAGTATGTATCAAATTATCATCAATCAACGAATTATTATCATGGATTTGATTGAATTACATGATAGAATTAATGTCTTGAAACTAATTTAATCCGTTTGAAATATTTGGGATTCAATTTCGAGAAAATGAGAGTCGTGTGACCCACGATCATTTCGTGGATTATAACGTGTTTATTAGTACACCCATCAATTGTAGAGTATGATGGTATTATACTCTATCAATACGATGGTTTAGTTAGTCTTGTCCGGCCCCGACATGTCGTCCTATTTAATGAGAACAATTGGATCTGCCGTGGTATCTTCTTTCTGTCTTTCTATTGGAGATTCTGCTGCTCCATTGATGAGTTATTTGCTCGTGCTTATATTTATTATATATTAAGTTGGTGAAGATTATGAAAAGATCAAGTGAGGAATAATCAAATCAAATCAAGTGAGCTTTTTAATCCCTTTCGGCTTGGACGTTATTCTTAACTATGAAAATATTTATATTTTAAAATAGTTAGTTATTGGAGTAAAATTTAGGATAAATTGTAAAGAAGAAATCATAATATTTTCCTTTATTTTTCTCTAAAACATACATAATATTTAATATTGGCATAAATAAACATGATATTTACATTTTTTTTTACAAAATGACAGAGTATAAATGGTGTTAATTTTTTTTTGTCAACCACTAACCTTGCGTATCCATGTAGCACGTTCTTGACGTGTGGCAATATACACGTAATATTATGAAAAATGTGCGAAATCACCACAATCATCACGTCATTAACAAACATAATTTTTAACGGGTATTAATATGTACATTGTTTCGTGAACAAACTATTAAATGTCATATATAAATAAGTGTCTATATATCTTGAGAAATCTTGAATAATATTATGATTTTATTGATAGTTTACTCTAAAATTTAATAAGATTACTTGAATGAGAAGTGCAGTAGTGGATATTCACTTGCCACAGAGAGGATCACCTTGTTAGTACGATGGAGAACTTGCTTTTTGTAGGCTAAAAATATGACCCAAGTAATATATGTAGATGATATTTTATATTGGATGTAAAAAAACTTACAACCCTAAAAGATCCAAAAATATGTATATATTTTAATCATTTACCTTAATAATAAATTATTATCTCTGAATTAAAAAGTTAATATTTCAATTTTACTATGAACCCACTACCACTAGAACAAATTTTCCAGACAGTCTTTGCCGCCTCAAATGACCTCCACTGGGTGGTAATGTTAAAAGTCAAAAGGACACAGCCCCGACTTCGGCTGATCAGAAGCAAATCGGCTAAATTGAAGACTCGGGTTGTGGGAGGGCCGGTGTTCCCTCAAGACTCCCTTCTACTCTGCTCATGTATGGAGAGATTCATACAAGAAAACTAAGACACACATAAGTTAATGGCTTCAGAAATCTCAATTTTTACCAAGACCTCGTAAATGGCAGGGGGTTGTGATCAGAGCTCACTTGTGCTTTGTTTGGTGTGTATTCTCACATATATCAGCCTTAATAGTTAATCCGAATAATCCTTCCATAATTTTGGATTTTGTAATTTTCTTTCTCTCTAACACATTTTCCCCATATGCTTACTCTCCCTCTTCTATTCCTAAGAAAAAAAATTCCCATTATTTTTGAGGGAAAAAAAAAAAAGGAGAGAGCCTTCTTATACATACTCTCCCTCCTCTATTCCAATACAATTTCCCTTATTTGAATTATAATAAATTTCTAGGTAACTTCTAAACAATTGATTGTCATTGCGAAACACACTACCTTAATATTCATTGGGAGTGCAGTGGGATGTCATTTAAGTGTCTTTCACGAATTTTCAAGCCAAAAGCAGGATTTTGTCAAATGTTTGAAACAACCTATTATTCGTTTAATCTTGATAGTTGGACATGAGACCCATGTGTCAGGTTAATTTCTTGCTCATTGCTCACCCCCTCCCAAAAACCACCCACTTAAAACCAACTCCGTGGAGTCTCTCATTCTCCATTCACCGCCCAAAACCATCTCCACTGGGTATCTTCTCCATCGTCCCCACGCCACCTCCTCTTATCTAAAGCCCGAGGGCCGAAGCTGCTTCCTCCTTCTCCAGCGACCCCATGCCCTAAGCGACCTCCTTCTTCTCTGACGCCCCCAACACCATAGCCACGTCCTTCACCGATATTTGAATTCGGGGTTACTCCAACATCAGTTAATTCGACATTTTTTCATCCACCAGAGTTGCCATTTGGGCGAATAGGAAAAGTGGATAATACTGGAAGAAATTGACGGCATAGGTCGTGGGAGGAAGGATGAACCTCGAGAGGAAGAAATCAAAGGCAGAGGTCGTGCAGAAAAAGGATGGACGACGGAGGATGCGGGGTATGGCTGGTGGAGGCAGCGGTGATTTGGGTCTACGTTTTGAATAGGTTAATAGTATATTTTGAAATTTTATGAGTAGTAAGGGTATAAAAAATACATATTCTATTTTTGAAATTAAAAAATATATATTTATATATATTTTACCACATCATGCTCAAGTACCAACATAAAAATAATACTATAGACAATTTAACGAACACTTAAACAATATTTAACAATATCTCATCCATGTTAGCAATTCATTAATGATGATTAATGAATAGAACTTAAATGTGACGTAGACAAAACAAATAAAATAAAAATAATTATTTTAAATTTAATTGTAAAAAATAACAAATACATAAAACTATTATTGTAATTTCCCTTTTTCTATATAATACCTAGATGGTATCTTACAAAATTTTAGATTGAAATCCTATGTTATTGAATTCAAAAGTTGGACTTTACTCAGAACTTGAATCACACTACAAGTTTCGGAAATCTTAGTTGAATACATAAAAAAAAAATATTTTCTTTTCCTTCTCATCATGATAACTTTAAACAAAATAGTTATTTCAATATTTTTTTATATAAATTTAGTTGTTTCTACGGAATCCGGTATGCGCTAGGTTTTCATAGTTTAACTTGGTTTTCATTACTTTAGTATAGTTATATTACTAGAATTTCGTAGAATTAATTGAGCTTGTTTTACATAGATCTTTAGTATATTTCATTATTATTTGTCATTTACTCGAAATTATCGATACTTTTGACATGATAGATATGTCAACTAAAAGTGCATAAAATAAACGACTTAATATAGTATAAGTAATACAAGAATTGGAGTCGGAAGAAGTTATGCTCAACAACAATTTCACGTTGGATATCTGATTCTGTCCTTGAAACAGTCGGGTAACCAACTCAAGTTCATGGGAGGACAACCATCTCAATAGTCCATCTTCACACATTTGTAATAACCCAGAAAATTTCATTTCTATCAACTAGTCGATGTTCAAGAACGAAAACCTATTTCTGCCCATATAGAAAAACTAGTGGCAGTGTATCACCCTATTGATCGAGTGATAGCATAGAAACTGATCTGGTCCGGCGGGCTGGAAGCGTTCCTCAGTGTGCCTTGGATCTTGCAAAGAAGCCAGATCAGGTGGTGTTTGCCTTAAATAGCCTTTCGATATTTAAGTCTGGTAAAAGTGGTGGGAAAGGGAGAGGAGAAGAAAGCGGAGGAGACTGGAGAGGAAATGTGTGCGTAAGAGTCTTACCTTGGCCCCCATTGGGAGGAGGGATATATAGGTATTGACTAGAGTGAAGTCGGCATCAGGTGAGGCCGCCGGAGGGCCGAGTCGCTTCAGGTTGGAGTCAGTTAGGTCAACTTCGATCCAGTGGTCGGATCAGGTACAGGGACACGTGTCGGCTGATCGAGTGGTTCTTGTTGGTCGTGACCGTGAGCGTGTTGTCATTCATCATGAGCAAGGATGTTGATGTTTTTTTTTTTATTGAAGTTTTGCTTCACCTGGTTATGGACAAAATTACTATAACCAACAGTAATTTGTTAAATTAGTAATTAAAATCTAAGCACATAATATTCGTACACTGTGATAATATTGTGCATGCATATTTATATAAAGAAATGCATTAGGGGTTTTCCCCAATCCAACGAGAATTTTACATTTTTATAGGTGACGAGCATCATCTATATAGTGATTGTGTCAATAATAAAATATCTAAAATGGGTACTATTTTCACAAAATTAAAATAGGTTAATTATATTGAAATATATATAGGTGAGTGAGGACGGAGTGATTATTTAAAATGTGAAAAGTAATGCACAAAATATTAATAGAAGTTTGGTTGAGATGATTTAACATATTTTTTTTTCTTAAGTAATGTCTTGCATTCGAGTTTTGTGAACTAAGAGAATTTATATTAGAATGTTTTATCATTCGGTAAGTCAACCTTACTCGAATCTGAATTAGTCATGATCGAATGAACTCATGTATACTGGATAGTTTACATCCAAAAAAAATAAGGTGCACAACCTTTTGCATGGTCGTGGAACAACTAGGCTAATTTAGGGGTTAAAACTGCCTGAATTAAATTGAGGATAAATTATTGGATTAATTGAGATAATTGTGCAATCCTACTGGAGAAGACAGATTTTTAAAAGAAGGGAAATTCAAAAAAGCCCACAGGGTACTTATAAAACCATGGCTTGACTAGCTTTATTAACAATACGAGAGATATTGGTGCTTTATCACGAGTTTCAATAACAATAACAATTGGATTAATACTAGTGTTGTGTTTTCTGAAAAGCGTTTAACACAAATTAAGCGATCACATTTTCTTTGTCGGCATGACGACAAAGGAGATGTGGAAGCTAGTCCTCGAGAAGCTGCTCATCGACAGATCATACACAGGGAGTTGGTCGGAGGAGGAAGTAGCACGGGCCATTTAACCTCTACTTGGCAGGTCGGTACAATGTCATTATGTGCAAACTTGCTTTTTCCTGCTACCAAGATATATATATATATATATATATTGTGTCGTGACAAAGAGAGACCCACTCATTATCAGCTCAGGAAGGTCCAAACTTTACAATTATCGATAGGATTACTTGGTCAACGCAATCCCAAATCACATGAATATTAGTCTTTAGATTACCTACATATATACCCTCCCAACGATGCATTTTTAACTGACGGAGCTTTTGTGTGTCGCTGTTCTCTCCATTCCCAAGTCTCAATTCTCCAGATGTGACTTGATATATTATTCGTGGGAAAGAGTAAGTATGGGAGGGGCAGCGGGAAGAGGTGAAGTAACCAACTCAGTAAAAGCATAATAAAGTCTTTCTAGATTTATTATTAAGTAAATTAAGTTAAAGGGTTATTCCGGAAGAATAAAATGACACCATAACCACATTTAAATTTGCATATAATACTGTGAATAATGGATAGTGAGTGTATCTGGATTTTGTAAATGAAAAATAATCCATCAAATTAATTTCAGCAAAAAAAAATATTTTAAGTAGGATTTCATTGATCTAATTCTATTTGAATTGACTTTGATTGGATAAATGGAAGATACTCATATATAATGCATATATTTAATTTGGTTGCTGAGACACAATGATGTACCTTTCTCAAACTCTGTAGGGTTTTGAACTCAAACCCCTAAACTCATCACTATTCCTATAGGGAGAAACTTAGGTTTTATTAGATTCATGGAAATGTTAAATTGCAAGATAAATTTGAATTATAGCAAAACATCTTTGAATTATGCATCCAAAAGTGAGTTTGTTTCGATCTAAAGAAAAATGTGGAGTTAATTATGAAGCTATGTTAGCATTTATAAAATGGTGTTAAAATTGATAAAATTTAAGAATGTCAAGATTTTTACCACCAAATTGTAAAGTTTTGACAATATTTAATATCATATTACAATAAATTTTATAACTAAATGCTGCAATTTCTCATATAAAATGTATTATAGTTGAGACTAGCATTTTACATGAAATCAAACGTTAGGGAACCCTGGGGCTTGGGATAGATCATAAGCCAATCTAAGAAACCCAAGATCATCATCCATAATATCCCCATAGATAAACTTGCCTGCGCTGTATGGTAGATATTATGTATGGTCCGCTTAAGGGCAATTTTGAATACTGTTGGAAACCTTGTGCTCAAGGCCTACCGGACAGTGCAGCAGCTGTAAGACGATTGATTACCTTGACTATTGAAAGCTAATCCGGCGTACTCACAAGTTCATTTATCACGTGTAGATGAGAACAAAATGAAAGAGTACGAAGGGCTGTTCTCCTCCGTTGATTCAAAAATTTATGTGATGTTTGATGCCTTCCTCCGACATATATTCTACACTACATATAATGTCAATTAACGGAGTTTTAAACTTCTAGAATTAAATAAAATAATTTTAAAACTAACTTAAAAAATAACAAACTTTTAGAATTTTCACTATAATTTTTTATTGTTAAAAAATATATATATATATATGTATATGTATATTCGACATTATTTCTTTCTAGGGCTCTGAAGGCAAGAACTGACTAGCCCTAAAGGGACGTTTCATGGTAAGTTGAGAGCTGGGAAGCGTTCTCCCACATGCAGTGGTCTCCCCGGCCAAATCCCAACAATTGCATCCCCACATGATGCAACCGGACAAAAATTATTGCATGGTCTCGGAATACATATAAAAAAATTATGAAATCTATAAATATCATCAAAATCAAGAATTTATATGAACTAGTGTATATATGTATGATCTTATATACCCAAAAAAAAAAAAAGGAATGAGCTAGTATGTTGTTTCTCATTAATTTAGTCCACCATTAGCACATGTGTTTGTATTAAGTATATATATTTTGTACGGTGATATCAATGTAACATGTATATGGAGATTAGAATATGCAATAATCTCTTTTCCACGGTCCGACCATGCCCTATCCTCACCTTTTCCTCTCTTTCCACCTTTTGTCAGTTATGCTTATCGACCTTTTCGTCCTTATCTTTGCCTCTTCAGCACTCTATATAATCACCTACTACACAATGTAAAGCCCCTAACACACTTTCAGTGACCAAAAGAGAAGACTGACAGCCCTAGAGACAAAAAAGTGCCCTAAAAGATTCTACCAAGAAACAAAATTCCCAGAAACCCCAGCTACATAGCCATGTGTGAGCGCAGGGCAGGCATGAAGAAGAGGCCAACTGGCATCGTGAAGCTCAAGACTGCTGTGGAGAAGCTACAGAAGATTGGCCTGTTACCAGGCAGGAGGCAGGAGTCGTATGATGACTTTGAGGATGGATTCTGGGATTCCCAGAGCAACATCCCAGAGGATGTCAAGGAAGGCCATTTTGCAGTAATTGCAGTAGATGGGGAGCAGCTGAAGAGGTTTGTGGTGCCACTCAACTGCCTGACACACCCAAGATTTGTCAGGCTTCTGGAGCAGGCAGCTGAGGAGTATGGGTTCGACCAAGGGGGTGCTCTGGCGATCCCATGCAGGCCGAGTGAGCTTGAGAGAATAGTCGCCGAGGGAGTGGAGTCTGGAGACTCTAGCGATGATGGGTCTAAATGGGATTGGTTCGTGTACAACGATGGTGCAAATTAATCAATTAGCAGATATTAAATGTAGCATAGTTTTATGGCCATGTACATTTTTCTTCATGTGTAAAAACAAAAAAAAAAACCACAAAATTTTGGGCTAGTAATGTGAGAATTAATGAATCAATCGGTGGCGTGGCTACTCGGCTCTGCCGCCCTTGTTGAATTCAAATCAAACCTTCCTTATTCCTCGGAGAAAATTAAACATGATAAATGGATTTTAAGAAACAAAATCACTTGAAATTCAGAATCAAGAGCTCTATTGGTATCTCATTGAACGGATGGACCTTTTTATATACCCTCTTTTTACATATATGTTCTGAACTTAAGGATCTTTGTAACTAAAAATGGAAAAGGTTTCCATTGGTGCACAAAGAACATATCTTGGAGACCTCAGACAGGTAACAGCTCAATGAAAGAATATATACATTGAAACACACCACAAAGGTAGTGGTTTCATAGTCCAGAAATACTCTGTCATTTGGTGTGAACAAGGTATAAATTTTTTTGCTTATTTATCTACCAGAAGCACGCTATTTGGCTATAGCACTAATGATTATACAAGATTTTCAGTGGTGCTACATTGATGGTACTAGTATGCCTACAAGAAAACAAAATCTAAATATGATATAAAGAAACTACTGAATTATCACCACTATCATCCTCATTTCATTAAGAAAGAGAGAAATATATTGAAATCTTAAAAGCAATGCTAATTGAGTATTAGCTACTCTTTTTTTTTTTTTTTAAATTCCTTTCTCTGGGTTGTATTAGTGTCATCACATCAATTGCTACTGTCAGAGTACGTGTGGACTCAACCAATGACATGAGAAATATAATGGGCTGTTCTCTTTACCCGTCCCCCTTTCCGGCGACAAGTGAGGTCCCCACCCCTGGGTCTAGTGGCCATAGAATTGGGGATGATGTTGGAAAGTGAAACTGATTGAGGAAAATGGAATTTAAAATCTCCTAATTTTATACTAAGGATACACAGTTTTCCGTACAATAGTTGGTCTTAGTATTGTGCTAAACTTCCTCTTTCACTTGCATTCATAGTTTAAGTTGCAAATGTTGTGGGAGCTCTCGTTCAATATGCAAAGAAAGAGCATCAAAATTGAGAGCTACGACGTTGGCAGTCAAATCACGATGACTGAGATCGAACATATAAGTAAAATTGAAATAGAAAATCAGAGAGCAAATTTAAATAAACCAAAAGTTTTTTGAAAATGGAGAAGCGGGCAAGGTTTTCGAGAAACTCTCGTCAAAAACTCTGTACCGGGCTTTAAGTGGAAATGTCCAACCCCGACATGTAATACGTCTGGAGAGAAGGTCTAGAACCCAATCCTACGACATCGTTGAATTACTTCCTCTCCTGCATTTCTTGGTTCTTGAGACGGTCTATTATTATGGACCCGTACTCTTAAGGAAGCAAGATAAGTATTATCATGTTCTACAGAAGATCCCATTGAATCAACCAATGTCCGACAATACAAAAAATCCCACTTTACCACTCCTTCTCTCCCATTCCCCCCTTGCTGTTGTCCACATGCCATCGATCGATGGTTTTGGCAAGGCATCCACTAGCCACTTGCTCGTGCTGTCGTGCAAATGGATTGGGAGACAAAACAAGGACCTGACCTACTAAGATATTTCTCATCGTTCGCATGTGCAGGAACATCCCTCTGGATCTATACACAGTCCAATTCAATGGTCGGAATTGAAAACGGACGCCCTCCTGTTTATCGGAATCTGGCAAGTTTAATGGTCGGGAAACAACGGCGTAATTTTATCACCGGAGGGTGGGAACATCTCATCTAGAGAAAGGAGGGCCCTTTGGAATTTTGTATTTTGGGCTGTTAAATGGGCCAGCCCAACAATAGAACATGGGCTCTGGTATAGGCCCATAACGTTTTGACGACTGCGACTCATAGCCCCAAAGTGGGCCCGTTCCTTGAAGCTTCTTTTGCTCTCGTTCTCCTCTGATTTGCTTCCGCTGCAGTTGGACTGCTACAATCCGCGGTTGCTTGCAGCAGCAACCTCTTCCGTCTCCACACCCTATACATGCAGGTTCAACAAGCGCCAATTTTCACTTTACGGTTTCTTAAATTCGTAGGTTTCTAGCTCAATCATCGATTGGTAATGGATTTGCGATTTCCAATTTCTTCTATTTTGCGGCCAAGTTATGGGGTGGATTCGCTTGTCCATATTGACGTTCGAGATGCAATGATCTTTCGGAAATCATCAAACGCATCTATGTTGGAGATGAGTGAGATAAACTAGAGCATGCATGCTAAAAGGATCATCATAGCTGCGTTCTCACCGGTAAAGCTCTTGTACCAGTTTTGTTTCCTGTCCTCCTATTTATGCTACGTCCGTGCCTCTATAACCGTTGAAAAGATATTATGGGGGATACTACTGTTGTTGGTGTTCTTGAAGAAAATGCAAGTTCTTATTGATAATTTCTGAGCTAGTATTTCTGCTGTATGAGCTGTTGTTGAAGCTCACCATTTCGATGATTTCCTCTGAGGTGGACTGGGCGCCTTGGCGGTTTGCTCTACCAGCATTGACTTGGTTTAGTAGAGGCAGGTAATAGCAATGGGTTCTCATTTACCATTTGTTCCCACCACAAAATCATTCCGGCAGAGAGATGCCGGACACGTAAGAAGAACATGGAGAATGACCGTGCTGAAGTGACACGTCTTGAGGCTGTTCGTTCATACCCCCCCTCAGTTACATCACAGCAAATGTGGTGGACGGGGATTACGAGTGTTTGAAGATGACTTGTGCCCGGGTCATAGTCAGCAGAGACTAGTTTGGACCACGATACAGAGGCGGCTGGGAATTATTTATGGACTCAGCCAAGAGGGTCCGGCAAGAATGCTGGGACTCGAGGACAGCGTTTGTCATTGATTACGTAAGGAAGATGCTATATTTGCAAGACCCATAATTTAACGAGTATCCTAACTGACATTTTTAGGTGATGGATGATTTTGTGGCATTATAGGATACATGAAAACGATGGTTAGACTTTTTTTGTAAATGGTATGATGATTCATGACTTCAATAGGCAAGTATTAGGTGAAACCTTTGCATGTTCAACCGTGCCTTGTTTTCAATCAGTTGGAAAATCTCAGCGAGACTCTTGCATTTGTCAAAGATTCACCCTAAAAGGCTACTATCATCTTTCCTTTGATAGCCTTTGCAAGCATCCTAATTATGGCTGATGACATTTTGTGCCCTCAGTCCTTGAAAAAGCACGAAGCACTGAGCATTTCTATGTGGTCAGGAGGCCAAGAACTTGTCTGTGTTTCTTGAAAACAGCGTGCCGCTTCCGTAATTGTGATGCTGATAACGATAGCATTGATTTTGTGGCATGATGGAGTCATAGCATTCGGATATGACATTGATTCTGATTATTGACAGCCCCCCTAAGCCTTCTCCTTGTCAAAGGTGTTTGATATTATTCCAAACTGATGTCGCAAATCATGAGAAAACTTTAGTTTGTAAGATGAACTATTATTGTTGTAGTCATTATCATTAACATTCAATTAACTGATCTTACTTGTGCAGATGGAGTTCTTTCGATAAATAGATGCGAAACCATTTTTATTTATATTCAAATAAAAGGGAAGCTACTAAATGATTAACGTAAAATTATACTAGAAGTAGTATAAGTTTATCCCTCTCTTTTTAAAAGTGAGTTGTAAGAGTTTCATAACGTCTTATTCAGTTACATGTTTTTTATTCTGTAACATTCTTAAATCATATCTATCACAAACAATTTTTGATGAAGTGACAAATAATTTCTACCTCGACATGGCATGATGATGTGGCACCAAGCTACGGATGTGTCCACCATGTAGCCATTGACAAATGGCAGTTTACACAGGTCACTTAAGTTTCAATGGCAGTAGATGGTTTTGACTTAATGATGGAAGGACTTAAATATATAGAATTGAATTGGATATTTTAAAATTTTTATGAGCCACTCACAGAAAAAAAAAGTGCAAATTCATGGGATTTTTCAGTGTAACCTTTTCCTGATAATTAAAATGATAAGAGAATTTGTAATTTTCATTTTATTTGTTATCACCATGATCTCTTATTTCTAGTCCTGCATTCTAACAATAAAAAAGTGGGAAAAGTAAAAAGTAAAAAAAAAAAAAAAACGTCACACCCGACACAACTTTTACCCTTTCACGGATGCTCACAGGATAACAATCGCTGGTCCAGAAAAGAAAAAGGGGAAAAGAAAAAGGAGAGAAAGAAATTCATAAAAGAGGAAAGGAAAACAAAAGTGCTTATTTGATTTTCCTTTTATATATTAAGGCAAAAAGCTGACCAATGTTGTCGATGGCATTGTGAAGCTCCCTCTTCTGAATTTGCCTTTATATTGTTTCTTTAATTGTCCTGCAAATACATCATTATACCAACATAACACCAGCTGTTCTATGGCATACGCCTAGATTCCCTCATACATCAACCTTGGGAGTACAATCTTTGGTTTATAGATGGGATTTATAAATATAAAAGGAGATGTATGAATGGATATAGGAAATTCATTGATTAAAATTGGACCTAAACTTTCCAGTCTCATATTGTGTTCAATATTAATCCATTGAGCTGTTTTCTTATATGATTGAAACATGTTTCTATGGGCTTTCACTTGCATTTATACAATGTGCACGAGTCTTTAAGTGTAATTAAATTAAGGATAATAGCATTAATTTTTATTAACATAGTGATTTAATATGATATATATGGCATCGATATGTCATTATTTTGATACAAAAATTTACATGCCATTGCCAAATGTCATATCAGAATTGTCATATCAACATGCTTGCCTACTTTAATATCATTATCTTCTAGTTCATGATATGTTACATTTAGGATTTAGGCGTATTATGAAGTATAAGTTTTAGGATTGAATGAGTTATATAATGAAAATTTTATGACTGAATAATTCAGATTTAATGCTTTAGGATTTAATTTTTAAAAAAAGGGGGGCTAAAACTAAGTCTAATGTGGAATTAGACTTTGGCCACATGTGGATTAAGTCTCATGCAATGATAACTCCTACAAGGGGAAGATTCAAAAGCAAACCCCTTTTCTTTTTTCACATGGAATTTGGAATCCAATAGCCATTTTAATTTTTTTCTTTCTTTCCTTTCCCGTACAACAAAAATCAATTGGGACCCCAAAATAGCAATAAGATGCACAATTTATGTGCATGGTAGTTTTTCTCTACTCCTATATTTTCTTGAATTCTTGCTCCACTTTCATTGTGGTGCATGTTGCAAAAGTAAAAAAATTGAGAAAACAATAGCACACATTTGCGTTGTCATTAGAACTGAACCGATGAATCAATCCATTCTCATGGATGGGGAATCATGAGGAGGGTAAAACTAGGAGATGCTCGTAAACATAAAGCATGGAGTTCATCGGGACAGTTCTTGTTTTGGTAAATAAAATGCCCAATATCCATTTCTTATCAGTGAAGCTCCTCACGTTTTATTGATTCCCTTGTTCATCATTTCTAAGCAATGGTAATGTAAAGGATGGAAAAAAGTAAATGTCTTGCTAGATGATTAATCAGAAAGGATAAGGTTTTGAATTGGGTGGAAACCCTCGCGAGGTTATCATTTAGGAAGAAACTGGAAGGCTATGCTTCCCACTTATTTCCTTAATTGCTGACGCATGGCTCTCTAATTATTGATCAACTAGATGCAAACCCTTGAGTGACATGATAGCCATCATTTCGGTGGAATTTGGTCGGGACGTTGATTTGAATGTGATTAAAGTAATTGAATAGAATTTCTCACTTTAAATGTACATATTGATTAATTTTTTTTAAAAGTTAGAATAGCTAATTTGAAGGTGGAAGATTTGAAAAATAAAATAAAATATATGATTAATTACAGCTTTTTAAGTGGTGGTTATGATTCTAAGAGTGGTTTTCCTATCTTATTTCTCAATTTTTTTCATTAGTTAAAATTATATTTTGTCAAGCATATTTTGGAAATCACAAAAAAAGAGAGAGAGACGAACTACCTCCATATTTACCTAAATAATATAGATATATTTTTCCCATTGAGCTTAACTTACTATTATTGCCATTTTTTTCCGATAAACACAAGCCAGAAATGAAAACTTCTCTTATGATCATGCTGTAAGAAAGCATCAATTAAATTACAGTAGCTGAATGAATAAGTAGTGATCACTTAAGTAGTCTGTATTGTATGGCTATCTATTACTAATCAGAGCAATTTGTAGATATTTTCTTCCTCCATATGACTTTATGCCAATTTTCTTTACCAACTTAGCTTGACGTACGTTTTGCTTTCCCCCTTTTTCTCTTTTAATAAAGCCCATAATTTGGTCCGGGTGATTGTTATTTGTCCTCTTTTAAATAGAAAAAATAAATATATATATAATCAATAATTGCTGTTCACTTTTTAAGATGGTGTAAACAATCAATTTAATTTTTCAATATTTAAATTATCACCACTTCAGTGTTGGACACCAATTGGGTGCTAAATTGGTGATGATGTGGCGTTGATATGGCTTACGGATTCTTTTACTGATTTGATTGATTTGATGGATGTATTAAAATGATAACAATTTAAATGGCGGAAGGACTTTTTTTAAATTATAAAAATAGTGACAATTTAAATATTTAGAGATTAAAATGATGGTTTGGTTGAGATTATCGCACCATAGATAATGCTTGATGCATAATGCATTAGGTATAGTCTTAATGAGTTAATGGGGTCGGTTGCAATGATTCCTATATAATCTATGATACCAATATCGCAAAAATATTGGTTGACCATGCAACCACTCTATGTATCACTCGAGACATAAATTATTTTACCTCCAAAAAAAATCTAGTTAATTATAATCACACACACAGGAATGGATCTAGAAATATAGAAATATATGATAATTTTCTGTTCAGATTTCTACTTCCCGGTTTACCGAAACTACGGATTGTCAGCAGTGATGTCGGAGCAGGTACAACATAAATCCGGGTTTTGCATCTTTATCAAGCAAAATGTATTAACAATCCCAGGCTGCAGAGCAGGAGGAGTTGGTGATGCCATGGACGGTAGCTCGAGCATCTGAACGGACAGAGATACCGTCCCGTCTCCGTTCTCTCGCCACCTGTGAAAGCACGGCTAGAGCTTCTCCTTGAGCAGGGGAGGAGGAGGAGGAGGAGGAGGAGCGGCAGTTCTTGAACCGAGCCAAAATGGGCTTGCCGTGATGAAATGCGACACCAGCTACACGCACGGCAGCCTCTAGAGTCCCATGATGCCGCCAATTAGGTACTCAAGAATGGGACTTGTGTATTAAATGATAATCTAAATCTCTTTACATACATATATATATATATATGGGGAATAATTGATTGCTTATCCAGAAAATTTTATCTTTCAAAATGTAACGGGCAAGAACAGGCTTTCTTTTTCTTTTTCTTTAAAGAAAATATTCTGTTATCCAATGAGAGAAAATATTAATAAGAATAGAGCTTGAGTATTAGTCACTAAGCTAATTTCATCAGTATAGTTATTCCTTCTTATCATATAATTATACATCTTAAAACTCTCTCTCTCCCTCTCTCTCTCTCTCTTGGAATCATTGGAAATTGGGTGGCCTTCTTTTCCGTGGCGATCCTTCATGCTGGCATTATTACATCTTCAATAGTGAGGAGTTTATTTAACAAAAACAAAAAGGGCAGGATTTTTATTTTTATTTTTTGGGGTAAATAATCTATATAAAGTTACCAACTTTTACTATTTTAAATATTTTATCATAAAGTTTTATTTATTTATCCGATTTAACACGTTATTTATTTTTCTATCACGCCAATGGAAACGGTTTGTTAAATGGGCCGCCGGGATGGTAGACGGAGGCTGAGTAGGCCTTGCTGCATAGATATCAAGGGCCCACTCGAACAAATCCACTCCATCGGGGTCGCCAGCCGACCGAGCGTTTCTACTTCTTCTTCTTTTTTTGTTATTATAAAAATAGAGATGTTATAATTAATAAAAACATTTTTTTACTGGAACTGTACTGTTTAGACGGAAATCTTAACGGAAGAACTAAAGTGGCAAAAAAAAGGAAAGATAGAGACAAAATTAAATTCGCATATTTTTGGGTACAGAGGGGAGAGGGACTATCATACAGAATTGGTTACTTGAGTGGTGAGTACAAATGCGTATACTCTCTCATTGATATTATATTATATACTCTAAAAATCTCTACTTTTTTCTGTAAAAAAAAAGCCCTTTTTATCTGAGTAGAACTGTCGACCGTAAAATTAAGTATGAATTGAGCGACTAAATAGGGTCCGATGGGCTTGTCTTCGGAGCTCCGCATTGGCTACGGGTTTCCACTGCCGGTTAAACCATAAACACCAAAAAATAGAAAGAATATAAATTGAAAAGAAAAATAAAAATTAAAATAACATTTTTTTTTACAAGATGCATTATTTTTATATTAAAACATGTGAACATGAATAAATACTTATCATATATTCTATAACGAACTCGGCATATAAAAACCAATAAGAATTTGACATATGCATGTTGGGTTAGTTTCTTTTCTTTAGATTTTTTTTAATTTTTAAAAATATATTTATCATTCTCTTATGAGCTTTTATACAACGAATTTATTATATAGTACACACGGAGTATTTGCTGGTGACTACGGCGTGTTTGCTGGTGAATACGGGCCCTCGAGATATAATGTTTACTCATTTCAGTCTTTATTAAGAACATAAATTTTGAAAATAATGAATAATAGATGTATTATTAACTTACGGTCCTTCTGTACTTCTACTTCTGAAGGCATATAACAACTAATTATTAATTACCAAGTTTACTTAATTTTTAATTAGATGAAGTAATTAGCATTTTCCAATACCTAGCATACACCTAATATCTATAAATTAAAAAATATTTTAAAAGAATTTAAAAAGTTTCCAAAACCTCTAAAAATATTAAGAATTTATATATAAAAACCTTAAAACATTACCCAAAAAAAAAACTTAACTCCATAAAGATTTTAAAAATTCATAAAAACCCTAGATGACCAAGGGGGACACGATATTACTTACTAAGAGGTACGCGATTTTATGAAAAATATAAAAATTAGTAGAGAAGAATGGTTACCAATTATTATGTTTGATTTCATAAACAATTATTATATACTCAATATTGAACTTTATTTTATAACATAGGATTAAGAGGGTATAGTAGGTATTGAAAAATAGGGATTTTCGTTCATTTAATAAAACAAATTGAACGCATTTGTTAAGTCTCAAGCAGGGCATGGGATAGAAAATAGCTCAACTAACCACTATATCATTTTCTCGGGTTTTTTGGCCTAATATAGATATAGATATACCAGAGTTTCACGAACAAATATCTATTGATGCCATATTATTTTAAGTTTGAATAACTGATATTCATAAATCTTATAATTAATTATTAATTCGAATTCGAGATGTGTCAAACAATTAAAAGATAAAACTCTTTTAATACAAGTTTTTTATTTATACTACTCGAATTTGAGACATATGGTAATAAGGCGATCTAGAATTTGTAATATATTGCACACTCCTCCCGTTTGTATCCTTGGAAATTAGACAAAGTAAAAACCATAAGAAATAAAGATACATTTCATTTATGCTATAATTAACAAATGGTAACAGTCCTATGTATATATAGGAGTAAAGTGAGATAATCAAATGGTTTTTAAAAAAATAATATTTCGAATTCAAATATTATAAATAACTATATCTATATTAAGAAAATTTTATATTTTGATAAATCGATAAGTTTTCACTTTATTAAATTATTAAATTTTTAAATATTCGGTAATATACATAAAAATAATAATGATGGACAAAATGCTAAGGGACAAAACTAGTAGCAACAACTAACATAAAAAGGGAACAAATATCATCTGCATGTCTGATTGTCTTAAAGCATGTACCAGTGCTACTGCTACCTTAGGAACATCAAACCCACCAAGCCTTCTTTTACCATTCCCTTCCCTATGTACAGCTTCTTTTTTAATCTCTTCATATGCTTGTCCTCCTCCCCATTATACTGCAATTGTGTACATAGCCGAACCCACTTCCTCACATGACCGAGCAAGCGTTCGGGTTCTCGTCGCTGAAGTACTGCGGCGCGTGCACATTCTCCCCGTAAGTGTACCATCCGTATCCATGTCCGTAGCCGTATCCGTAACCGGTATTCGCTGGATACCCAGCTATCCCGGGATATTCCATTCGGCTCCCTTCCATCCTTCCACTGCCATTCTCCCCCTCCTTATTGCCACTGGCATTGCTGCCATCTCCTCCGCCTCCTCCGCCTCCACCACCCTTCTTCTTCTTTCCAGCATTGCCATTGTTGCCGCCGCCACCATTGCCATCGCCACTGCCACTGCCATTGCCGTTGCCACTGCCATTACCTTTGGCATTGCTGTTATTACTGCCGTTACCACCACCTTTCTTCTCAGTCCCCTGGCCGTCGCCAGTGTCATTGCCTTCCTTCTTCTCCTCGTTGCTCTTGCCCTTCTCATTTCCTTTCTTCTGTGGGATGATCTCGACCTCTCTCTTCATCCTCCGCTTCAAGCCCTCTGCTAAAGCCTTAACATCCATTGTGCCCGTAACCGTAACAAGATCCTTCTGCCTCTCAATCGACAGAGTCTTCACCCCTGAGACACCATTAACATCCCATTTCAGTTTCCAATTTATAACCACAAAACACCGCCAACTAGTTGGCATGGAAGGAGTGGTAGTTCTGACCCGATGTCTTGGAGAGGAACTTGTGAATCTTCTGGACGCAGCCCTGGCAATGGAGTCCGATCTTCAAAATGGCGGTGGTCACCGGTGGCTGCATCACAGATAAAACCGTAGCACAATCCAAAATGAGGCGCGGAAATTAGAAACAGAGAATTGACCATCCCCAGATGAATCGAGTATTGAATTTGTGCAATTAATCAAGATTACATCATCACGTTTTGCAATAAGACTATGATTCAAAAGTCCAATTAGGGTAAAGTTGGCATAAATTGGAATGAGGAAAGTCACGTGCAAAAGGTTGCGGAATCCCCAGAAAGGAACTGGGCAGAAAATTATATACCTCTTTGGGCTTTTTCTCCTCAGCCTTCTTCCCCTGACCCTTGCTGCTGTCGTTGTTTTTTGCGGTATTATCGTCCTTGTTTTCCTTGTCCTTCTTGGGCTGCGGAGAGACGAGCTCCACCTTCTTCTTGGTCTTCTGCTGAAGACCATCCCGAAGCTTTGCTGGGTCCACCTTGCCCTCCACTGTCAGCTTGCTCGCCTCCCACTCCACTTTCGCCTTCTCCACACCTTCCCCCATGACAAACAAACGGTTACTGCCATGGAAAGCGAAAATCTCGGGACAGAAGTTATAGTTCTCGTTTTCATTAACACTCATGGCCTGCAGTTACTGTTTTCCTGGAAAACACTTTTCCGGCGTAGATTTCGCACATTACAGAGAACCCAAATGATTTTTGAGTGGGAAAAGAAGCATTTAAATTCATGATTTTTTTTATTTCTACAGAATAATTCAAATCTTGCTGAGATTTGGAAAACGGTGGAATTCGTTATTGATAAAGTTTGCGATTTTAGAGAACGGAAAAATAGCCTTCATCGAGAGTGACACCTGGAAACCGAGGGGAAGAACTCTGGAAGTGGAAAACAGAGACAAAATCGATGATCACACGCAACAGACGAACTCAAAAAACAGAGAAATGGAAAAATAGAGAAAACAGACAAAATAGGAAATACGGTCTCGTGGAGAAACTGGAAACGACGTTGACAGAGAAAAGACAAGAGAATAAAAAGAATCTGCAGAGCATTTCCGAAATGCGAAGGGTAGGGCGAGCACGAGCCGGCAAATACCTTCAAAAGCCTTGGCGCATTTGATGATCTTGGAGGCGCAGCCCTCGCAGTGCATGTCGATCTTCAGAATGACGGTGTTCGGGCTGCTCTTCTTCTCGTCCTTCTTCCCCTCATCTCCCCCCTTGCTCTTCTTATCGACGTTATCTTTCTTCTGCAACGACACGGAGAAACAACAGAGGAAGAATCAGTAAAAATGGCTTCACTTCAACTGTGAAGATTTCAGATTTGGGAGAAGTCGATCCGGTGAGGGAGGGAGGAAGGAGAGGTGCGAGCCGACTCACTTCGGCCATGGTGAGGAGCCGACTCGTTGTCACCAGCGACCAGCGAGTTAGCGGTACTCAGAGAAGTTGTGGGGAGGCAGGAGGCTCGTGGGTGGGTTCTTATTTGTAGGAGGGTGAGGGCTGGAGGGGCAGTTACGTCAAATTACGGCGCCACGTGTTCGCAGGTGAAAACCTATTGCTGTGTCCCGACTCCCACGAACGATTTAGGGATAGTTTTTTCACAAATATATTTCTCCGGAGTAAATATTACCGTCCAAGTGAAAAATAAGTCATCAATATAATTTAATTGAGGTTATTTATATTTTTTTTTCTTAAAAAATTTCTTAAATTCAGATCTAATTTAGTATAAGAGTTTTAATTCTTATTGGATCGATTTGACATGAGCATATATTAATTAAGATTCGTTGGACTCATGGGTACCTAATGGCGTAAATAAGAAAATTGGTTGAGACGTTAAGAGGCATCATTTGTATATATATGTTGTTTTCTAGATTAAAAATTGTACAAACTCATTATATATTAATATTTTCTCTTTGGTTTCGTTTGACTGAGATTATTTTTAGATAATATTTGGATTTAAAATCTCGTGAATACGTAAAATTCATTACTATAATTTTTTAGTAAATTAAATTACGAGAATTAAACATTGAAATTATTATTTCCCCGACCACTTGCCTCCCCAGGAAAGCTCCAAAGACATAACTCTGGTGGTGAGAAATATCTTCTCGATCTGATTTTTTCTTTTTTCTTTTTTTCATTACATAAGAAGTATATTATTATAAATTGATATGGTAGAAGCGGTGGGAGAATAAAAATATATGAGAAATTCTACGATAAAAATTGAACATACAACTTGTTAGTTATTAGATCGATGATGACACCACTGTACTAAACTCTCTTTCTCTATAATCAAACTAATTTATCGAATGGTATATTATACAATTTGAAATTCATTATTAATTTTCAAATATCAATTCTTGAAAATTTTAAACCTTAAACTTGATTTATTATATATTATCATCTTATTAGCATGGTAACATACTCAAGGCAATTTGTGTGCATAGATTCGGGTAGTTAGTTAATCAAACTGTGGTCTTGATTGAGAAGTTGGGTTAAATAGTGCCAAGAGTTAGACACATATTAAGTAAAACATTTTTATTGTTTAATGAAATAAAAAGATCGACCTGCTAATTAATGATGTAATACGGGTAGTTCAGTCCAATTCCAAGCCAATTTAAATAGGCCCAGAACAGTTTCATACAATTATGATTCGACCCATTAAACTTAATGGACTAGTTTAGTTACAAGACATAGTTTAAGAGATTATAAACCGGCCTAATTTTTTTTTCAAATTATTTAAAATAACAAAAATTTAAAATTAATTTATATTTATATATCTTACTTATAATCATTAACCATAAATTCACTATTTATTTCATTAACATAAAGGAAATATTATATTTTTTTTGAACAAATACTAAAATTTAACTGAGGGTTTTGGCGATCTGGCTAGTTTTTGGCAATTCGGGCTAGTTATAATGGTTCCAGGTTGGTTCATGTTCAACGAGCCTACTTATTGGTTTCAACTTGTAATCGCCTCTTAACCTAATAAGACCAATCACATGCTGGTTTTTGGGTGGTCAAGAATAATTTTAGGCCAAAGCGACTTATTTAACATCTCTAATGCTAATGATTTAATGAAGTTTTAATTACAATCAATACAATGAGTACGTTTTTTTTTATAATTCATATGAAAATTAAGGAAAATAATAAGAGGCTAGGAAGAAATGATGGATGAATATTTCTTTTTCTTGTTTTGGGTGGAGAACGAGGATGGGCTCTTAGATAGATTAAATGCATTAATTTAAATAAATCATATCGGTCGTCCAAGAGTATTTAGCCTCATGAGGTTGACCCGGCTGTTTGACACGTTCTTTCGACACTTGGGTCAGAGCATAAACTAATGATACTTTCGGCTACACTGGGCTCTCATTGTATAAGACGCAGCATTCAGCAGCTTTGCCCAACAGCAACACACTTGTGTAGCTCTCCCATAACTCTTCTATGGGCTCCCATTTTGCTCTCCACTACTTATGGGATTAGTATAGCTCTCCCATGACCATATTTTTGAGGTATAGGATGCGCCCAATTCGCTCATTGTTGCTTTCGTCTCCTTCGGCTATCAAGATGCTTTACTTCACTGGGCTGTTGCATGCCTGTCCATGGATGCAACAGCAGTTCAGAAGGTTGATGTATTCATGAATCTCTAATATGCCCTTCCTCGTCTTTCTTTAAAAACCCATCCTCAAGGCTATACCAACGAGAGGTACTGCCAAATTGAAGAATCTATGATAAATTATACATCATTTGAACCATCAAGTCGAGAAAATGGTGTGCTATCACATATATAGCTATGTATCATCCAAGTTCACGAGTTATAAACAAGTGGACTCGGACAATTGGCATCCGCCACTAGGTAAACCACCGATTCTCTGGCCATCCGGCTAAGTCTACCATGGAGGCCAAGTGGAATACCGTAGGATATGAAAATGGTGAAAAATGAATCTTTTTTTTTTCTTTTTCCATCATATTGGATCAAACAAGACTTACTGATCCAGTAAAAACCTGGTGGGCTGATATTTATTCCTACAATGGAAATTAATGTCTATTTCCATTGTAGGGTTAGCTCATGATTTCTTGGAATATATGAGTTGGCCTCAGTTCATTCTGGCCATCCCACCCAATGACTTATTATTAGGATTTGTCCTTCATTAGAATCCTGTGTGTTCATTGATTCCGAGGTTTCATTCTCAATTAGCGGTCAGATTTGAATTCTAAAATGGATCTCCCATAAAATTCACGAGTCAATCTTCTTAGTCTTTATTGGCTCGAGGTTCTTGTTTGTTTTTTTTTTTTTAATGAATAGATTTTATGTAGTGATGGATGAATCAGCATTGATGCTCTCTAATACTGCATTTCATGGGATGGCTCACAAACCTTACATATATTGAAATGAATAATGATACATCATTGTTCTTTGTCTCTCCCACTCTTCCATTCATCAGCATACTTGTCTATCAAAAGCATACTTTGCCATTTTTTTTTTTTAAAGTTCCTATGATAATACGGCGAGTGTATCATATCTTAGACTTAGTTTCTATATTCGGATAATGCGAAAACAATGAATTGACTATTAATTCTAGGGTAAATGACTTGAAAAATCATTAACTTGTTCTATTTTTTCAATCCTACCACACACATTTAAATTTGATCATAATGGTTGACAATTTTCAAAATTTCTCCAAATATACCATATTGACGATTTTCGTGAAAAAAAATAAGTTAATTTTGGTAATATCGACCAATTTACTCACAAGTTTCAAATTTTCAAATTCCACCACCAATTTTCATGTTTTAATTGAAATATCATTGATGTTGGGCACCTCAACTTTAGTATCCAATTCCCTAAAGGTGGTGGTCAGTTACAATTCCTAGTGTAATGGCAACGTACGAATTTTCCTACCGAAGAACAACCAAGGAATTAGTCCTGAATTAAGTAATTATCTACATGATTGTCCTGTTGCCCTTGACTGTAATGATTTTTCTTCGATCATCCTAGAAAAACCGATTGAACTACATTACAATTGTGTTGATTTTCTCCCATCAAATGAACTATGAAGGCTAAGGCCCTGATTTTCCGATTGAAGAAAGATAAATGTTTGGGGGTAGAATCGGGAAAATTGAAACTTAAGAGTAAAATGATCATTGTAACGAATATTAACAATTTTTTGTAACGGAAACTGTTAATATGGTTGAACCGGACAAAAACTAAAGGTAATCGATAATTCTATTCGAATTAAAAGTTTGTAATATGATTGAGGAAGTAATTAACCTTTTCTTTTTCTTTTTTCAATTATTTACTGTTATTTCTATACTACTTATTAGTTCACAGTACGGGTCGGTCCATTTTCTTAACCCGATCCTCTAAAATAAAATCAACGAGTATATAAATTGATCAATAGAGTTTTTGCTGTTAATACATTTCTGTCGCCGTCCCTCCCATCACCACGTCCACTGCCAGCCCAACTCAGCCACAAATCTCCTTCCCCAGCAGCCTTCCCACGAACCCAGTTAAGCTTGATGGATCAAACTACCAGCTGAGGAGGAATGCCATGTTTGCGCTCTTAGATGCCTACAATTTGCACAGCCATGCCCACACGACGACGACGACCACCACCACCACCAAAACTTGAGTGAGACCGTCACCACAAACCATGGAAGTGGAGATGTTCACGCACTTAATCTAGAACACCAAGAGTGGAGAATGCATGATCTATTTTGTCCTACTTCTATTCTCGCGTGTGTGACCACAAAAATAGGCCTTCAACTTGTCGGAATTCGATCTACTGCAGAGATGTGACGAAAGTTGAGGACCCCGTTCGATTCACGAATTTTACTGTTCATGGGCTGGCACTTCTCTAGCCCAAAAGCTAGGCTTCATCTTCAACTTTTACTGTTCATCTCAGCAATCCAACCAAGTGGACTTCACTTAGGTAGGCCATTCACCTGGGCCTGCCTCATTCCTGCAATCCAGTCCTCGTCGGCCTAATTTTAATTCAGGCCACTCACCTGTTTGCCAATTACGTTATTATAGTGGGCACATTGCTTCATAAGTGCCCATTCTTACCTAAGAATTTTCAGTTCCTACAAGCTGACTTTATTCATGGAGAGAGACAGCCAATAGAAATCTAGATTGGTACATCAATTCAGGAGCCACCGACCACCATGTCACAATCGATTTTTCCAACCTCACCCCGATAGGAGGACTTGGTTACTCCATAACAATTCAAAAAACCGGACCCCTAACATACTTTTCCCTTGAAAAAACCTTCACACATGCAGAGAATATTAAGATGCACAATCAATCTTGACAGTCATAAATCTCACATACATATCTATTAGAAGGTTGTAATAGAATAATCACATCTACTGAAAGTACCCGTATTCAACAAAGAGAGTATGTACAATCAAAATTATGCAAAATACAAAGCCCATCCCTCCTATCATTTAGTCAGCTGGGCGGGCTAAGTCGCATATTGCTTTGTTCATATCCCTCTTTCACACATTCTATTTTTAAAACTTTAAAAATTGCAGTCGATACTGTTTTGTTATCTACAAGTAGTAAGGCTATTTCCGAGCGTGGAACAAAAGGTTTTGTCATCAAACCTCAGGGATGGAAGCCAAATCTGCCTGGCATATGCATGCTGTTATAAATCGTAGCTTCTGATGCCCTAAAAGTATCGCAGCTGATCCTGATCAGCGGTCTAAGTATCTGCAATTTGTGACTTATCTTTCACTTTTAATCTGTCCTCGTGTTTCGCTTTGTATTAGAGTATTACAATTTTATCAGATGCATGAGTTACACTGGGTCGTTCATTTTTCCGATGCACCATTCTGCCAAACCAAAAGGGAAGCAAGAGATGAATCATCCCGACATTGCACAGACATTATGGGTCAATTCTCTGCGGGAGAGAGCATGAGATCAAGTAGAAAAGAGTTTCTGTTGATCTCTCTAGACTTTTGTAGATCTGCAGCAGCAATGCAATAACTATAGGGAAAGGACGAAGGGAGGGCATCCGTTCTCTGCTGAATGAAGTGGCAATCAAGATACTTCTAATGTGTTACACCCGATGAAAGTTGATCTAAGTGAGAACGGTTTCCCACCATGCTCCGACATATTTCTAGTTAAATCAAGTCTGATTGGGTTACTACTTATTCATGTTCACCCAATATTTAATCACGCATTACGAAGTTACTTTACATGCAATTGCAGAACACATTCTGATAACTGCGCAGAACAAATATGGACCTGTACTGATCGAAGTATCCGATTCGTCTATCTGAAGCCAATCCATCTCACATTCTTGACCTGACTTTCTCTATAAGCTCTCTTCTCAAAATCTTCCCTGACGCCGACTTTGGGATGGTTTGAATGAATGTCACCTTTCGTAATCTTTTGAAGGGTGCAACCTGAGACGAGACAAAACCATACACTTTTGTTGCTGATTGTTGCCAAATCTAGTCCTCTTCGTGGAAGTTATTCTTCCTTCCTTCCTTTTCTTTAATTGAATGAATATCTATCAGCTACCACAGAGTCAATCTCGATACCTGATTTGCAATGAATTTCTGCACATCCTCTTCGGTAAGTGAACCATTTGGCGAGCGAACAACATAAGCAATTGGGACCTCTCCTGCTTCAGCATCAGGAAATCTGTTGATTTAAGAAGTAAAGTTATTAGTCAAACTGTATGGATTTGTTCCAAACATTTAAATAATATCTCAAAGAATGAGGCCAGAGGGAACCTGAAGATTGAACTTACGGGATAACAACAGCATCTAATATCTTCGGATGGGATAGAAGTAGTCCTTCCAGCTCCGCAGGGGCAATCTTGCGATAATGAGTCAGTAGAGAAACAGTGAGGCAGACAGGACAGCAATTAGCATTTCTTTTCTCCCAACATTAGATTCATTACCTGAAAGCCTTTATACTTGATCAGCTCTTTGATTCGATCAACAACAAACAATCTTCCTTCTTCATCAAAATAGCCAAGATCTCCTGTGTGGACCCACCCTTTACTGTCAATAGTCAGTTTGGTTGCTTCTGGATTGTTGTAGTAGCCTAAAGCAAATATCCTGTTACTGAATGAACTCCAAATCTCTCCTTGGTTTCAGAACTGTTATTACACGAATGCTTTACCTTGCATCATGTTCGGCCCACGGACACGTATTTCACCTAATTGATTAGGAGGAAGAGGCTTCCGCGTGTCTACACTGATAATTTGAGCTTCGACTCCTGAGGCAAGCATTCCAGCAGAACCAGTGTGCCGAATACCTACTCTGGGATTCTCCACCGACACGATTGCACAGGTTTCTGTCATCCCATAGCCCTGAGATTTATGACAAGGCCATCAAACTACCTGGCTTGGTTGTTGATGTCCAACCAAAAGAAAATGGTTTTACAATAAAAATCCAACCTTGACCCACTTGAAATGTGGAACGCTATAGAGTTGCACGCAAATGAAATGTGGAACTCAGTCAAATTGTTCCATCTCTTATCAGCATTAACGGCCACACTTCTACAACCTCATAACTAGTCAAAAAATAGTATTATATACATGTTCCGAGAACAATTTTCTTGGTTTACTTCTTCATCAAGTTTAAATTAGCATACCATATAGAGCTCCATACGATTCATCCCCCAGAGTAAGCTCAAATATGTTACTAGAATAATAGGAGTCAGGTGTTTGAATTCAAGACCTGAACAACAGCAGCATGCGGGAAGTTCTTTGCACATTCCTCCATCACATCCTTCCCAAGAGGGGCAGCCCCAGATCCGATACACCTCAGCGACGAGAGATCGTACTTTTTTACTGCACTCTGTTTTGCCAGGGCAAGAACAATTGGGGGCACGATCCATAAGTCCGTCACACGATACTTCTCCACTGCCCTCAAGAATGATTCAAACTCGAACTTCCCTATAGACACGACTAAGTTCCCCGCCGTCAGCCGCGAGAAGGATATGACTGCAAGGCCAAACACGTGGAACATCGGGAGGACGCAGAGGAACACGTTGTGCATCTCCCCTGCCAGTTCTTGGTCCATATTGATCATCAGGGACGTTGCAATGAAGTTTCTGTGCGTCAAGATCACCCCTTTGCTCGTCCCTGTGGTTCCCGATGAGTAGAGGAGGACAGCGGTGTCCGTCTGCCTGACACTGACCGCCGGAAAGTCCGAGGATGTAGGTGACAGGTTGATCAAATCCTGGAACCCCAGGACCCTTGATGTTGATTTGATGTGGGAGAAATCTTTAGAGCCCAGAAATACTGAAGGGAGATTGAAATCCTTCACCTTGTCCCACAATTCGGGGATAGTGATGAGCATTTTTGGCCTCGAATCCTTCGCCTGCTTCGAGAGTTCGGCTGCCGTGTACAGAGGGTTCGAGGTTGTTGCGATTGCACCGATGGCTGTGATTCCAAGAAAACAGACGGGGAATTGGATTGAATTCGGGGCGAGGATGAGGACCACATCGTTCTTCTTGATACCCAGGTGGAGCAATCCGTGAGATACCTTCACGACAGCCGACTTGAACTGGGAGAAGGTCAGAGTTTCGTCGGTGTCGGCGTCGATCAGGGCGGGTTTGTCGGGAAAAGAGATGGAGTTTTTGAAGAGGAACGAGACCATCGATAGATTTGGCTCTTTAGGAAGCACCAGTGGCGGCCGGAGCGACCGGAATATTCCGTCCCTGCCGTACCCAGATTTCTCCATTGGGGGATGAGCAAGTATCAGGCAAGGCCAGACACAAAGCAGCTCGTTTTCTTCTGCTCAAGGAACGAGACGAAGAGAAGCAGAGCACAAGACGAGGATCGAAGTATATACGCGGCCAGGAAGTAGGAAGAGTCGCCAGATACATGGCCAGAAATTGCCTTAACCAATCTCTACGCTCTAAACGGTGATGAATGAGAAAGGTGGACGAGTTATCTTACGTGCACAGTTGAAAAACAATGCATGATAAGACAGGGACGACTGCATTGGGAAGCCAAAATTCAATATTTCCTTTTTTTTTTCCACGTTGATTGGTCAGCCGCTTCCCAGATTCCAACTCTTCTTAAAAGTCTTAAAATTTGACTTTGTAATATAAATCTCACTTAATTTTATCCATCTTTCTAATTAAATTATCCTATTTAATCCAATCATATCTATACTAGAGTCTCACCCAGCTATACAAGATTTCTAGATTCATCCAATTTCTATTTTCATCAATGAAATTTGTACCCATTATCATCTATTCCTCAAGGAAGGAACCATTGAAAGTTAAATTTCACGCAATTAAGGATTTTGGTGCCAATAATAGTTTGCATTTAATATTCTTGCTGAGTAGTTGTGATGAAGGGAGGAGGACCACTAAGTTCCCGAACTCTTTGATGGCTCCTCTACTTGCATTGAGAGAAAAAGGAGTGAAAAAGATTGGGTCTCTTGGAACACAACTACAATAATACAACGTGCCTACAGTGCTTCATTCGGGTTTGGTACGGAGATCGGTCTGATTTCAATCATGGGTGACGATGATATTTGCCGATAGGAATAAGAAGGCTGGCCGTGAAGTTGTTAAGCCGTGTGGATCTCAATTTCTAGCTTTGCTATCTAGAGGGATTAGGACAATGGCCTGGCTAATTAATCGTCTTAGACATCCATAAATTGACGAAACCCTATTGGGCTTCGTGAGGAAGCCTAGAGGTATGCACTCAGATGGATGTCGGTCTCCATTGTTAGAATAGGTGGGTCGACTCGAGTATCATGCATCATATATTTGTGGTGTCCAATTCTATCCAATTCTACTAGGTGCAAAATCGGTCCCCGAGTCTCGGAAATAGACTGTGTCTTGTTGGATCAAAGCTTGAGGCCCTGGTGGAACCTGTATTATAGTACAACTTATGTCTGTTTTTTTCCTGATCATATTGATAATTTTATTCATAGGTAATCGTTTCAATAATTGTTTTAATGTTTAATTGTTGTTGGGTAATCAATTAAATCTATGGGAGATTTTTACGACTTTAATTTATGTTTTATTAGTTTAAATTGAGTATATTTAGTTAATTCTATTTAGATTTTTAATGTGTTTCATCCACTATTGGTCCCTCGGATCAATGGATATTTTGTGTACAATAAATTTATCCTATATGTATAATTATTATGTCAAAAGAAAGTTCACTTAAATCAGAAATCGGATGCTGTAAACAGCATCATCAAAATTGGAGTTTGGACGAGGAAATTATGGCTAATTCGTTCGTCTTCTACTTTATAAAGGTAAAGAATAAACATTTTGTCACAAATGATTACGATGAAACTTGTCGGTGTCAGAGCTTACTAGGGGCTAACTTCCTCATGGTGACGGGCCAATTAGGATCCTCTCGTCTAGCTAATTCGATAATTCATCCTGGGGCAACTGATACATCTTACCCTACATTATCTAAGGGTTTTCCAATAATCGGGTTGCAGGGATGATTCGAAACTATAGGCAAAAATCACTATATCTAATTTAAACCGTACCAGAGAAAAAAATCTTCATCATAATGACAAAGCATTAGATTTCATTTAGACCTCTACAATTGGAAGGGTTTACTCTGGATTTCTTCCACAACCCTCACCTCCGTCTCATTTCTAATCTCTGAGCATCTTTCTAAGCCTCGTTCTACTTGAATGGCTCAGCAGGAGGCTCATAATGGCGAAGGAGTGGAGGCTTGGGGTAGTGCCGTAAGATGCCGTGAAGTTACACCTGGGTGTGGAGGCTCCGCAGGCCAATGATTCCATGAGCTTCGGCAAGGTCGCTTTCAGCCACGAGGATCTCGGTAGCTCAGGCCTCTACTTACATCCCAAAAGGAAGGATGGGTAGTTACTGCTCGCCTTCTCATCCTCTCCACTCACTGCTGTTCATCGGCATGGTGTTTGCTTTTTCACCTTTTTTTTTTTTATTCTATTCAGTTTTGGTTGACCAGTTTTTATGAATTCTGAAAAACACTGGAAAACATACTAAGTTACAGGGTCGAATTGGGTTCCATTTACAACCAGAGTTATCAGTCAATCAGACCAATATGTGCACCTAAAATCGAGTTTACCTAAATAGATCATGGACTAAAGGTATTATATTATCTCAGGACCCACGAACGTGACCATCTATCAAAATACTTCAGAGTACACAAAATATAAGACACTATGATTTGGGTTCTTTATGGCTTGAACAGCAAGAAGGGCATCCATGTGCAGTTTCAGCTTCTTCCACCCCATATACAACTCAATCTGGATTTAGCTTCTGCTTGTAAATGGTGATAAGCGAAGCAACTTATCCATCCAAACGAAGAAGTGCTCATCCATGTTTTTGCTCAGACCTGATAGATCACAAGCAGAATTCTCGCCCCATGCAGAATTTGTGTAGATGATAAACCTGATTTGAAGCAGCTGATCTCCATTTGAATAATTGCAGGATGATCATCCATTCATGAGGCCCCATCACCACACTAGGATCCTCTGTCAGATTCTCTTTAGTCAATTCCTGTGAAAGTGAACTCCAAGAAGAGGTGTGCTAATTTGTCGGCACCCGCATTACGGAAGTGGACAAATGCCATCCTCATTGCCAATCCAGGAGGGACTTTCACTAGCAATTCTCCATAAATGAATATTCAACCTTGCTCTTTAGTTTGCTAAAGAGGTTTCCAAATCCGCTGGTTATTTTTGCAAAACCTACTATCTTGGTCAGGTAGATAACAAGATTCCGCAGTAAATATTCATGTTACAGAGGATGGATGGCAAAGAACAAACAAAAGCAATCGGTTACAGGGTGAGGAGTTTGCGAAGAATTAATTATCCATAGTTCATCATACCGATTCTCTCCAGAGTAACGCAATAGAAAAGGGCGTTCTTAAAAGATACTGTGGCTGAAAAAAAACCTAATTTTTCCAAAGTGCCTACTCCTGAACAATTCAAGTGACGAGATAATCGATACTCAATGTACGATTGACTATCCTCAAATCTAGAAAACCTGAGAGATAGGGCTAATTCACTGCATGTGAATTGCAATCTTGTCGTACCGAGTCACGGGATTGGATTTAAGGGGACGTGGGGAATGGGGACAGGGGCTATTGCACCCTCGAATTCGAGAAAACTCTAAAAATATTATATAAAACACACTTAACTTTATCTGTAGTTTACCAACTCAATTTACCATCATGAGTTCAACCTTAAAATTTTATGTCGTGTCTCACCCCCTTCCATGAGTTTCCTAGATCCGTTCCTATTTACACAACTTCAAGATTTTCCACATTACCCGTAGATGAATAAATAGACGTGACAATTAAAGCAGTTGTTCAAGCTGAAAAAACATTAGATCGCATACTTTGATTCAATGATCGATAATCATATCAGCCAAAAAGGATTAGTGGATTCCAAGAGTCCATTTCCAAATCATTAAAACCGGAGAGCTGAGCTGATTGGTAGCATAACAACCTAGGTTGGACTCCTTTCCAAATATAAGAGACTAAGAGGTTTCAGATCAATGGGATGCATGAAGGAAATTCCTAGGCTCTTTTTCATAGCAGCCTAGACTAGTCTAAAATTGCTGGTCCAGACTGAAATGAGTAAAAGTGAATGTTTTAAAAATAGATTTAAAATAAATTTAGAGCTTGAAAATGAGTTTTTATGTGTTACCATTGACCGTCTAATCTAGTTTTTTTATTATTAATTTTAAGAAAACGTTAAAATATAATTAAATTAACTTCTTTTAAAAAAAATATTACATTTTTCCCTTCTTTAATAAATAGTTTTCGTGGGCACGGCTCAAAGTGTCGGTTAACTCGAAAACTCTAGTTTTTTTTTCGGACACTATCAAATATTGCCAGGTCTAAGCGGGCCAAATGCATTTCTAATTTGTATGCTTTTATTGTGGAAAAGGAATGGAAATCCAGATAGGTGCCCTCCTCTGTCACAGCAAGATTGAGCCATAAATCTTTCAACATCAAATTTATATAAATTTTACAATAAGTCTCCTATTTGTATAAAATCCTCACGGAAAATAAGCTAGAAAAACCGGATTTCTTTGGGCACACAATCTTGTCGGGTTTCGACTGCAATTAAGCAATTTTCGGTTAAATTTCTTGTTACCTCTTTATTTTACCTTTTTTTTTTTTTCCAATTCTTAAGACTAAGAAAAGATCACGAGCTCATAGGTATTACATATATATGCATTTGTCATAAGTGAAGTTTATAAGTTTGATTAAAAAGAAGAAGAAGAAGAAGAAGAAGAAGAAGAAATAGAGAATAAGAAAGTCGAGAGACAAACAAACTCCTGAGAATCCAAGATAAAAATCTTGATCGCAGAGAGCAAACTCCCATCCCTCTTTCATTATTCCTTCTGTGTAGATCGTTCTAATGAATAGCAACAAATTGAGATGTTACTTGCTGTTCCGATAATGGAGCGAGAATGGTGAAGACCCTTATCCAGATAACTTCACCTCTGTTACTTCTCATCTGGATCGAGATTAGAGGAGGGAAAGGGAAAGGAAAAGGAATGGAGGGTTTTGGCTGTGAAAATTTTAATTTCTCTTTATTAATACTTGATAAGGGTAAACAAAACGAAATGAACAGAAAAAAAATTTTAAATTATTGACCTATGTTGTCATTTTACATGAATTTTTAACTTAAAAATAGGATTAATTTGGATATTTACCTATTTTACCTCCATTTAACAGATTCAAAAAATGGGCTATTGAAGGGGATGGGAGGTCAAAAAAAAAAAACCCTAAATCTTTAACGTCATTTCCCGTTTCACATGCTTTAAAATAAGAAAACATAATAAGTTAAAAGAAATCCACTCCTTTTATTATAAACCAATTAAGGGATTAATTGATTACGATTTTTTTATTAATAAAAGCTTATTGAAATTCTGAGTGAAAGTGACGCAGACCCGAGAAAAACGGTGCATTGGATTCTATTCTAATCCCTGAGCTTGCCGCTGACTGTGGAGTCACGGAAAAATAGGAGAGCCACCAGTGATTTTCTATCTTAATTTCCGTTTTTATTCTCTCTTTTCTTTCAGCTTTTTTTCACCCAAATAAAGATTGTCACCCCACTCAATATTATTGCAATTGTTCGATGTATCATATTATTAAATAATATTTTAAATTAAAATATTATACAAATTAATGGAAATATAATTGTTTTTTTTACCTTCCCCATCTTCCCTTGACACCCTTCACTGTATTCGTGGTAGACCTGCCAGGCAACATCAAAGGCTGAAAGTCTAACACCTACTACTACTACTACCACAAGGATGGAGTTGTCCGCATTACATTAACTAATTCACATGGTGAGAAAATGTATGCAGCCACTTGTCAGCTCCGTTGGCCCTACGTGGCCCATTTAGCTATAGATAAACCAATAATACATTCCAATGATTAATTGTAGTAACAAGGGTGACACGGCTCGAGGAAGGACACTCTGTGAAGTGACACATGCCACTGCTCCAAATTAATCATTTTAAAAAATCTTCATTAATCAAAAGAAGAGTAAAAGTTATTACGAATTTTTTTAAGTGTTTCTTTAAAATACCACGAATTTTTGTTACCTTATTAGTTTGTGATATTATAGCAACACACTATGATATTAGGTGATTTATGACTAAATTATAAAGGAGTTTTAAAATTTCTATCTTTTTAATATTAAGTCTCAGTTATAAAATTTTTATTTCATAACTTATATAAGTTTTGAAAGTAACGAACAGTTAAATAAATAATAATGATATTAATTCTTATTGACATGATAATATAGTCTAATGTGACACATATATGTCCTTATTTTAATGCGAAATTAATATAATATGTCATTATTACATCATATAAAAATCGTCATATAAATAAAAAAAATTAATGCAATTATTATTTATTTAATAATTTATTACGTTTCGAGTTACCTGACTTATAGAATAAATATTTTAAAACTGATTAAACTAAAATTAAAGTTATAGGATTTAATATAAAAAGAGTAAAAATTTTAAATTTCCCGTTATACTTTTTCTGGCAATTTACCTACTAGCTTTAATTTTCAGCTCAGCCTTCATGCAAGTTTGTTTGCCTTACCTTTTTCACTTTAACCTGTTAAATATATGGATGGATTAAGGGGTGCGTAGGGGCAATTGTCCCTTGTTTTTTAGTGAGTTACCCGCCCGTTCCTCCATTCTTCCAGTGAATTTCACTATTCTGAACAAATTCTCTGCACACTTACAAATGGTATAAGAGTTCACAACCATGAATAATTTACATTACTAATAGTAAGAGTAATAGACCGTTACCTTATTATAGAACATGGCAAGAAATGTGTTTATTAATTTGTTGATAGGATGTCCTAAGTAGTTCTGCCTATAGTTTTTTATATGAAGTGTTGATGTGACGTGGAGCACCATGTCAGTGCTTAACGAAGAGAATTGACACCATTAATTAGTATTCTAGGTAATTTATCCTAAGGAAATGTATGAAATCACTTTAAAGCAATACGCATTGGTACCATATTTTCCATTTTTCCCACAACGGACAACCTAATACGCCACCCGCTCCCCTCTAACATTGCTTATGCTGGCGACGTTCTCCAGTATATAAAATCGTGTCTCGCATCTCCAATCCAATCGCGTTAGAGCAACCCACGAGAATGCCTTGCTATTACAATATTTCTATCTTCTATTTATCAGCACTTCTTCCTCTTCTCCTCCTCCACCTCCACCTCCTCCTCATCGAGATCCAATGCACGTCGGCTCAGGGTCCACCCTCTCCAGGGTACAACCCCAGCTCAAAGATCCACTCCGTCGGGTTCGATCGAGTGTTCAGGAACCTGTGGGGCCCCCACCATCAGACGGTCGACCAGGGCACACTGACAATCTGGCTCGACAGTATCTCAGGTCTTGTAATGAAGCCCCCCACGCTCCCTTCTAACTTCGCACTTGCTGGTTGATTAGTGTTGATGAACGGTCCACCTCGTATCGTATCGACAACAAGTCGAACGAATAGTGGCCGTCTTAGACCCGAGTCGGGTATGGCAAAGGTGATTTCGCTAACAGTCGGATATTGGCTTTGCTTTGGAATTTGAACAGGCAGCGGATTCAAATCCTTGAGACCGTACCAGTCTGGTTACTTCAGCGCCGCAGTGAAGCTTCAGCCGGGCTACACTGCTGGAGTGATCACATCTTTTTACGTACTAACGCTATCTTTCTGAATATTTCAAATACTGCCTCACCGAGAAATAATTTACCGGATAAAACTTGCAAAAATTTAACGGATCCATGGTGATACTCTCTCTGCTGATTTCCAGCTATCGAACAACGAGGATTACCCCGGGAACCACGATGAGATCGACATAGAATTCCTAGGAACGACCCCGGACAAGCCTTACACTCTGCAGACGAATGTGTACATTCGTGGAAGTGGCGATGGAAGTGGAACCATCATTGGACGGGAAATGAAATTCCACCTCTGGTTCGACCCGACCCTGGATTTTCACAACTATGCCATATTCTGGGACCCCGATGAGATCGTGTCAGTTGCTTTCTCCCCCTCGCCTAGACACCTAGAAAGAGCCGAATCCAATCCAATCCAATCCTTCCGTATACTATTCCTCGACACTTGACATTTGAGCGGGTCATAATTTTTTTTTTCTTGGCAACAGATTCCTGGTAGATGACGTGCCGATTCGGAGGTACCCTAGAAAGAGCAACGAGACATTCCCCTCGAGGCCAATGTGGGTCTATGGATCGATATGGGACGCATCGTCCTGGGCAACAGAAAACGGAAAATACAAGGCGGATTATCATTACCAGCCTTTCATCGGCAGATACGCTAACTTTAAGGTAAAAGGGTGCAGCCCGGATGCCACTTCCTGCAAAGCACCTTCTGTGTCTACAAGGAATTCGGGTGGCTTAACCGGACAGCAGAATGCGGCCATGGAATGGGTCCAGAGCAACTACCTCGTCTATGACTACTGCAGCGACCCAAACAGGGACCATTCACAGACACCCGAATGCTAGAGTTTGTTTGATTTTGATCTAGTTGATCCTCTTAGCCTCAATTATTACAATTAAGGCTTGACAAATTGCAAAGCTGAAAGACGTCCACGTCCGATCAGTGGGGGGGAGCAAATGCCCCTTCGCAGGACAAAAAGTCCATTCACGTGACGTGAATCGGACGTACATGTATGGGGAGAAAAAGTGAAGAGAGACAAGTTTACTTGTGAATCTTCTTTGTCTTGTTTGATGCTTGATTTTCAAATGTCCCCGGCCCTGTGAGTCGGCTCGGTGGGCGAATGGTATTATTTGCACTTATCACAAGGGGAAACCATAAAAATTTAAATGAATAAAATGAGAAAAGGTAAATAGACATAATAAAAGTAAATAAATGCGATGAGTTATAAGTCGAACGAGTATTTATTTATTTATTAGGACATATATGGGACAATATGCCACAATATGTGGGGAGTGTAAGAGGAGAAGTTGGGACTCTGAGCTTACACATTTGTCTCAGCGAGGTAAATGAGAACCAGTGTAAGCGATTGTAATTCGGCTACAATCAATCAAAATAATTTGATTATCTTGAGGTCGATCCGATCTGATTGGATCGTGTAGTTCAATTTCTTCTTTCATTTTTCCAGAGGTCGTGACCACAGGAGACCCCTACTGTCCGGGGTAGAGGTGGCAAATCATGCCGACACGGCCCGATAAGGGGAAGGGCAAGAGAAGGGCTGGCCCAAGCACAGCCCTTTAAAATATCATGCCGGCCATGCACGGTACGATAAGACAGGGACGGCTCTGACCCGGCCCGATAGCCCGATAATCTCGTTTGATCGTGGGTTATTTGTAACTACAAGTGAGATCACATGCAAATGTGGTTTTTTTTATCATTCAATAGTGTCTAATAGTCTATTAATTTTTTTTAAATATCCCTAATTGGGCTATCATGCCAGCACGGCCCGGGGATCATCGGGCCCAGCACGTCCAATACAATTATCGAGCCGTGCCGGCACGGCACGATAAGCACTGGCCCAGCACGGTGTTATCGTGCCGAGCCCGTGCCGTGCTATCGGGCCGGGCCGAATGTTGCCAGGTCTATTTCGGGGGGATTCGTATTTAATGCTATCTGGCACCCATTCTCCGAATTCTGACAGAGCTGCTTGGGTCATTCAAGCCTCTACTCTCTGTCTGCCAGTCTGTCTGTCTTTCAGTCTTTCTGTCTGTCCTTTGAAATTACTTGCCCCTTTTTTTTTCTCTCTCACTCAACTTTTATCGTAAGCAAAAAAATAACGGCCTTTTCCGAGGGGCAAAATAATAGAATATGAAAACTGAAAAGTGTATTAAAAAAAAGAAAGTGAAAAATTAACGATTGTTTAGATATATATATATATATATAAGGAAATATGTTAATTTTAATCCTAAATTTTAGGACTTTTTTTCAATTTAGTGCCATTATTGCATTAATTGTAAAAGAGATGTCAGAGAACCAAATCTTTTAAAAAAAATCAGTTTTGGCCCTTAATTTTATAGTTTTATGTTAAATATTTTATTATTAAACTTTCAATAAATTTTAAAATATAAAAAATGGGAAATGATACAATAAAAACTTGAGAGGGAGACAGATAGTGAACCCATCACGTGACAATAAGTAAGAGAGATTTGTGTCCGTTGATATCCCTTCTTATTTTATATTAAAATATTCTGAATATAATTTTTGTTAATAAAAATTCATTATATTTTTTTTATCTCATCTAATATATGCTTTTTGATTATGAACCTATAAAAAATAATAATAAAAGAGTATAATAAATTTTATAATAAAAATTAAATTTATTAAACCATCTCTTTATATTATATAACGTACATGGATGATATCTTAGCTGGCCCGCATTTTCTTCAAAAATTAAATCTCCTCTCACATACATACAGACAAAAACAAAATGATCGATTCCTCTTCTGTACAAGTCTGAAATTCATTATTCCCCAAAAATGCCCCATCTTCCACATGGGACGTTTACATTACAACCAATCATACGCTTCATTCACCGAAAAATTAATACTAAGACCACTCTTTCTGGTTCATCATCTATCTCAGTGAGGGCTGTCCAAGTGGAAAATCCAGCTGTGCTGCATTATCCCCACCGTGCAAATGCATCCACGTAGTAGTAAAAGGACAAAATGCCACCTCCCGTCCTACGTGGAGCTCGTTCATTGGCTGGAAACCTTAGCCACACTCCGCGACCTGTTGAGCTTCCCGGCGAGCGCAGTCAGCACCTGCCACGTGGCGTCCCTGTACTGGATGGGGTCGTGGAACAGCAGGGCCCGCCTGACATCCGGGTCCCACAGGTTCCTCTGGACGGTGGTGAGATTGGTCGCCGTCACGTGCTCGAGTATCGCGTCTAGCTTCCCCGCGTCCCTCTCCGCCACCGTGAGGGATATCTCGGGCCAAGGCACGGCCTCCGGGGAGGGCAGCCGTATGCCGTCCGCGATTATCACCGGGACGCAACCCAGCGCGACGGACTCTACCAGCCGCGGGCTCCACGGGGCCCACCCGAGCGGGCAGAGGCAGAACACCGAGCGCACGATTTCCGACTGGTAGCCGGCGAACCGGTGCCTCTTGAGGTAGAATCTCCGGTCACCGTTGAACTTGTGCCATATCACCGATCTTACTGCCCTGTGAACAAGGGCATTTGAGTCAATGAAACTGTAGAAAATTTTTTCTAAAATTTAATGATTGAGGAGTTGATTAATTACTTGCTGTAGAAACGGCCGCTAATGTTCTTGGGATGGACCTCCATCTTGCCGCGGAAGAACACCCAGATGTCTCGCCGGCCGTCGATCGGAGCCTCATCGAGGGTCCTTTCAACGCTCTCCGGCGGAATGTACGGCGGGATGACCACATTCTCCACGTTCTGACATGGGTGCTTGTATTTCACACCGAACGTCTGCAACACGATCGACTTCTTCAAGAACTCCGGGATCCCATCTGCAATGGCTCTGTCCTCCTTCGAACAAATACGAGCACAAAATCAAGATTCTCAAACGAATACTGACCTGAAAAGGGGAATCTTGAGGCATTACCTCAACATACCATGGCATGGAAGCAGGCCCCATAATCGTGAGAAGCGACGAACACGTGGTCCGATCCCTGGCTTCGGTTCCAGAAAGGGAACTCCGACGAGATGAGCATTATTGCGGAGGAAATGAGTGACCTCGCATGTCCAATTGCCGGGAAGCCATTAACAGTGCTGAAGTTGCAGGAAACGTAGACAGGCACGAAGAAGAAATCGGCCTCGTATGGGTCCAAGGTCCTTACGTCACTGCTCAGAAGGGCCCGATGAACCGCCACCTCGGCCCCGAACAGGTGGGTGCTGCATCTCTCGTTCGAGAGCCAATCGGAGTTGTACCTCGGCGGCAGCTCATAGACGTAGACCTTCAAATCGCCCAACTCCCCTGCAAATGTGTAAACAATCAACATGTTAAAATCCGACCTTTTCTTCAAAGGAACAGACTTTTGCAGACATAAAAATGAGGACAGTCAAATCCATCGGAAAGTGTATACCATCCATAAGGGCAGAGGTTAAGTTGACTGACTCGAAGAGGGCCCGGGACGCATGAGAGGGTTTCGCTCTCGACGCAAGACTGTAGTTTGGATGATTGTTGGGGCTATGGCCGATGAGAAAGGAGCCGAAGAAATAGAGGGAGAGGGAGATCCAGAGGAGCCATTTGCAATGTCGGAGACAGATGTTCTTGTCTTGATGATGTCTCTGGTGCAGCTTGTTGTGATGCAGGAGCCTCATTCTGACATAGAAGCCCCTCCTTGCCCCTGCTGTGGGTCTTCCGAGCTGCTGCTGCTGCACCATTTCATTATATCTTCCAGCAGAATCCTAATCAATTGAGGCGGAGAGACACAGGAGGGGGGCGGAGGAGAAGGTGGGAGAGACCTTTCGAGTTTGATGAGGGGGGCCTTTCGGACAGTTTTTGGTGAAGAAGAAGAAGTAGTAGAGATGAAGGATTGGGAACTGGGAATGATGTACTTGGTGTTGACAATTGGTTGGCACTTGAACAGGAAACATAACAAGCACAAGATTACGAGGCTCAGACCATTATTTGCCGTTGTTTCTGTTGTTCGTCCTGTCCATAGTAGGAAGAGAGAATTGGTACATACTTTTGCGGAGATGCCCTTCAATTTTCATGTAATCACACTATCGATGCAGTAACGCAAACTGGTATGCATAGTACCGATTTTACTGCACATAGGCATGCGTGTTTTGTACACTGTGATTGGTGAGCTTGTTTATCATGAGGAAATACTTATACTAATTAATTTATAAATTATGTACTATCTAAGTTTTTCTGATTCGATGATATTATAGGGATATCATTCCTCCATTGTGCACTTATTAATTTACATTTTTTTTTTAAATTTCAGGGCTTTAGCCCCAATTTTCACCCAAAAGAAGAAGATATGATGGGACATAAGTATCTTTAAAATATTTAAAAAAATTAAAAGTAAAAAATCTAACACAACCAATAAGAATATATATAGTTTAGGCATGCATATTTTTGTTTTTAGATGGGAAAATTTCCCAATGAACCATATAATATATACTTATAATATGCATCCTAATGTTTCATGGCTTATATCCATTCAAATAATAGTTACTTTTATATCATATTTTAGTTGAATGATGAATATGTAATTTTTTTAGATTAAATAATTTTTAGTGGTTAGTGATGTCTTCTTCATCGGGATGATAGTGATGGATAGTGATGCTTTACTGTCCTCTCTCTCTCTCTCTCTCCCGAGACAATTTTAAATAATTGGTTTTTTTTCCATTATTTTGTTTTTCATTTTTTTTTTATGTATTCCACTAATGACAAGGTAGCAAGAGTGTAAAATTAATAACCAAAACCGACACAAGATAAAAGTTTAGGGGAGTTAAATGAAACGTTTGTAAAGTTTAGTGGCAAAATCAACCTTTTCATTTGAGGGGGTCACGGCTGCAAAATATTGCAATTTCGAGGAGTCAAGAGAGAGAATATACGGCGGAGCCATGTCAGAGAAAATATCCAGAGAGAGAGAGAGAGAGTACAGATAGAGAGACAGAGAGAGTGGAGGGTAGCAGGAGGTCACGTGGCAGAAGATCAGACGAGGGGACCTCGGTTTCGAATTTTCATGCCATATCTTCTCCTTTATTATTAATTAAAAAATTATTAGATTTTCATGGATGCATCGGCTAGGCAGATGTTCTTTTGACGATTACAGCCGTGCATTTCATAATTTTTAAAATTAAGCTGATTTAATTAAGAATAGATTATATTTATTTAATTAATAAAATATATTTTAAATTCGATCATATTTATCAAATAACTTATTTCTAATTTGATCACCAAGTTTAATTAAGCTAGAGATTAAAATTTAAATTAAAAATTTACCAACATTTTATTAGTGTTTCAAATATTTAGATTGCAATCCCCTAATTCTTTATTGTAAAAGAAAACTTTAATGAGACCTCCGGTTGGTCCCCGATGTGATACTTGCGTGACTGATGGATTGCCTCGTTAATTTGACGGATGAACTGAAGACGTGGAAATTTGACGTCACATTTGAAGAACAAGTAGTGAGATATTTTATTGAGGAATTAAAATAGTGAAAATTGAAATATTAAAAGCCAGAATAATACTTCTTATTTCGTCTTTCCTGCCTCCATCTTACCAGATTAGGTTTGGCGAAACCAATCTCTTGGAGAGCGCCATGGAGTATTGTTATTATTTTTTTAACTTAGAAAATGTCAAGATTATAATAATGAGGATTTTTTTCATAATAATAATAATAATAATAATTTTTCCATTAATAGGTTAACACCGATAGATAGCAGTGTAATTTATTGCTTACTATTCCAGCCAATATTCATTCCACCACCTTGGAGTAGTCAACCTCAGAAATGAATCGGTGGAACCCGGACTGTTGGATGTTATAGAGTTATACACTAAAGTTATGTGCTGCACTGGAGCTTGCTCTTCCCAGCTTGGAAAACCAATAGAGATAAGATACAAGATACACATTCTTGCTGAGCTGTCCAATGATTCTACTCATTTCTCGAATGACTGATTCTAATATTCTTAAAAACAGTAAGCAGCTCAAATAACACAGATGACAAAAACGTGGCCATATATTTAGGGGCACGAACCTGTCCCGGGGGAGAACTCCAAGCTGTAAAAAGTGCTCTTAGTGACCGAATAATTGAGGTCGGGTGTGTCTCAAACATGCGCGGGGACAGCTCAAACCCTCAAAGCTGTAGGGTCAGTGTCCCCAGAAAATGTCTCGGACCTTTCAAGGCTCCAAAGCCCCGCTGGAGGGACACTTTACGAGCTTTTTTCAAGAATCTATGGGCATCTTCTCTCCGAGGGCAGGGCAATATGCCGTCTTCCGAAGGCATTGTCCCTTGAATTGCTGGGTAGCCCCACTTCAGTGTCTCTTGGGAGGGATGAGTGAGAGCCATATTTCTGTATAACATTCATCTCTCCCAAATTGAAAATTCATTATATATATATATATATTTATCGATTGGTATAGGATCTCCTCAATGGGTCATGTGGAGCCATTGGCATTATCAGTGACAATTGTGAAAAACTAAAATATAAAAAGAGGAAGAGAGTGGAGATAATATGAATATATGGTGGTAAAAAGATCAAATTTACGGGAGTATTATTATGATATTTGGACTCAGGAATTACATGTGATAACCCGTCTATTTGTAGGTTTAAAGAGTCAATTGAATAGGAAATTGACAATTTTAAAATATCTAAATTTATTACAATAAACTGTTATCAAATTATAATATATCAAATAATATAAATAACATATATTATCTTATTCTCAAATACTTAATTTTTTAATATAATAAATATTATCTCTAGCAATAACCAAATATGATACCCATATGTTCCACCGTGCATGTACAGGAGAAATAGCTCAGGAAGTGGAACTGACCAAGACCCATGATGCTATTGCTTATGCGGTGCCGCTCCGATTCTGTGAGTGCCATGCATTCAGATAAAAGAGGATACAGTCCTAAGGGAGGATCTTGGAGACATGTTGAAAGGTATTGGATGATCTGTGTATTTTGTTGTGAAGAAGAAATTGATAATTTATCTAAACTAAAGTAAAACTCTTCTATTGAATACGATTTTGCAGAAAGAGCTTGCAAATGATTTTGATCACATCTATGGACATTCGATTTTAATTCGAACATCTATATCAGAAGGAAAGAAATGGCATGTAATTGGCACTTCTCCATTCACGAAAATATTCATCGAATTTGTGTCCCAATATCTCACTATGTTATTATGATAATATCCACGTTAAATATAGTTCATCGAGAATGTATCTATCAGTACACTGCTGAAATCGCTTTGGGAAGCCTTATTGCAGCCTTTTGTCCCTAAGAGATCGACAGATGGAATGGAACTTATATAATCTGATGATCATTTTTAATATTATTGTTATTGTGAAAATATAAAACAAATCTAAGGCTAATTCAAATAGATAAATCATGCATAAAATTTGTAAATAATTCATGAGACTATAAGTTTGATTCTCTTCCTTAGAATATAGCTTTTAGTAAGACTACCAACACATGCACTTACTCATAAATTTACTTGAATTCATGGGTTGATTAGGTGTTGATGAGTTCAAATTTTCGTTGAAAAATAATATATTAGTGAGTACATATTTTTCCTTAAAATATTTTCTAATTCTGATATTTTTTGTGAAAAATTATTTTTTTTTTAAAGCAAATATCGCAATTTAAGTATGAATTTTTGCAATTTTTTAAAATTTTAACATGAAAATTTTCATGTATCTTAATCGGTCACAAATTATACATACATTATTTATCAATTTTTTCATAATATTCTATCAAATCATCATATACAACACATTAATCTTGTTAGAGTAGCTAATGGTAACTTATATAGCATAACGTCACGCAGGACAACTTGACCAAAAAACAAAACAAACTCTGTACTAAACTAGAAAAATGGCATGTAGTTTGGTATATGATCCTAATACATAAGAAAGTTTATTGTAAATTTATAAAAATAACCAAAATTTTAGTAACCCTATTTTTAGAGCTATATATAACATGATACAACATCATTATTCTATTTATCTTGTTTTTATTACTTGGCATGGACATGACTGCTTGGTAAAAAAAAAAATTAAGCGGAGTTCGTTTACATTTTTCTATTTTCATCCACCTTTCTTTTTTTATATTTTTTTACTACTACTTTGGAACACTCATAGCAATTTATGAATACTAATATCACATATGCTATGATACGATGCTGTCGTATACTCTTTTTATTATAAGTAATGAAGCGTCTATTAGAGCAACATGAGTGAGTAAATGATATTATATGAGGTGTTGGTAATTTTTCATGTATTACTTTTGTTGTTGTCTTGGTCAGTGGAGTTTTCAACTGTGGCACTTCACTTCATTTTGCTTCATAATGTTAGCGTCGCTTCAGGTTGCAGTGTCGCATAAGGGCATGTTGTGTCGTGATAGCTTTGCCTCATTAAGAGGCCTTCTTTGCCCCATCATACTGGGAGATTACATGTCCACGGTGGCCCTTCTGCGCATGAAGTATCTACTCTATGCGTAGGTCTGGTGAAGTCTAAGAACAAGGTGTTTCAGGTAGAACGTGATTTTTAAGACATTTATGCGATAGTTGCGTAATGATTGCATTTGAATCCTGCTGGTCTTGTGATGTGATCTTTGATGTTCTTGCATGCTATGAATGATAAATAAGAGCGGTAGCTTACATGTTAATGTGATTGCATTCCACTTTTGATATTGTTGGGTCTTGAAGACTATTCTAAATTTCGAACTGCCATAAAGGGGGTAACCTTGCCCCTCTGCGGCAAGGCTTGGGAGGGGCCATAGTCGGCTCATCATTGCAGGGGGGCAGATTGGTATATGTGTTGATGATAGCGACGTATAACCTTTGTGCATAAGGAGGATCTCGGTGCCCCTTATCATTGAGGGGACCAAGTGTTGATAAACCTAACGTGTGAGCATTCACGCGACAATCCTCATGCATAAGGAGAGTCTTGGAGCCCATCAGCCTCGAGGGAGCTAAGTGTTGATGATAGCAATGTATAATCGTGCATGTGATGGCCTTCATGCATTTGGAGGGTCTCGGTCCCCCTCAGTCTGGAGGAGACCAAATGTTGATGATAGCGACGTGTAAACATATATACATGGCAGCCTTCATGTATTAGGAGGCTCTTCATGACCCTCAGCATAGAGGGGACTTAGTGTTGATGATAGTGGCACATGATCTTGCACTCGACAACCCTCATGCTTTATGAAGGCCTTGGTGTCCCCTTACCGTGGAGGAGGCTAAGTGTTGATGACAGTAGTACGTGATCGTGCATGTGATAACCCTCATGCATTAAGAGGGTCTTGGTGTCTCTCAGTGTAGAAGAGGCCAAGTGTCAATGTAGCGGTGTGTGATTGCGCACACAATAGGTCTCATGCATTAGGGGGGTCTTCGTGCCCCCAACCTAAAGAGGGCTAGGCATTGATGACAGCAACACGTGATCATACATGTGACAGCCTTTCGGGGCAAGAAGGTTCTTGATGCCGCTCAGCTTGGAGGGGTCTTGGTATTTCTTCGTGTTGTTCGGTGAGATCCTCTGAGATGTGAAGTGCTTTGACATTGAGACTATTGCGTGTTGCTTTTTTCAATCTTGTACATTTCACTGAAGTCATCAATAATTATTATGCATGTAAGTGATAACTACGACAAAGTTATCATATGATCAATGGCATTAAGATCGTGAGCATGTAAATGATATTAAGAGTAAGATATTATCTAAGTTATAAGTGGCATTTTGTCAGGTTTTTTGAGCCCCAACTCTTAGTTGATTGTCCTTCCTGCTTCATTCCTTTCCTTGCATCGTGGCAAGGTTAGGAACCGTGGAGTCCTTAGTTGACATGTGAACTCAAGCCACCTGACACATGTTTGCCGCAATGCTAGAATTGTTGTTGATTTATATCTTGCTACAATGATTTTGGGCACCCCTTGCTGGGTCTAGGGCTTTTCCGTGTTGATCTCCATAAAATTTGTGCTGCAAAACTATGTTTCTTTAGCACCTTTGTTGTTGAACTGGCAGCTACCATCAACTCTCCAAACTTTTCGAACTCTCCATTGTTAATGTGGAGCTGCGCTGGCTGGCAAACAAAATAGCTCAGGCAGAGGCGTCATTGTGTTGCCTCTATTAGTGTCGTGAAGCTACACTGGATGCGTGGCAACAGGATTGAGATGGTGGCATTGCTATGGCACCTCAATCAATGCCATGGAGTTGTGTTGGCTGCGCGTTGCCAAGGCCAAGACAGCAGCATCGCTAAGTTAACTCAGTCGGCAATGTAGAGCCGTGTTGGTAATGCAGCGACATGGTTGAGAGAATGGCATCACTGTGGTACCTCAATCAATGATGTGAAGCTGCACTAGCTGGTTAGCGACTTCGCTAAGACGGCGACATCATTGTGTCACCTCAATCGGCAATGTGCTACATCTTCTCCTTTTTCAGGCCCACAAAGGTAAGGCTGGGCCTTGATGGGCCGGGCCCAGCATTTTCCATTGATAAGACTTGATCCGGACCGGTCTACTGCGACGGGGGGCCTCATATTGAACCGGCCTGGATCCTTCTCCCGGTCCGATCAAAACTACTGAAACCCTCTCCGCTTCTTCAGTACTTTTTTGCGCGCTCTTTTCGACTAAGCGGGAACAATAGAAAAGTTTCCACCATAGATTGTTCACCGGAATCAGCACACCGGCGGGTTCTCTCTGACGCAGAAAGCCTCAATGGGATCTCCGCTGGACTTCGAGCTCGAAGATCCTCTACTGGATTCTCCGGCTCCCGCTAACCGAAGGTTCTCATTGATCCTCCCTATACGTGCCTTCTCTTTGCTGTAGTTTCTGTACCCTCCCAAAGTCGCCGGTGCCCCCTTCGTAATATTCTACTTAGATGCTGAAATGATCTATGATTGTTCAAGCTCACTAATTTGCTCGAAGATTGGTCAATCAGGAGAGATGGTTCGTTGCAAAGTTGAAATCCGAGTTGCTGCTCTGCTGTATTTTCCGAGTGTATTTCAATGTTCTATGCTTTTGATCAGGAAGAAGGTTATTGGTTTGGATGACTTGTTGACTGATTATTACAAGGAGAAGGGCAAGTGCATCGAGGGAGAATCGAAGAGGAAGAAGGCCCGAAAGAATGATAGTTCAGACGAGGAAGACAATACCAGGGAAGCTACCCTGTCGCGTGCCCTAGATAAGTATCATAAGCAGGTGAACCATACTTGACATTTTTAGTCATTCCCTTTTATTTATCCTATTTCTTTGTATTAAATTGAGAAAACCATTCCACAGATGCAGGACATGGGTGGTGATGATGAGATATCCCACTGGGGTTTACGTGTTTTCGGGACTCAGGTTTGCATTTTGATTTATTTCTCCTGTTGGTTGACAAGGGGTTTGAAGCTAAATAATTTATTTCCTATTTCCCGTTTTTATGCAGAAAAGTTTACCAGATTTAGTTTTCCCCGAGCTCCAGAGCTGCAAACTTTTGCAGTCTTTCTATGGAAATAAACTTAATTCATTGATTGGCCTCCACAGAGAAGAAGGTAGTTCCTTTTCTAAGCCATTGTGCCTCTATTCTAGGAGAATTTGCAGGATTGCCATGCAGTTCTTTCTCCGTGAGCAGGGATGATGACTAAATTTTGATGTAATAGCAATTGATTTACTTTATTCTTTCATGCATTTAAAAATGGAATCTCTAATTCCTTCCCAGGGGACACATTTTTGGAAGGGCTGTTAGTGAATGGATGGTTGTTGAAGCTGATAACCGTGCAAAACCATGTTGAAGAGGTTATTGCAAAATGGACTTTCAAATTGAGTGAGTGAATGCCTTCATCCTTGCACTGTTTTTTTTGTGAGTTAGTTTCTCTAATGCTTTGCTTTGCTAGTGATGTTTTCACCAAAGGGAGAGCTAAGGATATCTGCTTGTGACTTTTGGTGTGGCTTCCTCTCACTGAAAAATGAGGTTTTTCTTTTTCCTTTATTCTTATGATTAGATTCAAATATTCTAATAATATTACAAGTGTGACTTGAAAAAATCTTATGTTGATTTCTCAATCAGGATAATGCTTCATCCATTAAGGTTGATTGGGTCCCTAACTATTCAGAACTAAGGAGAGCTCTTGATGTCTATGGTTACATATGCAACTCTTCGTCAATTTGGGCTTCTTCACACACAGGTAGAATCTTCTGTTTTTCATTGTTTGTTGTATGTGGTGCAAGTAATAATGATTGGATTTTGGCAGCTAACAACACTTATTGAGCAGTTTTCTTTTCCAGCAAGTTTTGTGACTCTTTGAGTTCTTATCAAGGGATTTATGACATTAGTAAGTTGTTGGTTGCTGTTGAACATCGCAACCTAACCTTAAGAAAAGGATATACAAGTTCTGAAAAAATTACTTCATATTGTTTCTTTTGGAATGGCACATGTTTTGTTTTAGTTGTGTTCATCATGAAAATGAAGCGACCACTGTATTGGAAAGTTCCTTATAGCTACAACACATTTATTTTATATGAAAAAGATGATTCTGATCCATCCATCTCAGCACTGGGGACAACCCCTCATTATTTTGGGAGCTTTTGATCAAAGTAGAAATTGTTAGTGTGAAAATAAGGAAGTCTTTCAACTTTTTGGCTTCTAGGCCAGGATAATATTGATCCTTATCCTGAGCTTTTGATATTATATGCCTGCTCCATTCTAGATTCATCAAGTTGATGACTTTTTTTGAAGCATGTGCAGAAAGCCTTTTTTCCCATACTTTGTTTGTTTCACAGATGGTGTTAATTTTTGTAGTTCATACTCATCGTGATATGATAATTTTATACAGATTGCAACCTTGTTGGGCCATCTCAAAACATTCAAACTTGGATCAAGTTTGTGACTGCTTCTTGTCAAGTAAAGTATGTTATGAGACATGGAGATTTATTGCTAGAAGTAGCTAGAAGATTCTTATCTGATGCTTGTTCTTGATAGATAAATTGTGTTAGGGCACTAATATATAACTGTTAGACAATGAATTTAGTCAGCATATAATAAGTTCATGAGGTTGATGTATTGCTAGCCTAAATATGCACAATGATTGCTATGTATGCAAGGAAGAAGGCCCATGAGCTTTCCTCTCACAGGGAGGTTCTTTTATGCAATATTTGTTAGCTGTTACAAGGGCTTTATGCATCAAGCAATGGCAATTTTGCTGATTATTGGATCTTATATTTGATTCTTGTACGATATCCTGATCTCCTTTCTAATATGTACGAGATTTTTATACATTTTTATTTCAGGGGCAAAAGGGTCAGCTTTTCAACTTCAGAAGCAGAAGAGTTAATTATAGTGGTAATCTCTCTCTTCTTAGATCGCCGACTTGAAGGTCTCTCTGTTATTTTGTACAAATGCTTGCTTGCAGCAATCAGTTACTTGACAGATGACCAGTGGAACACCAGTTGTGAAAAAGTAGCAAAATCTCTTGCCAACAGGTTGTTGCCTGTTAATTTTAAGCCTCTATAGAATTTCGCCTTACTTCTTGCGTCTAGTCTGCTCTTACTTTCAACGTGATGTTGCCCAATGTCAGAGTGCCTCGGGATTTGAATTGCTTAAGAGCTGTGGAGTGCATCTCTGGTGTAGATCATCGTAGTAAGAGCCTCAGAAGCAAAGTGGCCTATCAAATTCTTACTGATTATCTAGACGTTAAGGCAGGCATCCCTTTTCACTTTCCAAGTTGATAGATTACTGGCATTCATCATTACCTGCTGTATAGCCTTTTAGATGGCGTGAATTTTCTGTATGTTGTGCTCCTCCTCAGGTTGCTAATGATGAGGAAATCTTGAACATGCTTATATCGATCAGAGTGAAAGAAAGGAGTTGTGATCTGTTCATGGTCTACATCTATCTAATTCTTGCAGAGAACTGGCTCATGTGGGGTTTGAAGCTTGATGATAGGCCTGTGATACGTGAGATGTGGGGTGTTCTTCTTCGGAACTGTTCTTGCCTCATTGCCAGCACTGATCTAAGATCATACGCATCAAAGGTGCACAAAAGTTCTAACCTTTTACCTGTATGATGGATTTGCACCGTTTCTCCAAAATTCAGTCTGTCTGTATGGCAGGTTCGAAATAGAGCTTCATACCTCCTCCATGGTTCTTCTACCAATTGACAGTCTATGGAACAGCCTGGTACGTCTCTAGCAAAGTAAATCTTCCTGGTATTCTATGAGTATTATGGAACCAACCTCGAGATGAGAAAAAGGGTTGTGAATATGGATTCTACCATGGTGACCATTGTTCGTGAGACATGATATCATACACTCCGAAATGTAAACAACAGATCAGAATTGTGTCTGCAGAATCCTAATGATGGTCATGAAAGAGGTCCATCCAAGTAAGAACCCGAGCAAATATCAAGCTTCAGATCACGGAGTTTGCTCTCGGGTCTCTCCGCACATAAGCATGAAATTGATTCGGTGGCTCTCGATGGGCAATGAAAGTAATGGGACAAGGAGTACGGTCGCCAGATTCAATCCCATCTGCATGTGACTGGAGCCTAGCAGTCGAGAATCAAGGTCTGGGACTTCAATTCTTCAACCCGTGGTCTCTATCACCATCTTTCCAACTAGAGAATTTTACAAGCCGCGTGGGCCCTTGCGTGCCTCAATCTTGATTAAAGTTTGAGCTAGTATTATTGATTTATTATAAATATGTAAGAATCCAAGTGAAAAATTAGTCCGACTTGGTGACATAAATTATTTCCGATTAATTGTTGCATAGTCATAATCCACGGAACGTCTTCGACCTTATTTGTTAAAACCGATTCTCGTTTGAGCACCGTCTGCTGATCGCGAAGCAGTCAGTCCCAAAGCGCTTCGAACTCATGATACGTGAAAGCTCATACATTAAAGATACGGTTTACCAGCCGGATCAGGATCCAACGTTATCCTCTCTCTTTCTCAACCACTGTCGGTGTGGTTAACTCGTTCGATACTCACGGGAGGACTCGAATTCAAGTTCCACCTGCGGCGGGAAACTCTTAATCCCTTAAATGGACCGACCTGAGGGAATTAATCAGCTGAACAAAATCCAACTGGATACCGGCGGTTTATAAAAAAAAAAACGTTATCCTCTCTCTCTCTCTCTCTCTTCTTTTGACCTGTAAAAAGAGTAGGAAATGATAATGCTGTCAGAAGGAAAAAAAAAAGGGCTTTAGTTGTTCATTTCCTCTGGTTAATCAAGTGTGATCTATATCTGGGCCATTGGTTGGTTCGGCTGTTCTGCGCTAGGCTCAATAGTATGACCATTACCCATCTGTTTTATAATGGTTAATATTTAGCATTTTGATCATGCAATAATTATATATTGTTAATCAATTTTAACACGATATTCATTACTTTTTATCAAATCACCCTATTTGATATATTGATTTGTTGACGTGGCTAACGATAACTTATGTGACACTGATGTGGTACGGTGTCACACTTAACAAAAAATAAAACATCGTCCTAAACTCGATAAGCTGCACATACAGTTGGCGTACAATTAGGGCACACAAGAAAGTTCGTGATTAATTTGAAAAGATGGTCAAATTTCAGCGTAATTAATTAAGATGTTTACCGTTTTTTAAAGGTGCTGAACCGACCAGGATTGATCGTTTTACGAGGTCAGAGGGTAGATTTCCTCTTAGGGTATAACTCTTAGTAGGCCTCCGTATGTATGTTTATTTATGAATTTATCCGGATGTGTAGGATTTTATGAATAAAATATAATAGATTTTAGTTAATTAAGATTCGATTCACATCATCCTAGTACGCAGTAATATTGTAACAATTATTAAAGTTTTATTTAAAAAGCTTGATTATGAGACCCTTAGTTAACTAAGATTTTCTTTTTTAAGAGGAGAGGCATGTATCCGATAGCTCGGGAAGCTGATAGGTGGAATTGACGACACAAGAAAGACCAGAAGAGAGTGGCCCTTATTAAGCCCGTATTCTGTGTCGTGTCGTGTCGTGTTTAAACAATATGTGTAAAAGAAAAAATCTGAACGCGTCTAACTCTGTATCGTGCCGTGTAAAAAAGTCTAGCCTTGATCGAGGGATTTATTTCTACAGGTCCCCCTCATAGAAGTCAACTAGCCGTGATGACCCCGACTATCCACCAACTCGATCGAAGAGGCCATGCGGATACTGCGATCTTCTGACGATTGCTTCTTCTGCTCAGGGCATTTCCTCTAACCAAATTACACGTTCTCTATATGTCCGTATCAATAATAATAATAATAAAAGAAAAGATTATGAGTATATAAGAGTGTGCGTGGTTATCATTTGTCCCTTGGAGTGTATTATAAATCAGGCACCAGATTTGAAGAAAGTCCACCGTGAAACACCAAGAACATCTCTGTATATCTTGTACTCATGCGGCTATTTGAGAAAAAATAAATGGTTCGTTGGCTTCTTGGTTGGGTTGGGTTGGATTTGTGGGGCTGAGACAGCTCTATTCTTATCCTCTCTTGTCGGCACGACATTCTCGACCATACGTGCAATTATCACTTGGGCACATACTATTATTCACAATTTAATAAAAACTTGTCCCTTTTTAATGTCATTAATTTCTGTCCCTTGTATCTATCAAATACGTGAATCTTTCGTGGGGGAAAAGAAGATCACAACCTATATGTAAATATTCTTTGGGCACAGTGAGTTACAGCTCGTAGGCCTGACTCCACGATTAAGCTTCAAAATGTGCAGCCATCGGACTGGGTACGTCCTTGTATACATGGGAAACGTTCGACGAGCACTACTCGCTCGAGAATTGATGTGCGCCCATACATGGAAAACCTAAAATTAACTGGGCATGGGCAATTTTGAGCCATATTTTTAGCTCAGACTGTCAAGAAAAAGACGTAAATTTAGCACTGACCGTGTTACTGATGTGTTTGTTGTTAAGGAAGCAAGGAATCTAATCGAGTGAACGTACTTCCTCCCTAAATGATGAAGACAAAGTGTGCTTCCTCTCAAAGAGCCATTTCTGCTTGTGCTTCAAGACATTGCCTTCGGTTCCCCAATGTCCCACAGTTTCGACCCGCGTCCTATGTACTCTCATTAGCTTCCCGGCCTGTAATACGCTTCTATGGAAAGGGAGCGATCATTTCCCTAAATAATTCCTTCGATTTCTCACCAACCTGAGACAGTCGTCTGGTGGTAGGTTAATCCTCCTCAGCATGTCTAAGAAAGCTGCACGCGTGAGACCTAATCGAGGGCTGTTGACGTTAGCTAGAGATGTTTTTAGCAATTTCGAAGTGACTCCATACTTAGACAGCATCACACTTGGGGGAGGTGAGTGACTGCTCGACTTAAATTAGGGGTGCCAGCAAGACAGGTGACATGCATGCATGCTGCTGCCGCTTCACGCTGCACCATTGCCCATATCGTTGCTAACAACTAGTTAGCTCATCTCATTTGTCCCTTAATCTGCCCACAGTGTAGTCTACATTTACATTTGTTCTTAATTAAAGAAAAGGTCCTCTTACTCTCATATTGAATATATATCATATTATTTTATCGAAACCCTTCTCTTGAATATAGTAGTTTGTTTAATAATAAAAAAGATTATAATCAAAGAAATCTATAAGAATAAAAGGAGATCATATAAATAAGAGAATGCGAGACACCGAATCCTAGGACTAGAAATCAAGCTAAAATCCTTGATGTTATGCCCATGATAATAAGATCACACCGAACTAATTTTCTCTCCCTGGCTCAATCTTACATTAGGGCCCTAACCCTCCAATGACATTAGAGCGGGGGTCTCACCAACAAAATTAATCAATATAAGCTACACATCGATCCGGTGCTCGATTAATAATCCCCATTATACATTAATCTTAGTATCACTAAATATCACTTAATAATGTCATAAAGAGATGATAATGCTGGGGAAAAAGGCAGTGGTGTCATCATGTAGCCTGTCCACCGAATTACAAATTGCTTTTCCATCGTGCGCTGGGAGGCCTTTACACTGCCCCCACCAAAAGCAACTCTCTCTTATCTCATCTCTTTTCGTTTATGGGTCTTATTTAGCCTTGTTTTATGTTGTTTCATTAATTATTTAAAATTTTCCACCCTGTAACATTTGGTATTTAAAAATTTTAATATATTATAGTTAATTCAAATACTTAAAAGTATTCTAATTGTAGATTTTATCAATTGACACATATTAGTTAGACTTATTTTTTTTTTCATGTATGCAACTCTTTTATCATAATATCCAATTTACTATAACTAAATGAGGTTGAAGATTTTTTCAGTACGACGAATTTTTTCATTCATATAACTTTAACTGAAATCTTTATTTAAGATACGCGGTATCAAATCATCTAATTCTTTTTTAAGATCACGGAGGAGTGTGCAATATTCGGTACAATGAATGTTTATAATTGTTGGGTCATGGCTAATTGTTTGTATATATTATTGAACTCCCAGTACTGAATTAATTGGCGGTAAGCTCGAGATAATTATACGTGAACAATCTAAGCGGCTGCTCCTCAAACTCGTGGGCAAGACGAAAATGTTGACCTAGTGACCCATGCCTAGCTACACTTTTGTTCATTTGATGAATCCATGCCCACCATATGAATTCTCGAGATAAGCCTATCTTTTTCAAAGAAAATGGAGTGCAAAAATATTTTAATAGCGAAAAAGAGAATTCCTTTTTTTTTTTCTTCCTGAATAAAGACAAAGAAAAATGGAAGGGTTTCTACATTGCCAAAAAGGAAATCTCTGCATGAGTCAAATCAAGGTTCTCCCTGATGTGCCGACCAGCTAAGTCCCCATGGTACGTATACATGCGAAAGACTTACCAATGGTTGAGTTCATCGGAGGAAGAACGTACGGAGAAACTAAGAATGGCTTGCAGTTGAACCCATTTTATGAGCTAGCGGTGCGTATGGAGCATTCGGGGTTCTATGCATACATATCCGAAGGCAGGTTAAATCAATTTACACTCTTACGGGGTGGGGGGGATGAAATGACGATGAATATTTTCGTGAGATAAGAGCAAGAGCAAAACCTTAACGGCCATGATTTGTTGAGCGGTTGCCAAGCATGATGAATGAAATCACAACCCTCGACCTGGCTTTTGTCCCCTGCAGCATGGACGAGAGGTCGCGCAACAGTCAGTTGATACCGTCGAATCTCTTCCTGATTCACCGTCGCCGGTTCTATCCTGCCCACAGAGCCTTTAGGATTCTGTGCTAGAAACACGGACGCACTGGCACGCGCACATACACCGCCCTTCTGCATGTGGACAGGACAGCGTCCTCAGTTCAAAGATGAGATTGGAATTCAACCCTCGAGTGAGCTCCAACGTTGGCCCATCTTCTAGGCCGCTTCTTGGTGCATTCGTCCAATCCGCCCCCCAGGAAATTCTTAAACTCAATGGGACTCACACCATGATGGTAAATCTGGTCCAACAGTTGATTCAAATGTGAATTAATCATGGTATATGAAATTTGGAATATATTATCATATGTGTGGTATGCACTCTCACGTCCCCACATAAGAATGATGATAAGAGAGAGAGAAAAGAAGAAGGGTAAAAGAGGGTGGGAGGTGGGAAGATAAAGAAATGAAAAGGGCCAAAACAAACATAGAACAAAGGCAAAAGGAGTAAAAGACAGACAGGTTGGGCAATTATTATTATAAGACTAGCAATTCCCTCCCAAAACCTCCCCTCACTCTCTCACTCCAACAACTCCCTCTTGTCTCTGTCCCCTTCGATCCATTTCCCTTCCTCCCCTCTCTTATTTCTCTCTCTCACCAGAAAATTAATTAAAATAAGAAAAACAAGAAAAGTCTTCAAATAGAACCTCTTTTACCCTCCATTGAAGAGGAAGGAGGAGGAGGAGGAGGAGGAGGAGGAGGAGAGTGAGCAACAAGCATGGAGAATCAACGCAGCCCTCTTCTAAGCTGGGCTTACGTCTGCCATGGACAGGTATTGCATTTGCGCTATACTGCAAAATTTACTCAACATTCAACGTTTTCTCCACCGGCTTTTCTTTCGGTTTTTACACTTCTTTGAGTGACAGGTGATTAGAGTCCGTGTTTTTTTGTTTTCCGACCAGACCATGGATGAGCTGAGGAATACTCTGATTTATACTGCACTGGAGCTCGAAAATACAAGGCTCACGGCGCAGGAGGAGCTGAGGAAGCGAGACGACCAATTGATTCACCTCAAGGAGCTCATCAAAAGGGCAATGAGAGAGCGGGACGAGGCCCAGGAGAATTGCCAGAAGCTCAACCGAGACAGGCTCCTTCTCCAACAGCAACAGCAGCATAAATCGAATGTGCCTGCCGTGACAACTCAGCCTCCTCTCTCGGGGTCTCGAGCATCGAGGACGATCCTCGGAGAGGGATTGACTCCGTCAACAATGGCTTCTCTTCCTCCGACTGTGAGGAGAGCATCGTTTCCTCCCCGGCCATGGGGGCTCTCTCCTGCATGCCCTTCGAGCTTGACTCTGCTCTGCCGGAGAAGCCCCTCCCTGAGAAGGGTAAGCTGCTTCAGGCAGTGATGAATGCCGGTCCCCTGCTCCAGACTCTGCTCCTCGCAGGACCGCTCCCGCAGTGGAGACATCCTCCTTCTCATCTTGAGCCCTCTGAGATCCCTCCTGTCTCAATCCCCTCTCCCCCACCTCCGACTCTCCTCCTTCCGGATGTTCTCATGGCCAACTGCAGCCGACCGAGTCGAAAACGGGGAATCTCCGAGGGATCCGGTTCGCCCAGTGAGACCAAGTTCCAGAGGGTCGCTCTCAATTGATTACTAAGAAAATTAACTTGACTAGGAGCTCCATATATGCTCTACTCACGGATTTAGGGAGTGGCGACCGAAGATATTGCTGAAATGGATGTATTAGTGTGACTTATTTCAGGACTCTGTACATAGGCTTGGAATTAGAAGTCAAGAAAACTCATAGTAACTTAACTATGGAACTTTAAAAAAATCGTCAGTGTAAGGTGGGGAGCCTCAGAGAGATCGAAGGGGATGTTTCTCTTCTTTTCTTGTTCTTTTCTTTTTGGGACATTTTTGGCCTTCGCATTTGCTTAAGATCCATCTGGTGTTCACAACTGTACGATATGCTCTCGGGTCTCTGCAAGACTAGTGCAGATTGAAGGGTGTGACTTGTCCAGTAGAGAACAACCTGCTTTAGGTCGGGTTCGGTTCGCTAACTCCGAAGGATTGGAGAGCGTGCTCATGTTTCTTTTGGTTTGTGAGGGAGAGAGATCACATCAAGGACATTAAAGATGATGTGGGTGTGGAGTTGTTATGGGTAGGAGGGAGGCATTTGAGTGAAAAAGGGGACCCAACCCACCGAGCAAAGGGGTCTATATCAGAAGAGGCCTTTGCTTTGTCAGAGCTCGGAGTGGATCCCGCAAATCGTGAGCCGGGATCCACTGAGCAAGTGCGATTTGCGAGATGAATTATTATCATCATCATTGTCGTTTAAGCTTAATGATCATGTATTATCTCTCTGTTAATTAATTATATCCTCCTCTCTTTTTCATCCTAAAAGTCTCCGCAGATAATGAATTACTCCCCCACTAACAATGCGTTACTGAAGCTTGAACCTTAGCATCAGCTTTCCCAGCTAAGTGGAGTACGTGATATGGAAGAGTGGAACTGACCCATCAGAAATCGTCAAGAAACAAAATCCCGTCTAATGGAAAACGACAGCCGGAAATGAATCCATACTATACTGCACTTGTGATGGCATCTTTTGTCCGAAGGGGAATTGAAATACGTTGAAGTAACTCTCGGATGTGATCCAAAGCCTGTAAACCTAACAGCATCGATGATACATCCTAGCAAGCTGATTGCACCAAAGGTTTTGTTAAAGCGCCATGGCCTGGAAATTTCATGCTGCCTATGCGATTTTACATCGATTATGTTTGAATTGAGTCATACATAACCCATGAAGTAATAGTAGTAGGAAAAAGGGAAGCAACTGGTGGGTTTGAATCCGTAAACATACGTTGGGAATGTCTGATTCATGTTGGTGTCAAAGTAGTAGTCTACATCCTCTCCACGTACCTAAGGGGGCGGGGGGAGAGGTCTCGATGGGATGGATGTTCTGCATCTTCAGACTCTTTCACACGGCTCAGGATTGATCCCATACGTTTGTCCTTCACTAAATCCTTTTCCACCGTACTAGCTATTCATCTTGACTCGAGTCTTGTTTGTATGACTCTGTATCGAGGCAATTGTTTGCATTTTTTTCTTGCCGACTCGGTCATTAGCGACTAGGGTCTGGCCTTTTTCCATCAAACTCAGATGGCAAGAGCTGGAGGAGTAGAACTTCGGCTCATATGCTAGGGGGGGCACGAGATCAGAAAATGAACCTATTCTAGATTTGGTCTGTCCGGTTTCACTTCGATTTCCCTTTTGGGTTCACAGGGGATCTCATGATCCTACTAAAGGTAAATAGCAGATTCCGTAATTCATGTTGGGCTGACTTTATCAGACCGTGGCAACACAGCCCAATGTCCACGCGGTCCAATAAAACATGTCCTACATCCCGAGAATTGTGCCCATAACGCCCCCCTCTGTCAATGTTGATTGATAAGTAAGATGAGCTGAGTAAAATGATTCAATCATTCTTCCTTTTAGATAAGGTTTGGAGTGTAAGTCTTAAGCCTTCAATTGAACGAAATGGCATAGCCATGACCGGTGAGCGAAAACACGGAAGACTTGATCGCATGGAATAAGTAGAGCTCCGGATCTGAGACAGACAGGATAAGATTGAGGGCCCAACAACATCCGAGTTATCGACGAGGTTGGCACTTGATAGCCATTCTTACCCAGCACCACAAACGATATTAATCGATCTTGAATGCATCAGATATCAAATCAAACAGAAATTAATAATAGCCAATTGAATTCATATACTACTGTTATTGATCATCTACAAAATTATTAGACCACAGTAAGGAGACTACACTTCCTCTCACGCAACGGGGCACGGTCTCCAGATCGAGATCCGGATATCAAATGCATTCAGATTTACGGCTTTGAAGATCATAATACCACAGAGTCAGTCCTCCCCATCCTGATTACCATTCTTTTGGTTGAAAGCGCCCACGATGTCAAAGTAGGATCTTTCAAGGAACCCCTAGTGAGAGCACAGCGTCAGTAGAGTCAGGCAATCGTACTTCTTCGCCCACCCCCTTGGTACAGACGTCGAGCTCCCACACATCGAAACGCTGAGACTGGGACAAGTCCATGACCCTGAGGTGGTGGTTCCCAAAGTCGAGCAAAATGCTGGTGGTGGCCGCCGGGCATGGCAGAAGGTCGAACTCCTCTTTTGCCCCATCAAAGGTGACAATGCCGCTGCGATGATCGATGGCAATGGCGTCCCTCCGAGGAAAATGCCCATGCCCGATGGGAGCCATCGCAGGGTCTTTAGCACCTGCCGAGGTCTCGTGCCGAGAACAAGGACCATTGTCCTTAACGCCGGCAACGAGATCAAAACGAATTTGTAATTGCCGTTCACGCGGTCTAGTCCTGACCCGGAAGTGCGCCAGCCTTCGTTTAGGTAACAGAATCCCAACAAAGTCGAACACCGGGGGTCATTGTCATGTACCGGTATGTTTGAGGCGTGAACAAGTCGCATCCCAGACTCCCCATAGGGGATCATTAGGTTCCCAGAGCGACGGCGGTGAGGGCGGCATGAACAGGACCTCCTCCAGGGCAGGATTCACCAGAGCGAAGACGCCAGGATCACCATTAAGGCACATCAGGCCATCGCAGGAGCCCATCGCTCGGTTCTGCGAGCTGCGAGGCACCACCTGCAGGATCGGAGCTTTCAAGAACTTGACATCTGCATCATCATCATTCCTTGGCTTCGAGGTGATCAACAGCATCTTCAGTTCCCCGGCGAGCTCCTCCTTTACGTGGTTCACGACAATTGGTTCTGCGTATAACTCCTTGCACATGCATATGAATCCCACGTGAGGATTGATTGGGAAGGCGAAGAACAATACTGTGCAGTATGTATCGAGGTTGCAGGTCAATTGCAGGTGCACTGCACCTTTTGGCTGCGAAGATTTTGTCACATGATATTATCAGCAGTTATATGTATCGCGTTTGTGGGATGCTGCATCAGATATTGGAACTTATCTATATCAATAAGATTGTTCGTGATTCTCACAGATTTTTTTAATGGCAACATTTAATGTATTTATCGGATATCGAACGGACACATTTGATTTTATATATGAAAAAAATCCATAAACCAAACCATCATTTAACGAGACTGATCTATTCTTGTTCCCACCAGCTTCATGCTCGTTCTTGGTTCTGCATTTTCTGGTTTCATTTGGTCAGTATTTTCTCTCGCGGTTGGTCCAAGATTTCAATCTGGGTTACGTGCTGAGAGATGCGTCTTAACAAGACAGGCAGTTCTACGTCGAAACTGTCCTTATGCATCGCGTAGTCACAGAAAATGAATTATACATGAAATTCGTGGACTGCTTTTGAAAATTAAAAAAAAAAAATTATATAAACTGATGGGGCGAGGCTAGGCCTCCTCTTATGCAGTAGGCCTCGGAATACTCGAGGCTCGGGTAGTCAACACGTTCGAGTTTACGGCTCCGAGGGTCATAAGAGTAGAGGACCCTTCGAACCTTAAGTACTATCTTTTGCTGCCAAGTGCCTAGGACTTCAATAAATTCCCACCAAGACGTTTCATCAGAGCACAGGTCTACCAGTGGCGGAAAATTGAACTCATACTTCTTGGCCCAGCCCCTGGTATGGTTATTATCAAGCTCCCAAACATCGACACGCCCCGAAGTGTTGAAGCCAGCTAGACCGAGGTGGCTACCGAGTTCCACCAGCACCATGGTCGAGCCACAGCCGGTGGGGCATAATAAGAACCCAAACTCTTCTTTTACGACATCGAAGGTGACCAACATGCCCATGCTAGGAGGGTTCCCAGTCCAGTACAGAGTCCCACAGAGGAAAATACCTGGGCCCCGAGGTCTCAAATCCGAATAGGAATCATTTATAACACTTAAAAGCCGCGACGATCTCTTGCCAAGAATGAGGAACATGGCCCAGCCCGACGATGAGATCAAGAGAAGCTTGTACTCACCAGTTACGTAGTCGAGGCCTAACCCAGATGCACACAGGGTTCTGAAAATGGGCTCAGAACGGATAAGGATGTCCCGTACAGGGGGGTCCGGCCTAGGAAAGGTCGAATTACGTACGCTTGTTCGAGGATGACAGGGACAATGCGTACGCCAAGGTGGTTGCCGCTGGAGCAAAGTCTCCTCCAGCAGAGGATTCACCAGAAAGAATGAACAGAGGCCAATCCCAAGGCAGATCAGGCCATCACAAGACCCGAGCAGACATGGCAGCAGGCGACAGGAAGAGGATCGCGAGGGAAACATGTCCACTGGGATCGAAGCCTTCAAGGAGTCGACACCGACCTCGAACCTTGGTTTTTCTTTATCACAGTAAGCATGCGTCGAGCTGTGGGAGGTGACCAGCAGTAGATTTGGCTCCTCGATGAGCTTTTTCACACGGCTTGCGATGATAGGGTCATGGTAGAGTCTCTTGCAGGTGCACCTTAGTCTCCCGAGACACTTGAGCGGGAGGCCAATAACAAGGCAGTCCAGTACGGCCGAAGTTAGCAGGTCCATCACAACGTCTGGGCAGGTCCGTCAGACGATTGACTATGGCACGCGTAGTTTGTCGAAGAAAACTATAGTGTATATATATATATATATATATTGGTGTACAGTGTATACACATGTAGATATATATATATATATATTAGGATAGTTTTATTAAGATTAATTGACAAAAGAAAGGATAGACTATATCATATCATATTGACATTTTCTCTTTACAATTTTGATTTGTTTACCATTTATTTTGTCAGAGATTATCCGCATTTTCCCGGATTTCCAAAAACCGTTTATATTTTAGGATCTTGACAGATTTGAGACTCGGAGTATTTGGCACCCTGAAAAGGAAAATGATCCATTTGGGGTAGACAGTGAAAAAAGTTTGGGGATTGGAACGCAAGTTTCCTGATTGTCTCCGAGGCCCCCAACAATAGTACAATTGCAGTTTTGCCCGGAGTGGGGACCGGATGTTAGACTTCTTCGGAGTCTGGGCGTTCAAGGGAGTGATGGGATGCAGGAACTGTTTTAGTGTTAATTTTATGTAGGTATTGTTGTGTTTCTTCTTCTTCTTCTTCTTCTTCTTCTTTTTTCTCTCTTCTTTACCAATAATTTATTGTAGAATTCGGTCAGGTTTTCATTATTTTGCATATGATTTTTAGCTGGTACAAGTTCATTTTTAATTAGTAATCCGTGAAGGGACTTGGGCTTTCACGCCCAGAGAGTTTTATGCGTATATGTGTTGCTGCTGTATGCTGGTTATGCGACATCAGGAAGTGAACGTAGTTGACATGGTTGGATCTTTAGCTTACATGGTTGAGTCGGACTTCTGACATGAATGAGTGTATTTGAAACCTCCCGAGCCGATGGATGACAATGAAAATCAATACTCGACTACTATGAGGACTCCTTTTTTATTTTATTTTTTGACAGATATGCATATCTTTACAGATGAGCATATCTTAGAATGTATTCTTTATTGGGCCAATAATTCCTTGATTGATTTTTTTTCTTATCTTGTCTTCCTTTCTTCTTCTTCCTCTTGTTTCCTGTAATATAGATTACACATAAAATATTCATATAGATACCAAAAATATTACAGGAGAATCAAGCGTGATTTATTAGCCTTGATTCTACTATAAACTAATGTTTTGTACTTACTAAATGAGTTGTAGAGTTTCAATGTATAATTTCATCGAGTTTAACATCAAACATTCAATAACCCGAGACAAGAAAGCATGGTACTAGCATATCCTCTTATTTTGGTCTCACCACGCCAGGTATATATAGATCATGAAAGCCAACTCGTAACAAAAAGCATCAGGACTTCGACCTCTTCTATTAGCAATTGCCCAAGCAAGTTCGGAGGTGTAGTCACTAGGAATCCACGGAATGTGCAGATAAATTATAATCCCCCTCCATATGCTACCAGTAACATAGCAAGAGGAGAACATGTGGTCTCAACATTCTACTTCATTGCTTTAGAATTTGCAATGTGATGAGAGGGGAGAGAAGCATGAGCGCATTCTGGTTTTTGTAGGCAATCTGTCTAGTAAAGCCATCAAGCAAACAAATGAGGCCCGTGGAATACGTCCAAAGAACCAAATGAGGTCGTGCCTGGGTTGTAGACTATCATAAACAATTGCAATTGAGAACCCTGGCTTACTACCTAGTTGTAGGAATCATATAGAGAGAGAGAGAGGTGTTTCCACACTAAATTCTATAACCTTCGAATTTAGGCCAAGTTCCACGCGGCAAAATCCCTCAAATTTAGGCCACCTTCATCTCGGGGGTTACATAGAGCCTCCCCACTTGACCCTTGCACCTAGAGCAGAACCCTCGGAAGAAGGGAAAGCTGAATTGGATTGGCGAGGGAAAATTGGAGTGACATGGATGTACACGTAGATTCCACGTATACAACTTAATGGCATGTGTATAAAAATGAATGGTGTGATATCCATGCCAAAGGACGGATAGGATTTAAATATATCGCATAAAAATATATATATAACTGAATAACTTACTTTACAATTCAATTGTAAAAGAAATTTAAATATATGAAACTCATACTCTAATTTTCCTTTTTTTTTAACTGCTTTTAGCTCTCACCTTAACTTTTATTAAAAAAAAGAATCATATTTTCTGTCCCAAAAATTAATTTATCAATTTATTGGGCTCGTCAGCTGCTGATGCGGCTTCCAAAATTAAAATAAACATGAAAAGAAAATAGAGAAAAAAAATACGGATGCCATGGCCCATCAACTGGGATGGAGCTGAAGGGATTGTGACCGTGGCCGGTGAACACCACCCCCTCATTGGGATCACCGGTCACTAAATCTCGAAATATATAACTAGTCAACTTGTAATAAGAATTGAAATTGTAAGGGAGATTAATTTATCCCAAAAGCTCAATTAAAAATGGGTTTCTATCTTTTTTTCTTGAAAATTTTTGTAGGCCAAAATGTGAGTTCTTACAGATTTTTGAGGCACGAAATCGAGGAGTTGGTACCTTTCATCCTAGTTCTTGATGTCGAGCGAGACTGCCAGCGTCCTCAATGGTTCCTGGGGGAGGGGGGGGGATTCACAGAAGCTAATAACTGCTACTTCTGATTACTTCGGCCCCACACTGGCCGGCGGAGGCGCCTGCGAGGGTGATGGCCAACGACTCCAATGACTCACCCCCTTAGATTTCATACCAATTGGTTGGTCATGGCATTGGCAACGTTTCCTTTTTCTCTTTTTAATTTTTTAAATTTTATTTTCAAAGTTATTTTAATTTTAAAATGAGTTTTTTTGGAAAGAAAATGCACCTTTACATTTTACAAAAAAGTTTGCATGAAGGCCAAAGTGGTAGAAACACAATAGGTTGAAGATACCAATAACAAAATAATAATAATAATAATAAAGGTTTAGGATATAATCGGTAAAACTGATAACCGTTAATAACCAAATTAATTATTTTCCCATATATTAATGGTATATTATGAAAATTGATGAATAATAACTTCTGTTTTTTGGTAGAGGTGGTGATTCGTCATATCAAGCTATGCTACTGCCCAATAATGCTATCGTGTCCGGTTCGCACAACCCCAGTAAGATATGAGCTCAATAGCATGGCTCAACAGTTATCGAGCCGGCCAGCTTGGCCCACTAAAATAAGCCTTTTTTGCAAAAAATTACGAATATAATTTTAAATTACTAATGGAAGCCCAACACAAATCTATTAGCACATTTTTCCTCATCTTACCCATACAAACCCATCTATATAGACCAAATCCATTAAATATAATTCAAACTCATTAATTTCCTTTTAATATAAATAGTTTTTATTTTCTATGAAATTAATAGTTTTTTGGCTTAGCGTACTCAATAAAATTATCGGGCCGTGTTAGCCTACCCTAGTAGTGATTTGTTTAATTACCCTTGGCCCAAACATGATATTATCTTCTATGGGCGTAGGCTGGAATCTCGTGTCGTGTTGGAAATTGCCAGCTATATCTTTTCTTTCCTTTTCTGTTTTTTTTTTTAGGGTAATGAAGGTAATTGATGAATAGGAATGCTAAAGAGTAATTGCGCCACTTTGAAATTAAAAAAAATAATTGATTTTTTTGCCACATCATACTCAAGTAAGTATCCACGAGACAAGTGACACGCTAGACAATTTAATTGACACATAGGCAACATTCAATAATGAGAATAGATGGATGTAATTTAAACACATGGATAGGGGAGGGAATGTATAAAACGAAAATAGTCATTTAAAAATATTTATAACTTAATTATAAAAAGATAACAAACTATTACTAATATATTTCCATGCATTATAAATCTTGATTTCAAAGGAATTTCTAGGATATAAATCCATGATTTACCGTGAGAATTTATGTCCAGCATTCAGACCAAGAATGTTATACATCCAAATTCCTCCATCCGAATTAGAAATAGCTGTTTAGCTGGATCAGAAGAGGATGGAGGAATCTACCATCTAGCTAAAAAAAGCATTAAAGAAAACCAATTAAAGAAACCATAAGTCAATTGAGATGATTTTATTTCTCTTATTGTTAAATAAGATCTCGAATTCAAGTATTATAAGTAGAATTCAAAAAATTCATACAAAAGAATTTTATTACTTAGTTATCAACCTAATATAAATTTGAATTTGAATAGGTTAGAATTAATGCCAAGTAGTATTTAAAAAAAACGAACAAACAAACAATGTGATACTGAATTACTAAAACGTGGGTCTAATTTGTTGGGGAACTGTAAAAGTTTTTTTTTTTTGGGTCTCCTTTTTCTCTTTGGCTGAAGATGGAGCTATGACAGTTGACTATAAGTGTTTGACTGTTAGGACATGGTGGATAGGAAGGATATGGCTAGGGAACCAATACGATAGGGAGGGGCCTACTGGTTTTTAAGACCGAATAATCTATGCCATGTGGAGGAGCAAATAGGTGTCGCTTTTGCCAGCACTGGGCTCGTCCGTCCCCCCCGACAAATTCATTGCCCGCCCACTCGGATTGATACATTAATTGAAAATCCAATCCCCTCAATTTACCGATCTTTAGATGTGAAAATTGCCCTTTAGGAAAAGGCAAAATGGACATCGTCCTTTGTCAACTGGAAATAGCAGATTTTAGGGTACGGTTTCTTTATCACAGGTCAAGCTCGGACATCCTAATGTACACAATCTCGTGTTTTAAATTGCAACAATTACATGATACATATCTTAGATGAATTTGACATTATCCGGTAACATTGCCAAGCATGATGCCCTATCATGAACATGTTTAATATTTCTGAATGGAACACTTGAAGAGTAAGTAAGATGATGGTTCAACCCCACGTATGAAAAGTTTATTGGAATATGTTTGATACTACTACCCCCCCTTTTTTTTAATTTGGGGCCAACAACTTCTTACCAATTTGAAGTTTTAAATCTGTCGTGAGTATCAATCCGTGAATTATTTATTGTTAATAAGCTCAGTTGTGGAAGAGAGCCGGCATCATGGCAAATTAGACCTAGCAAAATTCGGCCCGGTACAATAACACCGTGCTTGGGCCAGGGCTTATCGTGCCGTGCTGAGCCCGATGATCCCTATGCTGTGTTGGCATCATAATCCGATTAAGAAAATTTTTAAAAAAATCTAGTAGACTATTAAATACTCTTGAATGATAGAAGAATTCTTTTTTGTGAACTCACTTATAGTTGTAAACAAGTCACAATTAAGGGAGATTATCGTGCTATTGGGCCAGATCGGGGTCGCTTTTATCTTATCGTACCGTGTCGGCCCAGCTCTATATCCTAAAGGGTCGTGCTTGGGCCAACTCTTATCGTACCCTCTCCTTTATCGTGCCGTGCCGCATGGCCCAATAAGGCTAGGCCGACACGATTTACCACCTCTATGGCAAATTGCCCCTCAATTAGAGGTGTTGAAGTTTGGCATAGCTCGAAAATACGGTGCAGGCATGGCATGAAAAAACTGTATCTAAACCGGTATTTTTTAGTCACCTGATATATCAGGCTGTGCAAGTTTGAAAGGACAAAAAATAAATTTTATAACAAAAAGAAAATAATGATAATTTTTAAATTTTGATTAATTATATTTAATAGTTATTTTAATATTTTATTCGAATTAATATAAAATTTAAATTAATTAGTGAATCATATAATAAAAATATAAATTTATTTTTTAAAAATAATTATTTGTGATATTTGAGTTGGGCTAAAGCCACCCAAAGCACGAAATGCTCGTGCCTGGTCAGGATTTTTGGGCCACTTAAGATGGCGGCTCGTGCCAGTGTGGCCCGACAGTATATTCGGGCCGGGCCGAGCCAGCCCGATTTGACATGTCTGCCTTCAATTGAGTACGAAAGGGGGGAAAAAAGAAAAAAAGAAACTTGATCCATAGACAGATATTGAAGAAGGTGTTTAAGAAACATGGCAACCGTGTGCCACGACCGGCTTATGATGTCGGTCATTCCTACATTGAAGAGTTAGTAACTTCTCACACAAAAAGAGTATAGTATCCCCAAAATTATTTTAATTGGAAATGGATTCGTGCGTATCAGGGCACTTGGAAATTTTACAAATTACAACAACAGGGTGACCAGATTGAGATTTCACTTGGAGAGTTGTACGAGATGGAGACACAACCCACGACGCGATTGACAATTATTTGACCCAAAGAATGACAGCAAAGACCGCAATTGAGCATAAACATCGCGGGGGGAAAAGGTAGAGCAGTCGATCAACAATCTGACTCTCAGACACCAATCCAGTTCACATTTGGTTGCATCAAGTTAGAACTCCTCCCTGGACGCCGGCTCTGGAGTGCGGCTGATGAAGATGACCTCATAGACAACGCCGGCCAGGCCACCACCGATGAGGGGTCCGGCCCAGTAGACCCAGTGGTGCTTCCAGTTCCAACTCACAAGGGCCGGACCAAATGAGACCGCCGGGTTCATCGAGGCCCCGTCAAATGCCCCACCGGCTAGAATGTTTGCAGCCAGCACCAGGCCGATGCAGAGGGGCGCAAGAATCCCAGTGTTGCCCTTCTTTGGGTCGAATGCAGTGGCGTAGACCGTGTAGACCAGACCAAAGGTCATCACTATCTCGAACACAAACGCATCCCACACGGTAACCTCAGATGAAATGGCAAATGCCGTTGTGGTCTGTAAAAGATCTCACAACAAAAATAAAATCATAAGCACGGACAAAAAAAAATGTAGGGAATACAAAACAAGAGGAAAAAGAAAAGAAAATTATACTGATAAGAATATAATAATATACCATTACTTAGTTATATTAGCCTCACATCTCTCATGTTATTATTTTTATTGTGGTTAGCATAGATATCATTTGATACTCAATATTTTGATTAATTTTAACTAATTCTAGTTTGATAATGTTAGCTCTTAAGGATTAAATGGTATATATTATTGATTTATAAATTTTAAAATTTGAAATCGGAATCTCATCTAAAAGAAAAAAAAGATGAATCAACATTACTCAATTTAGGTTAGCAATAACCTATAAATTTGTGAAGTGCATTCTCTTCCGGAGCCAAACGTATTGAACATGCTAATTACTTAGAGGTTATGGATGAAATACTTATTCACCATGCCATGTGTGACAAATTTTAGGAGCAAGCAAGCGACGGTGGAACCAAGTAGTTGGCCGATCCAGTACATTATCCCACGGAAGAGCGTGATGTTGCCCCCGACGAATGCTCCGAAGGTGACCGCCGGATTGATGTGACCACCGGAAATGTTGGTTGCTATGGCGACGGCAACAAAGAGCCCGAACCCATGGGCCAGTGCAGCTATTACGAGGCCTGCTGGTGTGGTGGAGGCATTATCGGTGAGCTTGCTGAAGGCCATCCCGGAGCCTTCACCGGCAAAAACAAAGATCAGGGTGCTTATGAACTCGGCCAGCGCCGCCTTGAATGTGTTAGCATGGTAGACTTCATCAGGTCTTCCGACCGCAATGCGCTGGAAAGGAATTTGCTCTCTACTCCAACCCCAACCTGACATCGCGATCGACGAGGATTGGGATATATCGGTTTCCTCTTATGAAATAGTAGAAAATGGGAGTAAGGAGGGTTCCTTCTAGCAATCTGAGGAACTGTGAAGAGTGCAACCCCCCAACCTTAACCTTTTTATGGACTTGAAAATGTCATGGAGTGCCATCCTCGTAATCCCACAGAGTTTCAAGATGACAATTGCATTAAATTCTTTCTTCTGCCAGAAATTGGATTTTTATTTCAAAGGCAAACATCTTTGGAGGGAAGGGTCTGGATCCATCACCGATTAGGGAGATAATATTATCTTTTGATTATATTGAGCATCCGCAACTCTAAAATCGATAAAACGAAGATGAGATTAAATAATATGGAGAATTTTATTCATGAAAACTAAATTTAAGAACATATTGATCCAACATCGAAAGTAATATCATTATAATAAACAAATCTATTATCCACCTTCCCTTGTCTTGCACTTTGATTGATATCTATTGATGCAGGGAGAATCAGGGAGTTGGGAGTGTTAGTTGAGATGAACCACTGCATTTATGAGTCTGGGACCATTCGAGACAAAGGTCCCGAGCACACAGCTAAGCGTGACAGCTCCAAAACATGTGAATTATACTCATTAGATCCAATGGATAATTAATAACTGGCTTTCATTATAAAAAAAAAATGAAAGAAATGACATTTCCGAGCTATGGTCCCGTGTCTTGCTCTTACGCTGTTTCATTCATTCTCTCTTCTCTCTCTCTCTCTCTCTCTCTCTCTCTCTGAGAGTTCTGGCTCCGTATTCTATAGAAATTACGGAACGGAGGACATTTGGGCCCAAAATAAAAGGTAAGGTTTGCTACAACGCTCTGTTCAGGTGGAACGTGGGCCCGTTATGGGCCTACTCATGGATCTCCTCCAATTGGGCTGCGGCCGACCTCAGTGCGGCCCAAAACATGAGATTCATGGACCCGTGAGCTGATAGTGGGTCAGGCTTTGTCGGGTTTCTGTCGGGCCGAAGCGGTAGTACATTGTAAAGGACGAAAGATGTACTCTATTTTCTTCTCCAGGGAAAATGGGAGTTCGTGCAGCAGCAGCAGCAGCATCACTCTCGACATGATATCATGACGTTCAGGCTTCAATCTTGTTATCGAGATCCTCTATGCCCTCTATTCCGTGTTTCTCTCATCTCTGTTTAAATTTATGAATATCCTTTCTAACTATATAATAGAAAGAACGTCTGTTTTCCCTTTCCTCTGTGGCATTTAGATTATGCAAGCCGACAGCTACTTGGGTAGATAGCAATATGTACACTCGGCCGTTTCAATCTGGTACACCAGTGAGGGTTTGTTTGCTTTGAAGCTTCTGTGGTAGTGGAGTGGAGTGATGTGGAAGGCAAGTGGCAGTTGTGGTGGTAGACAGAGCAGCTGGTGGTGTAGAGTCTTTATTGTTAGTTTCTATGTTAGCGGGTGACTGTCCAACCCACACCATTCCACCACCTATACGCATTATATAATATTCGCATCAATAATAGAATGATTTTCTTAGAAAATGACCTATGATAAGATGGAAATAACATTCAAGTTGAGAAAGTACATCTGAAAATGAGATGAGATGCGAGCGCATCAACCCTAGCTCATGGTGCATATAGAGAATATGCATAGCATGAGCAAATCGGGGCGTGATATGGCTTGCTGGGCTCGGTCTAATCCTTGTGCCACGTTAGATTCGAAGTGAGCCACAAGAAATTGGAAATTGTATTTATCTCAAAAATTCTCAATACACAGTATGCACTGATAATATACCAAATGACTTATATTTCCATGACTTACTTTGTGCTTTCCTCGTACATACATATATGGCTTCGATCTTTTAACACCTACTTCACGTGCACAGTGAATGTGAAGTTGGATGGGATGCGAAGACTACTCGTTAGGTAGATACAAAGCTCGGGTCACACAAAGAGAGGCATCAAATCAAATGAAAGTGAATAATTCGAGATGTATTAGAGTTAAATTTAACAATCCAAATATCATATTGAATTTGTAGTAAGATAAAAAAGAGTGTACATATATGCCAGAAAATAAAAATCTTATCCTAATAGACAATAATTTTTCAAAATATACTTCACATTTTATAATGAAATATTAGTCGAATTCTAACTGATGTTATGATTAAGTAGTATTGTTGAGTTTTCTTACCCATCAACATGTTCCCTTTTTTTCCTATCCATTTTGAATGCCTCATCTATCGATTGAAAAAAGAGAGAGAGAGAAATTTTTATATGACATCGTTGAGGATTTATGTACTTATTTTTCGGTTGTACATTTTATATATTCCTCTTGCATATGAAGAAAAAAAAGAAGACATTTCACGTTCATGTCGTTGTCGAGGAGACAGTCAGTTCACTGACAACCAAGAAAATTAGTAGGCCGGGAGAGTGGGGGTTGGGTTCTTGTTTGTTCACTGACAACCATGGAAAGCTTCCTAAGATAAATCAATCGATCGATTGATAAATAAATAAAGCAGTGGAAAGAAACCACAGAGTTCTCACGCCCGCCCGGATCTCACCGCACCCAGGTTCGCGAAAGACTGTTCCCAAAGACAGTATTTTGCTTATTTGACGATTCAACATGTGCTAAATTCATGTTGAAGTAAGGTCAGGTCTATTGAGAAAGAAGCGAGCACACTTTCTCAACGTTGATTCTCTTGCCCATGGAATTCAAACATAATAAGCTGGGAACTAGCAACCGCTGTGGAAGTCTCCTAGGATGCTTCCACATGAACCCACTCGTGTGGCACTGAATGGTCACGTAAGGCATCGGCCGGACCTCAAAATGCAACTAGAAATCCGATGAGGGGGTGATGGCATGATTTGAGCTCACGGGCAGGCCGTTTATTAGGCAATTTAGATGGGGGGGGTGCGAATTCGATTTTGTCGATCGAGTGTGATCGGTTGACATGTGCCGTGCCGTGCATGCCTGCCCGTGAGCTCAGGCAGTAGCTAGATTTGTCCTTATTATTTAGTAAAATTTGAGATTTTATTCAGAGAAAACTACGCCGATTATATATAAATACGGAGAAATTAGTTGGAGCCGACGTGCTATCAACTTCTCATGAGTGGCTCAGGAGCGGCGCTTGTGAGTGACGTGTGAGGTGTGGAGTGGGGAGAAGGGCGGCACTGAGTGGAGTGAGTGTGAAGTTCACCTTTTGCCTCTCTCTCTCTCTCTCTCTCTCTCTCTCTCTCCAGGTAACCGTCCACTTGTTTTTCCGTTGATCTCGATCCCCACTCGCACGGGCACGGCGCTTGTTTCCCACGCCCTCCGTATTAAACATTAAGTGCCCAATAAGAGGTCTAACATCCCAAAGAAATACGAACTTCTTATCACAGTTTCACATTTTAGTGCATTTTCTTTGTATATTCCGATCAGATACTGAGTGCGTGATATTTATCGATTTTAGCACAATGGTAATTTTCTATCAAATCATTCTACGTAGTACGTTAATTTAATCGATAAAATTAACGGGATAATTTAATATGAAAAATAAGGTTACACCAAGATTGATAAATAGCGTATAGTTTATTTATGATCAAAAAGATTCACGCTGAATTGGGAAAAACTCAATCAAGATATTGATTTACAATAAGACGAGTTCATATCATAAAAATCATCTAGAAAAATCCCTGAATAAATCAAACCTAAGAAAATCCCCCTTGTCTTCAAATCACTTTTGTTGCACTTAATTCTCATTCTCTTGTATGTATGTGTGTGAGACGTATGGTGCTGGACCATAGTCCAAAAAGACTGTTCGAGCTTATCCCCGGTGGAAAGGACCCGGATATCATCTCGGTCATGTGCCTCCGATTTATGATGTGCGCGTTGTATACGGGACCTCAAGATGCCGTTGAGTTAATTTGATTACAGTACCAGAGACTTAATCTTTTCATTATCCAAAAGTTTATTGGTTTGTAACCAATTTAGATTGCAGTCGGGTCGATCCATTAACGAGCATAATTCTCCTAAAATAAATTTATTTAATTCACAAGATATTGGAGAGCACTCGCTTTCTTTCTTTGATACTGCTCATCGTAGTCGCCAAGGAAAAATCCAAATGAGACCAGTACTGGTACTAGTTAACTAGTTAGAGGTGACAATTCCTTCAAGATGCATTTAGTTCAGGTATCATTAAATATTAAGAAATGCTAAAATTAATAAAAACCAAAATTTCAATTATACTGTTGGGAATGTATTGGATTTTTAAATATAATAGAAATGGACCCCTAAAAGTTGTTATATTTTAGGATGCATTTGAAGCTGACCATGGGAAGAGTTTGATTAAATATCATTTTCCATGCAGTATAGATGCGATTTCCCCCCCTCCACCTAATATGGGCTGATGATCGAACTTTATTTGGGATGTCATCAAAGTTCGACAGGGATCGTACACCGGACCATCCAATCCCCTCTTAACGCTACTAGAGCAAGTGAACGCTGGTCTCATCCAATGAAAAAGACTCGCCCAAAACTTCCTCAAATTTATCACCATGTGATGATTATCGCACGTACTACTTGATTCTGATATGTATAACTCAGGCTTATATTCACTATATTATTGATTTAGAAGTCTCTACCAATGTTTTATCTCTTATTTAGATCAATAGATATTGAAAATATAATATCATACTAAATAACTCGATTTCTGATCCAGTATCTAAATATGGAAATGAAGTATTGAGACTTTTAATAAGTTTTGTTGAATTGATTTTAGGACAAGTAGCAAACCTCTTTCCCACCGTTTATTTTAAACTCCACTTCCCTCAAGCTAAATAATGTGTTACACTGTCATAAATCACTTAATGTTCGATAGAATATGGCACATGACACAATAACAATATTTGAAACAGCTGGATTACAGGAAGGAGCCATCTAGGCCTCTTGCTTGCTTTAGATCTCTCTAATGTGCCTTTCTTAGAGATGTCAATTTGGTGGGAGTGATTCTCTACTCCAAATCAGGTGTGTGAGTGTTTGTTTGTGTATTCTTTGGGAACCCTTGAGGCCAAGGTTTTCACAAGGGTTTGCTTCAACAAAGATGCTAATTTCACTATGACCTAATTAAATGTAAGACACCATTTACATTAGGTGATTGATGTGATTTGACATCATCACTTCCCCAAATATAAGATTTTGAATTCGAGTATTATGAATGAACAATATCTATATTCGTAAAACTTGTACTAGATTAGTCGGTTAGCATGTTGACCCATCACGCACAATTAATCTCAAAGAATCTTAAATTTCTTATAATTTGACGATAGTTTCGATCATAGCTGAGGAAATTAAGAGGAGTACATGTGGCGCCCTCGTGGCCGCTCGAGTACTGCATAAGCGCGTGAGGAGAAACTCCCCCCCAAAAAAGCAATGTTTGATTAAAAAGAAAGGTTAAAAAATTCAAAATTAAATAAATTAAATTAAATTAACGTTAATGATAAAAATTAAGAAAAAAAAGGGGTTATTTGTGGTGACAGACTGCCGCTCGGTAATGCTAAATACAATCACGGGCGGCCATTGACACTCCCCACCTCCCTCTTCCCTCTCCCCTCTTCCCTCTTCCACCACTCATTCATACATTATATATACACAAGCACACACACACTGCTATATTCACTTCACTCTCTACACTCCACCACTAGACACTCCTCTCTGATCTCTACCTTTTGTGATCTTCCATAGGAAATCGATTACACGGACCTTTCTGTCAGGCGCGGAGAGTGATCTTATGGGTGGTTCGAAGGGGGATGAGCACTCGTTGGCTGGGCCAGATGATCGATCCCCAATGATTATCAAAGGCAAGCGCACAAAGCGCCAGAGGACACCATCCCCGCACTGCGGTGAAGGCACAACCACGGCATCGAGCTCGTCGATGGCTGCATGTGGCGGAGGTGGAGATTATGATTCTTCTCCATCGTCGTCCTCGGGGATGACTGTGCTTGGGAGCACGGAGGAGGAGGAGGACTTGGCCTATTGCCTGATTCTGCTAGCTCAGGGCCCAAGGAGGCAGACAGGTGACAACGTTAATGCCGAATTGGGAAGTGGTGAGTATTTTAGGAGCAACAAGAGGTTCCCCGAGGTGTCTGTAACAGTCAGCACCGCCACCAGGGCGGTATCCTATGTGTTCGAGTGCAAAACTTGTTGCCGGACCTTCCCTTCGTTCCAGGCACTTGGTGGCCACCGGGCCAGCCACAAGAAGCCCAGGGCGGCGGAGGACACAAAGAAGTCTCCCTCGGAACCAAGCTCCGACACAGATGAAGAAGTAAGGCAGTTCCGCAAAATCACCATCAGTCCTCCGGCGAGCCCTGTCCCTAACTTACAGAACCCAATCAAACCGTTACAAGCTAGCAAGCCAAAGATCCACGAGTGCTCAATATGCAGATCAGAGTTCTCTTCGGGCCAAGCACTCGGAGGACACATGAGGCGGCACAGGGCTGCGGCAGCACCACCCACCTCGAGCGGCCATGTGGCCTCCAGTGTAGTCAGAGAGGACACCTCGCGGGGTGCCATCCTGTCGTTAGACCTCAACCTCCCAGCACCGGGGGATGACCGGAAGTTCCAGTTAGCGGCAGCTCCCGCCCAAAAGCCGATCTTGTTCTCTGCCCCAGCCCTCGTGGACTGCCATTACTGAATGGTCAAGCTTATAGAGGATCCACACACACAGACATACATGCGTGGAGCCATCATAATGTTAAATTAAATTGCTCATCAATTGTCATTATATCCATTTGATCATGGTGATGAATTAATGAACGTGTCGAATTCTTCATGTTCTTCTTCATAAGTTCCCCTCCTTTCTGTTCCAGTAAGCCGGCAAAGATGTGTACTCGGTCTATCTGTTGAATCTAATATTGGTTCAGGCACCGATCTAACAGCACAATGCTCCCAGTGCAGATTCCGAACTATTTTAAAGCTTTCACTTACGAGTAAAGCTCATTCACCTACAGCGCAGCTTGCCGACTATATTATATCTTGTGATTTAACAAAAAAAATTCTTGAATTATATACATGTTGGACATAAAGTGGGTGCCCCCCCATATCATACCTCATGGGTTCTCTTTCTTATTTGGTTTTTGGGCTTAATATTTAGTCATTTTCCCTCTTAATGATCGGTGTGTCATCTCTGTAGTTGGAGTAGAATACGACTTTGAGTAAACAAGTGGCTAGCGTTCATGCTTGCCTTTCATTCACGAAAAGTTCTCGAGTGTGTTGGCCGAGCTAGCAAGCAAGAGGCATCGCTTTTCCTTTCCCCACCTTTTATCCTCTTCCCTTTTTCTTTATTAATTTTGTTTTCCCCATAACTCTCAAAGTGGGAGAGTTCGGACTGATGTGGTGTGTGCAAAATCACTGGATGGAAAGCACTCAAAGCTCGATAGAGACCAGCTCCAGTACCGATCAGCATCGGCATAGATGGACGGCAGGAAAATTTTCAATCTGAGGTCGGAGATTCATTAAGTCGGATGGGCTTACGTGCACGAATGAACCGTGTGATATGGTGGCGGTTCATGGACGGCAAGGCAAGCAAGGTAGGGTGTGTCTGGTGGGGTTAGCTGTATTTAGGAGGAGGCTATGGTTGATTAATGCAAGAGAGTAGATATTTTATGTATAATTCACACTAATGTAATCTTCTTTTACTATGCTTATTTTGCCTTTCACAACTAATTTAAATTTATGTTCTCAGCCGCTAAATTGAGAAAGATGAAAGTCGACTTGGTAAAAGTGCTCGTATGTCACCTTGTGCATCCACATGCGCCTCTTTCTATTTAATATTATTCTTTTAGAATTACTTTTCCTCCAAAAAAATGTTTTATTCTTCATTTTTATCAAAGCCCTTGATTATCCATATTCATTTCAATATCAGCTGTTCTTGACTGTACGCCTGGTTTTGTAGTTCCCTTGGCCGACCCGTTACACCTAATTAACCAACTGCATGTGCTGTCCCTTTGTTTGCAAGCCAACTTGCTCCGTTAACCCACTCTGGGTCCGGTTTGTTCCGACGACTCTCCGCCTGACAACCTTTGGACATGGTTTCATATATGTATATATGTGACGGATCGGCTGAATTGATGTTGTTTTATAGATACAATGTGGTGGTGTACGCACAGGACCGCCCCAAGAGCACTGCACCCATGGATGTGTTCTTGATCCCCTATTTTTGTCATTCCATATCGGCGATCGTGACTACCCATGAAGGAAAGGTCGTGTGAGAGACGTGGAAGCATGAACAACATATCATGGCAGGAGTTGGAAGCGACCCCAAGAACACTGGAACCGCAAAAAGGATCGCGTCCAATTTGGGCAAGTGGGGGTTCGGACCAATGAGTACGTACGTGGGAATCTAGACCTCTTCTTCCTAAACAACTCCAAACCCCGAGATCCTTTCATTGATCAATGAATGGGTTGGGTTTTGTGTTTTGGTTTGGAAGAGCATATGCATGTGTTGTTGCCATTTAGTGCAAAAGTTTTAAGACATAACTCATGGGTGTGCATCTCTCTTCAATAGGAGATAGAGTTGAGTAAAATGATTTAGCACTTGAAATGTTGAATTCAAGTCTTATTATTTATTATAATAAGGTTTTTACCTTTTTAATAAGTTGACACATTCTGAATTTGAATTAATTACAATTATTAGTTTTATTAAGTTGGTGAAAGCACATAGATGTATATATATTTATTTATTTTACTAGTAAAATAATACTTTTATTACCGGCGAACTCCTTCAAAAAAAAAACATACCTCATGTCTACCTAGTCTTTTACCATGATCTTAGCATCCAAGAAAAAGATAACCTTTGAACAGTTTCAGCAAGTAGCAATGCCTCAGCTTCAACTTGCGCTGGGGATACGGCTGCTGGACTTTAGCACCAAGACAAAATGACTTCCCCTTGTTGAACAGCTGCACACCTGCAAAACAAGAGCCATCCTTTTTGTCAGGCTGCATCGGAATATATTTGAATTGTGTTAAGGGCCATTTGTTTCCTGGTCTACGAATCCACAAGTTGATGACTGAGTTGGCTTATTTCTCACAAAATGGCAAGTGTATGCATCAATCAAGATGGAATCACTGAGATCCCTGCATTCATGATATGTTTTATTCATACAAGCAAGAAACTCCCGCGAATTTTGTCTCTTTCCATAAACAAGACAACAAGATCGCACCAAACAAATGGAAAGTTTGTGATTCCGTACTACTCAAAGGGAAATTCTGGGGGAAGAAATCAAGAAAGAGATCAGAGACTCGGGATTTCCATCCCAGTTATTAGGAGTGGCATGCATCTATTAACTTCCAGGGAATTCTCTCCATGCCATTCTGGTATAGGTACATTCCAAAAATAAGTGCTTAAATTCGTCTAAGCCTACTTCACATAAATGGCAACTCCTATCCTCCATAGGAGCCCAAGGAAGGCAGCCAGCTGCAATTCTGCATAGATAGAATTTGAGCCAATCGTGCATTTTTAGTTTCCGTAAGTTCTTCCACAAGACCTCACTTCCTTTGTGAAACTTATTATCACTGTTCAGCAAGTAAAAGCATCTTAGAGTGTGTTTTCCTTCTTTTTTTTTTTTGTATCAGTCCAAATAAAATCAGCCTTGTCATTACTTGTTGAGATGTGTAGTACTCTGTTAATGTTTTGTATGGTCTCACTATTAAATTAGACTTGTAGTCTGTCAGTCTCCCAATTATCTTTGCTTTTAGTCTATAAATCAGATCCCATTTTTGGGAATCCACGGGTCTAACCAAACCCCTTGTAGTGGGTCCTGCCTTGTGCACAATGGCAAATACCACATAGATATATATATATATAAAATAAATGAAATATATTAAAGTGTAGCACATTTAAAAATATATGTAGGAGATAGTTAAATTTTAAAAATTTTGAATCAAAATATTATATTAATAAAGAATTGGTATAATTTTCATTTTTATGCGGACATCATGTTGAGGAGTGAAATCCTACATTAGGGAATCATGCGTGACGATCCTATTGTATAGGAAATTGGAAACCAATTTAAGTTTCACCGACTCCTATTGCACCTCGGACGTAAGGATCGCTTATGTTATTGTGAGAAATTTCAAAAAATAATTTAGTTATGCAAAAATTCATCATATTTTTTATATCTATTTCAATTTTTTTAAAATTAATATAGAAATTGGATCAATCCACTAATTATGATACTTAAAATTTTGATTTCAAGTCCAAAATATATTTAAATTTATTTTTAAAAACAACTATTTTTCTTACCGGGAATTTTAGGCCGACCGACATTTCGGGCCATGCTGGCACGGAACGAAACTAGTTATAGGCCTACCCCTTTGGAAAAAGTCATTCTTCCCATTAATATCACCACCTACCATTTCTTTTACCGATCATCAGACCCATCGGTTCTTCGGCTTGCATATGAACGTAAAATCGAATTTTCTGAATGAATAAAATTTATATCACGATGATTCTATGTCCTTAATGTGGTAAATCTACTGAGAACATGTCATCTGCCTTTTTTTCTTAATTTTTGGGGGGTTCGGCCAAGAATATTTCATCTCCTAAGAATCAACACGTCGAGAGAGATATTCAGCCAAATTAATATCGATATATTTCTACAGGAAGCTCGACCATATAAAAAATTTAGGATCATGGGCATGCATGATATTGAAAACAGAGGATTGGTCACGTGCAGGGCTGAATTTCGTGGCAGCTGGACACATACTGATGTCAAGCGACCAACATTTTCCTTAATAAATAATTTAAATGTCAGGACGAGAACAAAAAAAAAAAAAAGCATAAGGCTCAATTTTGGGTTGGTCCGTGATAAGTCAATTTCTCGATTACTCTTTGAGGACTTTTCCAATGTGGAATATCGTAAGCTCTCAATCAGCTATGAGCTTTTTTCATGGCATTTTTTTTCTCTACTTGGGTCCTCGACATTATCGGAAAAGATAACTCCGCCAGCACCGAACGGCCGCAAATCCTCATCGGTGGCCGTCGGCTACTTCTCCAAACGGGCAGAGGCGCAATGTCATTTAGGGCAGTGAAGACCAAGACAGGCGATAAGGTTGGAGACGGATCCCATCTCTTACACCGATTTAGGGTGCCCGACATGCTCAGCTTCCTCTCTCTCTCTCTTACACGCTTGTCAGCCACCTCCCACTATTCTTGCCAGGGAAAGACCCGACTGATGATTTTGAAGACATTGGTCACAGTGTCGGTGTGAGGGAGATGAAGGAATCGATCAATACTACGTCGTCCTAAGGATCGACTCCTCAACCGTCCTGGCAAAGAAGGCACATGCAGCGCAGAAGTAGCCACGCTATAACCCGGACAAGACAGCAGATGTCATCACGAAGACCCTCTAGCTCCTTGTCCCCATTTGCAATCCTTGGTTTAGCACGCTACCACACGAAATCCACCCAAAACCACTTGAAATAAGAAATTACCATTCACGTTGAAAGGACATCCACCTGAAGTGAGAGGGTAACACATCTGCTGGCACATGTGATTCAGGATAGTCAAATCTCTAGGTATGTGTTCGTATAGCGAAGCCATTTGATACCATCAAGTCAAGCATTGCACTTGAGTGTACGCTTTTTCAGTTTGAAATTCAGTGCCGTCTGACAATGATGAACGAGAACTCATCATATAATTTTTGCAAACGAATCAATTGCTCTCTTTCCCCACAGCTTCTGTTTCTCGCCGGAAATTCAATTGCCCAGACTTTTGTTACCAGAGCCTCGTCCTATTGGTCCAAAGTGAGCCAGCTTGCTAGGCTTTGGATGGTGGCGTGGCAATTTATGCCTGTAAGCATGGTAGAGTGCCAGTGGGTTGATGGTTCCTTCATGCCCAACAGCAAATTCAACTATCTATCCATTAGGTGGGATCGGAGAGCTAGTCACGACAAATTTCTAACGGAAAGCCGAGTTAAAATCCTCCCAAAAAAAAAAAACTAGCTCTTAATTCTTGACATGCTCTCCACCTTCCTTGGTTCTAAGTTCTAATTCTTAATTACATAGCTATAGTCCTCCATCTAAATCCCAACTTTACATAGTCCTCTAACTCATAGTAAATGTAAATTACTACTTTGAAAAGATAAAGAGTCCATGAATCAAGTGACTTTTTAACTCCAGTTTACAACATGCGGAGAAGCTACTTGACTACATAAACCTGGACTTCTCCGACCACAAAGCTCCACAAATTTATCATTGAATGTGACGAGAGGACATTTGTCTACTAGGTTTGAAGATCCATCATACGCTTCTTTTAGGAAGACTGTACCCCTTTCACCTTTGTTAGTAATGTAAAATATGCCATGATATTTGATCAAGCAAAGCACCAACCTGGAAGGCAGAAAGAGCTCCGGAGCAAACGCATCGATCTGTGCACATGTCATCCTCTTCTCCACAGCCAAACTAACAAGCTCGTGAAGAACACCTACCACTCTTTTTCGGGCTTTCGGGTCCGTGGCTTGAAATCTCCTCGCATTTAAATATGGAGAAGGGAAGTCCATTCTCTGCCACCTCTCAACCTCCTTGAGATACTTCATGTTTGGTCTAAAACCAGCAGGATATTTCATTCTAAAAGCAAATGGCCCCAGATAATTACCATCATTTGATCTATTAACCTTCAAACGAGAATTGTGTCTGAAAACCCCTTCCCGATCTAACCATTCCTCACGTGCAGTAACAGCTAATCCTGAATCCCAGTGCTCCAACTGGAGACAGTCGACCCCATTTGCCTTTTTTATTGAGAAGAAATCAGGGTACTTTGGGATAAGCACACTCTTGAAATCTCTAGGTAAAGCAAGTTGAGATTCAATGAGTTCAATCTTCATAAGTGGTATCCGACAGTCAACAGACAGCATCAGCAGTTTCCTCAAATTCTTCACCACAAGGGGCTCCATTGCTTCTCTAGCTTGGGCTTCTTCACCAGCAAGCTTCTCAGCCTTTTGGGTAAGTGATATAGAGGACAGTGATCCATCAACACCACCACTTACTCTGAATATTGATGGGTACTTCTCAATGATTGGCATGAAGTTCCATTTTTGAATGAATCCAACTTGCTTCTCAAGGTCCCTAAGGAGAAGGGACTGATTCCTCTGGGACTGGATGATTGATTTGAGCTGCAACACGAGGGTCGGCCTCTTCCTCAACTCCATCACCCGGTCGAGCTCATGTACCCTATGGTAAACCTTCTTCTTGGGTCTTCCCTGACCAACAGATTTCTGCCTCACATGAATCCAAATAGAGCCAGATTGTAGAAGCAGGCTTGAAGGCAAAGCCCGATGGTGAACAGCAGCAACAGCAAGAATGATACAGCGCGAATGACAGAGGGACTTAGCAGATTGCAGCTGGTTTATTAGATGATAAAGCATGAGACCTATGTGCATCATTCAAGAAACACTTAAGAGTTAGTTGGGCCCATCTCAATGACTGAGCTTTGAAAAGGTGAAGTGAGAAGTGCAACAACAAATATTATTTTTAGTTGTTTCCTTTTTAGAATCAAAGATTTCCCTAAGGCCACAGCACAGTCAGGCAGCAGCCGAATTGGCTTCCTTCCATTAAGGCAACTTGGTATGAGTGCTTTGCTAGAGGGGCCAACTTAAGCTAAAGATCAACAGCAAGTCATCATTATCTCCATGAGAAGAAGAGGAGCCCCACCAATGAGCATAAGTCTAGAAACATACTGAGCTCCAGTGGTAAGAAAATAAGAACCAGGCACAACAATAATGTCTACCAAAAGATTTTGACAAGAATACTTGTCAATATCACGACTTCAAGGCTAGGGGTGAAATAAAAAAATTGGAGTGCCACTAGTCATTTAAGAATCGAATTCAAAAGTTGACTAAAATCCTATTATTATCTTGAGTATCATGGCACTACCACTTAGATCTTTATTAGTTGGTCTTGAAACAAAGGATAGATTCAGGGTTCAGTTATGTTCAAAAGGCTCGCAGGCCAATAAAACACCCTATAATCGGTACCTTAGTGTCTTTTCTAATTTTTCCTAGCTTCTAATGGGTCAGATTTCTTATTTTTCTAATCACCTATAGGACCTTCAATTCAAAACATCCATATTCATGATATTGATAACACCCTCAAACCAACATTGATCTGCCATTACAACTTGAATCATTTTAAACAAATCTTTCTTTCAAAATGTGCCCCTTAATGTGAATTGAGAATCGGGGCTTCATATGAGGCAACCTATTCAAAGTCAAGTCATTAAGGATAACACATGGCTCAAGTTCAACAGGGGTATATAGTGATAATACTTAGGGAATCTCCATAATCGAATGGAGCCCCTAAACTGTATATCCCACATTGTAGTTAAGCATACATGCGAAAGGGGAAGGAAGAAACGTTGCAAAGAACACATGGCACGAGTTCCATGACATCTTCTAACCATGTTAATTCCCCTTACAGTCTAATTGAAGTCACTTATGCAAGATAATCAATAAATGCCATTTGAGGCTCAACTCCAAACGAGCTTCTTTCCCACACACATCCACAAAGTTGAGTTTGAATATAACTAACAAAACATAGCATGATTCTTCTTCAAAACAACTCAAAAAGAAAATCTACAAATCCATCCCAAGTTAGCAACAACTCAATCAAAATAATTGGCCAAGAGTATTCAACGAGATAGGCTAGAAAAGGCCTTGATTCAACCACAAATTCAACCATAAAATATTCAGCGAAACATGACATCAATCATTCTCGAAATAACTTGACAATGATTTTAACCTCACTTCGAATTGTCTTCTGTTCAGCTCAAAAACCATCAACTCGAAACAATCAACAAAGTAGACCAATAGATGCCCGAAGACAGACAGAAACAATCCAAAATTCAGCCACAATTCAATCTAGAAGACGCTCATCAAAATGCGTCAGCATTTCTCCTTGAATATAGCTTGAAAGTGGTTTAAGGTTTTGGTTTGAATCAGCTCAAATTCAGCCCAGGAACGATCAGCTCAGAACAGTCAACAAAATAGGTTAAAAAAAGCTCAAGTACAACTACCAACCACCTCAAGTTTAACCAAAATTCAGCCAGGAAAACAACCATTGAATTACGGCACTATTTCTTCTTGAAAACATCCTGAAAATTGGTTTTGACTTCAATTTAAATAAAGTCTGATTCAGCCTTGAAACATCCAATGAAAGTGGACCTACAAGCACCCAATAACGACTTGGAATCAAATCCATTCATTACTGAACACAAATTAGCAACTTCGTCCACAAATTGATTGTAATTCAGCTAGAAATCAACCCACAACAATTGACACATGTAGGGCCATTCCTTTCCCATAATGGCCTTAGACTCACCACCGATCAATCTCAAAATCATTCCTCAAAATAACAAGATTCAGATCAGCAACCTATGATACAAACCAAGTGGAATTCAGCCCTAAATCAACATAAACAATTGGTGTGCACAGGACTAAACTTCTGCATGAAATGGTTTGTGACATCCAAACTCTTCTAACCTTGAGGTCATTTATCGAACAAGGCTATTTCAATCGGCGATTTAAACCTCAAAACAATTGGAACTCAGCACCTAAGCCATCACAGCATGATTCAGCAAAATGGACCAACGCGTATCCAAGGAAGACTTGAAACAACTTCAAGCTTAACCACAAACTCAATTTCAGAAGGTAGTAAGCGAAACATGACAGACTTCTTCTTTAAAACGCTCGGACAAAGTCTTAGATGCAATTCGTATCAGTACAGATTCAGTGCCAAGTTGATCAGATCAAAACATTCAACAAAATAGGCTAGAAACAGCCTCAATTCAGCAACAAATTCAACCAAAAAATGTTCAGTGAAACAAGACTCATTCGCCCTTAAAACAGTTCAGAAACGATTCCTTGAGTTCAGTTCAAATCAGCATCTTTTCTACTAAAAAACTATCAGCTTGAAAAAGTCAGCAAGATAGACTAATAGATGCCCAAAAATAGCTAGAAACAATCTCACATTCAACCATGAAGTCCACTCCGGGGACAATCGACAAATCATGGTAGTACCACCTTTCAAAAACCACTTGAAAACAATGTTAAACTTGAATCGTATCAGCACTGATTCAGCTCAAAACAACCAGCCCTGAAACAACCATCGAATCAATAACAGAGAGGCAGATCAAAATGCAAATGCAAAGGACAAGAAATCAACCTAAATCACCAAAGACAAAGTGATGAGGAGCTGCATGTTTCAGAGGTAAACTAGAACGCACAAGACAGCAACTATCGAGCAATGATAACACCTAAAGGATGCTGAGCTTAGCCCCATAAATTGCAGACACTGCTACTTTTCTTTTTCACAGTTTTGCTCGATCAAAGGTGCATAAAGTCGAAAGAAACCAGAGACAAAAGATGAATAAAGCAGTACGAAACAAAGCAGACTGCATACAGCCCCGCAAAAGAATATCTATAACAATCAGACGCAATGATCGACAGAACCGACAGGCACAACAATAGCCACTGCAGAAGCAGTGACGCAAACAGCAAATGAACAGCAGCAGCAAACAAGAGAACAGATTCACAGCAGCAACAAGCAGCAGTATACCAGCTCCCGGTTTAGTCGGGACGCAAGTGAAAAGAGGCCAAACAGCAGCAGCCAAGGAAGGCCCGAGCAGACGCGCACAGCTGCTAACCCGTCGAAGAGGAAGCTAAGGAGCCGAGCTGGGATGAGCAAGGGCAGGTCGAGGAGAGCAGCAACAAGCTGAGGAACCAGTCGCCCTGTTCTTTGTGAGGAGGAGGGCGCACAGCGGGGAGTCGAGCGGAGATGAGCGGCGACAATGAACAGCAGAGCAGAGGGTCGGACGCCGGGCAGGAGGCAAGCAGAGCATTGAGGCCTCAAGCAGCAGCAAACCCGAGCCAAGGAGGAGCCGCCGGGCAGCAAAGGAGGCCAGCAAGAGGACGAGCCGACCAAGGCGAGCAGCAACGAAGGCGAGGAGAGGCAGCAGTGAGTCAAATAGGTGAAGAATGCCGGGGAGAGGAGCAGAGGTGGAGGCGAGTTCAGGGAAGGAATATGACCGAACTGGGGGCTGAGGAGGGGCGGCCGCAGCAGCAGAGAGGAGGAGAAATGGCGTGTCAAACGGGGAAAGCGAAGCTTAAAACCGCCGGCGCCGGAGGAGACACGCACTGGGGTCGGCCAAGGTGAAATCGCATCTGGAGAGTTGAAGAAGAGACGCACCGAGACCAGAGAGCCTCCGCTGTGAAACGCTCCCTTCTCCTTTTGATTTAGGGTTGCCTCCCTCTTTTTCTCAAGGTTTTCTCATGGCCCGAGCGACCCGCCCTGGCACGACCTGCATTGGGGCGGGTCGGAACCGACCCGTGCTAGAACTCGAGGTACTTTGTTGGAGAAAGCATGTTCTTGAATTCTCTAGGCAAAGCAAATTGAGATCCTATGAGTTCAATCTTCGCAAGTGGTATCCGACAAGCAGTTTCCTTAAATTCTTTACCACAATGGACTCCATTGCTTCTCTAGCTTGGGCTTCTTCACCAGCAGGCTTCTTAGCCTTTTGGGCAAGTGATATAGAGGGTGGTGATCCATCAACAACAGCGCATACTATGAAGATGGGTACTTTCTCTCAGTTCAACTTGAAGGGGTAAAACTTTCCTCCATTCATTTACAAGTCATATCAAACCTTGATCGTTCCTTAATAGGGAAAAGGAGTTTGGACTATATGAAGCAGGTAGACTGTAAAAAAGAAAAGAAAGAAACACAAGACGAGATAGAAAGTTTATTCCTCATAGCCACGGTTAAGGATGAAAGGTAACTTTCCAAGGACTTCACCCTGGCACGATTCGTGCCATTTAGCAATTCACTAACAGTGTTGTTGTTCGGTTGTGCGTAAGTTGCACACATATACATGATCCATAATAAAATCGTCGAGTGAAAGCAATTACTGAATTACAGTAATTGTTATTACCGTTCTCAGTAATGATAGTGGGTGTGCTGTTGTATCTATCTTTCCTAGACCTACATGATGACCCCCTCCAGCCCCATTGGGTAGAGGTAGAGCCCAAGTAGACCCGACTGATTTTTTGACAAGGAAAAAGTGAAATCAGCCGGGGTATCACAATCCCGAGCACGATATCATCGGGATATATAGGTGAAATTCGGATCGGTTTCTGGGTAATAAATCGAAGAATCGACTAGAACTTGGGGACCTAGTCAATTAGGGTTGGTCTGTTTGTTTTTAAGAAAGTCTACCCTCATGTCTGATGCGGGGGCTCCATCTTTGAATCCGGTGAGGTGCACAGTCGCTTCTCCTGGCTCATAAGATTCGGAAGTGCAAGGACTCTAACTAGGCAGCCCTTTGTATAAATAGCTATGTAGTGGTGGTTCAGACCGATGAAGTCCAACTTAGCAGACTGAAGCATCTTCCTTTCCTCCTCGATGCAAATCAGCAACCTCGGCCCTAGTACCCAGCGCATCTCAGGAGGCCTTATAATAATATAAGAAGTGTACCTCTGGGCAGACGTGCATTAATAAGCTTGTTATAAAATTCAATGCTTGCTGGATTGAAATATTTCTCTTGTTTTGTCCACCCAAATGGAGGAAAAAAAATGAAATTCATTAAAACTAATGCGATTAACCTTTTTGTTCTTGTAGAATCAAAGGGCATATTATTATTATTATTATTATTATTATTAGAGTGAAGAGACTTACCTGGGAGAACTCTAGACCAGGAAATAGAGAATCTATACGAATCGACTCGCATAGAATGATGCATCAACTCTACATCCTCCGGTTGAAAATTTTAGAAATTCGAATAGTCTTATTTAACCCTTTTTTTTAAATCAATGATTGTCTTGTTTAACCTAAAAAGAAGGAAAAAGCATTGCCCTTTTCTGCTTATTCAAACGCTTACCGTGAACTTATATTGATGATCATGTGTAACATCCGCAGTGCCATGGTCGGCAATCAATTCTGACCAATAACAACGCACCCGTCAGTCTGTATTTGGCGATGCTTTCCTTATATATATATATATATATTTCAATATTAATAGAAAACCATGCACAAAGCTTTATTTGCACTTGAAGTTCAGCATGAACTTCACTCTGTCAGTCAAGATACAGACGTATAATACATAGTATTAGAATCTATATATTGGGCGTACGTGCTGGGTATTAGAATTTTAATACTATCAACCAACCCTTTCTCTATTCAAGCTTCATATTTTATTTCTTAAGGGCTTGAGCTGATGTCAGAGTGGGGGTTTTAAGTGAGGGAGGCTTTATGTGGGGATGAACTGAGCTCACAGTTGACTTGCATTTCTCGTCCCTTCCTCTTTCTCCTTTCTCCTTTCTCGTTCCTCAAGCTGTCACATTCATGGCTGATTTGTGTTAACAAAGATATTGGAATCATCAACAAAAGAGCTTGTGTCCACTTATCAAATATCCTTTTTTTTCAATTATAAGAAATGTTGATGAGTCAAAAAGAAGGAAAAGAAAAATGAAACAGTACATAAAAAGTTGCCGACAAAATTAAAATAATTGATATTAGCACTATCGATTGGTATGTGACCCTTTCCCTCAATATTTTCTAGATATATATATATATGTGTGTGTGTGTGTGTGTTGGTTGTTGTATAATATATGTATCTATTGAAATTCTCAAACCTACTATCACAGGGTTGTTTGTTTCTCATTTTTGTCCCAAAAGGATTAGAATCTTCCCCCTACAAGCTGTTCTTTTCAGGCCAGGTTTAACAAGATCATGGCTTCAAGGACAACTTCTTGTATCCAAAACCTCCCACAAGTGCTTCATCAACCTTATGAAATCGCAGGCAGTGAAGAAGATCATCACCATCAAGTCATATCTGCGGCTCTTGATTCAATCCCGGCAGGCTCCAGCTCCGAGTCAACCACAATCAAGCCAACTTCGCTGCTCTACAACTTCTCCATCTTGAAGGACAAGGTCAACCAGGTGCAATCTCTTGTAACCCTACTCGCTTTGCCCAATCAAGGCCAGCCTGACCCAGCCTCGATGGCGGTGGCCTTGATGGGTAACCTAATTCAAGAAATTATATTCACTGCTTCCTCAATGATGTTCACCTGCCAACAAATGGCTACCAATAGTAACGCCAATTCAGGCCATGGTATCATTAATCATGATGCGGCTGGATTCAGATCTCACCATCAGCCAAGCAATGATCAAGCCATCGATCATATGGATGGCGATGGTCAAGCAGAAAGCAGTTTGTATCCTGAAACCGATCTTGATTGGTACAAGGATCATCACAATAATGTTAGGTCTATGACCACTCTCACAGGCCCTAACGACATTACCAATTCTTCTTCGAGCATTATCTGGGACAATGCGACCTTGGAACCCAAGGGAGACCAGACAGTGCCACAAGCTAGCAGTGGCATAGCTCAACCAAATTCATCGAACTATGACATTATCGAGCTGGATGCTGCGGAGCTGTTGGCCAAGTACACCCACTATTGCGAAATATGCGGAAAAGGTTTCAAGCGTGATGCAAACTTGAGGATGCACATGCGGGCTCATGGAGATGAGTATAAGAGCAGCAGCGCCCTGAGCAACCCCCTCAAGAAGAGAGCTGGAACCGATTCTGAGGTGAAAATCATTGACGACAATAACAAAGAGGGTGTTGATAATAATCCTATGCATAAGCTGCCAAGGAAGTACTCCTGTCCACATGAGGGATGCCGATGGAACCAGAGGCACGCAAACTTCCAGCCCCTCAAGTCGATGATATGCGTGAAAAACCACTACAAGAGAAGCCACTGCCCGAAGATGTACATATGCAAGCGATGCAACAGGAAGCGATTTTCGGTCTTGTCTGACCTCAGGACGCACGAGAAACACTGTGGTGACGTCAAGTGGCAGTGCTCGTGCGGCACCACGTTCTCCCGGAAGGACAAGCTGATGGGCCATGTCACGTTGTTCACGGGCCACTTCCCGATGATTAACCTGACCAAGCCAGTGACTGGGAAAGCTGAGCAATGGAGCACTGTATCAATGCAGACGGGTGATGGCCAATGAAATGTATAACCTAACGATTTGATTGTGTTCTGGATAGATCAATGACAGATTAGGTTTATACTGTTCTCTCTTTGTTTTGGGTTCATGTGTGTAAATATATGTACACCGATATGGATTTCCTACTAATTGAATGATATATATGCGTGTGTGTCTGTGTGTGTGTGTGTGTATGAACTCTGGATCTTTCTCTAATTTAGGATCGATATCATGAAGCACCTGCCCATGAGACTCCTCCTTGCATGGGACATCTATTTTCTATTGTTACAATCGGATCAGCTGGTTGAAATTCCAGACTAGTGTCAAAACGAAAATCGAACTCAAGGAGCAATGAACAATTGATCAAGAGGGTAGGAAAGAGGGAATCACACATCCAATATATGTTCACATTTTTTAGGTCCAAAATCAAAAGAAAACATCTTCGTCTCGTGGTCAATTATTGAGAATATAATTGTGGAGTTTGTGGTCAACAAGGTCGAGACAGAAAAAGGCCTGATAGTTTGGCCCAGGTATGACCCGATAACAACATACATGGGCTGAGGGTTATCTGGTCTGGGCATTGTATGGTCGATAATTTTATCAAATGTCCTGGGCCGAATGTTATCAGGCCAGCCGGCCCGACAGCCAATGACCTTTTTTAAAAAAAAATCATATAGGTATTAGACTTTTATATGACAAAAAAAGGGGTATTGGGTTTTGGTGAATGAGAAAAATATAAAAAACTATTAGACCTACATTGGATACACGCAATTTTACCGTAAATTATGCCCAATGGGTTGCGTTGCGTGCTTAGTAGAGTTCATTCCATGTCTCTTATTTTTCTTTCTAAAAAATTATTACCGAGTCGGGTCAGGTGGCACGATAATATAGCCAGACCATTATCATGCCCTGGTCTTATCGGGCCTTGCTGGCCCAATTTACCCTCCCCTATGTACTCTTAGGGACAATTAATATGGAGTTCAGCCTTTTGTTCCTTACTCAAGCTTCCTTTGCAGGTAAGAACGGGGCGGGCATTCTTTTTGCAACTCGAATTTAACGGCCACAAGTTTTACATTTGTGTTCTCAAATCCTAACCCATGAGATAATATATGCCAGCTTCTTGGATTCTGGCTGTTTTTGCTCCACAATAACTTTGATGATCCCTCCATGGATCACTCATGAGCAACACAACGAATATCTTATCAGCTTAATCTGTAAACCTGACGAATTCATAAAAATTTGTTCACTGCTATGTGCAGAAGCTGGAGTTACTGATGTCAACGTTGACATCACTAACAACATTACCATCGTGAGTAGACTGCCCTCACCAACCATGTTTTTTTAAGGCAAATGTAGGAAACATAAAGTAGCTCACCAGAATTTATTATAAAAAGTTAAAGTTGAGAACTTCATCTTAATGGCCTTATGATTCAGTAACTACGGCAGAACATAAATCCAGCCTCAAACTTTTATAACTTCAGATCTAACTATACAAGGTAATCAATCAGCCAATCGAAAATGATCCATTTAAGTGGATTCGATGAACCTCTTATGGAGAAATGGAAGCAAAGTCTGGCACATGAAATCATTTCTTTGAGTAGGTGTGATGGTCAGGTCCTATGTCACGTGATCCTGTGTTTATGTAAGGTCCACGAAATGTTGCCTGAGGTGGTAGAGGTTTGGATGCATCAATAACTGGGCTTGCCCTTGATGTCCTGCAAAGGCAGACATTGCAAATGACCGAAGCAGCCAAAACAGACAATTTAAGCACACAATATCACTTACGCCATGTAGAAGGGAAATGCCAAGCCCGCAGAAGCAAAAGCCAACAAGCCAGAGGCAACAATAAGATTGCGTGCTCGGGACATGGAGACACTGCACACAAAAGATGCCATTGGGAAACAATCAGAACATATAAGAGTAAATAAGTTAGAGATAACGACTACTAAGACAATGTGTCATCAGACAGCTATATGATGAAACAGAGGTTGATTGTCAGTAATTGAGAAGCAACACCCAGTATGCATGTTACAGTAGGGAGTAGACAATGATATCAGTATCTAGGAATGATACAATTAGCATAAAAACAAAGTTCTAGCTCGATGCTCATGAAAGATGCTGTTCTCTGGTATATATAGATGCAGGTGTACGTTTAAGCGTCCTCTACAGGTTCCATGCCAAAAGAAAACATTTGAAGTGATCCGACATCAGACAGCATTTTGATGGACCCACGGTTCATCATTCATTCACTCATCAGCGTTGTGTGAACAAACGAACATATGTCCACCATTAATCGCTGAGCCATGATTATTTCTATCAGTAGCATCTATAAACTCGATATGCAAACACCTAAATCAATTCCATCGAATAGCACGAATTGAACTCAACACATGCCAGTACGTAGCAATTGCGGTTGAATTCAGACCCATACCAACAACATCAATCCAATTCAAAACTACACACCATGAAGCCCACAATCACAAATTACTTTCATCGATCCTCGAACATACTCTGCACAATTTCAACCCTAACCAGAGAATATAAACCATAAACAGACGTAAATGAAACTTGAGAAGGGATAAGGAAAGGTGTGGTGAACAACCCTAGGACGAGCCTGAAAGAATCACCTGGCGTTGAAACGCAGACGTCGACGACGGCGAGGAAGAGCCGGTCGGGCGATGATCGGAACTTAATTGTACTGCGCCGGAGTTCTCGACTTATGCTGCTCCCTCTTGCGCTTAAGCTTCTTCATGGTCCAATGTCCGGCCCCATAGAGATTAACAGGGAACCAGGCCCAGGACCAGGCCCATATTTTCATCTTGGGCTCAAATAAGCCCAGGTAAGCCCATTACTCAATGGATTATTAAAGAGGGAGAAAAGAAGGGGAAACTTCTAACTCTAAATTTCCTTCCGACCTGTCTTCCGGTCGCAGAATCCAATAATATCTAATTAACTATAAAACTACCAGATCTATAAAAAATCATACGTTTCTAAAATATTTTAATTTTATCTAATAAATATAATATGACATTCTTCTAATCCTAATAAAATGTCAAACTAAATAAATTTTCTGTTTTGCCATTTTCCTACATCATTCTCTCAGTAAGAGAAGATTCACAACCAAATCTGAATACTGAGCTCTTCCAGCTGATGGAAGGCTTTGGTTGGCACTTGCCGTGGGGCCATATCATTGTCTTTCAAACTCGAATTGGACAAGAACAACTAAAATGGCTCCCTCTTTATAAGTAATTAGTGTGAGTTTTAAAGATATTCTCCTGAATGAAAAGATTGGAGGATTGAATTCTTCTGACATATTGGCTTAGATCATGTGGTAGTGCGTTCATAGTGCGTTGGATCCGAACGATATCCCAATAGTCAAATGAAACAGTATTACCTATAAAATTTGCTGCTGAGCTATTGTATTCCCAAAAGACAGTCATTTCCTTCCTGCTCACGTTGTAGCAATCAAGGCAATGAGTGAATAACAAGATGTTGTTCTTCCATTCTTCTGATTTTGCCAGTAAGGAGGCCAAATATAAAGCCTGGAGATCAGCTTTCACCAGCGACAGAGGGTGCATCCCTTGGCATGAAGCCACCCTCCAACAATGGCATGTCTTTCGATTATGATAGATAGGACTTATAATGCGAGAAAGATCCAGAGTGGGACTATGAGCCAGGAGGAATCAGTAGCGAGAGAGAGAGAGCAGTTGGCATTACAGAGATAGGTAGGAATTTGTTTTTGTTGGAATTCAAAGATAATCAAGGAGCACAAAAGGTACTCAGGGAGGGTATATGGTCAGTTAATAAGTGTAGCATGGTCATTAGGGAGTGGGAGGAAAACCTAAAACTAGAACAAATAGAGACAGATACAATTGATTTTTGGGTCCAGTTTCTTGGGCTTAGGCTGGCACATTTGAATGACACTAATGCAAAAATGGTAGGAGCAAGTTTAGGACATGTTGTAGAATGCCGTGGAGGCAGAACACTAGGAAAAGTTTTCCTCGAGTTTGAGTGGCAATTAAGGTGGATGAGCATCTGGTAGCAGGGCTGTGGGTAGGGGGAGAGGAATAGGAGGAATGGGTTGAGTGTAAATATGAAGGGTTGGGAGACTTTTGCTATAGGTGTGGCAAGTTGTATCATACCGTGCGTCGTTGCAAGGGACACTTAAAAGGGGAGTATAACTGATGAAGGACCTAGAGTTAGACCTTGGATGAGGGCTACAGGCTTAGGAAGGAATACCAGTGTGATCAACAGTCAGGATCAGTTCAGAGGAGGATGGTGGACCAAGGAGAGTGGCGGTGAGCGGGAGGCATTCACACACCTAGGAATGCACAGGAGGCACACGTAGAAAGCACTAGTAGTAGAGCAGGTGTTGTAGTACATCATAGGAGAGAAGAAGCAAGGCGAGATCCACTGGAAGAGGAAGGTTATAGCATAAAAGGAAAGGATCTGGGTAGGAACAAGAAGAGGGATAGGGTGGGGGTAGTGAAGGACAGTGATGAGATCCAACGGTCGGATGGGAATATATGTTATCAATCTTAGGGATAGGTCTAAAGCTAGTGTTAAGGCAGGAGCCCGGGAGAACCAGCAGACGAGTGGGATCCAAGAGGATGAGAGAACCAAGGTAGAGTTAGAAAATAAGCTAGCTGTAGTACGATGTCAGTCTGTGAAGGCATTTAGGAACTGTCTGTCTTTCAAGAGGAAGGAGAGAGCCAGAGAGCCAGAGTGGACAAATAAGAAAGGCAAGGTAGCTTTGGAAGAGGTGGACAGGTGTAGGTCTGTAGTGCAGGAGATTGATAGTTTAAGGGCAGTATAAGGAGAGAAAGAGGCTGTGAATAGCCCCAAGGAAAGGAGGAAAAAGGTGATAGTGAGGAAAGGGGCAAGGAAAGCTGCTTTACCGGAAATTCAAGTGCAATGGGCTGAAAATGCAAAGGGCGGTGGTGGCTGGCCTTTAACAGCCACAAAGACCTAATGAAAGCCCTAAGCTAGAACTGTCAAGGCATAGGTTCCACCTTGACAGTCCAGCAGCTAAGGGAACTAGGAAGGAAGTACCGGCCTGATCTGATTTTCCTCATGGAAACAAAGAATGCAACTAGGAGGTTAGAAAAAGCGAGGAGGCCAGTGAGAATGACTAATGCAAAATATGTTGAACCGATAAGATTATGTGGTGGACTACCTTTGTGGTGGGGGGATAACATACACGTTAAAACATTGAGGAAAAAGAGGAACCTTATAGACATCACCATAGTGGAAGGGACTGAAAACAGTGTGTAGAATCACATGGCTTCATGCTTGCAGCAAACATGAGGGCAGAGAGCAGACTGTGCCGAATTAACGCAAACCAAGGCTTCCAATTGGCTAGCTTGGATGGTGATTAAGGATCTCAATGAGATTGGGGCTCAATGGGAGAGAGGAGGAGCGAGGGCTGACGCTGTTAGGAATATTGAAGGATTTCAGGACTTGCCGTTTGAGCTGGAGCTTATGGTTGCAGAATTTAATGGTCAGAGATATACATGGTCCAATAAGAGGGAAGGGAAGGATAGGATTAGAGAAAGGCTAGATAAGGCCTTAGTGAACACAAACTGGTTGAGGATGTTTCAAGTAACCCAGGCTTTAGTTGACCTAGCCATAGGATCATATCATTCCCCATTGGTTGTGGACACTGATTGGGTTGGAATAAAGGGAAAGAAGCTGTCTAAGTTTGAGAGCGTATGGTTAGAGAGTGACAGTTGTGAAGAGGTTATTAGGAAGTGTTGGAAGGATAGGGAATTAAGTAGAATATCTGAGGTTGTTGGAGTGCCAGAGGAGGTTTTTTTTTTCCCAACAATAGGAAAAGAATAGAAGAACTTCAGAGAAAACTAGCAGCTGAGGAGGATATAAATCCAGAGCTAGAGAGTGACTGGGAGGAAGAGCAAATTATAGATGAATTAGATTAGCTGTGGCAAAGAGAAGGAGGGGTTGAAGATCAACTGTGATGCAGAAGTAAGTATAAAAGAAGGCAAAGGAGCTGTTGGAGTTGTGGCAAGGGATAGTGATGGGGGCCTTAAGGCAGGAAGAGGAAGACAAACTCATGTTGGAGGTGTGCTAGTGGCTGAAGCCGAAGCATTACGAGATGGACCACAGTCGGCGCTTGAGATGCGGCGGAGCAATGTCACCTACGAAGCTGACCCAAAGCTTTTGATCCTGGAGTTAGGCACAGCACCAGAGCAGGCTTCGTGGCAGCTTCAGCCTCTGCTTACTGATATTAGACTGACGTTGGAAAAAGTAGAAAACGTAAAGATAGATAAAATTAGTAGAACAACAAAAGTAGAGTAGCCGATTGGGTGGCCAAGCAATTTTTGAAAGCAATGAGTCTTATGGGTTGGGTTGATGAACCCCATTCCTTTTGTGTAGCTTGTTAGAACAGGATGTGGGAGGAAGTGGCAGTTGCGCTGTAGAGACTGATGATGTACCATTCGATGACAATGGTTAAGCAATAAAATCTTACTTTCTCTGGCCAAAAAAAAAGAGCCACGATTTGAAGACATGTCTTTCAGTGGGGGTTAGAGAGGGTTTCTGAGGCTGTAAATGGTTGATGTTTTGAGCAATAAAATATCGTTCTGTCCAAAAAGGAAGAAGGGGGGCAAAGAAAAACAGAGCCTCGATTTCAAAAAGAAACAAGAAAAAGACGGGAAAAGGGCTCCGACCAGGTCCGACGAGCAACAGTCAAATCGATCCGTATGCAATTTTCACTCTCTGTCTTGTTTTATGTACTCCCGATGAATCAACGTCAACAATTTGCGGTGGTACAAGAAGGAACAAAATGGTGGAACGGGAATCGCTTGTCACATGAAACAGATCAGGTCCATATAATTTAAACATCTGTCTCCACGTCCCACTGAATTGAGTGAATTGAGAAGATCAATGCATGACATTACATGGGTGACAAGTCAGCATCCATCTACAGCGCGACATTCTGTTTATCCGCGATGTCTTATTTCCAGCGAACACACAGAACTCGGCCCATTTCCTTTATGGAAGTTCGCATTAGGTCATCTCCAGGACCCCTCGAGCTGAATGAATCATGAACCGCCGTCACGGACTCTCGATCTGAACACAAAATGGTTGAGGGACTCCTGTGCTGCTGCTCATCACAAACAACCAAGGTGATGCATCTCCTCTCCAAAGTCATTCGTGCCTACAACTCATTTGCGTTTTATGATACAGATCGAACATACTAATTACGGATCTATATAAGAGATGTAAGCTCTAAAAATCGACTTTAGTGCCTCGGATAAATTTTGAAATCAAACCAAGCCAAGTATATCTTAGCCCTTCATATAACGTACTTAAATCCCCTCCCTTTCTTCAATATTTTCATTTTTGATAATTGAAAATTTCATCATTCATTCATGTTAATAGCCATATGATGTATCAAGAACGTTCTTGAATACAAACCTTGCCAGGGAACAAAGATGTCTTCCATCTGCCTTGATGTCACTCAATTCAGACTTGACTGTTTTCCTAGCAGTGTGCTCTAACTAACTTAATCAATAATAACTATATTATTGTAAAGTAGCTATAATCAAAGTAGTTACCATCAATCTTTTGGTGTAGTTAAAGGTCGAAAAAGGGCACAAGTTAGCTATAAGAAACCCTTTTCTTGGGACTGAAGTATTGATGAAGCAGACATTCATTCGTGGATTTCTTGAACGGGGTCGATGAGCACACGTCGTATGAAATATGCATGCCTGCTATTCTCTCTGAGAAGGCACGTATGTACCAAGCTTTATACATATCTAGCACAGCACTGATCCAGGTTCATTTTCATTACCAGCACCTAACCCATTGTCCTCCACGAAAAGCCACCGGATTACAGCCTCGTATCCGGCTTCCAGACAGCAGCCATAAAGAATTAGGGTGGGAACGTTGATCTCGATCAGTTACATAATACGGATGGCCGCATCTCAACCTTATTTGAGCCGACCCAGGAGCATTGCATCTCACTCCGGCACACCATGGATGGGTGCCAAAAGCGATTGCCTGTGTTCTTCCGTGCTCATCATAACAAATAGTAATAAGGGTAACTGATCAATTTTATCCAACTGAATAGGCTTAAATTTGGGGAATATGTTACTATTCGGACTCGTACATATGCTGTGTTCTAAATTACTTTCTTATGCGTCATCCACATCTACAATAAATTTGTATGTGACCTCTATAATCTTAGTTCTTCTATAACAATTAGGATCCCATTCCGGCATATCAACTGAGAGGTCCTACAGATGACACCTGCTCAGTGATGGGGACATGGGTAATGTGCTACATGTGTCTTTTTTTGCTTGCCTAGACTATGCGCCTCCGCTCAGAAGGAAAACATATCTGGTAGTAATCAACTTGCTTTCATTCACTTATCCACTCTAATCAGCGTTGCTATATCTGATGAGGTATATCTCAATACTCAATAATGTAGCATATCATCAATATTGTGCCTTTCAGGTAGCAGAACCTCCTTCTCATTATTTGCCAACGAACAAGTCCTCGGTTATACTATAATCGACTTATAAGCACACCACAGCACAAATGTCTATCCGAGTATGACATCAGGTAGTCTTTCTGTATTTGCCATCTAAAATCCTTCAAAGATATGCAAATGCATGGATGCACCTCAGGTTGCACGAGTGATCGCACAGATTGGGCAAAGCTACTCAGAAGCAGGTGTCCACCCTTCTTAGATCAGATGAGAACTTCCAGAAAATATAGTCGAGAAATCTAGACGCTTACAAAATCTTCCGGTACAGCTATACGTGCTTCCTTGTGTAATAACTTGGCTTGCAGACACTATCGTCATGGAAGGTTTTTCATCCTTCATATATGATATGATGATGCCTTCCGTTTTGAAGTCAAACAAGACATTCGGTAAATCAAACACTGCCAAGCGACCATGCTATGATATTTTGATCTTTTCCCGAGAAAAATGTAACGCCGAGGAGCCAATCTAGAAGCCAATAGCAGGCAGCAGATATAAATATGGCAAAATTTTGGCTTTTTCGAACATATTTATTGATCATGATTTTGATTACAGAGAAAATGTTTTCTCGGCTTTCTGATGCGTATGGATATGATAAAATACATAAATTAAATTCATCATGAGATATTGTATGTATTCATGTATACAGACATACACATTAGTAACAAACACAGTCAACAAGATAAAAGCAAACTGTAAGATACATGTACTTCTTAGAATAAAGATGGGAGATTGTATGTGTACGCTTATATGCTAGCACATCTTCTCTTACGGTCACGAGCCCTAATTACTCTAGATAGCTCGAGATTTGACTGGAAAAACAACTCTACCTCATCTCCTCTCGTGGTCTCGAAAAACAGCGGCACAGATCCCGAGCGCTTCCTCTTTCGCTGAACAGTTTTGTGAGGAGCCGCAGGGCAGCCCCAGGACGTGGGGATCCTGTGGTCGCTCGAACTCGGGGTCTGGCACTCCCGACCATCTTCATCTAAGCTCGATCCAGCAGTAACCTCGCCGGCTAACGGTTGTGGCCCATGTATCAGACCCTTTTGTTCTTCGGTCTCCAATGGCTTTGGATGCGATGTGCTTGCTTCTTCTCTAGACATGTTGGAGGAGTATTATAGGAGGAGGAGATCAATCCATTGAAACATAGATCGATTTCGTGTTGAAGAAGGAACTCTGCAAGGGGACGGAGAGAGAGAGCGTTTCTCTGGACTATACTTTGATCAAAGACTCCGGTGTTTTTATAAGGCCACAGACAGTGACTGCCTTGGACTAATAATGCACTCTCTCCCAATCTTGTGCTGTAAGTCTTGAGATGGAATACGACAGAGGTCGTTCCTTCTGCAGATGGAGGTAGCGGTCTAAGTATCCCTCGGTTCTCGGTTACATAGTTCCCTTTCAGACCAGTCTAAGCCACTAAATTCTTAATCAACATTACGTAACGAGTTCGTTGTATTAAAATTTATAAGATAGTGATAAATATATTATCTTAAATTTCTAAAATTTTAATGAATCGCATATATTAATTTTTTTAATATTTCTTATGTAATAAATAATTTATCTTGTGAGTATGACCATTTTATTTTATTTTTTCAATTATAGAGTATGGTCGGAGTATTTTCACCCAGATGGCTTCCCCCGATCTCCAAAAGAAGAAATGAATGCTCAACTTAAATGAGGGGAAGACACTAATATGCATGCTAGATGATTTGACCCCTCTGCAGACTATAGAGTAGAATGCTCCAATCTCTGAGTAAACGTACGAAAAGATTCTCATCAACCGACGGCTACTTATCAATCGGGCACATTTCTGGTCCAGTCACAGACCGGTCCAATGGAGGCAGAGAGAAAGTTTAACATTACTTGAACTCTTGTTACGACTTTCTGAATTAATACAAATGGTGGGGGACGTAAGCAAGCAACATGCAAGGAGCATAGGATGCCTCTCTTTGGATGGCGACGGGGACGGGGACGAGGGAAAACAAAATAAAAGATGTCAGATAGACAAAATCGTGTTACCGCCTGCCTGTCTCTCTCAACGTTACCCTGCAATCATCATGGTCCATTAAGTAGCTGACGATAGAGAACGAGTCCCGTACAAAGGGATTAGATTGTAATCATTAACTATATATAAAATATGAGTAGTTAAGAAATTATAAATATATAATCACAGCATCAGGTTACTTATATAAAGATAATAATATTGTGCTCCATCAAGAACAAAAAGTCTTTTAAGTATGGTTCATATATATCTTTTACCCTACCTGCTTTTTTATTATGATATAAGAGTCATATGATGCTAAAATGATATATAAAAAGTGAAGAAAAAATAAATGGATACGTGAATTCTTATGATAATAATCAAATGTATAATTTCTTAATTATTAAATCGAGAACGATATCACTCTTTTTTTAGTTTTTTATAGTTATATAAAACTTTTTTTTAATAACTTGAAAAATAATAGTAGTTTAAGTGGTAAAAATCTTAAGCAATTTACAACCGAGGCAGCCTAGCTGCAAAGCAATCATATGAGTTAGGGGATCAGGAACTTATACAGACCGAAGAGACCCAGAGGAGCTTCAAATCTCCAACCTCCATTCGGGCTCGTAAGATCGAAAGTGTGGTCGGGGGGATGGCAATAGGAGATCACGTACAGACGTTAGAATTGCCCTCAATTTATGCATGTACTCTTGTAATTCGTTTAATTTAAAGCATCATGAATTTCTAATATATTGATTACGTGTTTGCATGCACGCGATCTACAGATATATATTTCGAAAATGTAACAACTCCTCTATAATATGAATATGCCGTCAGAGTGTGTGTGCCCTTGTGTTTCTGTAACATATGCTCCTGCATGTGGATTTGTACTCCACACGTTGAAGCTAAACGCCTTCTTCTAGGATATTGCTTGTTACAAGTCTTTAATGTACACACACACATATATATATATGTCCTTAACAACTACTTGCCGGTCAAATTTGAAATTATAAGGATTGTACGGCCGCAATTAAATGAGATGTAAACCCATAAAGAAACTTGCTCCAAACCGTGCATCTATCGTAGCTGGTGACCCGCGAACTGATATGTCTTGTCCAGCACCCCAGCGAAGGACGATGATGAAGGCGGGCGCTTCCTTAATGAAGAAGGAAGAAGGAACTGCGTGCGAATACAGAAGAGGGGCGGAAATTCAACCCAAAAGAGTTTGATTTATTCTTATCGTCTGTCTCCCAATCTCTCTGCAGTCCAAACTTTTATGGTGAGAAAGCTTGCCCCCTCGTAAGTTGTCGTGATCGCCCAAGTACAGGAAAAAAAAAAAAAGCCCTGTTCTTGGAGGTTGGAAAATGTGGGTCATGCTGTGCCATGTGAGAACTAACGTTGGAAAATAGAACCAGACATTACATGCACATATGAGTATCACTCACAGCTCACATTTTATGGATCGAACATGGACCTAATCAATATTTTGTGATTCCAGCGGAGGTTATAAATAAACCCATAAAATTCAAAAAAGGAATACAATTTTAGTCACCGGTTGGTCTTTTCACCATGTTTAGAGTTTTGATTGCATCTGGTTCACATGGACGTACCATATTCATGACAATTTGGAGCCCACTTGACTACCTATACCGTCACAACTTTTAGTCGAATCTGCCCATACGTATGTCGATATTGCAATCATCCAAGGCTCGGCTAAGTTAAGTCCATCGCACTGTCATACTCACCATAATACACTCGTATGATCTACGATCTTTTCTATTAAGAATTTTTGGTGCCCGCCCATTTCTGTAGACTAAATGATCACGTGCATAGGTCCAACGACATTCATTTATAATTTGTTGAGTCGTGTGGTGGAGTTTTTAATTATTTGATGAGTTGCTTATATATATATATATATAATATATATATGGACTTTGTCAGCAATATTCGGTCGCCAATGCAACCAGACAGAATCGACCAAACACAAAAAAGAATTGCATCTTCACAGTTACTATTTTATGGGCCCGCAATTAGTTGGCTGTCTCTGGCTATTATTATTCTTTTTTTTAATAGAGTAATATTTACAGTCACAAAAATTATAACAATTAGAGGATGACCTAATATAGTACGTTTTAGAGAAAAAAATATACTGTGATTGATGAGGTCAGCTCACTAGGGGTTCGGGTCTGCGCCTTCAGGTCCGTTGAGGTTCACACCGCCTCGGATTGCTGCAGTGGTTGTCCCAGTTGAGCCTAGGCTACTGGGAGGTTGTGAGAGCCTCCAGGAGCATGCAAAAGGGTTTGAATTAAGGCGTGGAGATTTGGATTGGCTCTCCGATACTTAAACATAGAGAAGAAAAGGGGGAGGAGAGGAAGTTGGCAAAGGTAGAGAGAAGGTGGGAGAATTGCGTCTCCTTATATGAAGACGATCCATTAGCTTATCTTTCTGAATCCTTCGCCTCCTTATCCCTCCGGATCCATCCATTCAAAGCATTCCCTAATTGTCATGGGTCCAATGTAGAATCAAAATTTTCCATATCCTGCTGGTGTTAACAGCTCGCCTGCCAACCAGCTTCCACTCACAACCGAGGTGCGATATCACCTGGCACACGATCACACGATAAGGAAACGAACATGAGCAATATGCAAATGAAAAACTCCACTTATATTCATAATTGTACAATTATGAAAAACCCTTTACAAGAGAAAATTCATTCAGCCTGTCGAGTATATGTCTCACGACCTCCATGCCGCTTACACTCCTCACTCGACACACCCTAACCGGGCACACTTCGACGTTACAAGGGTAAATAGACTTACTACTGAGTTATAACTTGCAGCAGCAACTCTATGCTCTACCTCCCACGCTATCCCTCGTGTTTCCCAGCTCTCTCTAACTGCTCTCCCTGGCTCTCCTCTCTGAGATGCCTTGAGACCTCTGCGGTTTCTCCTCTGAGAATTCTAGATATTTTTAAGAATAAGACTAAGCCCCTTTATATAAAGGTGTCTAGTAGACTAGATATGGCAGGTGATACACTTGAATCTCTTGATTCTCTCCATCAGATATCAATCCGTCCAATCTCGACCATTAATTTGTAATCTCCAAGATTATTTTCATAACAAATTGATTTGTCATATCCTAGGATAATCTTTCTTCGATTGTCTGTTATCATCGTATGATGTTCTATCTTGATCATGTTCATCCCACCCGAACAACTTCTCGGATGCACTTGAACAACTTGCCCCCCACTTGGTTCCTGATTGATCACTAATCGGTCCACATAAGGAAATAATCGATCATTTCCTATGTTGGTGTCAACGATTCTTATCCCGTGAGCATCGATCGTGCATTCCACAACATCTTGCGCACCTTTTGTTAGCGGTCGTGCTCCACAAACTTGATAATCAGGTCCCGCATGGTCAAGACTCCACTTGTGTGTCCGCATCTCCTCTTGTCTACCATGCACTATCACCAACCAACAGCACATGGCTCCTCCAATCATCGATTGACCTCGACATGAAATGATCAAGCACCACTTGATCACTCTCCCGCCCATGTCTTAGCGTTCCCGGGCCATCTTTAGCGATCATCTACCTTGCATTGGTCAAACAGTATCAACCCCAAAGTCATGACACTTGCCTTCTGTCCACCAAGTCCTCACTCCACTTGTTTGCTCAAGCAAGTCTCTCGTCCAACTTAACCTCTTGACCACAAATCTCCTCTCCACGTGCCCCGCATTAGTACGTATGTGCTCCCGTAGTCATGAGATACAACATGTGGTACACATTTCTTTGGCTCATAGCTCATTGCCATAACACTATTCCTATATGTATTGAGAATGACGAGGTAGACAGTAATGAGCAAGCCAAGGCAAGGGACTAGCTCCTCACCTAGTTGGATTGGGTGACAGTTAGGCGAGTCGAGCCACGTCGAGAGACTTCTTGGCAGTGTCCATATCAATAATCATTCACACACAGAAAACAATTTCAAAAACATAATATTGATAAAGAATAGTCAATATCAAGTTGCACGATCCAGAAAAGCACTCTTTCTCCACATAAAAAGAGGTGTTTATTCCTTGCTGTCCACGAACTTCTCACAAGGTCACTGATGTAAATTCACGAAGTTTCCACGCGATTTTAGCCTTGCAAAAGGGATACAAGGGTGTGCATAGGTAGCAAGAAGATGTCAGATTGGGTCTAATTAAATAAGGCGTGCGTTTCTCGAGTTAGCCTGAATTTTTAGGGCAGGGCAGGTCCTCCTTTATCATTGGGCTCCCAGGACAGACTATCTTCTCCGGTGTAGACTTTGACCATGACATGAGTCCTCCCCAGACTCGAGCTTGTCAAATCAAACCGGTTTTTGGTGAGACCGAACTTCTAGAGACATGTCTACATTGGAAGCTTTCTTCTCTCTTCTATTTTCCAGGGCAAATCACCAATGTCCAGTCAATACCATTGTCCTCAGGGCAGCTGTCTGAAACAGAGGTCATTGTTCAATTAACACTACGTTTGCTTTTTTATGCACGCATTTCTCTCTTCTGCGAGTCAGGCTTTGGCAATTACACTGTTCTATAACCTTTGAGCGGCCACCTCCAGTTATATCGGAACCTCACCAATGGCTCTTCAATTGGACCTGTTGTATACCCCCATGGCTTTCGAGTGGATCAGAAGGTGCTCAACATTGACCAAGTTTTCTCAAATAGCTATCAGAGAGAGTATAAAATTCGATTGAACTTCCCGATCGGCTCTAGTACAACCAGTACAGGACCGTATGAGACAGGTGATTCTGTGAACAAAGAAAATGAAAAGCCATCTCCACCAGATCATTTTCAACTGCCCCCCTCTGTATCAGAAACAACATTAAATATTCCAAAAGGATGCGGTAAGCGTTACAGGCAGACAGAGCATAACACACCCATCAGTTTTAACTTTTGCGCCTTTGTGATTAACAAACATCAAAACTGATATGAATTCTCAAAAGCAGCAGCATTAAGTTAAAAGTTCATAACAAGAATTACTTTTCGATCTTCGTCAACAAAAGAACATCACGTTCATCACATTATCCTTGACTGTTGGAAGGTGTTGAAGCTCGATAGGCCCTTCCTGAATTCTACTACGACTTCCTGAAGATCCACTGTCAGAACCATCACCCTCGATGTAGTATCGAGCACGGAATGCAGCCAGGTGGGCATAGTATGCAGGAGGGACTGCAAATGAGAAGCCAATGCAGTCAGCCCCAAAGCAAAATAACTAGTAAGCTAGAAATTTATCCATGAAGAATCTAAAAATTGGCCACTTACCAAGGGAGACTGAACGAGTGCACCTAGCATAGCTGCGTGCATCAAGAAATACATATTACTATAAGTTTAGGAAAATTTTGAGGCGAGCAAGAAGGTGACGATCGTAAAGGGAACGCTCGATAACTTACGTGTAGCAGAGATTGTTGGTAAGCATCTGCAGACCATCGGCAGTGAAGTTGTTCTCGTCATACAGGACATGATAGTGAGCGGGCCTGCTTGTGCCCTGTCCAAAGAAGCATGGGGGTTTCAGTGTACAGCATCTTTTTTCCAGAAGATCAGAAGAGAAAAACCTTGTTGATGACCATGATGACATCGAAGATAAAACAATGTCTCAGAGAAAATTTTCACTGCAGGGGGGAAATTAATTTCTTGCCTGGATCCCAGCATGGCTGTTCAAGAAGAAGTCAAACTCACTCGGGTGACAGATACCAGTGTCAACAACAGTACCTATCAGAAAATTGTAATCATTGATTAAATAGTAAAGAAACCCAAACTAACAAATGAAAATCATCTACACATAACATAATATGAGAACTGAAACGTGGTCAAGAAAAGAATTAGACTTCTCCACTTCCATCATATTTTGAGACTACTCTGGACTCCACATTTTTATGAAAGCATTAATTCTGGGAGTAACTAATTACACCGACAAAATAAAAATTCTCATTTCTCACATGTCTGTAAGCCACGACCTTACAAAGTTTGAAAATCACAATATATATATAAATATATTTATATTCCTTATGCAGATACTAAGAGCAATACAAGAACAGGTCAGTGATAATACATTTCAACCTCGAGATCTTCTCGGGTTCATGAGTGCGAAAATCACTCTCTAGTCATAAATCTTGACATTTAGTTTATCAACTAATAATTAATTCATTTTCCAATCTAACTTAAACAAGCTTGAAGAGTGATTGAAACTTTACGACTCATAAACTCATTAGGTAACTTCATAATGGGGGCCCATATGGTTGCATATAAAGTTATTTAAATCTTGATATTTAGTTTATCAACTAATAATTAATTCATTTTCCAATCTAACCAAAATAATCATGAAGAGTGATTGAAACTTTACGACTCGTAAACTCATTAGACAACTTCATAGTGGGGCTTATAAGGTTGCATGTAAAGTTATTTCGCTGCAAAATCGATTATGAGTTGCAATATGTAAATAATTGTACATTTAAACAGAGTAATGGCGAGTCTGACAGCTAGTCTGCAATGATTGGTAAAAATGCGAAGGGTTCATACCAGGCAGAATATTGCCACTCCGGTCCATCATATCTCGCCTACTGTAGTTCTCTGGAAAGAAGCGAGTGTGGTGCCTCTTTTGCACCACAACAAAAGTTATAGGAGGCAAATATCCATCTTCGAGTGAGGCACATGCCTATAACAACATACAAAATTGTCAAACAACTTTCAAGTGCATATTCCACAAAACAAAGCTAAATTAGGAAAAACTGGGCATGCAGCTGCATTACCTTGCGAATCGCATCAACTTCATACAGCAGCACCTGACTAAACTGCCCCTCACTCACCCCATCTCTGCAGAAGACCAAGATCTCAAAGTTAGAACCTCCATCAGAAAGGCTAAAAGGAAGCACGAAAGGAAAGGAAAAAGGTACCTGTAGAAGATAATCCTAGCAGGTTTCAACCCAGTTGATCTCCTGAATGCCTTGAGGTGATCCCTAAAAGCAAGAGGGGCTTGAATTAGTATTAAGGAGTGAACAAAAGCAAGAGTCTCCTGCAATTACTCACATAATCATACTCTTGTGGACTGAGCCCTGTTGATTTGGATCCCTTCTATAGAGATCCTCTATGATTTCTTCCCGGTGGGACTGTGCAGAGATGAGGCAGCGGTACTTGGTCACCTCAGGCCAATCCATTGATGCAACAACCTAAACAACAGAAACAACATAAGGCACCAGAAAAGAAATTTGAACTGAGAAAGAGGAATGCACAGGAATGGAGAGCTTACAGCAGCAATAGAAGGGCTTGAATCATCCCCAGGCTGTGGATGAGTTACATCAGCCCCAAAGACGATAGTAGCCACATCGGTTAGGAAAGGTATCTTTCTCCGAACAGCATCATTAAGGACAGTATTTCTTCCACCAACCTATACAACCATTATCCGAAATTATTATCCACAGTTAATTTAGATATTTGGTAATTTCATGAAAACAATCATATGCACAAAAACCAACCTTAACATTGATCTTCAAAGAAACATTCTCGCAGTACTGCTTTTGCATCTTTGCAGCTTGCCTAGGCTGGCAGCACTGGGAGACAAGCCCCAACTCAGTTTCACACATTCGTTTGATTTTGCCTGTATAGAAATGGTTAAAGAATCAGGAAAATCAGCTTCTTCTGGTGAGAAAAACAAGTCCTCCATGCACAAAATTGGGAGAAAAAGATCAATATTGCTTTAACTCACCATATGAACCTTTTTCATCAGGCAAGATGATAACAAGTAACTGAAGCTGTTTGTGAGGGAGATTCATGCTTGGAAGCTTTGTCACTGACTCTTTATGGACATCAGCCAGAGCCCTCTCGATGTGGTTAGGGTTGGCAAACTTGATATCAATTATAGGCCGTGAATTAAACACCTGAAAGGAATCCCAAAATCATTTCAGCACCACTATCCACAAAACAGAAAAGCCAGAAACAAAATTGAATCATGAAAATGAGAACACACCATGCCTTTGCTGTTGCACATGCTGATCAACTCATTGCAAAAGTCATAAGGAACATTCCTGTTTAACCTTTCTGAGAAGTTTACACATGCCCAAGCGTCCACTCTAGCCCCATTGATCATTTTCTGCCGGAATGAGCATAAACCTTTTTAAATGAGCTACTGCGAGCATCAAGCAGTAACAAGCACTATAAAGTCCCAATTGACCGGATATTGAAGTCTAACAAACCAACATTCACCTTGTTTATCATATTCCATTGACCCATTCTTGGATCAACCATAGCTTCTCTACCACTTGGATGATAATTAAGCTGCAGGTGGGATGTGAGTTCATGAAAACTGAAATAGACTAAATTTGTAGCCATCTGATAAACTGAATTAATAGGTAGTTTTAGAATTATACCATTGGTGCAGGCAGTACACGGGCAGAAACCCTAGCAAGCTCACTGCTAACACTCATTCCAAATTCTTTGGCTAGAGAACTACCAGGGAAATTATTTCCTTTGACCACCTGCACAAGCATTTGACATCAGCTGCATAAACACACTATACGACTTCACACCTCACTGGTGGCTTACCCTTCTTATGCCACTTTCCCTATCATTAGGGCGCTGACAGGTTGCCCTTAACAGATTAGTGACCTGTCTCTCATTCAGTTTCTTAGTATATCTTTGCCCTGGGACAATTTTACAGAACTGCAAACAGAACATGTAGTTAAAATACTGGACCTAAGGAATGGCCATTTTCAACATAAGGATCAATGGTAACTAATAGTCAAACCTCCATAGGTAAGTAGACAGGCTTAGATACACTCCCAGCTTGAAGACAAGGTAAATTTGGATGTTTTAGCACAAGATTGTACTTCTGACGGAAGTACTGAACTACTGAAGTGCTTGTTTGTCCATCATCTAGGGTGAACCTGATAAAAAAAAATAGCGGTGGGGTGAGAATTTAAAAAAAAAAATCAAGGAATAACCCATTATACACTCCTTCTAAGACTCAACCAATATAAATATTTTCACATGCTTCAATCATGACTCTGACCGAACTTAGATCATATAATAGTAAACTCTTAAGAGTATCGGATCATCATATAAGATTTCTACCAAGGTTGAAACAAGATTAAGTGATCAACTATTTGAGGATTGCCCGACATCAAATTTGGAATGGCAAGTCAATCCAAATACAGACAAAAATCTGTTAATACTTACCATGAAATGCATTTCAAATATGTTTGCTCGCACAGTAAAATTTCTACCCGTATATGTGATCAGCTTTGGATTAGGAAATAAGAAAGAGAATTGATTTGTGACTTACGTAGTCTGGCTAGCAGGTCTATTTGACATTCCAGTAATCTTGTATGATCTAGAATATTCGCGATGAACAGGCTCAACCTTCACTCCTTTTAAAGCTTTCCCAATCTGAACATGAAGCATAAACGGAAATTGAGGGAGAAATTTCACATAAAAATAAAAGGATCATGGTTCCGTATAAGGAACGTCATTAATCAACGATGCTGAAAAGGGGATTAAGTGCAAATTACATTAATAAGAAATTAAATTCACAGAAGAATTACCTTTAACCGATCCCGATCTGATACAGGCCTCGACAGGTCCCTGTGGAAGTGCTTTTGGACAAACTCAGTAACAGGGATAGGATCATAAAATGCCCTGGCAGAGAGGTCTGTGCCAACAAAATTGAGATAACCCAGTTATGAGCCAGCATTAATCTCAATGAGTTCAGTTAAATAAAATCTCTAAATGAGAGTTCAGTTAAATAAACTATATAAATCAGGATACCAATGTTTAGCGAGAGCCCGAGCTGAGTAGGTCTCAGACTCTGGTAATAACCTCTCCAGTACTCGAGTCCATCCATAAGATCCCCTCTGCCGCTACGTGGATCATCATTAATGCAGAGAGTTGGATGGAAGAATGATCGACCCACAACAGTATAACTAACAGGAAAAATTAAGCCATGTCGTGAATAAGTTCAGCACCTTCAAACAGAAAGATAAATGAACAATGTAGATTTAAGAAGAATAGGCCTAGATGGCATAATTACTCTGTAGAGGGCTTTTGCCTAAGGACAACATCGAGAACCTGGATTGTCTCCTTAGGGCAATCCAACTGCACACCCTGAAGAAATTGACGAAGATGATACACGTCAACCTCTGATGCGAGCTTTATGGTTACCTTGAACTCACGATCCTTCCTGCAAGAACATAATATCATTGTTGTAAGGGTGCGTTAGAAGTCACAAGTTATAAACTAAGCGGAAGAAGGCAAAATAACCTCTTGGAACTGGATGCTCCACCATCCTGTTCAGGCAGCGGAACGACAAATTCCTTCGATTTGAAAGGCAAGGGACCAGCAGTGTACAAACTTTTCCGTCCATCATAGGCAGGCATTCTCTTTCCCAAGTGGGATTCACCATAGAGGCGGACAAGTTCCGCGGCAACATCCCTACAGACTTTTTTGGAACCTACGTCTGGAGTAATGGTAACCTGATACGCCCAAAATGAACAAGGTCAAGACTAATGTACCCATATCCGGCGCAACGATCAGGGAAATAAGAACGCTTTCCGGTCGAGCAACAATCATAGACGGTAACTTATTACGGGATCGAAGAAAACCTTACTCCACTAGTGCACATGAATTCGGGGGAAAAAACAGAAACAGAAAATCTAAGAACTGTGTTGATTCATATGGGACTCGAAAAACGCAAAAGGAGTACCATAAAAAAAAAAACTAAAATAACAAACTTTATGAACCTTTAGCTATCTGAGAACAGGGCAGAGAGATACTCACATCATAATGGAAGAAGCCTCTATCTGCAACTTGCACGATAAAATGGTTGGCCCTGACAACGCACTTCATTCCAACCTTTCCGACACCAGGTCTCTTAGGGGGCGCGAGACCGGAAACAGGATGCTGCAACGAAAGCTTCTCTTCAATCTCACGCCCGAGCTGCTGTGCCTGCAATGCAGACGACGATGCCGATGGCGGTGGAGCGGAAGAGCTGGAAGCGACATAGGATGTAGCAGACGAAGTTACGGGCTGATAGGAAGACGCCGGCTGCGGCGCTGTGCTCTGACGGGGGTCACCGCCTCCCTGACCGCGGCCCCCGGCTCCACGACCCCGGCCCCCGCCTCCCCGACCGCGGGCCCATACCGGAGTCACTGTTGGTTCAGGCCGAGATTGATCCCCGCGATCGGCACGTCCACCACGCCTTCCTCTGTTCGACATTGTTATGTATACAATGGGCTGAGAGTGAGATTTCGGAGATGGGGACTGGGGAGGATTAGGAAGAAGAGTGGCAAGTAGAGTAGAGAGAGAAGCGGACTCCTTTTCTTTGTTTTTTTAAATGACGGAGAAGAAGAGAGAGAGCGCTATACTGATGCGAAATTTTGGCGACGGGCCGTTCTTCTCTCATCTTGATCTGCTCTCTTCTTATAGGAAGCAACAAGGGTCCTTGGCTCAATGGAAGAGCAGATTGACTATTATATCCTCTCCTTTTTTTCTACCTTCGCTCAGAATCTATCTTTTTAATTACTTGCTCACTAAGGCGGATGCCATATTTGCAGACCCATGGTAATGAGGTATAACCCAATGGGAGGTAACCCAGCTTTTTCCTTCCTTCTTCTTCCCTTTTTTTTTTTTTTTTACCCTCCTTTGGTTAGAAATTAGATTGCATATCGGAAACGGTGAGAAATAAAGAGGATTACTTATGGTCTTTATTTTTACATCAGAAACTGCTTAGAGAGTTTAACAATGTAAAAGTAAGGAACATTCTTGGTTCTTAGAATTCATCTAAGATTTATCACAATCTGAGTTGAAAACTCCTAGTGAAAAGAGAATCTTAAACAATTCAACTTATTGTTAACCACGAACTAATTTCTTATGAATTTAATCGTCATCCATCTATTCATCCATAATATAATACATGTAAAAAGATCGGTAGGGGTGCCCTGATAATTTTTCTTCATAAGGGAGCGGGGTGAGGGGTAAGACGGTCATCACACAATATACAAATCTTGAATTATCATTATGATTAATTATTTCGACGTTTCTTGTGGGTGGTGGTGTTGCTGGTGAAGAAGCCTAAGCAACTTCTCGCAGAGTTCAACCCCAACCTGGATATATACATATATATATATGTATATACACACACATTTATTCTTTTCCGAGATTCACTGGTGTGTGGGCCCGCACATGGTCCCCCTGGGAGACCCGCCACCATGGCTTCCTGCAGGATGTGCTGACCGGGACGGAATTTGAGTATTTATCAATATTACTAAGTAACATTCAATTAAAGTAATTAGATTTAAATGGGATGATTATACTTGTGCTTAATTAGTTTTTTTAATTGAAAAAAGAACTTATAATAAGATGACTGATAATAGCATGAGGACAAAGGGTGTCGGGGACGCAGCCCGCGAGTGAAAGAGCAGCGCAACGTGTGGAGCATAGTGGCGTCCCTTTCAGGGGAACCGCGGGGCCCGACCAGAGTTTGCGAAGTGGAGGGACTTGTCAGATTCCGACAAATTTCTCGGCGTTTTATTCATTCCATACGTTCGCCTCGGTTCTTCGTCATGTAAGTTTGGGTAAGATAATATATGTGTGGGTAATTCTATTAATAATTAATTGTATACTTAAAAAAAGAATATTTATATGGTGAATTATTTATGAATTATATATGTTTTTTTATCCATTTTGAGTTAATTCTATGGGTTGAGATATTTTTTTTAAGAAAAGTTTATTCCATTTAATTCTCAACCTCTATGATTGAGGGGGGAAAAAAGAATATGTCAATGGCAGCAAGATGCGATGCGCACCAGTTCGACAGAGTAATGAACATCGGTGAAAGAGCCGATCGTCACGGAAGCTGAAATGGAATTTAATTACGGTAGACACGATCTTATTTGTGGTCATGAACTCCTCCTTGGTATGGATATGGATGGTGAAATGAAGGGAAAATGTGGCGTATATGGATTGAAAAGCAGTTGAGAGGGACATGTCTGGGCTGATGATGGGAAGGGGAAGGCAGAAGAGTGACTGAGGCGTCAAGATGATTAAGGTGAAAAGACGGTTCTACGTGTCGCGAAATTGCTTTTCTCGACCCCATTGTTGACTCGGCTCATTCCTACGACTAGTCAAAACTCCCAAGTCACGAGAATGGCACCACACCCTTCTTCCACGAGGGGGAGGACCGCATATCAAATCAGATCATATTTACATATTTTTCCTTGTATAAATTTATTTTTCTAATCAATAACAAAAGCATACACATTCATTGGTCTCTTAATTATATGAAGGTAGAAAAATAATCCTCCTAAAAAATATATAAGTTCATACCTACAAATTCACGATCTTGTTTAGCAAGTTCATGGGCAATGAAATTTTGGGATTGAGTAACCCAGCTACATGACAAAATAATAACAAAACTAATAAAAAAATCAAAAGGTGATAGGTATGTCCAAGAGGAGATGGTTATACTTACTTTTAATATCGCAATTTACTATTTTAACCATAATTACATATTGCGCTAAGCATCGGAGTGGAAAGTGACAGATGACCAATTATTTGCTTTTGCAGTCCGAGCAACCAGTAGGAGGGCCTTGGCTTCGGCTTGTTCTGGAGATAGAGTATGACCATTTTTATGCCCACTAAGTATTCTGCGGTTGCCAAAAGATGCACCCTCAGCCAGACAAGTCTCCTTGGAAGTCCACGCCGTATCCTGTAGATATGGAATGCTCCTCCTGCACGCTCCCTTCTCCTCCTGTATAAATTTGTTAGAATAGTTGGTTTTATACCTTATTCTAAGTAACATCTTGAGATTAAATATAAATATATATATATTGTTCCTTTTGGGTGAAGATTCTAAATGACTTGAAGAAGGGAGGTGGGCAAGTAAGTACTTGCGGAGCAGTGAGAGGACAAGAGGTGGCCGTCTGTCCGTACACAAACATATCCTCAAGCTTGCTGACGAAGCAACTTTGTTGTGGCGACCGTACGTTGAAATGTCCGCACACGTGGCGCTCGATCATAGGCGGCTGCTCACCGTGTGTTGACTTCTGTATCCTTCAGTGCGGATGACGATCGAATGATCTCACCCGTCTCCAGTCCACTCAGCCGCTCCATGGGTCTCCCCTTTCTATTCCCCAGGCACGTAGTTAGAATATTATTTATTTACATGAGTCACCCACGATCAAAATGTTTAATTTTAGTTAGTCTGTATATAGGTAGGTAATGCTGTGGTACGGACTATTTTTCGCTTAAATTAATTTTACTAAACTGTTATTTTTTTAAATTATTATTGCTGAAAAAGGACAAGCAGAGCAGTTGGCGACCCAACCACCACCACGCGGAAATTAATACTCAGTCGTCACTACAGTGGTAGCACTGTGCTAACATCCAATGTAATCTAAAAAGTTACTGCTCCATGAGAGATGTGCAAGTTCAAAGTGCACATCTCCAACATATGGTCAGGAAAATTGCGAGAAGAGACATAAACCTAGGATTTCGGACTCATCAAAATGGCATGGAAAAAAAAATATAGAGTTTTAGACTATATTTAAGTGTAACTATGATTGATTATTACTCTTTACCGTGACGAATAAGACTCGCTAATCATGGGCCGGGGCCGGTCAAATGCCGCGGGCACAAGTCCCTATCGGGAGGCCCCACGGTTTTCCTTGGTCCATGTTTCCTCGGATTCATCCGACAAAATTGCAACAGTCTCTTCTTTTTTTTTTAATTGTGACTGTTGGCCTTTTGTTTTATTTGAACTTGTTACTATTTCCTTGAAACAAGTGGGAAAACACTGTGAATAATAAATGAGATCCAATTGGATGTTTGAGAAAGAATTCGGTAGGACAATTTATTTTATTTTTTATAAGTAAATCTTAGGATAAATTTTTCAATCAAAATGAGCTGTAATCACAATTTTAAATTATAGAATTGGAGGTTTGGAATAGAATTTGACTTAGTATTTTATTTGACCTTTTATATCTAAAATTTAAGGTAAATATTCCAATTAAACAAAATTATCATCGTTTTCTTTATAATTTATCATAATTTTTTCTAGTATGCACCAATTATGCTTTCTCCATTGATCTTAGCAAGATGCTTATTTTTTTATTAAGTCATCTTACATGTCATCATGTCATATAAATTACTTTTAGTTACATCACTAAAATTAATGTGCTACTTGAGACAATATGAGAGAAAGCAAATGTCATACTAAAATCGATAAACAACATATAGTTGGTGTCTAATTAAGGTATACAAAAAAGTTCGTATTAAATTTATAAAATAAAAAATTAAATTTATGTTTGATTGAGATATTAACCTAAAAATTTATTTCTTCTTTTTATGTTCAATTTCTTTCTCATACTTTAGGAGTCATTACTGATCATCACGAAGGAGTCAACGGTAGTTTAATGCTTTTTTCCCTAAATTAATGCTTTTTTCCCTAAATTAATGAACGTATAAGCCAAATGATTAGTAACATAATTTTAAAAATTGGATTGGGCTGCTATTCGACAGGAAGCCAGCTACTCACCAGATTCGATTCCTAAAAAAAAATCCCAATTTCACTTTAAATAATGTTAATTCTGATTAAATCAGTCGATTTTTAGTATAATCGGTGAAAAAATTAGCCAACTTAAAAATTAAAAAAATAAAAACCTATTACACTAAATATATTTTATTTTACTAGGTTTATATTTATATTTTATGTTAAACTTTAGACTAATATAATATTTATATTAATGATTTTTGTTATAAATCATATTCAAATTATGATATTATGTAAATTTATTGTTAATATTATTTATTAAATATGCGGTTCGATTTATTGAACCCACGATCTGACAAATGAACCTACACTTACACCGATTTTCGATTCAATTTTAAAAATTATGGTTAGTAATACAATTCACATTTTCGGGGGGAAAAAGCTTTTTCCTACCATCAGATAGGTGAAGGGATGGATCTATTAGTCATAGCGGGTGCTGCCTGCTAGATTTAGCGACTTAGTAAAATGATGGAATGTGGTACTTAATTGATTTATATTCTCATATCCTTTCGGTAGTTGGGCAACCGGTGAGAGCTATAGCCTTTCATAGGATCATGGCTCTCACTCCTTTCATCAGATGGTATAGAGGGTTGTCGGACGGGTCATTTTTCTTGTGCTCACACCTCAATATTCAAAATCTGACTGTTCCTAGTCAAATTGAATTAGCATGCAAATTAAGACAGTGAGAAATATTATAATTTTTTCGATTATATAAAGTACTTATGTATTTTAAGATAATAGAAATAATAAAAAAATAAAGATGTACGATGAGTTTTATGATAATAATTGAACTAATAATCTCTCCATTATTAAAATAAAAAACTCATAATACACCAAATCTGGTAAGAGAGAGAGAGAACACTCGTGCAAGAGAGAGAGATGTCAAGCAAATTTAATGCACCCCTCCCTGTCGACTCATGCGGGTCATGGCAATGGAATTTCCCTAAGAAAATAGGGGCATGTGCGACAAATAAATACTACGATGGAGCAGTGTGGACAGGCAGGCGTGTTCACTGGCTTCCTTCCTCGGAGCTTCCATTCGTGGGGTCGGGCTCTCACCACCTCTCTCTCTCTCTCTCTCTTCTTTTTCTTTTTCTTTTCCACAGTCTATTAATTAAAGTCTCTCTCTCTCTCTCTCTTTTTTCCCTTACTTTTATCCAGATACTTGACCGAGGTAGTGAAGACTTACTGACTCCGGAACTCATCATGCTCTCTCTATATTTTCCACGCACATAGTTTTCGATTCGGAAACAGTAACTATCTTGACGTACGTTGATTCAACCATTTTTACAGACAATATGAAATGTTATCCCTCTCTTTACACGAAAGAACTGAGTCAGGAATCCGAATAAAGGTTGCTTTCACATGCTGGTGATGAGGAGGATACATTTTACTTTGACATGACTGTTAAGGCTTAGCTTGGAAGCACGTCCAGTTGGAATCATCCAATGACATCCAACCCGAATCATCGTACCATTTGATTGCAAGTAAAGTGGTGACAACTGCGCATTACATTATGCTCACCCAAAAAAACACAAAACCATATCATATCTTACGAATATTATAATACAGTAGTGAGTCAGCTAAAGCGGAATGAGAGTCTATATTTCCTTAAGTTATAAGAATATCTCTTCAAAGATAAATCACACAAATCATACTTGAAAAGAAATGTAATATTTCTTTAATATGTATAGTCTTTCCTTCCATTAAGTTCACTCTTTCAAATATATATTTTTATAATTAAAAGTTAAACCTATCAAACCGCATTTTTAATCTTGATCGATTTTTCGTTATATTAAGATGTTGTAATCTTTTTTTTTTCCAACTTCGAATAACGAAAAGAAAAGGGAATGCAATATCATTACCCGGCGGCTTATCACTTGGACTTTGGGATTCGTTTCATACTTTGCTCTTTAAAGGGGTTTTTGTTTGGGTTGCCCTCGTACTCGTATTTTCTTAAAGGCTCTCTTGACGGGCCTCTTTTCACCATGTTCACTCTATTCTCTGCGACTTTTCAGAGTTCCCGATTATTAAAATTTTCAAATTAAAGATAAGATTGATCGATTTACGCGGTTCCCGTCTTCTTTTTCTTTCTTTCTTCGCTTTATCATCATCCCATCTTGCTGCCATCTCGGACTACTGTCCTGTTCGAGTCTTCTAAGAAAAGGCCAACCGACAGTGAATTGAAGCGAAGACTTTTTTAATTTTTATCAAGTCAGAGCAATTTTGTAGTTGGGGGGCCCTTGGATTCTATCATGTGTACTTCCCTTCTCTACAACTAACTTACTAGAGAATTCTTCTTAGTAGGAATCATCCCGCTTCAATCAGGAAACATTCATTGCGCTTCTTTAGAATTTTATTACCTCCTATTGCAAACTACACTAATTTTTGTGGATCCTCCTCAGTGAGTGAGAAATCATTAGGATGTCGAGTTTCGGGTGCTTTGAATAGAGAAAATCGATGAACTCCAGAATTTCACCCCCTCAACAAGTCGATTCTGACTCAAATCTATAGTAATCTACCACGTCTTGCCCATAGAAAGAGAGAGAGAGAAACAAACATGAGAGAGTGTAAATCACTGGTCAGCAAAGAATTGGGTAAATTACACAATTGGTACAAAACGTTTTGACAATATAATACTTTAGTACAAAATGTTTAAAATGTAACTCGATAATACATTTTCTTTCAAATATGTAACATTTTAGTACATTCCGTTAATTTTTTATTAACACCGTTAACTTTTGATGACGTGTACGGTCTACGTGGCATTCCTTGATGACGTGACTTCATATTTTAAATATGTGAACTACCACGTGGCGTATGGTGGGACCCACTTTTTTTTTTATTCATTTCTCTCTCCACACCTCTCTCTCTCTCCCTCTCTCTCGCTTGACTCTCTCTCCCTCTCTCCCTCTCCCTCTCTCACTCGGCTCTCTCTCCCGCTCTCTCTCTCGCTCGACTCTCTCTCCCTCTCCCTCTCTCACTCGGCTCTCTCTCCCTCTCTCTCTCACTTGGCTCTCTCTCCCTCTCTCTCGGCTCTCTCTCTTTCTCTCTTTCTCTCTCTCGGCTCTCTCTCTCTATTTCTCTCTCTCTCGGCTCTCTCTCTCTATTTCTCTCTCTCTCGGCTCTCTCTCCGTCTCCCTCTCTCTCTCGACTCTCTCTCCCTCTCCCTCTCTCTCTCTTGTTTATATATATATATCTAAACAAAAGACTCCAATCACTAACACAAATTGATTGATTGACCATAATCGATTTGATTTTGTTCCCTTTCTTATCACTCTCCACCCAGGCTTGGACCAAGGAAGATTCGACGGTGGTTCCATCCCTTCCTGCTCGATCTCTCACACGGGAAAAAAAAATGAAATTTTGCTCCAGATACAAGAATGAGCACGGGTTGATGGATACCCAACGTATGGTGGGGGGGGGGCGAGAGAGAGAGAAAGAGAGAGAGCCAAGAGAGAGGGAGAGGGAGAGAGAGTCGAGAGAGAGAGGGAGAGGGAGAGAGAGTCGAGAGAGAGAGGGAGACAGAGAGAGGGCCGAGAGAGAGAGAAAGAGAGAGAGAGAGCCGAGAGAAAGAGAGCCGAGAGAGAGAAAGAGAGAGAGAGCCGAGAGAAAGAGAGGGAGAGAGAGAGCCAAGTGAGAGAGAGAGGGAGAGAGAGCCGAGTGAGAGAGAGCGGGAGAGAGAGCCGAGTGAGAGAAAGGGAGAGAGAGAGAGAGAGGTGTGGAGAGATAAATGAATAAAAAAAATAGTAGGTCCCACCATGCGTCACGTCGCAGTTCACATATTTAAAATATGAAGTCACGTCATCAAGGAATGCCACGTAGACCGTACATGTCATCAAAAGTTAACGACATTAATAAAAAATTAACGGAATGTACTAAAGTGTTACATGTTTGAAAGAAAATGTATCACCGAGTTACATTTTAAACATTTTGTAACAAAGTATTACATTGTCAAAACGTTTTGTACTAATTGTGTAATTTACCCGCAAAGAATTAGTTGAGGCGTCTACTCATTTAGATAAATGCTGTGTTGGGCTTCGTTCCCCGTTTTCAAGGCCAGAGGGGGGCCTCAAAAAGCCACGGTGGACCAGCCCATTACAGAGAGCTGCCCCGAGATTGATGACTGCAAATTCCTACGCCTTGGGGAAATTTTCTTGGGCCTTTTTCTAGAGATTGGGGCCAATGCCGGAGGATTTCTTTCAAGGCAAGGCAAGGAGGTCCTACCTAATAACATCCCGAGTAAAAGCCCCTTGTGGTTGGCCCGCAGTGATCGATCAATGAGGAGTTTAGGGTCGGTTTCTTTGATAATGCTGCGATATTGTTAGATATATTTGCTCATATTCAAAATATGACCTGAATTTAAATTAGATTCCGTGGAATATGTCGTGTTCTTGTCAATGTAAAGTTTTCAATGTCTATCACTTGATGCTAAGAGGGTCGATCAAACGTGACTAATTCAAGTTCAAGCATATTATGTGTCCCAATATTGAGTAGGAAAGCCATGGAACTACCACCAAGAGATGGAAGGAATGAATCACTTAGTAGATAAAACAAAATTAAATTCATTTAATTAAGAATTATATATATATTATTTTTTTTCTGAATTCAAGGGAATGATTGCAGTACCTCCGGACATACACCTCCTAAATCCAGTCCCGACAACCAAGTCATCCAATCAGCTCGAGACATCTTAACCATTCTATCCCTCTCCAGAGTGGCCCCTTAAGGATGTCTCCCCAAAAGAGTGCACTGGGCCCAAGAGGCAGTCCGTGGCGTGCAGGAGGCTACCGACTCCACTGAAACAGATATTCAGTGAGAGCAGCAGCATATGAGTTTGTTGTATAAAATTCAATCATATATAAAAGTGTAGTAAAACCTTGGTTTTTGGATGAGAAAATGATGAGTGCCATGGTACAATTAGATCTTACGTAATGAAGTCAATTACCTGTGATACCTTCTCAAGCCCACCCCTCCCCACCACACCACACGAATCATGCATGTGATGAACGATTTCCGAATCAAGACAACTTCCTAGTATTCCGTCAGTCAGAGAGTTCGGCTACCACACAAAGTTGCCCCACCACATATTACGAATGAACAGCGACAACCAGCTCCCTAACCGACCTATTGTGTTTGGGCTAATGTTTCAATCTCATGCTGGAGATCCAAAATGGTATAATAAAAATGGAACAGAAAGCTTTAATGATCCGAAGTTAGCTGGGTGGTTGTCATCGCCGTATATCGTGTGAAAGAAAATCTCGATGCGTCCTAGAATCTGAGTCTCTTGCAGCGCGGATTCAATTGAAAAATGATCGTGGAGAATCTGTTTTGCAACAATGACAAAATTTCTATTTCGTTATCTAAGCATATATTTTATATCTAGGATAGTACTGGGATGGCAGGCATCCCCATGCGAGGCGGCTCAGTACAGTGAGTTGGCCACCCCCGCCACCACCACACACCCCATGCGGATGTCGTCGATCATGTGACGGGCTCGAGATGATTTTGATTGATGAGTCAAGCGTTCAGATTAAACCCCTACCTCAATCATCATCATCATCATCATCATCATCAAAGAGGAGAAGTGGGGACGCGATCTCTCCTAAAATGATAATGACGACCGAACTTTATGGTCTTCAATATGAGTTTTGTCTCTCATGTGTGCGGAATCATCAATTACGAATTTAAGAACATGAATGGAGAAATCATTTCAACTGCTGATGGATAGTAGTGTTTTCATAGTTTAGATTTAGTTTGCATTATTTTAGTACACTAAATCCTCTTCTTGTTCTTCTCTTTTGACTTTGGTTGTGACTCTTCGAGCCTGTGAAGGGTCGTCATGTTAGCTTCGATATCAATAATAATAATAATAATACTAGTGGTTTGAGCGAGGAGGATCAATATCCCTCGGCGCCGGTCCTCCTCCATGTCTATTACGGGTTCGGGGGGAGTGCGGGACTCTTCCTTGAGATCAATAAATTATATCCCCAAATTTCACCCGACAACCATTAGATTTCACTGTTCTCAATATGGAGATGTCCTATTCCACATATAATTAGGACGTTGATTATTGGGGGAGAAGGAACCAGAATAGAAGGAAAAAGCCAATTGCGTACTGATCACTGGAGTGAAGGGGAAGGAAAACAATAAAGTTAAACCCGTCCTTGTCAATTAATGTTATTAATTTCAAGTGGACTCAAGTTAAATCTCATCAATTTAATTACTTATTAATCAACAAATCCATTTGGATTATTGCCATTTTTTCCATCAAATAGACGCAGACGCACGAACCGCAGAGAAGAAAATTCTCGCACGAAGCCCCGCTTCACCAGGAAACTGCTCGAAGAAAGTCAGGCCACGGATGGCGATATCTTTTTGTTGTTATAGGAAGTTAATTGGTCTTCTTCTCGTAGATAAGAATAATAAGATTATATATATATATATATGATAAATTTTATCGAATCATATCAAATATAAAATCTCCTTATTAATCTCTAATAAGCAGTGTAATCACTATATTGATTTTTTTTTTGCTTTAATTCGCTCTCCACTGGATTTGTATTGGTGATAAATATAAAAACAGCCGTCAATGTCGGTAATCTTTGACCCACCTCCGTGGTATCTTATGTTAGTGACTGCACGAATTTTTTTCCCCCATAGGTTTTTACTTCTCACCATCTACACAAACATAGTAATCAGTCCTAAATAATTAATTTATTTTTGAATCCGGATCGGTTGATTCGGGTACCATTCTCCTGATGATGGATTTTTTTCCTGTCAAATTTTATGTAAATATAAAATAAGAAAATCGATGTTGAGATACATAGGGGTCATAAACCAGATTTATGACAGTGCAACTTTATTAGAATGACTCGTGCCCTTCAACTAACATAACCAATATATACAGTTTTAATCTTGATCTTATCTAATCTAACCTTTTCGAATCAAATAATTTCAAGATATACGTCTTACTCAGGAGAAAATAATGATGTGTAATCGCCTCACAAATTCATACTGTTGTAATCCTGCAATTTACGTGTAGCAACGCAACTCTTGGGATGCAATTCTCCTATCTAATATTATTTTGACAGGGGACGTGTGTGTGCGCGTTGATTGTCAGGTGGCAATGTAAATAAGAAATGGGTTTCGAGTTTTCCCGACCCAACCGGTCGGTGGGCTCCTAGATTTGGACGAGACGTTGCCGTTCGTCTTGCATATGACATGTATGTCCTTTTCTTATCTTTACACCGAATTTGATTTTGACTCCGCCTTCTCTACAGTGCGACGTGACGAGCTCGATGACATATGCCACGTAAAAAAAATAACAACTTCCCAATCATGACAAATTTGAAATTTCATACTCATACATGTATGTGTGTGTGTGTGTATGTATACATGTAAAATATGCTAATGCGTACTGTGCAATTTAAGCGCATGATGTCCCTTTCGAACTTCAATATGATAAGTAAAAAACGTGCTTAGAGTACTATAACTACTCACCGAAAACCTAATAAACCATATGGGTATGGGCATGTGTATTGCATCGCAAATCATACTGCAAACTAATACACATACATACATATATATAGTAATTTCAGATATGAGCACTTTCATTGATTTACGATGCATAAGCCCGTTTAACTTCTCAACAAAGATTTGGAAGATTTACAAGGGAGTTTATTCGATGGGTCATGGTGCTCTATTGACTGTCATGCATCATTTTTTGCACTAGTAACAAGATCGTACATATTAATTAAACCCTTAATAGTAGTTAATTAGTCCAAGAATAGTGGACTACTAGCTAGTGATGATTGCTTTCCGCCTTAGGTCCGAGTATATATATATATATATATATGTATGTATGTATGTAGGCAGACTCGGCTAACATTCCGAATTGAAAAAATTATTACCATAATTTTGAAAAATCAAATTATGTGGACACGTGTGTATGCTATGCTTATCACACGTACATAACTTAATTCTTGCTAACCTACTATATTTTACATGCACTTCAAAAGTAAAAAAGAAAACAAAAACTTCAATTAGCGGCCACTGTTTGCGTCGACAAATGCGGACGCTTCAAATGATGATAAGGGTATTCTATGTTGGATGCAAGGATCATAAATTATGTATATACGTCTCTTGGTAATACTCGTATTTTATATATGTATATATTTACTTGTAGGAGAACATATCTATTGAGTAGTAAATGAATAAGATCTAATTTGATCGCATTAAGAAAGTTAACGCTTAATTAATGAGTTTTTATTCAAGTTCAATTTATATTTCTACAAACAACACGAATTCCAATCTTGGGTCACAACTGGTTCCTCATGTGGTAGTTATGAATTTTTAGTACAAATACATTCCCTGTTGCAGTCCTGATCCCACGTCGATCTACCTAAAACCTAGCTAACAATATTCCTCAATAAAATTATAATATGTACAAGTGCATGTGCAACCAGAGGTCAACCCTGGGAAATTTCTCAACCACGGGGCAACGGCTTCTTCTTCAGAAATTGCTGATTATTTTTTAAAAAAATAAAAAAAGCAAAAACAACTCCCGAACAGTTTTCAAGAGACAAAACTCTATGTATGGTTTTAAAGAAAATATTTGGGATGAAAATAAAAGAAAAACAAATGTGTAGGGGATGAAATACGCAAATGTCTATCCCTACATGTAATGGCCGGGGATCAGATTGGTGGCCGCACGCATCAATTCTCGACCAGCAGCGTGTGTGAGTGACTTGAAATCTGATTCGGGTCTGTTCGAGCTTCTGCCACTGATAATTACAAGCGACTAAAGGAGCAGCTAGCTCGGATTAGTTATGTGCTCGATTTGGTTATCCGTACGAGGTGCCTCCTCGACCCGATGGAGCGTACTTCAAGCTCACGGCGATACATCCGATCCAACTTTTTATTCTTCTTTTATGCCAAAGGAGGACACCCATATATCGTCTAATTAAAAGAGAGAAGAAGGAGGGAGAAAAAAAAGACCAATTGTCTTAATAAAAAGGGAAAACAGCATAAGAGAAGCGAGAGGGGCGCAACAAAAACAACAAATATGTAAGGATATTGGGATCAGAAAAGAGGACCATGGAACTTCATACGTGCAAGTGCAATGTTGTCTCTCCGATCATGTTTATAATATTCCGGGCAAAAGTCATGACAGTATTATTCAGATGCGACACAGCACAAAGGAATTTAATTAACAAATCAACATATAATAATCCCAATGGTCTAAATACAGTGATCTTCCTATAAGAAAAAAAGTCATAGCCCTATCCGGGTGGGGCTGGTGTTACTTGTTAGGCCAAAATCTTACTCTATATATGTATGTCGGGAAACCTCATGTGTTCAATTCACCCGCACAAGCCTCTCTTTGTCTCTCCCTCCCCCATAACTAAACGCCTAGCCAAAGCAAAGAAACAATGAAGGTGAAGATAGTGAGCTCGACCACCGTTAAACCGACCTACGATCCCAGCCCTCCACCACCGACCACCGCCCACGTTCCTCTCAGTGCTTTTGATAAGGTAGCCTACGGTGCCCATGAGGGTGTCATTTACGCCTACCGCCCGCCTGCCGTGTCTACCACCACCCTGAAGCTAGGACTGCAGAGGGTCCTGGCAGTTTATCGGGAGTGGGTGGGGAGGCTCGGAAAGAACCAGAAAGGGGAGGATGTCATTTTACTTAATGACCGAGGGATGAGGTTTGTCGAGGCCTCGGTTGATAGCCGGCTTGACCAGACTACGGCCTTGCTGAAACCATCACGGGCCCTGACGTGCCTGCACCCACCCATGAATGGCGTTGAGGAGCTCCTCCAGGTCCAGATCACGAGGTTCACCTGTGGCTCGATGGTGATCGGCTTCACAGCCCACCACAGTGTGGCTGACGGCCAGGCAACAAGCAGCTTTCTTGTGGCTTGGGGTAGGGCTTGTCGAGGCATGGACATCGGACCACTCCCCCTTCACGACCGCTCGTCCTTCTTCACACCCCGGGACCCTCCCATGATTGAGTTCGACCACCTTGGGTTGGAGTACATGAGCAAGAAAACCATCGAGGATGAAGCGGGCCGATTCGGTGATGTCTCACTGGATGACATCGTCATGCACAAGGTCCATTTTTCGGCCGGCTTCATTGGGAAGCTCAAGGCTACCGCTTCCCTCTCCTGTCCGCCATCAGATATCGCCACCAACATCAAGCGAGCCACTTATAGCACATTCGAGTGCTTGGTGGCCCATCTGTGGCGGGCAATAACAAGGGCCCGCTCGCTCGATGCATATGAGACCACGCAGATGAGGATCTCGGTGAATGGTCGGTCGAGAATGAACCCCAGGGTTCCAAACCAGTACTTCGGGAACCTGGTCCTCTGGGCCGCCCCCAAGGCCAGGGTGAAGGACCTCCTGAGCGAGCCTGTTTCCCACGCAGCCAGGCTGATCCACGAGGAAATCACCAAGGTCGACGACTGTTACCTTCGGTCGTTCATCGACTTCACAGAGACGAAGTTCAAGCACGACCCAGACGTCGTCCCCATCTCTGCTGTGGACGAGCCTGTGATATGCCCCGATGTCGATGTAAATAGCTGGCTTAGGCTCCCATTCTATGACTTGGATTTCGGGTCTGGGAGCCCGTACATGTTTATGCCCACGTACTACCCAATCGAGGGCCTCTTCTTCATCTTGCCTTCCTACGTTGGAGACGGTAGCATTGATGTCTTCGTTACTGTCTTCAAGGACCAATTGGATTCTTTCAGACAAAATTGCTACATACTAGATTGAAAAAGCGGAGCCCTCGGCAACACATATGGTTAATTTACGATAGCCACATATATAAATAAGTATAAAAAGTGCAAAATATTGTTTGACTGTTTCAAGTTTCTACCATATATAATATGTGGCGGTTCTATATGTAGCTTTTACTGGGGGCGTTATCATAAATTTATGTCTGTGCCGAAATACATTGTACTATACTTCAACATCACATGTAATTCGGTAGGTATGTGAAATGGTACAAGATGTAGTGTCAAGATATTCTATTTTTGTTCTCAATAGTGGGGTTTTCTCATTTATTATCTTCCTCTTATCTCTTTATAAATCTACTAAAGATACGGACATGGCCAGCGTCTACTCGAAGTGCAAATCCAAGTAGTTTCATGCTGACCAGGCCTATATATGCCACCCAACCGGATTCGGGACGGTTGAGAATCCGCTCCGGCGAGCATTTGGATACATCACATGTCGTCAATCGAGTCACATTCATTCCCACTTTCTAAGATGGTTCTCTCTAACGGTGACGGCATAATACGGCAGGTATACACCAAGGGTTACGGTAGCAGACTATTCTCCATACTTCACGCGTACTCTCTCAGGTCGGTTTGTTTAGTGTAAAAAATGAGAGGGAAAAACGGAATGGAATTTGACGATTCTGTTAGACGATTTCCTCAGTTGGTGAAGATGAAATCCTCTGATAACAGGAATAACATTCCCCTAGCATATGTCAAGGGAATCGGATCACCAATAAAAAGATAACTACCCTAATTTAAAAAAAAATGGATTACTTATTCTACTACTCCACTCTCCTGCAACGGTAAAAACAAAAAGAAGAACTCCATAATAATAAATTATATTTTGATTAAAAAAATTTAAACATTATCATAATCTTATATTAATTGAAAAATATGCATATAATAATTAGACTAAAGTTTCTTATATTATAGTAAGATTGATTGGTTAAAAATCATAACTTGATATACATAAACAAACAAACAATTTAATATGGATGAGGATGTTACGTTAATCGATAAATATGCATTAATAATTAATTAAAATTTACTTATACTATAATAGTAATAATATGCATTAGGTAAAAATTATTATGTGAGTCGTTTGTAAACGATTTTTTATTTTGTATTATGTTAAGTAATAATTTCACCGTAAGTTTTTTTTAGGTAGTGAATTAACACTTTAATCTCTAAATTTATTAGCTGCCAACACTTGAAGAGCTTAATTAACAAATTTAAAGTGTTAGTGCTTGACAAATTTGGATATCAATGTGTTAGTCTACTATTTTTATGTTTATCCAAATATCTAAAGATGCAATTGATAATGAATAGGGACTCCGATTCTCATTTTGATTACGATTTAAACCAGACAAAATCTTTAATTTCTCATTCCGTCTCCGATTCCAGACTGTAAGCCGAACGAGCCCTCATATTTTCTTGTACTCCATCCTTCGACTTAAGTATCATAGCATCGGTCGAAGTTGAAATTCCCCAAACTCAACTTTCCCTGCGGGTTCTCGAGCACCAAGATGAACTTCATTCTACGCTTGACCCGGAAAAGAAGACTGGATGACCCGGAAGGCCATCCGAAGGACCCATCAACAACCGAGAAAACAACTCGTTACATGAGAGGGAATATAGACACACCTATCCGAATATGCCGAATTTATCCAGAAATCGTTTTCATGCACACAGGTCGATGAAACACTCAAATCGGCCTTCATCACATCGCATTGAAATTTGTCGAACGCCTATCACATTGAAGTTGCACTAAAATACACTTCCCTGGGAATCTATCATCAGTTTTATATGTGTTTTGATGACAATCGCCGAAAGGCCAAGTTGTCATTTGAAATGTTCAGTTTCCTGTGTCAATTGATGGAAGCATGCCACCGACAGTTTATCTCAAGCGTTTTCTCTGTGAAATTCTTTGCGTCCCATATACAGTGTTTCTTCAAAAACTTGTTGTATGGAGAAGAAAATTTCATACAATGATGTCAATATTTTCAATTTCGTGCAAAAAATTCTTGAATTAAAATTTTATTTGTGTGACTTTCCTTGACCGTCTATTCCTATTTTTCTATCCTTTCTAGCATAGTTTTAAAGACCGTACCCACTCATCCAGGCTAGTTTCCAGAATTAACCTCTTTGCACTTTAAATGCGATCATCTCCAATTGAATCCGCCAGTTCTCGATTGGATCCAGGAACCCCAATTGAGCAGGTAGAAAAACCGACCGACTTAAATTAAAAAATAAAAACATGTTATCATAGATTTATATTTATATTTTATGTTAAACTTAGGGTTAATATAATGACTATATTATATATTTTTATGATAAATTATTATTAAATTATGGAGTTATGTCAATTCAATGATAATATTATATAATTAATATAATTTATTAAATATACAGTTCGATTCATTTAACCCCCAATCTAACCTATGAACTCATGCATTGACCTATTTTTGGTCTGATCCGATTTTAATATTTTATAAATTATATATCTTGTCAGTAATTGAAAAAAAAATTTTTATCCATCTCCTCAGAGTCTATAACAATGCGTTGTCGATCGACAGGAGTCATCATATATCTGTCCAATTCTTCCAGCAAATGATTTGACGCGTGTAATGTTTGATTGGTTGCAAGAGATAATGATAATTAGTCAACTTCTCGAGAGAATTTGTTCCACTCAAGGAAACGAGTGGTCGGGTTACCACACTCTGCTTGTTTGAGAGACGAACTGTTGATATAGCTTGTCCGGTTCAAGCCGGTCCACCCATAATAGGCTGAATAAAAGGCCAATTGAGTTTGCCCTCTCACCCGTTACCTTGCTCCTCTCCAATGGTGATTAATATGCATTATTATTCTCAATAATCTGAGAAAACTATTATTGTAGGTTGTTAATTCATGGCCAATGATTGGAGAGTTGATTCTTTTTCAACTCCACCGGCATCCATGTAACGGAGTACATACGAAAAGCCTTGGCATATTATTTGGTGAAGTTTTATGAGCAAATAGCTCCTTATCGGATTCAAAGCTACAAACGGGGAAGGTGCCTGTGGAAATATAGGCAATATTATAAATGAAGTGAATTAGAATTCACTGTACACACACAAGAGAGAAAGGCACGATAGGTTGAGACGATGTTCTTGGGAAGAATTTTAGGAGCATTCCGTGAATGGTATTTGAGTTATGGAAAGGAGGGTGCTTTCCGAATTGTGATCGCACTCTGACCGGTGACATGAAAGGATCGGCGGTTCAATACATTCCTGGAAATCATGATATTCCACGTGCCAGTTTAGTAATTTCTGTTTAACCCGATCCTCATTCTCTTCGAGCAGTAAATTCCAACATCGATACCAAAGCCACTTTGTGTTGTTTCTTGATTATGTGATGGCTCAGTAGAGTTTTCATGTTGGTTGAAATTCATTAATAAACTTGTTCCAAGAAAAGTGATCATGAAATTTATGATAGATTCCGAACCTTAACTCAATTTTCCCTACATTAGAAACTCTCGTACCAAATTATCATCACGTTTAAAAGTTGCATTGTATGAGGTTTTTCTGAATGAGTATGAAATTGGACGTACAGAATGGATGCTTGAGTTTTCAAAGTTGATTGGTTGAAGACTCGTTTCTGGGATTTTGGGAGATGGGCTGAGAATATAGCTGAGCTAAGCGCAGCTCAGCTCGTTCAAATGGCTTGAATTTGACAACAGGTTCAAGTTGTCATCCGATCCTTACCCAAGATTTGGGAACATGTGGTTGCGCACATGACACACAATGCCAGCGTGAAAACTTTTGAGGATATCGCATGCCATCTGGAACCAGAGGAAGAATGCCTAGATACTATTATACCGACTAACTAGTCATATGTTACTGAGTGTAGCTCACATGGAGCTGAAAGAAAGAAGCGCAAGAGAGAGCATTTTGGAAAGAGCAAGGATGGTGAGGCTCAGAAGGAGATGAAGGATAACCAACACAGGAGAGGTAGGCATAGTGATCAAAAGGGAAAAACCAAGGGCAAAGTCAAATGCTTTGCGTGTGGCAAGCTAGGCCACTTTACTCGTGAACGTATTGAGTAAAAGGTACTTTCATGAACTAATAAATTCAATTATTTTACGTTTCTTGTTGTTTTCATGCTAACTGAATTTTGTCCAACATGGACTGTAGACTCGAGAGCAATACAACACATAGCTAGAGACCGTAAGATGTTCGTGGAGTATTGTTAGATAAGCCTTAGATATAGGTGGATTTATGTAGGGAAATAACTCCAAATTGGAGGTTAAGGGCGTAGGTACTTGCAAATTAGATTTGTGAGGAGAGCGCACTCTTTACCTACATGATATCATGTATGCTCCAAACATTCGACGAAATTAATTTTCATGGTGATGGTGTTGATGTGTTATTAGATTCCACTTATTATGGTTATGTTTATTTTCTAGGTGGTTTTGTGGTATTAGATGTCAATAATGAATTGGTACTAATTGTTTTTCTACTTTTACATCTTCAAATGTTGTTAATGCAAATGTATGACATGCTTGATTAGGCCATACTGGCCAAGAGAGAATGAACGGTTTAGCAAAGAATAGTATGTTGGGATCACTCATGAAAATAATTTTGCCAACTTATGAGCGTTGCCTAGCAGGGAAAAATGAGAAGTAAACCATTCGGAAAAGTAACAAGAGCTGAGGTTCAATTGCAATTAATCCATTCCGATATATGTGGTCAAATGAATGTAAAAGCTAGGCATGTATGCACATTACCTCATCACTTTAATAGATGATTATACACGATACGGTCATGTTTATTTGATTTTTCACAAATCCAAAGCAGTAGGATGCTTTAAGCGTTACACTAGCCTTGTTGAGAATCAATTGGAAAGGACCGTCAAGGTCTTTGCCATTAAGGAGTGGCTGTCCTCGAACTTTGAGATGACGAACATGGCTGAGCCTGCATATATGTTTGGTATTAAAATCAAGAGAGATTGTCCAAGAGATTCTTAGCCCTTTCTCAAGAGACTTATATAAAGAAAGTCCTCGAATGATTCAATATGCAGAATGCAATCCTGTGGACGCTCCGACAGAAAAAGGTGAGATTCTGAGTCTTACCATGTGCCCAAAGACTGTAGAGGAATAGAGGTCCATGCAAAGAGTTCCTTACAAAAGCACAATTGGGAGTATGATATATGCTGCTATGTGCAAGCGTCCATACATATGCTATGCAGAAGGAATAGTGAGTAGATGCCAATCAAACCCAGGACAGATGCATTGGAAAGTAGTGAAGAGGATATCGTGGTACCTAAAGGCGCTGCTGACAATTCACTATTCTATCAGGGAAGTGATTTGCATTTGATGAGTTACTTGATGCCAATTGGGCCGACGGTCTTGAAGAAAGAGCTCAAGTTGACTTCTGGACAAGCTTTTGTTTCTAAACAATGGAGCGGTGCTTTATCAATTGTGGAAGTCAAGTTCATAGCATGCATTGCAGCCGTTTAGAGGCCATCTGGCTGAAGAGCTTCCTTGAGAGTCAAAACGTTGCGAATAAAACATATGTTTTGGTGTCTATCTATAGTGACGTGACAGTCAAGCAGTTCTTGCCTATTGAAGGATCCGGAGCGTCATGGCAGGACAATAAAATGAAAAGAGGTGGTTTCGAAATATATTTCCACGCATGCAATGATAGCGGATCCATTTACAAAATCCATCCGTAGGGTTGTTTTTATAACACAATCTCTAGGCTTGCATGCGTAGAATATGAATGTATATCAAGTCATGTGAACCTTTCTTATGATATATAAAATGACTTCATTCGCAAATTTACATTGCTGATCGTCAATACTGCTAGCGTGAACATACATATTGTGAAAAAGTATGTCATCAGGTGTAAGGTTTGTTGTCTCACATGAACAACCTCCTCGGACGCTTGGTGTAGCAAGCTAAGATAAGGCAATCTAAATCGGCTTGGTGCTATGTCACCTTATGCGCTGAATGTAATAGGCTAAGTAGGGATAATGGGGAAAGTACGCTGATCAAATTTTATAAGAATGTGTCGCCTTGATTGGGTCAAGATGAGGTTTACTAATGAACCGGACATGATAACCCCACAATCTTGTTACCCTGGTTTAAACCGGGTGAATACAGGCATTTATCCCTTAATGGAAAGGAGTTTAGTACTCATGCTAGACATGAAGAGTCAAGTCTAGGCTTAAATCCCTGTGATGGTAAAAGTGAATTAAGGCATACGCTACTTTGAATAAGAAAGACCATCACAACATGTAATTCATATTACATGTGCTTTAAATGACCATAGTGGAAAGTTAATGAGTAATCCTTGCATCACCACTTCGAAAATACCTCGAGGCATATGGCCTCCATTTTTACCCTTAGTGGCTTTCGACCATATCATTCATGAGATGACGGGTCGATGTTGTTACTTTAACATGGTTTTGAAAGGTGATGAAATAATTTAACCTGAATGGACATGTCTAGGAAAGCAATCGATTTTGACATTTAGACGATATGAGGATCCAAAAAAAGACTGTTTGGATTGCGTTTCCATGACAAGAGCATGAAGAAAACTGGCAGATTGGACATGACCTTGAGGGATTAGGTATATCAATCTTGTGGAGCTAAAATCAAATTGGTCGGGGCAACACATGGTGGAACATAATTTTTTTTTTTTAGGGTCAAGCTGCTATGCGATAACTCTAATAGGGTCATAGCAAAGGTCCCAGAATGCGGTTGTGTTCATAGGTTGGACGACTCACTTTACCAAGTATGAATCACAGAATGTTCAGGTGTGTCCTTCCATCATGTGTGAGTGGGAGATGTTGATATAATCTGTCCAGTTCAAGCTGGTCCACCCGTGATAGACCGAATAGAAGGCAGATGGAGTTTGCTATCTCATCCGTTGCCTTGCTCCTCTCCAAGGTCATTAGTAATCAGTTTTTAATTCTCAGTAGTTGGAGAAAACTTATGGTTGATCATTGAAGGTCACTTTATGGCCAATAATTGGAGGAGTTATCTTCTTCAATTCCATCCTCATCTATGCACTATAAACAGGGATGGTGCTGGTGGAAATATAGGCGATCAAATTAAGTGAATTAGAATTTGCTAGACACATACAACAGAGGAAGGCACGAGCGATTGAGACGAGATTCTCGGGCAGAATTTTAGGAGCGTTCCCTGAACGGCATTTGAGTTGTGGAAAAGAGGTTGTTTTTCGAATTATGACTCCACTCTTACTAGCGACATCAAAGGTTTGGTGATTCAACACGTTCCTGGAAACCACTATGTTCCGTGCGCCAATTCAGTAACTTCTGTTTAACCCAAACCTCATTCTCTTTGAGCAGTAAATTCCAACAGGTACATACGTCAAAATTCATTTAAATGTCTTCTAAGCATCATGGTTAAATGGTTATGTGGACGCTTTAAATTATAAGTTGGAGACATTTCATGATGGTTTAGGAAAATAGAGATAGCATACTCAGGCAAAAGGATAAGATATTGATTGAGGCATATTCCTCGTGCGTCATTTACTTTGTCTCGTCATACTTGATAGGTCAGCCACAAAACAAGTTCTCGAAAGGAAACTACAACTGCCCAATCCCCTTTGTGACTTTTGTAGGGCGATGGAGGTTGAGACTCGAGACCACTTATTCTTTGGTTGCAAGCAAACGTTTGAAATCGGATCTAATATTCAATGTAAATTGGTATCATTTAGGAGTATAGGCAACTGGGACCAAGAACTGCACCAAATCTATCTGTATGGAGAGGCGAGTCTTTTTCTTTTTGTTTTTTTGAATGAGCAGTTTATTCCCATAAGCCTATTGATTTAGTTAGGTTCATGTATAAGCACATATATGAGTGATATCACTGAGAAGTACTCACTCAAGAGAGAATCAAGAAGCAAAATTCTTTAATGCCACCCACCATTAAGAATTTTGCCTTCACTTGCTGCATTTACAGTGTATGGGAAGGACGGTACGCCAGGATATTCAAAGGTAGCATTTTTCGAATCCTCCCCAATCACAGGAGCGGATTATTTTGCTGATCAAACACAGAATCGCGACTCTACCCAAGATAAAGAGCACGAGCTTAGTGGCAGTTCAATGACTCAATATAAGCAACTTACAAACAGTCGTTTCCAAGTTCAGATCTCTGAGTCCCTGAAACCCCATCCGGTGCAGCTCTTCTAGAATCTCTACCCAGGCATTATGCAATCAAGTAAACCGGACAAACTACCAAAACCTTAACTTGTTCAATTGCCTTCTCTCCTGACTTTCAGCCTAAATGAATTCACCATGTTTTAAAAGTTTTTGTTGGGTCTCTTTTCCGTTCAATTATCGATTCAATTAGCTGGATCTCATCTTGATTGATGTCTTATCTTATTGATACCCAACAGTGACGTTAACGTATTGATTAATTTTGACATCAGCCGAGAGAATGGGTGCCTACGAATTCCATTCAAATTCTTGACAGCAACATTATGTTAGGTGTGAATCGATGAAAACTTCTGTTCATTATCTATGAGAAAAACAAAACCACCTGATAAATTGAAGAATTCATGCAAAATTTGTGAAAATTGGAGATATTGTCCTTTTGTTTTCTATTAAATATATATATATATAATAATGGCACATACCTACATTTCCGATTTGTTTTCTTTTCTTTCTTACCACATCATCATCATCATCATCATTATTTTGTGTGGGAGGGTCACCTTCACTGTAAGCCTACCTAACAATTATTCGCCCTCTTCAAAAATAGATCATGAAAGCACATAATTATCTTCCCCAGTTCCTGCCTTCCCGTAATATCATATTTGCACTGTTGCTAATCTTTAATAATGAGGACAAAAATATTTATATTAAGAAACCCGAGAAATCAATTTCCGGTGAAATGACATTGCTATCTATCTATCTAAGACTGTCATTCTAATACATAGGGTTTGGGATGAAATTGATGTCCATAGGGACGAAATTGATATTTGCAAGGATCAAAATTGATGTTTAGAAGGATGATATCGGTGTACAAAATTTCACTGAAGTAGATATTTAGAGCATATATGAGGGACCAAATAATTTATTTACCCGACAAATAAAGCCTTAAAAATGGTAGTCCAACTTAATGAGGAAACACAGATGCCATTGCAACAATAAATGGGGTGTTAATTGTTAGAGTAATTACCGTAATTATTGCTATTTACACCAAGTATTTACTTGGTATTTAATGATGTCGTTATTATAAGATATCACCATCCAGGATTTTTCCCCCTTTCACTTGATATGACTATAAGATATGCGATTTTTCTCTGAGCGTGGATGCATGAGTAGGATTGTTTGTTTAAAAAGGATTTTCCTGATACCATGCGAGTGCATTGGCAAAGGCTGGTTTATTTGCGATGCATGAACACTGCAGCGACATGAATCGATCCGTGTCGACGCATAAGAAGTGGGTGGTCAGCTTGTGATTTTTGCCTTATTAATCAATCAAACATGCTATTTGTGTCACCAAAAAAGCAAAGGACACGATTTCGCAGGCAAATATCGAACTTCTTGGCTGGCAAACGACCCTGCGTATGACGCAGCATCCGTCGTGCTCTATAGGAAATGGTAGGGTGAACCTTTCATAAGGTTTCCTAAACTGTACAGATGCTGTAATTATGGTAAACAGATGTGATTTGGATGGTAGTTTTGCTTGTTTTGGTGAATATCCATCCCCCAGGAATAATATTCTTTTTAAATTCAGGTGAAACTATCTCCGTTGCTCTCATTCCATTCCATGTCAAGAGAGCCTTCCTGCAGAAGTCATAATCCATCCCAGAAATAATGATACCAAGAGTTCCTTTCACAATCGAGAGTCCCCCCTGGTCCCTATTTTCTCGCTACTGGCTGCTAAGGCCGTACAATTAGTGAATGACAGCCATAGGAGCACGCCCATAACATTTCAATCATACAAACAGATTCAGAAATTTCCTTAATTTCACCTCTCATCATCAACGTTCTTCTTCACTAGTTTGTTAAAATCCTTGCTGGCCACACTATTGGATAGTTTTTTTTAAAACCGAATACCAAGTACAAATACTATTCCCCATGATTAATTTTGATCATATCCATAATTTTTTTTTTGTTTAAACTCTAATTCTGATGATATTTATATTATTGGATTCCTGATTTGACCAACCCTAATTTGATACATTAATTTTATCAAATTTATCATATTGAAAATATCCAATAATTATGAAATTTGCTTAAGATTATTTATAACAAACAGAATTTTAATAACCAACAGGATACCCGATACCTAAATTTAATAGGATAGGGTTCGAATATAAAATTTTGAAATCCGTTCTATATGGGGTAGGATCCGGGTATCCAGCCCTTATGCTGTGTCTATGCCACGTTGATTTTATTAAAGATAAGGTTTTCATTCATATGTTTTCAAGGAACAGGCAATTTGGTCCGCCTTACCTTCTTTCTTTCTTTCCTTCTTTTGGCATTATTTAACAACTTACGGCATCAATTACATAATATTATGTAACAATTATTAAATCCTTGTATTTACCCAAATCGTGGTACTGCTCGTTCACTCTAATCAATAGCACTTATTGTCAAATATAATGCTGAAATATATTTCAATTTAAAAAAAAAACATAGCTCCGAGCTGTTGCAATTTTAAAAGGAGTAACAGTCTACTCTGGCAAAAGTACTTGAAAAAAAAATAAAAACTAATTTCTTGAAGTAAATTCCTACTGCCCACCCGACAACTGCGCCGTATGACCATACCGGAACTTGCAAACCAACGGTTAAGTAGGGTTAGATATTTTTACACCTCATTTTTAAAATAAAATTTTAAATTCAAGTTTTATGTATAAAAATTATTTATATTATAAAAGTTTTATATTTTAAATATGTCTTACTTGATAAAGGTATAATAGATTTCTGGATAATAAAACAAGAGAAAATTTCCAAACCACGGTGAAAGGCACTGTTCAGTTTCTTTAATTATTTTATTACAATACTTCTTTCTTTTAAAATCAAATGCTAATTTTTCCTTATATGACAAAATTAAATTGGGCAAGGCACGAAATTTCCACCCCTATACAGCGTTTTAATTCCCTCGAGATTTCCTTATATATAAAATTTATTACGCGAATTTGTTCATATGTGCTCACATATAAAGGCTATTTATATATTAAAAATTATTAAATGCACGACAAACACGAATCCGTTGAATTGGCCATACTTCTTCTTAATATTGTTGAAAGAGTAGGGAGACCTACTTCATAGGAAAGGTACCTTGTATCTAAAATTTCTTAATCCTTCTTGACAAATTTCTACTAACCTTTCAACTTTTACAATCTTGAATTTTCTCCGATTTCAATTATGATAAAGAGAGAAATCATCTCGACCTGGTGTTCTTGCTATGCCGTCCATATTCACCTCGACCCGGTATTCTAGTTGTAGCAGTGTCGACGACCTACAAAATTAGGGGAAGATCGGGAGGGAATCCCGATTTCACCCTCCGATACCTGAGTCATAAATGAGTTGCGTATATTATGTATTTTTGTAAAGGTCAAGTGAAAAATCAACACAACAACACATTATGTATATATGGAGAAGAATGGGAAGAATTGGAGGAAAGCTTCTGGAGCTAGCCGGTGTGCAGTTGACCGATCCCCACCTTTGATTGATCTTCAAGGCGTGGAACTGTTATGTTGTCTTAAATTCCTCCATTGATGACCTTTAATTAGAACCGGAAATTATGATGCATTAAAGGGGTTTTATTACCTCTAAGGGCTGATTAGCCTACCCCATCAAATATGAATCCTAGAAATTTTGCCAATTTTTTGTACCAAATCCCCTTTTTTTTCCTGATGCCAAGTCTTAAAGTTTAATTTTAACTCATTTAATCTTACAACTTTTATTCATAAGTTATATAACTCCCAAATTTCATAGATGAAGATTCGGACATAGCACATTAAACCATGCTAGCATGACACATTTTAGTATGATGTGGATGGACACGCTGATATAAAATATTAACTCTAAAAAAATAACCCGACAATATCACATCATATTAAATCACCACATCATCTAAAATTTCATGCCATCATGTTCAAATTAAACCTATTAATTTGTGACATTTAGTACTTGCAAGTTATGGAATATGTTTACAAGACTAACAAATCAAAGTTAAACTTATAGGACTTGATATAAAAAAAAGGACGAACTTTAGAAGGCGGGCAACATGATTGGAGTAAGTTCAAAACGTGTGAATTTTACTCTATGTTAGTAATCTGACATATTTTGAGGCTGGATTACTAAAAAAGTCTTTGAACATTTGGATATTATCTAGTGTCACTATAAAAATGTGACTAGGAAGTCTTAGTAGTGTCTAACTGTAGAGTGTCTTCCACGTAGCGGTTATATGATATGGCACATGTTACAATTTCATTAGTGCAAAATCATACATATAAATAAGTGAACAACTTCAAGCATTTTACGCACAAAAAGAATATCGTTTCTCTCCCCCTTGCTGATTAAGTGCCTAGAGAACATCCCCAAGAGCTCAGGGAGAAAAATGAAGGTGAAGATCGAGAGCACAACAACCGTTAAGCCAACCTACAACACCACCCTTCCAAGGCCGATGATGGCCTATGTTCCTCTCAGTTGTTTCGATAAGGTTGCTGACGACGCCCATGTGGGTGTTGTTTGCATGTTCCTCTCGGCTGTGCCGACTGCCAACCTTAAGCTAGGGTTGCAGAAGGTTCTCGTGTTTTTATCGAGAATGGACAGGAAGGCTTGGGAGGAACCACAAAGGGGAGGATGTCATTCTGCTGAATGATCGAGGCGTGAGGTTTGTTGAGGCCTCGGTGGATAGCCGGCTCAACCATTTTCTGAACTTTCTAGGGCCTTCACCCTCCTCTGGAGGGCATGGACGAGCTCCTCCAGGTCCAGGTCACATGGTTCACCTGTGGCTCCATGGTCATCGGCTTCACGACCCACCACTGGGTGGCTGATGGCCATGCAACGAGCAACTTCCTTGTGGCCTGGGGAAGAGCTTGTCGTGGTCTGGATATCAAGCCACTCCCCTTATGTGATCGCTCATCCTTCTTCCTACCCCGGGACCCTCCCAGGGCAGAATTCGACCACATTGGGAAAGAGTACACAAGTAGGAAGATGCTCGGTGATGAAACTGTGCAGCTCAACAGCAGCTCGTTAGATGATATCGTGATGCATAGGACCCACTTTTCAGTGGACTTCCTTGCGAAGATCAAAGCTAGGGCGTCCATATGCAGTATGCCATTAGGTATCACCAATAACAATAACAAGCGTACTTATAGCACATTTGAATGTGTTATCGTCCATTTGTGGCGGGTGATAACAAGGGCACGCTGACAGGGTGCATATGAAGCCACACATATGATAATCTCTGTGAATGGTCGGTCGAGAATGAACCCTAGAGTTCCAGACCAATACTTTGGTAACCTGGTACTCTGGGCCACCCCCAAGACCACGGTCAAGGACCTTTTGCAGGAGCCCCTCTCCCATGTAGTCAAACTTATCCACGGGGCAATCGTCAATGTCGATGACCAGTATTTTAGGTCATTCATTGACTTCACAGCAACTAATGTAAAGAATGACCCAGACATCATCCCAACCCCGGATGTGGACAAAACTGCTATGTGCCCTGACATCTATGTGGACAGCTGGCTTAGGCTACCGTTCAATGACATCGATCTTGGTTGCGGAAGCCCTTTCATGTTTATGCCCATGTTCTACCCGATTGAAGGCACCATCTATATTCTGCCTTCCTGCATTGGAGATGGCAGCATCGACGCTTTTGTGTCTCTCTTCATTGACCAGTTGGACTGTTTCAGGCAGAATTGCTATATTTTGGATTGAAACAGAGAGGAATCGTATAGGCAACCTCAGCGGTGATCTTGAAAGATTTAATGATAAATATAAATATGACGGGGCAGGTTTCTATATATCAAGATGAAAATGTTATTATGTCACACTTTGATATGTCTCAAAGTATTATATGAAATTATATGCTGTCAAATATCCCCGGTATTGGGCAAATGAAGAGAGGAATTCTATGTGATTTATTACATAGGGACGACATTATCAGACAGTGACAGCGTAAGTGGGCATGGTCTACATGCATATTATACCTGGATAAGATATAAATAAGATTAATATATTCAATATATTTAAATACATGGAATTATTTATGTCTTATTTAGTCACACATATTCACCATATCTCAACCATGCCCATTTAGCTCCGTATAATATTCTATAAAATATTGTCAGCCCTAAAACCGCGATGTTTCTTGGTCAAGACGGCTCATCTCTTGAGGATTTCCATGCAATTTCGCGTGAGCAGGTCTTACACTGTTACTAATTGTTGGGTGAAGAAAAGGCACTGTTTAGTTACGGCAACTCCTCTCTGAAGGAGTCCCCTGACCCTCTACGTAGAGGTGTCTTAGAATTGTTGCCCAGTTTCAAGTAAAGCCACAGTGCTGTTCAGTCGCAGCGACTCCTCTCTAACGAAGGAGTCCCCTGCTCCTCTGATTGGAGGGGTCCTAGAATTTTTCCAAGGGTCGAGTGATGCTGCCATGCCGTTTGGTCACGACTGCTTTTGACTGAAGCAGAAGCAATGTAGAACGGATGGAGTTTGTGTTTATAGACTGGTTAGAGCACCCGAAAACCAAGAACACGCTAAGAGAATCAAGAAACCGGTTTAAATGGGTTTGACCGGGCAGTCAAACATTCCGATTTCATCAGCGAAACATGACTTTTTGGGTGGAAACAGTCTTCCAAATAAGACGTATAGCTTCGCAATGCGCTCCTGCAAGTTCGCATGAAATTCCATTGAGTGGACCTTCAATTTCGCAATTTTCTGTTTTAGGATAACTTCATGCATTTCTATCATCTTTCTAGGATTTCATCTTTGTGTTCTCGTGATTGGTTTTGTAATTGCCAGAGACTTTGAATGTATTAAAGTATAGGGTTTCCTCCTGTTTTCTCTGAATTTTTTTGGCATTCTTAGGAATCAATGAATCAATTCCCTGTCCTTACACAATTCTCAACCCCATAACACCCCGGCTGCGTCAAGGAGGCCCCTGCCACTCTGCGTGGAGGGGTCTTAGAATTTGGGGCTGCCGTGTGAATAATATGGCCCGCAAAATCTCCGTTGTTGTGAAGATGACAGGAAGTTCGAAAGTTGTGTTGCCACACAAGCATAAGTAGAGACGCATGAGTCCAGAGTTTCATCTTGTAAATAAACCAACAAGCAGTACAGTAATAATGACACCTTACGTGAAAGATCCAAGACAATCTAGTGTGGTAGCATCCTGAATTTCTGAAATGAAATTGGGCATCAATATTGGAAACAGGTTGATAGAATTGACGCAACTCGGGACATTAAACGATGGCAGTACTTTTGCAACCTGTCCACATTGAAAGTGCGAGGGAGTAACTTTCCTTCCATGTCCTGAAACACGTACCCATTTAGTTGAGGGATGCTGATCACTTTCTAAGGCCTCTTGCACTTGCGGGTGATCTTGTTGGTTTGATGGCGCTGGGTGAACTATCACTCTATATGTTGAAGCACCATGCGGCGGAGTGCCATCAGACGTGTCTCTTCAACACTATCAAGACCTTTACATTGCCTCGGAGTGTTGCTCTGCTCCTAAAAATGCGTGATGCGTAATGCTGGTGCGCCAATTGTCACGGGTATGATTGCCGCTGCGTCATATACCAAGTCGAATAGGGTGACATGTACCTTTGTTCCTATTTGGCTAATTCGTATTAAGTACCTTCTAATGGTGAGCACTGAACATTGTTCCTCATACAGTTGCTCCTGTCCAAGATGGCCTCTCGTGTTTCTTCAGCAGAAAGACCTGCTTCAAAAAATAAATATGCTGAGGCACATTGTTGTACAATTTGTCCTGCTTGGAAGTTTGCTTTCTCCCAGTCGAAAATGGACACCTGTTGACCACTCTTCGAACTCAAATCAAACTGGTTAAACAGGGTTTCTTGAAAGCCTTTCTGAATTTTAGGTATTCTCTCTGAATCATTAAATCAAATTTATATGCGTCCCATCAAATTTCAATTAGAGAGCCAATATCTACTCTTGCATGCCAAGATCGGTGTATCAAAGACTGAGATTTTGGGTTGCGCTATCTTAGATCACCAGAGGGGTAGTAAAGAGGGCTGATTTATATGCTAGGGTTTAAAAAGAAAATGATGAAGATCCAATGATTAATTTTTTCTTCTTCTAAGTCCTCTATATTTACATTTTTGTTGAGTCCTATATGTTTTGATTTGTTAAATGTGTCCTATATCATTTTTTTTTGTTTTATACATGAGTCCGAATCATGACTACCTATCAAAATTATGATGGAATAGACCCAATTCTAGTAATTTCGTTTAATGCATCAATTTTTTGTACTGATGTGTCACTGTTAAGCTGTAAATACTTTTTTTTTTTTTACCTATTCATCAAATTCTCAAAATATACATTTTAGAGTTGGATCAGGGTTTTCAATTTTCACATTGTCAACCTACATTTCAATCCCTTTGGCAAGGTCAATGGAGACCCCTAGTAGCACCGGACTAGGTTGCTGGGTCTCTGCATCTGCTACGTTGAGATGCAATGTGAGCTGACCACGACTTGATGATATTTTTCGCATATTCTACTTGATCAAAAGAACTTTAAAACCAAATATTAATTCCCAGCACATGTTAATGAACTTTTCAAATTCAAGCACTTCCGCGGGGAAAATCAAGGTTAGAACAGCCAACCAAAGATAGACAGACCCATCATCAAAAGTTGGGTATCCGATAAGCTATCAATTATTAATTAGCAATCGGGCTTATGTGGATCCAGCCCAAACAAATGAAGTCTTAATTCACCTTATATGGGTCCATGCATGCTGAACTAAATAAAGTCATAAAATAATTGACAATAGGGGAAAAAATGCTATAATGTCCTAAATTAAAAGGATGTTATACCAAGGATAAATTTGTCACTTTGAGCTGTTGCGTTCCCATAAGAACCACAACGCATGAAGCAAGACAGATTTTTTAATTATTGGCCACTAATCATTAATATAATATGGATATATGTTAGGTAATGATTGCATAAAATATATACTTGAATTAATTATTAATAAGAAATGATTTAGATTTTCAATACCATAAATACATTTCTTCTTACTTTAAAATTAAATTAAGAAACATAGAATTCTAAGTTTTGAAAACGTAACCTAATCTAAAATCATTAAAATAAAAATAAAAAATCTGAAATAATAACACCAAATTCTAAAAATTCTAAACTCTAAAAACCCTAAAAAAAAAATCAAACCATAAAATCATGTAATAATTATTGTTTGATTTTTTTATTATTAAGATTTTTAATATTTTAAAAATCTCATTTTCTTTATAATTCATCGTAAATTATTAATTAGGTATCAGTCATTGTTAAAATTATAAACAAGGGCCAATAAGGCCTTCAAAAGATTTAAATTGATTAATTAAATACCCATTTGCAATTAAAGCAAGAGTAAGTTGTGATTGCTTAATTTATACATTTAGAAAATAAGGTAGAGAAATCCATATAGTATTGAGGAAAGGGACGAAGTAATAAATAGTCAGAGTAAATTGACTTTCTGGGTTCAAAATAATATAAAAAAATATAAATTAAGTTTCAGATTTGTTAATAAAAAAATATTTTGATTGAATTTTGAAAGGCTACATGGGACTCCAGAGACAGAGACAGAGAGAGAGAGAGAGAGAGAGAGAGAGAATTAGAGTACTCGTATTAAATGTACAATAATAATTACCGAAAGTTAGATATCAGAGAAGCATTGCATGACTATTAATCATTATTTGGACTTGCACGGGTCAATGCAAGGGAGGGAAGACGCAACAAGACGTTCCCTAAGAGCCATTGCCCTCCCTAGGCATACGAGGTAACTAGAGAGAGAGAGAGAGTGTGGTCAGGGGGAAGCTCCAACCGATCGATGAATCATATCTTCTCTCTCTTTCATTGAGAACACCGGCCCTCCTGACCATATTTCAAAGGTTAAATCGCTGAAGGCTGCATGGACGTCCACTGACCTTGCCCGGATGGCGGGAGTGGCTGAATTTCTGCTGGATGAATGCTCTCCTTGCAGGTCTAAATGGATCAGTCTAACTACGATATTACTATCCCGGTCCCTTTTATATATGGTATTTAAAGTTATTATTATAGACATAAATCATATTCACAAACGTATGAAAGGGTGACCCATATCTGGCTGGCTACGGGTCCAAAGAATTATATAATTCGCCGCACGACTTTGAACATCTCTACTCACAATTTTATTTTATTTATTTTCCCTCTTTTTCACAAATATGTAAGTTGCCCATTAGCTACCATGAGAATTAGGAAAGAAGGGATAAAGGAGTACCAATAATTCCATAGACGAAAGTTATGCCATGAAATTCTTGCTTCTTGGTATTATTAAGAGAGTTAGCAAAGCGCACTTATCCTATTATTTGTATGTGCTAGGTTGTGATTTTAAATGCTTGTAACTGTTGAGTTAATGTCCACAAAATTAAATTATGTAATTGTGGAGATATTATGTGGTCGTAAAACACTTCAGGAGGATATTTCCTTCCAAAGATAAATTCTTCCAATGTATAAATAATGCCGTTTAGCCTCATCAGTACGAGGAAAGATAAAAACGAGCTACCATAAGTCGAAAGCAATTGACAAGTTAAAAACTGAGAAAGATACACGATCTTGAAGAAATAGATCGATGCATTCATGGGGAGTCACTAAAACATATACAACACAGAGAATGTAGAGATAAATCATCAAAGAAATCAGCCAAGTCATTTTAAAGAAATCACAGGGTAAAGTGAATTAGAAGACTCTTGTAATAGATAAGTACATATAAGTAAGAAAACTGGAAGGGCAACACACCAAAAACTTAAATTTACATATTCATTCTCGGTGGACTCATTGAATAAGGCAGGAGGACTATGCTTATTTTGGACTGAGGAAGTTGATGTATTTATTATATATGATACACATTGGAATCCAGAAGAACAAAGCTTTCCCAGAGACTTTGTGTTGAATATGGGCCGCATACACACAGTGATCAAATTAAGAATATATTTTGGGAAGACAAGACAGTGATGGCAATTAATATGGAGTAACTTTGGAACATAATTGGTCATCTAAATGAAATTGTTAGCTTTGATTAGAAGATATGGGGGAAAGGAATTATACTAGTACATCAAGGTCTTATCTCGAAGAATTTATGGACCAGACTAGACTAGTGGATATGGGATACTCAAGGAATAGTTAATTTACAAGAAAAAACTATACGATGAATGAGTCCTTTTATCGAAGAAAAGAAGACTAGATAGGGCTAGTGCCAATAGTAAATGGGGACTATTATACCCTAGAACGAACATTCTAACATTTAACTATGGATGATTCCGATATAATAAAAAAAAAAACCGATACTACTAGAATTGTGACTTATGAAAAATAACCAACCAAAACCTTTTAGATTTTTTTAATACTTGATTAAGAGTATTAGACATATTACAAGGTAATAATTCACGCGTACTTTTATCCTTCGATCTTGTATGGTTCGGGCTAATTGATCTGACTTGGGCCTGCTTTATACTTCATACACCTAACAGGCTTGGGCCGTGGCCCATCTATAGGTGTCACAAGGCACATGGCAAGTGTAAATCATATTATCACGTAAGAGTAAGTGTCGAGGAAAATAATCTCATATGAAGATTTGAGAAAAAAGAAAAGAAAAGAAAAGGACCGGGTACCACATTGGAAATTATGATATATAAGAGGTCGAATACCACCATCTTATTAGTTTAAACTTTTGAGTTGCACTTGAGTCCTAATCTCTTATAAGCTCAGTAGAAATAACACATAGTATTAGAATAGGTTAATCATGATGAGTTTGCTGTGTAAAAGCTATTACTGAAGTGAAACCCAAGCCTTTTGAAGATATGAAAAAATGGCTATGCCAATGAGATATAAAATGGCTGATGTAACCGCTCCATCAATATGATATAAAACAACTGTTATATGTAAAGATTATGACCACTATTGTCAGTAGGATGGATTTAAAACAACTTATATGACCTCTATATCAGCGAGATATATATAAAACGAGTATTATATGAAAAGATTATGACCACTATTGTCGGTGGGACATAAAATGGCCAAAATTTAAGAAGGTAACTTACAGTATATAGAAAGGGTGTTGATACTTGGCCCTTGAGGTTGGCATTGGATTAGAGTGTCACTCAAGATGGATATTCATATTTGCAAGATTGACATTTTACATGAAAATTGTTCGTTGGTCCTACCTTACCAACACAACAAAATATTTGGTGAGAAAATACTAATCAAATTCTGTCAAATAGGATATTATGCGATTTGTATTATCTCATTTAATTGCATTTACTTTTATATTAGAAAGAAACACAGCATTCTCTCTCGTTATCATGACTAAATATTTAATGCTTAGATATTATTTGAATGGGTTGTTTCCAATTTTTAAGATTTTTAAATTTTTAAATTTGTTCGCGTAATATTGTTAGGATTATTTTTTATCTTTTAGGATTTTTAAAATATGAAAATTGTACACATATAATCAACATGAATTTTGAATAATTCGTTCTCTTATATATATATATATAATTTTTTTATTTTAAGGAGAGGGAAAATACTATTTTTATTATTTCTTTCTAAAAATAAAAAGTAAAATATATACAATTTCTGGGTTGTTGTTTAGTTGTTACTGGCAAAATTTGATTGGCATTTCTTGGCCAAATATATTGATGAATTAACCAAAAATTTCTTGAAAGGGAAGGGAACAGGAGGGCTGGGAATGGGATGAAATTAGAAGGGCTGACAGTATACTGATATGTTATCCATTTCTATGTTAATATTGAAAGTGTGAATTGATATATTAGAAAATAATATGAGAAAAAAAGTGAACGTGTATATTCATAAAATTTTCAATGATGTAAAAAAGAGGAAAAAAAGCATTGAATGAAATAATAAAATAGTCATTATATATATATATATATATATTCCATTCCATTCCTATAAAAAAATGGTTATAATGTGTGAATTTTTCAAATTTCAATATTCTATTTTATTAAAAAGATATAGCTTAGACCGGCCACATTAACAAATATAATTAATGTCTAAATATCATGATAATTTTACGAGTTTAGAGATAATAAACTCCTCTTTACATTTATATATAAAGAAAAGACAACGGTATGCTCGTCTTCTGCATGTCACGTTTCATCTCCACCATGGATAATTAGAACCAAGACATAAGGTTTGTATTTCTTGGATTAGTCAAAGATTTATGAGATAAGCGAGATGCCTGCTGTGAGCAGATCATTTGCTAAGATCCTGTTGGTGGCTTCAGATGGATGAAACCCATCCCAGAACACGTATTCGGTTGCATTCGGGCACGTGCCGATGGACTTCGGATTGCACAGTACCGATGTTTCCAGGAGTCCTGTTCCACAGCAACCCCTTCTTGCCTCCACGAAACCTGTCCAAGCAGCGGCGTTCAATTCGGTGGAGACATTATCTTCGCAGAAGTTGGCATACGCTTTACACCAACAGATCCATGATCATCGCAGCGAACTTACAGATTTAACCGACCATCAAAGTGTGAACGAATAAAAATAAAAAACAAATGAAAGCAATCGTTTTGGACGACGTCCTGGAGAGATTCGTTCACCCACCATTGTCGGAGGGCTTCATAATGATGCTGTAGAGAGGTTGGTAGATGTCAAAGACTAAGACTCTGAGGCCAGGCAGCTGCTTCTTCAGGCTCTGAGCCGTGGCATTGAGCTTTTTGTTGAAGGAAATGGAGTCCTTATTCAGCCTCTCCACGCAGTCATTTCTGAGAGCGCCGAATATTGTTATGGCGGCAGGCAAGCACCCGAGAGGTGGCAGTGTTGTCACTCCGATCTTCCTAGCCCCCATCGAATATATTTTCTGTCAAGGAAAAGGAAAGCTCCACATTGAAGTTTTGTGACAGTGAGGACGGAAAAATATATAATCTCCGACAAAGCTGTTAGAAAGGAAACCATCATATAGGTACACCTCAATGAAACTCGAGAAGGATTTCATGAGGATGTCCGAGAATCGGTTGGGGGAGTAGGCATTGTGGAGAAGAGGATCGATGTAATAGTTCTGAACAAAGTCGCTGCTTCCAGCACTTAGAAGATACAATCCCTCTGATATTATCGATGATGCGTTGGATCTTCCGACCATCTTCACCAGTTTGCCCTGGTACTCCTTGTAGTACTGCAGCTGCTTCGTTAAAGGGATAGCCTGCTGCTCGGAGACGGAAATGTTTCAGTAAGTGATCAAATGCCACTCTGCTGTTCCCGATAAAGAGGAATGGATTAAAGACGACCGTATTACGTATAGCTTAGCTGTTGCATCGTAATAGCCCGAGGCAGCGGAGGCAAAATTAGCGCCAATCAGAAGATTGCTTCCCCGGGCATTTCTGCTGAGATAGGCTGGTGGGTAAGATGCGAACCCGATGTTCTCAGCTGCCACGTATGAACCATATTGAAAAGAATGAGTGTATATGACAATTCACCAGGCGATACCTGATCAGCTAACGTCTCAATTAAACTTTCCTGGTGCAATGACGATTTATCTCGTGGCTCTGAATCTCTTGTAGGCATTCTGCCCCTCTTCTCTCATCATCGGCGAAACACACAATCACCAGACACATGCTTAATCAAGTAAATTGCAGGCTTTCATTGCCATCGACTGCGTACGAGGAGTATGATCTACACTTCCACATCGACCTAGGGCATTGACGCACAAACTAAATGAGAGGAAACAGATTGAGAACCTGTGAAGTCGGTAGTGAGCTTGCCGTTGCAGAAGCGTCCAGTGGGCTTGTGGTTGATAAAGTCACGGCCGTAAGGGGGAAAGTCGGCCTTCACGATGGTGAGGAGGCGGTTGTTGTTGCCCACATCCACCACAGAGTCCCCGAATATGAAAATCGCCGGCACCAGTGGCCGCCCATCCGCACGTAACATCACCACCGTGAGGACGACAGCGGCAGCGCTTAGAGCGACCGAGGGACAACTACTCTCCATTATTTATTTACTCACAACTAAATCGAGTAAATAGATTAGGAAGGGAGAAAGGGAGTGAGTTGTGAATTAAGGAACCGAAAAGGGGATTAATATAGCTGGGGGATCTTTGGAAGTTGGGGGAACATGAGAAACATTTTACGTAATAGATAAATTTTTATAATGCGTGTCAACGTCACAAGTTTATGAGTGTGACACACCATTCTTTACCATTGTAACCCCCATATGTGATACGTTAAATATTCATTAACCTAATGGTACATACCATCATACACGGCACATATAAACAACCAAGAGAAATCCATGGTAATTGAACTGTTCTTAAGGTGATGGTGGTGGGAAAATCAACCGTACGGTCGATTATGACACTAAGTTTAATCTTAATCAATGACTAAACTTTAGATACTTTTTGTTACAAGATGTGGCTGTAAGTGTTGGATGCGTCAAATAATACAATAGGTTAAAGAAGACTCGGTCATAGTGGGATTATGTCAAATCTTTTTAACTCTTTTCAACCTTAAATACTAAGAATTTAACCTTGACTTAGTCACTGCCAAAATTCCTATCTCGTAGCATATCATTAAATGGACTGTAACGGTGTCATATCTTGCTAGCATTAATTTGAAGAGAAATTACCATGTACTTATTTTAAGGTAAAATTTAATTTGATGTGCCATTACTATGTGGATTAGAATTTCTATGTGAGTATTGCCACTTAAGTAAATCACTATTCTTTATTTAACTATACATGGCTCTTAAGACTTTTATTAAGAAATAGAAATTATAAAAATAAATAAATTACAAGATGGCAGTTTTAAAACTAATTAAGAACTTATAAAAGAAGAGCTTTAGTGTTAAGGCTCTTGCCTATGAGTTTCTCATATGTCAAATCTTTTTCGAACTTATTACGTACACTATTTTGGACGTCTCATGCATGAAAACTTAAAAATGCAATGCGCAGCTTTCTAAGTTGTAACATTTGTGGGTCGACATGGATTAGACATATGTCAACCTAAAATTCTTTGTACTTTAAAATTATTTTGATTATATTCTCGATGTGATGTTCGATTTTCAATATTATCTATGAAATGTGGTTATAAGTAAAACGGGGATTTTTCCAATAATAAGTATTTGACTTCGGCAACTTGTATGTGAATGCTGAAGGTAAGTAACTTATGGGTGAGAATGAATCTTTGCATGGGGAACGTTCAAATCTTTCTCCGTCTCTCTGTGCACTGGGGCAACATCTGCACATGAAACTAACCGACCAATCCCAACTTTGGGTACATGGTAATACATCGGCCCCGATTGGTAAGCTTGCCGTTGCATCTGTCAACGTGAAGGAATCCATTAGGGGGAGAGGAGAGGTCCGGTCATGCCTCTCATTCCCTGTCTCCATTCATAAGGTTATCCAAGGTATGTGGGATAATCCGTGAGGGAATCCTCAAAACTAGAGTAGCCCTATGTCTAAAGGGTCGAAAGGAGATGTGGCTCACCTTGCACCCATAGTGGAGGTTGTGGGAGTGTTCCACTGTATAACTAATGCAATGTTATTCCAATAAGATATTTAAAAATAGTCATTCAATGATCTAAACAAGAGAGTTCGAACCCAATAATATTGAAGTCCAAAACATGGAAGAGGGAGGGCCACCAATAACAGAGGAAGAAGAATAGGTCAGTATCAGTACATCAAAGTAATTGAGAACTGATGCATTTTGGATCGAAATTTAAAGGCCCGAAGCTTGGATGCCACTTCAAAAACCGTCACTAATAATGTTTTGAATCAATAAATCACCGGCACGCTTTTTGATGATCCTATTATGGTGAGAGATTGATTTGATTGGAACAGAAGTAGGGGTAGGAAAAGAACAGAAAGAACGATGAATAGTCAAGCGAAATAAGGGTCCGCCTTGGTTTATGTGTTTATAGTAGTGACTCAATTTAATTTTACTAAACCCACTTGTATGAGTCAAATTTAGTGAAGGCACCCTATTAGAAAAAAAAATTCACGTTAACCCATTTTAATGGGAAAAAAACGAAGGTATAACAAACATCAAACGAACTAGGGGACGTTGTGGACCAAATCTAACCTAACAGAAAATTTTGACCAGGGTTGAAAATTGTAATAAAGATTGGGAATTAAAGTTAATTCTTTATGGACTATACGATTGATGTATCAAATTTGTCCAAATCAAATAGTACCTCCTTTATGCGGTTGGCCAAAATCTTAGTGATGCATTTGTGGAGTGTGTTGCAACAAGAGATGGGTACTTGATCTTTCATTCTTTCACTTTTTCCTTCTTTGGGATGATGGCAATGGCAGAAGAGTGAACCAGCCTTGGTAAATTCCCATTACTGAAAAAAAAAAAATATTGGATTGCTGTCACCATGCCTGGTTCTGTTACACTGCATTCTTTGAAGAAGTGGGAGTTCAACCCATCAGGACCTAGGACTTTGTTGCTTTTCAAGGAGAAGAGAGCCTTTTTGACTTCCTCTGCAAAGACTTCAGTAGATAATAGCACATGTTGATTGGTTGTCGCCATTGTTTTCGGTATTTCTTTCAGCTATGGGGGCTGGCTGGTATTTACCATCTGGCCGTCAGGACCCAGTAATCTCTTGAAGTAGTTGACTGCCTCTTCTTTCATATCTTGAATATTCTCCAACTGGACACCACAATCATTGAATAGCACTCTGATTGTGTTCCTTGATTGTCTAGCTTTCACTAATCTGTGAAAGTAAGTTGTGTTCTGATCCCCAAGGTTAAGCCATTGAATCCTTACTTTCTGCTTGAGTATTGCTTCTTGCTTCTGCCACAGGAGGTAGAGACGTTGCTTGTCTCCTCTTGGTATTGAATTTTCCACTTTTCCAGCTCTAGTTTAACGACTTTAATAAATTCGCATACGGTCCCCAGCAGATTTTGCTCTTACAACTCTAACCAGAATTTTTTGAACAAAGGGCAGCAATGCTTAATTTTTACCTGCAATGTTTAAAGAATTTGAATGGCTTAGGGGCCCGGGTTTTCTAGAGTTGCAGTCTTCATCATGCAGGAGAGTGGCCTGAGATGTCTGGATTCTCAATAGAAGCTACAGAGAATGGTATTGTAGCCGTCCATTTGTCATTTACAAGCACCCTATCCAGCTCCTATTTTGCAACCCCTCTATCCTCTCTTTAATCCATGTGAAGAAGTACCAGTTAGGAACCCCATCGGCCCCGGCTCTCTCCAGTGAGTGACATTGCCAGAGATTGAGGGACTGCCGGCAATTTCACTGGATGAGGGTGGGGGAGCTAGAAGGGAATGCTCGACTGGTTGCTAAATCTTTCCCACATATTTTCTTTTTTCATTAAAATATAAAACCATATTATGATGTCATGTTAGCAAATATTTATGTATGCGTGTCAATGAGTCAGCTGTCATGTTACACTATTATATCAACCAGAATTAACTAACAGTGTTCATAAAAATAAATATAAAAAAAAAACGTACCCAAATTTGTTATTTAAAAAATGAGTGTATCATTAGATTTATTTCGAGAATTGTGATATATGGTTTCAATCCCGACAGTTATTGCTATATGAAATTGTTGATAGTGGGGATGTAGAAATAATTGAGACATTCGGTATAACGTGTCCACTAGGCAAGGAATTGGCTTTATGTGAGGGAATATTACACAGCTGATCGAAGACACTCCACGGAAGTAACCTTTTGGTACTATCAACTTTCTTTTTAAAGTGTGAGAAGGCCAGCTACGACCATACCATTTTTTAAAAACATAATTTAGTCTTATTTTTCAATATAACAACAGTAAATTAATACATGTGGTTGAGTGGCACCCCTCATATTGCCAACTTAAACGGTATTTGATAAAAATTGACCGTCTGTACTGAACTACTACATTTGTAAAAGAAAAAAAAAAGGTAATGTGAAATTATATTTTAAAAAGCTTTATGATAAAACATTATATTAATAAAAAGTTGTCACACCAGCAGCAGCCCAATTTTCCTGTTTCCGTGACCTTCATGACCGTCCATAGTGCCGTACGGCAGCGGACCGGCGCAACCGCTGGTACACACCTCACTCTCCTACAGCCACGACGATGGAGACACGGAGCATCCGGATCAGTGCAGGGGTCGCCTTACCCCATCGCCGCCTTCCTTTTTCCTCTTGTTTGGAGTTAAATACCGCTCCCTGCTTACATTCTCCCCTACCTTGACCCCAAAGGTCACATTCTCCTGTTCATTATTCCTTCAACAATTAATAAATTAAAAAAAAATTCCCTACACTCTCCTCAGAAACCACTCGATTCTCTCTCGAGAGGGAGGAATAAGACGAAGAGCTAATCGCATTCGGAGATTCATTCTTCTGCAATGGCGAGCGGACCGCCGAGAATGGATCTGGACGGAAGGCCGATCAAGCCGATGACGATTTGCATGATCGGCGCCGGCGGCTTCATCGGCTCCCACCTCTGTGAGAAGCTCATGTCGGAGACGCCGCACAGGGTGCTCGCCCTTGATGTCTACAACGATAAGATCAAGCACCTCTTACAGCCTGACACCCTCCCCTGGGCCGATCGCATCCAGTTCCACCGCCTTAATATCAAGCAAGATTCTCGCCTCGAAGGACTCATTAAGATGTCAGATCTGGTGAGTTCCTCCTCCTATCTTCCCCATCTTGCCGTAATGTCGAGGTCTGTTCATTTCCGTCCCCGCATAGAATGCAATTGCCTGTATTCCCATTGCGTGATCTGCTGATAATGGAGCTCGATTGGTCCATCCATCATTTTGTCTCTTCCTTTCGGCTGCTTTTTTGGTGCAAGTTTTGTGTACAGCGAAGCTTCTTTGCTTTTATTTCTTTGTTGATGCTTTGCTTGTGTCTTAAACTTTCTCCTCTCGCTAATCGATTCGCTTATTCCCGCTACGGCATGATTTTTGTTGCTTATTTTCGTCTTTAAAAGTCATTAACGTCCTTCTTACGTTCTCGATCTACAGACGATTAACCTTGCCGCTATCTGTACTCCGGCGGATTACAACACGCGTCCACTAGACACTATCTACAGTAACTTCATTGATGCACTCCCTGTGGTACGTCTTGCATATTTTACTTCCATTACAGTTTTGCCTGTCTCCTGAATAGCAACTGCGTCGGAGATGTGGTAGGTTGAGTTGGATTTGATTGATCGATGGTTGATGTTTGAGTTTGACGTCAACGTCAGGTCAAATATTGTTCAGAGAACAACAAGCGTCTCATCCACTTTTCTACTTGTGAAGTTTACGGGAAAACGATCGGCAGCTTCCTTCCTAAAGACAGTCCTCTGCGTCAGGTACAACTTTGCTTCCTTCGGGTAACATTTTTATGCTGAGATTTGCAGATCTGTCTTCTCTCTGCTTTTCCTTTTCTATGGCTGTCACCAGTACGTGAATTTTTAGTTCTCTCTATGTCTATTTCTTCTTAAGCTTAAGCATGTGCTGATCCTATTCACTGGGGATCATCATCATCATCATCATCATCACCTTCAACTTCTTCTTCTTCTTTGCTAAGTAAATCAAGTGCATTACTGATTAAACGGAAGCTGAATGAGGTACGGTACACGTATAGTTGAGAGAATACAGAGGACTTCAGTCAATGATTTCATTCCTAACTGTCATATGCTATGAGCCTCGATATTATTCTCCCTTCTTAATTCTGTAGCAATCAAAGAACTTCAAATGACTCAACATATTACAAACTATGCACTGGGGATCTTGCCTATCTCAAGTGTCCTTTGAGTTTTAAATGTGTTTGGGACAAATTTCCTTTTGAATTGTTTGTATTGGAATGTCTCAAGATGCTATTAATCAGCATGTTCTAATTGTCTTTATCTATTAGGTTGTAGTGATAGGATGTTTTCATAATCTGACTGTGCTTTATCCATTAAGTTGTACTAAGCATATGGTTTTGTCATCTGATGGTGCTGTATCCATTAGGTTGTAAGGAGAATATGGTTCACATTGGTGATGTTTTCAGCCTTTCACAATGATGGTGTTTATTCTATATTGGTGGAGTCATTTACGGATACTGATAAGTTGTAACAACCGAAAACCTTTTGGTTGGGCCTGATAATCGAATGTGGTTACTGTTGTGCCAGGATCCTGCATATTATGTTCTCAAAGAAGATGCATCTCCATGCATTTTTGGTCCCATTGAGAAGCAGAGGTGGTCTTATGCATGTGCAAAACAACTGATTGAGAGGCTGATTTTTGGTAATGAGCTATCCTCCACTATTGTTTTTACTTTTTATTTTATTTTATTTCCCATTTGACAACTATTTAACTTTCATTTTGCATTACAGCTGAGGGTGCAGAAAATGATCTTGAGTTCACCATTGTAAGACCTTTCAACTGGATTGGACCCAGGATGGATTTCATCCCTGGCATTGATGGACCAAGTGAGGGTGTGCCCAGGGTTTTGGCGTGCTTCAGTAATGTTAGTTTGATATTTTTCCCTTACACCTCAAGATTTACTTTCTGTTGGGCCTTCTTCAGTGTTAGTGATTGTTCCTTCCCATTTTAGGCTCTCTTACGCCGCGAGCAGCTTAAGCTTGTTGATGGCGGTCAATCCCAGAGAACCTTTATTTACATCAAGGATGCCATTGAAGCTGTTCTTTTGATGATTGTAGGTCTTCTTTCTCCTTAGGTTCTTTTAGTTGTTTGTGTTTGTCATGACCCTGAAGAAAGTGTTAATCTACATCTTCTTCCCCCAGGAAAATCCTGAGAGGGCCAATGGCCAGATTTTCAATGTCGGCAACCCCAACAATGAAGTCACCGTTAGGCAGCTTGCCGAAATGATGACTGAGGTAAAATCTGGTCAAATAGCATAATGATTTTCAGAACTATCATTGATTTCTAGTCATCGACTCAAGGGTTGGATTTTTATGTGGGACAGATTTACTCAAGGGTCAGTGGGGAGCCGCCCTTGGATGTTCCTACTATTGATGTGAGCTCGAAGGTTTTCTATGGTGAGGGATATGATGACAGCGATAAGAGAATCCCTGACATGACCGTCATAAACAAGCAATTGGGTATGTTTCCTAATTGATCCCTGTCACTAAGCATAAATATGAATTGTACTGTGCTGGTTACTAACATTGCACTTTTGGCAGGTTGGAATCCCAAGACATCTCTCTGGGACCTGCTCGAATCAACTCTCACCTATCAGCACAGAACTTATGCTGAGGCTGTCAAGAAGACCACGTCAAAGTCGATGGCCTCCAACTGAAGGGTACGTGCTTTATGGTATTTTGTTCGCCAAGTGAGGGTTATTATGCTGTGGGTGCTGTTGCTCTGCAGTGTGTTTCCGATTCTTTGTAAAAGAAGTTTTTAATGACTCTAAGCAAAGATTGACTCTTGTATAAGCCAAAGTTTTGTCATTCTGGTATCGGTAGTTCCGAGTTATGGCCCAAGTTACTGCCTGTAGTAAGTGAGAAGGGACAACTACGAACTTGGTAGCTGCCACTGGCGAAGTCTTGTCTCTATCGCAACGCATGAATTGATCCTTCTGTCTTCCGATTGGTGTTGTATTATTTCGCCCTTTAGGGTCAGCTAATCACAGGATTAGTTAATGTTATGTTTGTAAAATCAAAAGCTCGGTCGCCTAATTCGTGCGATTTGGGGAAATTAGGGGCGGGAGAGCTAAAAGACTAAAGAGCCGACACATTTTCGTTTTTAACCTTTTTATTTGAGGGCAACGTCGATATTTCACTTAAATCGTCCACGCTTGCAATGCCATATGTCACCTCCATTAGCACGTAAGCTGTCTAAATTGCCACCTATGCGTAATTGATGGAAAAGAGTACGACGGCCTAAACATGGTACAGAGAGGGAATTCGGGCCTTTACTCGTCAAGAAAAAAAAAAACTCTGGTGCCACATGCTAAGGATTAGGCCTTTTTTGTCATTTATCCTTGGAAAAATCATTTGTCCAAAACAAGAAAGTTGGATTTTGAAATTGCCCGCACCACAGATGTACTGCAGTTACTTAAAAGCCTATCATGAGTTGGTGGTAAGTTATTCTTAAATACTATATCAAATTTAAATATGAAAAAAACTATATTTTATCCGATTGGTAATAACACGAATCCATCAAAATTTACCAAAATTTTAAATACCTGATTTTATGCTGTCGGAATGATTCGGAAAATCATGTGGAACACGCTGAACTCTGCAGGTTAAAATTATGCTCATGAGGAGGTGTTACGTGGCATTTTATTCTTCAATAGGGCGAGGTTTTTGCACAGCCTATTCCTTTATTTATGAGTTGACAAACTTTTTGCGTACGCCAGGTGTATAAGAGCCCATTTTAGGCTTGCCCCTTCGACTAGAGCTTGCTAAGTTTGTTTTTTTTCTCTTTTCATAGGTAGCTTGCCAAGACAAGTATTAAGTTCTCTTGCACCCCGGTCTATGAAATATTTCCTTTATTTTGGCCTGAAAAAAATTTTTAAGTTCCTTTTGAATAAAATCAGAATAATTATTTTATTCTCCATTATATTTTTTACATTATATTTCATTAATATGAGTTGAAATGGCCATTGTGTTTTCTCAATTCACCCATTTTCATCCTATTTGTCTAAGGAGTTATCATTCTTTCGTGCATTTTGACAAATTTACCCTTATTCTTTTTTTTTTAAATAAAAAGATCGAAAGTTTATTTTTACAAAGTAAATTTATTAGGTAAAAATAAATGAATTCCCATTTAAATGGAATTTTCATCATCATCTGATATATATGCTTGAAAAGTTGAAATCGCAACTCCATCGCCTCTCCTCCTATGAATCTATAAGACCCTGCTTTCCGGCCCTCTTTTTCTACCCGACCCGACCGCGCCTCTCTCAGCCCCCAATTCCAACAACTACTCACCTCACTCGCACTCGCCCGCCACTGTCCTCTCCTCGGCGGTAAGGGTCAGCTCACCGCGTGTCAGCTACGCGCTGCGCCTGTATCGTCGCTCCTTGCTCTGTCGTTTCTTCTCTTTGCTCTTCAGGGCGGCGGAAATGTCTGCTTACTCTCATAAACTGCAGCGCCCTCGCCCGCTTACGAATTTATCAGACGACACCCATCATCCTACGAAGGTCCAGGTGAAGCTTCTATGCTCCCTCAAGAGCCCTAACGTCTCCGCTGTGCCGCTCCGGATCTTCTCCGGCACAAACCGCCACAGCAGCCGCAGGCTCGTCCTCGCTGGGTGCGCCAAGCCAGACGGCGCAGCTGCAAATGGTGTTCTGATTGAGGAGTCTAGGTTCTTGAGATCAGCACCGAACTGAGGATCGATGGAGGAGGAGATGGGGGCGAAGACAAGAACGTCGGGGGAGGTGGCGGCGGCGATGGCGGCGAAGGAGGCGGCGATGGAGAGGAAGGGGAGCTTGGGCCGATAATGAAGTATGCTGATATAATGAGGGAGGCTGAGGCACGTGGGGCTGAGCTTCCGGCAGATATGTTGGAGGCTGCGAAGACGACAGGGCTTCCCAAAGTTATTCTTGAGCGATATTTGGAGTTTCAGGTTCATTTGTCTGCTTGACTATAGCTTTGAATTTTTGGTTTTTCAGGACATTATTTTAAAACCAAATTGGTTTCGTCAAACTGAACCTGTCAAGGAGACATTTTTTTATCTATTGTTTGCCAGAGACTTACGCAAAGCTGAATCTGTCATCATTTCTGCGGTAATGATATGCAAGTACCACATCCTCTAATCTCTTACTTGAGGCTTTGGATCGAGCGGTGACCCACCCACGAAATAAGATGATAAATCCGTTTTGTTAGCGTTGTATTTTTCTTTTCATGTTTTTTAATATGTGGGTCCGTGAGGCACTGATTCCTGACTTTGTTTTTCTTGTTTTCAGGGCTCAGTATGGCCGCTCGGTTTTTTAATGAAGCATTTTGCTATGCTTCGGAACCGAATGCTGGCTGATCCCTCTTTCCTTTTCAAAGTCGGAACAGTGGTTTGTGAAGATTTCATCTTTTGGCTTTATCTTTACATTTCGCAGTCTGGAGCCTGGAATTACACATGTTCATGCTGATATTGCAGATAGTCATCGATTCCTGCTGTGCAACATTTGCAGAAGTTCAGAGAAGAGGAAAAGATTTTTGGGCAGAGTTTGAGTTGTATGTTGCAGATTTGCTGGTTGGTTTGGTCGTCAACGTTGCATTGGTTGGTACGTTAGCCCCATATGCTCGAATAGGCAGGCGATCTGTATCAGGAGCTGGCTTTCTTGGACGCTTCTGGCACGCTTATAATTCTCTTCCTAGCAGGTTTTTTTCCTTTAGAACTAACATCCTGGGTTGGTGTATGGCGACCTTGGCAAATTAGAAGAAGGGCCGTTGGAGGCCTTCTTTGATAACTGGGGCTCCTTGGCAGTTCTTGGAGGTCCATGGAACTGCAGGGGTTGTGATGTGTTGCAGACTTTATAGGTTGGAAGGTTTTAAAAAGGCAAAACAATTTGATGTTTTCTAGTTCTAGGACAGCATTGGATTATAGATCCAGTCTAGTTCCACTTCGGCACTGGATTATAGTTTCATTATATTGCTCATTCAAGCACAAAGGTCATGTTTCCTGTCATTCAGCGGCTTCAGCCCACATCTATGACCAAAAGCCTTTATGGATCTTGTCCCTCAACTGCACGTCATATTCATTTCTTTCCTCCCTTTTTCAGTCAAAAAGGTAATTTTCTTTTAGTATCGTCTTGCATGGAGATGAGTATAGTGTTCTATGTGCAGTGTTTTTGAAGCTGAAAGGCCTGGTTGCAGTTTCTCAGTAAAACAGCGGATTGCTACCTATTTCTTTAAGGTACCTCTTTCTGTGTAATTTTTTGAAAGGTCATGTTAGTTTAATTTGATGGTAAAAAATTTTAAAGTTTTATACAAGGGGAACGTGTGAACTGAATTTTTGTAAGCTTACTTTCTTCTTTGGAACTGCAATGCACATCTTTGTTTACTATGGGATGAAATAATACTAAACATTAGCACAATATTATTTCATTCTCAAACAAAGTTGTATTTCTCAGAAATAAGTGTGGTGTCACATCCTGTCTACAGGGTGTATTGAATGGATCAGTCGGATTTGGATGTGGTCTTATTGGTCAAGGCATTGCAAATCTTATTATGACTGCGAAGAGGTAGAGACTGATCCTTTGGCATTTGAGCCCATCTCATTTTCTGTGATTCTCTTTTGTTGTTAATACATGAGGCTGTTATTGCAATTGGTATTTTTTTGATCCAAAGAAATAATGTGTTGTGTGTGTCTTTGTAACTTTCGCAATTTCACCTTTATGGTTGGTTTGTCATCATCAGTATTCATCTTCTTCAATGGGTAACAGTCAATTGTTTAATTTTCTGTTCTCCTTTTCCATTTTGTGATAAATGTTCAGGAACGTACATAAATCAGAAAAGGACATACCGGTGACACCACTTGTGCAGAGTGCCGCATTATGGGGTATGTCATAATATATTAAAATTAAGCTGTTGCTTGACCATGTGGTTGTGTATATTTAAATCAAATAAACTTGTGCAAATATTGGGAATGCTTCCTCTTTCCTAGCTGATTTGAGTGTGATTGCTTTTGTTTGTAAAATCTTGAGAGAAGCATATTTTTCAAAAATGCTGCACGATTGCTTTGAAAGTGCTAGAAATTCTGTGCTTAGCTGCCATTCTATGTTGTGACGTGCTGATTGCTTTATGTTCTTTACAATTAGGGGTTTTTCTAGCGGTTTCTTCCAACACCAGATATCAGATCATCAATGGTCTTGAGCGGTTGGTCGAGGCATCACTGCTGGCAAAGAATGTCCCACCTGTTGCAATGGCTTTCACCGTGGGGGTCCGTTCTGCTAACAACGTCTATGGAGGAATGCAGTTTGTCGATTGGGCTAGATGGAGTGGGGTACAATAGTACTCATACATCAGATAGTAGCAATGGCATTTATATCCAGCTGTTGGATTGAAGGTTGGTCCTCTTCAATCGGGCACATACGAATCACTCAAAACAGAACCGAGCCTTGAAGGTGGACTGCGACACGAGCAAATTGTTTCGATTTGTTTTTGCTCCTTCCAGTTATTCAGCCAAAAAATATGCATAAGGCGGCCGTTCATCAAGCTTGTGTTTTTGCGCATTCATATTTCATTGAAAACTGAGAAATAAGGTCAAGAATGCTGTGCATTATTTCATTTATCTCATGAATTCTCAGATTTGGGGCGCGCCGGTGGAGTCAAATCTAGAATTCCACTTGCAGGCATGAATTATGCTTTTTTTTTTTTTTCCAGATGAACTTGATATGCGTTCGATCCGGCATCTTTGATGTTGAAATCACGCCAATCGTGTAAATCTTATGTTAAGCAGTAACTGGACGATTCAATCCACCTTTGTTGAAAGGCGAAGTGATCTTAGATACTCTATTAAGTCGGAAAACTAAGAGGTATGTTTTGGTGGCATGGGGAAGTATCTGCCTGCCTGCCTGCCTCGCTGCTGCGATAACATTTAGGACGGAGAAGACCACTGCCACGGTGATGCTAACACAGGAAATGAGGAAGCCTCTCATTGTCCTCTTACTCCTCCATTCCTCAGCCTGCTCACTCTCTATTCTCTCCCCACAAGTATCGGCCCAGAAAAGTTCCTCCTCCTCCTCCTCCTCCTCCTCTTATCTCCATTCCATTGCTGCTATACCTAAGCTTCTCCGATTTGGGTCGGCTTCCCGACAGTAGATTAAGGTTCCGACTGCTTTTTATTTCCGGGCTTTTTCAGCAGCTTCTCAGATCAAATCTAGACTCCTCTCTCATTGGAGCTTGACCATGGCGCCATCTTCCTCAAGGAAACCCGCTTGTGAACCCCCGACCCTTCCTACTGTGATTGTTGGCGGATTACGAATAGCGCTATCTTAGCAGATAGAAGAAACTTTTGAATTTTAACACAAATTATATTGCATTCTAAAAATATATCAATTTTCCGTTGATGATATGAAAGGTTACCTATTATCACTGAAGAGTGTACCAATCGAGCTTTTGTGTACCTATCCTATCCTAATCCTGTGGTACATGCCTACGAGAGTGTCGGTCGCATCATGCATGTACTAAAAATGTGCTTGTCTTGTAACTCTTCATGTATTGAATTAATCGCATGGTGGTATATTGTATTTAATGACACGACTGATCGTCTAGGCATCGTGTTTTCTGTAGATGATCGAGTAAAAACAACTACACGACAAATTCTATGCCATGATTGATAACAAGATGTTCTTGTACCATGCAAGTCGGTTCTAATGTATTCAAATTCTCAAAGCACCACACCCAGAGAGGGACTAACTACAGAATAGCACTAGGAGCTCTACTGCTCTACTGAATATATATAAGCTGTTCAACCCGTAATAATTAAGCTATCGATGTCAATTCATTTGATATCAGATCAACTATTAGCACTCTTTTTTAAAAAATAAAATAAAATTTGCAACTCCCAGCAGCAGCATGATGACCACGTTATTTATCATTATTCATGGATAGCAGATCTCCAAAAGATCAATCAACATTCTCTGCACTTGTTGTCATACATAGATTGATATCTCATTGCTCAAACAACTTTGGCTTCTAACTATTTCCCAAAGAAAAGGGAAACCGACCAATAACAGCAAACCGACAACGTGGGGCGTGATCAATCAAAGAATGCATTAACAGCTAATTTTGGGAAGCTAAGCCCATTGAACAGGAGTCGGTTAAAGATGCTTCATTTCCTGCATACTTTTGTGTCCCTCTCTGTAGATCTCTAGTGAGAGAGAATCTTCTCCAATAATGGGAGCTTTCCAACCCTTTTTTTGGTTGGTTTCCAGGGCAACTGCTTTTCTGTTGAGATTTCCTTTTATATCATCTGTTCCTCATCGTCATCTATATTGACTGTAAATTAGGATTTCACCAGCAACTGTGCTGTAATCGATCATTTGTTGGTTGGACGATTGATCTGCATTGCTTCCTTCTTTGATACTTGGAAGTGCGGACCAGGTGGATTAATCGTCAACAAGCTTCGTCCGTCGTCAGTTCTCACGCCGAGGCTCTGTGATCAAAAGATCGCATGTGATGTGCTTAAATCATGATCGCTTATTCTGGCGACGTAAGGATCAGTGCTTGAGCAAATGCTTTTGCTCATGTCTCGTTATTGTTGTGACTTCGAAGTTGTCAAATGCGGTGGACAAAGCTGCGTTAGCCATCATATTCTCACTCTGATTTACGCGAGTAAGGTCGCTTATTGTATGCTCGACTGTGGTATCTGTTTTGGCGATGCAGAGGCACCTCAGTCTAGGCAAGTGCAATTACATTTGGCAGTTTGAGTCGAGGGAATACTGTACTAGGAAGGTTTGATTCTTTCTATCTGGAAATCCACACTTAGTCCACATACAAATTGCGTTAGTCGTCAGTTCTTGTATTACAAATTTGTAAGCCCTTTAGCTTGCTGTGTGGCCCAGAAGAGGTTGCTTGTACTAGCGACGCAAGGACCAGAAAAACTATCCTAATAATCATTCTTGGCCAGGCATCGTCAGGACTGTCTCCCTCAGCATCATCATCTTCTTCTTCCGGATCCCCACTTGTAATTCTTCACAAATCCATGTAGGGCAAAATCCTGAAATCTCTTTTTGAAGGAAAACATTTCACTCTTTCTTTTATCTCGTGAACTCAACATTTTGACTAACGTCTCTAACTGGCCACTTGCTGCATAGTCATTCCTAAATGCTTCACTTTTCTTGCACCACTCCACAGCTTGCTCTTCGGCCTTGTTGACCACCTCTCCACGCTCTTTCATCTTTTCATCCTCCAGCCGCTCAAGTCCGACTTTCAAATCAATAGCGGCACGTGTCAAAATTTCGTCCTTTTCCATTGCCAATTCACATTTGGCTTAGCTCCAACCTCTTCTCACATTCCACTTTTTCACTCGTTACAACATTCAATTCAATCTCCACAGCCCTCAGACTCTCTTGTGACCTTTGTAAATGGTCCTCCAAGTGCTTACTCCGCTCACGCTTCTCCTTTAAGACTTTATTCCTGCGCTGTAATTTTTCTGCTTTCTTCTTTAATGCAGTTATCCTTGCGCCATCAGCTATCCATTTCGCGGGCTAAGCGGCACTAGGACAGTTTGTTCTGCACCACAAACACCGCATTGATCAGTTCATAGAGATTATACATGCATATAAATTTGAGAAATTTAGAAGAATAACTCATACCAGAATCGAATTGCAGTAATGGAGCCTCCCTTGATCATTTTATGACTCCATGGGTATCCTTCCATCCTCTTTAACTGCAGTAGTCTACAAATTGATTCACCACTGCTGGATCCTCCAGAGAATCTCCCTTTGCCACAATCCAATCAGGCGGAAGCGACAGCAAGACATGTTCCCTTGGTTTTTCTTCCTTCCCCTCTTTACTCAACACAGCCACCATTACAGCCAGCATCTCCTCACCAGGCAACTTTTCTTGTTCCACAATTTCCTTCCGAGCGTGGCGCTCTCCTTCTCCCTAAGCCCTCTCCGCATCGATTCCTTTTGAACCCACAACTACAACATTAGGAAGCGATTAAGCAGTCGAGTGCCCGCACTCTTTCAATCCTGAAACTCCCCGCGATGCACCTTCTGGCCGTGGCTGCTAGGCACCGTCTTTCTCATCTTCCTCTTTTGTTTAGAGTCCGTTTGATATTTCTGCTTCACCCTCTCCAGTAAGTTATCAAGCATGAATGCGATTTCGACCAACGAAAATGTAAAACATAGACAAAAATTAGCCACCTACCCAAGTGACTCCCCAAGTGCCAAATGGCAACAAACCACAAGACTTTAGGCGATCTTCTTCAACGTCAGAACAACGATAGAAGGAACAAACCTCCAATTTTGTCACCACTGCCATCTCCTTAATATACAGCGGTGGGTCCTCTGTCTTGCCTCCATTTAAAGGAAAAAAAAATGTTTTTCGTAAAGAAAAATGACCTTTTCCACTCAGAATTGGTACTTAGCACATTCTTAATCACACTTCCCCGCTTTTGGGTGGACCCAGAGCAGAATCCCTCTCGACTCAGTAGAAGAAGCGGAACTCATTCAGGTACAGAGATTCGAATCTTATCACGAGTGATCTCCACATGTAAGAGCTTCTCGATGGGCGATCGGGCGAATCTAATCACAATCATCCCTGAAGAGATAAAAACTTTAGAAGGGGGGCCGACTGAAGGGCTCTAACTTAATGGGCCTGCCCAATGATATTTCAGATAAAGTAAAAGGCAAAATAACGAAATCTTGGTGGGGCCATAGGCCCAATTGGGATCTCCTTATGGACCATTTTTGTTTACCAACATTGGTTGAATAATAGATGATTTAATATTTCTATCCCAAACACTACAGGTATTGAAAATACATTTTAAAAAAATCCATAGTGAGGGTTTTAGTAGATTAAGATCGAGATGTTTATATTTGGAAGGCATCGCTGGCCGGAGCCCGTTTAGGATGGAGATTCTTCGTAGGCCAACTGATTGAGTATAATACTAACTTCAATCACAGACCACAGAGGTAGAATCCCAAGACAAGATGGATAAATTAGATGAGGTCATCCATTTCACTTGGTGCCCCCCTCTTGGCTCCAGATGTGACACCGTGCTGATAGGAAAAGTAATCGCAGACAGGAAAGTTAATTAGGGAGCTGTAACGGGGGTGCTAAAGTTGTCATGGAGAGCCATTCTTTTCTGCACTAAGTTAGACAGCAGGGCAAAGATATACAATTTGCACCAAGCCTCAGCCACAATGAGACGGTCCATTCTTTTGGTGGGTAGTCACTGTAGAGGGGTATCTGTGGAATTTGACCTAAAATAGACGGACTTTCCAAGTTCTGTCAACAAAATTGACAGCAACCGTCCACATGACAGATGGTGACGGTGAATGAAAACTTACAAAGCTCATGGTAGTATTATCCACAAATTAAACTTTATAATAAAAATATGAGGCTTGTGACTGTGTGAGTTATTTTTTCAAAGAAATAATCTATTTTCCAATGAAGAGGAAAATGCAAACCACAAAAAATCAATAATTTCGGTGATGCCTGAGGAAAGAGGACCGAGAAATATGGAAATTACTAGAAAAGGACATCAAATCTACATCGGACCCATACAATCACTACATACCCACCACCCAACCCAAGCCCTGACCCCGACGCAACCGCCAAGTAGCCGGTGGTTCCACCACCTGAACCACCACGCCTTAGCGACACCTCCGTTTCCTCGGACGACATCGACTCAAATTCACACTAGAAGGAGATCGAATCACGATGAGAGCAGCACTTTGAATTTGTACCCCCTTTCATATCTTGTCGAGCTTGTCCGCTTTGACCACCGGATTCTCCTTGGAGATCTGTTCCCTCCCCAATCCCTTGAAGTCGAACCCGCAGGAGTGCTGCTCCGGGTACCTGTGGGACCCGCAGAACGTCATCCCGCACTTGCACTTGAACCCCGTGAGTCCCACGCGCCGCCTGCAAGTCGAGCATCGGTTCGGCTGCGGCAGAGCCGCCGAGGTGGTCCCAGCCTCCACTGCCACTTTCTCCTTAACCACTAAGGCCGCATCAGCTGGAGTCAAAACGACCGGAGAAGGAAAAGCGGCGGTGATGGAGGAGGAGGCGAGGGTTTGGTTCAGGGCGAGCTTCACGTTGGAAGACTGACGCTCCTTGAGCTGCAGATCGCGGTAGCACTTGGAGCAGAGATCCTGCGTCGCCGGACTCCCAAAGAAGCCGCAGTTATTCGCGCAAAGCCTCGGGGCCTGGAAACGGCGCTCCTCCGCCATTTCTGTTCGCCGGCGATCCAAAAACAACCACGCACCGCAGCCTGCAAGCCGAAATTTAAAATTTCCGAATCAGAACAGACACAACAAACCACTAAACACCTCCAGATCTAAGCAGCATATCCACATCCGAAGATAGAGGAAACTGAGAAACAGACCTTTCACCGCCTCAATCAGCTGCAGAGCCGATCGATCTGGAGGGAAAGATGGACAAGAATCTTTCAGATATCGAAGAAATGAGAGAGAGAGAGAGGGGGTGTTGTGGGGAGAGCTTCAGGGAGGAAAGATGAATTGGAGGGCGACGTACATGGGGCGATAAAGAAGAGCAATCCTCTTCACCACCATTTTGTCTCTCTCTCTCTCTCTCTCTCTCTCTCTCTCTCTCTCTCTCTCTCCCCCTCTCTATGAGGAAATAAATAATAAAATCAATTTCGCTTTCCTTTCGTTTACGCCAAACAGCTGTGAGTTAAATTATTTATCTTCTCTTTCTCTCTAAGGGCCGGCCGGCCGGCCGACCATGGCTCGTTGTGGACCCTCCAGTCCAATTTGGGGCAGATCATCCCTACGCCATTCAGGCCGGTGCCCATCTCACCGGATTTTCTGTTAAATTAAAACGGACTAGAGTCTAACTCGTGAACTTCACTTTCACGATTTGTCAATTGACTAGAGATCAATTCCTATTATGGGTTGAGTAACATGGTTCCATAGATCTTATTTCAACAAAATTTTATATTCAAATAAATTCATGATTATAATTATTTATTTTTTCAATATCTTGATTGAACTCGAATATTATATTAGTCATAGTTTATTAGAATTTTGAGTACAAGATAGTGCATCCGGAAGAGATTAGAGGCAGTGACTCGTACATGAGTAATTTGATGTGGCTAATGTGTTTTTAATTTTTTTATTTCCAATTTTAATATGGGCAATATGGTTAGAGTGCTCTTTTTTTTATAATCATATTTGGATTCTATTATGTATAATATTGATTTCAAAATTTTGAATCAGACCATAACTATTAAATATAGAACCGAACCCCAACCCGAATATGCATTTTATATCATACGTTCGAGGTGACATATTATTATTATTATTATTTCAATATTTAATTATTAACTAACTGATCATAAATTATCACACAATTTATTAATTTAGTATATTTATTTTATGAAAATTTCAATGTGGAATAGCTGATTTGGAACATTTTTATATGTTAAATATTTTTTTTCTTAAAAGGCCTTATTTAATTTTTCATTTTAGAAGATCAACTGTATAAATATAAATATAATTCATAATTATAGATGATTGGCTTAGGAGTCAACGATACAGACGGCATAAGAATTAGAGTTAAAATCAAGATATGAATCATTGAAGTTGATTGCGGCAAACTATTTTTATAACCGGTTCTGATTCCGGCTCCGACTGGTCGGTGTGTAGAGAATGAAACAGAACTAGAATTGGCCGATCCTCAAATCCCTCACACAGAATGAACTCGAAATTTATAAAAAAAAAAAATCTACCAAAAACGTATGCTAATCTATTGGTCAAAGTTATTCCATCAATACCGTGGAAAAACCTGACAATCCCGCTTCCTATTCCGTTTTAAGTCAAAGAGAGCCGCTAGAATTTATATCCTTATTATGCTCAATGGAAAATTGAAAACGGGAAATGAGATGAAAGAGACGGCGCACACGACCGACCCCGTGCTTAACATGGTGATATGATCAATTCAACGGCCACCAGACTCGATGGTGTTGCTACCAGAAACAGTTTTGAGGTGATGTAATTTGATTGCTCGCAAAGAAAAAATGCCAAGTTTTCCATTCAATTCCCTAGAACAAAATTGCCTTGTTCATTTTCATTCCAGCCATGACTTGGTGGTGGTGCTTACTACCTGCTCATGCAATATTCCTGCAGAAACAGTTCGAGCTTCTGTACGTAAATTTGAAACAGTCTTTTTACCTTCTCTCTTTTCTGTCATTTTACGTTGCACTTTCCTTTAGGGATGATTCCTAAAATGAAGGAAGAGGAAGAAATTCTTACTAACTCACTGGTTTAAGTGAAGGAGTCAACCAAGAAGTTAACTCCATTCTTACTTAGTTCAGCGGTATTATTTATTGATTTTAATTAGTAGTTTTCTTTTTTATGTGAACTAAGATTTTGATAGAATATCTTCCGACTAGTACAGTATATCATTGGAATGATTAATTTTAATCAATAAATTGAGGAGTTCACGATATATTACCGGAAAATTTATTTTTGACGATTATGCCTTTTGGTCTGGTGAGTTGTATATTATAAGAACAATAATTTTTTTTCTTCTCAAATTCAGATCAAAATGGTGAAATTAAGGAAATTCTCGCAATAAAAGTAGCGTCTTAAGAGAATTTGGTTTTATCTTTCATCCAAATTTATTTGTTGCGTGTACACCTTTATTCGTCTATGGATTAAACTGACTTTGATTTCTTCTGCCAGTTATAGAATGCAACTATGGTATGAGTAGCAGGAAACCCTTTGCATCAGTGTTCTTTTTTTCCCTTCCTTTCATAGTAAATTATAATGACAGCCCGACAATTCCAATAATGGGCACTGAAAACTTTTGACCCGTACACAAGTGCACTAATATAATACTGGCTGACAAAGAAAGAGGGGATGTTCTCGGACCGCCTTATATATTCTTACATGACATTGTATACTTCATTTGTGTTTTTAAGGATTTTTTTTTATATAAAAAGTAACTGATAAATAGAAGTTATTAAGTCCCCACTAATACAGTTGGAGTCACTCCCTCCGGTGTAAATTTGTATTTAAGATATTTCTTATATTTATTGAAGACATTATACAATAGATACAGGCGGCCTTGATGACTGTGTATAAATTTATAAAAGAGTATTACTGCCTTTGAAATAGGCAAGAGAAAATATCACAGTTGTCTATTGCAAAATTTGAAGATGTAATACTTTTTAATAGATATATAACATTGATACATGTATTACTTGATATTAAAAAATCAAACCGATCATCATTAGTTTCACGTTAGAGTTGATTTCAATAAAGAATACTGCTTGCCAGGAGGTTTTGTTGGACATTGTTAATCTAACCAGGAGATACTTTCCCCCTTATTTTATGTGCCAAGAAAGATAGAATTAGAAGAGAATTTTTTTCTCCCCCGTTAAACTCTTGCTTTTTAGTTGTTAAATTTACCCTCCATCGATCAAAACAAAAAACAAAAAACAATCATATCCAAATAAAACAATTATATATATATATATATATAACCTTCTCATTGATTAGAAATAAAAAAAAAAGATGAGAGTTTATGCACCTACCATTCAATGTGAGATTCTAGCATTGATATGAGGACCTACATGGAAATATCGCCATCTTATGATTCAATCGAGCAAGTTGGTTTTGAGTATAAAGCCGTCACTCGGCAACTGAATTTTATATACTTTATAAGTGACTAGACGTAAAAGAGAAAAAAAAAATTTACATTCCTAAAATTTCAAATGTATTTACAGTATGTTAAAATTGGGTAGTTAAGTAATCATACAAAGACATAAATTAATTATTTCAATCAATTCAATAAGTTAAGTCATCAAGTTCCACATTCAAATAGCCGCTTAATGATATCAATGTTTAAGAGTCAAAGGATCCTATTCTCGACATCAACTTATGATAAGTAGCAGGAATTTTGGAGCATGTACTGGACTCACTGTATGCGGAGTACGTTGGATCAGAGCCGCGTTGGACAAGGTTTGATGACAAACACAGTAAGAATTCAACGACCGAAACATTTGAGTACCAGGAATTTTGGAGCCATATACTGGACTCACCGTACGCGGAGTACGTTGGATCAGAGCCGCGTCGGGGACAAGGTTCCATGACAGACACAGTACGAATTCGTCGACCGATCCAAGCGAAGCGACGCCCCGTATGGTGGCAGTTTCGGTATATAGTGAAACTGCTAGGGGTAAAAGAGGGAAAACGATTGAAATTTGCTCCGCCCCTTTAGCACCAGCTTACAACTCCCCTTTCATTCTCTCTCTCTCCCTCTCTATGGACGTCTCCAAGTCTCCTCTCTCATCTCTCATCTCTATCTCAGTCTTCTTTGCACCATTCGAAAAAAATGGAGGTGATCGCTCAGAAGAGGTCGCTCCGCTGCTTGATTAAGAGCTTGCTGGAGGAGGTGAGGTCAATTCTCTGCCATTTTCGCTCTCAAATTTTGTGTAGGGACGTCCAGTCGTTTTCTCGTTGCTTTTGATTTTTGCTCGCTTGAACTTAAGCATGGAATGGGTTCTCCTTGTCAACGAGATTTTTTTTTCCATTTTTTTCCTAAACGGATGCGTATGCTTTGCTCCACGGAATAGCAGATAATGTTATAGAATTTAGCAGCTCCGTCTTTGAGACCTTTTTTTAATAAGTTTGATTGTGGCTCAGCAGTGACCAGTGAGAACTTTAGGTGGCATACAAACTTGGGTTGAATTAGTGATTTTCTCACTAAATTTTCAAATGAGTAATTTAATAATTGAATTTAGGTTGAGAGGATTGACGAAAATTTTCTTAGGTATCCCGGCCTGACCACAGACTAATATCGAAACGTGTTTTGGCTGCCCCGAGATACAATGTGGTGCAAACAAAAAAAAGAAGAAGAGAACTTTATGTGCCATGCCAAATTCCTGTACCTTCGATTAGCTTATATCCGGATCACGCTGAACTGAACCTTGCCGGTTCTGTCATCACTGTACATTGAAGTGCATGCTGGATATTTTATGCCCGTTCAGGTTTTGTATATGAATATCATGATAGTAACTCCTCTAGCTTATGTGGTTATATGTGTAGAATGCTAAAAATTTGAAATTTGTCGTGTACAATATGATCACTGCAGATTGAATTCACAACATCCTGTTGTCGCTGTAGCTGCCTAGTAGAGCACCGGTTGTTTGCCCTTAATTAATATGTGCTTCATTCTTTTTGGATCTTTCAGGGGGTCGTCAATGATCACTTCCAGCAGTTGCAGGCATTGAAGGAAACCGTACGAGGGGATTGTGTCATCCGGGAAACAATAACCTACTGCAAATCTGTCAAATGTTTATTCATCCACTTATCTGATCATATGTAACCTTTTACTGATCTGAGTTTGTTAAGATATATCATTGTAATATTGTTTTTCCCCAATATTTGTAGCTAATAACCACCTTTCGGTTTTCACCTGCAGCAAGGAAAGCAATGTCGACTATTATCAGGTCAACAGTTCTGCTCATGATCTCTATGAGAAGTCCATGCGGTATTATTGCATATGTCCTTTACTGTGCATCGATTTACTCCTTTGTTGCATTTATTACGAGTTGAATCCTTAAGGAAATAGCACAATCAAATATTTCTTTAAATGCTTGTACCCCAGTATTGCTGGTTACACACTAGAAGTTGCTTATTGTAGTTCTTCTATGAAAGCTCGGTCACACATAATGTGATGTACGATTTTCTATTTGTGGTTATTCTTATTTGGTGGTTGCTTCATGTACTTTGACTAATGCAGATTAGGAAATTACATACTGATTGTCAAGGCACGTTGATCACAAAATCATTTGCTGGAGATGCTGGAACTCAGCTTAACCGTTTGGCTTTGCTAAAACAAATGTTAATAAATCAACAAAATTGATGATCTTTTGTGGAATACCATTTGACAAAAAGAGTTTTCGGGCATTTAAGTTCACCCAACAATATTCGTAAGATTCCAAGAATACAGTAATGACAACAAACATGGAGGCCTTTTTTCTTTTATTTTTCATTTTTTTACTATCATATATCTAAAGATTAAATATATCTTATGATGACAAGATAGCTAGTAGTTAACTTTCTAACATGTGAGCTATCTCAAGGGATGAAAATATTGAGGATTAAAATGCAATTTCGAGGAAAATAACTTATTTTCTACATGCATATGTGATCATATGGGGAACTACATCAAATGTAGCTGATGTTTAACAGTCTATCTTAGATCCTCTGAAAGATGGTCTAAATAGTTGGAACACAATCGGTTGAAGTGTGAAGATATGTGCTTTGAAGTGCTTGAAAGAAACAATTGAGATTAGTATAGCTGGACTTGCATTACATTACCATCAGTTTATTAAAATATATCCTATTTGTTACCATTGATCAACAGTATCTTTGAACCTAAATATCCTAAGTTTAATATTCATACTCCTCTCTCTCACACACACACACTTTCTCTCTGGGCACAGTATTGGCGCTGAGCAAGTAAGGATTGCATGTGCTGAACTTATCAGAGCTACAGAAGAGAATGATCCAGATCAGTACGAAACCAGAACCAGCTTCATTCCATTCTTTTAAGAAAAATCATCTTACTGAAGTTTGACAGAACTGCCATTATTTAGCTTGATAAAACCTATGCATTGTCGGTTTTCAAGCCAGTGATTGTCTTTCCTAATTTTGCTTAATAAATCGATATGCTGTATTTTTTTTTAGACAAGAGGCATGCAGTATTATTTTATGAACGGAATCTATTTTATGAGACCACCAACATACTTTACTCAAGTTGATTTTATGGAAAATCTTCTGTCAGCAGCTACAGTGCCTTGTATTGGGTCAAGAATGAATTCTCCAAGCTGCATCAAAGATTTGAAAACCTTGTAAAGGTACGATATGGTTCTCTTAGAATGGAGACACAACATTTTAAATTTGTGCTCGCTTTACTATAAATGGATTCATCTCTTTTTTCCCTTTACTTCACTGAAAATATAGGCATAAGTCGAGCCCTTCTTCTTCTTCTTCTCTTTTTTTAACTGCACTAGTATGGGAGATACAGTTTTTTTCCTCTTTAAATCAAGACATAGTCCACATTGCTAATATCTGATCAAAGCTTTGATTGGCTCAATATTTGAAGTTTTCTGAGATAAGCATTCCCAAGTATTGGTGAAGTAATTTGATAGTAATTTCTTATTAAAAGCTTCTCTGATGTGCTTATGCTGTGCTAGAATTATGCAAGAAAATTGGCTGTTAGGAAATGAAAATTTTAGTTGTAATTCTACTAGTTGGGCTATGGCTACTTTGGAAAAGAAAAACTTCCAGTTGACTGCCTCAGTTCTCCTGGCAAAACTTTTGCTTCATTTGTATCTTTCTCAACTTACACTTTGAGATTTTTCTCAATATCCTATAATATCAAAAGCATGGTTTACCATATCTTCCATGGACTTTTGAGAGCTCAATATTAAAAGTAATGAAAACTTGTTGGTCGCTTTAAAGGGAAGCTTTTAGGTTATCTGAATTTGGTTCTCTTCAAAATAGTAATGACAACTCTAATGGACAATGGTCCTCACCAAATATTTAGTGAAAGAGAATGGTGCATTTTGTGAGGACACATTAATGAGGTAAATGAAGTTAGCATCAAACTTTAGAACGATATTGTTACTAGTATAGAATTACCAACATTATCAACTTCAATATATGGACAAGCATAACATAGGATTTTATAATGCACATGTACAATATAGCTAAAGGTGTTCTTTGTAATTAGTAACAGGTATTGGGATTAGCGTGGGCAATTCAATAATATATAAATTCCTTTATAAACTATATGTTAATTATGCATCTTGTCTGACGGGCAATTACCTATTTTTAAAACTGGCATTCACGTTTTTCTTTGGGAAAGGAAACAAAATGTTACAAGAAGTTTCTGCCATGCTGTATGCTACATGTTATTAAGTACTGACAAAAAAGATGAGCTAATTACTACAAAAGGTAAAATGGGCAAAATATTTATTCCATTGATGCTTATAGTTTTATTCCATTGATCTTGAGCAAAAACTTTATGAATTAACTAATATTTTTAGCCGGATATATCCTTAGATAACTTTTCTAATTAATGTTGATTTATAATAATGAAAGTTAATCTGATTATTAAAAACGTTATAGAATCAAGTTTGAATCAAGTTTATGAAGTCAAGATATTGCAGTATCACCATGGGGCCATAAGCTAGTAGATATATAATGAAGAACAACTACTAATCTATTATGCAGTAATTATATTCATATTTTGTAAAATAAATAAAATGTGAGCAACATATAAAACGCACATATAGCTAAGTATCTTTGAAGTCGCTCAGCAAATAAAGAAAAATCTGAGATGTTACTAGGTGCGGTCTGCCAGCTAGGTTGGCTTCATCCAACAAAGAAAAAGATGCAAATTTTGGGCATTGATTTGGCGTCACGTTGTGTAGGATTTGAACCTTCTCACCGGGTTTTCGGGACACATGTTCTGCCAAACAGAGCTAAGGGTCCCCTCTTAGCTGATCTGACGCATCAGTCATCTCTCATTGTTTTTCAGTCCAGCTGCAGCACAAAGTTTTGAAAGGCTTTCAAATCCCTTTTAGCAAACAATATGTGAAGAATTCCAAGTGGTTCTTCATGAGCTTCAGGCCACCAAATAACAACCGCTTCTTGTTCTCACCCTGCCGCTTTAATGAATTCATTCATGAGTTGAGAAAATGCAAAATGCGATTTGATTTATCATCTTAAGGAAATGTACTTTAAAATGCATCATCAAAAATAAATCTTGAATATATCTACTAACTTAAAAAATTACCTTGCTTTTCTTTTTACACGTTTCCAACTACTTACCTTGAATTGTAAATATGAATGTGATCCTTTTATAAAACACATTGTTATGTGGAGTTTCCTGATCTTGAAATGCGTCCAACTTGATTGTACATTTGAAGTCTTTTATAAATTGTCTTTGTGGGTGTTATGCTAACGATGGGTCAAGGTTGCGCGGATTAGTTACTTTTCAGTTCATGGGTCCATATGTGCTGGTTTTATTCTGTAAACTGGAGCAATGTACGTCAAGTTTACTTGCAAAAGAGCACATTCCTAATAAAATATGTGCATTTTTTTAACTGAAAAATGAATAACTTAGGCATGCGTCAATATCAGTGCAAGTGCTATATATAAGAACCTTTTTGGCCAGATGTCTTTATGTGAATTATGATAGATATATCGGTACGGACCAAAAAAGGGCACTATTTATTTGTATTCTCTATTTTCTTACTCCTCTTATCTCAGCATATTTATCTCTTGAAACCAATTTCCATGTGCATGGAATTTATAGTCATCTTTAAATGGTGATTTGAGAAAGTGTTAGACATTTTTATATTTTATTAATTGTATGTTTCCTTGTCTGGGTCATCTTAAGTGCAGATAGAGAGGAAGATTATTGAGCTTGAGGACGGGTATTGAGTGGAGGTCGGGTCCTTACTTTAATGGTCCTGGTCTCCTATGATGGCTGTGATATTACCAAAAAGTTTCATGTGCTGTCTTTGTAGTTTTATCTTATCAAAGTTTTGAGTAAAGATCTGTACACCTTTTGTACAAACTATGCATGTTACCTACTTAAATAATCTGAACAACAAACTGGTAGTATTTGCATTGTCTTATTCATCAATTAGATTATAGGTTTCCATTTGGCCTTCATAAGAAGTTGATACAATTATTTATCTTTATATTTTAACTATGCTTCTGAAACTAGCCAAAATCGTATTCTTCGAATATAACCATGTAGGTTTGTGAAAATAAGTTTACATGAGCTTGAACCCATAAGCAGCTTTCATATTCTACCTGAAGTGCTCTGAGAAAGAAGCATCTTCTAGCTGTTCTGTTGTAGGATGAATCATGCATATTTCAAGTGTATCCTAAAAGTTTTCTTAGATGTTAAAGAAAATATTGATAGCTTGTTTTAAAGTCTTGATTCTTGTTGTACAGCTTGCAAAAATGTAGTGCAATATTCTCTCTAAGATATTATGAAGTTGTTTCTTCAACAGTTTGGTTACTCTACGCATACATTGCGCTTGTCCTGTCTGTAGAAGTGCCTTGACAAGTAATTTGTGTCAAGAGTACTGTGTATCTCATAAACACGGCACATGATGCTATGTCTGCAATTTTTTTAAAGCCATCCTGTTATTTTGTTTTGAGCTTGCACTAGACGACTAGAATGTTTATGATTATAGGGGCATGCAGATATGAGCACCTATGTTATTACTGACCTTCCTAAGAAATTGTCAAAATAAATGATATAATCAGCATTTGATGGGCTAATATATGGGCAGGTTTCTTTCTTTCGTAAGTGTTAATCAGATCAGGTGCTAGAGAGGAAATAATTGGCTAATATCTTCTATTGAAATTGCTTATTTAGAAGTAGGAAGCTTCTAGCTGAACATTCTCGAGGCGTATACTATTGAGAATAAATACACCTTGTGAGGTGCATGTGACTGAAAATCCAAAAATAGGTTTACATTCCTTATTAGGAGAGGATGCATATTGCCATCAGCGCAAAAGCATTGTCTTGCTACAGTATAAATACTCTATAGAAGTGGTGGCTGCTATCCAATTTGCAAATGTCATTTCGGAGATTTGGTGTTGTGAGAGATTAATATTGTTATTTTGCTTGAATGTTTGCGTAGACATCAAGACTAACATGAGCTTAGTTCACAGTCTCAGTGGCACTTAATTTGGTCAAATATATCAGCGGGGACCTCGGGCTAAATCCAGAATTCTTGTAATAAGATAAGGTCAAGTTAAGATATAGCAGAAAGAATCAGTTCGAGGTTGTCTAGACTGTCAAAGATTGCCAAACCTAGAAGAAACCTAAATATGGTTACTGAGCTGTTTAGCAATCTACAGTTTAAATGCTGGTTGCTTACAGCTTTTTTTATTGCCATTTCTGCACGGACTTCTATGGTAGCATCAGCTAGAATTGACGCTCTCATGAATTGTTTTCTTCTAAATTTTGATTAAGAAACACGAACGGCAATTATTTTACCTCATCTATATGTTAAGTGACACCAACAATAACAGCTTTTAACGTGTTGGAAAGGGCTAATGGATGGCAACTAAGTCAATTTTTATCAAAACTTTTTAACTTAATGATCAAGTAATGGACATTGGACAAAATACACCTGATGACAGAAATTTGTCTGCTTTAACAGAAAAAAAAATGTGGTTTGCGAATTTAGTTTTCACATTCTAGTTAATCCGGAGCAGCTGTCATGTGACTTTCCGCTTCTTAATATTTTCATAATCACGTTTTTTTTTCAAACAATTCTTAGATGAAGATTATGCTGAATGTTGACATCGGGGGAGCAGTTAATGGAACATGAAAATGATCCCTTCTTTTTTCCCGGTTTTATCTGCTAGAGCCCGCTCTGGATTGCATAAGCTTGCCTTTTTCTGTTTTGCTTTTTGAGCATTTCATAATTCATGGAACTTTTTAATGTAACTGCATCCCAGTAGAGCGTAACCGCCATTTAGTCTTATCTTGATTTATTTGGCACTTTTATACTGTACAGCTCATATATTAAAGACCAAACTTCTTCAGAGTGGCATGTGTACACTTTTTGGACTGGCAGATACGTTAATGTATTAAATACTGGGATTAAATTGGGGGACCAGCATGTTAAACTCGTTTTACTCTAGACTAGCTTTACCTTGTTTCCCATAAAAGCTGTAGTTAAAAAAGCTCTCATCCCATTTTGTTTAGTAATTCATTAATCTTGAACAATGGCCATATCTATTTTGACAGGATTGCTCCAGGACTACGTGCAGTCTCTGTTCATTGAGGTACGGATGCTTATTCTCAAGGTTTCTGACTCTATTCCAGTGGTATTACTCGGATGATTTTTGACAGATCATGATTGTTTAACGGCATCAAAATGATTGAGTTCTTGCTTTTCTCCAGACCATGAATTGCTGCATTCGTTTTAATGTTATTGGCATGTAGTAGGAATGAAGGTGTTCCATGCATGTTTTGCAGGGCATAGTTAATAATCAGTTCTCACATCTTCTAGCTCTGAAGTCAGAAGATAAACCAGATTCTGCTGTGAAGTTGATCAATTCATACTTGGATGATGTGGGTGCAATTTTGTCAGATTTCTCAGAAGACATGTACTTACATCAATGGACCTATCTTATAATTGTCTAGTTAAGCTCTCATCTACGATGCTGTCTCTGAGCATCTAATATCTCTGCAGGGAACCCCTTCAGGCTGATTTCAAAAGGCTTGCTTCTCAGGCTCGTAAAATAGCAGATAGAAGCTCACGGTAACATTTAATCTTATTGTTTGAGATTGACTGCTTCAAGCCTTAGTCATGCAAATTAAGAGCAGGCAAAATGAGGGCCCTAAAATCTTCCCATGAGTGGTCAGATGTCATGTTCCTAGAGAAGCCACTCAGTACGTGCTTTAAAATCGTTTGTATCTATAAGAGGAAAATCTTGTGTCTTGGTTCAAGTGGATGGTTTGCTCTAGGAACGCGCATTGATAAATATGCAACCGTCACCCGCAAAACGTTAGTATATCAAACAGGCAATTGCGATTTCACTTTTACTTATAGTTTTAGCAATTGTAACGGTCAGCTGAAATTAAAGATGCTTGTAAATACATCTGGACTGGACTATGTACTCTCACTTTTTCCTTAAATGGGTTTTTGGCCGTGCCAACTTTGGATGCTCTTACATCCTTTTTCACTTCCTCCTCGAACTAATTCTGATGGTCAGTTCATTGCTTCCTCGCTTTTCTTCCCAAAAAATTATATGGACCCCTCATTGTGTTGTTGCAGGATTGGAGCTGAGCATATGATACTAGCTTGTTCTGATCTGATCCGGGCCTGTGATGAGATGCAGGCCAAAGGGTAAATCTTTTCTATTCTGCTTTTCGACTTTGTATTTTGTGCCTTGCATCATATCACGGCAAAGTAAAATTTTCCATTATTAAGCTGCTTGAACATTAGACGAAAGTTTGGTGGGTCGGCCAGTTTATGGGGGAATGTGCCATTTTTGCTGGCACTTCGTCAGTGCTCCCTAGTTTTTACTGTGACCCTTCTCAACATGAGAGTCATATGACATTTTGCCTGGTGAGATAGGGAAGTTTTGCTGTGCCATTTGCTTCTAGCATCAGTTGAAGATGAGAAGTGCTCTTTCAGGTTCACACAGGCTGCTAGTTGGACTAAGATTGAGTTTGCTCGAACACGAGGCAAGCTGGAGCCATTTGTTCAGGTAAAACGTGAAGCTATCGCAAACCTGGAGCACAAAATTTCATTATTAATCACTTATCAGGAGTCATGTCTGACTCTGCAGATGGAGAAAAGAATCATGAGACTCAAGGGTAAAGGCAAGTGAGCCGGGTGACTCAGGTGATGATTCATTGGTTTAAACCAAAAGAATCAATGGACATTCTTGACTTAATTAATGAAGGGCCTCCTCATGCATCGTGAGTTATTGATGCCTTTTAAGAGTAGTCGTTTTACTTTGCCTACGGTAATAATCGGCCCGAGCTGCTTCTCTGGCTGATGTAAAGTCAGCAGCACCTCCAAATAGATCCGACTAACGGATTCACATTCCCCCTTAACCGGACCATCATCATCATCATCATCATCGGTAATCTTCTACTGTACCTGATTTATCTGACCTGTAAGATCCTCCAAGAGGTACAACAATGTAGAAGCCGAAACCCTGCGATCTTCAGCAAGGTCTACCCCTAACCCGGGCTTGTCCTCCCTGCAACTGTACAAGCCAGTGCGACTTGCTGTGCTGCCTTCACCTGGTTGCAACGGAGGTCGATGAGATCCTGCTTGTTGTAGAGGCAGGCAACGCTGTCGACACCTCATGATCTCGAGAGCGTTTTCCATCACTTATGTCTATCGCAGGGGCACTCTAGGAAACTAGGGGGGGATGCCCCTCTTGGTGCCGGGGATCAAGAAGGTCAAGTCTAGTACGAATCCACCAGGTGTTCGGACCTGTTATGGCAGCTATCCAAACTAATTGCCAAAAAATCATGGATCAGTTGAAGGTGCTTCGCACTATGTATTTGCGAGAAAATGTAAACGGCCAGTTCTTTAAGGTAAGATACGGTGAGGTGAAGGATTTGAGGGTATTAAATTCAGCCTCCGGAATGAACTCCTCAGCACGGACACATACCGATGGGTTCTTTGTCAACACCTTTGGAAAAGCGAAATCCGGATAGAGGGCTCCATAGAAACAGGTGGCCGCTGAAGGGCAGCTATGAAATTTCAAAAACATCTTCGAAATTTATACAATTCAATGTCTCATATCATTAAATAAGATTTATATTAGAAGATCTCAATAATTTATATTGGTTGATTTAGTTCAAAGTCCATTAGATTTTTACATATCAAATGGTATAGGAATTTCTTAGGTGTGAAATCTCCTTAGTACACAGAGGATATAGGGATGATCCGGGCGATGTTTGGTCATTTTACTTGGATCTGCTGATGTCTTCCATGTGCAAAGCCATGTCATAGATGACTTTCCCAAGAGCTAATTGTCTGAGAAGTAAGAGCTGAACTCCTTAAGAGGGGTGTTCTATCGAAATAAACTGCTGAACACTGAATCATACCCAAAAAGGAAAAAAAAAGGAGCTAATTCGAACAGTTTCTCAAATTGAATCAGATCAGTTAAGTCTTTGGTACAGATTGTTCGGTCAATTAGGATTAATTGAATCGAGCAGGTTTTATAAACAATTATTAAGCAAAACAAAAAAGAAAAAATATGAAAGAAAAAAATCTCGATTTATGATTTCTTTTACAATTTGATTCGATTAATTTTTAATTGAATTGAACCGACTATCCTTTTTTTGTTGATTGCATTATTTCTTTTTAGTCAATAAAGTAGTAGCTGGTGGCCCTGTATGTTTTGATTTATTTTAAGGTAAAATGAATGCAGTTCAAACTTGATTTGCAGTCCGATTGAATTGAACGTTTGGTCTGATTCTATTTCACATATCGTTTGGGCAACCTAACACAATGATTAGCCCCCCGATTTCTTGACTTGGGGCATTTGCACGATTCTGACTTTTTTTTTATTGGAGGGTTCCATCTTTGGTGAAAGAATAGACAAGTACATAAAAAAAGACCAAGTATTCAGTGAGCCACACGTAAATACGTGGCCGAGTAAGGGTGAATAAAGAGTAGAACACATGTAAACACGGCGAAATATTTTTTTTTTTTTTTATTTAAGATGATATCGGCAATTATACCAAGGATTAAATCAGCTATTTATCTATATGCTTGGTGACTGACTTACCATAATTGCTTCTATCTCATCAGGCAAGCGCTTGGTGATGATACCCCCAGCACGAAGCCATTCATCAACTCCGACCTGGAATCTGCTGGGCTGAGGGTGAAATCGGAGCCGTCCCAAATTTTCACATGTAAAAGCAACAGAAAAATCATAATTTGAAAGCCAGGTGTGTATCTCTGTCGATTGATTGGTTATCTGTTAATCTGAGGACGGTGGAGTGGTGTGGTGTGGTGACAGTTAACGAGGAATGCCGCGCGGGGGGAACATAGGAGACGTGACGGGACGAGGAACCTTCCCGCGCCTTTCCCTCGGCACTCTCTGTCGCAACTTTGGGCCTGAACTCATGTCTCAGCCCAATGGGCTTTGGGACACAAACGTTAAACAAAAGGAAAGTTCAGGGCTACAATGTAAAACAGAAAAAGGAACGGTTGTGATTCGATCAGAGAAAAGACCTTACGAATACACAAACCCCTACCCCCCACCCCCGCCCGCCAGGCCAGAAACCCTAGCTATAAAATTCCCGAGCACAATCTTAAATCTCTTCAGCTGCAGTTGCTTCGAAAGCGAACCCTGAAAGCCAGAAACATAAGGTCTCTGCTGGCGTGAGGTGCAGCTTATAATGTAAGTTCCCGATTTCTCCAGTGATCGGACCTTTATCTGCTCGGCGTGAACTTCCCGTGCATGTCGAAAATTTTCTCATTTGGATCCTGATCTCTACTACGATGGATTTTGTTTATGACACAGCAGATGAAGGTGATTGCCGCGTTTTTGCTGGCTGTTTTGGGCGGCAACACCAACCCCTCAGCAAATGATTTGAGGAACATCCTCGGATCAGGTTTGGACTCTAGATGAGCTGTTGCTTTCATTTTTGCTTGTCTCCGGCTATAGTTCAATGGCTTCTCTGGATACTTTGTGCCTGCATTATCTTGAATGGGGTGTTTCTCAGTGAATTGGAGTATAAATTGTTAATCCATGGTACTGTGAGATTAGGTGTATGTTTACTTTGATTGATTAGCATCCTTGTATGTTCTTATGTTGTCCCCGCGGTTGTCGCTGCTCTTAAATCTTGGCGAATGATGTCAGAGATATGTTTGAGAATTTACTTTTGAAATAATTTGCTAGGTGTCTTTCTAGCATTGATTGCTTGATGTTTGTTTGGGGGATTCTATCTTTCTTAGATTTGCGTTTGGTGGGCTTAATTTGCTTGAAACTCTTTAGTAACAATTTATAGCAGAGTTTCTACTTTTTCTGCCGAAGCTGTGTTTAGGCTTTCAAAAGACCAGTATTATTAATTATAACGAAATAGTTAGCCGAGTTAACTTAACAACTCTTGAAATTAAACAAGTAGTTTCTTTGGGATTGCAGTAGGAGCCGAGGCTGATGATGATAGAATTGAACTGCTACTGTCTGAAGTTAAAGGGAAAGATGTTACTGAGCTAATAGCAGCAGGAAGGGAGAAGCTGGCCTCAGTGCCTTCTGGTGGTGGTGTTGCCGTAGCAGTAGCTGCTGCTTCTGGCAGTGGTGGCGGCGGTGCTGCTGCAACTGACGAGCCTAAGAAGGAAGAGAAGGTCGAGGAGAAAGAAGAGTCTGATGATGTAAGTGTGATTTGTCCGACACTTTCCTTTGTAATTGGCTTTTTTCTTTTATCTCCACTAACCCCGATTTTTCCAATTTGCTGATTTCAGGATATGGGTTTCAGTCTCTTTGATTAAGAAGAGGATGGCCTTCTTTTTCTGAAAAGTCTACTGCAATCGTCACATCAAGTCAGTCTAAATAGCGTTTGAAAGAAGTTGTGCTGTTGTTATTGGATTGCTTGGGTTAAATATTTGCTTTGACCTCAATAGAATGTTTTGTTTAGTTACCAGTTAATGAGATGCTCTAAGCGGTTGCGGATTTTCATTATGAATTTCCCCCCCTTTTCTTGTTGTTGGGCTCGTTTTCTTTTCCACTAGGTAGGCCTCGAGACTCTGGTGTTTGAATCTAATTGAATTTTCCTATGACCTGTGAGAGGGTAACCTTTGATGTGAAGACTTGTGCGAGCGCTTAGATACTCCTAGCTTCCTAGGCCAATCCTCCATTGCATTCATGTATATAATTGCTAGGATTAGCCCATGTACGAGTGAACCTATGGGCATTATATAGAAGAAATTCCTAATTGTTGTCGAAGGACAGTGAGAATGTCGAGTGTATTCTCCCTCATTCATGTACCATTCCAGTGCGCTACTATGATTGCATTTACCTCTCTCTCATCACACCCCACTGTACTTTTAGTCCCTTATAATAATGTGCGACATTCACCTTACACCATATCTTTTCTAGCATAACACCACAACTGGCAGTACACTGTGCAAGACTAGCAAATATCAATACTTAAATTTAGAGCTCCCATTTATTAAAAAAAAAAACACAGTCGCTGGAGCCGCTATGTCACCATGCGATAGTTGGAACTTATCGTGGACCACTATCATCATTGAACCCCTTTTCATCAGAGGCATGCTTTTAATATCACTTGTCACGGGCCCAAACTCTCTTGACTCGTTTGGGCATTAGAGGCAGTCGTATAATGAGTATATATGTGAGTCTCAATCCTCTCCTTAGTTGACAAGCTACACACGAAAATTAAGGTATGAGAATGCTACAAGTGACAAGGGGTAGACAGATTAAGAAAAGTGTGAAATTAATTTATGTTGATATATTAAAAAGATTAGTATAATATTGTGATGTAATTAGTAGATGTTTATTTGAATGTCATATTTCACATACAATGTATGGCTTTAACATATTTTTAGAATTCATTTGTTTGTTCCTCATAAATGTACTATAATGATCCATAATTAGCTAGCCTGACTGACATTTCAAATAAAAAGGTCGAGCGTCTCCTCACATATCATTGTATTGGCAATTATTAGAAACAACAATGTTTATTTCTATCGCAATTCTCATTTCTCACCATCCCCTAATTTATAATAATGGTGTCCTAGTAAACGATAATTGACTGGTATTAGGGCGTCATGTGGGGCACCAATTTCTCTCGCGCGCTGGTTAGCATAGCTAACCTGCACTTTCATCTTGTGCGTCCACGTGGCAAAAGGAAGGGTTTCTGTGCGTCGATTTTCTCGGTTTCTTGACTACATTTTTCTGGCAATGGTCACTACGGGATGCACTGTGGTGGACTAGGGGCCGTTTGACACTGGCGGACCTTGCCGGAAATGAACATTGAACATTGAACAGTAGCCAACATCTGAAGCTTCGGGAGGTCTTCCAGTGGCTTAGGATGGCCCTGAACATGTTCCCTAAGGGCGTGCGGCTCCATGAGAAGGTGTGCGCATGGACTAGAGGAGAATGTTCCACCAACCGATGGTTGACGATGGTGAGATAGTGGTTGCTCCACCAGCAGTTATTCTAGGAAAAGGACGATCAACGGGGGATAGTGCATAATGGGTCGATTCTTTGGCAAATCCCAGGAGTATAGTCAGATTGCCGCTATGGTGAATGCATTGTGGAGTAAACGGGGCATTGTGGGCCACAGGTCTTCAGGTATTTTTATCGTCTCGTCCGCAGCCAAGACCGTGGTCATTGTCACTTCACGCCCTGCTCCAGTGCCAAGAGAGGAGCACCCATGAAAAAGGCGTCGAGCATCAACACTGATTGGAAACAGTCATACTTCTTTTGCGCAATGCTAAAGACTGGCTGTGGCGATCCGATCCCATCATAGGCATGGACGAGGACACCAAAGGGCTTCTCCTCACCCAGAACGATAACCAGCTGGTGTCGCTGCGAAAGCAGCAACAGCTGGATTGGCAGCATGCCATCAGCGACGCCAACCTGAGGTGCCATCCACTCATACTTTACAGTGCTTGGGGAGTGATCCCCAAGGTGAGTGGTGTTCAAAGTGACTCATTGTTAACGCTTTGATCTTTTCTTCCTTTTGTTTTCTTTCAGACGCGGGCCTTGGTTGCCTTGGGCTCATATTTGCCCGTGCACAGAAGCAACACCTCCAAGCGGTTGAGGACTAGTTTAAGGAAGAGGAAAGAGTGTAGAGCTTCAAATGAGGAGGCGCCGCCAAACGTCCAAGGGGCTCCAGGGAGTGAAGTAGGCGCCGCAGAGGGCTCTGTGCAATCTGCCTTGGAGGATCCTTCTCCCACACCTCATGCTGGGTCGGAGGTTGTGACGCTTACCCCTCGACCCTCCATTCAATCAAAGCTTACACCTACTGTCGGCAGCGAGGAGATGCATTGCGAACTTGTAATATCCTATCTTTGATTTACAAGAATATCCAACTTAGCTAATGGTTTTTCCCTCCTCGTTGAAGGATTATCTAGTGTGAAGTCTTGGAGTTTCTTATTTCATCGTCTCATTTAGAACGTCTCTAATTCCTAACAATCTCCTCGTCCCGAAGACTGTTAAAGCGCCAAAGGAGGTATAGCCAGTATAAAAAAATTCTCCGCCTTGCCTGCGTTTCAAGTTTAATCCAAGGAAGAATAAGGGCTTCTCTGACATTCACTTGGGGAATGGCAATATTGAGACTCCTGTACTCAGGATTGATTACTACTGGAGCTAATTATTCCTCAACTTGGCGCCTTATTAGTAGAGTGCTACAGCCACTTTTCTCAAATACGTAACGACCTAATCAAACTTCATGGGGTGCCCCTCATCAATAGCCCAAATGACGCGGGGATTGCCTGGTCCTTTGCAGCATGGGACCAAAGTTGCCTATCCAGACTTTTTGAGGAAGTAAACATGCGCTAACAGAACAATTGGCTCTTGAAGCACCTTCACTTTGGCACGCTGTGTTTGTCTCTCTTTGACTCGCAATGGACAATAATTGATGTCTACAGACACTTATATGATTGAAATGGATGCAGGATTTGCATATTAGGAGCCAAGCTTCAGTTTTAATTATGAAAATACAGTGGCGAGTCTGTCTGTTTGATTTATAGCTCTCTTAAGTTTCTGAACTTTGATGGATTTCAGACTTATTCGGAGCTCTAAATCATTTTTAACACAACGAAATAATGAATCAACCTTGGCATTATCACTTGTATCTACCTGTAGGTGAAGTTGACAGCGTGTTTTCATATTTTCTTTCGTCCGCAGCTCGAGTTCCGGTAGGAAGTGAACTATTCATTTTTATTATTTATGAAACTTGCTTTTCACGCGTAAAAAGACCAAAGGGAATTGTGTGGATGAAAATAGAAGAAAAATGGAATAATCAAAGTGCGGGCAAGGCATTTCCGATAAACTTTCTTGATAGTAGATATTTCCCTTCAATATGATAGTATAGCTTCAACGATAGTATCCAATCCTAGGAACTTGTGGCTGATACAATCACAATACCCCTTCACTAGGAACCAACCTGAGAAAGAAGGAATATAATGATAGCAAGAGTAACTGGAGGATTGGGTGCAATCAGGGCGTAAGCAATCTTTGGGGATGTTTTTCCCATATTCTTTTTTCGGTATAATGTTTTCCTATATTCAATTGTGAAGAACTTGCACTTAGTTATAGACATATCATGCCATTTCGAAGAATCTCGATTAGAGGGTCTAGTCATTTTAATTCAATTTCAATTTTTCCTCCAGTCTTTTGGTTTATTTTATTTTATTGTCATCATCGTCATTATTATTATTAGTAAAATATATATATATATATTATATTCTACACTACAACAGGGGCTCCCCGTAGATTCCAAGAATATAATTTCTGATGATGCAGAAGTTGAATGAAATGCCTTTTATTGAGCACACATCGCATAGAAGTGACCCGGAGATGAAAAGGTTCTGAAGTAGCATATCTGCTACTTTCTAATGGGTGCTAGCTAGATTAGCGGAAGTTTATGCTGAAAAGAAGAAATTTGACTTTTGCATCTGCGCGAAGAATGGCATAGAGAAACCCCTGGGGCAACCTTGCTCCATTTACGGTGTTCACCCTTTTTCTCCAGTATAAGTTCTAGAGATGCATGAGGAATTCTACTGCGTTGATATGCAGAGGCAAGTACTTTTGTTTTCTGGTTTTTTTTCCATAGATTTTTGAGCAACGAGATGGGGGATCTCTATTTTCATGCCTTTTTCATGAATTGACCTGCTGAAGCAGTGAAGCTAAGTTTTTATATTTATTTTTTAGCTTTTAAGACTTTTTTTGGCTGATGGCAAGCAACACTGAGTGATGAAAGATAGAAATGGACCCCGGGCCTTGTCACGGACAGATCGACCTCTGAATTTACTCTCTCTCTCTCTCTCTCTCTCTGTTTTTTTTTTGAAGACAGCAAATCGCTTAACGACATGAGACTATAAATCGTGGTTGCTGTAACTTGCTTCTGCATCCTTGGCAAACACATCATTGTACCATGGCAGACTAGGAGCACTTGGTAGTGGTCGAGTTCAAGGATGATACAGCTGTGGAGGAGATCTTGATTGGAATGGGGGAGCTCATCCCTGGGATCGATTCAGTCAAATCCTTTGAATGGTGAGACCTAGTTATCCGACTGTTTCATATAACAGAGCAGAATCGTTAGTAGCTCACCGATTAGTGGACTATGTTGACAGGGATCGGGAGATTGAAGGCCAAGACATCTTCCTCAGACAGGGCTTCACTCACGTCTTCTTGATGACCTTTCGGAACACTGGGGGCTTTGGGGCCTTCATTGATCACCCAGATCATGTCGGGTTTTCCTCTATTTACTCTGCTGCTATAAAGAAGATAGTTGTGCTTCACTTCACTTGCATTCTGGTGAAGGCAACACCAGCACTTGCATTCTCGTGAAGGCACCACCAGATTGATTTAATTTATTGTCTGTCGAGTTCTCTGGCTTAAAAACAATCTTTCGTGTATTTGTGTGTGAGCGATATTATTATTTCCCTTGTTTTGATACGTGGGCATTGGCTACCTATCAAGGGAGAGATGGTTATTGTACTAGATGAGAATCTGAACACATTCGACTGCAAGTTCTCTAAGAATAAAGACGCGCAGAATTTGAATTACCAAACTACATGCTGGCACATATCTCTGTAATAACTACTCGCGGATCTACTCTAATTTTCTGTTGTTATCCTTTGGCAAAGGCAGAAAATTTCACATGTTCCGTTGAAATCTAATAACCCATCGAGTAAAACCCAAGCCAATACATTTCTCTTATTGTTATCGTTCTTCAGGAAAATGACAAACGGTAAACCAGCAATTATTGAAATTAATCCAGTACTTCCATTAATAAAAAAAATCCAGTAGTTCCATGTAATGTGCTCAGTTATACGGTAGTTATTAAATGGCCTTGGAATTTGGAAGCTGCCACGACAATATGGGAGCCGAGGAAGGTCCGTTCTTACCGGATGCTCCTATACTAAAATATAAGGGGACAAAAATTATTTTTCTTCATGAAGGATCGATGTAGAGCCGTGATCTTGTTCGATCAGCAGAAAACATCCGATGGGAGCACCCCCGTTTAGTATTTGTAGTTCTTCTCATGGAGGCTCTCGGAGGCGCCCTCTGCAAGGCCAGCATCCCCCTTGTAGGTGCCAAGTGTGGCCTCAGAGTTGGCCTTGCACCGAGCAAGGAAAGTGGCTTGCGCCTTGCCGATATTCTCCTCCTTGCCTGCCCAGGCCTTGATCGTACTCTGCTGGAGGGCCCGACCGTACGAGAAGGAAAGGATCCATGGCTTCTTCACACCCTGCAGCTTGTTCATTGCGTTCAGGTTTACGGTGGCCTCCTCCTCGCTCTGGCCTCCTGACAGGAACACCACTGCAGGGACAGCTGCTGGCACCGTCCTCTGCAGGGCCCTCACCGTGTGCTCCGCTATCATCTCTGACGCTACTTTCTCGGCATCAGAGCCTGGGGTGACCATGTTGGGTTTTAGGAGAGTGCCCTCAAGGAGCACATGATGGTCGTTGAGCGCCTTGTAGCATGCTGCCAGCACCCGCTCGGTGACCTCCGCGCATTTCTCAATGCTGTGAGGCCCGTCCACAAGTATCTCTGGCTCCACGATCGGCACCAGGCCGTTCTCCTGGCATATGACGGCGTATCGAGCAAGCCCATGAGCGTTCTCATCGATTGCGAGCTGTGATGGCTCATGGTTAGGTCCAATCTTGAGGACGGCCCGCCACTTGGCGAAGCGAGCACCTGCAGAGTAGTACTGCTGGCACCGAGCTGCGAGCCCATCAAGGCCCTGGGTGGCAGTCTCACCATTGGTGCCTGGCAGATCCACGGTGCCCTTGTCGACCTTGATCCCAGGGAGGACACCTCCCTCCTTGAGGACATCAACGAAGGGCTTGCCGCCGGCGGTCTTCTGGTAGAGGGTCTCCTCGAAGAGGATGGCCCCACTTAGGTACTGGAGGGCGCCCGGAGTGCAGAAGAGGAGCTCCCGGAGCGCTCTCCGGTTCGACTCCACATTCTCCACATTTATGCTGGCCAGCCGCTTCCCTATGGTGCCTGTTGACTCATCCGCCGCCAGGATTCCCTTCCCGGGCGTTCCAATGTATGCAGCGTTCTTGATAAGCTCATCTGCCAGGGAAATGACGGATGTCATGTTAGTATACCTCCAAGGCGCAATCAAAGCTTATGAGTCCATAAACCCGAAAACCCTTGATTGTCGTGGCCGAACCTCAGTTTTCTTAGTAAATTATGCAAGGATCGAGAAAATGAACATTAAGTTGTTAGAATGTGCTAGATTTATGAGTTACATCGACAAGATTGTGGGTTTCAAATAGGATAACACAGTTCAACTCACTATTGCACGAAGCCAGTAGTGATGTCATCGTACTTATATTTGCACATAGCCTTAAATAAATTAATGAAACTTGTGAGATATATATTTATAATTAGTGTGAAGAAAACACTCCTTTTAATGGGGAAAAAAATCTAAAAAACTAGGAAACTTTGGAGGGGTAAAGACACAATCATACACGAGAGAGAGAGAGAGAGAGAGAGAGAGAGAGAGAGAGAGAGAGAGGGGATTACCGTGATATTTTCCCTTGAAGCAAGACATGGTTGTGCTGCAGATTTCGGCTAATAATTGGAGTTTCGTAGAGCTGCAGATGAAGAAGATTGCAGTGAAGAAGAGAGATGAAAGGGACTGTATATAAATACATGGGATGAAGCGAGAAGAATGGCGGGAAAATGTGGAAGAAAGGGCTCAGCTGAAATTGAGGTTACCTTGCTTCCGTTAGGACCGTCTATTTTGTATTTATTGAGCTTCTTTAGATCATTCTGACCGGAGAACAAATCATGCATTGACCAAAAATAAACAAGCCTGTGTTAAGTGTGTTAGATTTAATCGGTTTAAACAATTCTACGTATATTTCTTTTCCTTTTTTTTTTTAATATGACTTTGGATTAAGTATTGGTAATTGATAAAATCTATAACCGGGGATAGGGTGTTGAAGAAGGATAATAATGAAAAGAAAAAAAAACCATGCAGAACAAAAATAAATAAATAAATAAACAAACGTAGCACTCGAAAGAACCAATTATCTAATGGGGCAAATTTTTTAAGAGATAATTCGATATATTGGTTGATACAATTGTTTCAGTTTATTACGATGAACCAAATCAAACTTTTTTTTTTTCTAAATGATAAATAAATTAAAATAAAATATGACTTTTTAAAATAAAAATATAAAATTTTAACAACGGTCCAATTTGGTTAATTGCAAACGAAACGAAACGGAACCAGTCATATTATATTGGTTAAATTGTATTATTTTTATAAAAAGGTTAATAAAATGAATTAAAAACCCGTTTTATATGTGTAGACTACCTCATTCTGGTTTGGAAAAGTTTGCAACCTTGGTTTCAACCCCAAAGGAGCACGAGCCAAGTAAACCCGATAAAGCCCTGAAATTTAAGTATGCAATTGACCAAGTTAATTTAATTGAAATGAAACAAACATGGACCCATCATTAAGATCATCAAGTTAGTATCAATTCAACTCTTTCAATCTTATTGGCGTGCATTGTGATACGGAAAGCTTTGCTTGGAGAAATAGAAGCAACATGTGTCATCTGTGTCAAATTTTAAAATATACCACATGAATATTCTGCTATAGTAGGTATTCAAGAATTAGTATATGAAATTTTAATGAATTTGAATGAAATTGTATTAAGGAGTAACTTGTATTGGACTAGCTACATGTCTATTTGTGTCAAAGGTCCTAGATGTGTAACTGCTCAAGACATAGTCTTACCATCTTCTGTGGAAATCATTGATAACATACAACATATAGCTAGTCTAACGGAACCAATTTGGGCAATTTGGGAAAGATTGACATTATAAAAGAACATTATATTGGTACCCATTACATCCAGGTGGAAGTGGATGACAAGGTAGTTTTCGATCTCTTCAGGATATAACAATAGACGAATGGATGTGTTTGTTTTGGATGGCAGGACATTGACTCGGGAATTACAGCAGGTTTTGGATGAAGCACATTCGACACAAGGGGAATTGTGTATATGACTCTTTGGTTCCGCTTAGAATGGAAAAATGTTGGGATTTTATGAGAAGTGATTTACACCTAAGAGTTGCTTGCAGATAGACTTGAAGCATCTACTCCACATCTAATTAGTTTGGATATAGTAGCTTAGTTTGTAGAATCCAATTAAGATATGGAATAAAATGATCTTTTTATAGATTTAAGAAGAAAAATTTTAGGCGGTCCCAAGTCCCTATGATATAAATAAATAAATAAAATAATTGCCTTAAATATAATTACCTTTGACGAAATTTCCCACAATGTCGCAATTTAAATATTACAAAAAAATTTAATGTGCTCTTGTAGATTCCTAGGTTTCAACCCACCTTCATGGCGAAAGTAGGCTAATGTGATGCGAACTCAAGATGATCATATCTTGGATTGAATTAGATACGTGCCTACGACGACCGAATTGAAACAGACTTGAACAGACTGTAGAAGAGGATCATTGCCTTGCCAGACCCAGCGAAAATAGCACTAAGATCCCTAAAATCAAGAAAAATATAAACAAATGTCACGTAATAGAAGTTTAAGGACCAAAACACTACAAAAGCAAGGCCAGGGACCAGAACGCAAAGAAATGAAAGTTGGGTAACCCGAATAGGTTAGCTCTCTAAGACATCATCCTTTTAGGACGAGTGGGACAAGCAGGGTAAGTTGATAGGTATTTCTAATGGGTTGCCTTGGTAAATGAAATACTTGCCCACTTGCAAGAGGCTACCACGCGACGGCTTCACATTGGCTAGCCAAGGCGGCTAAGGTAACCCGAATGAGGGAGGATTAAGACTATGCCCGATTGATGTGGCATCTTATACTAGAATGGCTATATAATAATACAAGAATCTAGCATGAAAGCGGAAAATCTATTAGGGTTATACTTTCTAATAATTGCTTTCATGAGGTTTTGATGTTAAGAAAATGCTTAATTTATCATTTCCTATAATATGATTTTAATTTCCAACATTGTATTAAAACTTCTAGTGCTGCTTGGTGCAATGATACTTTTGAAATTAGTATTTTGTAGAAATGTGGGCATAGGGATGGCTATCTGCTGCATGATGTGAGTATATCTCCATATATTTCCTTTTTATTGATTGTTCATTACTTACTTTCAGTTTGCATACCGATAGCATTGATAGTGTTCACCTCTTAATAAATTGTGAATGAACGAGATGAGAATTAGTGAGACCAATATTTGCTGGGATTAATTAGACATTGTCCTCTTACATATTTATGATCGGGTGCATATTTCCCTTATTCTAAATCTTTCACATGATGAAAATCACTATAAGAGATTGGAAAAATTTTGCAAGGGGCTAAATCATTGTCCTTAGACGGCTCCTAATGTAACAACTTTAATAATCCTTTCCTTAAGTCCATTGTGTGACTCTTGAGTATATTTCAATAGAGTCAAGTGTAACAAAATTATTTTTTGTAACTAGAACTTTCATAATTGAACTCAACATTCTCTAAAACCAACCCCTTATTTTCCTTTGTATAAAAATCATTAGTCACCCTCAGATCCCATGATTTGATACTTCTTGAGACTTGTACCAAATCAAAAAATGATTTTCATTTAGTGGGCATACAATCTACATCTCCCACAACTTGTTTTTATTATTTTCCCCACAATATCTCTAGTTTTAACCCTGTCAATGATATGCCTATGTGGAGACTATGTCAGCCTGTAACATTAGTAATTTTAAATGTCATGTCAGGTTATTCCACTAGTATTTAAGTAATTTTGGATGGAGTTAAGTATGAAGATATTATGTAAAATAAAATATACTATATATATATATATATCAATTTAGACGATTAACAAATAGGAAAAATTGAAATTCAATTTGCCTTATCGTTATTCATTATTTATCATTATCATCATCATTATTAAATATATGGTAACCTGGCAGAATGTTAAGTATTGCATCGGACACATCCACCAAAATCAGACCTATTATTAGTAGTTACATATTGGGATAATTATATTAGAAGTTTTATATGTTTGTTATTTTTTTACATTTAAATTATATATATTTTAAAATATTTTTTTGAATATTATATAATTAATTTTATAATATATTTGAATTATAATTTTACCGATTCATTAACATTGTCACATTTGTATTAAATATGATCCAATGATTTTTGAGGTACACGTGGCATTTCATATTTTTAAACAATTACTTTTTCGATTAATGTAACTCATCATAGTCACATATCATCCCCTATCAAAATCAAGAGATTATGATAGTTTACTTCTTAAATGGAGTCTATACTTTGCAACCAAGATTATCGCCTATATATACCTGGTTCCATCCCTCTATTCGCAATGTCACGAGTGATGGCGGAGTGGACCGGTTGGAGGTTGTTGCGTGTGTGTGTGTTGGGGGAGGGGGGTGTGGTTGGTGGGTGCGATGGGCGGGTGTGGGGTGTAAATAGGTGCATATTCGACATCGTACCATCCTCATTATGAAAATAACAGTCAAAGTGCGTTTCTTCGCAACAACCGTTACAACCAAATATGGAATTCCAAAACATTCCACCCACGGGTAGTAGAAGGATTTCAAATTCCTTCAAAAGAGGAATCAAAGCACTCTATGTTTCCCTTTAAAATAACACATCCAACAATATATTTACATGAGTAATAATTAATATTTAAAAATTTGAGTAATTTAAATTTAATTTGATTTGATCAACCTATAAGTAAGACACTTTCTATCATAAATCTTTTTCTTTAAAATGTTCAAATAAACAAATATGATACCTTATTTCAAAAAAATTAATAATATCTTTTTCAACCAATATATGTTTTGGGTCATTATACCACTCATTTTTATCATTGGTATAACATTTAATAAAATATAAATAGTACAATGGATCATCCGAGCTGACACTCCACTTCCAGAGTGAAGCATACACACACTTTCTTTTAAGTGGGATGCACCTTCACAAAGAGCAATTTTGTATGATAACTTTGCCCTTAATTTAATCAATGTGAAAATTGTCCAGACAAAGTGGTGTATGTGCTATACGAAAGTGGGCTTTCCACTAGGGACATGATAAGCCACTTCAGAAGTGAAAAATTATATATCTAAGGAGAAGAAGTTGGGGGAATATGGATATTCCACCGAATTCTCTGTCCCATGATATTTAAAGTTACAGAAACATTTAGAGAAGGAAATCAAAAGTTGGTTTTAGTTAATAAATTGATAATATATATCTATACATGCCACAGTTTCACCGGAAAAAGTCAAGCGAACGTCCCATGTAATAATCTTGTACTGAGTAAGGTTGGTGTATGATAGGTAACTACCACTTAAAAGAAATTCGGGTCAAGGAAACTCTAAATTGTAAAATATAAGTGATTTATTTTTGTTATAGTATAAGGCGCATCGTAGGAGATAAATTTCTGTCTTGGGGGAAACAACTTAGACTCGTGCCTCTGCCATCACTTATAGGAGAGAGAGAGAGAGAGAGAGAGAGAGAGAGAGAGAGAGAGAGAGAGAGAGCACTCACCGAAAACACAAGTTCAAACTCTCATCATCATATATAATAGCAGTGGTGGTGTCAATAATTAAATACTTGATATAAATTAATTATACATATCGACTCCAATATGGAATCTTCGTATCATATCTTTTTCTCTTATCCTGTCACCGGACATATATGGCAAACACTACTTAGCAAACAAATCATTCATTGCACCATTCGCCGGCAATCAATATAATATGGAGCCAATGCAATCAATAAAATTTTCAAAGTAGTTCTTCTACCCTAACGTGATTGTAAATTGAGTGATGAGTTTATTAAAATCAAGAATACAATCATTACTTCATTTATAATTGAGATTAGTTAATTCCCACTAGTCTTTTGTTAGGTAACTAGTGGCTGGGCCTCCATATTGACCCCCTTTGTGGACAGTTTTGCACATTTTGATTTGATTCATGAATGAAATACTGTTATAATTACAAACAAAATTACACATATCGACCTATGAGAGTGAATTAGAATTGATTTAGTTATTTTTAGTGTGATTTCATATATTTTGATTCATTTTCATACATTTATAATGAATAAGTAATATTTATTGAATATAATCTTAATTTTTTTTGTAAACCATCAAATATTCTTAAATTCATTTAGTATTAACTCATCCAAATTCAAGTCCAATTAACTTACTAAGATACAGAGTTCTCCCAATATAAATATAATGTTAATGCCAAACAGTCACACTCCCATTTGAGGAAATTTCAAAAAAAAAAAAAAAAGCAAACAAAACTAAAGGTTGACTTAAAGATGAATATTAGAAATACTAAACTTAATTCTCATTCATATAACTGAGTACTAACGTGTCCAATGACTGAAATTCAAATCCTTGAATAGTCATCATAGTTAACTGACCACATGTGCTGCATAGGTTTTTTTTTTTAAAGCTTCGCGAAACAAACAAACGAAATTACATGATCAGATAGAGATCATGTGGCTCATGGATTCCATTGCTTGCCTTTTCACTTACGACCTCACAAGTTAAAACATTTTGGTTTTTTTTATATTGAATTTTAAAACTTTAAATTTCATTTAATATTTTCACAAAATTTTATTTTGTAACTAGTATAAGTTCAAAGTATCACATACCCTTAAATCAATGGTAAGGGTGTTAAAATTTACAGACATGACATTTAGTCTAATGTGATATGGTTACATTATTATTTAAATGCAAAATTTATATAGCATGCCACTAAAATTAGCGTGTTAGTGTATCATATTATTTAAATTTTATGTCATTATCTTCTATTTAATATTGTGTGACTTTTAGGATTGATATAAAAAAGAGTTAAAATTTTAGAACTATTGCAACTTTCTCTTATAAGAAGCTATCACGTAATCGCTCTTGCTCTCAATCCTTGTAATTACCTTGTAAAAGTTTATGAGAAATTATGAGGAGCTGATCGAGCGCAAACTTATTCATACTCCAAGCTAATCTGAGAACAGATTTAGAAAATTCATCTAGTTAAACAAACTTCAATGAGACCGAAGTAAGAGTTATAAAACGATGCATTCAAGTGGTGACACAATATTACTTAATAAAAATATAAATAAACAAATTAGTAATATTATATTCAACTTTATTAGATTTGTAGTGGGATTGTAAGATAGGAATGGGGAGTGATGCACATAGCTTAAGCACAAAATAATCATTAAGCATTACCTTCGATTGGTCTTGTTATATTATGTTCCTGGCCAACCTTATTAATTATCGCAAGAGATTCCTAGCGGATTTACAAGAAGATTGTGAATGTTAAAGGATAAGACTACTTACGAATCAACCTTTGTCACTGTAAATTTAACGGGTCTCCTCTATTATTAACTGAGATGCGTGGCCTAACCTACAAGCAGTTTGTTGAGATAGATAGAAATATCATATTCAAAATTTAAGAAAAAGAATAAATATATAAGAGATTAGTACTACTATCATATTAATTTAAATTTTCAGATTAAATATAAATTTATTGTTGTTATAAGTTCAACAAAAATTTTATATGATATCAGAATAAATTATTTTGTTGAGTCACAACTTGCTAAAACACAAGACCAAAGGAAGCTCCAATGTTAGTTCTTGATAAGTCCAAGATTGGAAGGAAAATGCCCACCTTGCAATAGTGATTTGAGACTGATAGTCCAACTTTAGTTGATTCCCTCATACCACTAGCGTATCAATTTACATTTTTACTTAGATATATATGAGTACATCACTCACTGAAAATTCTACACAGGTGTCACCTTTGCATCTATATATAGACTTTATCTTCTAGTGATCCTTCCACTCATAGCTCTCTCCTTCTCAAAACTCTCTCTCTCTCTCTCTCTGTAATCAAGAATTGATTGATCATCTGGAAATCATGAAAATGGGTTTCCGTTCTTCTCTGCTGCTCCTCTTCCTCTTCCTTCTCTTCTCCTCTTCCACGCTCAGCAGTGCAAGAAACATGGCAGCCATGGAAGGTAACTAGATATATTACAATTAAAGAGGAATTCTTTATTATTATTATTATTAGTACACTGCTATCAATCAACTGATTTTGCTATATATTTTATGACAGAGCACGTGGAGCTCTCTAATGGGGATTCAGAGATGGCCACTCATGACTTTGCTTCTGTAAGTTGTTCTCATAATCCTGCTAATGTCGGCGTTACCAGCCCTGCATGAGCTGGGGCCAGCCTGGAATTATACGTGTATATGTTCTAATTAGGTGTAGTTTGCAGCGGATGGGAAAGGAGACCTGCAAAGGAGGGGGATCAGAAGGAGGAGAAGAAGAGTGCTTGAGGAGAAGAACTGTCTCAGAAACTCACTTGGACTACATTTACGCTCAAACTCCTTAAGTCCTGAGGGCAGAGTCGACCCATTTTCCAATTCAGGATATTAAGCTATCATAATTACTAGACGAGAATAAAAGTTCAAATACGACATGCTTGCCTTCTATAAGTGGAGTCATCTGATGTAAACATGTGTTTGTATGTATGAATGTGTATTGGTATATGCACAACTATCATAATTTGTCTTGTTAGATTCCTTAATCTTGTCACTTGTTGGAAGACGTAAATATGCACTTCTGTATATATTGCATATAGATCTACACCAAAGTACAAGCTTTGCACCGTCAACCAGCAGCAACTAGAGGCAAAAGGAAGGGAAATCCCAATTTTCTTTTCCCATCTTAAATACAAGTAGAAGGATGTAAGATAGAGTTAAGCTCAAGAGATGTTTGGCTCACCGTAAAGTTGTTCAATTACAGGGAAAATAATAACTGTACACCATATTTTTCTTGTTTGGATGTAAACTGAGTTTAAGAATACTCGAACCAAAACCCCCTATTAAGAATTAGGCATTATGTAAGTGTGTATTTATAGATTTTAGAGAAACACCAAGGTATCAGCAAGGTGATAATGAAATTTACTTAAACAGTTAACCGCAACTTACGAAGTAGAAATCTGGAGTTAGAAATATCATCTCTATTATCACATGGAAGGAATCGGTAGTTCCATCTCACTTTTGAAATTTCAAGAATACTCTTTATATAATTGTTTTTCTAATAGGAATATAAGGGTCGAATATTCTCTAACCGGAGGTTGGTGTTAAGAGACTAGATTTTATTCTTGATTTCACTGTTTTACATTCATCAATATCTTTACAGAACACATATTGGACAGAGGGCAAACAATAAAAGGAAAGTGAAAATCGCCCAAGAAATTTCCTAACCTAAGGCAGAAAAATTAAGGAATGAATACAAGGTAAATATATAATGTACAGTAAATATCTTCATGTACAATAAATAACCTCAATACTCCCTCTCAAGTTAAAGCATATATGCCACAAATGCCCAACTTGCCAAGAAGAAAGTGGTGTCCTAAGGGCTTTGTGAATATATGTACTAGTTGCAGTTTGGTATGGACGTTAAAGGTGGCCACTTTCTTTGACTGGATGTGCTCTCAAATAAAGTGGCAGTCTATTTTAATATGTTTGGTTCTCTCATGAAAAATTGGGTTGGTCATGATATATGAAGCCGCTTGATTGTTGCAATAAAGTTGCATCGGTTCACTGACTTGAGCATTATGTGAGGACAATAGACAGTGCAACCGTAAAAGCTCACAAGTCGTTGCTGCCATTGATCTATACTCTACCTCTGCAGATGAACGTGCAACCATTGTTTACTTCTTTGTTTTCCATGAAACAGGGCATCCACCAATCATAGTAAAATATCCGTGTCAATGATCTTCGTGTCACTGGACAGCTTGCCCAGCCCACGTCACAATACACACCAATAGTGAGTGATGTAGCACGCCTTAGTAGCAATCCTTGGCCAGAATTATTCTTCAAATATCGCAATCCTTGACAGATATCTATGCTCAGGCTTCTTATAACTTATCAGCCTCCACAGAAATACTATGCAATTCTTTCTTCCGCTTCCTTAGACACTCAGGTCACGTTGCAACCATTATTGCCGACATAAAAAAACGTGCCAACCCTGTGAAATGCCTCCAATTAACAAGCTGCACTAAGAATCCCAAAGAGGAATCACCACCAATATTCACCCCACTATCCCTCCCTCGTTGGGACAAGGAAATGAGAAAATGGTTCATGAACCGGGAAGGCAGAACTTGCGGCATCTGAACCCTGACTCAAATGCAAGCCATGAATTCTATATGTGGACCACTAGGCACTCCACTGATAAGTGCATCCATTTAAGGCACAGAGCACAAGATCTTATTGACAAAAACCATCTTGTCTTCAATTCTATAAGGTACCTGACTGTTCACGCTAATCCTTTCCCAAACCACTCCAATGGATGGGTTATCAGCACCATCACTTCAAACTTGATCGACCGTGTACCTACAAAGACAACTTGCGTAGCCCCTGATGGACCTTCTGTGGCTCTCGTAGTGATTCAACCACCTGCACCATTTTTCTACACAAACGATTAGGGGGTTCCATGGATCTATGAGGCAAGAGCGATTGTGTCCAAGGAAGATAAGGATGTTCTTGGGATAAATCGATCTGGGAGGTGTGAGGTAGTCTTAGATTCTCAAAGATAAAGGTAAGGGTAAGGCTACAGAAGCAACTGTTGATGATATGCCGAAAAGAAGGTTATCAGACAAAGAACTAACAAACTTGGTGAAAATGTTAAAAGCCAACCAGTATAAGATCACAGAGCAGATGAGTAAAATCCCCGCTAGCATTTCTCTTCTCGTGCTCCTACAGAACTCGAAGCCACACGGGGAGGCACTACTAAGGGTGCTGAAGAAGTTAAAGTCCCCAAGAAGGTTTACTCTTAACAGGTTGAGGTGGTTGGAGTTCATCTTCTTTAACTAGTCTCCTTCTCACAGAAGCTGAGCTTTCCTCTGAATGGAACGGTTAGGTCAAACCACTGCTTTGACATGCAATAAATAAGGGTGAAATTGTTACATTCTTGCAGGAAATCCATGGGAGCTTCAAAGAAAATCTTGCTCTAAATTATAATAAGAAGACTTCTTACTCAAAGAATCAGCTCATCAGCTTGAACCAGAAGGAGAAAATGCTCTATTAGTACTGATGTAGTATGGAAGGATCAAATCACTTCCATAGTAGGAGTTGTACAAACCCATGGGGAAATCATTATGTCCTGGGTTAAAAAAGAGATCACCTTATCACCTTTAATATCTGAAACACATGCCATTTCTCAAGGGAATCTCGCGGGTAAATCAAGAAGGATGGAGAGGTACTCAGGTGGCTACAGATTCAGTAATAAAACTCTCAGCCATTTATAATGATGGAGATATGGTATGGAAGGAAAAAAAATAGTTTTTTTATGACACAAGGATGTTGCTGGATTTTTTTGGTTATATTGTATGTAGTTAGATGATTAAGAATAACAACAGTAAAGCACATGCACTAGGACGTGGTATGTTTTTTGTTGATGGACATTTTGTTTATGCCTTTCTAGATATCCCTGTTTGATTAAGTCATGAATAATATAGAAGTGATTATCGAAAAAAAAAGGTCAGTTGGTTTATCGGGATAAACTTTTTAGGAATCGAGTTGATGAGTCTTCTACAAGAGTTTGATGAGCCTCAGCTTGGTGATCTCCATGTGGTCTGATCATATCCACTCGAATCCGGTCAAACCTTATCCATTAAAGGGGAAAAATATATCCATTCAGGGTCGGGCCACCAATCGCACCTCCCCTACACAAATGATCGAGATGAGTTATATTATATATGTATGCACAAGTGGTTATTCTCTTAAAAATCATTTCAGCTTCACTTCCCCCATCAATTCGAGTAAAACTTTCTTCCATTCCCCAACAGAGCTCTTACGAACTCTTCGATTAGGGGTTACAACATAAAAAAAAACAAGCACAATCCAATTCATGGTAATACACTTTCCCATTTACACATTTGCCAAATTTTGCAACGGAGTAACGCAAAGAAAATTTGACAAAGGGAAGATGCACTACCAAGTTACAACCTACAATCACACGTCATAAATATATTTCTTGATATGGGGAGCAAAGTGCTCCATTATTGCCCTGTGCGTCCAATTTATGGTTGGTTGATCACTTTGTCTCTCATTTTATCCCAGTTTTTTCCCGTCTTCGAGTCTTGACTCAAGTAATAGCTCTTGAACTACTTCTAAAAGGGCTTTACTTAGTGCTTTGCAGACTGGGACTATGTTTGGCTGTGAGTGTTTGTGTTTGCCCTGAAAGGCCTAAAGAAAAATTTTGTAAATGTTTGCTGTTTTAACCGGGTAGTTAAGGGAGAATAATTAAGGTCTTCTGCATCCATGGGTTCGAACCCCGCAGCCAGCAGACCGCTCTTTCTTCTTTTTTTTTTCTTTTTTTTTACTGAATAATACATTATATTACTCTAATTTCTAGAATCTGAAAGTCACATACATTAATTTTTTTATTTGAATTATATACATTTTAAAATAATTATTTTAGTTATATATATATTTAACTTTTTAAAATAGTTTAAATCTTAATTTTAATGATTTGATAATATATTATTTAACAATATCACATGATAATTATTTTTTGTTATATTATTATTATATTATTATATTACATTGATAAGTCGTTAAAATTATAATTCATATATAAAGTTGAGATGTCATTATTTTCAACTGAAGAACTTCTCTGGCTGAAATTATCGCTGAGAATCTCTTTGCCCGCCAGGCTCCCTGCATGTTCTATGAAATCCTTATTGATTTTTTCCAAAAAGTAGAAATATCGGGAGTCAAGTCAAATATCAAAGTTTTATTCCTAAAGTCCCAAAGATTGTATAATGGCCGGGCAGCAACTATTCGAAAAATTCGCATGTCTAACAGATTGACTCTAAAATGAGAGGGTGGAGGACAAATCTAATTTACAAGTTAATTATTTTGCATGAGAACCAAAACGATCAATATTTCAAAACTTCCAACGCAATTCCCTAAAAGTGACATGATTAAAGAGGCAATTTATGAAAAGATGAACTTCTTCATCGAAGCAGGAATTATACTAGGGGCAAGGATTGCCCTATTTTGTAGACCAGGGAAGGGCCAAGTTCACAAGCCTCATAGGAAGACTTTTATGTCTTTCATTAGTTCTTGGTTTCCAAAGATTTGTCCGGTTTATGTTATTTGTTACATTGTCGGTTTGAAATCTATTGCTTTGATCTAATTTATAAAAGAAATTTACTGTAAATTTGCCCTTTGAATCAGGTAGCCAAATGAAATCATCAAGGGAGCTCACCCCTTCCAAGTCAATGTGGAGTATGTTTCTTATCGTACTGTCTGCAAAGAGGGCTTTCAGTAGATTCATAGTCCATCCTTGGGTTATCAAGAATCAGGTGTTTGATCTTCGAGTCAAGGTCTAGAAAGATGTGACAAAATTTGGTACTGTTTAGGTACAATACAAAAAACTGTGTTTAGACCCATATTTTTTAGTTGATTGCGAGATTAGACAATGCCAACATAGCACAAAAATAAATTGTGCCATGGCCCAAAAAAATATTTTGGCTCAAAAGTAAAAAAATAAATTTTAAAATAAAAAGAAAATTATAGAATAATTATACATATATAATTATATTTTAATATTTTATTAAAATTAATATAAAATTTAAATTAATTAGTCAATCATATTATAAAAATTTTATTTGAAAATATAAATTATCTAAATTTATTTTTAAAAAGTAATTATTTTTACTATTCATACCAAGTTTGGACCGCCCAAAACATGAAATATTCAGACCTGTGTTGGGATTTTCGGATCGCTTGAAATGGTGAGTCGTGTTGGTATGGCCCGATAATAGATTCGTGTTGTGCTATCCCAAATTGCTAGCTCTAGGTCTAGACAAACAAAAGTATCCTCCGCCTCTTCTATTTTGATCCATGCTTCTTTTTTAATGGTATTTTTGCACATTTGAAGTCCCTACTATATATGAGATTGCTTGTTCTAGTTTTATATTTCAAATGTGAGGAAATTACCATATTTTTCCTGCATTAATTTTGATGCAAGTGGTTTGGGCTTGCATGTCAATGACCAAGCTGTTTGAGCTATAATAGACATGTTTACACCTTCAGTCTTTGCTGAAGCTGAAAACCATCCCCCTTGAGCATTTTGGTCTACATACCTCATTCCAAGACGGAGGTGAGGAATAAGCTCTCTGTCCTTGATTCTTTTCCCATCAAAAGTTTTCTCATGATACTATTCATTTTATTAATTATATTTCGAGGTATAATAAACAAAGACATAATATAAATGGGTAAGCTACTGACTACTGAGTTAATTATCAACAACGGAGTGATAAGCGACCAGCTCTTATCATTATCAAATCAAAAAAAAATTTTCCACTCCACTAGAACCTCTTCCGGCACCCTCATGCCATTTTAATTTTCATCGAACATCAATAGAACCTTGCTTCACCTAAAAGATAGAAAAAGAGTGTCTTTTATATAATGGATTGTATAGAGCAAATCTGTTGATCTGCAAGTTTATAATGTAAAAGTTGTAGCATTCCGTAAACAGAGCAGCCACATGTTAGTGTCGGATGCCAAGTGATAACAAGTGTCCCACAACCTTGTAGCGTTCTAAGTAGTCAACCGATCATCATCCGGCAGATGCCGTAGCTGTCATTTTAAGTAGTCAATGTGTACCCAATATTTGTACTCTGATAACTTGGCAAAATACACATTCCTTCTCTATTACTCTAATACATATTCGCCCCAATTCCTGAGCCTCCTTATTTAGCTCTGTGTTGATTCATACACAAATAACCCTCAAAAAGTTTTCAAGCGTCTTTAATCCTATGTACTTATTCAATATTTCCCGTGGTATCCCAAAATCAGAAGTTTATAGCATTAGCATGAAGTAAATTATCTGAGCGAATCAGGATTTTCTCGTGATTGTCCTTAACAAATGTTGGCACCAACTGCAGGGACTCCCAATTGCAATAGTGCTCCTTCCATCTCTTGGAAAACTATTGACAGAAAATATAACAGGACACTTGAAGAAACATCATATACACATATCATGTCCACAACCATTGGTGCTAAGGATTTGAGTTAGACAATAACCTGCTCCATTACAGCTACAAATGGATGCCAAGAAATGGTCTTTTCTTCCTTGACAAATTCTACACTCAACGAAGATTCAATTTAGAGTGATGAGTTGTGATCCTGGGAACAGCAGTCCAAGCAAAGTAGTAAGGTTAGCTCAGAAGTTCTCTTGTTATTTACTCATAATTATTTACAATTGCCTTGGTCTGATCAAGATGAGCAATATCCCATCTCTTATCTGCTGCCAGGGAATTCGAATTTGTGTTTTTCCCTTCAATACACGAGATGCTTGGCATGCATGTTTTGTTGTTCTGAAGCCTGAGGCTATTTTGTAAAAATATAAGGTCATTCACCCTCTCTGCTCCTAATGATACATCTCTGTGTCCCCAGATGTCCTGGGACACACCTAGAGTTGAATTCTGACTTAAAACTCTAATAGCCAAAGTCTGTAAATTTGGAGTCTCAAACCCAAAATTCTCCCACCACGCGACTGGGTCCATTTTGTCCCTGCAATCAATTGCGTCTGCTTCCCCAAGCGAGCCTTCTAGTTGCCAGTAGAAACTGAGTTCCTCTCTTAGAACCCTTCTTGCAGTACTCTCAATCTCGCATCTCTCCAGCACAGCTTTCCAACCCTTCATTACAACTTTATCCTTGTTTTGACTTCTTCCAAAGAACCTTGGGTTCAAGATGTATCCCACTGCATGGAGTGGAGAGAACAGCTCATCCCATCTTCTAGCTATTAATGCTTCCAATTGACTTAACATATCACCATCAATTCCAGCATTAGTCCTTGCAAATTCAAGTGCCTGAACACGGAAATCATGAACATCACCCATTGTTGATTTTTCTATATTGAAAGTAGACAGTAGAGTTACAAAGGGATGGCACAGCTGCATGAGAAATTGAGCCCTGGTCCAAAACTCATCCCCAAGGATAGCAGCTTCAATAGTAATGTTCTGGTTCACTGTGAGTTTCCACCTTTTCCATTCTTCACTTAGAACTACTTCACGAAGAGCTTGCTTTAGCTCAAAAATCCTCTGCAGCCCTTGATAAGAGGCCATGAAACCTACAGGAAGTGTGCCATGAGTGCTCCCTGCTAGGTTTTCTTGGGTGAGCACACATGAAGAATGGTGCTGATATGCAAGTAAATAATGCTCAATGTCCTTGGAGCATGAAAAGATTGGCTTTAGACTATCAAGCTCAGCTATTTCCTCCATCAAAACATGAATAGAGCTCACAGTACAAGTACACCAGAATATATGAGGAAACCTCGCAAACAATAAGGACTCCACAAGTTTAGTTTCCTGGCCGAGATTCGAGATTATCTGAACCACGTTGGTGGGTCCCACTTCAGCAATCACACTGCCCAGGATGCCTGCAAGCACATTTTGCATATTATCACCACAGTTTATCCCATCATTTATATCGAAAGATTTCATGAAAGCCAGTCCTCTGTGTCCCCCAATGAATATCTTAACTTGCAAGCAGCTTGTTGTCCTGTCTAGTCTGGTTAAACACGATATTGAGCAGCCTGTGTGGGGCCAGGGCTCCTTAATAAGAGCCACGGACTTCTCAATTCTTTCCTTCTCTCTGCTTAGCAAGGAACCCAAGAGCATATCCATCGAAGGGAGCTCATACGAAGGCCCAAAAGTTGCTATGGCATTTGTCATTTCCTGGAAGTAGGGGGAATTAATGGCACCGATACTCATCCCCTCTGCGTAGAAGAATCTAGCCACAAGATCATCTACTGCTTCTTTACCTACTGCATTCTGAATGGAAAGATGACAATTCTGTGAGTTCTTACCACGTTTGCAAAGATTCTCACCTTGAGAAGACACTCTTTTCTTCTTCTTCCGAGAAAGCCGCTCTTCTTCTAGGACCTGAAACGCTTCCCTCAGAGACCGATCTATTGCTGGGCAACTCTTGACCCCAACACCAGTGAAGCCGAGAAGGTGTGCCCTCACACGGGAATAGGAACCATTGTACCGTGAGTTACAGTGATTGCATTTCCATCGTTTGGTACCACTTCCTCGATCAAACCCACCAAACACACTCACCTGCTTCCATCCCCACTTATCTGATTCTGTTGGCATCGCACTTCTGTGCCCAAAATCTCAACAACACCACCAAACAGATAGAGTTAGCTCCATGATTAAATTTACAGAAAGCATGGTCATGTTCTGCACCTAAAACACGACCAATCAGGAGCAATCTCACCGTTATCGCACAAAAGAAATACCCCTAATTGATACATGAAAAGATGTGTTGGACTATCCCTGTTTTCTCCTTCGTAAGGGAGATAGAGACTAGTCAACTAAATTATACTTATAATTAAACAAGCAGATCACAAATGACAAGATCGACATCTACTCGCAATAAGCTTGTTTACGTTCTAATGCCCAAAAATTAAGGGCTTCCGATACAACAAATGGTACCTGGATACAAATTTGATCCCCCAATTACCACTCACCGCTTCCAAAATCTCAGATTAGAGTTCGTCCGGAGAAACGGCCATTAACGCTCATCAGCGCTAACTGAACCGATAATGCACAAGAGATCATGAGCACAAAATGCGTAGAAATGGAGCTCGCCGCAGCCAATCTCCAGATCGATCAAGAGCAGGAATAGTATAAAAGTTATGGCATTTACCTGAGAAGTAAGAAGGCGCAGACCCTTTGTCGAAACCCGGCGTTTCGTTTGAGGGCTTTATCGATGATATCAGCTACTAGAAGAAACCCCGACCGACCCGTTTTTTTTTTTTGTACATTCGATTGGGCTTGCCGTTTTTCCTCCGTTTCTGTCGACATTTCGGAGTGTTTGGCTGCGGATATAAGGTATCCTTGGGCAGAAATAGCACAGTTTAGCGAAATGGAAATCGTGGAGCCCGTTTGGCCCATTCCTGGGGACGGAAGAAGCTAGGACAAGGGGATGCATATATACCCAAAAACTGAACCGAACCGAACCGAATTAAAGCAAAATATAACTGAATAAATCAACTTGGTCCTTTAATTTTATGATTTTATATCAATATTAACTCCGGTCAATTACTTAGTATGATTAGCTTGATTGATTATCATTAATTGAGCAAAGCTATTCTACTAAGTGGCCATTAAATAAATAGTTAATAGTTGTAACATGCACAAATTTTTTCTGATTTTATGGAAGAAAAAAGAAGTGATCAATTAGCGAGCATCACAAAATTTGATGCATTTCATGTAATAGGGTTATGTAGTCCTACATTTTAATAAATATCTTTTCCCTTAGAAAAGTAATAATTTTATATATTATATCATATTTAGTATGTCATTTTATATTTTATCAAAATTACTAATATGATGCTATATTTTTAGTGACATAGTTGACTATTGCTAAGGTGACACTGCCACCTTTCACCTAATATTAAAATGTCAATTTTGCCCCTCACCATTCTTGTTAAAATCAAATAGACCTTCCATGGTCACCGCCTACTCCCATCCTCCTCACCCCAGGACCACCTGCCTTCTCCTTCCCCATGGCCACTTTTCTCATCTTCATCCCCATTCCCCCATGGTCGCCTTCCTGTTCCTCCTCCTCCCACTTCCATGGCTGACATTGACCTCGTCATCTTCATCCCATTGCATGGTTGCCACTTCCTCCTTCTCCATCCCCCATGGACGCCCTCCTCCTCTTCCTCCTCCCACTCCATTGAGACTTTTCAATATTTTCTCATCATCCAAGCATTTCTATGAACATCAAACCAAATGAAAATAAGAACCCCTTTAAATATAGAGGATTAAGAGGAGGAAAAGGAGCAGGTGGAGAGAGGCCATAGGGAGATCGAGGAAACGAGTGGCCATGAGGGGACTAAGGGAGAAAGGAGGAGGTGGTATTGGTGCGCATGAGGGAGGGAGGTAAAGGAGGACATGATGGGGAGGGAGGAGACGGCGGCCGTTGAAGCATGAGGAGGTGGGGAGAAGAAGATGGAGATGACTTTACACGTATAAAGATCGAGTTTTACATTGAAGAAGAACGATGAGCCGCAAAATTGAAATTTCAATACCAGCTAGTGGCAAACATTTATGTCTTTTTGGCTATTAAACCCTAAACAAAAGAAAACATAAATTCTTAAAGCTAAATTGTTAGTGAAGGTGTGTCTAAGAAGAAGGGAAACATTTAGAAAGAAAAACATAATGGCAAGTCTATCAAACCCAAAAAAAGGATCAAAAAGAAAAGGGGAAAGAGAAAGTATTTAAGAATGGGACCTACTTCAATGGCTATTGCAAAAGGAACTACAAGTTTTACCTTGTAAAGATGAATTAAAAGAAGACTTTTGAAAAATTTTCTCATGTGCATTCATTTATTGATTTTAATTTATCTTTAAAATAATTTATCTAATGTATATTAGATATCAAATATAGTTATCATATATGCAATTTATTGCAACGCTCAAGAAGAAGTGGATTCTAAAACAAAGAGGAACACATCTACAAGTGGACAATGGAGCAAGAGTTACAACATTAGAAGTAGGGACCTTTTATTGAAGTTTGCCATTTGGCAAGACTATTAAGTTCAATAATTGTTGTCATGTTCCAATTTTCACAAAGAATGTTATTTTTGTTCCTTTGTAACTTGAACAATAACAAGCAATAAATTTGAGGGACAATGGTTACTCCATATATTATTATAATGAATTCAATGAAACTAGAAAGGTTGTCAGTGGCTTGATAGTTGTATATATTAATGATAATGTACTTCATCAACCAGATAAAAGAAAAAGAAATGATTAGAACATCACATATATTTGATATTTAAGACTTGGCCATATTAATGAGAATTAGATTATAAGTTATGCAATGATAGGTATACTTTGGCCAATATAATTATAAATTACTTCCAACTTATGAGTGTCTCAAAAAGAGGATGATTAATTCTTTATTTATTGGATATGAAAAAAGGTAACAAAATTGTTAGAGCAAGTTTACACTAATTTTTGTGTGGTAATAAAAACTAAACCCTATAAAATTTGTAAATGATTTGTTTAAGCTTGAATACATGTATTTAATGAAATATAAATGTAAGACCTTTGACAAGTTCAAGGAATGTCAAATGGAAGTTGAGAAATGAACTAATGAAGAGTATTGAAGTACTTCGATCAAATTAAGATGATGAATACCTAACTAGAGAGTTTTAAAATTATCTCAAAGGAAATGAAATAATTTCCAAGTGAACTCCTATTGGGACTTTGCAACATAATAGGGTAGCAAATAAAAGAAATTGCACTATATTAGTTAATGCGATTGATGTCTTGTGCTTTAGTGATCTCACATTTCATTTTTGGGATATAACTTGGATATTGTCATATATCCTTAGAATAAGATTCTATCTAGTATCAGATATGGGATGTGGATGGGTAAGAAACCAGATCTTAGATACTTTAATATTTGGGGTTGCTCAACTTACATAAAAGTAGAAGATCTGAATAAATTTGGTAAAAAAATCTATAAAATGAAGATTTATGGTTTATTATAAAGAAAAGAGTATGATATTACTTTTATTCTTTTACTAAACAAAATATGTTTGTTAGAAGATTTTCTACTTTCCTAGGGAAAAAGTCTATTTTGGGTAGTAAGAGTAGAATGATTATTGAACTTGATGAAATTCTCAATACACATTTAGTCTTGTATCAACCTATGGAAAAACAATATGTTAACTCATAATCAATCCACTTATCATAACCTTCTAAATCTCATCATAAATCTACAAGATGGCATAAAATACCTTAGAAGTTGGATTTGGCCGTTGAATCATGAATGTGAATGATCCACATGAAGTTGAACCCACAATCAATCATGTATCATGAATGTGGATGATCATCATATGGATTTTTTGTGGGTGCACTTGTGAGTATCACTCCCATTGAGTGCAAATGAATCCGTAAAAGAATGATCATTTGTCTTGCTACAGAACAAGCGTATAGTCTCTACTAATAGAACTGGATGCCAAAATAGTAACCAATGTATTTTTTTTAACTTGATAATATGAATCATCCACTTATTTTGATTATTTTGGAATGCACGAAATTTAGTCAGGAGTTCCAAGACTTTCTTGTAAGATACATTTATAGGGACGTCATTAGGTCGGCGGATCTTCTCAGAAAGCAACCCATTCGATACCAACTTCTTTGACTATTCAACCAGCAAGTGAAGGTTTACATTTACTACTGTTAATGTGGATAATGCCTTCACTACTTATGCTAGCAAACAAAAGAAGAGCTGGGGCCGGGCCCAGTGGTGGACATTTGAGAAAGTCGAGTTGTTGGGAATTCTGGATCAAAGAAGAGGCATATCAACATATGGTGCGGAAAAACCCAAATCGATATGGGATGATTTTGATTGCTCACTGAACATTTTGCTTTTGGACTCTCCTACAAGGGAGGTATCATATGTTTTAATAGGAGACTTAATAGGACTGACACTGTGAGAGTAGTGTTGAATAGTATGTTAAGTATCTCAGTTAGTGAGGTTATTTACTTTCCCGATGAAGAAAAGATAATCTGCCGATCAAGAGAGCTACAGGATAGGGCCCGTCCACCCTTAAATTCTCAGCACATCATGTGCTTATTAAAATTCTCATTGTGCTGGGCCCAAATACTCAAAGCCCAATCCGGCAAAACGCTGATACTCTTCGGTGGTTTCTTCTACGGCCTTGACTCTGACAGGATCTCAATTCTTTCCCCTCTCAAGCATACAGACGGAAGCCATCACTCTCTTTCTCCAGCTCCACACAATCCTTGAATTGTACTGTAAGTCATCATCTGTTCTTCCAAACGATGAAGCTCTCTTCATTGAAACTCAATCAATCCGCAATTTTGGCATGATAACAGTGGACTCCACTCTCGAGTTTGAGAGAATCGATGTCGTTGATTGTGCGTAGGTTTGGATTAATTGTAGCCGTAGGCCACGGATTAGAGTTCCTATTTTGGTTCAGCCCGATTACTTCCTCACCTGATACCATGCTTCCTTCACTGGACAGCTTGTACGGTCAATTAGATTGATAATTTCAATCGATTGTCACTTCTACTTTCGGTTATAGATCAATGGAGTTACTTTTATTTTCGAGTGTGTGAGCTTACCGAATATGATTATTTTATGGTTTGCTGGAGGAGCTTTGTTGTGAGTGTCGAGTTCCTGATGATTCTAGTCGTTGGGTCAGTGACCAGCAAATTGATTTGGTAGGGATGGCGATGAGGATTGCTGCGAGATATGTATCCCGAAGGCTCTCAAGCAGCGGAAAGATTCTTAGTGAGGAGGAAAAGGCTGCCGAAAATGTATACATTAAGGTAAATCATGAAATTGTTTCCATTTTCCCCCCTAGTTTCCGATCAGTTCTTAGAGGGTTGCTTATTTGCAATCGTAATTTGTTCATACTCAAATCTCTACGAAAAATACATTCTTGCAAAAATTACTATTTCACTTTTAATTTTATATAGATATTATGTATCAGTAACTTCAAGATAGTTTCAAGGGTAATGGAGGTATTTGAGACTGCATTATTTGCCACCTTTGATAGAACCGGCGTAGTAATGTTGGGATCAAGAGACGAACTTTAGCGACATTTTTTCTGATGCTCTTTTTGTGTAGCTGATATGAACATAGACTTGCATATCCAAAAACAAAAATGAAAAGATATGAACATAGAAATATAATATATCAAATTTACCTAATGATGTACTAATCTCCTGGCCTGATGTCCGACTCAATTTTCATCAAACCCCTGCTACATGGACTCTCCAATTATGTTCATCTTCAATCACATTGACTGTATTACCTTTCACTGAAGTAGCTGTAAAATGTATTGCTGTAGAAAATGGAGCAGGAAAAATTGGAGAAGCTTGCACGCAAGGTACGATGAATTTGAGATTAGTGTACTGTCTTTCTTAATCCCCAGCTCTCAACCAGAAAATACTTGCACTGCACGTTTTCCCTTGCTATAGTTGCATCAGTTTCAAACTGTCTTTCTACAAGATGCTCTTTAATCTATTTGTTTCAAATTGTGTCATTCAATAGTATGCAATCGTTACTCTTTGCAGCAGTAAGAGGATGGAATTCGTATGGGGCTAATCTGGGGCGATAGTCAGAGTCTTGCTTAATTTATAGTGAATTTAGTCAGATTTAAATGGTCAAAAATCATTGGGAAGATTGCATAGTGTTTGCTCGATATGTCTTGGGTGATATTGGTTTTAACATTGGCATGTCGATTGACCTACTTCAGTCCATTCTGATGTCCTTTCTGCTCCAGGGGCCTAAACAGGAAGCAGCTGCGGGCTTGAGCGGTGGCTCTATCGCTGACACAAAACCAAGTGGCTCCTCGGCATCAGGAGCCTCAACCGATAAGTACAGGAATTATGCAGTCTTGGCGGGTACTATTACTGCCCTTGGTGCGATTGGGTGGTATCTTAAAGCAAGCAAGAAGAAGCCTGAAGTTCAGGACTGAAACACGTAGGAGTTAGGACCCAGCATTCTCTACTCAAAACTGTAAGCAGGCTTCACATTATTTCATTCTCCAACTATCACTACACCATTCGGAGGGTTGTATTTCACTCTAGTTTTAAGCTTACTATGGCTTTTTCGATGATACCTGCCACTGCTTTTCTTTTCCTTTTTTTATCCTTAATCAACGCCACTGCTTTTCTTTCAAATTGATGTATGTGTCTTTCTCCGCAGACATTTCCATTGAATCAGGTATAAGACTGTAATTAAGTCACATTTGACGTGCATTTAGTGCGATTGGGCTTCAAACGGAGCACATGAAATTTATTTGATATCACGGTACGACACCCACAAGACCCTAACTAAATAAAGAGTCAGACCCAACGATAGTATTCGCAATACAAGAGCCATCTGAAATTAGGGGTTCCAGTTTCTGGGGCTCGTAATGACAGAATTTCAAGCACCTGTAAGCTTCCTGGCTAGGACAAGTTTTGCAATAATTGCTCCGACCACTGCGGCAACAGCAACAGAGACTAAAATTGTCGAGTTGATGCTCTCCGTATGGCCGCCTTTCTCCTTTTTCGGCTGACCAGCCATCTCCTCTTTGCCATCTTTTCCTACCTTCCGCCTCACGTGCGCTTCCTTCCTCAGGGAACCGTCTTCCCCAACTGTCTGCCTCACTCGCACTTCATTCTGCATGGTCAAAACTCGAGCTGATTCAATGTTTCGTACCAGAAGGAACTGGGGCAATTACTTAATTAATAAGCATCTGAACTTTTACCTTCATCTGCCTGGAAGTGATGAACTCGGGGGGTTGAGACCTCACTTCCAGGTCATTGTTGAGCGAAGGAACTGTTTCCATGGTCGGAAATGGCTCATCGAGGAACCCCGAGGTGTCGTCTCTATCCGGTTCCAGCGTGTTCTCCATGTATGCTTCCTCGTACCTCCACCACCGGATCAAGATTCTGCTGAGATAGCAAGCAAGTTCTTCGAGGAAATTAAGAAAAGAAAACAGGTGGCAGACGATGTACCTCCTACCGTTCTACAGCAAACCTCGTAAGTTTTGCTGACGCACCACGTGGTTCCTACGTGTCTGACCATGCCCTGTACATCTGTTGCCCCTGTAAGGAGAAATTAACCCCCAGGTCGTAAAATTTTATTTCTATATATTATTTATTTCATCTGAGTTCTTTCCCCCCCTTTTACTGACGTGCAGTTGGCCCCTAACGATCATGTGATGAACCATCTTCAGAGAGCCGTGCAGATGGCTAAAGAAGTCGAGACCTTGACCTACCACTAGCTCAAGAGGACCAATAAACGATGCAACAAGCCCTTGTAACCATACCACTACCTAAGGACTCTCTCAACCTCGCCACCACTAGAACTCAGTTAAGGTGGGCTTGGAACACGAGGAGGAGCTTCACCATCAACCCTCTTACGTACTTACGTGTGCCTTTCTAAAGATGCATCTGACCTAGATCGTATCTTCAGGGATAGTGCATGGACTCTTAGGGATGCTCATTAATGTCTAGAAAAGTGCACTGTAAGCCTTCCTCTGGAAAATATCAAACTAGATATGCAAAGGTTTTGGATTCAAATTAGGGGCCTTCCCCCTGAGTTTATTAAACTCAAGCCTCTTCACCTGCGCCACATGCATCCATAAAAGGCAGAGTCCAAGATAGAACCACAGCGCCCACAGTGAAGACTCCATCGTGTCTGTAGGATCGAGCTATGACTTGATATCTCAAGTGATCCACTTTCATATCTGCTAAAAACACGAAAAGGAAATTATGTTATCATGTCAGGGTCTTTAATCCTCTAACTATTGGGGCATCCGATTTTCCTCGACAGTTCCAAACTGGGACATTTCAGGTGAAGTTGGGGATATGTGTTGGCCCACCAGCTCAGCCTCTTTTACAGGAGCAGAATGAATTTTCAGGAATTTTGGCATGGGACTTTGACTGATTTTTGAAAGATTAACTGAAATAGTTTGGACGGAACTGGGATCAGCTATAACGGACTCAGTTGTTTCTGGAAAATGGGAAGGAGAGCTTTCAAGGGCCTGAATAGAAAAAGGATTGATCCCCATGTCTTTTCTAAAATCATCTACGTATTCCTTCCAATTTCAATTACTAGTTTTTCAAGGAGGGTAGAACAAGTGGATCTAAAGGGAGTTTCGAATTGAAATTTTTAGAGAGAAGACAATCAATCGAATGTGCCTTAGTTGATTCTTGCTTCAATAATCCTAGCATTGAAAGCTTCACACAAATCATTCTCAATTGTGTCACAATTTACAATAGGATGAAAAAAGGCCATACACCAATGCCTTTGGTCAGGCCTTTGCAGTAGGTCATCATAGGCCTTTAAAGACATTTTCTGCAAATTTTCCACATGCATCCTGAAATATGCTTCAGTGTTAGACTTGGCAATTATCCAAAATATTCAGACGCTTCCAGGTCAGTAAACCCAACTGTTATAGTGCCGATCTGACCCACTTCCAAATTGATTTTGATTGGGTTAATTTGACCAGTAGACTGAATTTTCAGGTTCGTTAACGATGCAAAATAAGACTGATATTTTTGCCTTGGCAAACTCAGGTTGAAAAGCAAGCACAAATTGATCCGACTCAAGCAGGGCTGTCATAATAATTTCTTAGTGGAATGACGTCATTTGAGGAATTAAATCTGGTCCATGGAGCACATTTCAGTCGAATGACTTCATAGTTAAAGAGCAGTTTAAACTTTCCTGACAAACAAGACCACATAGATAGTGAAAGACAGATATCTCTTCATATTTGAAGAAAATCTAGAGCTTTTGGCCAGAGTTGTTAGTCATAAAACCATGTCTCAGAGGATGTGCAAATATTTTGCCTGATTTTTGTTAGAAATAATATATTGATAATCTCGGATATCATAGAAAATGATAAAAAAAGAGGAATTCATGACACAAAATCATAATGCAAGAAACAGGTTAATAAAAAAAAGAATCGTAGAAGAATAGTAATAATTAAAAAATTATTGGATGTGTTAAGACGACATGTCGATTGTCTCCTAAAACACAATGATTTGAGAAGTAGAAGCTTGCACTAAACTCCAAACTCTAATGGCAAACCGGAATAAAAGTTGAACAACAAGAAAATAGTAAAACTAGAAAGTATATGCATATTCGGTTTGGGAATGTTGTAATTCGACTTTGAGCCAAGTGGTCAATATATGGTGTGAAGTGTGGGAGACAAAGGTTAATGGCACTTGGGTTATTACTACCTGTTAATGAGCATTAAGTAGCTCTTAATGGTATGCCCATTAATCCGACCCTCAATGGGGTTTAAAAGATCATCCTTCACCAGAGGAAAACACATATAGGAAAAAGTAAAATTCGAGCAAGTCCTGGAACCGTTGCTCCGGAGCTGCATTCGTGTGCGTAGGTGCGTACCGCACACAAGTTCGCCTCAGCCCTATTATTACCCATTAACGAGCATTAAGTCGGCCCTTAATGGGCAACCCATTAATCTGACCTTAATGGCGTTTAAAGGGTCATTCTTCACTGGAGAAAAAATACATATAGGAAAAAGTAAAATTCAGGCTAGTTCGAGACGCTGTTGCCCCCGAAGCCACATTCATGTGTGCAGGTGTGGCCCGCACACAAGTTCATCTCAATTAATTTGAGAAAACAGCTACTTAGACCGATAATTGGTCTGCAACCCTATTGAAATCTTGTCCTAATTACATCATAATAGACATAAAACCTATTAAATATACTAAAAAAGGATTTGATACAATCGCATAACTTTTAGCCAAATAACTAATAAGTTATAAATTCAACTTTAATCTAATCGTCCATCAGGTGTTCATCCTATGGCACAATTGCTTAATAGGCTTGACATTGAGTAATAAGGGGATCCTATACTCTATTATTTCTCTATCAATGCCCGACGTGTCCTCATATAACCAAGCAAACACCTTCTCATGCAAGCGTAGCACAACAATGATTTCCTCCAATTCTTCTCTACTTAGTGCTCTTGACAACTTTATCTCATTTGGATCTTTGAGAGTCCCCAAGTTAAATGATATTACTTCATTTTTTTATAATTATAGTTTAAATTTTTTATTCTTTATTGATTATTATTTTTTTCATTTTACATCAATTCAAGGAATAAATCAAAGTTACTTGAGTACACGAAAATATTATTATTTATGGGAAAAATAGGGAGTTCAACAAGAGTATACATAGGAGTTATTATAACTATGGCCATATTTGGGATTCCGTATGTTGACTTGGAAATAGCATCAATGGCAGTAGTAGTGGCATAAATGTTAGAAGCAATACTCACCGTAGGCGTGGTCGAGTGGTTCGACATTCATCATCCCAGTGGGAGGACTCGATTTCAAGTCCCACCTGCGGCGGGGAGCTCTTAACCCCTTAAATGGGCCGACCCGGGGCGATCCGGATTAGTCAGTTGGACAAAATTCAACTGGATACCGGCGGTTTATACAAAAAAAAAAAGTGTTAGAAGCAGTGGTAGCAAGAATAGCGACAAGAAGAGGGATGACAATGGTCGAAACAGTGAAGATAATAATGGTGGTAGCAGTTGGTATGGTAGAGTCAAGATTGGTGGTAGAAAGGATAGTAGCTGAGGAGACCTTCCCTTCGAGCTCCTTATTCATGGGTGTGACAACAAGTGGGCCCAAGCCTCTTTCAATATACAATGTAGAGCAATATACGGTTTCTCATTCTTCCTCTTCTTCTTTGAGTGAGTTGGACACAGGAACCAAGGTTAGCTTCTTAGAGGTAGAGCCCTTCTCCTTTAGGATCTACTCAATAAGCAAATGGTACATCTTGGAGAACCCATAGTAGGAGTCCTCCCCTTCTTTAACAAATCATTCATTCATCCTAAGGAGTTTCTCCAGTATACCTCAACAATCAATTGCCCGATTCTTCTTTCCAAAACACAAGCTAGCTGTATTTGTCTATGTGTGAGGCTCATCAACTTCCTAACTCCCTAAATGCTCTTTCCTAGGCCCCTTTTAGCTTGGAATCCCATCCTCTCCAACATGTTTACCACTATTGGTTAGACATACTATAAGGCATCATTCAAATCTTTCTTGATCATGAGGGTGGCAATTTGGAATCCTTGCAAGGCGTTCAAGATTTTGACCATTTGTTGGATAGTAGATGGATGGCCCCAAGTGGATGGTACAAGGGAGTGCCTTGGCAACAAGTTGTAGGAGGTGTATATTTTTGGCATGATAAACTCCACATTGAATACCACCACCACTCTCACTATCAATGAGTGATGATGGTACCCAAGACGACCTGACAGAAATTGGCGTATAATACTTGACAAAAGTAGTAGCTTGAAATGTGTCTTTGTTAGATCCTACTTCTTGAGAGTTCAAAGGGGGCAAACATTCAAGGATGATCCTCCATCAACCAACACCCGACTAACCTTGGTCCCATTATATATAGGAAACTTCAATTTAAATGGCCTCGGTATGCTCCAATCATTCCTACAAGAGTTTTGCCTCTTCGAAGGAATCATGGGGTAGAAGTGTTTTCCAACGTACCACTATCAATAAAATCCTAGATTTCACTCCTCATGCATATACATTTGTTGGTTACGTGTCCCCACTTTTGGTTGAACACACAAAACTTGGATTGATCAACCTAGTCACCTACAATACCAATAAGAGGTTCTCGTAATTGCTTTAGAAGGCCTCATTTCTTCAACGCCTCCAAGATAATGGGCAAGCATTTCCTCAAATCTAAAAACTTCTAGACTTCAACAACCATTTTGGCCTTGGAAGTAGTAATTTGTACGATAACAATTCTGGAGCTTAAAGGGAATGACTATGGGTGGTGTAGGTCATTTTATCGCTCTCAAGCTTGGTCAAGTACCCATTGTGGATGGTTTCTTCAACTTATGCCATAATCTAGTAAAGAGTACACAAATAGAGAATAGGAAAGCACAATAATCATCCTTGATAGTGTGGTAGCAAGTTTGTGATGATGATTCCGATTTGGTTTTCCTTTGATAGGCGATCAATCATAATGGCAATTTTGTTCAACCAACAGGTCACATAATCTAAGAAGCTTTCATTATCTTTTTGAACAATGCACTCCAAATCCATTCCCATGATTCAAATGGTTGTATTGCATCCAACTTACTTCATGGAAGTAGTTATCAATTCATCCAAGTTATTGGTGACTTTGGTGTCCAACAAATGATACCAAGTTTCAACTATGCCTTCCAGGGACTAAGGAAACAACAATGTAATTGCTCTAAGACTAAGGTCCCAAGGTTGCAGCATCATCTAAAGTTCGCCATGTGGACATTAAGGTTGCATTGCTTTGTAACTTAAAAATTTTGGGCTTCCTGAATTTCTTGGGGAATGTTACCCCACAAAATGTGGTTGGCTTATCTAAGCCTAGCTTTTCAATCCCTAGGATGTATCTTTAAAGCCTAAGTTAGTTCCTACACTTGTTGTGCAACAATGTCAATTTTGTGTCAGGTTGTGTGGCAATGTAATAGTGGAATGAAGTTCCACATGCAAGTTGGTTTTCTCGGTTTTTGTGGACCCTAAAAGCAAAGTTATCACTAGGTTTTGGGGGATCAACCCTCCGTTGATTTATTATGGTCAGATTTTCAGTGAATGACTAAACCATCTCTTCAATCTCTTATCTCATCTTTGCGCAAAAGTCATCCAAATCGTTCCTCTATGGATGCGCCATTTCTAGGTTCCCAACTAATGTTTTATAGCTCTTTTCACTATTTGTAGAAACTAACATCTTTCCTTAGTATGATTACTAACTTGATCCATCTAGTCTATCTTCAAACTCATTTTGAGACTGATTGCTCACTCATTTGAACGTACGAAGATGGTGTTGGACCGCTATTGTTATTGCTTTTTAGATTTATGCATGAATTGAAGGGACTTCAGACATATATTGACAAAACGTACTTGAAGATTTTTATTACTTTCATACATAAAGGAACCCCCTAATTTTGCTAAATGGGAGCTACAAAAATGGAATTTTTTTCCAATTTCTAGCAAGAACTTCTATAATTAGTATCATTACTTAGGGCCTTTGCAGCGTGACTCAAAGATTTTCTTTTTTTATATTTACATTTAAAAGTGTTAGTCCCTGCTCAAGGGACAACAAAAGTTGTGACCTTTTGCCAAAGGACATTCCTTAAGATGGAGTTGAGTGGAGGAGTACTTCCCTTTCAAAGACTACCACGATTTGCTCGCTCTTAGTGGTCTAGAGATAGCCTTCAATTGCCATATGTTCTAAATCATGCCAAAGGCATGTGCAATTGTCAATATGGTGGCCTCTATCTTGATGGTTGGTAGGCACAGTACTAACTCAAATCATGGCCAAAATGAGGAATGATTTCTTGAACATAGTCTAGAGGTCACATTGCCCCCATTAGGTATAACTCAAAGAAGAGACCCCCTTAGACTTCGTCCAAACTCGATTGGAGGTCTAGGTGCCAGCCGAGGTACTGTCATAAGGTTTAGCTCAGTATTTGCTTTTTTTATCTCCCAACATCTTATATTGTGCACCATACAATTTAGTTCCATGAGATGCTTAAATGTCACATTGAGGGCTCCCCGAAGATCATTGAGATGCCTCTTCACATTATGCTTGAACTTTTAGAGTTCTTCACGGACCTCTTCCATCCTACAAAATATAGAAAAAATCTAGTCGTTATCCAATCTTACACAATTTTTCTCCTTTCTGCGTAAGAACCCCCACATATTCTAAAAGACAAATCTTATAGAGGAGTTTTTTTTGAGAATCTCAAAACTCAAATTTGAAGGGAAAGATCTAATCCTATGGATGAAGAGCCTAGCAGCTTGATCATAGACCTAGGAAAGGAAAGAATGACAAATTTAACATTTGATAGATGAAATCTTGACAAAGGAAGAAACCTAGACACACAATCCTAGACCTGGGAAAGAAAGGGTTGACAAACCTAACCTTAATAGAGGAATAAACCTAGATGCATAGTCCTAAACTCATGAATGGAAAGGCTAACAACCCAAACCTCAATATACAAAAAGCATGGATGCAAGTCCTACACTCGGGGATACTCCAATTTATTTTTCAATGTATTTGCTAGGGATAGCATTGGACTGACCCATCTAAGATTTGTTTAAGTGATCCTAGGGGCAGTGTTGGACCAAGCCATTTAATGTATTATCTCGACAATTAATCACTCATTGATTTGGTTAGACTCAAGGGCGTTATGGCTAGCTTGTTATAGGGTTTGAGCAGACAAGGTCCAAACAATCACACAAAAAAATGATTTTCGATGTTTGGGTCATCCATGCTGGATGAATCAGGCAAACCCAATATTAGAACAAATTCATCCCAAACCAAACAAAGCGTGTATAATTCCATAGCTAACAGAATGATTTACTACATGTGGTTGACTAAGGCTTTGTAAATACATTGCTAGTAAAGTCATCCTTGTCTGAGGGACAACGCGTCATACCAATAGCAAGGTTTTGACCCATTGGAAAAACTAATAGGGTATATATAGTATGTAGTTTTTGTATAATGGTGATGATATATCAAGCTAGGATAAGATGAGGGGTGGAGTAATTTCCTCTATCCCAAATGCAGTCGTTACATTGTGGGAAATGCGGGGCCCATGCCCACTTAAGGAGAGTATTTTTCTAATTTTACAAAAGTCACGAGAAGCCCTAGACCGTGGGATTTGTTTCCTAACTCAGGTTCTATTTAGAGCTTTGGAAAAATAATTGGTCGGTTTTTAGAAAATGTGAGATTTAGTTATCAAATACTAAATTATAAATAATCATTTTGTTACACCTGCCTCGATCAAGGAATGCCCAAAGACCTTGTGATGAAACTAGGGATGGAGAATCAAAGTTGCCTCATCAGGAGTCTCCTAAGGATGGTTATTCAGCCTCTCACTTTTATCATGCTCAATAGTTAGAGATTAAATGTAAGAGAAATTGGTACCTAACTAAGAAAGTTAAGCAGGACAACACTCCAATCAAACCTAGTAGATACTAGTCTCATTATTATTCTTCTTATTTGTTCCCATCTCATGCATTTGCGAGCGTTATATACCATATTTTTGTGTTGAAAGTAAATCATGTACAATCAAAGAAATGAAAATATGTAGAAATATGTTTAGCAATTACATGATTTCATACTAGGCAAACATGTAAGCAATATCATATTATTTTACAACAATTAGCCATCTTTATATCCTAAAAACTAACATGATATAAATTCCAACATTATCATAACATCAAACAGCCCTAGCATTTCAAATGCAATATTGGAATTGAAATCTTATTCTAAGAAAGTGATAAATCAATCCTTTTACCACCACAACCAACACGAAAGCACCAATTAAAAGGTACAATCCTTGGTGGCATGTTGGCCTTCATATTGAAATACTATATTATTTATAATGTTATTCAAGCATTGCAATGGCCTAGGAAATAGAATAAAATTTGATGATAGTCAAGTAAAGTCTCAGCATGCTATGTCTTCCTTTATATAGTGAGTTATAGTTCTACATTTACAAGATATATTAGTCAAAAACTCGATAGAGTTTCGAAACAAGATCATTACCCTGAGTTAAAGCTCCCTTAAGAAGTGTGCTCATTAATGGCTAGATTGACTTAGGTATCGTTGGAATGCTCTATTTTGCATTTCTAGGGCAGGATCACTTCTCTTTCTTCTTATCTTTTCGCTTAGGATTAGTGGTAGGCATGTCGAGGGTCATCCCTCTTTCTCTCTCTTCACTCCCTCTCTCTCTCTAGGTGGCTCACCTACACCCCACAATTGGTGCCTAATAGGGGTTGCAATATAATAGCTCTTCTTCAAGGTAGAGGTAACCCGATTAGGTATCCTATACGTATGCAATTTTTGCAAGGGTCTTATCAAATGATATCATGAATGATGTTTTTTAAGGTAACTTGATTTGGTTAATAGGTAACTCAACTCCAATCTCTTCCTTTTTTTGCAATCCGATCCCTAAACTCTTAGTTCTACTATGTTCTAACCCTTATACTTCTATTCTACTTCATTTCATTCAACTTTAACTTAGTTCTAGGAATTTTAAAGTTATTCGATTCAAGATTGCAAAGGTAATGATCCTTTTTCCAATGTCCAATCAAATTTATACCATTCCAATAATCGCATGCAAGTGTATGATTCAGTTTAGGTACGATCATCGAAAGTTTACATTGCATCAGCCAACTGTTACTATAAGTATGGGTTGAAACCTTGGCATCTATATTATCCTACGTGACATATTATGTATGCTAATATGTCAAATAACTATTGATGCATGAGAGTGTAATAACCTATATGGATATCAATTTTTGCAAGTTTAATCATTATAGCATGAACTTTTTACTTGACCACATTAGTACCAAATTTCTAATTTTTTGTCTCATTTGGCAAGTTGTTCACTTTTTCATCCAAAATGATATTGTCTTCTATTTGACACATTGTGTATACTTATGTGTTATACAATCGTTGAGGTATCATTACTACATGGTTACCATGACCTATGTAAGACGAAATAATATATTTACCCTACTTCAATAAAAAGTGAAAAATATCAAGGACAAATTTGTGAAGTCAAAGCTTTTTGGTTATGGAAGTAAAGTTGCATTATTCACCTTTTGAAGTTATAAACAATTACAAAAAAAAGGCTTTGATATTGCAAATATCGAACAATGCATCTTATTCTAATGTTTTTCTTCTTATTTTGACATATTACAAATGTTTTCATTTGAATAAAAATGAAATGATAAATTGTAATTTGTAACTAATCATTGTAATTATTTTTCAATGATATAATCTTGATAATTATTATGTATGTTTCTTAATATTTTTTGTACTGATTAGTGGTGAGATAGAAAATTAATCATCTTTGAGATCATACTATTAGAAATAATTACAATCATTCATGATACAAAAATTAAAATTATTATTGTTTTTTATATAATTAAGATTATTATTGTCATTTTCATTTAGCTGAAAATATTTATAACATATTAAAATAAGTAAATGAACATTAAAGTAAGATGCAACCTCTAGTATTTGCAATCTTAAAACTTTCTTCCACTATTGCTATAGCTCCATTAGGTGATAAATGCAATTTCATCTTAGTAATGATAAAGATCATGACTTTAAAACTTCACAAATTTACCTCAATATCTTTTATTTTTATTTAAGCATATGTATAATTTTGTCTTATATGGCCCATGATAAGCATATGGGAATGATGCTTCAATTATTATTTGACATATAAGCATACATTATATATTATGTTATATATGATGTTAACTTTAGATAAAAAAACGAATAGGTGCTAATAAGACAAAAAAATAAAAGTTTAGTGTTAAATAGATTAAATGAAAATGTTTATGTCAAAATATTTAAAGTAACAATAGATTATGCCTTATGTGTCATTAACTAGTGATATATTAGTTACCATTTAACACATTGGCATAGCTAATCTTTCGTGTAGGATAGGATATTAATTTTTAATAAAAAAATAAATGATGCGTCAAATAAAAAAGAAAATTTAAAGTTTAATGTTAATTGGATATGGTAAAAAGTTTTCAGAATATTAAAAAAAATAATTTATGTTTTTTTAGGTTATTAACCTTCTTCTAAAAATTCATTCTATGACATATATTTTTTCAGACCTAGATCAACAAAATATTTGATGAGTGCCCTTGAAGCACGGTCGTTTCAAAGGAACCCAACCAGTCAATCAGTATCCTCTCTTCTCTCGTGCAGACCCTGTCAGATGCAAGTAGCTGCCATTTCACTCTCTTCCCCTCCCTTAAGAAAACGGTGGAAACCCTAGGAGCTGTGATCTGAACCCATCGCCCGAATTGAGATCCCAGAGTGCGAGAGAGGCAGCCTATAGATGGCCTCCAAGTATTTGTTAACCGCGGCCCGTCGGTCCCCTCGCGCTCTTTCATCCTCATCTCTTTACCAGACTGTTCGATCCGCATCCACCTCACCAGCGGTCGCCACGACGGCGGCACCGCTCTCTCCTCCTCCTCCCAATGCCATGATCTATGATCGCCTCGCCGAGGCGGTGAAGTCGAAGCTGAAGCAGCTTGAGAATCCGGATCCCAGGTTCCTCAAGTACGGCTCCCCCCATCCCACCCTTGTAGACCACTCACGGATCCTCTCTGCTCCTGAGACCCGTATCACCACTCTGCCCAATGGCCTCCGTGTGGCCACTGAGTCGAATCTTGCTGCCCGCACAGCAACTGTCGGGGTATGGATTGATGCAGGCTCTCGTTTCGAGACTGATGAAACCAACGGCACTGCTCATTTTCTTGAGCACATGATCTTCAAGGGTATATACTTAAATTGAAAAGTTCTCGCCTTTTTATTGTTCTCTTGCTTTAGAAGATGCTGTTTTTTTCTATTTGATGAACTCTGATGCTTCTGTCTCTAAAGGTACTGAGCGAAGAACAGCGAGAGAACTGGAAGAGGAAATAGAGAACATGGGAGGTCATTTGAATGCTTACACTTCCAGGGAGCAGACTACTTACTATGCGAAAGTGATGGACAAGGATGTGAACAAGGCCCTCGACATTTTAGCTGATATATTGCAGCACTCCAAATTTGATGAGAATCGCATTAACCGTGAGCGTGACGTTATTCTTCGTGAAATGGAGGAGGTATCTGAGTATATTTGGCTATGCCTTTTGTAGCTGATCCGATAAGTAGTCACCCTGTGCAAACGTTTGTGTGTGTGTGTGGTGGCTCAATGTTCAATGGTAACAATTTGATTAGTTCCTAATCAGATTTTCTGGCATCCTTTTCATAAACATTGTTTATCTGGGTAATTTAAACGTTTTAGTTTGTTATCCTCTTTGATAACCCTGCTAAATGTAGAAACGGTTTAGACTTTGGTTTTCACTATTGATTGCGATGATAATTCAGTTGACCCTATAAAGTTCAGAAGCAATTTGCATTTTCAATAATGGCTAGATTAACGGGACTTAGTTTGGTGTCTTTCTTTATCATTTGGATACAGTTCCTAGCTACCATCCATATTCCAAGTATGAAGGGGCTTCTTGATATGGCTGTTTTACTGTCCATGATGTGATATTGGCAAGGTTTGCTTACCAATAAAACATAAAGAATGTTTAATTAAAAATGGGGAAGAGAAACAAAAAGAAGGGATATGACTTGTTCTTTGGGTACATTTCTTATCTGACGACAAGGGCTTTAGCTTCCAGGAATAAAAGTGAACCCAACCGTCCTTGAACATCACTTGTTTAATGCTTTCTCTCTCTCTCTGTCTCTCTCTAATAAATGAGTAAATACTTATTATAATTTGCTTCTGTTTTATGCTTCTGTTCAGTTAGAGCAGGAGCTTTGTTTCATATCTGTTGCATAGGTTTATGAGAGGTCCAATCTGTTTAAAATGTCTTAGGTTGAAGGACAGACTGAGGAGGTCATTTTTGACCATTTGCATGCAACTGCATTTCAGTATACTCCTTTGGGCAGAACTATACTTGGTCCTGCTCAGAATATCAGGACAATCACCAAGGCACACCTCCAGAACTACATACAAACGCACTATACAGCTCCTAGGATGGTATTGATATGCACTTGTTCTGATGCCTCCCTTCTCTTCAATTCCCCCACTTATCAAAGAATAACTCCTTTTTGTCTCTAGGTTATTGCTGCTTCAGGAGCTGTTAAGCATGAGGATATTGTTGAGCAAGTAAAGAAGTTGTTCACCAAATTATCATCAGATCCAATTACTGCATCGCAGTTAGTTGCAAAGGAACCAGCAGTTTTTACTGGTTCTGAGGTGGGTGTATAATTTGGGTATTTATAACATGCTGCTCTTTCTTTTGCCTCAAACTACTGAAAGTGGCATCTTGCTATGATCACAGGTTAGGATTATTGATGATGACATTCCTCTGGCACAATTTGCTGTTGCTTTCAGTGGAGCATCTTGGACCGATCCAGATTCCATTGCTCTCATGGTCATGCAAGCCATGCTCGGTTCGTGGAATAAAAATGCTGGAGGTGGAAAGCATATGGGGTGAGCATTTCTATCAATCAGTGATGGTAGCTTAATCATTTCTAAATTTATATGTTTCCCCACTTTATCGGTCATTTTGATGAACTTTGAAAGTTCCTGAACAGTTCTGAGCTGGCACAAAGAGTTGGCATTAATGAAGTGGCAGAGAGTATGATGGCTTTCAATACCAACTACAAAGATACTGGTCTATTTGGTGTCTATGCTGTTGCTAAGGTGCACTATGTCAAGCTTTTTTTCCTGTTTTCTAATTAATTGCATTTCTTGTTCCTGAGTTCTGTCTCACTTGGCTGGGATGTGAATGATTCATCTCTGAACAAGTAAACCTAATCTACATTATGGAGACCACGACTAGATCCTGAGATTCAATGGATTCAAAAGTATATGAAACTTATCCCTAGGCCAAAACTTTTGTGTGCTGCTGAGGATTTACTTTTGCTGTAATCTCATCAGAATTTGTCTATTGAAAAAGAAAAAGAAGACATGAGGATTTGTCTTGTGAAAAGAAAATGAAAAACATGTCTTCAGCATGTGGCTTCCTTCTAAGAATAAAGTTTAGAAGCTATTGATTAGAAAACTGAATTTCCATTTCCAACTAATAAATTCGCACCATGTAATCATATACTAGAATCTTTTCGAAAATTTGGTGATGAAAAGTTGATACTTCTGCCTTGTTTCAGCCTGATTGCCTGGATGATTTGGCTTATGCAATCATGTATGAGACGACCAAATTGGCGTATCGTGTTTCAGAAGCTGATGTTACTCGTGCACAGAATCAGGTAAAATTGAAGAACTTATCATGTTTCCCCTTTCTTATAGCAGTGCAAAAGTGGTTGGTTGGATGTGCGTTCAACGGTGGAAAAATTGTTGAATAGAAAAGGTTATCCATGTCAAGAATTAAGCGTATGCCATCTTGAGTAAGGGAACGATCCAAATCCAGTTATGGATCAGGTTAAGCAAATGTTAAATATAAGTCGTGCGTATTTTTGTGATTGTGTGATGTTTTGGTTGTCAATGAAAATAATTGTTGGCAGAGTAACTCTTGCATTTCATTGTCCAGCTTGTTTCAATAGTTGATATTTTAGTTTAATAGATAATTAGTGACCAATTTTGTTTGCTGTAGTTGAAATCTTCCCTTCTGCTTCACATTGATGGAACAAGTCCTGTGGCTGAAGATATTGGGCGCCAGGTATATGCTTGCTTCAGTGGAGAGACGGATGCTTGCCTTGTTAGGAATGGCAGAAAATGCAAACAGTAATAAATAGTTGAATTGGACATGATATTATAAGGTCTTTTTTGGTGTTCATTGTTGGAAGAAACTCATGACCTGTGTAGCAATACACTAAGTAAAGAGCACTCTAATCTACCAAATGTGCTGGTAAATTGCCTCCACATTTTGAACATCCTTCACCACATAAAGTTCTGTATTAGTGATCCTCAAGAGTTTTATTTAGAGTTTGCCTTGATCGTTTCTTGCTCCCCATTGTCTGGTCCTTATTGACGAGCCCCCATATATTTGTGATTGAATGATGGAACTGTAGTAATGTGATCAGTAGTTGCGCCATGGCTCTTCTGAGAGATAACTCCAACTCTAACAGTTTGATTTTTCAGGATAAGCAATCCTGGAAAACTTCCTCTCTGTGCAAACTTTAATTAATAAAATATTTGGATAACTTCTCTTCTACATGGATGCAGCTGCTGACATATGGTCGGAGAATGCCTTTTACTGAACTCTTTGCTAGGATTGATGCAGTTGATGCCAGCACCATCAAACGCGTTGCAAACCGATTCATCTATGACAGGGTACAGCACCTTACTCCTGAAGTGTTTTCATTTGCATTTTTTTAGGACGCTTTGTTATGGTTTTGATGAAGCTCGCTTATGGTGCTTATAGGATATTGCAATTGCTGCCATGGGCCCAATCCAGGGCTTACCCGATTACAACTGGTTCAGGCGCAGAACCTACTGGAACAGATATTAGGGTCAATCCTGTCTCCTCATTTCCTTTTTTCCTTTGGGCAACAAAGCTTTGTTTTCTTGAGCAATTTGCTGTCAGGATATTTTCTTGCAATTCTTGGAAGAGATAAATATGGTCTTGGAGCTGGTTGCTGCCACTCGCTTCTTCTGAAAAGGAAGGGAAATAATAGATATCTATATATGGGATATGGAAGACTTTGTTCTGTGTTAATTGCTTGTTGATTTGAGAATAAGTTGCATATCCGACGTACCCTAATGAGGTGATCAAGAATGACAGATTGTTCCGTCCGGATTCTCCAGCGTCCAATGGTTTTCCCCGGACGCTCTGACGGGTTGTATACTTTATGAAGTATAATTGATATATTTTGTTTAGTGATAAGGTATTCATCTAAAACATAAATATATAAAATGAAAGAAGCAATATCCTGATATATATAAATAAATATACAATGACACGTATTGTAATTAAAAAAAGCTAAATCAATTCATTTTCTGTTTTATGTTTAAATTAAAATTGTTATAAAAAGTTTTATTCGTACCCCTACACTTGTTGTCGAGTTTCACCTCTGTCCTTCTAAACTTAGTTGCTTGCTTCAATGAGGTCCTCTGGCTGTAACATTTCTCCACACCTCAGAGAACCTTGTCCTCAAGGTTTAAGCCAAGAAACCTCAGCTGCAAGTCGTAAAGGTACTCCCGCATAGCATCTCTGGGAGATGCGTTAGACCACTATATCAGCACTTGGGTCACAGCCTTTTGACCTCGACGCACCATCCTTCTCTGCAAAATTGCTACAAGCATGCGAGGTGGTTTTGAGCAGAGCTCATCTGGTATTCTGGGCATCTCGGTTGGTGGTCCTAAGGCTCTTCTGAGTGATACATGGAACACAAGATGCGCACCTGTGCTTTTGTAGGAAGGTCCATACAATATGCAACCTTGTCGAGCTTCTCCAAGACCATGAATTGACCATAGTGCTTCGAGCCTAGCTTATGGGTCTTTTCTGTAGACAGAGTGCGTTGTCTATAGGGTTATAGCTTCAGAAACACCCAATTCCCAAGATCAAACTCCGTTCACTCCTCTTTTGTTAGCATAATGCTTCATTCGCTATTGTGCTTTAGCTAATTGGTGCTTTAATTCACATATCAAAACCTCTGAATCCCATAGCTAAGGGTGCACAACTGCCACTGATGAGTTTTGGAACACAAGGAACATATATAGGGGGAGGCACTCCATACAATGCCTCATAAGGGGATTGATTAATGGTTGTGGGGTGGGTTGTATTGTACGACCACTCTGTAAGAGAAAGCTACCTGAACCACTTAGTTGGAGATTTGCCACACATTGACCGTATATGGCATTTGAGCCCTCTATTGACAACTTCGCACCACCCATCCGACTGAGGATGATGGGCCAGTAACATTCGTAGTGAAATCCCTTGGACCCTGCAGAGCTCTTGCCAAAAGCTGCTAAGGAAGATAGCATCTCTGTCAATGCTAATAGCTTTATTCAAGCTGTGAAGTTTCAGCACATTATCTGCGTATGCCCGAGCTAAATGATGTGCCTGGTAGGGATGGGTGAACCCAATAAAATGATCATATTTTGTTAGCCTATCCACTACCTCCATGATGACCTCCCTTCATATTTAAGGAGTCCTTCAATTAAGTCCATGCTCACTTCATCGAAGGCTTGGTCGGCTTTGGGCAGTGGCTGTAACAAGCAAGCGTAGCTGTTGTCTCGTTTTTGTTATGCAAACAAACTTTGCAGTCTCTAATGAGGGCTCTAATGCGTCTTCACATCCCTTTCCAATGGAAAATCGAAGCAATATTCCAGGTTGTTGCATGCACCCCCAAATGTCCTCCAAGGGAGCTCGAGTGATACAACTCGATGATAGTCCTTCTCAGTTCAGGATCGTGTCCCGCAACCAATTTCTCGTGCCTCTGTAGCTGATTGTTTACCCACCGATACTTTGATTGGCATGTGGGTTCTACCTTTAGCTCTTCTTTGAGCCTAGGGAGTTTCTCATCCCGATCCCAACTGTCTTTGACCCCACTAAAAGAGATCAGAGGACACACTAGAGAGAGTGTTGAGAGTGAGCTCCTCAGAAGTTACTCGAGATGAAGCATCTACTGCCCCGTTTTCACTCCCTCACTTGTATTCAATCACAAAGTCCTAACTGGCCAGCTTTGCTACCCAAGTATGCTGCGAAGGAATGATCAACTTATGCTCCAATAAAAAATTCAAGCTCTATGATCAGTCCTTGTAACAATTGGCTTTCCCACCAAGTATCGATTCCACTTCTTGACAGTGTGAAGTATAGGCTAGAGTTCATGTTCATATATTGACCTCACTTGTTGGGTAGGACCGAGCTTCTTGCTGAGGTAGGATATGGGATGCCCTTTCTGCATTAGCACTATCCCTATTCCACCTCCTGATGAATCAGCTTCCATTTCAAAGGGCTAGATGAAGTTGGGAAGAGCTAGGATAGGGGCTGATACCAGAGCTTCTTTGAGTTTATTTAGAGAGTTGTAACTTCGTTATTATAATTTTGACAGTTTATATTAACAAAGAATATATTTATAACTTTTTATATTAATAGAGTATAAAAAATTATATTAATTTATTTCTTTTCTCAAACTTCTTGTAGCAATTGTGCAATTAACCCAAAATCTATTCATGTGCTCCATGTCTTCTTTCTTGCTTGCCTCCTCTTCCCCGCCGATGATCTGCAACGCAATGACACCGCTCATATCCGTTCCCTTTTTTTATTCATTAAAAAATAAAATCCTTTCTCTTTCCCTTTCCCTCTTCCTAGTCTGCATCTCCACCCTTCAATTTTTGACTAGACTAACACTTTATTTTAGAAGAAACTTGTGAAAATCTAAGTTACGTTCAAGGTTTAAAATCCACAGGTGGAGAATAGTAACTAATTGCCTCCCTTGGTTCGTGAAAGAGGATGATTCTTGTCCAATTTGTGCATCCAGCTCTAATGATTCAGGGCATTTGTTTAATGAACGAATATGTTATGATGCATGGAGAGAGTCGCCCTGGAGACATGGAGACCACCAAGTCAGGATTGTGCAAGTAAGGATTTAGTAGACCAAATAATTAACCTCCAATATAATATAATAGGAGACCATGTATCTAGGGGAATTTACGCATTTTTTTATCAATATGATTGTATAGATTATGGTAATCTAGAAGTAATGTTTTATATGACAAAGAAAAAATGGATTTTCACGGATTTTTAAACAATTTGTTGAATGAGTACAAAGAACATCGACTAGGAATGGATAATAAGGTAGAATGAAGTTTAACAGAGTACAAGGAAGATAGAAAAGATGGTGCATTAGGAGATGACTGGATCCATATTAGCACGGTAGGTGTGTCCCGAGATCGCAATGGTATTCTTACCTCATGGAGCTCGAAAGGGTTGAAACGCCTCTCCTCCGCAAGCTGAAGCAGAAGCTCTACTTTTAGGAGTCCAAGTGGCACGACACCAAAACTGGAAAAATTAGTTTCCTTAATTGTAGTAGATGTTGTATTACATTGTAGTAATGCCCCATGGGAGATAATATCCACCATTTTGGATTCTGTGAACTTATTGAATATGTTTGAACAAAGAGATTGTAGATAGTTTAGTCGAGACTTGAGTCTGAAGGAACACGATCTGGGGCTACTGGGCATGTCTTTCCCTTTAGATGGTCAATGTATTTTCTACGGTTTTCCATGTAATTTGGATGTTAGAAATATATACGTTGAATTTCATTGATTAAAAAAAACAGAAGTAAAGGACGACCTCAGCCTGAAGATGCTGATTACAGAAAGGACTAGAGAGAGATATGATTGGGTGGGCTGCCTCATTGAACTGTTGATAATATACTCTTTTCTTCAACAGCTCAACGAGATAACAACACGTCTGCTCCATAGAAGAAAGCTGAGAAAAATGTCACTCGCTCTATCTTCATTTACAAAAAAGCAGGTGATCTAAAACCGAGCAGCTACCAAAGATGTGTTTATTTAAGACTGAAACGTGGAGCCAAAGTTGAAAGCACGAAACTTAAAAGTCGGAGATCCAAATCTCACGTATATGTAAATACACAAAAAATTCCCATTCCTACAAGATCTCTATAACATGTTTGCTGCTCAGTAATATGTTTAACTCAACTTCCACCTTCTCAAATAAGATCAGAACTTAGGCCACATCATACTCCAGGGCCCTCAAAAGACAGCAAAACCTAACAGTGTGACAGAAGAAACAATCCAACTACCACTGGTTAGGGAAAGCTTCCCTGTAACATTGATCGTCATCCGCTGCCAGTTGCCTTGTGGTTGCATCAGCTGCACGGGCATTCAGTAGCCTCCGAGAGAGCTTATCTTTTGTGGTTACTTTCTTGCGTAGCATTGAAGAAAGAGTTTGCTTCTTGCTCCGAGCTGATGATTTCCCACCAGCATCCAAGTCCATTTCTTCCCCAATAGTTGCAGACCTTGAAGTTGAAGCCAATCCAGCATCTCTCAAAACTTCTTCATTATGTTCGCGAATTTTAGTGAGCTTTGCACGTTTGAGTGCACGCTTATTATGCATCCCCCTCTCTGCTTCTTCTCTATCTCGAGTCCTGACATTCTTAACTGCTTGTTCAGCTAATTTCTTCACTAAATCATTCTGCAGATCATGACTTCTTTTCCCCGCTGAAGAAACTTGATCAATTGGTCTTCCTTCACTGTCTCGAGGAATGACAGGCCCATGAAAAGGGCAGACTTTTAGATCTCTTCTCCAACAGAGGGACCCATTGCGCAAAGGAGCACCACAAGTTTCAGCAATCACTCGTTCTTCTTCGTAAAGTGTTGCTTGAACATTCAACTCAGAAATTTTGTCAGCTGGAATAACTGCATCATATTCTACTCGACCCCAGTGGTTTTCCAGCTCCAATCCCCTCTGATTAGCCAAAACCCCATCTTTTGAACCCCAGTTGTGCAAATAAGAGCCCCATTTCATCACTGGAGCTTCAGCCAAAAGCTTACTCTTCAAAGAATCCGAATCATTTGCAACAAAAGCACAACCAGGATTCCTATCAGCACTAGAATCTTCCATGCTGCATCGAGGAGACCTATCTTTCACCCCACTTGATGATGGTAGACTGAGATCCTCACCATGCTCTTTGGGTGTACTTCTAGTGCTCTCCTCAAGCTCTCCAACCTTTTTCTCCTCCCAGAAGTCGTCCTCTTCTTCTTCTCCACCGTGCCTTCCAGGAGCTGAAAGATCTCGAACTAAATCTTCACATCTCTTTTTCGCCGCAAGAATTTTGTTTTGGATATTTATAAGCTCTTTCAAAGTGGAGTCTCTCACCTTACTGTCTATTGCATCAACTCGCACAACAACAGTGATTGATTCTTGGACTGAAGGTAGGTGCTTTGTCACAAGGAGCCTATAAATCTCCCTGATTGTATCAAATACAACTTTATTGTCCTTACTCTCATTAACTCTTTCCCCTTCTTTTAGTGATGCAAGGCGGATCTGCAGAAGCTCATGAGAATGGAACTCATCTTCATCATCAATAAGCCTAGGTGGCAAAAGTTCATCTCTTGTACGAACAATATCCAAACACTGCTCAATCTCATCAATGGCAGATAGAACTTCCTCCTTGATAGAGGTCAAAGTCTCCTTAAGAGCATTGAATTTCTTCAGCAGAATCTCTCTGGTTCTCATCTCTCTCTCCATCCTTTCCTGCTGAATCCTGGCTGCATTTGCCTGGTGACCAGGGAATTGCAATCTGAGAGTGTTCTTCAAGTAATCAAATCCTAACCTGAGTTGCCTGTAATGGATTCCAAAGGAAGCATTCCACTTCTCCAAAAACTCAATTGCTTTTGCACGCAAACAAGAAGCAATCGCTGAGGGAGCAGGAAGCGGAGCATTTCTTCTAAACCCAACGCTTAAGGTCAGTAACTGATCCAAGTTTTCGACAATGAGGGTCCTGAAAAGCTTTGATCGCATAAAGAGCTCATCCACTATCAGAAGAGAAAGATACCGGACCTGTAAAAATGCACACAAATTTCAAAACCCACCAACAAAAAAACAGTCTTTATTGTGGATATCTTAATTCTTGGAATGGAATACCGAAATTAGCATAATTAAACCTACAGAAGAAAACCCTAAAAGGGCATTTTTGATATCCAGGGTTGCACAATAAAAGCATCGACTGAAACAAGGCGAAAAATTTACAATTTGAATGGAAGTAGCAAAGAGAAAAGGAGAAATCTGGTGTGTCTATATCAATCAGTCACTTGTGATAAAAGAATAAAAGTGGAACCTGGGAATGGTTTCGCTTCATGAGTGTCATCAGAGTATGGGCTGCAATTTGCAGCTCTGAGTCAGAATAGCGAACCACCAACTTGATGCATTTGAGGAGGCTGGGGTCAACTTCGTGCGCTGTGGAATTGGTGGCCTTCTCTATCAAAGCCCTCACCTTGCCTCCCTTCTCTTCCATATCCATGGCCCTGGATATCACTCTCCCTTCCTCGTCCTCTTGGATTTGTTTGACTCTTCCACCGCAGGCACAGGTGGATTAAACTTAAGAGCTCACATAAAAATATGCAAATTTATTAGCCCTTTTTCTTTTATGTAATATAAGCCCTCCCTCTACTCCCCACCTTCTGTTCTTCATGTAGCCACTCTGGTGCTTCGATTGGATTCTCACTCAGCTACCAGTGCTGAAATATATCTGATTATGAATAAAATGAACCTATAGTTGAGCACAGGATCAAAATTAATAGCCAACGTAAGTTCAAATTTGTTTTGCTAGAAAGGACAGTGTGGGCAACAATGCTTAAAAAATGTTACAAAAAGTTGATAGAAATTGGAAACTAAAAGCTACTTAAGTCAGAAAATAATTAAGTAGGCACATATATATCCAAAGAAAAAGAAATTAACCATGAAACAACCCAGAAGATGCAAGATATTTTACGCATAATTCTTGAGAATTGAGACTCTAAAGTTGAGAAATTAATGTTCTGTCATTAAAAAATCATCAAAGAAGAAAACTTAGAGCATTACTTATTCTGAATTTCAATTCATAAAATCACCAACCAGCACCATCATTAAGGGTTGCACGACAAAAACCAGAGCAAATTGGAAGTAACATATCATTACAAACTTTCATGAGACTACATGTTTTATAGTTGTTAAGAAATGTTAAATAGCTGTTGCATATATAACACTTCCAAATATTCTCTAAGCAGTGACACAAATTTTATCTTGAAAGTACCATAATGAATATTTCTGATCCAAGTAAGAAAAGTAAATTAAAAAAAAGTATCTGTCAATAAAGTAATATTATGTTCTCCGCTTCCACGGACAAAAAACACTAACAATTTTCTTAACATTCTACTAAAATTGGATAATGAAAAATATAAAAAATACAAACCTTTTAGGAGTTGAATTGTCAAAATTCCAATGCAATCAAAACATAAAACATAAGCAAAGTTTCAGTCAAGTAAAAGCGTTATCTTGATTATCTTTCCCAAGCAATAATGCAGGTGCTAAATGTTACGAGTATAGGCTACTTAGAAAATAAACAGAAAGTAGTTTCCTTGTCTAACCGTTGTAACAGATTCTGGTAGAAGTGTTTATGAGACCAAAGTAGTTTCCTTGTCTAACTGTTGTAACAGATTCTAGTAGAAGTGGTTATGAGACCATGTATAAAGGGATGTAAGAATAGAAAAAAAGGGAGGACAGAAAAAAGAAAGAAATGTTTCCCCCTTAGCAACTTCTCTCCCCCTCTCTTCCCTCTCTTTTATTCTTCCTACTAGCGCACCTTCTCTCGGTAGTCACCCTCTCCAACCCTCGCCATTTCCTATCCATATCACTAAGACTGCCACAAACAGATTGTATCAGTACTCGAAATCTTGCTAATCACGAGAAAAACTTATAGATGAAGATTCTACTCAACGTAGTCAAAAGCGTAGCGTAAGAAAGCCACAGCGCCTACAGTGAGAGCACAAAGGCAGGGGAGCCTTGTGCGCATCTCCAAAGGATCATTCCTAACCATAGACTTCGACACCTAGCGTTCACCAGACGACATTGTGGTTAATCGACTGAGGATTTGGAGGGGACGATTGCGTACGGGGACAGGTAGCTACCGTCGGCTGTTGACACGTTTGTCGCCAATGTTCCAGTATCTATGTTCGCTGCTGCACCCGCTGCTGCTTCCTCTTGCAGTATGAGGCGAATAAGAATCTCAGCTCAATATAGAAGCGCTTTGGACCTTCATGCCAAGGAGGAGAACATGAAGCAAGCAGACCCAAGGAATTCGTCTAACCAAGAGGTGATGGTACTGTATTTTTTTAAAGCGAGGGATCGTGCATGCCGAAACCGAACCTTAATGATGACATCCGGGGAAGAACCCAGGCGATTGTGTTTTGCTTGGTAGCAGGCCTCCTGGCGGATCCTGGCAGCTTCGAGAACAGCGGAGCCCAAAACGGAGAGCCTGATCGGCGTCAGAGGGGCGGAAGTTGAGGTGACAGACGATGTAGAGGTCAATTGCGCGGATATAGGAGTAGGAGAGGGAGAACAAGGCGTCGAAGAGGTGGTCGATCTGATCGAGAAAAGAGAGCCTGATAGTATTACTATTAGGGCAGGGAGGAGAAGGCCGGTGGTGATATTTTTTATTTTAATAAATAGCAAAAAATCGAAATTCAGGTATGTATGTAGTAATAGATTATTACAAATGACTAATAATTTTTTTATTAAATCTTTAAATAAATAGTCTAATAATTAAATTTGAGATTGTGAGAGTTGTGAAAATTTTTTCAGATTAGTGTTGAGTGCATTTCTACTGTACTAGAGATATGTATAGTGTAAAAAAAAAAGTACTAATTATAAAGTGCAGTGATATAGGAAAATAATATTTGTAATACAAAAATTTATGAAAAAAATTAAATATTTGATTAATTATATTTTTAATAGAATAATAAGATTTTTTAAGGTTTTTAAACATTTTTTTGCAGTTGAATATAGTGGAGAGAGTGCGTAATTGAGCTTGAAGGAGAAGGTATTTAGATGAGTGCAATTTGCTTCAATGCTATGAACCGCACAAACTTCCATTTTATTAGTGTGTAACTACATACTTGTTTGTGCCCAATTGAGCGATTTCTTCTTTACGCATGAAATCTTTCCCTTCTTTGTGCTTAATTATTTGCTTCCACCATTACGTTCGATTATGTATGTTCCCATTCATACTCAAATATGATGTTACTCCTTAATGTTTAATTATGCATTTTCTCAACTACACTCAAATGAGTGACTTCTCCTTCACACTTAAATATGTATTTCCTTCTCTAAAGTCGACTTTGCACCTCCTCCTTTGTGATTAAGTATGCACTACTTTCACTATGCTTGTTGGTGTACCAACTCTTATGCACTCAACTACACATTTCTTTTTTTGCGCTCAACTATGTACTAGTTGCACATAAGTGTGCATTCCTACTCCAAGCTTAATGGTGTACCTCTTCTTCTAGATCAATTGTGTGCTTCCCCCACTACATACCTTCTCATTTGTGCTCAACTATGCGTTTCCTCATAAACTAGCAAGAAACTTAGACTTTTTCAGCAATTTTACCTTCCAAATGATTTTTGTGGATGAAATAATTTTTATACAGCCTCATGCTTGCAACCAATGACATCAATCAAAATTATTTTTGAAGCATTGAATTGATTCAGTATTATGAACCAAGAACAAGTATTTTTATGGCTCATTCCATTAGCAAAACCTAGAAAGGATTGCTTCGTTCTGTTACATGTTCTTTACTTTTCTTTTACCTGACAACTAAGAATTGGGATCTGTTGCTCTTACCACCAGTTCCAAGACATTGAGTGCCACTGATTCCTATAACTAAGCAGCTTTAAAAACAAAGGAAGAGGTCAATTTGCAAATGGGTAGTTAAGCAAGCAATGATCTCAAGGAATTACTTGGATATCTAAAATTTGCTCCCCAACCCCAGCAACCCCTTTCAGATCTTTTTCCCTCTTCACCAAGGTGCCCTTTTTGATCTTTAAGCTTGCATATAGGTTAGCCATATGCTGTGCAATGATCATATAAAATTTCATTAAGTAGAACAAATCACTAACATGTATCCTCATCTACTCGTGGCCTCACCAAGTGGTAAAATTAAGAGAAAGTCTTAGAACAAAGTTCTAAGGAAGAAAACTAGTTATCACCTAATATTGATAGAAAATGCTAGATCTCGAAGCTGTGAGGTCAAATATGCAGCTTCTTTCTCTACAATAGTACTACATTATTTTACTAAATGAAAATTATGTGCCTACATAATATAAAAGAGAAAATCTGCAAATTGAAAAACATATACTTGAGGATGACAAAAGAGGGTCCAAGACTCTGATGCAATCTATCATGTTTGTGCAAGAAGGCGAACCCAACCATAGTTCCCCGAAGAAGCTAGAGAACAAAGTATCTTCTATGTCTTATCATCTCCTTTGTTTGGAAACCATTCCAAAATGTCTGAGAATTCTTGGAGATTTTCTCATTGCCATTTTTGGCATAGTTTGCAATGCTAAATTTCCTATCATTCCAGAAATCAAGCCACTGCATTTGGTACATGTTTTCAAATTTGGTTCATTTTATTTGTTTGTATGACAATGCCACAACATCATACTCTTTTGTTTAGAACCTACAGTACTAAACTGGTTCCTTGTTGTTGTCTCAAAGCCACCCACAAGGATTGAAAGATTCTGACTAATGCCAGTTGGAATGCTCTATAGAAATCATGTTTTGTAAAAAGAAGAAAAAACCGAAAGAATTTACATGGACTTAATCGAGAAGACCATTTTTATTAGCAAGGTGAAGTGAAACATTGTAGTGAAGGCACATCTTATTGTGGAATGGTGGACTACGGCTTCTTTAGTTACCTAGAGAAAAGCATGAGTATTAATTTCACTAGTAGCCATCATGTCAACCTCCATACCAGTGGTTCTCTATCTAGGGTACACCTAAAATAAAATTGCACTATCTTCAGAATAGGACTAAATTTATAGTGAATCACATGAAATTGGGTGAGTTGGAATATCTATATCAAGGGAAAAACTAGCGTAAAAACCAAGAATGGTCAGCAGCATGCAGGCGTCATATAGTATGGCCAAATGACAGGGGGAGGAAGGAAATATCATTAGCCTAATTTAGTTATGATCACTTCGTAAGGCATGTTTGAAAGGACAGGTTTCATGCTGGGACAATAGTACTGATAGAAGTTGTTGTTAGTATTAGTGCCTAAGTTCAATCGCATATAATGTAATTGGAGGTATTTTACATTCATGAAATATAATTGAGACATTTTATTCATCATATGTTGCATATTTTGATGAAATCCATAAATTAGGACAATGGTTTTAGGGGCATCATGAGATCATGCCAATGAGACATAAGATATCAAAAGTCCTAATATAAAATTGTTCATATTTGTAGGATCACTAAGTTAGGGATCGATGATTCAGTGAGCCTAGCACGGTCATTATATACTCTATGGTAGAGAGTAACTAATTTCACTGTTACTTGTGAATAGTCACTAAGATAAAAGGTGTGGGTGTTTGTTGTAGAACAAGTTCATTGAACTAACATGCTTAAGGAAAACCCAATTGATATTCATGTAAATGTCAATAGACAATTGCTTAGGTGATAGTAAGTGTAAATAGTCCTTAAAACTAAGATTACTATAACACCTTATAATTGTTAAGTTGAGGTTTTGATCTATTCCTCAACATGATTTTTATAAACACATGTAGAATTTTTTGGATCCAAAGAGATTCTTATGGAGGTAGTAAGTAATTAATAACGAATTGGTTACTTTTCACGACAAAAGATAATGTTTTATGTATTCTACTTAATATTGACTCGGGAAATCTCTAACTAGAGTAAGATAAAAATTGGAAAAGCGTTTCCAGTATTTTTCATGATTGAGTCTAATACTTGAGAATAGTAATACATATGAATAACTATTGCGATTTAATATTATATCTATATTCTAACTTATTCGAGATATTGTATAACTAAAGGATTTAATTACATGTGAACTAATCACCAAAGGATGTTCAATCTTTTAACTGATCCTCACAATTCAGGTAGTAATGATATGTTACTAAACATCAATTTTGACTTATGGATTTAAATGATTAAGAGTTAATCGACTAATCTTATTAAAAAATTTAACGAGATCAATTGAATTGAGACCACTACTGATTTGATGTGGAGTTCAATAGGTCACATAAAATATAATATAGGTAATTTTTTATAACGAAATTTAAATATGTTAAATTTTGAATTAAGTTTTAGAATTTCACTAGCACAATTAAACCCATAATAGACATGTTTTATGGGACAATAATATTATGTGATTAAATATTCGATTAAATTTTTGAAAGTCTGATCAATAAATATATTCTCTTGGCAATATATTTATAAAAGGGAAATTTTCAATATCTAATTTTTTAAAATGATAAAAGATTAATTAAAAATTTATTTTATATGATTTGATTTACTAAAATAAATAAACCAACTCCTTTCGGCCAAGGATTGACGAAGAGATTGACGAGATTTCAATCATAATACGTATTTATGTTGTGACCATTTATTATAATCGTTCTTAATATTTACGAGGAAACCTAGTGTGAATACCATGGAAGGTATGCACTTGCACACCTAGTCAAAGGATTAATTCCAAAAGGTTCATGATTGGTGGATCCGGGTTCATTCGGATACGATATCAATGTTTGAATTTAAACACAAAAACTGAATACAGTTTTTGTTAAATATATATTTTAAACCTATTATAATTAAAATTTTAAATTATTTCAAATAAAACACTAATTTTGATAATAAAACTTTAAATTTTACTTTTATGCTGGTTTATTGTTTTTCAACCATTACGGGAGAAGATTATCTAACCTTGAAAACAACAGAAGTACCTCGAAGAGGGCCCAAGGCTACCCTTACTCTCTAGGGGCGCTAGCACGCTACGGCTTACAAAGTTGATTAGAACGCCCTTCGGGCAACCAACCAAACCCGCCACATAGCTGTAGCTTGCTTTCTTGCTGGCTCCGGTCTAGCCGTAGCTTGCTGGTTCTTACTCTGGTCAGTTGATTTTATACTAAACCATCGAGAAGGCAAAGGCAATCCTTCCGGTGGGAGAAAGCTGTAGGCCTCTTCCGTCTATCTCTGTCGATTTTTAGTGAGGGATTGCTCTTAAGCTACAACATTCTAGGTAGAAGCAATGGATGGTTTGGTATTTACTGCCCAGTGGAGGTAGTAGCAAAGTCAGTGCTTAACTGCCCCCCAATGTCTGTTGCTCCTAACAAGGAGTAGTCCATTCCTGACAGGGATTGTGGATGTGGGCCCGGAAAGCTGATGAAGAAGAGGCAGCTATAGAGCAGGTATGGATCAATGAAAAGAAAGAAAGCGGAATACCTTTACCCCGGGAAAAAAATGAAAGAGAACCTGGTGATGTTCATGAAGGCATAGCTGCCAATGAGACATCCCACTTGGAAAGAGCTAGGATTCGTCACCAGACAGTCCCTGCAGGAAGGTATGATGGACTGGGGTGTGGCGAACGTAAGACGATAGTGGAAGGATTACATTTATTTCCACCACCACCGATTCATGAGTGTGAACTACATATAGTTGACGAATAAAAAAAGGATTCAGATGAGGAGATGGAGGAAAGCCAATCCGTCGGATGGAGGCTAAGGAGCATTTGGGTTGGTTAACTACTGCTATCAGAGGTCTAGGTAGTCTGGTCTAGCTCCACTCGAGCCATTCTTTCATTGCGTCTATCCCATAGCTATGAGAGCTCCTCCTTTTTGCCCTCTCCTAAGTCCCAGTAGACGCATCTTCAACCGCTTCCATAAGAAAGGGGATGTGAACGGATAAGGGAAAGCGATCGTTGACATTTGGAAGGAAATGAGATAACTAAGAAGCATCAACTTTATAAGTATTTCATTTTTAGTATTGATAGGATGAGGCCCGTCAGGCACGCCCAAGAGTGCTTCAACCAAGCCCAGAAATTGCAATAGAGCCCAAAGCAGGTCCAGTTCGAAAATAGGGCTCAATGAGCCTCACATTCTCAGCACTTCATGCGTTACAGGCCTTAGGCCGAAATGGTCAATGGCCATATGTATTAATAAAGTTTGAAATTCACTGAGGGAATAACTGTGGTAATTGACGATAGAAATTAATGTACGGATTTGTATATAAGTTGAAATGAATAATGAAAGATGCGCTTGATTTTCCTGCCGACTAAACTCTCTTGTATTGATAACCCATTATATTTTTATTCCCTATTATTTGGCATTGTATATTCGCTTGAAAAACTGGCTCAGACTCCAAGTTAGCATGCTACTATCTCCACTAGTCCTCAATATCCTCCATGTGCCTTGCGATCAACAACATAAGGGTTCTTCGCTTAAGCCAACCTCTAGTGGGGGTAGCACCAATCCAATCAACTACTCAAGTGCCATCGATTGGTGCTAAGGATCTCACCTAGGTGATGAACGACCTCCTCAATGAAACTTCGGTAGCTATTAAATGCATGGTGGATGTCAGGATCGAGCAGCTATCTCGATAATGCCCGATTGGTATGATGGAGGAGCCGCTTCATATTATGACAGATATGGATGGTACTTATCCTGGACCAAGTATATTTCATGCAGTTTCCTTCTAATATTCCTGTATTTCTGTGAATTTGTTGTGCACCTAAAAATTTGAAATCCATTTTACGCCATGAATGACAGATCAAGGACAACGAAGTTTATTTCGAGGTATTTAATATGTCATTGACATGGTTTGAGATGGAGAAGTCAGAAATTATCAAGAAATTCAACTTATGACAATAGAGGATGCAAGTTCTAGTAGCTTAGCATTTCCAAAATATATAAATATGTGTATTATAATCTAGTTCGATTTAAAGATAAATTTTATGAGAAATGATATCAGAATATTATAAGTGAAAATATAGTATTTACCTTATAATTTATAAAAAAGTAATAAATTCTTAAATAAAATAAAAAAATTACTATAATATAATATATGTATGTAATTAAAGTACACTATAAAAAAATAAAATACTTTGAAAATTGTTTATAAAATGTAATGTATGTGCATCAATCATGTCAGCATTTGGAAGTAAGGTAAAGATCTATTGCAGCAAGACTCTACATAAACTGGGCTCCCTTCGGCAGATGAAAGCGGACCAATAAATAGGCTTGATTATCATAACAGGTCGTAACATTTATGTTAGGATTTCCCATACCATATTGTTTATTAATAGTGGTTTTAAAAGTATTTTCTTCATATTCTTGAAAAAATAGGAAAGTTACTAATATTGAATATTTGTAATTCCCATCTATATCTGAATCGGCTATTCAATCAAGAACCGATCATTATCCCCTGCTGGTATCCAAAATTATTGGATTTACTCCTGGATTCCGGTTTGATCTACATAATTAGCAAACTATGCATCAAATCCGGTCAAACCAGCCGGTTCATAAAACATTAGAGAACCTAATAAATATGGATCTGATTCTTTGGTCCTTAATTCAAATCAAATCAACGCCTCTGAAACCCAACGTCGCAGATCAGGATCGGGATGTCGTCCCCACTAAGCTTTGCGCAGCGTTCGGTCCTCCCTCTTCGGCCTCGGCTCCTCCCCCATGCCCCCTTCGGTCTCAGTTCATTGGTCATTTAATTCAAATAAAACAATCCCGCAGAAACCCTATGTCAAAGATCACGATCGGGACGTCGTCTCCACGAAGGTTTGAGCAGCCTTCGGGCAGGACTCATCTACTCCACGGTTTCATTCCCTCTTGATCTGGCTCCCATTTCTCCCTGTCCGGCCTCAGCCCCTCCCCCAAGTCCTCTTCTGCCGAGGGCAAGGACAGTCGCCTCCTCCTCCTCCGCCTACAATGCAGTCCGGAGGACGGCGCTCTTTGGGGCCTACACTCCCGAGAGAAAGGAGAAGTCTTTATCTCCTTTCCGGACCATTTTTTTGGAAAACGACAGAAACTAAGCGGCTCCTGCATTCCACCATCCATCTCCGTTTTGAAGACGACGCGGCGGCGGCTACACCCACTCGCGCCCCGGTCAAGGCACTCAAGAATGGCCCCAGGTCACCCTAAAAGGTAAAGTTCGGCACCAGCGACCCCCGAACAATGTGGGCTCCCATGAGTTTAGGGCGATTCCATCAATTATGATATCTAGAGCGTTTAATTTTTTAGGGTTTTAGGGTTTTTTAGGGTTTTATGGTTTTTTAGGGTTTTTTAGGGTTTTATAGGGTTTTTAGGGTTTTATAGGGTTTTTAGGGTTATAGGGTTTTTATAGGGTTTTTTAGGGTTTTTTAGGGTTTTTTTTAGGGTTTTTTTGGGTTTTTTAGGGTTTTTTAGGGTTTTTTAGGGTTTTTTAGGGTTTTTTAGGGTTTTTTTAGGGTTTTTTTAGGGTTTTTTTTTTAGGGTTTTTTAGGGTTTTTATAGGGTTTTATAGGGTTTTTTATAGGGTTTTTTATTTTTAGGGTTTTTTAGGGTTTTTTTAGGGTTTTTTAGGGTTTTTTAGGGTTTTTTAGGGTTTTTTAGGGTTTTTTAGGGTTTTTTAGGGTTTTTTAGGGTTTTTTAGGGTTTTTTAGGGTTTTTTAGGGTTTTTTAGGGTTTTTTAGGGTTTTTTAGGGTTTTTTTAGGGTTTTTTAGGGTTTTTTAGGGTTTTTTAGGGTTTTTTAGGGTTTTTTAGGGTTTTTTTTAGGGTTTTTTAGGGTTTTTTTAGGGTTTTTTAGGGTTTTTTTTAGGGTTTTTTTAGGGTTTTTTAGGGTTTTTTAGGGTTTTTTAGGGTTTTTTTAGGGTTTTTTAGGGTTTTTTAGGGTTTTTTAGGGTTTTTTAGGGTTTTTTTAGGGTTTTTTAGGGTTTTTTAGGGTTTTTTAGGGTTTTTTAGGGTTTTTTAGGGTTTTTTAGGGTTTTTTAGGGTTTTTTAGGGTTTTTTAGGGTTTTTTAGGGTTTTTTAGGGTTTTTTAGGGTTTTTTAGGGTTTTTTAGGGTTTTTTAGGGTTTTTTAGGGTTTTTTAGGGTTTTTTAGGGTTTTTTTAGGGTTTTTTAGGGTTTTTTAGGGTTTTTTAGGGTTTTTTAGGGTTTTTTAGGGTTTTTTAGGGTTTTTTAGGGTTTTTTAGGGTTTTTTAGGGTTTTTTAGGGTTTTTTAGGGTTTTTTAGGGTTTTTTAGGGTTTTTTAGGGTTTTTTAGGGTTTTTTAGGGTTTTTTAGGGTTTTTTAGGGTTTTTTAGGGTTTTTTAGGGTTTTTTAGGGTTTTTTAGGGTTTTTTTAGGGTTTTTTAGGGTTTTTTAGGGTTTTTTAGGGTTTTTTAGGGTTTTTTAGGGTTTTTTAGGGTTTTTTAGGGTTTTTTAGGGTTTTTTAGGGTTTTTTAGGGTTTTTTAGGGTTTTTTAGGGTTTTTTAGGGTTTTTTTAGGGTTTTTTAGGGTTTTTTAGGGTTTTTTAGGGTTTTTTAGGGTTTTTTAGGGTTTTTTAGGGTTTTTTAGGGTTTTTAGGGTTTTTTAGGGTTTTTTAGGGTTTTTTAGGGTTTTTTAGGGTTTTTTAGGGTTTTTTAGGGTTTTTTAGGGTTTTTTAGGGTTTTTTAGGGTTTTTTTAGGGTTTTTTAGGGTTTTTTAGGGTTTTTTAGGGTTTTTTAGGGTTTTTTAGGGTTTTTTAGGGTTTTTTTAGGGTTTTTTAGGGTTTTTTAGGGTTTTTTAGGGTTTTTTAGGGTTTTTTAGGGTTTTTTAGGGTTTTTTAGGGTTTTTTAGGGTTTTTTAGGGTTTTTTAGGGTTTTTTAGGGTTTTTTTAGGGTTTTTTAGGGTTTTTTAGGGTTTTTTAGGGTTTTTTAGGGTTTTTTAGGGTTTTTTAGGGTTTTTTAGGGTTTTTTAGGGTTTTTTAGGGTTTTTTAGGGTTTTTTAGGGTTTTTTAGGGTTTTTTTAGGGTTTTTTAGGGTTTTTTAGGGTTTTTTTAGGGTTTTTTAGGGTTTTTTAGGGTTTTTTAGGGTTTTTTAGGGTTTTTTTAGGGTTTTTTAGGGTTTTTTAGGGTTTTTTAGGGTTTTTTAGGGTTTTTTAGGGTTTTTTAGGGTTTTTTAGGGTTTTTTAGGGTTTTTTTAGGGTTTTTTAGGGTTTTTTAGGGTTTTTTAGGGTTTTTTAGGGTTTTTTTAGGGTTTTTTTAGGGTTTTTTAGGGTTTTTTAGGGTTTTTTAGGGTTTTTTAGGGTTTTTTAGGGTTTTTTAGGGTTTTTTAGGGTTTTTTAGGGTTTTTTAGGGTTTTTTAGGGTTTTTTAGGGTTTTTTAGGGTTTTTTAGGGTTTTTTAGGGTTTTTTTAGGGTTTTTTAGGGTTTTTTAGGGTTTTTTAGGGTTTTTTAGGGTTTTTTAGGGTTTTTTAGGGTTTTTTAGGGTTTTTTAGGGTTTTTTTAGGGTTTTTTAGGGTTTTTTAGGGTTTTTTAGGGTTTTTTAGGGTTTTTTAGGGTTTTTTAGGGTTTTTTAGGGTTTTTTAGGGTTTTTTAGGGTTTTTTAGGGTTTTTTAGGGTTTTTAGGGTTTTTTAGGGTTTTTTTAGGGTTTTTTAGGGTTTTTTAGGGTTTTTTAGGGTTTTTTAGGGTTTTTTAGGGTTTTTTAGGGTTTTTTAGGGTTTTTTTAGGGTTTTTTAGGGTTTTTTAGGGTTTTTTAGGGTTTTTTAGGGTTTTTTAGGGTTTTTTAGGGTTTTTTAGGGTTTTTTAGGGTTTTTTAGGGTTTTTTAGGGTTTTTTAGGGTTTTTTAGGGTTTTTTAGGGTTTTTTAGGGTTTTTTAGGGTTTTTTAGGGTTTTTTAGGGTTTTTTAGGGTTTTTTTAGGGTTTTTTAGGGTTTTTTAGGGTTTTTTAGGGTTTTTTAGGGTTTTTTAGGGTTTTTAGGGTTTTTTAGGGTTTTTTTAGGGTTTTTTTAGGGTTTTTTAGGGTTTTTTAGGGTTTTTTAGGGTTTTTTAGGGTTTTTTAGGGTTTTTTAGGGTTTTTTAGGGTTTTTTAGGGTTTTTTTAGGGTTTTTTAGGGTTTTTTAGGGTTTTTTAGGGTTTTTTAGGGTTTTTTAGGGTTTTTTAGGGTTTTTTAGGGTTTTTTAGGGTTTTTTAGGGTTTTTTAGGGTTTTTTAGGGTTTTTTTAGGGTTTTTTAGGGTTTTTTAGGGTTTTTTAGGGTTTTTTAGGGTTTTTTTAGGGTTTTTTAGGGTTTTTTAGGGTTTTTTAGGGTTTTTTAGGGTTTTTTAGGGTTTTTTAGGGTTTTTTAGGGTTTTTTAGGGTTTTTTAGGGTTTTTTTAGGGTTTTTTAGGGTTTTTTAGGGTTTTTTAGGGTTTTTTAGGGTTTTTTAGGGTTTTTAGGGTTTTTAGGGTTTTTTAGGGTTTTTTAGGGTTTTTTAGGGTTTTTTAGGGTTTTTTAGGGTTTTTTAGGTTTTTTAGGGTTTTTTAGGTTTTTTAGGTTTTTTAGGGTTTTTTAGGGTTTTTTAGGGTTTTTTTAGGGTTTTTTTAGGGTTTTTTTTAGGGTTTTTAGGGTTTTTTAGGGTTTTTTAGGGTTTTTTAGGGTTTTTTAGGGTTTTTAGGGTTTTTTAGGGTTTTTTAGGGTTTTTTAGGGTTTTTTTAGGGTTTTTTAGGGTTTTTTAGGGTTTTTTTAGGTTTTTTAGGGTTTTTTAGGTTTTTAGGGTTTTTTTAGGGTTTTTTAGGGTTTTTTAGGGTTTTTTAGGGTTTTAGGGTTTTTTTAGGGTTTTTTAGGGTTTTTTAGGGTTTTTTAGGGTTTTTAGGGTTTTTTAGGGTTTTTTAGGGTTTTTTAGGGTTTTTAGGGTTTTTTAGGGTTTTTAGGGTTTTTTAGGGTGGTTTTTTAGGGTTTTTTTTTAGGGTTTTTTTTTTTTAGGGTTTTTAGGGTAGGGTTTTTAGGGTTTTTTTTAGGGTTTTTAGGGTTTTTTGGGTTTTTTAGGGTTTTTTTGGTTTTTTTAGGGTTTTTAGGGTTTTTTAGGGTTTTTAGGGTTTAGGGTTTTTTAGGGTTTAGGTTTTTTTTTTTAGGGTTTTTTAGGGTTTTTTAGGGTTTTTTAGGGTTTTTTTAGGGTTTTTTAGGGTTTTTTAGGGTTTTTTAGGGTTTTTTAGGGTTTTTAGGGTTTTTAGGGTTTTTAGGTTTTTTAGGGTTTTTTAGGGTTTTTTAGGGTTTTTTTAGGGTTTTTTTTTTTTAGGGTTTTTTAGGGTTTTTTAGGGTTTTTTAGGGTTTTTTTTAGGGTTTTTTTAGGGTTTTTTAGGGTTTTTTTAGGGTTTTTTTTAGGGTTTTTTTAGGGTTTTTTAGGGTT